>OU753576.1:17654340-19081510 GCA_916701695.1 Agrochola macilenta
TAGGCAGGTGATGACTTGTGAGGAGTGAACTTTCTGCGAACACTTTGTTGTGGTGCCCTCCTAACCTTGACATCTTTGAATTTAGTCGCCAAGCTATTAAATCTATTGTTACTTCCTGTTTACTTCTTTTAGTCAGTGTTGGGGCTTGTATAAGTTTTTTCATCTCACTCAAATTATCTAGTCGTTACGTAATAGGTATGGCCAACACTCTTAATTATTTAACAAAACCTCTCTGTGATAGGGAGCGACCTGGAAAGCGCAGTACATTCGTATGTGTCATTTCAGAGTAGACCTCCAGGAGGTCTGCCAGGGTTGCGAGTTTGTCCGAAAGGGATATCGCGGCCCCGGCCCACAGGCAACGGAAGGAACACGGGTGGGTTTTAGTCAGTAAAAGTCTGACACGCCCTCCCGCTCCGTCCAGAGCGGGGGAAATTATTTGATAATTTACCACCCAAAAAAAAAAAAAAAATGTCCACCCTGAAATGACACATACGAATGTTCGGGATCGACCGAAACCAGGGTTGATAAAAATCATGATTAAAAAAAAAACAAAATAATCGGATTAATTTGATTTAAATCGGATTAATTGGATTTAAATCGGATTTTTTTGATTATTTCTGTCACACATGTCCCTAAATGTTTTTTCATTCTCGCTACTAAGCCCATTATAATGGTCATCCTATTCCTTCTTACAACGTTTACACACCGCTTTGTTAAACTTGCCGCAAGTGGACTTTTTTCATCGAAATAAACCCATACAGCATCTTTTTTCCTTCCAGATCTTGTTGTATTCACTTTCATTAATCAATCACGAATGACTGCGCCAAAGACTAAACGGACGGATTCAGTCATGAGTTTAAATTTCGGAGAATCTCCGAACGGTGTAGTTAAACAGCATTGGACACGTGTGTGCGCGCCGTAGTTAAACCTATGTCCATGTCTGTGTGTGTGTGTGTTATGTCCTTTGACACATTTTGGCTGATTTGGTCGAAGAAAAAAAGTATTGATTTAAATCATTGATTTTTATAAAAAAATCACTTGATTTTAATCGCGATTTAAATCACTGATTTTAATCAAGTGATTTTAATCATATCAACCCTGACCGAAACACGACCAAACCTTGCATTGTTGTCCTTCTACTAACAAAGTTCGGATTGGCTCAGTTCGGTCGGTACCATAGTCTCGAACGGAGCTAAGTTCGTTTCGTTTCGCTCATTTAGCTACCATATCTTTTCATCGCAACCGAACAAGCACACATCTTCGTCCCTAGTGTGCCTTACGCTTAATCCACAATGCGGGCCCAGTGCGGGTTGGTGCATCTCACATGTCTTCGAATTTTTCGTTCTAAGACATGTCAGTCTCCTCACGATGTTTTCCTTTACCGTTTTGAGAGAAGTAATGATGAAAATCATTTACACTTTACTTTGTGTAAAATGTGTCGACCTTATGACCTACAACTTGTTAGTCTCTGTCGTTTCCTCTGGCCGACCTCTGCCCACTTCAAACATTACATAACATCACGCTTGTTATCTCCGAAGGGTTAGCAGACGATACCTATCTATAGTACACCAACATTTCGCAAGTCCCATGTAATAGGGGGCGAGCCTATTGCCATCAAACAGGCACGAATCTAGACTCCGGGCTGCTACTGAGAAATTCCTGATGGAAAATTCAATAACACTTTGCATGACTCGGGAATCTAACACCTCACGCACGCCATAGCCCTTGCTACTCTACCAGTCCCTGTAGTCTCGACATAGATAGCAATCGATTTACGACCGAATACGGTCGCAAAGTCAGTGATTTTTTCTTGCTTGTCAAGCAATTTTGACCGTCGATGGCGTCCGCCATTAGGACTTTACGACCGAATTCGGTCGTGAAGCGATCGCTATCTATGTTGAGACCTGTCGCCCCATATCAATGTGGCAGTCTTAAAATTTTTTTAAATTGCTGAATAGGCCTGCTCTTCATCTCGATCTCGCCTGATGAAAAGCGATGCATGAGGTCTATGATGGACCGAGTGAGCCCAGAAGATGCCTGTTCACTCAAGCTTTGAAGGCAGACGGGCTATATGTGGAACGGAACACAGACGCTGGCAGAGAGTTCCACACTTTGGCTGTGCGCATAATAAATGTAGAGGAGAAGCGCTGATTACGACTGGACTAGATATCAACCAAGTGCAGATGGTATCCTGCAGTACGCCTGGTATTCCGGTGATAAAAGAGCGATGGCGGGATCAGGTCGTGGAACTCCTGCGCACACTCAGCGCGTACAGTCCGTAGAAGACCGACAGGCAGACAACATTAAGCCTATAAGCCTCATAGCTCTGCGTTCCACCGAGTCAAGTGCAGCAAGTTGGTATTTTGCTGAGCCATTCCATAAGTGGCTGCAATACTCCATACATGAGTAAGATGTACGGATCTGTGCTTTGTACAACTTAAAAGCTGTCCAGATTTGAAGTATCGCCCTTATTTAGGATGCCCAGCTTCTTGGCTGCAGTCTGTGCTTTTGACTCGATGGTTGAGCCGAAGATCAGACGTCAACTGGTACAGATGCACCTCGCCTCGCATATGTCAGCCCGGAATAGTAAACAAATGATAATAACATTTGGCATGATGCCTACTACGCGTATTTTTGAACTGATGTCACAAATTGCTTTTTACGAAACCCCACGCGTTTCGTAAAAAGCAATAGTACTATGGTTAGTACTTCCGTCACCATTAGGTGTATAGATGTGCCATTCAAGAAGACAGGTCCCACTCCGCTCCGCTCCGTACTTGTACAGCTTACAATACAGTATTCTGGATGGCACAATCTGTAAACTGCGTTCGCAGTTTAGTGTCCAAACATACGAAAAAATGTTTTTGGAAAAATTATTTTAATATCTACACATGTTCAGTTGGCGCTACAACTACTATAATGACGTTTCAATTTTACTAGTCATTCTAAAACCAACTTAATTTACACTTATATAAAGTTGATATTTGTTTAAGTGGCAACAACATCACTAGGAAACAAGATTTGAATATTAGACATAACAAAACAACCTTAGACAGGATTTTGTTCAAGGTGGTGCAAAAATCACTTGTTATGGAAAAATAACTTTAATATTTACACATAATGTTCAGTTGGCGCTACAACTTCTTTCATGACTTTTCAATTGTACTAGTCATTCTAAAACCAACTTAATTTACACTTCGATAAAGTTGATATTTGTTTATGTGGCAATAACATCACTAGGAAACAAGATTTGAATAGTAGACAAAACAAAACAACCTTCGACAGGATTTTGTTCAAGGTGGGACAAAAATCACTTGTTAGCCCACGTTCGCACGGACGTAAAAATATCGCGCACTGGATTTTCAACTCTCGGTGTTGAGTGCAGCATTGAGAATCCAACAGAGTATCCCAGCATGTCGAAAAAACACACTGTTGGATTTTCAACTCTCGGCGCTAAGCAGTCCGTTGAAAATCCATTGCGCGAAAAACAATCGCCGTGAGAACCTGGGCTTAAGATCGTGGATTACGTTGATTACTGCAAACTGAGCTGCTAAAACCCCAAAAATCTTAAGCGCCGTAAAACAAAGTTAATTTGTCGTTAGAAAGTACAAGTTAGTGGCTATAATTTCGAAGCGTAGATTCTTATGGAAGAGAATATAAACACTATGGTTATTCTCTAGAGAGCGGTTACAAACGGCGATGTTTTGCAGAAATATAAACGCGCGATTCTAAAAATGTTTCATATTCATATCTTTTTTTGTTAAGTTTTTAAAATCCTTGAAGTAATTACAAGGATTTCATTTCACCATTTTTATTGAGAAATAAATTTCGAAAATATGAAACGCGCGGCTGCATCGGTAGACTTGCGATAAGCATAGTTATGGTGGTTACTACCTACCATTAACAGATGCAGACGCTAGCCACTGATTAGCGTCTGAATCGCTACTTCGTCGCGAAAGATGTGCTGCGAAAAGCGTGTGTTATCACCATTTCAATGCGAAAAACGAAAAACAAATATATGGTTTAAATTTTTTTGTACACCTATCACAATGTTGTCGTTTTAATTTTAACCCAAAGGTTGAAGGTTGTCTGGTAGAAAATGCCTTGTTGACCAAATCCGTTCAGCCGTTTTAGCGTGAAAGCGTAACAAACAAACGCACTTTCGCATTTATAACATTAGTTAGGATAGAGTCCGATAAGTAACATTACTGTACATAAGTATAAATAAATAATTAAGCAAAAAAATATTGGTTACAAAAACAAAATACAACGGAAGAACATATGTATCACATGTAATTATTTATTTATTTATTTAACAGTTTATGTACACACATATAAATAGACAAGAAGAAAGGAACAGAAAAATACGTACAAAGGTGATGCTTATTTCTAAAGAAATCTCTTCCAGCATACCTGCGATAGGAAAGTAGTTAAAGAGATGTAGACAACGTGTGTAAGATTAGAAGAGAAAATCATATACATAAAATAAAAACTCTTAATTATTCACTAATTTAACCATAAACATACAATATGAGAATAAACTTACATAAATACTTCTAAACTAAATATCACTAAAATAAATATACTTAAATATAATGAAGCATAAAATAATAAATACAAAATATGCAACTATGACGAAGTGGACAAAAGTGGAAAGTAATAGTGGATGTAATTTGCGTTCGCAATTTCTTTTCCAAACATGTAAACAAACATGAGTTTTAGTAAACACAACTGTAATGCCCACAAATAAGGTTCAGTTTGCACTAGAACTTCACATTTTTTATGACTTTTTCAACAGTACTAATCAGTCTAACATCAACTTTATTTACACTTACATAAAGTTGATGTTTGTTTAAGTGGAAATAACATCAATCGGAAACAGGGATTTAAATAGACCTTAGGTATGAACCATCACAGTTTTAAAGATATTATTCAGGTGTAAAAATTTATACTTTCATTACTAACTCCTATCTCCCAACAAATGAAGGTGGCAAGCAGCAGGCGCGACACCCGCGGCCCCGGCGCCTGCCGAAGCGCCCGCACCCGCTGCTGAAGCCCCCGCGCCCGTGGAGGAGCCCGACGAAGCCCTAGCCGCCCGAGACTGGCTCGACCATCTGTATGCAGCCTCCAGACTCGCCATACTGTTCTCGCTGGTCTATTTGTATGGAAGCCCCGCGAGACTGTTGCTGGTCTTGCTGCTGGCTGCTGCTGGGTACCTGTGAGTATTCTTTTGTTTTGGAGTTGTATTATGAATACCTGGGTGACTCTGAGAATGCTCATTTAATAGTATAGAATAGTTCATACTAATTCCATGCTGCCATGTCTGTCAATTATTCTATGGTAGCCATTTTGTTCTAAATTTTGGGCAACCGAGCTCTGCTCGAGTGTAAATGCGTAGAATTTTAATTTTCCCAGATATAAGACGTAGCTAGATAGATTTTTCGCCCCTGTAAACCCCTATATTGCAACTTTCATCGAAATCGTTAGAGCCGTTTTCGAGAAAGTGATAACAAATGTATATAGGATATGTAAAGAGGATGAAAAAGTTTTTCCTCTCGCTCGAACTCGTTCAAATTTCAAGTCCACACTAGCAGTGGCTGTTACGAGTAACACCGTTTTAAGCTGTATGCCACTATTATTTCTAATAACTTGATTTTTGTATTAACAGGACATTATGTTATTGCCTTTTGGCCTCGTACAGGACTTAATTTTTAAGTATACTTTGTTTTTTTTTTTAGTGTGTTTTTAGTTCAATTTGTGATTTCCTGTGCGAGTCCCAATAAATACTTTTTCTTTCTTTCTTTCAACCGTACGATATTTCAATTTTTATTTTATTCATTTTCAGCCATCAAATTGGTTTCTTCCGCGACCTCCACGTCAACGTAGCTGACAACCAGCAGCCCAACGGGCCCAACCAACCCAACCAGGCCAACCAACCCAATCAGGCCAACCAACCCAACCAGCCAGCCGACCAACCGGCCCAGCCTGCGACCACCAACACCCAACAGTCCCTACTAGCCGTTACATGGATGATATTCACATCTTTCTTCGCCTCCCTCATCCCGGACACGAATTAATATAAAATTTTAGGCTTAGACGGAGTTACTCAGTCTTGAAGACGTAAAAATAATTTGTATAGAAACGCTGAAAGCTAAAAATAGGTCGGTTACGGTTAATGGATTAGGGGCTTTGGGTCTTTTGGAAAAGGGCACAGTTTTGCGTGGTAAATTGGTAAGTCATGCCTCTTACGCAGCCTTTCGATACGATTTGAGCACTCGGGATATTTTTTTTGGTTCGAGTTTGAAGAATTTTAGTACTTGGACGATGGTTGAAAGTTTTCTAAATTAACAAATCTGGACAAGGCTTAGCAATTATGAAGTGAGCAGAGAGAATAAACGTCTGTGATTGGACGATTGCTTGCATTGCGTCATAAAGCTCGCTTCTGATTGGCCGATAGCATCTGTTCGGTCGCGGCATTACCAGTTATTATTTCATGGCAATAACGGAATCGTTAAAAAAGTTGTTTTTTTGTTCATCTAATTCAAAAATAATGCTTTGCGTTAAGCGAAAAGGTGTCATCTTTATTTTTAAGTAGGTAGGCACTCTAAAAACTAATTGTTTATAAAATTCAAAGAGTATACTAAACGCTAAGCCTCGCGGTAGGCGTGGTCAAAAAGTGCGAGTAGGACGGTGAAATTGACTACTTCTTAAAACTCTACACCGAGTATCGTGTCATCTCGCTCCCACGTATTATGACCGCGACTGCCACGAACAATGGCGTATATTAAAGTACTTATTTGTTTTTCATACGAATAAATACAAATGGGGCTTTCACTATGGCTTAGTTTAGTAAAACAAACATGAAGGATTAAACTCAATAAAATAAAATAAAATATCGTCAGGATACGAACCGTAAAATATAATAATTTTTTCTTAACTAGTCTTTTAAACAGATGGAATGGATGGCATTTGGATTAACAGAAAATCAAAATAAATTAATCATTTAGTTTAATTCAAAGCAGTTTTTGATGATGTAAACAAAGATTTAAATCGTTAGATTTGCATCTTATGTCATTGCTCACCGTGCTTATGTCACACGAAAATTGTTCCTACTGGGAAGAGTTAGCTCATACATGCCGTATAAGGCGTCATTGTGTGTCAGGTCGCGTTTCTGACAAAAGCGACCATCATTTCACGCGGTAGGCAATCTAACAATTTAAATCTGTGGATGTACATAATACCGCATGTATTTCATTATACTAATATTTATGCGAAAACTCGTGATTTGTACCGTGTTTGTTTACCAAACCTGTAAGGTAAAATACAGTCAGGAAAATGATGTTAAATTTGCTTAATAATTAGTTTTCCTGACCTTACATTGTATACTGTGGCGGCATCTACAATCGCCACATGCGAACTACGCATCAAAGACCTGACGTCACACAAATCCTCTATCGCGCAATTAGAGATTACCGCGCGATGGACATATATACAAGCTGCCGACTTCAACCTCTGGGCAGTTGCCCGCCAGACACGACACCCTTCTGGTCGGAGGATCCTCCCTTTTGTTACTATTAGTTGTCAAACGTCAAACTTAGTTAATGGTGGCATTACTAAACGTTTTTGAAACAAATCTTGCGCTCCACCTGGCAAAATGATAAAATCAGCAAACATTTTGACCACGGAATCCTACCAAAACAAAATATAACATCACGCCTGTAACCCCCGGAGGGCTAGGCAGTGTAACTGCAGTACACCCACATTTCGCCAGTTATGTTTCAGTCCCACGTAATAGGGGGCGAGCCTATTGCCATCAACCGGGCACAAATCCAAACTCCGGGCTGTTACTAAGAAATTCCTGATGGAAAAACCCAATAACACTTTGCCCGACCTGGGAATCGAACCCAGGACCTCATGCTCAGCGGTAGCGCTAGCGACCACTAGACCAACGAGGTAGTAGTAGCAGACAGAAATAAAATCATTTATCCACCACTGAGTAAATCGCAAAGAATGACCATTTTTGTAAATAATAAAGTGTTTTAATGGGTCTCTTTCACGGGAGAGTTTCTCGAATTGGAATAGACTGTTATAATAGGAAGGGAGATAAAAAATAGGCAGTCATGGAGACTGCCGACAGAACAGAAAACTTAAAACTGGTATATTAGCGCCATCTAGCTTCTATAGTATAGCACTACGGCGCGAGCATGTCGGTTACCGCGAATCCATAAGTTATTCGCTACCAAAAATCGGTCAACGCGCCTAAAGAGTTTTCACCTCAAAGAATTACTCGTATACGTACGGTCAACTACACTTGAACTAACGAAAACCGCCCTTACGACAATGAAATAAGGTGCTGTCCATGTCAATTTTTTACCATGAACTTGCGATTTACGATACTAGACAATCAAATTGACAGCGTCAGCTAAACAAAAATTTAATTTCGAGTTGTCAAATCGGTTCGATACAATCGCCTGTTGGTTCTCGCAATGAAATTCTATCTATCCTGCGTTTCCAAAAATTTTAAGTATTTAAAGTTTTTCGAAAATTAACTTTAATATAAACATATAAAGTTTCGTTTGTGCTACAACTTCAATTGTTTTTATGACTCAATAGTCCTTACCATTCTGAAATCAACTTAATTTACACTAGTATAAAGTTGAATATTAGAAAATGGAATAGAGTTCTAGCCAAACGGTCGAGACACTCTCCCTTGTAAATGAGCCGTTAACGATAAAGTAACTCGTAACCGTATTTATAATAATTATTATTAGTGAGATATTTAAATATTATTTTATATTGTGTTTGGTGTAATAATTGTCATGAATTACTGTACACATTTTTACGCAAAACGCCGAATACGCAAACGGCAAATGCAACTCAACTTTAAGTCGTTAATACCCGTTTTCAATAACACTTTATAGGCTAAATGATAGCACGCTGTGGGATTTTCAACCCTGAACTCAGCGCTGACAGTTGAAAATCGTATGTTATCTCTGTTTCTGTTAAGCGACATAAATTCATATTTACGCTACATTCTAAGCTGGACAAGTTAAAGAGTGTTTGAATAATTATGTATTCTAAATTCAAATCTGTGGAATGTGGGAGCAAACTAATTAGTACATTATATTGCCACTGAGCAAAATTTGGCATGGCATAGTTTACTTTGCTGAACTAGTGCGGGAATACGAAGTAAAATGCACGTGTGTTGTATACACCGCATTATGAACCTAATATCGGTGCTATAAGAGCCAATTTAGGAGCAAATGCGTTAAAAACAAACCTACTAATAGTATAAATGTGAAAGTTTATATGTTTGGATGTTTAATACTCAATCACGCAAAAACAGCTGAACGGATTTCGATGAAATTTGGCACACATAGGGTGCCCTTTTTATTCCGATATTCCCACGGGATTGAGACTTATGCGTGTGAAATCGCGGGGCGCATCTAGTATGAAATAAATCGTTCTATTCATTTGTACTATAATGTGAAAAGGGCTCAACACTGCCATACTGAATAAAAATAGAACACAAACGATCTATCTTCAAGAGAAAAATGTGAAAAGCTGCCAAGATTTATAACTATCAACATCTGCTATCTAATTACGCAACATATTTTCGTAAACGATAACGACTAATCTATTTCATTTTGACAGTTCAACAACATTCATTGCGTTATTTACGTTGTTGAGCAGATATTTTTTCGAACTTATGAAGCAATGGATTAGCAATCTGTTTCAAAACGATTCAGATTCTGATTGATCGTGTATTACGTCATTAAGGTACCGGTTTGTAAAGAATATCAATAATTTGTGGCAATTTTCATCTGTGGTGTCGACACGAGTTAAACGACAATAACTCATGTCGAGGTTGGAAGATTGCAAGACATAATATCACGCCTGTATTTTCCAAAGGATTAGGCAGTGGTGTAGATACCTATAATAGTACACCTGTACTATAGCCAGGTGCATTTTGCTTGTTATGCATAGGTCCCACGTAAAAAAGGAGAGGGAAGGGAGCGGCGACTAATTTGTCAGAAACGTTGATAAGTTACCAAAATCGAATGTGAAATTAAAACATTTATAATTGCGTCACCCTGTGTGATTTTATTTAAATATCCTATATAATTTAATCAGATGTATACACGATTGAACTCATAAAAAATATCCTTAGATGACTCGAATTTATTTTAAAATAATAGGTACCCAATTATGTCCAGCTGTTCTCTAGTGATGCGCTTACTTACGAACATCATTTCATTTTTATTATATAGATTTAGAAGATATGTTTTCTTGTAAAAAATGTGTACAGTAATTCTAAGGAATAGAATGTAGTTTTAAAATAAAATTCGGTGAACTGATGTGAAACCAAATATAATTTTGTATATACTCTTGGTAATTTTAGTGTATTGTAATATAGATTTAAAATTCATATTAAATAGTAACAAGTTTATGCTTTTGGCGAAGACCACAATAAAAGCGCTAATCGCAAGTCCAGTTCAATTTTTTAAATTGATTGTTCAACAAATTGTCAATCTGGAGTAGAAATTACTAAAATGAAATGTGTAAACTTTTGAAGCGTAAATTGTATTTAAAATGTACAAAATCATCATTAAAACGTCATGTTTGTGACAGATCACGGCCCTCTGTAATGTACTATTGTAATGACGCCATGACGAGAACTGTATTGATTTACATACACTGTGTATCAAATTAAAGTTTGTCCGTAAAAACTCTGTAAAGCTACAGTTTCCTAGCTGAACGGTGGCCGCAGTGACAGCTGTCATGAAAATGATTGCAGCGGGGTTTGACATAACGATGACAAAAAACGCACTCTAACGTCATTCGCTGACGCTGCAATTTACCCGCCCCCGCGATTCTAGGAAACTTAGCTCTAGATAATAGCATGTTCTATAGCTTGTCTACTCTGAAATGACGCGCCCCACTAGCGCATTACCCATAGAAATCCGCATTGCCGAGTGCGTAAATGCGGTAGTGGGGCGCGTCATTTCAGAGTGGACAAGCTATAACCATGTGTCTTTCTATGAGACGAAGGTTTACCCCGGGTTCTCAATGGCTTATCAAAAGTCAATCAAATCACTTGAATGAGATTTTAAAATAACAGTTTTTCAGAAACCGGGGAATCCAAATATCAGAAAAGATTTCTCCTTAGAGCTATGGCCTGTCACATTTTTCGAGAGAATGTAATGCTTTCTTATTTAATCCATGTAAATTATTTCCGGAAATAACTACAAACAATTTTAAACGTACCATTCTGTAGATATATATTAGAAAATATTATAATGTGTAACATTAACTCATAATTTTATAAGTTTTTCTGAAAGTTGTTTACGAAAAAATATTGTTTTGGATAGAATGACCATCAAACTTTTACTTAAAAGTAAAACTAAATTATCCCTATAGTTCCGATTATTCAATAGTATCGATACAATTATTTAAAATATCGATACAATTGTATCACAGTATGAAAGCTGAGCAATTCGTACATCTCTTAGGGACTGGGGTATGGATGGAACTCACTATATATGTATACAATACATTTAAAAGAAGGTGGTCGTTTCGAATCTAAAGTTTTGTGATTTACCTGCATTTCATTATTATTCTGTTAGCTATTCATCCTATCATTAGTTTAGCTATAGGAAAGGAAGACATGTGCATTCAATTTGTAAGAATTTTATTTTAATCTGCGAAGTGGACATTTCATTAGAACTTTTCGTCAAAATGTGAAAATTAACGTCTGATTGTTGAAAAATTCTATTCAAATCTGCTATCTACCTGTTTTGTTATATCAGTTACTCCGTATTTCCACTGTGCAAGACGCGTGCTTCTTGCGAGACAAGTAACGGCTATGCAAGTCTGGTATTCTTGCATGCAAGCAAGTTTTTAATGGGAGTGTGGCTTTCAATGAAATGTTTCATAACATCTGGAATGTACTATAGTCGGAGTAGACTAAGATAAGGTTTCGACATTGACATGAATTGGGAACTATTTGTTTCGTTTCAATGTATTATAATCGCGTGAATTTCAATAAAATGTAGACGGTTAATTTTGAAGCTTATATCTGTGATTTTAAAATAAATAATTGTACTAAATCTTGGCGTTTTACATTACATTCCAATCCTTTTTATAAATATCTTGTTTTATAGAAAATAATGCCTCTTAGTCTAGATTCAATGATCCTGTCGAAAAGAGGGCGAGCCTATTGCCATCAACCGGCCACAAACGCAGTCTCCGGGTTACTAATGAGAAATTCATGATGGAAAACCCAATACCTGACACTTTGCCCGACCTTTTTTTGTTTTTTTTTGTTTGGAAATTATCAAATAACTTGTCGGAGGGAGGGCGTGTCAGACTCTTACTGACTAAAACCCACCCGTGTTCCTTCAGTTGCCTGTAAATTGCCAGGGGCCACGGTATCCCTTTCGGATATTCCCGCGACCCCGGTAGACATCGGTCCTAGCGGATCCCGTCAGTTGTGCTGACATCTCTTTGAGGCGCGCGTGAAACACAACGCGCCGTCAACTCGGGCCTGGTCCTTATCTGACGGCGAGCTACCCATTTCTCACCGTCCGCAAGCCCGCGCCTACGGCGGCTAGGGGCGTGAGGGCGCGAAATTTGCCTCTCCCTCACGCGTTCGCCTCCTCCTTTGCGAACATCTCTCGCATGGTACGGACATGGCATGAACCACGAGAGATCACTGCCGCCGATCGCCTCTACAAGGACACGGCGGTGCCCCGCCCAAGCCGGGCAGACCTCCACCGTGACTTTGCCCGACCTGAGAATCAAACCCAGGACTTAAAGCTCAACAGTCGCGCTTGCGCCTTTCCCCGACCTATGGAAAATTGCCTCCGTGAGACCCTTGCCAAAAAATTCAAATCCATCTACTTTAAAAGACCTACGCCCTATAAGTATATTACCATGTCTATCCAAAGTATTGGAAAAGGTCGTTAGCCGCCAATTAACGTTTTTTTTGGAACAAAATAACGTTCTACCTGATTTACAATCTGGTTTCAGAAAACAGCGCAGTACATCTAGTGCTTTACTGGATGTTACGGATAATATATTATCTGCCCAAGATAGGGGAATGTGCACATTACTGGTTTTACTTGATTTTTCACGGGCATTTGACGCAATAAATATCCCGCTATTACTATCGAAGTTAAACTATTATGGTTTCGACCCCAGCGCTACGCAATGGTTTCGTAGTTATCTTAGTAATAGGGAGCAACTTGTTGACTTGCGTTTGGGTGACGGCACTACCCTTAGATCGACGCTTACATCTGTCGAGAGAGGAGTCCCGCAGGGCTCTATATTGGGCCCAATACTCTTTATTTTGTACTGTGCGGATGTTATAAAATGTCTCCAGAGATGCAAGTACCATATATACGCCGACGATGTCCAAGTTTATATATCCTTTAGGCCAGATGAGTACGATAGTGCCATTAAGGATCTTAACGATGATCTTCAAAGAATCGCCGCCTGGTCAGAGGAGAACTGCCTGTCATTAAATCCAACAAAAACAAAATATATGGTATTTGGCACAAGACAGCAGTTGGCTCGACTACCTGTTATATTTGACTTAAAACTTATGGGAGAGCCAATTGACCGAGTGTATGAAGCGCGGAATCTAGGTGTTATTATGGACAAAGATCTTCGTTTTGAGAAACATGTAGCGGACTCGGTCAAAAACTGTTTTTATCGCCTAAAGGTTCTATATAATATGAGGCCTTATTTATCCGAAAGACTACGAGAACAACTAGTGGAAACGCTGATTCTATCTAGGTTGAACTACGCTGACACGGTTTACGGCCCGCGATTATTAGCGCGCACAGACCGCCTCATCCAAAGGGTACAAAACGCTTGTGCTCGGTTCTGTTACAACATTCCTCGCAGAAGCCATGTTACACCTTTCCTTAACAAGCACTTTTCTTTGAAAATGAAGTCCAGACGCAAACTAAACTTGGCTTGCCTTCTGTTCGGTGTAGTTAAATATCAGAAACCGGACTACCTATTCAACAAGCTAAGTTGGGTTACGAGTAGACGGGAATGCGGGAGACGGCAATGCTCGCAGCAGCTTTCGACTCAGTCTCAGGGAACAGCCGCTTTTAGAGGCAGCTTTCGTTATGCGGCTTCAAAAGTATGGAATAACCTGCCACCACCGATTAGGGTAATTAACACTATAGACGCTTTTAAACGACGCTTACGGCAGTACCTCATAGAAGCGCAACGGAAGCTGGATATGGTCACACTAAATGTCTCAATTATATGATGTATGTACCTACCCACTTGGGTATGTGTCAGTGTCTCTGTCGGTGAATGTTGCACGTAAATTTAAATAGGTGCTGTTATACTATACAGTTTTACTGCTGGGAATTACATATTCTTTATATTTATGTTTTTTTATTTTTATTTTTTTTATCTGACAAATTTATTTTATTACAGTATATTGCATACACGTTACAATTATAAAACTGATTTACATCCGTCACATCACACTCTCAGGTCCAGTTGAAAACCAGCGTCAGGCACTTATAGTTGTCTGGCATTTTTGCTGAACTGGGCCTTTTTGGCGCAGCCCTGAGGCACACTCCCCATAAAATTTCCTGCTTATATCGCACTTTACAATTTTATTTGATTATAATTTTTTTTTTTTTTATGTTTTTATCTGCTTTGTATTATATTGTGTGCTTTAGTCTGTGCTAAATAAATGTATTTTCTTTCTTTCTTTCTTTTCTTTCTTGCGACCACTAAACCAACGAGAGGCAGTCTATGTCTCGTATGATGTATTTAATAGAACCAAGACGCTAAAGAAATTATTTACTTAAGTACTTAATATCATCCTAAGTCCCTGTCTTGTCCCCCAAATAAAATATTTTTCTTTCTTTCTTTCTTTTCATCCCTGTCTCATGTTACGCGGGGTCGGCGCAACCTTTTCTTCTTCCATTCTCCCTCGTCAACCGTCACGCTATCATTCGGTATTAATCTCGTGGCTAAGTAATAACAGCCGCACGGGTCAATCTATCAGGTAAAGCTATGCTTGCCGGGGTTGGTCTGTGGATGGGTGAACATCTTTGCATACCGAGACTCCTCCGTCCGGTCTGGTCCCGGCGGTCATTCGTGGATCTTTGACGCTTCGCTCCGTGTATTACCCAGTTACTGGGTTGTGGAGGTCTGATAGGCAGTCGCTCCATGTAAAATACTGGTACTACGCGTGCTGCATCCATTTAGACTGGACGCCGACCTCAACGTCGTTGCGAAAAGTCCAGGCGGATTAGATTTTTTATTTTCTGAATACAAAAGAATAAAGAAAGAAAGAAAGAAAACGTTTATTTGGACACAGTTCGTGAAACACAACAATAAAAACAAACTAAAAGTAGAAGTAATAATTATTTTTATTATGTAAAATCAGAAAAATTAAGCCAAAAAAAAAAACAACCGACTTCCGAAAAAAACACTACAAAGTGAAAAATAACTTTAATTTCGGAAGTCGGTGTCTTTGGTTTTGAATTTTCGTTTTTTGCCACCGACTTCCGAAATTAAAGTTATTTTTCACTTTGTAGTTTTTTTTTCGGAAGTCGGTTGTTTTTTTTTGTAAAAAAAAATTATTTTTCACTTTTTAGTTGTGGTACCTACCCCACACAAATTTGAATACCAGTACCTGCTATGTAAATAACAGTCACAGGAAGTTATCATCATATCATCCACATAAACTAAGTGGGGAAAAAACCTATTATTGAAGCTTACTCAAAAACTATCCCAGAAAAGTTAATAAAATTTATATGGGACCAATCCGGGAGCATACCCTTTCAAACAAAAAAAGAATTTTCAAAATCGGTCCACAATTGACGGAGAAATCGACGGACAACATAAAAAAAAAAACATACATACGCGTCGAACATATAACCTCCTCCTTTTTGGAAGTCGGTTAAAAATTGCGTCCTACCTACTTAAATTATCCGTATATTCACGCGTGCTGTAAGGAGAACTTTGTGTTTCAGAAGCTTAGTTTTTCTCTTCTACTAGTAGTCGTTTGTTATATACAGGGTGGCAGGGACATCGACGCGAAGCCGGCTACCATGGATTCAGTAAATGATTCTGAAAAAAATCTGCTGTTTCATAGAATAGTGCAATACCTACGCGGTCAAAATGTATAGAGCAGCTGTTTTTTTTTTTAATAACTGACGAAAAATTTCAACGCAGGGGGGTTCAGAATCATGTACTGAATTCATGGTAACCGGCTTCGCGTCGATGTCCCTGACACCCCGTATACTTTCAATAGTTTCCTAAAGAGTATATCAGAATTGAGAATCTGCCTAGCCTTTTCCCAAGTATGTTGAGGTCGGCTTCCAGTCTAACCGGATGGAGTACGCATAGTATGACCACAATAGAAACGAGTTTTGTCGACGGTGAATAGACAAAATGGCAGATTGTGATTGTGCATCTGTCATTAGAAACGGATTTTGTCGACGGATGAATAGACAAAATGACAGATTTTGATTGTGCATGTCATTTTGTCTATTCTTCCGTCGATAAATCGTCATGTTTCGCGTGTAGCTGAATACCAGTATTTTTACATGGAGCTACTGCCAATCTGACCTCCACAATCCAGTTACTGGGTAACACGATACGTACCTAAAGAACAGCCTCAACAAAACAACATTGTATTCAAATAAATCCAAGCTTTATTAACAAAAAACTAAATTTAATTAGAAATCATCATTGAAATCAACATCCATGATATCTTCAATTACTTCTGCAGCTACATTAGCATCCTTTTCCAAATTTCCAACGTCTTTTGAGTTTGAACCTTTTGTGCCATCTTGAATTTCTCCTATATTAGCTAGTTCTATATTTTCATTTTGAATGGAATCATCTGATGGTGATTTGCTTGTGTTTTCAATACTGTTATTGTCATTAATTACCACCTCGGGTGTAAGTGCTCTATTACTAACATTTACATCAACTGTTGTATTAGCATTTTCTTTTAGAACTTCTGTAGCATTACTTATAATAGTTTCTTTAACAATCTCTGTATTATCAGGATCAATTATTTCAATAATACCGTCAATGACTTTTTCTGCATTTTCAGTACCACCCTGATTACTTTCATCATCTATTTCAATAATACCACCAACAAAATATTTTTTTTTATTATTTCTTTCAAAAATTTTATCAGTCTGATCATTGATTTCAATAATTTCAACAGCTTTATCAGTATGATCTATTACTCTTATATTTCTACCAATGTCCTTATAAGTATCATCTATTATCTCAACAATGTCTTGATTAACTTCTTGAACATCATTTTTATCAACATTTTCGGCCATTTCTATATCATGAGGATTCTCTGCAGTCTCTAACACAACTTTATCATTAGTTTCTTCTCCATTTTTTGTACCATTATGAATATCAACAGTCACAGACTGGTTAATTGAAGTAACATCACATTCATCATCTGAGCTATCTATTACATAAGATTTATGATGTTTCTTAGCTGTGACATTCGTTTCTACCTCTTCATCTACTTCTATTATAACACTATCTTGTTTACCACTGGTGTCGGTGTCCATAGAATTTTGTTTAAGTCTTGCTAGGCGTCTCTCTTCGGCCAGTTTCCTGTTTCTGATCATTCTTTCCTTTTGATCGTCACTGATGGATGGAGAGGAAGTTGCTTTCGGCATTGTGAATGGTGATCTGGAAATAGATAAATGAGGGATGTGGGGTAAGTCGTAAGTTAAATTAAGAAGTGTAACTGAACATGGTTCTCCAATAACTGGACAGGAGTGAATGAATATTTCCTAAAAAAGAAGAAGAAACGGTACGGTACATTTAACCATCCGTCAGTGATAACATTTGCAATACGAGAATCGCCCTTACTGCTATGCCATAAAAGTTCTGTCAATGTGAAATAGTTATCACTGATGTGCAGTTGATTGTACCCATAGGTAGTGATAGTGGCCTATTTATTCCTGATGATAATCATGCAGTACAAACCATTTCTAAGTAATGACATTACTAGATTGATAGCAGCAATGCAACTATAGAGGTACAGGGTGTAAAGTTCAATCATCCTGCATAGAAAAGGGATGATCCTCCGACCAGATGGGTGTTGTCTGGTCGGCTACCGCCCGACGATTGATATCAGGACGTTGTATATATGCCGTGCAGTATACCCTGCTTGCGCGATGCAGGATTTTGCGTGGAGTCACTGTTATGCGTAATTTGCATGTGGTGTTAACATAACTATAATATTTCTTGCTCAAAAATTCAGCAAGAAAAATAATATATTGGTAGTACAACTAACTGGCCCACCAATTTTAGCATAACCTACCTATCTTTTTTTGGTGTAACCGTTAGTTTCTTCACAGACCCAGGTGCTGGCGTAGCCCTGGCCAGGTCAATCTGCTGCTGCAGTAGCTTGTCAAACTCATCCTGCTCCTGAGGAGGCTGAGTTTCTTCATCGCTGGAGTCTTTCTGGACAACTGTCTCTTCTGATATGAACTGGTCACTGCGAATTTTTTGGAGGTGCACCTGAAATGGTGAAATATAGTATCTAATATAAATAGTATAAAACAAAGTTGCTTTTTGTCTCTCTGCATGTGTTTCCTTAGTTAAAACCTATGGATGTTGATGTGGTTTTCACCATAATTTTTGAGAATTTCTTCTGGAAGTTTTATTTTCATTCTCATTTGCCACAAAGTACTTTTTGTTGGCTTAATTTATTTTCCAGTTAGTTAAAGAACTCTCTTTTCTCCTGCGACTTTTGGGAATATCTACTCTGCAAATACTGTTACTTGCTTTAAAAAATACATAATTAGAATAACTTAAACTTACCATAACAGGTCTCTTCTTGCCAAGACTCTCAATCTTCTTTAAACAGTCCTCAAACTGGAACTTGGGGTACAGTCTGTATGCCCAATGTTCTAGCTTCTTTAGGAGCATGTCTAAGTCTTCCTTCTCATGCCCTTTGCCTGGAAAAATCAAATTTTAAAATAATAATATACATCTTGAGACCTATTTGGAAGTACTTGCAATTAGTAGCAGTTTCAATATTAATATGTCTTTGGTTTTGAATTTTCGTTTTTTGCCAGCGACTTCCGAAATTAAAGTTATTTTTCACTTTGTAATGTTTTTTTTTTTGAACTCAGTTGTTTTTTTTTTGTAAAAAGTTTTTATTTTTCACTTTTTAGTTGTGGTAATGGTATTCGAATTTGTGTGGGTCCTACCCCACACAAATTCCTGCTATGTAAATAACAGTGACAGGAAGTTAACATTCTAAGTGGGAAAATTACGTATTATTGAAGCTTACTCAAAAACTATCCAAGCAAAGGTAATAAAATTTATATGGGACCAACTAGGGAGCATACCCTTTCATATAAAAAAAATCTAAATCGGTCCACAATTGGCGGAGAGATCGGCGGACACACATAAAAAAAAAAACGTACATACGCGACGAACATAATACCCTCCTCCTTTTTGGAAGTCGGTTAATAACCGTTTTGAGTATGACTGTGGATGGATAAGAATAGGGGAAGAACAAAGAAACGATGGATGGACTGTGTGGAAGATGATATGGATAGAAAGGGAGTGACTAATAGAGAAATATTATATATATGTTGCAACAACCCCAAATAAATTGGCGATGATGAGTTTTACAAAAACATCCCAACTGGAACAATTGAACAGAACTGCAGATAATACAATGGCGTGACATTGGTTGGACAGACAAAAATTCAATGGTGAATGGTGCACAAACATGACTTGACAACCACAATAGTTTTATGTGCAATGAGATATCAAAGGGGTTCTATAAAAGATTAACCTTATTGGTCAGATTCTATCTATTTACCAGCATGCTTAACATGACCACAAAATTAGCGGGTTTTGTTGACGGAAGAATAGACAAAATGACATATAAACAATCACAATCTTTCATTTTGTCTATTCTTCCGTCGACAAAACCCATAGAAAACCCGTTTCTTTGGTTGTATACTATGCATACAGGAAAGGATTATGGCAATATTTACTCATAAATATTCATTGTAGCTAGTCAGTTTCAGTAGTGAAAGGACATCATCATTTGAAGATGATAGTAGTTCTGATGGATCATGTAAGGCATATTACTGCCTTACAATAAAATTATGAGATGTTAATAAAAAAAGGTTAGGCGAGTAGTACTTGCAACCGGCGTACATGTATGACGTATGAACGTAAATGAAGCAAAAGGAGTATGTGAGGGTCGTAGCAGGTGGCGTTATGTAGTATCTGCTTACCCCATGGGAAGAAGGGGTGAGTTTATGTCATGTTAATGGTCCACTGAACGGCCAACTATGATTAACCCTTCTGAAAAGGTTTAAAACTGTGCCTTACTATGGTAAATCTGGCAATGATCTATGAAATATTTTATGAAAATTGAATAAAATAAATTAATTATTGTTTGTTTTTTTTTTTTAAGTATTTTATTTTATATTTTTATGTATCCGACAACTGAGAAGAAAAGTCGAAACAAACTCAGAGGTAACAGTCTCTTCTACGGCCATATCACACTGGCAATTTGCAAACGTGTTTCCAGCGAGGCGATTGTTTAACGAGCTCGCCGAGTGTGCGAAGCAAGCACGCCACGTTTGCGGAACGAGAGCGATGACCCTGACTTGGTTTCCGTACGTCTTTTTCGGGTGACCACTGAAAATCAGCGCTGTGCTGTGGGTCCCCATAGCACAGCATCATGCTGAGTGGTAGCCTTCTTGTCACAGTCATGACATGCCAGCAGCTGCCGACTATTTCTGTTTTGAGCTTGTTATTGTATTTAAATCTATTGTGTTTTATTTTCTAGTTCAAATGAGTTTATTATCTTTTTTTATGCACATATTTCTGTGACAAATAAACTTAATTTTTTCTTTGTTTCTTTCTTATGACCATAACTTACCCTTAAATTTAAAATCCTTGAAGTGATCCGGTAAGATCTGTATGCCTCTTGGGCCTGTGAGACGAGCTGGGTTCAATATGAACCGAGGATTCTTTGTGACCCTCTTCGTTTTGGTGGATGATGGGTCCACCCGTCTCTTGTCTTCTTCTGTAAACATATAGCCAAACATGGATGGAATGGAAATGGGTTTTCTTATATTAAAGTGGATCAGCAGTGGTAGTCCGCAACCATAACAAATATGTATTTACAGAATTAGAATAGAATAGACTATTCTTTATTATTATACACCATAAAAATTACAGATATAAATGTAGATAGACCTTTAGACCTGTAGAGTCTTATCGCTTAAAGTGATCTTTTACAGACAACCTTTGGATGGATTAAAGTAACGAGACACAATACTGCTGGTAGTCAGTGGTGTACCATTTACATACAAAATAAATACATACATTCATAAAGCATATACTTATCTATATACACTATACATATATACAATAATAAACACGAAACAAGATCAAGGAACTTTATGTAATGATGATGTTTAAGGAGAGGGGAAGTGTTTTTTTACCAGAATGTTAAAAGTGGACAAAGATTGAGCATGCCTTATCGACACGGGTAAGGTATAACCATACTGCTTGAACTGTTAAAGACTTGTCATAAAAGCTGGTGGAATGCATCAGCATCTCTAGTCTCAAGTTCTCCGATGACCTCAGATATCTATAATGTGTGTCATGAAGGAACTTGAAACGTTCTTTAAGATAAGAAGGGGTAGTAGGATTTAACAGAATTAACTGAACTGTAGAGCTGAAATAACATATGAGTATTCCAGTGAAGACGTATGGGGAGCCACTTGAGTTTTGTACTTAATTCAGAAATGGAATCATATTTGCACAGACCAAATATAAATCTTATGCAAAAGATTTGAAGTCGCTCAAGTTTATCTAGTTGTGCCACAGTGAGATCGAGATAACTGACATCAGCGTAGTCAAGGATGGGAAGTAAAAGGGATTAGAATCATTAATACATCTCTCTAAGTTAGATTTATTCCACAAGAATTCTAAGACGATCCACTGACCAAACTTTTCTATAAGTGATTTGTTATCTGAATTTCGCAGGCTACCACTGCAGATCCTTCTTCAGGACAAGGTATTTTAATAATGCGAAGGAAGAAGGAGTTAATTGTGTCTGATCCAAGCATTCATTGATGTAGCTACACAATAGCAGTAGTCCTAAGACGACCTAGCGACCGTAGATGCTCTTTCTCAAATGATAATAGATCACTCTACTCATTACAGAGAGCCATCACAAAGCTATTATATTAAGGCTGACCCAACTCCTTGCGCGTTAGATAAGTTGTGTCGTAACAGCCTTAAAATACAGCATAATATGGTGCTATTAAGTTCTGCTTTCATCATTGTATCAAAGAGGTTAGAACAGACAAAAAAAACATCCAACACATTATTTTATAGTAAATATGTAATATGTTTCACACAAATCTTTGAAACTTATGAATTTTGTACCTGCTTCATCATCTTTAGGTTCATTTTCGTCACTGTTGTCGGGAGACCCGGATCGAGAACGAGGTCTTTCGTCAAACTCATCGCCTTCAATCACTCTCTCCAACTCCTGCGCCTCGTCCGCCTCATTTTGTAAGAATATGTCTTCAAGGAGAGACATTTATTTGTATGAATAACAACAAGAAGAACACAAAAAGCAATCAATCAAAACAACTATACTTTTGGAAAAAAACACTGACGTCAACGTCAAATTTAGCGGGAAATGTTTTGTTATTCTTTTGGTTTCGTTCGAAATCATTGGCAAAATTATTAGGCAATTTATGGCAAATATACGGTGTTTTTCGAAGTTTTTTTAATTTTGTGTTTATTTTCGAATTAAACGGATTGTTTCGCATATATGTATTGTGAACTGTTTGAATTTGAGTTTAAAACAGAATTTATTATTTTAAGGTAGAGAATACTAAAATTTTTGAACGAAATTATTTACCTGTGGAACGCCCTAAAATAATGCGGAGCTTCCGTTTGTCGATTGCGTACGGTAAATTCAATTTATACGGTAATCTTAGTTGTTAAATACTCATTCTCAATATTACATTGTTTGGCATTTTGTGCCTGATAGCTGTATCACTGCAACCATTGTAAATCTCAATATCAGCTACGGTTTCCGAGAAGAGCGGTGACCGCTTCCGTAGCGTCGGCGAATAATGTCACTGAAACGAAAGTAAGTTGATGTGGTTTCTAAAGAGCGTTGTTGAAACTGTAAAGCAAACCCCGCCCTCCAAAGATTTAAACCGCTAGACTTGCCCCCACCGTACTCCGTCACAAGAAAAAGTGTCCAGCCAATGCCAGCCATACTGAGAAGAGTGAGCTCACACATTAATACATAGCGTTTCCATGACAAACAAGTGTATTACTGCGTCATTGTGTGTCAGAGGTGTCAAAACGAAACAGAAACGTGACTATCTTTTGATAAGGTAATATAGGGCGAATCTAATTAAATCTTTGCCGCTATCATCAGTTTCATGACAGCTGTCACTGCGACCGTCAAGTGCGCCACCGTTTTTCTAGAAAACCGTAGATTTAAGCAGCATAACCTAAAGCGCAACATAATGTTTAAATTTTTTATTTTCTGAGAAAAACTGCCCTTCAAAATCTAAAACCTTAACTCCATGATGCAATGGGATAGAATACGCGAAACGACGTTGATAGATGATTTCAGCACAAGCAGTAAACAGAATGTTCATTAGTTTTCTAATCGCAAGAGAACTAATTAATCTACGCTGCATAATGTACATCTACATCATCTACATGCATCACTCATGCAATAATACATATGTTCACTGAAATTGAAATATAAAAAAATTATTACATACAGTCGGTTTATTTGTCATATTAGTCAACGAACATGAAACTTGACTTTCACACATTTTACATAATTGTTATAATAACACCGGTTAACACGCTGAGTTGATATGCATGTGTGTGGATCGGTTACTATAGCCCACGTTTGCCGATGTAACCATTACACTTAACCGGTTTTCATTTCATACATTGTTTTAAAATGTGCAAAATATAAATCAAAATATTTCATTAGAAACCAAATAAACAGTATTTGGCCCATTACATGTAACTGTGCCGTATAAAATTAATTTTAGCATTAAAACTGGCCATTGTTTAAACGGTTCCAGAATTTTATATCCATGTCCCATCCCTCGAAAGTCACGTGACCAGCTTGCGTTTGAGCGCACTAACAGGTATGGAAATTAGTAAATTTTATTAGAAATTTAGTTATTTTTTGGATAAAATTGTAGAAATAAGGTAAATATTAACGTTGCGCTAAAATCGAGTGATCATGTGCGTGCAAACGAGGTGTTATATTGTGCTGTGCACGGTTATTTCGTCAACAAAGACTGTCATTTTGATACCAAGAAAGGTGCTTCAAGAATGGCGTCCCCCACATGTGCCGCTGGCCTATTGAGTTTCGTCTTGGCGGTGCTTGAATCTGATGACGTGAGCTGTTGAAATGGCGTGAAAAACCAACTGCCTCAGGTTTCCGTCGATGTTCCGGTAGAATTATGTCGAAAATTTCGTAGTTCGTTCGGTGCCCTTGCGCTGCCACTCTCAATGATTCATTGTTCCGATTTTTGCGAAAAATTACATAAAAATTCGCCGCAAATCTTTGTTTTAGACATCATGGAAGCTAAATTGTGTGTTCCAATTAGTATTTTCGTGCGTTTTGTATGGTAAATTAGTGAATTTTACGCGATCCGCCCATTTGTTTTGTTTACCATTTGGCCGCTTGCACGACAGCCGGGGTATGCTAACTTTCTTATTATCTTTGATAGCATTGTTTTCTTTGTAGGCGTTTAGTGTAATGAATTCGACGAGTTGTTATGTATCAAGTCGTTATCGTGTCGTGATCAGTGATACCGGTAGTTTGATTTCTCACACCTACAACATTATCGAAACGGCCGTTATTTACTTGTTTGTTGGAGAATCCGGTCGCTAAAGATTTCGTTTATCATTGTAATACCTAAACTATACAGTGTTGTAGGGAAACATGCATAGCATTGAATGGGTTCACCTAATATTTATGTGATCAATTATTCAAGTTCAGTGATTTCCTTTATTTTACATTGAAGGGTTAAGGTCATATTATTTACATGTTAATTAAAAAGCTTCATGCAATCTCTATAACATAATTTATTTGTCTCATATTTACAAAAATTTCATCACAGTCAAGTTCATTGACCCCCAAATGTTTTGTAAAAACATGAAGTTTTTGCTTTAACTCTTGTCTGTGACTTGTAATATTTATGACTTTGCTTTGTTTTTATAACATAAATAAGTGATTAACATTTCATGCTAGTTAATTTCATATCATATCATTTTTCTTCAGAAAATATCACATCAAACTCCTTCCTACTACTTTAGTTCATAAATGAAGCTAGTGGTATTTAACTGATGGAAAAAAAAGGTTCTCAAGGCGATGCATATACCTATATTTATTTATTTTTTTATGTATGGCCTCATATCTTTTTACCTTCGAAGTTGGTCCCATGTAAAATTTAAAACTAAGATCCACCCCTAAGGGTAAAACAATTGGGGTTGATTGATTTTTCACCTACTTTTTTATAAGTTCTACCTCTAAGTAATATAATGATCAATTCCTTACATATAACTAGTGTTATATGTAAGTGTTGTTAGTTACCCTAGAATTATAAAGTACACTTGACGGATCCACTTATTAGGCCTGAACTACATCCCCACAAAAAAAAAAAAAAAATAACCTTCATCCCTGTAATCCGCGAAGGGTCAGGCAAAGGTGTGTACACCCACATTTCTCTAGTTATGTTTAATTTTATTTTCTTTATTTAAGGCCCATGTATCAGTCAGTTAGGTATCCAGTCTTCTATAAGATTATAAATTGGACTCTCTCCATGAAGAAATTCTTATTATGCAAGTAATGTTATGCCTTACAGCCCTTGACCTATCTATCCTATCTATCCAGTCAATTGAAAGTGAATTGGCTGAAGAAACTATTGTCCAAATTGAACACTTGTGCACACAATGTAAACAAACATAACTTTTATTTTCAGTTTGCTATCAAATGCCATTTATTAGTATACTTTCTACTGCTGCGCAAAGACTAATCCCAGTATACATATATGAAAAACCAATTACACAAAAATTATCTTGTTTACATTCCTTAAAAGTTCCATAGTACAACATTTCCTTTACAAGACCTCCTTGACTAAATTGGCTAACCGTCCCAGTGATGTACGCTAGACATTACATTGATTCTGCATTGGCCTGCATCGCTGCACAAATTACGTCCATCAATCTATTACCAACTACTTTGTGTGACGTCTTGTCCGTTAACTCAGTGTGTTGGGTAACCAGTATGAATTATTGAGATGCAGTTAAGAAAAGTCTATTTGTTGGGGGCAGTTAATCGAATTAGGCTTCAGATGGGAGATGCTCTGTCCAGAATGCTGGTGCTTAGTACTATCTGGATGCACCACTATCATCATTCCCTCATCTCAATTTATTTGGAATTTGTGCTGCATGTCTTCTTCCATACTTCTCTATTAGTCATCTCGGTTTTCCCCCCTTTCTAGCTTTATCATCATATTACACACAGTCCATCCATTGTTTCTGAGGCCTTCCTCTACTCTTATAGCCATCCAAATTCATAATCAAAAGTTTCCTCACAACCTTTCCTTCACACCTGGATTTCTAAGGCAGAGGGTATTTTCTAGAGATGCCGCGAATAGTTGTTATAGCGAATAGTCGAATACTCGCCATTATTACTCGATATAAAAAAAGCATATAAAAAAAGTTATTTTATTATTCTCTTTTATTAATATATTTTATTTATTTTCTGAGGCAGGTTTGATTAAGAAAACAACGCAATCGACTTGATCCACCATAATCTGCCTCTTTTGGACTTTAAATATTAAATTATTAATTAGAAAACCTAACTAATTAACTTCAACATCCTCCTAACTAATTGACTTTTGGCAAACTTTTTATATTAACGATAATAAGAATAAGTGTGTTTTGTTTTTAAAGATAATAAAATAATGAAACTTTTATTAAAAGTTTAATTATTTTTAAGTCTATAATTTTGCTGTTAGTTAAAAGTTTATTTTTATTTAGAAAAAGTATTCGCCGAATGTTAAATAATAAACAATATTATTCGGTATTCCACGAATAACAAAAAAAAAAACAAGTAATACCGAATAGCGAGTATTCACAGCATCTCTAGTTTTTTGTCACTCATCTATACATTTATTTTTTATTTCACAAGTCTTTCAAAGGATTCTCTTGTGTTTTCAACTCATTTTACACTTTTATCAAACTGATTTGGCCTTTTTAATCGACTGAGCGACAGCAAACACAGGGTTATTTTTCTCATGAAGCCTACCCTCCACTTCTCTAAGGCATTGGTGATTATGATTTATAAATCAGACACCAACCATGACGTTTTATATGTGCTAGATACACCAAGAATCTTCTTGTACAAAACAGTAATTCACACCCTTTTTCCTATCAGGGTAAGCAGAAACTACGAAACATAACAAGCTATGGCTATAACTCTTAATATTCCTTTTGCTTTGTCCACAAACATACACCATCAGTGTGCCGGTTGCAAGTACTTCTGTAGTTCTTGCAATTCACGAGTACGCGTGATGTAACCCTTATGTCCTTACTGTAAGGTATAAATTGGAATGATTCACAGGCATTTGTGAAATGCAACATCTACTATCAGCAAGTATTCTAAGTGATGAAAGGCTTTGTGTTTGTTGCTATGAAGCCGCAACAATTGAACAGTTATTCAAGCATCATTTATAGAAGAGACACATTGGCACTACTTCAAATGAATTAACAAACTGTTTGCAGCCAAACTTGGTAACAGACCCTTATCTGCTTCCTTCTTTGATATACATAAGTTCGGACATTTAATACATTTTGTGAGCTTTTTATCCCGGAATCATCATTTAATAGCTTTTGAGTGTATTGTTTAGTAACATCATTGTGCTGTCCCATGTGCCCATCTGAATTTATTTGAGGTTGATGCAGCATGTCTCCATCTTTGATACACCTTGGTCAGCCAACATCTCAGTATTCTACTGGTTTATTGCTTCTCATCACTATCGCCTCATTGGTCTAGTGGTTGCAAGCGCTACTGCTGAGCATGAGGTCCTGGATTTGATTGGGTTTTTCCATCTGAATTTGCTCAGTAGAAGCCGGAGTCTGGATTTGTGTCCGGTTTATGACTATAGATTCGTCCCCTATTACATGGAACTTGAACATAATTGGCGAAATGTGGATGTACCTCTGCCTAGGCCTTCGTGGAATACGGCGTGATATTCTGTTATCACCATCATCCTCTTGGGCATATTCTTTGGTGGGAACTCTATGAAATTACAATCTATGAATGAATTTGTTGAATTTAAAGCATAAGGACAACGTGTTTCCCCTACAATAACAGAAGAAAATATTGAATCAACATTGTGTTAATTTCTCTTATCAAATTTGATAACAATTTGTAAACAAAACTTTTTGTAAACAAAACTTTTTGTAAACATAATGCTGGTCATACTTGTGTTTTCTCGAGAATAGATTGACAGCTTGACCCTTTGCAGTTCAATATACTTAGTTATAATAATATCACGGTTGTAATCCCACACTCTTATAATACACCCACATTTCGCCAGTTATGTTTAAGTCTCATGTAATAGCAGGGTTGATAAAAATCATGATTTTTATAAAAAAAAACAAAATAATCGGATTTATTTGATTTAAATCGGATTTATTTGATTATTTCTGTCACACGTCTCTAAATGCTTTTTTCATTCTCGCTACTAAGCCCATTAATTCCTTCTTACAACGTTTACACACCGCTTTGTTAAACTTGCCGCAAGTGGACTTTTTTTCATCGAAATAAACCCATTCAGCATCTTTTTTCCTTCCAGACATCTTGTTGTATTCACTTTCATTAATCAACCACGAATGACCACGCCAAAGACTAAACGGACGGATTCAGTCACGAGTTTAAATTTCGGAGAACCTCCGAACGGTGTAGTAAAACAGCATTGGACATATGTGTGTGCGCGCCGTAGTTTATGTCGGGGGAAGTCCCTTGACCCATTTTGGCTGATTTGGTCGAAGTAAAAAAATATTGATTTAAATAATTGAAAAAAATCACTTGATTTTAATCGCGATTTAAATCAGTGATTTAAATCATATCAACCCTGTGTAATAGGGGGTGAGCTTATGACCTTCAACCAGGCACAAATCCAGACTGGGGGGGTGCTACTGAGAAATAGCCGATGGAAAAACCCAATATCTCTTGGCTCGACCTGGGAATCGAACTCAGTAGATTACGCTCATCCTAATATTACTAATCTGTGCTAATATTCTAATTGC
The DNA here is from genome assembly GCA_916701695.1 of Agrochola macilenta. NCBI lineage: Eukaryota > Metazoa > Arthropoda > Insecta > Lepidoptera > Noctuidae > Agrochola > Agrochola macilenta. The sequence goes on from OU753576.1 coordinate 17,683,738, forward strand.
GAAAGTGAGTTTGTTTGTTTATTTGTTACGCTTTCATGATAAAACGGCTGAACTGATTTGGATGAAATTTCGCACATGGGTAGACCATGACAAGTTATTGTTATCATGCAACTTGTATTATTTGTTGATGCAAACAGTATGCTATGGCTTTCACCATAAGGCCATTTAAAACGTTTCATAAACAAAGCAGAAACCGCAGAACGTCATCTGCTACGATCCTTAGATACTCCTTTTGCCTCGATTACGTCCATACATCAGGTCATACACGCACGCCGGTTGCGAGTACTGCGCCCTTGACCTTTCTGAGAAACATCACCAATAAGGTCAATATATTATGTCCTTCTAGGGCGTCCCCTCCCTGCGTTTTCATTCACATCTGCATTGTTATCTTTTGTTAGTCGTCTTTCATTCATCCTCTCAACATGACCAAAGCTTTGTTTTGTTTCTTAGTAGTTGTAAACAAACCTTGACATCTCGTGACATGAGTATTCGAGAGTTCTTTCCCGCGTATTTCACTTTAGAGACCGCCATTTTGAGACTCGGAAACCAAATTTAAAAAAATAAAAATTTCTGTTCTAACTTTTATTTGAGGTAGCGTGCCCTGTAATTAAATAACAAAACACTCATGTTACAATACAACCCATCAGGATGTAAAACAGTCTTTTCTGCCACAGAATCACATAAGGCGATATTTATATAATTTCCAGAACCCAGAACCTACGCTATACTCATTACACTTTGACACTAATAACAGGTTACCTACCAAGCAGTGTTTATTGACATTAAAGGCTGAACGACTTTGTGCCTTGTGCATGTTTTGATAGATAGAAATGTAAGTTGTCTTTAGTTGCTATTGAAGAGGTTAGGAGAATGCGGTTTTACTGTGAGTCATAGAGTTGTATGTTCCTACGTGTTTTTTCCTTGGCGTGTCTTGGTCATGGTTAGGGTCTCGCTTGTGTCCGATTTTATGGGATTGTGTTATCGTAATAGGATGTTGTCATCGATGATTTAATTTGTTCGTTTATTAATCTAGCTTTTGTCCTCGACTTCGTTCGCGTGGAAGTCGTAAGATACACAATATACTAAAATAACAGTAACATTTTATAAAACGCCTTTGGCCCCCGTTACATCGCGTTGCATCGCATCGCCCGCTTGTGCTATTCTTGCAATAGGTCGCTTCGACGCAGTAGGAGCTATTCTCGTAGAGTTTGTGCTGAGATGAGACCACAGCAGAGCGCCACACCACCTTTTCACTTGGATTTTTTTATAGCGACATTTGTTATGCACGAGCTTGTAGGTTCAAATCAGGGCTAGGTAGTACCTTTCAATTCATATGTAGATACTTTATAAGGTTTATCTTCGACATCACACACATCGGTGAAGGAAAACACTGTGACGAAACCATTGACCAGGACATTTAAAAAACTAGTTGCACCCCTCGGTTTCACCCGCATAAGTCTCGATCCCGTGGGAATATCGGGATAATAAAAAGTATCCTATGTCCGAAACAGGCCATGTTCTACCCATGAGCCAAATTTCATCCAAATCCAATAAGCCGTTTCAGCGTGAAAGCATAACAAACAAACAACTTTCGCATTTATACCTATAGTTGGGTGTATATTAGTCTGAAATCCTAATCCGCCTTGAGCAAGCGTGGTGATCAACATCAATGCTCATGTCTTCTCTGTAAGAGAAGAGGCCTTTGCCCGGCAGTGAGACAGTTAAAGGCTGGTATTATGGTGAACTTTACACCCTGTTCCTCATATCTCTATATTATTGTTAAACAAGTGATTCGTTTTTTCTTCCGTTTTCTCCTATCAACCGTCACGCTATCATTCACTCCCTTCTCTTTCATATCATTCCTCACACAATCCATCCATCTTTTCTTTGGCTTTTCTCTCCCTCTCCACCCATCAACATTTATATTCATCTCTCTTTTAGTCACATGCGTTTCTTCTTCATCACATGCCCATGCCAAGCCCAATGATTTCCTTTCGTTTTTTTTTGTCACTGGCGTCACTTTCAAATTTGGTAAAACATCTATTTTTTTCTTTCTTTCATGGAAAAGGTCACTTGAATATTCTATCTCTTATTTGCATAGTATGTAAACTGTAAGATTACCTTGCTCCCACGCTAGACAGTCATCTCTGTCTAGTGTACAATAAGTTTTACGACGCGTAAACGTAAACAAGACTATGTTTCATATGGTTACGATTGATATTCACCATTTACTCTGCTACTTACGATGTTATTTGTTTTCATACTTTTTGGTTTTACCGTGTGGTTATCTGAATCAGAATGGATACCCGTCACCGTATAACCATGATAGTGAGTACTGAGGACTGACCTGCCTTGAAAATTCCAACCGTGACTATTTTAAAGAGGAAAACCAACTCCGAATTCAGACACAAAATTCGTATTTCCGGCATAAAAAACAGGTAATTGGTTATGACCATACGTTTGAAGTGAAACGTGGTCTTTCACAATGGGCCTTTTTAGAAGGCTAAAAGTCACCCAAAGGGCAATGGCGAGGGCTATACTTGGAATTTCCCTACGTGCTCGAATCAGAAATGAAGAGAGCCGCAGGACAACTAAGGTAACCGACATAGCCAAAAGAATTGTCAAATTTAAGTGGCAATGGGCAGGGCACATTGCTCGCAGAACAGATCCGCTGGGGCTGAAAGGCCGCTGGGGCTGAAAGGTTCTGGAGTGACGACCGCGTACCGGAAGACTTAGCGTTGGATAGTCTCCCACAAAGTGGATCGATGACGTGATGGCCGCAAGAATCCGCTGGATGCGAAAAGCACAGAACCGGTCTAAGTGGCGGTGCTTGGAGGAGGCCTATGACCAGCAGTAGACGTCTTTTGGCTGAAATGATGATCGAAGTGAAAACTGAAGACTGGAGCCGAGTATACGTGATTCAGAGTCACCGACCGACTGGCCGAGTAAAACCGATTCACAGCGTTACTGACCCGAGCGTGACGTGTTAGTTTTGTTCACTGTTCAGAAAGAGCGCAATATGCGCCTTAATAAGATTTCGCTCCAAAAAATGTTTAAGTTAGGCCGTGTACACACCAAACGTCTAGTTAAATCAGCCGCTGACTGCGAGGATCACGTTCAAAATGTATGTAAACCAACGGACAGTCAGACGCCGGCTGACGATGTTTTTTCATACATTTGAACTTGACGTTCACAGTCGGTGAGTCATACGTTCGGTGTGAACACGACCTTAGACAGGAGGAATGCCGAAATGAACAGGAAGAATACTCTTCACTTCTAGAACTTCGCAATCATCAGCGTCTTTAATGCAGTGACTAACAGCCCATTTGCTGGACGTAGGACTCAAGTAGCCCTCCCCCACACTTGGCTTCGATGGTACGGCAGTAGGATGTGGAGCTGTGGCGCAAACTATGTCCCACCTCCTATCCTGACCTCTGGGCCCTAGAAAATGCAGCCAGAGCGACCTCTGCGCTGCCACTGACGATGCCGTGGAATTGGCGAAGTTTTGGGCCAACGACGAAGAAGACTACTTGGCTCACTTATAACACCATCAAGTTTACTTCTGGCAATATTCTTCAGATCATCAGCCAATGAACATGACGAAAAACAGTTCTAGTTCTTCACCCAAAATTGTCTCTTTAACTATCGTAAAGGCGACTTGGTTTCGCAAGATCTGGTCCAATAACTTCGTTCCTTTTCATGCCTAAACGGCTGAACGGATTTTGATGGAATTTGGCACACGGATTGACCATGACCTGTTAGGACATGGCCTACTTTTTATCCCGTTCCCGTGAGATAATTTTGGAGCTCAACGCGGGCAAAACCTAGTTATGAATATGCAGGGGGTCGACGCTTTCTTATGTCCTTGAGTATTTTTAGGTAGCTTTTGACCCCGTTCCTACTGTACGCCCACCATGATTTTGCATGGCCCATACATATCATTAGGAGCGGTAAGGATTCTGGGCGGGTATTTGGTTGGTAAATAGCTGCTTTTAGAATTTCTCATGGGTTCGTCGTATCGTCTTTTAATCCATCATCGAAAAAAAGCCTTCAAACTTCAAAGTGTTGTCCAAGGTGTCCTCGAGCTAGTCAGAAAGTTGAAGCGTTATCTAGTTGGTTCAGTACTCTTGCCCACCTCCGGAAGGCTAACAGTTCTATGCAATTTACAAAGCATCATCATATCCTTACAGGGCTCCCTCAAGGGTATTGCATAACCAATGAGCATAAGATTTTTCTTAATTTTCGTCATTTCGACGACGTCTCTAGAGATATTTTGTCGTTATCGCAGTGTTTATCCTACTAATATTATAAACGCGAAAGTATGTATGTATGTGTGGATGTTTGTTACTCTTTGACGCAAAAACTACTGAACGGATTTGGATGAAATTTGACACACAGATAGTTCATAACCTGGATTAACACATAGGATGCTTTTTATCCCGATATTTTCACGGGATCGAGACTTATGTGGGTGAAACCGCGGGGCGCAGCTAGTTCAAAATAAAATTGATTTATAATATTTTTTACGATTGTTTTTGTCAGACTCCGATTGTTATTTATGTTTACTGAATCTGTGGAATTGTTTCATTCATTTCTAGTGTTAATTTTACTCAATATTGTGCCCCGAAGTCTTCTGTTAACTTCGATTTGACCGGATTCTTCACTTTGATTTCGTAATCTGGGAATGGCTTATCAAACTTAGACTTAATGCTCCACTTGAATTTATTTTGCTCGTATAAACCCAAGTCAAAGTACACTGAAATTACTCCACGTAATTATTATGCATTCCTGTTGACGAAATAACTGTAAAAACTGGGCACATTTATCTTCTAAGTTTTAGGAAGCTTTGCTTAGGTTGTCTTGCGTGAATGCAAACTACTAATCTATAATTTTTTCTTACAATACCTGTGAATACTAAACCGCAACTACAACCAAATGCCAGTTTTGCTTTGATTAGTCCGCGAAGTCATAACGGATTTCATTCTTTTTCTTTACGTGTCGATTTGACTTAAATTTTAGTAGGTACGACCAGAATTTAGCCACCTGGACCGCTCTATCATTGGCTTCGTTTCAATTCTGTAAGGAGCAAGTGGTTCTGCATGATGGGCAGAAAATACCCATTAAAGACTGGATATATTTCTTTCGTTTAACCCTATTTGCGGGTTTTTTTTAAGTTTGCGCATTGTTGGTGTGTCTTGACTAATCTCATATTTATTTTGTTCCAGCTGCTTGTAAATAGAGGCTGTAAATATAACGTATATAGTTTAAAGATGAGTTTGGGTGCGCGCGCCACCAAAGGTGGTGCGAAGGGAGGCGCCAAGGACGGCAAGCATGCACAGGACACCCGGAAGACCACAGACAAAACCCAGAGTAAGGAGAAGGTTAAACCACAGGTGAGCATATTAAAAGCTTGTAGAAGTCTATGTAAACTAGATTGTTCGGCGAACTACTGTAACTACAGTATTTTTTATCTCACGAAGCGACGCGCGCTTTACTTGTGGTAACCAAGTGTACGAGCACGCTGTGAATGTGTGCGTGAAGATGAGTAGCGTCAGCACACTCAGCACATACACACAGCTCCTGCGCTTACACACATTCACAGCGTGTTTGTACACTTAGTAAACACAAGTAAAGCGCGCGTCGCTTCGTGAGATAGAAATGCTGCACCATACCTTATTTCCGGTGTGATTGGCAGGGGCGCCTCGTGGCCCAGTGTGTTTTTTTTATGACGTCAAGTGGCAAACATCGGGCGGTCGGTCCGATGGTAAGTGTTCGCCACGGCCTATGGACGTCTGCAAGACTGCAATTCCAACAGCACCGCAAGTGCGTTGTGTATTAACGTCCACCCTTCACAAGAAAGAAAGAATAAGTATTTATTGAGACTCGCACAGGAAATCACACAACTAAAAACACACTAAACATAAATAAAAAACAAAGTAAAATTAAAAAGAAGGAAGTCCTGTACGAGGCCAAAAGGCTCCTACAACAGCATGATGCTGCGACATAAAAAAAAAAATGTCGCAGCCCTGGTATTCTCAAAGAGGACAGGCACATAGATATTTCTGATGCGTTGCTATACCAGTGACACAGCATTTCGGCAGTGTCACTGCGATACCTCTGGATGCAATAAGCAGCAGAAGTCATTACCATCTTCTCTCATGGTGGCATGGCATGGTGGCGGGGTTCCGTTTCCTGGCATGTTATTAGGAACGCACAGAAGTCCACATTCACACCCCATATTCTCAAGACAAACTCACACCTTTACTCTACGGGGGTAGGTAGAAACAACATTACCCCACGTCCGGATTGGACGTGGCGTAATGTAATCCTTACGTTCCTTTCACTTCGTCCACGTTCTTCAATCAATCTGCCTAGCGTTTTCCCAACTATGTTGGGGTCGACTTCCAGTCTAACCGGCTGCAGCTTAATACCAGTATTTTACATCGATCGACTGCCTATCTAACCTCCACAACCCAATAACTGGGTAATACGATACCCCTTGGTAAGACTGGTTGTTAGACTTTCGGGCTTCTGTCGACCCGTAACGACTGTCAAAGATCCACGAATGACAGCCGGGACCAACAGCTTAACGTGCTTTCCGAGGCACGGAGGAGTCGGTATGTAAAGATGGTCACCCATCTACGGACCAACCCTGACAAGCGTAGCTTAACCTCCATTAAATCTACCCGTGTAGCTGTTACTTAGCCACGAGCTCCAAGTCTAGCAAAACCTTATAAACTGTCCTGAGTACTTGCAGCTTGTCTTACCGGTCAAAAATCATAAACAAAGCAAAATTCTTCGATATTTTACATAAGATGTAAAAAGTATCGAAGCATTTTGCTTTGTTTCATAATAATATTATGAACGCATTGATATCGCAGACAGATAGAAGTTATAATCATAGATATGACAATAACACCGGTTGACCTTCACGGGTGACCTCCGACGTGTCATTAACATTGTTCAGGTGACGTGCCGAATTTTACGATGGGGGGGCTCCGCGTGGCTCTTTCTAACGAATGTTTTTTGGGTACTAGCGAATCTGAGTAAAAAACAATGCGGCGATAGGCTATACCTTTGTCAATGGTTAGCACAAAAAAAAAACTAGATAATAAATACTACATGGAGTATATTGTTTGTACCTAAATAAAAGATACCCAATTTTTCAAATCTTTTTAAGTATGTACTTATTTGTGATTGGGTTATGTTGATAAGCCAAACAGCTTACATTGGATTTGATAGTAGACGCATGCTGATACTGGGGGTAAGCTGGCAAGCTGCCAGTGCCAGTACTCAGGGCAGTTTAGAAGGTTTTACTTGACTTAAGAAAAAATACAAAATAAATTGTACCTACTTACACTCGTAGGTCTTGATTGTATCAAACTACTTTTGACTCGATTTTTTAAATAAAAATCGAGAAGTTCGTGGCTAAGTACCAGCCGCACGGCTCGATCCAACAGGTTAAGCTACGCTTGTCGGGGTTGGTCCATGGATAGGTGCCCATCTTTACATATCGAAACTCCTCCGTGCCACGGAAAGCACCTTAAGCCATTGGTCCCGGCTGTCATTCGTGGATCTTTGACAGTCGTTATGGATCGTCAGAAGCCCGAAAGTCTGACAACCAGTCTTACCAAGCGGTATCGTATTACCCAGTTACTGGGCTGTGGATGTCAGATAGGCAGTCGCTCCATGTGAAATACTGGTATTCAGCTGCATCCGGTTAGACTGGAAGCCGACCCCAACATAGTGCGGAAAAGGCTAGGCAGATAGCTAAATTCACTGACAGACAACGCACAGCTCAAATTGCTAGGTCTGGAAGCATAAAGTTTTATTTTCCTTATCGGCAGGATTTTTGGAAATTCGCCCCCTAAAGGGGTCAAATAGGAGTTGAAAGTTTGTATGGGAGTTCGTAATTTTTGTATTCGGCTTGTGAGTAATAAATCGGTTTCATTTGTAAGCTCATTCATAACTAACCAATTTTTTTAACGCGATTATATGAAAATGTCAACACAAATATAAAAGTATTGAGTATTGTTTTATTTTCTCTGAACAATACAATGGTTGGTGCTTCATTCAATAAAATAATCACATTTCTTTACAACATGGAATAAGAAAACCGGCACAGTCCCTAACAGAATCAAATTCTTATTGTTTGTTATGATCTCTGTAATTGCTTGGGTATTATTTGATTTGCGAAATAATGAGAACATGATACCGGTTGCTACCGGTGTCGAGTAAAATAGGGGTGCGGCTAGGGCTGTCAAACACATACAATTTCTGACATTGTGCTGAACAAGAAAGCTCTCGATAAATGAGGGATTATGATGAAAAAATATAAACCCTACCATAGGAAACCAAAAACACAAAAATCCTAACTTAATATTACAAATGCGAAAGTGAGTTTGTTTGTTACGCTTTCACGCTAAAACAGCTAAACGGATTTGGATGAAATTTGGCAAATGGGTAGACTATGAACTGGAGAAGGACATAGGCTACTTTTCATCCTGGATCGCAGACGGAAGTCGCTGGCAACAGCTAGTATATCATAAAACTTTACCATAAAATCACTTAGAACTCATTTTCATAGTATTGTAAATCTTGGGTGCACTTGCAGATGCGGACAAATAATTACATTTACACAACTTATCATGACGCCTGTAAGGTTATCCCCGGAGAGTTAGACAGAGGTGCACCATCGAAGAAGTTCATATCTAACCACCGTAAGGACTATTCTTGCTTGCAGCGCTCGGTGGCTATAGAACCGGGCCGGTAACAGATGTGGTCATTGTGTTCACGGGATTTTGTTTTGAAACTGGTTAGATATGATGATTTGATGGTACCTGTGGTGCATATTTCTACATTCACGTTATTTCAATTCTTTCAATTTACAATAGGGATGTTGACTGGGGAAAATAAAAACTATTTAGTCCGTCGGATAATAAAAAAATATTTGACACCTATTTTTTGCTTTATCATATTTTAATATAAAATGGTTTAGATAAAACGCATTAAAGTTGTGGAGTGAGGGGTCGCTACGTAGCTCGCCGTCCGATAAGGACCAGGCCCGGGTCGACGGCGCGTTGTGTTCCACGCGCGCCTCAAAGGGATGTCAGCAACAACTGACGGGGTCCGGAAGGACCAATGCCTGCTGGGGTCGCGGGTTTGTCTGAAAGGGATATCGCGGCCCCAGCACATAGGCAACGGAAGGAACACGGGTGGGTTTTAGTCAGTAAAAGTCTGACACTCCCTCTCGCTCTGCCCAGAGCGGGAGGAGTCATTTGATGACTTCCCACCCAAAAAAAAAATAATAAAAAAAAAAAGGGCTCGCTACGTCACAAGTCGGTATCAAGTCTACCGGAGAGTGACGTCATGCTACATTTTAACTCAATGTATTGCTGTAATCTTTGGATTACTTAAAAAAGAAAAATACGTATCCAATATTTTTTTAATAATCTATCTGACGGACAATTTTTGTTTTTTTTGTCCACATCCCTAATATGTGTGTGGGGCAACCAACTCTAGTTAGTTGGAAGTGCGTGGCTGAGCACTTGTATTCCAACGTATTGATATAACTTCGTTGTTCTAACTTTTAATAAGTAGATTAGTAGTGCAGTTATTATTAGTAATTTACATAGTATGAAGATAAAAGATACAGTTTAAGGTTTTTTACAGTAATTATTAGTAATTTACATAGTATGTTGATAAAAGAAGTTTTTTTGCAGTAAATCTTGGCAGTGAGGTTAATAATATTAACCTCGCTGACTGCTGTTCCAAGACTTCTGTCAAATCTTGGCACTGCGGGTAATATAGCAATGCGAACATAATATTGCTTTATAGGGTACATTAGTTGCGAAATTCTGCAAACGCGATAGGTATAGTATAGATGATTAACACAAAAAAAATACACAGGCGAGCCTTACTTACTAGTCTTTTAATGTGTAACATCTCATATCTCACCTTGGTAATAAGCAACATTAACGGGGCGGGTCGATTCCTGCACACCTAGCAGTACATTTCCTACTGGTGTGTGATTAGTTGGTAGTCAACTCAAAATTTATGCTTATTACACTACACACAGGAATCTGATTCTGGAGACCAGGGGCGGCTTAGGGTGCGTTTCCACTGGGTCGATTCCTGCACACCTAGCAGTACATTTCCCACTGGCTGGTGATTAGTTGGTAGTCTACTCAATTTCTATGCCTATTACACAACACACAGGAATTTGGTTCTGGAGACTAGGGTGGCTTAGGGTGCGTTTCTACTGGGTCGATTCCTGCACACCTAGCAATACATTTCCCACTGGTTGGTGATTAGTTGGTCGTCTACTCAATTTCTATGCCTATTACAGTACACACAGGAATCGGGTTCTGGAGACTAGGGGCGGCTTAGGATGCGTTTCTACTGGGTCGATTCCTGCACACCTAGCAGTACATTTCCCACTGGCTGGTGATTAGTTGGTAGTCTACTCAGTTTCTATGCCTATTACAGTACACACAGGAATTGGTTCTGGAGACTAGGTGCGGCTCAGGGTGCGTTCCCACTGGGTCGATACATGCACACCTAGAAGTACATTTCCTCCTGGTTGGTGATTAGTTGGTAGTTGGTACTCAATCTCTGTGCCTATTACACTTCACACAGGAATTTGGTTTTCGAGATTAGGGATGGCTTAGGTTGCGTTTCCACTGAGTCGATTCTTGCACATCTCCGCTGCGCTCCGCTAGGGTCCGCTTCACTGGAAACACGTCCTTATTACTTGTGAAGAAAACTTTTCAATATCATGATTATTATGTGATATGTAATGTAACCTATATGTATGTTTGTTGGCAGGCTACTACAGAACAGCTTCGGATGGCACACATGATCGATCGTAAAAGCGAAGACGCGTCTGACGTTCGAAGAATGGTGAGTCATACATTTTTTTTTTCAAATATTGCTTTTGTTACCGACTTCTTAAAAAAGGAGGAGGTTCGTCTGTCTGTCTATATTATGCAATATGTAAAAAAGAAACTGTCCGATCCGAAAGGGGCACATAGGTACACACGGCTACACATCAAGCTATACATTTCCAGTTTATGCTGATCTCGCATTGTATAGGATTTCGGTACAATGTGAGGTCAGCTTATACAGGAAATGTATAGCTTGATGTGTAGCCGTGCGTACTGCTACTGCACGAATACTACTACTCGACAGTTTTTATTAAAAATATTAGTTAATAATACAACATCGTAATAAACTAGAAAAAAATAATGAAAACTAAACATAAAATACAATTAGTAAACAAAATTCAAAATAAATGAATATTAGCATTATACAAAAAAATCAAAAATAAATGTTACCACGAAAGGTGGAAGGTGAGTGATATATCTACGATTTAATATGAACATGAATTTACGAAAAAATTAATAAAAATACTGCTTAGTTAATGCACTCCCGACCTCAGAGACTGATCTTCTAAATGGTGACTTCCACGCGGCGCCGACAGGAGTCGCGGGCAGACGCTAGTTTACAGTAATATTATAAAGAAAAATGATTTGTATTTTTACTGGACCGATATTTTTTTTTTAATTTATTTACAGTTTAGTTCATGCACTCCCGTACCTCAGAGACTGATCTAGAAGATCAGTCTCTGAGGTACGGGAGTGCATAAAAAACCTCTTTCACCAGTATAATGCTACTTTATCACTGAGTAACATAGGCTATAATTTATATAGATATTTCGCGGGTGAAGCCGCTGGCGGACGCTTGTTTAGAATGATCAGGATGGTAGGAATCGGATCCTAGTCGGATGCATAGCGTAGCATCTGCCCTTGGCATTTTGACAACCCTGACTAATCTATATATTCGCTATGTGTAATGTGGCAAGGAACAGTTATGTCATGATTCATGAATCATAAATAGCATTAATAAAATAACTCCCCTACCCAAAGTTTGAAAAAATACTATTTTAATCCTGTTTCTAAAAGTTTGTTCAATTAATGTTATAAATATTCAGGTGCCTCTTACATGTTATAAAAGTCATAGAACGTCAGGGTAGCCCGCGAAATTCAAAATTTCTTACGTTTTTTGCAATTTGGCGGTCAGTATCAGTGTGTATCTATCTGATCTTCATATCATTCGTGGCGGTATCAAATATTTATTTATAGAATTATAATTTAAAAAAATCATCAATACAATTAAAATAAAACCTATCCCACTCGTAGCGAGATGCAAAAATTATCGAGCTCGCTTCACTTGCTCTTCAATCATACATTCTAACTTTTCTGCTAAGTCGACAAAGTTACTCCTTGTATGAATGGATGGTTGAAACGATAACCTAACATATCCGAGGTGAACTGCAAAAAATGATTGAGCTCGCTTCGTGGAGCTGAAGTTTCCTTCCCCTCTGAAAATAAACCTGCCGGCGGGCGCCCGTGTGCACTAGAAATACGGGAATCAAGTTTCACACTCAGTTGCAGAAACTAACTTTAAGTTTTAAAGCTGTGATTAAATACTAATCTTCCATTAAGACTTAGACTTCCATTAGACTCGATTTTAATGGTTCTTTGATGAAATTAATGAAATCATTAACTTCTTTGATGAAATTAATGAAATCATTAACTTCTTTGATGAAATTAATGAAATCATTAACTTCTTTGATGAAATTAATGAAATCATTAACTTCTTTGATGAAATTAATGAAATCATTAACTTCTTTGATGAAATTAATGAAATCATTAACTTCTTTGATGAAATTAATGAAATCATTAACGTTAATGATCTATTACGTAATGGGGCATTAATGTTTGTCAGACTTATTCATCACCGTGCACACAAGTGTCTTCTAACATAGAAAGTTTCCATACCTTTACAAAAAGATTCCTTCAATAAAGTAAAACATGATTATTATCAGTACTCCATACAAGAATATAGATATAGTTTCACATACAATTATAAATTTGATATGCGTTTTCCAAGCGTGGGAAAGTGTATGTAACGGCGCCGTCAGTTGTCGACAGTTAACTGTTTGTAGGTAGAAGTAGTGCGGGTGGCGACAGTGATTTCATTATGGCGAGTTGGCTGAGCCCTTGATTGGCATTTTGATATGATTTTGAAAATAGGGAAGGATTTGTGCATACTGATTAGCCACCAGTAGGTAAATGTTTTGGGATAGAAACTTGAGCATTCAATAGATCTTTGCATTTTTTAGGGTTCCGAAAAATCAGAACCCTTATACTTTACTATACCTATCCTACCTATACCTTATACTTTACCACTACACTTTCACGTTGTCCGTCCGTCAGTCTGTCAAGACCCTTTTTCTCAGGAACGCGTGGAGGTATCAAGTTGAAATTAATATCAAATACGTAGATCTATGGTACCTTGTAGCTCTAAAATCAATCAATTAAACGATCAATCAACAAGCTTGTCAACTACAATACTACCCCTGAATTCAGAGCAATTTTTTCGTATGTTAGCCAATAACGAAAACCGAAACAATCTTTTTAATTCTTTTTTTTAATTGGGTTTTTTTGAGATCCTCTCTTTGCTGTCAGACGTGTAATTTTGACGGTAATTTTGAGCCTTTCATCCAAATCTGTTCAGCTGTTTTAGCGTGAATGCGTAACAGACATACAAAAAATCTAATCTTTTCTCTTTATAATATTAGTTTAAATTTTAATCAAAACACACACAAGACGTTAAAAAGCAGTCATAACCTATTTCTTTATCCCCCCCTATCAGATAATAATCTCACCCATTGAGAAGTCACATTGTGTGAGGTAACAGTCACTGGAAAATTAGAAGTAGTTGCGTGTATTGCCCACTTCCGGCGCACTCAGAAACAAAGACTACAAATACAAATGTACACTCAGCTGTTAGTGCAAGATGCAGTGGGTTACAGTGTTGTTAGTAGGTAGGCTAACGAAATGATGCTAGGTATATTTCATCTATCTAACCTTTTTCCAATTATGTAGACCAGAATAGAATAAACGTTTATTATCTCCAGTATTACAGCTAGTAGTAGTAAGTACATACACAAAACTACAATACCGGAAAGAAAAAGTTCAAGTGTCAGCATTATGTTTAGGTAAGGTTGCTAAGCGCTGGATTTCAGCTTAAACTCCTGTATATATACGAATCATTACTACATACGAATCGTTTTAGCAACACATGGTTTTAAGTAGAGATGTTCCGACTAGTCGGTAAAGACGACTATCCGGCCAACTATCCAGCTTCTTACTTTGTATGTATTTCTCAATAAAATGTTTATAGGAGGAATTACGTTAGCTTATTTGTTTATTAATATTTTTATTTTAAAATCCGTTTCATATATTTTGAAATGTAAAGCAACCTTTCCTTTGGTAATCAGTCTCTAAAATTACTTACCTGTAACGGAAAAATATTTATGACATTTATCAAATAAAATTCAAGACATAATTAAATTTTAATTGAGCTCTTTCACTTTAATAAAAAATAACAATATTGTCTTTATTTTTTACACAAAAACAACGCTCTGACACCCGTGCAAAATCAAAAACAATGCGAAGTAAACAAAACATGTTCCGACACGCTCGCAGACGGTTGGGACTTGTACGCGAATCAGCTGTAAACGAAGCGTCACGGAAATTGACGAATACCCCCGAAATCGTGGCCTCTTTACAACCGACTGATCGGCTAGTCGGCCAAAGTCATAGTCGGCACATCTCTAGTTTTAAGTTAAAAGTGTTATATTACAACATTAACGAAAATAATGATCATCATACATTAATATTGAATTAGAAAAATACGTTATGTGGACATAATTGGCAATTTCATCAATAATAAAAAGGAAGAAGATGAAAAATATTTGTAGATAAAATACTGAACGAAGATGGCATCTTTTATAATAACTTGGTGCTATTATTTTGATAGTCAAATATGATAATAAATATGGGTAATCATTCAAGACTAATATAATATTACATTTTTATTAAAAATGAATTATGTAGTGTACTTTTACTAACTGTTCTAATTGGATGACACAACCAAATAATAACAATAATTGTTTGTGTCAGGTGCAAGAACTGATGGAGATGACGTGCCGCACCGAGGAGGAGGTGTGCTCGGCGCTGCACGACTCTGACAACGACATGGTCGCCGCCTGCAACCTGCTTCTCGAGGAGAGCCAGCGGATACAGGTACACAACTATACAACAATGTTCTGTACTATCCATTCACCTTGCGTTTTTTATATGCCTAACCCCTTGAGTGCTCCAATCGTCGATCCTGGAAACGATGGCAAGCCGAACGAGGAACAGCTCATGAAAGTGTTCCACACACTGTCGGATATGGTCAGTATACAAAACATCCATTTCAGACACTAATCTACATGGTCCTCACAGGATCTGACCAAGATTATGTCTGTACTTTAAAAGAGATTGTAACCTATGAGTTTTTAAGCTTTTGCATAGCTTCTATCGCGGGCCTTGAGCGTGGAGACCGAATCCAGAAATTCCGTAACGAAAATAACCTAACACCCCCATAGAGTGAAATTTTAAGATGCGCGCGCATCACTGTGACACAAATTGCATAAGTTGATAAAAAATGCTATGCAATAGCTTTACCGCGGCAGTCTCCGAGTGCCACACGTCTTTTTTTTTCGGTCTTTCGTCTCAGAGTATTTAAGGTATTTATGTGGTCCCAGAATAGTTCCCTGAAGAACCAACCCTTATAGGCTCACAATAGAGTCTTGGATGTATATTTGTGGATGTATTGATAGATAACACAATTTTCTACTCATAATTGAAATAATTAATGTGTAAAACTATACTGAACTAATTTCAAAAAGAGTCTTTAAAAATCTAACTGAATTTGTAAGTAACTATCAAATGCGTTTACATACACCAACCTTGGTGTAAACGCATATCAACCTTGTATTCTACATGTTGTGTCTACTGTTTTCGTTTATCGTATGTATAACATCTCGTGAAGACTAGTTATATACAAAAAATGTGAACAAAGTTATTTTATGTTTTTGACAAGTGTTTTACAAGACTTGTGGAAAATAAGTACTACAAGTTGTATATGGGTGGTAAAGATGGTCTCAACGGTACTAAGTGTTTCAGGTGCTTTATACATCAATATGAATCATTCTCAGACCAAACCAATCTAGATACCATTCTTTATAACTATTTTACGTTATCAAGTTATGGTTGTTCAATGTTCTATTCTATTTTATTTATTTTTTATAGCAAAAAAAGCCAATGTCGACCATTTTTTCAATGTGTAAAGTGAGTCGGAACTGCAAGAGTGTATTGAGATAAATTAAAATAATGAATAAATATAATGATAGAATATTTATAATAAAATAATATAAATAATAAAAAAATATTGAATATTTATTTGCTTATAAACACGGTAAAATTTAAAAATAAATTAACAAGAGCATACATGATTTTTGCTTAACGGTCTTATGCATACAAATCTTCACAAGCAAATTGAACAATTATTTTTAAAGAATTTTAGTATGACACTATAATAACTATGACTACACAATCATTCATGCAATTTATTTTTGAATAATCTCAAGACAATGTCTTGAGATTACTTGAAAAATCTTTGATGACATAGTTGAACTTAATGTAGATCTTGTGGTGTTAGTATTGGAATTTAACAATCAAAATTTTTATTTGGTGCAAGTGGGGCTGTCAACGCTAATTTATGGTGGATTTAATTTTTAAGTTTTAGTTTCTGCTTGTACCTATGCTTCCATTTAATTTAATGGTATTGCTTCTTTTCCAGGGCGAGTGGCGGACCAGCGAGAAAAAGAAAAAGAAGCCACCAGCCCCCGCCGGCAATGGCGAGCTGGACCCGCCACGCGACCCGCGCAGTCGCTCCGGACCCAGACCACGTAAGTAGACAAAAGCGGAATAGCATTAAGAAAAAACAATTTCGGTTTTGTATTGGATGAAAAATCTTTAATAACCTATTTCTGATGGCCAGATAGTTTCTACCGACAAAATGAAATGATCCTTACATGAAACAGAATATCGGTCATCTTTACAGATTTTTATGTACACCTCGCACTTGAACAAAAAAAATAACATCCATACACATACTGTAAAACACTCTGTGACCGCTTAGATCTTATAGACTATGAAAAAAATACAGCCCGTGTTACTCGCTATAAATGTAGCTTTCTATAGGTGAAAGAATTTTTTAAATTGGTTAAGTATTTTTTGAGTAATAAGCCTATCTCTTTGATGTTTATCATGTTCGCTACAACTGATTTGTGTCCGTTTCCAGGTCGCGGGTCTGGTGAGAGGGGCGACCGCGGCGAGCGCGGAGAGCGCGGGGAGCGGGGCGAGCGCGGCGAGGGCGGCTGGCGGGGCCGAGGCTCCACGCGGGGCCGCGGCGGGGCCCGGGGGGCCCGCGGGGCCGGCTCGCGCCGCCCGCGCCCCGACCGGGACCTGTCCGCCACCTGCTGGACCGACCATCAGCAGCCTGCCAGTATGTACCATCCACTACTCTGCATCTATGCACTGTTCAAAACGTATCTGATGAAAATGTAAACCATCCGTTGAGGATCAGATCTAAGGGGATCACTTACTAAAGGGAATTAGTAACACGTTCATCTATATTTAGAAAATTTCAACATACAACTGCTGGGGAGTTCTTCTTCGCCACTTTTTCTTCCCAGCTTAAGCACTAGAAAGTGGTGAAGGGCGCGCGTTGTGGGGGAATGTCTTATGTTATTTTGACGTTTAATAGTGCTGATTCTAAACCTAATATGAATAAATGTCTTGATTTTATCATCCCACCAGTTTTTCCATCATTTATTGTTTGAATAAAATTCCCCAACCCACTTCAGGCGCATCGCCGTGTCTCCGACGTCGTAGACTTTCGACCGGGCGACGGATTTCGGTGTTACGCACTCGGTCTAGTAAGGTTATGCCAAGCATGGCTCGCTCCATGGCCCTTTGTGCTACTCGTATGCGGCGGACAGTTTCCTTTGTGAGAGTCCATGTCTCGGCACCGTAGGTCATTGACTAAAGCATAGGTTACATCAAACCAAAAATCAAAATAAAATAAATAATTCCAACAATCTAAAGAGTAATGATGGGCTGATTTAGATTTTGCTGATCATCCTATCTTCCTAGCTTATAGTGACTAATTGCATATTATGGATCAGGTTGAATATTTGTTTGTAGACTGAGAACTTTATTAGTTAGATATACGAAAAATAATTTAGTATCGTATTGCCGTCCCTACCGCGTATATCGTTTTTAGGGTTCCGTAGTAAACAAGGAACCCTTATAGTTTCGCCATGTCCGTCTGTCTGTCCGCGGCTTAGCTCAGAGACTCTTTATAACTAGAAAGCTCTAATTTTGTATGGGTATACATATTAATCACGTCGACAAAGTGGTAAAAACAATCATGATCAAAATCTGTGAATGCAGATCAAAATTTTTCAAAAAGATACGGACGGGCTCCTAAGACCGTTTTCCTGTAGCTACAACGGTTAAGGAGCTGGTAAAATTTTGAGGATCACGATAAATGTCGATTGAGGAAGTTAACAAAAAAAACAAATTAAACAAAACACGCCAATATACCAAACAAAATCATCGAGAACTCAACCAATCAATCATCGATACTCAGGCCGAAATAAAAAAAACTAAACGTAAACAGAATTAATATCTAAATAAAAAGCCTCCAGGCATAAAGGGCGTGCCCGCTTACATATAGTTGTAACTGGAAGTTATAAATGATAAACTAGGACCATCGATGTAAAATAAATAAACAAAGAGTTAATTACTAATAACAGTAAATAATATGATCAATTGTCGAGGTCACTAGCTAACCACATATTGCAATACAACTCATAAAAAAACAGTGTGATGAGTAGATATTGTCAAAAATAAATTGAAGTTAAATTAAAATAACTTGACTTAATAAGTCAAATAAAATAAATAATTATATAAACTCATATAACTTGTCAGTACGTAAGCTGGAGAAAGAACATAAACATTGTCTTGAGTTAATCACAGCGACCAACTATTCTTATCACTTAAGTAGTCGTTGATAGAATAGTATGCCTTTGAACAAAGATTGGATTTTACTTTCGTTTTAAACGCATTAAAAGGCAAATCTAGCAAAGAAGAGGGTAGCTTGTTATAAAAGGTTATACCAAGCCCAACAAATGAGTTATGAACCTTATGAAGCCGGTGAAAGGGAGCTCGTAGTTTGTCCTTATTTCTAGTGTTAACATTGTGAAAATCACTGTTTTTAGAGTATAAGTGTTTAAAATTTTGTTTGGTATATTGGCGTGTGCTAGCTAACATATGGCTAATAATTTGAATTATATTTTGTGTTGCATAATGTAAATTATTTTGAATACTATTATATAGAATCTTTTTTTTTGTTCTTCTAACTGAACAGACAGCTGTGCAGCTGGGGAGTTTGTTGCGCCACTTCTTCTTCCCAGCTAACGCACTAGGAAGTGGTGAAGGGTGGGCGTTTTGGGGGACTGTCTTATGTAATTTTGACGTTCGAAAAGTGCTGATTCTCAGCCTAGTTTGAATAAATGACTTTTGAATTTTGAATTTTGAATTTGAATTTTGAACAGGATCTGTTGATATGCTAAAATACTTTTTTTTGTTTTCTATTTATTTACTTAGTTAAAGAAAAGTTACAGCTAGTATATATGTATAGTGCTATCCACGAAGACGCGCCCCTCTCCGTACTAAGGTACAGCAGCAGTACAGTAATCGGGGAGTGGGGCGAGTCTACGTGGATGGCACTATCAGTATATTTCGTATGCATTATGCTGAAAATGCTCAATAACAAGTTTCCACTTATGTAAACATATCTACAAAACTGAAAAATCTAAATGAATATTGGTTTGTATTTCAAACCAATATTCATTTAGATTTTTCAGTCGCAGCTTTTATTGGATAAACAGCCCTTGACCTAATATTATCTTGTGTGTATTGCGCAGGCGGCAGCAACATCGTCGACACATTCCCCACAACAGAAGACTGGGACAACGAGGAGTGGTCCGGATCTCTATCAGACACCAAGGTGAATATAACATAACAATACACATACCTAACTCAAAATACCATCTCTGACACTTATCTGCATGTTCCTCATGTGGCCTAACATCTCAGACACTTTTCTGCATGTTCCTCATATGGCCTAAAATCTCAGACACTTATCTGAATGTTCCTCATATGGCCTAACATCTCAGACACCTATCTGTCTGTTCCTCATATGGCCTTACATCTAGCTGTGACACTTATCATCTGCCTGTTCCTAATGTGGCCTAACATCTCAGACACTAACCTGCATGTTCCTCATATGGCCTAACTAAGATATTGTCTGGACTTTAAGAGCGTTATCACACTGACGATTAGCCAGCGTGTTTCCAGCGAAGCGATTCGTGAAAGTGCCTTCCGCGATCGCGAAGCGATCTAATCACGACCACAATATTGTACATTCGCTTATGTCGTTCTCTCTTGTGAAAGAAAAATAAGTTTATTTGTCAAAGAAACACGTGCTAAAAAGATAATTAACTCGAGTAGAACAATAAAACACAATACATTTAAATATAATCACGACAGAAATAGTCGGCAGCTGCACGTCATGACTGTGACAAGAAGGCGACCACTCAGCGTGATGTGCTATGGGGACCCACAGCACAGCGCTGATGTTCAGTGGTCACCCGAAAAACACGTACGGTAACCAAGTCAGGGCCATCGCTCTCGGTCCGCAAACGTGGCGTGCTCGCTTCGCACACTCGGCGAGCTCGTTAAACAATCGCCTCGCTGGAAACACGTTTGCAAATCGCCAGTGTGATATGGCCGTAGAAGAGACTGTTACCTCTGAGTTTGTTTCGATTTTTTCTTCTCAGTTGTCGGGAAATACCTAACTCAATTTCGTTTTAAAACATAATTTATTTTAAATGTATAAAAGTGTTATTTTATAATACCATTTAACAAAAATTATTATCATTTTACTACAACACTGTCTCATCTGTGAGATATGCATTAGCAAACTATTTTCAAATAGCTTACCAATAGATGGACATGCATAAAAGAGAGTCCATGAACTTTCTTGCCTGTTCTTCTCCATAGGAAGCTACTACGCTTTGCAATGGACACTTTTTTTTTTTGGTGGGAAATTATCAAATAACTTCTCCCGCTCTGGCCGGAGCGGGAGGGCGTGTCAGACTTTTACTGACTAAAACCCACCCGTGTTCCTTCCGTTGCCTGTGTGCCGGGGCCACGATATCCCTTTCGGACAAACTCGCAACCCTGTCAGGCATTGGCCCTAACGTGGAATGGACACCTAGCTTCATATTTCGGACTGACCGACTCCTTTGAAAATTCAAAAGTACCTGTACATTTTTTAATTTAAATAACTGCTTTGAGTTTGAGTTTGAATTTCTCCTGAGAAATATTAAACTACATGTTTCTGAATCATAATCAGAGGTTATTTATTTGTAAGAATGTATTTTTACATACTACAATGTTATAAGTTTTGTACATTCTACTACAAACCACAACTTGATCTACAAATACTATTAAATCTTGTGATGAATGACCATGATGACCATGATGGGTCATTCATTGCAACCTTTACTATTTACGTTGCCGCTTCATCTTTAACTACATATATAACTGCGTCATTGACTTCCTCCACAGCAGCGATTCTTTCTTCTTCTTGTCTAAATGGACAAGATAAACTTAATTTAATCACCACACACTATGCAGCGACACACACATTAGAACGCATTAAGATTTTCTACCATCACACACTCAATCCTGTGAAAAAGCTTCCAAAATGTATAGCGTAAGACTTACGAGAGCTAATTTGACTAAAATATTATACAGTTGTATAAAACTGTCATGTAATCGTAGAGGATACTTATAGTTGTACAGGATCATGTCGTTAGTAAACATTTGTGAAAATATCACAGAACTTGTATTGAAAAATCAAGATGGCGGCGTTAGTTCCGATTTTGGCCACACGCCAAAAGATCCTTGTACAACTACACAGTACCGTGGGTTATCCCTACAGTATTCGCTCCCCTCGCTACCGTGTATAGTGTACGTAAGCTAGTCGTGCTGGTTCAGTGTTGTCACATAATTATAAAGGTTGATGTGTTGCAGGTGTTCACGCCCAGCGCCGCCGCGCAGGCGCCGGCCGACGCGGACGCGCCGCAGAACTCTGCCGTGAGTACATTGCACGATATTTTACATACCGTTCATACACACGCCCTTATACTAATTTATTTGTGGTTGGTGCAACTTGTCTTCGTCTCCCACTTCTCTATCAGTCGTCATCTCGGTAGTCACCCCATTTCTATCCATATCATCTTCCACTCAGTCCATCCATCGTTTCTTTAGTCTTCCCCTACACTTATAGCCAACTTTCCTCATTGCTCCGCATCACATGCCCATACCATCGCAATCCATATCCACACAACTTTTCAGTCACCGCTGCGACTTCCCTTTTTATTTTTTTATCCCTTTTTAATGAGTAGTAGTAATGAGTGTGAGTGAGTGAGTTGAGAGGGATGTGTGGTGTTAAAACACCACACATCCCTCTTAGCATTCACCCTTCACGCCACTGTTTTAAGAAAAATATTTATTTGCTCAAAAGATAGAGATATGGAAGGAGAAAGGCCTTGGTCCAACTGTGAAACCTACAGTCCGGCCGTCGGGAGAATGCGTTCTTGACACCTCTCAGTTTCATACTAACGACTATGTGTTTTGCGAATTTGATTCTTATTATTACTAGAAATGGTGGACAATTTTTAGTACCATGTACCCAGGATTTTGTAATTTTCTCAATTTAAAAGAGTGTCCTTGGAGTTTCTTGCCCGTTCTTCTCCATAAAGATCTACGTTTTGGAATGGGCAACTAGCTTAAACTTTCTGACTAACTGACGCGACTATTTGACAATTCAAAAGTGCCTGTAAATGGTTTAATTGAAATAAATGCTTTGAGTTTAGTAAAAAATAAGAATCAAATCTGTCTGGAAAGCATTCTATCGACAGCTGGACAGTAATAGGATCTATTTTATCTATCCTGTATTTTCCCACTGTTGGGCTTCTTCTTCTTTTCGAATCAAAGATACAACATATCTTCACAATAACACAATTTACGACCCTCACGTTATAGACCCTTCTTGTGCTAACTCAGTTCTTTTTCTGTCATGCCTCAGAATACGGAAGCCAAAGTAAGTATAGCACATAAAGTTAACCTAAGTTTTTATACAGCGTGCTGCTTTAATGGCGACATTAATTTAACAAACGTATTACGGTTTGGCGTTTTTGTTTTATGAAGATATTTTAATGTCATTAAACGTTATTATTTATTTACAATTTTATAAAGTAGCATCTTGGAGCAACCTGTACTTAAAGAACTGTAGCGCAGAGGTCATTTGCCGGGGTCACGGTCATCATATCGCATCAATGAAATTGAAAAGAATATCGTGCAAAGAGTAGGCGAATTGAAGGGAAGAGAGTGCCATAAGTCGGCGAGCGATTGAAAACTCATCATCATCATCATTTTCCTGCCCTTGTCCCATGTTACTTGGGGTCGGCGCAACACGTTTTCTTTTTCCATTCTCCCCTGTCAACTGTCACGCTATCATTCACTTCCTTCTCTTTCATATCATTCCTCACACAATCCATCCATTTTTTCTTAGGCCTTCCTCTCCCGCTCCATCCATCAACATTTATATTCATCACTCTTTTAGTCACATGCGTTTCCTCTCTCCACATCACATACCCATACCAGGCCAAAACGATTTCCTTTCAACTTTTCTGTCACTGGCGCAACTTTTAAACTTCCCCTTATATACTCATTTCTTACTTTATCCAGTTTCGTCACTCACCACACATCCATCTCGAAACCATCGAAAACTAAGATTTTTTAATTTTCGAATTATTTTATCTTATTATAATTACTGGCTATTAGCCCTACCTGTGTGTTAAATTAATGTCGCCATTGTAGTGGCACGTTGTACGAGGGGTGTTCAATAAATAGTGAGAATGCGATACATTCTCCTTGGAAAGAAAAAAAATAAATACTGGCAATCATAGCCCAGACATTAGTTAAGATGATAATAAAAAAAGCAATTAATTCTCTTTTGTTTTTTAAAAGTAGAAGTCTATTGTTTGCGTGGTTTCGGAACGTGTTCTTAAAAATGGATAAAATTGAAGTTCGCGCGGTAATAAAATATCTCTGCTTGAAAAATTTTACTACGGAGCAGGTAAATCAAGACTTGAGAGAAGAACAAGAACATTAGGGGTTCATGCTCCTCCATATTCTACGGTTGCGCGTTGGTGTGCTGAGTTCAAGCGAGGAAGAACTTCCACTAACGACGACCCACGAACGGGACGCCCCATATCGGCAGTGACTGAACAAATGATTAAAAAAGTTGAAAATATTGTCTTGGCGGATCGTCGTGTTACCGTAAAGATTTCGATAGGAAGTGTCCATAATATTATAAACGACCATTTGGGTATGAAAAAAGTGTCAGCGCGCTGGGTGCCCAGAATGCTTTCTGACGCGCAGAAACAAACTCGACTGAGAATTTCACAAAGCTGTTCGTATTTGTTACAACAAGATCCTGACCGATTTTTGGCTCGATTCATAACTATGGACGAAACATAGCTTCACCATTATGACCCGGAAACGAAACAACAGTCCATGACTTGGAAGCGAACGTCATCTCCAACTCCAAAGAAATTTAAGGCGATTCCATCCGCCGGAAAGATCATGGGCTCTCTTTTCTGGGACAGCCAAGGGGTGGTAATGATCGAATATCTTAATCATGGAGCCACTATTACGGGACTATGTACGCAGGACAAGTAACAAAGTTGCGTGAGGAAATACGCAAGAAACGGCGTGGCAAACTCGCTAAAGTTGTTTTGTTTCACCAAGATAACGCCCCTGCGCACAAGTCCAGAGTTGCGATGGCTGCCATTCAAGAAGCTGGCTTCGAATTGATGGAACATCCTCCATATTCACCGGACCTTGCTCCTAGTGATTTCTACCTATTTCCGCGCTTAAAGGAACATCTCAGGGGCCAGAAATTTGAAGATGACGACGGAGTAGTCGCCGCCGTAAATGATTTTTTAAGGGATCAGGAAGAAGATTTTTTTAGAAAGGGAATTTTAGGATTAGAGAAAAGATATACAAAGTGTATAAACCTGAAAGGTGACTACGTCGAAAAATAAAATAACATATAATAAAAGATAATTGCGTCTTACTCATTCTCACTATTTATTGAACACCCCTCGTATAATGTATAATAGGTGGATTTTTACGTTGCGATACAGCACAGATGAATACACATGGTTCACTCCGCAAAATTATTTAAATAAAATGCGACTCTTGCTATGACACAATAAAGTGCAATTCAGGTCACACAGCGCTACAGTTATATTCACCTAGAAGTTGCCTCTCTTTCTATCGCGTAACTCTTACATCTGCTAACTACGTTATACTTACTGATTTGGCCCGACAAGACGAGCCCGCCGCGTACTTGTAGCTTCATACCTAAAACACTGAGTGAACTATCTGTATTCATCAGTGGATACGGCCCGATTTAGTCCGTCTGATGGGCACTCGAGCTTTAGAATCTTAATTGATTAAAGTACATATTGTTTCTCCATGAATGTATTGTTGAGTAAGTGCGTGTGTCGCGCAGGAGTGGGACGGCGCGGACGGGCCGCTGCAGGCGCACATCCCCACGTACACGTACCACAACTCCGCGCACATAGCGCACCACCCGCTGCGAGACGTGAGTACTTACTGCTCCGGCAGGTTCTGGTGTATTCAACTTGCTTAAAAAGATAACTCGATATTTTGTTACGTCGTAAAAACCGCTGGGTGGCTAGTATTCTCTTATACTAATTTGTGTATATTAATTGTGTGCGCAGCAAATAAGCTCGGGCAGTCGGCAGTCGCCGGTCTCGGCAGCCGAGCCTCCGCCCGCTGCCGACACCTACCACCACCAGGTGCACCACCAGGTACGGACACACGCGAGGTCGTGTCTGTGCCACTGGCACGTGGGACCGTCGCCTCCCTACACACGAACTTCTATTTGAATGTCATTGAGTAAAATCGAGGAGTAATTAGACAAATAAAAACGACAAAATACAAGAATTGTATTTTTGCAGCGGTCTTGAAAATATACAGTCATAACAACAAACCCTTTCTAATGTGTTACCTGAGTATAGATTGTCCACTCTGAAATGACGCGCCCTACTATCGCATTATATATCATAGAAATCCGCATTACGGTGTACTTAATGCGTTAGTGGGGCGCGTCATTTCAGAGCGTAATCTTTAATACAAAATATACCCTTTACACAAATATTTGTTCAAAATACGCCAAGTGTAGGGTCAACATTAAAGAAAACAAACATAAAAAACAGTTATCTTCAAAATTAATTGAATTAAGAACGTGTTGTTATTTCCAGCCAATGGGTATGTCGGGAAGTCTGACGGCGGCGCAGTCGCAGTACCTGTCGCAACTCACGCAGCAGTCGCAGAGGCACGACAACAGTGAGTATTCACCCTAAATCTATACGTTAATCTGTCATATTAAAGTCGCTTTTCGTATCTGTCTGTGTGATCGCGCTGTTCTTCTAAAGCCGTGTCTCCTGCGCGTGTTTTTTCGAACACAAAAACATCGAAACAAAGAGGCGTGGCCATACACATTTGTGTATGCAAACACGATGTTTTTGTTTTCCGAGCTTCATGGAAAACATTCCCCGCGCGGGTCAAGAGGGGAAGGGTTTGTTTCATTTTCAACTGCCGCGCGCACCGCGCCCATCTGTCACTGTCAGTCAACACAGGTTTTGAGGTTATATTGTCCTGTAAATAGTTCTGAACAAGTTGTGATAAATTGACGATTGATTGTAATACAGATACTGTTCGTCAATTTTTAAGCACGTCTTCCTCGTCGGAACTCATTACTACATCTACACAAAATGTGTTATTAATAAAATTAAAAAAATAAACTTGCGCAGGAGACAGCTTGTGAAAACTTTTACCATGGATTCAGTACATGATTCTGAACACCCTAGCAGTGAAATATTTCGACGGTTATTAATAAAAAAACTGCTGTTTCATCCAACCTATGTGGTCAAAATGTATAGAAGAGCAGATTTTTTTCTTAGCAACCGACGAAAAATTTCAGCGCAGGGGGATTCAGAATCATTGTACGTAATCCATGAAACAGTTTTCGCGTCGATGTCCCCCTGCCACCCTGTATTTCGTTTAGCACTAAATGTGTTTAGTGATTTGTGGTGCAAGCGAACCTTACTCATCAAATTTTGTTGATAAATGTTATTTAGTCGATATTTCACTGAGGGCGTTCTACTAAAAAACAAAAACGATTATCGCCGCATAACCTTCAACTGACAGCTGTCAAACGGTAACAAAAAATAAGTCTGGTAGCGACTGGCATTGGGCTTTTCGGATAAACATATGCAAAATCATAGAATGTGTTGACGCGATGACAGTCGAAAAAACAAACTTAAAATGCAATATAATTGAAATAGTGTACAATAAAGACAGAAAGAAAGAAAATACATTTATTTAACACAGACATAAAAAGCACACAATTTATACAGCAGATTTTAATAAAAAAAGCGCGTTGAAGAGCCTTTCTTTACCTGTGACTTCTCTATATTATAGGTTACCTACATTATTTGTGATTGTTAACGTTGTGGGTAATGTTTTCAGGCGTGTACACGTCAAACTACGGCGTGTACAGCTCGTCAGACATCACGAGTCAGAGGAAACCGCAGCGGGCACGAGTGCCGCCGCCTTCCAAGGTCAGTTCATCATCACTTGTCTTTTGGTCGGCTTCATCTATGTCTAAGTCAGATCTTAATTTAATAAACTGTTAAACTATGTCAATACTAAGGTCCGTATTACAGAAGAAAACTCAAGTATTGATCTCTGTTTAAAATTAGTTTTAAGTCTAGTTTTAATTTTAGAATGTTTCTCAAGCAAAGATTCATTGATCATAGTTCAACTGAGTTTGGCTTTATTTTAGATCGTTACTCAGTTCGCGAATCGAACTCAAGCAGTGATTTGATCTATAATCACCCAAGTGTGGTCGAGACCTCGCTTGAGCATAGATTTTCATGACAAATTGTCAATTTTTGTTCTGTTGTTGTCGACTTTTTATATTGTTGTTTTTTTAATTATTATTATCAAAATGAATATAATTAAAGAGGTAGATCATTATAATAATTTATTCAACGATCATTCACAGAAGGCTGAACTTTAGCGTTCCTCTCAGATTTTTAAGAGGACCCATATAAACTTTAAAAAGAGGTACAGATGTTCACAAGATGTGGTGTAATATTAAATTCTACCTATGATATACCACGATTTATAAGACAATCACACAACCGTGGGTTGCAATTGCAATGTTTTGAGTTTACGTTTTTATGCAACGGCTTCAACAAACTGATGTTTTCACTTTGACATACTGACATTTTAAATAAAATACCTATTTATGGCCTTAGATACAAGTCTTTTTAGTTTGACAATTTTGCTTACAAAATTACTAAACTTTACTTCAAAGAGCTTTACTTCAATAAATGGGGGATTGTACTATTCGGGACCGAAATAATAACGCTGTTTCCTTAAATAATTGGGCTTATATGATGGTATACGTTACTCAGAACCAAGTTGGTAAATAAAACAATTCGTAAACGAAAACAGGCTGATGCACATCTCTCTTGAGACTCGATTTGAGTCTCGATTCAGCTGAGTATAGATTGATTACCGTTCTGTAATAAGACCGACGATGCTCAAGTACTGATTCTATACTTAAACAGTGATCAACTGATTGAAGATCAAACTGGACTTGAGGAACGTTCTGTAATACGGACCTAAATTACAAATACATCTGACAGCATTTAGGCAGCCGTTTACAACGCATTTTTATGACTTAAGTGCGTCCTAGAGGCTAAGCCCATGTACACACGGACGTAAAAATATCGCAACGGGATTTTATCGCTCACTGGATTTTCAACTTTCGGTGTTAAGACGAGTGTTGATAATCCAACGCGCTGGGACGCACTCGTCCCAGCATGTTGAAAAGCACAATGTTGGATCTTCAACTTTCGCCGCCAAGCAAAGCGTTGAAAATCCAATTCACGAAAAAATCGTCCGTGCGTACGTGGGCTAACACATGAATTTAGGCGTATAACATTTTCTTTTTTCACTAGTTTTTGCCCGCGACTTCGTCGGTGTCGAAGGTTATTATACTATAAAACATATCTAATGTCACTTGGAAATAGTGTAGCTTTCTATCAATGAAAGAATTTTTGATATTCAATAAATAAATAAATAAATATTTTCAGTCCGGCCGTCGCGGCCGAGAGAAAGCGTTCCTGACACGTGTCAGTTGGACAATTTCTAGTAGTAATAAGGATCAAATTAGCAAAACCAGGGTTGATATGATTTAAATCACTTGATTAAAATCGCGATTAAAATCGAGTGATTTTTTTTATAAAAATCAATGATTTAAATCAATACTTTTTTTCTTCGACCAAATCAGCCAAAATGTGTCAAAGGACATAACACACACACACACACACAGACATGGACATAGGTTTAACTACGGCGCGCACACACGTGTCCAATGCTGTTTAACTACGCCGTTCGGAGATTCTCCGAAATTTAAACTCATGACTGAATCCGTCCGTTTAGTCTTTGGCGCAGTCATTCGTGATTGATTAATGAAAGTGAATACAACAAGATGTCTGGAAGGAAAAAAGATGCTGTATGGGTTTATTTCGATGAAAAAAGTCCACTTGCGGCAAGTTTTACAAAGCGGTGTGTAAACGTTGTAAGAAGGAATTAATGGGCTTAGTAGCGAGAATGAAAAAGCATTTAGCGACATGTGTGACAGTAATAATCAAAAAAAATCCGATTTAAATCCAATTAATCCGATTTAAATCAAATAATCCGATTATTTTGTTTTTTTTATAAAAATCATGATTTTTATCAACCCTGAGCAAAACACATATTTGTTAGTATGAAACTGACAAGTGTCAAGAACGTATTCTCTCGACGGTGTGACTGTAGTGTAGATATCCTTCTCTATACCTCACTGTATGCCCTGTAGATCCCGTCGTCGGCGGTGGAGATGCCGGGCGGCGCGGAGGGCGCGGCCATGTTCCTGGACGTGCAGTTCGGCGCCCTGGAGCCCGACGCGCTGCGGGACAACAGCACGCCCAAGCCGGTAACACTGACATGTGGCGCGTACAGCGGGCCTGGGCCGCCCACGGCGTCGGTCGAAGTGTTCCTAACACACATTGTTTATTCAATTATACCATTTTCTTGTGAAATATCTACAGGTTACCATAGTACAATGCCAAAAGAACAATATCGAGAGACTTCATAAAATTAAATCACAGCTCTATTAATATTATAAATATCTAAACATTTCATTATAACATTCCGACACAACATAACATTTCTAACAAATTCGTCGAAGCCTTGTAACAGTACTCTTCCTATATTCGTTACTAACATAGTTTCTCTTGCCTGTACAGCAACAGGCTCCTGCACCGGTGCTGGAGCCCGTCGCGGTGCCGGCCGTGCCCTTGGAGCCCGTCGTGGACACGCCCGTCACCACACAGACCTACCCCACCACCAACAGTATGGTACGTACCACTGTAGCTGTACAGCAACAGGCTCTGGAGCCCGTCGTGGACACGCCCGTCACCACACAGACCTACCCCACCACCAACAGTATGGTACGTACCACTGTAGCTGTACAGCAACAGGCTCTGGAGCCCGTCGTGGACACGCCCGTCACCACACAGACCTACCCCACCACCAACAGTATGGTACGTACCACTGTAGCTGTACAGCAACAGGCTCTGGAGCCCGTCGTGGACACGCCCGTCACCACACAGACCTACCCCACCACCAACAGTATGGTACGTACCACTGCCTACCACAAGCCACCATTCGCATCTCTAGTCTGTTCCAAAAGTATTTTATGAAAGGATAAACAAACCTTGTTCAGGTTAAATTCTTACGCAATAAAAAATTTAAGGTTATTTACAATATTCAAATAATCAAATCAAAGCACCAAAGAAACAATTTGTAAAAGAGCAATTTGCAATTTGTCAATTGGCATTTATAGGTCTGTACGTTTCCCGATCCATTTATTTACATTCTCATCTGATATTTTCGGACATACACGACATTACACGACAGCGCTTTATCTCGCTAAAATATAACCCGACCAAGTGAAATTGCTCGTTAGTTTCGTATTACACGTGTGTTACTTTGAGTTGATTGAACTTAGGATTATATGTTTCGCTACGTAACTTAGTAGAAATTCTTTGTTTACAAAATGTATACTCGTAGCTTCTCGTAACGAGGACTCTAGATGCAAAGAGTGCCTAAGTTAAAGTTGAAACTGAGTCTTAATAACAAAAGCACGAAAACTTGATGCTCAAAGTTGCAGTACATTAGTTCAGCAACATGTTTATATGTTGCGGAATACAATGATGCTGGCTACATAGAATGTTATGAATTCCTGGTAAACAAAAGAACATCTCGCAACAGTCGGAACAGCAAGTGTCCCGGGATACAATGTTGCGCGATTGTTGCTCAACATTGTTTCCGCTGTGAATCTAACAAGAAATGTTTTCTGCAAAACATAATGTCTATAACGTGATAAAATACGGTTCTCAGAATTATTTCTGTTTAATTTTAACTCGCGTAAACATGACGTCACTAACAATAATGTTTTGTTCTCCAGCTTAGTGAAAGCTTATCAGTAGTGGAGCCGACGCCAGTGCCGAGCGTGCCCGCTCCCGCCACGGAACCCACAGTCACAAACACATCCTGTGAGTATATAACACTTTATTTACGTTAATTTTATAGTGCCCGCAAATAAATATGAAAGTATTATTAATTTGTTCAGAGAAATCGATAGTTACAACAATACAGTCCGGCCGTCGAGAAAATGCGTTCCTTAAAGTTAAACCGACGACATTCTAAGAAACCCGATTTGACGTTTCTCATAATACATAATATACATGCCGCAATAACTTTGTATGAACGTCTACGTAAGAAATCGTAATATCAAATTAATTATGCTAATTAATTACTATGTTATCCATACACTATAAAAAATTGTATCATTCGTAAGCACCAAGTTTTATATTATATTGGAAAAACGCAGTCAAAAACACGAATTAATTGTTGATTAATATTCCGATAGGACATTATTACAATGTCATGTCTTTGGGTTCGTAGCTGTAGTGTTGTGACCGCTTTAAGTCGATTTTTGACCGAATAAAATCGATATTCTGAAAAATCTATATGTATTTTAACAAACATTACATTTAGAAAAGAGAAAAACGTACAAATTCCTGTATTATTAAATCTCGTTAACTTTATCGTTTACTAGCTTTTGCCTGCGACTTCGCCCGCATGGATGTCGGAAAATATCGGTGATTACATACCTAATAGCCGAGGAAAAGTTCATTGACTTTCCGCTGCACGGCTGCACCCGCGTTGTCGTCAACAAGAATTATTTTGTTACGTGTAATTTTGAATCTGTGATATCTTTTAAAGTATTCATTTTAATGATATGATGTCAAGGCATATTTTAATCTAATTTAAATGCCCAATTTAAATAACATATTATATTGGATAAGGATAAATATAATACCGGTCAAAATAACTTCACGTCGAAATAACAATAAAAAAAACAAACTCTGAAAGATAAAAATGGTTATTGTGGGTCATCCTTAGAAGATAGGCATTTGCCATCGGGAACTTTTTTGTTGAGCTTTTTAAGACGTATAATCCTGAAGAACATAATTTTTATTTATCTCTCACGGTTAACCAAACTTTAATGAATTATACACCAAAACCTTCCTCATAAATCCATTGGTGAAAACCGTTTGAAAATCTTATCGGTCGTTTTTGAGTTTATCGCGTTCAGACAGATCAAGGACTTTGTATTATAATAATTATGTAAGGATAATATTTTTCGAAAAAACAAAGTTATTGACCCACAATAAATAAGTATTGTCATTCAGAATTTGATAAAAATTTCATTGTTATTTCCGAAAATATTTTGATTGGTATCATATTTATTCTTATCCAAATAAGTTACTTAAATGGGAAATTTTATTTATATTAAAATATAGAGATAATAAAATATAAAGATATCACAGATTCAAAATTACGCCTAGTAAAATAATTATGGTTGACGGTAACGCGGGCGTCGTAGGAGTCAATGACCTTGTCCTCGGTTATTAGGTATGAAATCTCGGTAGTACGTTCCTGTGGGATATTTTCCGATCAAATCAAAATCAAAAGTCATTTATTCAAACTAGGCTGAGAATCAGCACTTTTCGAACGTCAAAATTACATAAGACAGTCCCCCAAAACGCCCACCCTTCACCACTTCCTAGTGCATTAGCTGGGAAGAAGAAGTGGCGCAACAAACTCCCCAGCAGCACAGCTGTCTGTTCAGTTAGAAGAACAAAAAAAAAGATTCTATATGATGTCAACGCGCTGGTGAAATATAACTTATTTTTGCGGTTTATAAAAACAATGCTGTGCATTCGTAATATAGTGTGTAATTCAACACATACTTATACGTTTTTGTTTTGTTTTATGGTGTTTAAATATCGATGCCCTCACGTTTGCGGAGTTAGCTAGCTAATTAATTAACTAAGGTCCTATATTGATGTACAGTTCCCCCCACAGCGTCTCTGGACGCGCAGCTGTCGGCCAGCATGAAGCAGCTGGCCGTGTCGGCCGGCGACAGCGCGGCCACAGCGCCTGCGCCCGCGCAGCACGCCGCGCCGCCGCACGCCGCGCCCATGCACCGCCCCAAGGTAGGTCACACTACACAGTATCGTGTCGGCCGGCGACAGCGCGGCCACAGCGCCTGCGCCCGCGCAGCACGCCGCGCCGCCGCACGCCGCGCCCATGCACCGCCCCAAGGTAGGTCACACTACACAGTATCGTGTCGGCCGGCGACAGCGCGGCCACAGCGCCTGCGCCCGCGCAGCACGCCGCGCCGCCGCACGCCGCGCCCATGCACCGCCCCAAGGTAGGTCACACTACACAGTATCGTGTCGGCCGGCGACAGCGCGGCCACAGCGCCTGCGCCCGCGCAGCACGCCGCGCCGCCGCACGCCGCGCCCATGCACCGCCCCAAGGTAGGTCACACTACACAGTATCGTGTCGGCCGGCGACAGCGCGGCCACAGCGCCTGCGCCCGCGCAGCACGCCGCGCCGCCGCACGCCGCGCCCATGCACCGCCCCAAGGTAGGTCACACTACACAGTATCGTGTCGGCCGGCGACAGCGCGGCCACAGCGCCTGCGCCCGCGCAGCACGCCGCGCCGCCGCACGCCGCGCCCATGCACCGCCCCAAGGTAGGTCACACTACACAGTATCGTGTCGGCCGGCGACAGCGCGGCCACAGCGCCTGCGCCCGCGCAGCACGCCGCGCCGCCGCACGCCGCGCCCATGCACCGCCCCAAGGTAGGTCACACTACACAGTATCGTGTCGGCCGGCGACAGCGCGGCCACAGCGCCTGCGCCCGCGCAGCACGCCGCGCCGCCGCACGCCGCGCCCATGCACCGCCCCAAGGTAGGTCACACTACACAGTATCGTGTCGGCCGGCGACAGCGCGGCCACAGCGCCTGCGCCCGCGCAGCACGCCGCGCCGCCGCACGCCGCGCCCATGCACCGCCCCAAGGTAGGTCACACTACACAGTATCGTGTCGGCCGGCGACAGCGCGGCCACAGCGCCTGCGCCCGCGCAGCACGCCGCGCCGCCGCACGCCGCGCCCATGCACCGCCCCAAGGTAGGTCACACTACACAGTATCGTGTCGGCCGGCGACAGCGCGGCCACAGCGCCTGCGCCCGCGCAGCACGCCGCGCCGCCGCACGCCGCGCCCATGCACCGCCCCAAGGTAGGTCACACTACAGTATAGCGGCATCTACATCGCCACATGCGAACTGCGCAACACACTGAATTACGTAACGCAAAACCCTGCATCGTTTCAGAGTTTACCGCGCGATTAGTATATATACAACGTCCCGACATCAATCGTCGGGCAGTAGCCCACCAGATAACACCCGTCTGGTCGGAGGATCCTCCCTTTACTAACGAGAACGAGTGAACTTTACACTCTGTTCCTCATACCTCTATAACAATACGATGCCCGTTTTTACCAGCGTCAAGTCAGTTAGTGTTGCAGGCAGGCAACCCACAAGAATTGGCTAAAGCTTTAGTTTCCAAAGAAAGCAACGAACGAGGAATCGGTGTCGTTAATTTTGTAATCGCCTAGTGCCTGATGATATGTTTATTTGCCATTAATATCTACGCATTACATTGAGATTTTGCACATAAGACTTGTACTGTACTCAGACTTCTCACGTCGATAAGTAACAACACAGGGTAACTAATAAATGTAGCAATGTTTATTACTACATTTAGAAACATTTTGAAAACTAAACAAGAAAAACGTACAGAACTCTAAAAACAATAAGTAAAATCTCAATGTACGTTATACACCGAATCTTTCATTAGGTAGCTATCAGTTTTCTATTTCGTCATAATATACACAAAGTATTGCAGTGTACAAATACAGGAAGAGATTGTGGAACACTTATACCTGAACCGATTGTGCAATAGTTACCGTCAGCAGTGAAAGGATGCATATCCGGTACGGCTCGCAAATTCTATATCCTAAGGGCACGTCTTCCCTACCATTACCGCGCCCCCCGGTCTACTCCTTGATATGCAATGGCCTCTGTAGCCCCACGAAGCATGAGGCACATCCGGGCTTCATTCGATTTATCGAGTCTCGTTAAACCACGCTGGGGTTGGTGCATTTAATTCATTCGTCAGCTGTGAAGCTAAAATAAATAATAATACTTATAATAACCACTATGTTGTGTTCCAGACTGTCGGCCAACAGAACGTATACGCACATCACGCAGTGTCGCATCACCCGCCCGTGTACGGAGCTAACGTGTATGCGCCACAGGTATGTTCATTAGTCATAGCGTTACGTTAGTAAGTGGCACCGGTGAGTGAAAAGTTGTGAAAATCGCTTTTCATGGTATGGGCATGTGATGCGGAGAAATGAGGAAAGTTTTTGGGTCAAACTCAAAGCATTTATTTCAATTAAACCAATTCACAGTCATTCAATTAACAGGCATTTTTTTATGGTCAAGGAGTCTGTCAGTCAGAAATATGAAGTTTCCCATTTCAAAGCGTAGTAGGTTCCTATGGAGAAGCACGGACAAGAAACTCCATGGACACTCTTCTACATCAAAAAATGTTATAAAATATTAGTTACATCATTAATGTTGAAATTATACATGGGAGAACGTGCACATAGATATGAATGTAGTTGCTATAAGAGTAGGGGAAGACCAAAGAAACGATGGATGGGCTGTGGGAAAAACAACTTGGCTAGAAAGGGGGGTGACTACCGACATGACTAATAGAGAAGGATGGAAGAAGAACACATGTTAGCTGCTGCCGACCCCAAATAAATTGGGATATGGGCACTGAATAATACAGATGGAACACTCCGCAAAATCCTTTAAATAAAGAGCGACTCTTGCTACGGCACAATAAAGAGCAATCCAGGTCACACAGCGCTAATTACCTACAGTTATATTCACCTAGAAGTTGCCTCTCTATTGTGTAACTCTTAGATCTTCTGACTACGTTGCACTTACTGAATTGGTTCAGCAACACGGGCCCGCCGCGTACTTGCAGCTTCATACCTAAACTGCGGAGTGTCCCATCTGTATTCATCTGTGATAAGGGCAAGAGAATGATGATGATGATGAGACATCAGTTCGTCATGCTGGGGCACATTACAGTGAAGACTGATGTAATGAATCCCTGCGGCTTACAGGTGAACTCTACGAACGCGTCGCTAACTGGCGCGTCGGCGATGGCGGCGACGGCGTATCCCTCAAGCGTCACTCTCACGCAGTACCAGCCCATGATCAACTCCTACCAGGTACGTCACATTCGCTTTATATTATCTAGCTGCTTATGAGATCATTCATCTACATTCTCATAACAACAATGTTATGATAGTCCTCCAGACCGAATTTCGGCGATGGCGACCAATTCAGCGGAGACTAGACATCGGCGCGGGACATACTAGTGCAGGCGTGTGCAGGCGCAGGCGCAGCCCGCGTGGCACACCGCCGTCTTCCAAACTCCGGCCTGTCAGGATGCGGGCACGAAACCAGCAGCGATGGCCGAGCAGGACGGTGGCGACTGTACAAATTGTTCCATCGCCACCTCTCCGCTCGGCCATCGCTCCTCTCCACTGGTTTCGTGCCCGCAACCTTACTGAGAAAAATAACGAATGTATAACGCACGTGTCGGGCTGAGATCGGTTCATGACAACAAGCCGAGGCCCTCAAACAGCCGCATTTCCGTGCCGTCCCAGTCGTCATGTGCTGGTGGTTTGATCTCCTCAGTTGTATTTCTAGCGATTCTTACGTACCTGGATAAATTAATCAAAATATATATTTAACAACAGCAAAAGAAGTAATACCTAATATGATTGGCTTTGCGTGCAATATGAAATATATATTAAATATTATGTATGTATTCACGGTGACATTCGAATCACAGTTTTGCTAGCACAAACGTTCAAACCATGGTCTACTACCATTCTATAGCATCAAATATGTTTATTAAAACAAACTAAATTAGGCGTTCCCAAATAAGTCTTATACAATTCAAACATTACCCGTAACATCAAAGTACTCATCGCGCTAGCAATATGGCAATCAAGAGTTGTGAGGAGTACACGTGGACTACAAGGATGTCCGGCCAATGAGGGCCGAAATGCAAATAAATCATTAGCCAATGACATACAAACGCGCGAAGTATCGTTCCGCCCATTTCTTTTGTTGACAGCGGGCCGCCCGGGCGGTAGCCAGTCTACCGAAATCTCTCGTACGGGCGACGCTTATGCATCCGATGTACTTACGTCACAGGCAGGCACGCATCGCGCGTTTTTGTGAAAATGAGTTCTAACTATTCGAATGTGGAAAATTGGAGTCAATGTTGTCTTGGTGCACATGGAGCTAACCCGGTTTTGTGGCTGTTTTTGTCTTGTTCCTGTAATATCCCAATAAATAAATAATACCTAATAATCTCACGTTACATACAATAGGTACCCATACCTAGTAAGGAACTATTTAAAACCGTGTCTGATAGTACTTACCGTAAGTTCGCACCAGGAACGAAATTATAAAATTTGAGGTCAGCCACCTCACCGCGCCGTCGGTACGGTGCCTCGCGTCGTGCAATCGTTTATAGCCAGAAAATACCTACCAAAGTTTATCATAGCCAAAACCATACCAAGCCATAAAAATCTGTTTTAAAGTAGCCACTTATCAGTGACAAAATACCTACCGAACTTAACTTTTAACTTTGGTATTTACTAGTACGACGTACAAAAATAAGTATTTACTAAATTCGTTTATAGAGGTATATTTCCCTGTGTAGACAATGCTGTGTTCCGTGCGTGCTACTTTGAGACGGACCGATAACACAGACACTGTGGCGCTCGGCCACAGTGTCTGTGTTGTAGGGAGTGACGATAATCCCGACTTTTTTAACGTTACCTTATTTGTGTTTTTTCAAAAACCAATGAGGTATTTTTTATTGGATACTATGGAATGGTAGTAGACCATGGTCCGAACGTTTGTTCTAGCAAAACTGATTCCAATGTCAGCGTGTATATCTCCATTACCGTCGTATACAATATTAAGGTGGATGTTTGTGTTAAAAATGCTTTGAAATGGAGCCAATTTATAATTTCGTCCAGTTGTTAAAATAACGTGTTTCCTTGCAGACGTCGTCGTCGGCAGGTCCGTACGGCGGCAGCGCACTGTACACGGCCGCGCCCTACACGCCCTACCAGCCCTCCGCGCAGGCCAAGCAGCAGCAGCCCAAGGACACGCAGCAACAGGTATGAGCTAACAGGACCCTACACGCCCTACCAGCCCTCCGCGCAGGCCAAGCAGCAGCAGCCCAAGGACACGCA
The DNA here is from genome assembly GCA_916701695.1 of Agrochola macilenta. NCBI lineage: Eukaryota > Metazoa > Arthropoda > Insecta > Lepidoptera > Noctuidae > Agrochola > Agrochola macilenta. The sequence goes on from OU753576.1 coordinate 17,722,836, forward strand.
GCAACAGGTATGAGCTAACAGGACCCTACACGCCCTACCAGCCCTCCGCGCAGGCCAAGCAGCAGCAGCCCAAGGACACGCAGCAACAGGTATGAGCTAACAGGACCCTACACGCCCTACCAGCCCTCCGCGCAGGCCAAGCAGCAGCAGCCCAAGGACACGCAGCAACAGGTATGAGCTAACAGGACCCTACACGCCCTACCAGCCCTCCGCGCAGGCCAAGCAGCAGCAGCCCAAGGACACGCAGCAACAGGTATGAGCTAACAGGACCCTACACGCCCTACCAGCCCTCCGCGCAGGCCAAGCAGCAGCAGCCCAAGGACACGCAGCAACAGGTATGAGCTAACAGGACCCTACACGCCCTACCAGCCCTCCGCGCAGGCCAAGCAGCAGCAGCCCAAGGACACGCAGCAACAGGTATGAGCTAACAGGACCCTACACGCCCTACCAGCCCTCCGCGCAGGCCAAGCAGCAGCAGCCCAAGGACACGCAGCAACAGGTATGAGCTAACAGGACCCTACACGCCCTACCAGCCCTCCGCGCAGGCCAAGCAGCAGCAGCCCAAGGACACGCAGCAACAGGTATGAGCTAACAGGACCCTACACGCCCTACCAGCCCTCCGCGCAGGCCAAGCAGCAGCAGCCCAAGGACACGCAGCAACAGGTATGAGCTAACAGGACCCTACACGCCCTACCAGCCCTCCGCGCAGGCCAAGCAGCAGCAGCCCAAGGACACGCAGCAACAGGTATGAGCTAACAGGACCCTACACGCCCTACCAGCCCTCCGCGCAGGCCAAGCAGCAGCAGCCCAAGGACACGCAGCAACAGGTATGAGCTAACAGGACCCTACACGCCCTACCAGCCCTCCGCGCAGGCCAAGCAGCAGCAGCCCAAGGACACGCAGCAACAGGTATGAGCTAACAGGACCCTACACGCCCTACCAGCCCTCCGCGCAGGCCAAGCAGCAGCAGCCCAAGGACACGCAGCAACAGGTATGAGCTAACAGGACCCTACACGCCCTACCAGCCCTCCGCGCAGGCCAAGCAGCAGCAACCCAAGGACACGCAGCAACAGGTATGAGCTAACAGGACCCTACACGCCCTACCAGCCCTCCGCGCAGGCCAAGCAGCAGCAGCCCAAGGACACGCAGCAACAGGTATGAGCTAACAGGACCCTACACGCCCTACCAGCCCTCCGCGCAGGCCAAGCAGCAGCAGCCCAAGGACACGCAGCAACAGGTATGAGCTAACAGGACCCTACACGCCCTACCAGCCCTCCGCGCAGGCCAAGCAGCAGCTACACGCCCTAAATCTATTTTATTTCTAAATTGAAACAAAATCCCAGGCAATGTCGACTCGAATCGACTGGATACATTAAATATCTCCAAGCTATTTGATACACACGCATCAGGTAATTAGCTGCTAGTGTGTCTAACCAAATAATAATAATAATGTCATTTGGAAACATTGACGGTGGAGTTTCAATTCCAGAAAATCGCGAATCGCGAGAAACAATAACCCCCATTGCTGCCACCCTTACTTGCCGTAATCATTCAAACAATCGATTACTTTCGTTCGTTGTTATGTTCTACCATTATCGAGTTAATTTTTAAGAAACCATTATGAGCAAGTTCGTTACAAAACTTTTTAACAAAGCTTTTGTTAGAACACCTAATTTTGTTGACATCAAATTGAAGAAGGTAAAAACTGAACTGTCAATGTTTATTTCAGCAATACGAAAATTCGGTGGCGTCGAGCAATAGCTTAACGAACACCACGACACAGACGCAGACCTCCACAGCCAAAGTAGCCACCACCACAGGTATGTATGACACTACGCACCTCGGGGCCTACGGGCTTCGTGTTTGTAGGCTTATTTAAACATACAATGCAAGAAATCTCCTGACCCGTCAGTAGAACCCAACCGACAATGATTTTTTTTGGCTTAAAACGGAATTCGGCTGATTTGCATTTTCGTTCGAAAAAGTCTACTATTAGCTACGAGCCCGTCTCATAGTATATACGAGTGACAGATAATAATGTAGGTGCTGGCTTGCCCGCAGTAGTAGCGGGGCACAACTCGGGCTACGCGGGCGGCGCGCTGTACGGCGCGGGCGCTACGCCGGCCTACGCGCCCTAGTCTACTATTAGCTACGAGCCCGTCTCATAGTATATACGAGTGACAGATAATAATGTAGGTGCTGGCTTGCCCGCAGTAGTAGCGGGGCACAACTCGGGCTACGCGGGCGGCGCGCTGTACGGCGCGGGCGCTACGCCGGCCTACGCGCCCTAGTCTACTATTAGCTACGAGCCCGTCTCATAGTATATACGAGTGACAGATAATAATGTAGGTGCTGGCTTGCCCGCAGTAGTAGCGGGGCACAACTCGGGCTACGCGGGCGGCGCGCTGTACGGCGCGGGCGCTACGCCGGCCTACGCGCCCTAGTCTACTATTAGCTACGAGCCCGTCTCATAGTATATACGAGTGACAGATAATAATGTAGGTGCTGGCTTGCCCGCAGTAGTAGCGGGGCACAACTCGGGCTACGCGGGCGGCGCGCTGTACGGCGCGGGCGCTACGCCGGCCTACGCGCCCTAGTCTACTATTAGCTACGAGCCCGTCTCATAGTATATACGAGTGACAGATAATAATGTAGGTGCTGGCTTGCCCGCAGTAGTAGCGGGGCACAACTCGGGCTACGCGGGCGGCGCGCTGTACGGCGCGGGCGCTACGCCGGCCTACGCGCCCTAGTCTACTATTAGCTACGAGCCCGTCTCATAGTATATACGAGTGACAGATAATAATGTAGGTGCTGGCTTGCCCGCAGTAGTAGCGGGGCACAACTCGGGCTACGCGGGCGGCGCGCTGTACGGCGCGGGCGCTACGCCGGCCTACGCGCCCTAGTCTACTATTAGCTACGAGCCCGTCTCATAGTATATACGAGTGACAGATAATAATGTAGGTGCTGGCTTGCCCGCAGTAGTAGCGGGGCACAACTCGGGCTACGCGGGCGGCGCGCTGTACGGCGCGGGCGCTACGCCGGCCTACGCGCCCTAGTCTACTATTAGCTACGAGCCCGTCTCATAGTATATACGAGTGACAGATAATAATGTAGGTGCTGGCTTGCCCGCAGTAGTAGCGGGGCACAACTCGGGCTACGCGGGCGGCGCGCTGTACGGCGCGGGCGCTACGCCGGCCTACGCGCCCTAGTCTACTATTAGCTACGAGCCCGTCTCATAGTATATACGAGTGACAGATAATAATGTAGGTGCTGGCTTGCCCGCAGTAGTAGCGGGGCACAACTCGGGCTACGCGGGCGGCGCGCTGTACGGCGCGGGCGCTACGCCGGCCTACGCGCCCTAGTCTACTATTAGCTACGAGCCCGTCTCATAGTATATACGAGTGACAGATAATAATGTAGGTGCTGGCTTGCCCGCAGTAGTAGCGGGGCACAACTCGGGCTACGCGGGCGGCGCGCTGTACGGCGCGGGCGCTACGCCGGCCTACGCGCCCTACGACGAGCAGATCATGCGCTCTACGCTACCGCATCATATGGTGAGTACCACGAATAGATATTTACATAATAAAAATTAAATCAAATTCATTGATACATTCGCTGGATTTAAGTTGCCTTTTTTGCCGATGTGAAATTTCGTAGGACAAGCAGTTTGTTGATCATGATAAGGCTAAGCGTATGTTCGGACCGTTTAGATTTTGCAGGGTGAGGCAGGCGAGGTAGATATAGGTCGCGAGCGCATATTGCGATGCAGCTACACAGACACATTCGCGTCCTAGCTAGTACAAACAACAGACGGCTGTGCTGCGTTACTTGTGTCTCAGCATAAAAACAAGTGAACGTGTCGCGCAGAAATCTGTGCTGGTTTTATAACAAGACGCAGAACAGATACATGTTTGAGTCGCACGTGCCTACGCCGCAGCGTATGCAGCTGTCAGTGGATTTATGCATCACAAAAACTGCTCTCCCGTGTGTTGCGTGGAATTTTGTAGTAAAAAATTTATATAAATAGAATAATTTAAATCGCTTCTTTACTGATATTCTAAAAGTTGTGTTATGTGTTTTCAGGGCGGTTACTACGAGGTGGGCTACGGCGGGCGGGACGCCACGTTCGGGCTGAGCGCGGGAGAGAGGTTCGGCAGGACCGACGCCGCCTCGCCGCAACAGGTAACGTACCCATCCTACGCCGACACGCCCTGCGCACGCGCGGCCGGCACGCCACGTGCGGGCTGAGCGCGGGAGAGAGGTTCGGCAGGACCGACGCCGCCTCGCCGCAACAGGTAACGTACCCATCCTACGCCGACACGCCCTGCGCACGCGCGGCCGGCACGCCACGTGCGGGCTGAGCGCGGGAGAGAGGTTCGGCAGGACCGACGCCGCCTCGCCGCAACAGGTAACGTACCCATCCTACGCCGACACGCCCTGCGCACGCGCGGCCGGCACGCCACGTGCGGGCTGAGCGCGGGAGAGAGGTTCGGCAGGACCGACGCCGCCTCGCCGCAACAGGTAACGTACCCATCCTACGCCGACACGCCCTGCGCACGCGCACTGCGACGTGTCCCGCGCCGAAGGCTGGTGTCCGCTGAGATTGGTGCCGTGGCCGGAATTCGCTCTGAAGGACTATTCTTATAATAAATAGAGACAGTGTGTTTGATAGGTCAAACATCACAACACAAGTGAGAACTGTATTCAAAACTCTTTTATTTCCATGTTGACTATGGCGGATATCCGTTACGAACCGCCGGTTTCTGAAAAACTATTCCATTTAAAGCTGATTTATCCAACGCCACATATCTTTTTACAAGAAATATTTTGAATTTTTTACAGTTGTTCCTTACAAAGTCTGTCAGATATAATTTTATTCCATGAATAATAGATATTAGATGTTAGAAAAATCAGCCCTCATAGTGAATCCGCAGTTGTAGTAGCCCGCGAAATTCTTAAGTTTTTTGCAATTTACAGAGTGTCAGGTTGTATCTTGATCAAAATATGATTCACGACAAAAAAAAATCTTATGGAACATCTAACTTAGAGAGATGCATTAATAATTCTAATGATTATAACTCTGTTAAATACATATCTGTTATAGTCGCAAATCATATTTCGATCAAAAATATCTTTTCCAAGTGTTGTAACTAATCAAAACATAATACTTGAATCCAAAAGAGATTGACCATTTCTGGTATTGCTATTTATTCTCTGGTGACTTTAAGTTTATAATGTTCATAATGCTTGTTTTTAAATATAATAATTTTATCTAGTAATGCGATTCCTTAAATTCTCCGTATAAAAAACTCCATAGAAGTATCAGTTTTTATTTCGATTTCCTATTTTACCTCTAAATTGTTTTTTTCACCCACGTAATGTCACATGTCATTGGCTTCAAAGAGTATGTAAGCAATAAAACCTTCTTGACTTACGCAAAATAATTAATTTACGCATCCAATTATTAAAATTATAGTTGAATAATTAGTAACAACAGATATTAATAACAACTAATTATTATAATTACATTGTAATAATAATCTGTTAAGATGTTAAAAGTACATAAGCAAACCTTTTGGTTATGCGAAAGGCAGAAGGTTTTAGAGACCTTTGCCTGTTTCATTCATCAAAAGAAACTCTTTGAAAACAGAACAAACATGTGCTAAGATTCTATGCGCGCGCATCCTGAGCAGAATATGCTAGCGACAGCTTCTAGCTTATATGCACGTCCTATTCGTTTAGTTTTAAGTACATTCTCGACCGATAGGTATGTACTTTTAAAATTGTTTATTATTATTGTATAATTAATTGAATTATTTCATTTATATGTTTTGTTTTAATCTCTACTACTAGGCCATTATTATTTTGCAATTTGGATTTAATTTAATTAGCTATGTTTATAAGTTTATGTCACATAGATTACTGAAAAATGTTCAGCACTTTGATCTTATGGTTTTAAACATGGTGTAACGTATAGGTCCCATTAACGTCAACGTTTTATGATTATATAAACATTGTCGGAAATGAATGTCGGAATTGACGAGCAATGAAAATTCTTAAACGTTATTTTGACTAATTCGTATTTTGAATTTAACAGCATACATTGTGATAAAAAATCGAGAGATTCGATTCTAAACCTAGATTTTGAGACCTAATTAATTAAAGTAAAGTAATGCCGAGAATTATGGTAAAATGGTAAATTACATTTGAAAGCCCTGAAGTTATCCTTTTAATTAAACCATAAATCTTTAGAGTCACTGCATGTTTCATACCGATACTAGGTTCCTTAGTCACTTGGTCATTGTCCTTTATTTATTTGGATCATGAAAAAAACGAAGATAAGAATATACCTACAGTGGTGACCATAAGTTTACTTAAATTCTAAACTCAAACTCAAAAAACTCAAACTCAAAGCATTTATTTAAAATAAACCAATTACAGGCACTTTTGAATTGTCAAGGGGTCCGTCAGTCAGAAAGATGAAGCTAGATGCCCATTCCAAAGCGTAGTAGGTACCTATGGAGAAGAACGGGCAAGAAACTCCACGGACACTCTTTTAAATCATAATATGGTTACAAAAAATTGGTTGCATCATTCATGTTGAAGTTATACATGTGAGAACGATGCAAAACGTTAAAAGCGTCCGTAGCAAAAATAAAAATTCAAAAATTAAATTAAATTAAAATAAGCCGTGGTAGCTAAGAGATGACCAGTCCCTACTGACGGCGCCCGTTCACGAACATGACGCATGGATTAGCACCATTCAGCTCAACCATTTTGAAGGGAGCTAAATGATCCAACACACGCGCCACCGTCAGCGAGACATTAGAGTGAGCATGACATACTCTCAGCCGCCAAGGCACATTCAAGTCAATGAAAGACATATCCAGTACCTAAATGGTAGCTTTATAGTCGGTACATAGTACTCAACATGTGCTATGCAATTATACAATGTTATGAGATTGAATTTATACAATGCAAAGATAGTTTTTTACATCTTCAGCAGCTCCAACAGTATTTTAAAATGCTAATCTATTCGTTTATGCGCCCTTGTGGAGCAAGACCAGCGTTGAGCCAAGCATTTTTATCAGCGATATAATCTCCCAACTTATAATATGCTTGGCTGCATAGTGTGCGTTTAATATAAGATTTAAATTTCGTTTCATTCAGTTGAAGTATGTTGGGAGGTATTTTATTGTAGCATTTTAAACAGTACCCCATGAAAGACGAGTCCACTTTAGCCAGCCTGAAACCCGGTTGAACTAATTGGTCCCTATTCCTAGTGATGTAATTGTGTCTTGCACCTCTTTTACTAAAAAGATGCAGATTTTTCCTTACGTACATAATGTTTTCATAGATATATTGACAAGGTACCGTCATGATGTTAATATCTTTAAACAGTTCCCTTAGAGAGTCGCGCCTGTGGAGGCCATATATGGCTCTGATGGCTCTTTTCTGCAGAATAAAAATAGACTCGATGTCTGCAGCCCGTCCCCATAGTAGAATACCGTACGACATAATACTATGAAAGTAACTAAAATAGACTAGCCTCGCGGTACCCACGTCAGTAAATTGACGGATTTTTCTCACAGCATATGCTGCTGAACTTAACCGTCCTGAAAGAGATGTTAAATGAGGACCCCATTGAAGCCTTGAGTCGAGCGTGATCCCTAGGAAAACTGTTTTATCGACGAATTCTAGTTTCTCTTGATTCAATACTATCTCACAACTACAACTTTTTACATTTGGTAAAGAAAATCGTATGCACTTCGTTTTTTTCCCATTTAATACTAAATTATTAGCAGTGGACCAATTTTGGACCTGCTGTAGGGCGTTATTTACGTCGTCAAGATTTGATGCACGTCTATTAATTTTAAAAATTAAGGAAGTATCGTCAGCAAATAACACCATTTGTGGTTGAGTTTTTAACAAATGGGGTAGATCATTAATATAAACTAAAAAGAGGAAAGGACCCAATATTGATCCTTGTGGTACACCCATTTTTACTTTTAAACCGATTGAATTGACACCATTTATTTGAACTTGCTGTTGTCTATCATTTAAATAAGATTTTACTAAACTGAGCGCAAGTTTTCCAGTCCGTAATGCTCAAAATCCAGATATGAATTCTGGGATAACGCCTAGGTATGCTGTGCTAGTCTGTGTTACTAGCTAGTTTTAAGTACTTTAAATTGTAATCTGTGGAGAACGTAGTGGGTAGCATAATTGTTATAATGTACCTAATGTTCAAGATAATAAGTGTAACCTTATTGTGCTACTGTTTGTTTTTCCGTGAATAAATAAAGTAACCATGCTCCGCGCAGGTCCCGGCCGCGGCGCTGCCGCCCGGCTACGCGTACTTCGCGTACCAGCCGCCGCCCACCACGTACCAGTACGGAGTCTACCCCACCGTGAGTACACGATGATTTATTCAATACTAGCTTTTACTCGCGGCTTCGCTCGCGTTTTATTATCCCTCGGGATGAGTACTTTCTTTTCTGGATGAAAAGGTACCTTAGTTACGCTTGACAACGTATATGCAATTTCATGATGATCAGTTGAGTAGTGAAAACGTGAAAGCGTAACAAACAAACTCACTTTCGCAGTTATTATATTAGTTAGGATTCTCGTTAGTGGTATTTATAGTTTGAGCCATAATGAGAGAAGATACTTTTCGCCTAGCCAACAGGCAGAAAGAAATAATAAATAAAGAAAATAAATGGCGATTAATAAGAGGATTTTTAAGGCGAATATTCGAAATATCGCCAGAGAACGCCCTAGAAGGACAAACATCATAACAATCAATCAAGTATATGTGTGGTTTCTACCTATCCCATGGAAATTACTTTAAATCATACTACATTTACTCAATCGCATTAGTAGCGAACCGAAAGTGTGGAAAGTCCACTTGCCATTCACCTCGTCACTTTTCTCACTCAAGTTTTACCACTACGTGGAAGCTCTTAGCCAGCATCACAGCTGATGGCAAGTGTTGATCAGGCCGAAGGTAGAACCGAGCTTCACTCGGAACCCTCAAGCACAGAGGAACTGGCTATCTTACCTCTAACTACCAAAACACAACAATGCTGTTAATATTTTTGTAATGGCGTCAGACTTAGATAAGATGGTGGTAGCTAGCCAGGCGGACTTAGAACAAGCCCTATCACCAAACAAACCGAACAGATAAATGACGAGACGTTTTGTTTGTGACGGACACGGTTGTGTAAACCCCGTTTTACATATGAAGTTAATAATAATAATGTCTGTTTGCCAAAATCAATGCTCTACATCTACATTAATAGCTAGGTTTACATTTATTTTTTATAAGGCGCAAAGGAAGCATTTTGCTTATGAACTCCACACTAGTTCCAGCCTGTCTCGTGGAGTCTTTTGTTGGTATTACCATATGAAAATGCGCATTACGATAATACTGATGGATTGTTACAATAGAGTAATGAAACACATGAAAAAGTGTTTTATTTTATAGTACCTTTAGGGGTATGAGGAACAGGGTGTAAAGTTCACTCGTCCCCCATAGAAAAGGGAGGATCCTGCGACCAGACGGGTGTGATGTCTGGCGGGCAACTGCCCAGAGGTTTGAAGTTGGGAGATTCTATACCTATATGTTTATCGCGCGGTAAACTCTAATTGCGCGATGCAGGATTTGTGACGTCAGGATGTTGTGTGACGTCAGGTCTTTGATGCGTAGTTCGCATGTAGCGATGTAGATGCCGCTTCAGTACCTAGCTGTTGCCCGCGACTTCGTCTGCGATCCTCTGTCATCTGTCATCCAAATCCGTTCAGCCGTTTTAGCGTTAAAGCGAAACAAACAAACTTACTTTCGCATTTATAATATTAGTTAGGATTTGTAAAGAAACATATTCTTAAGTTGAATTTATCATAACCAATACGTTTTTATTATAGTATGGCGGTGGCTCAAACGTGGGCGGTGTTGGAGGAGTGGGCGGCGTGGGCGGAGTGGGTGGCGTGAGCGGCCAGGGCAAGGTGTCCACGTACACGCAGCAGCAGCCCTACGACGCGCAGGACTCGTACAAACCCGGTCAGTACTACTCGTAACGTAACAAAGAAGACAGAAATAAAAAAGGTTTATAACTCCTTTAAAATCTATCCAAAAGTTGTCTTTAAAAGATCGCTATTAGCAATATGACCGCCCATTGTGTCAGCGTATGTATTATTTTTGACATTTATAATAATATCTGTAATTGTAATGGTGTACATAATAAATTCTATTCTATTTTAAACACGTGCAATATAAAAACATCAATCCTGTATTAGGCTGAGGTTTATAGTGAAGTCAGCCCCAAAAAAATATGAATACACAGACAAGGAACCATTTTATTGTCTACAACCAGTGTTCCATAACATTGTATCCACAGTACAGGTAAAAAACCTTCGATCAATAATGCACTAGATACACTATCCCATACAAAAGTTCTCTTAAAACTGTCGCCAATTGTGTTTACGTACTTCTAGTTTAAATAAATATACATTAATGTAAATTCAACCTTAAATGCAATGCTTAAAGTTGTATTCACAAAGCTATGTACAAAAAACAAAAAAGTCAAACATACATCAAAACAAATTCAGCCTTACACGCTTATTTTAAAGTTCGAATTACAAAGTGCTAATAAAAGCAATAAAAATTTATGACAGAGGCTCGCCACTTGGACAAGGAATGAGTGGAGTCGAAATGTGTTTATATTTCTTTCTATGAAATACAGAAAAAAAAAAAACATACTAACAAATTCAGTTTATTATAAGCCTTGACACTCAAACATAAAGTTTAATTACAATGGCAAAATTAAATCTTTCTGTCGTCGGAGATACAAATCTTTATTTTAATTACAATGGCAAAATTAAATCTTTCTGTCGTCGGAGAAACAAATCTTTATTTTAATTACAATGGCAAAATTAAATCTTTCTGTCGTCGGAGAAACAAATAATTATAATGTTATGTCGCTTGAAAATAAAAATTCAATTTTATATAAGATACTTATTGTTACTGTTATACTGTTTTTAGTAATCTACGCCTTTGCGTGTTTCCAGTTATGTCCAATCTATTAAAATGAATCGAAAAAATTGTCGAATTTTTATAAGGCTTATATATTTCTTTTCCTCTTTCTTTCGCGACAGTAGATACTCATTCTCATTCAGATACTCATTCATTCTACATAACGAAATGGGTCGCTAGGAAATCTACAAACAGAAACAAAATATAAAATAACAATACTACACCATGCATTCCCTGTTCCAGAACAGTCGATGTTTGTTACAATAGTTGGTAGTTGTCACAAACATTGGTCAAACAAACATAATATTTGCTAATTGATTTATATTTACTATTTAATTCTGTTATTATTTTATGAAAAACTGATAATAAACTTACCGAAAAAAAAAAAATTCCTTCCAAAATCTTGGTGTTACGGTAGTATTTACAATTTTTTTGAACGCCTACTGCGGCATTTTGACGTCTTAACGTTGGCTATGATTGGACCATACTAATTTGAAATAAGACCACAACCTAATATGTGCTCTTATTTTTCGTTCCGTTTTTGAAGCGCTTACCGGGAATCTAGTGCATTATTGATCGAAGTAAAAAACATAGTATAAAATTTATTTTACGCAAAAAAATTGTCGCAAAACAATGTACACTGTCTTAATTATATAAAATATTTATAATCCATAAACCGCATGATTTTTTTTACCGTCTCGAAAAAAATAGGGTAATATATATAGGGGAATATAATAGGTGAACGGAGTAGAAGCCTATGGCACAGTTTTTTTATTTAAACGATAAAAAATATCGAAATTCAAATCATACGCACCCTACTAAAAGCGTGGAATTTATCAATGAATTCGTAGCTTTCCTTAGCAGCCGATAGGTAGTCGCCGCACGCGCCGGCGGTGGGACCTCCCGCAGGCGCACGAGCCGCGCGCAGCCGGCCGCGTGCTCAATGCTACTAAGCAAATATTCCCTATTATGGCTTCTGTTCCACTTACACAACACACCATATTATTCTAGAGACGGTAAAAAAATTCAGTCGGTATATATATAAAATACAAAGGCGTACAACTTTATAATAATCTACCGACAGATATCAGGAGCACATCCTCTTTTAACATATTTAAAGCTAAACTCAAACAGTACGTCACTAACAACACAAAACTATTAAGTTAACGACATAAACCAGTCTTGCAAATAAAATACGACACCATACTTACCTACATTAAAAAACTATTTGATACTTGACTACACTTACCTTGCATAGTTAAGTATATATTCGCTAAGTGAACAATGTATGCTCTTTTAGCATAAAGAAAGATCTTTAAATCCAATTCCAGAACAAGACTGACTACGTTATACGACTTATATCGAATGACACGTCTTTAGCATAGTATAATAATATACTTCGCCAGGTATAATGAAATAAATGCTTTGAGTTTGAGTTTATAGCATTCCGAGACACAGTGGTCACGTGGGTGACACAAGTCTACGTCATCACATCTGTGTTACTAGAAGTTTGTAATCATACTCGTAACTCCCCAACCACCTTTATTACCTGTGCGATAAAACAATGAGGTTTTAATTAACAATTACGTTGGTATTATGTTTCAATTGAATTGTGTCGTTTCATTAGACAAACGAAACGACAATTTAAATGCTTTGTACATATTTTTTTACAGAATTGTGACTGAAAATCTTTTCTTAACTCGTGTTTTGTTGCAATAAAGTGGCAACTAGATAGTGACGTAGGCATGTGACACTCCCGGAATGCCAGAATTTGTTTTATTAGACCATGGTCTTTAGCATCTTTTTGGGACTGACTGTACACCAACAGTTCACTAGTTATGTTTAAGGCCGCTTTCACATTAGGCCGTTAGCAGCGCGATAGTAGCGCGGCACAAGCACGTGCCTTCACGTTATAGGAACAGCCGCGCCGCAGTCATGATCAGTGTGGCGCACTTCATTAAAAAAAATGAACTCCGAAGGGGTTTCAATTTCAATAATAAATCGTTCGGTGTCAAACAGAAGGCCAATTCTCGTACATAAAAAACGTTCACATTCTAGTCGCAATCTGTGAAACTTGTCAAAAATGTTGGTAAATTGATTGTATTCTTAACAGATTGCCAATGAGATGCGAATGCGAACGTTCTTAAAAATTACAGGAATCGCCCCTCAGGTATTCGCATAGACAATCAAATCAAATTGAGGTTGTATTCCGACACTTGCATCACGGGCTCACCGCCGACTGAGCGGACGCGGTGCCGGCCGCGCGCATTCGCCGCGCTTCTGTTTGTAATATGAAATGGTGAGCGGGCGAGGGACGCGCGTCTATCGCGCTGCTAAAGTCGCCTAAACGTGAACGGTTTTAGTCCCACAAACCCGGTCCGTACTACACGTAACGTCACGCCGAGCCCCGGATCTAGATTTTTTTTGAGGCGGGGCCGTAACTGCCGTCTGCCGCCACCCGCCAATCCTTTATGGGGATGTGCTAATATAGTCCGCGAAATTATTTTTTTTCCAGCAACATATTAACTACATTGTATCGATCGATAATGCGTCAATCCAACAGGGGCGCCAAAACTGTTGTAAAAAAGAAAGAAATAGAAAGATTATATTATGTGCTGCGTATCTCATTTATTGCAAAGTTGCGGTGTGTTGGGTGGTGCATTTGTCTGCTCTACGCTTGAATTTGGCGCCCTCTGAGGTTAGCGCCCGGGGCACACGCCCCGGTTTGCCCCCCTCCATCCTATAGATCCGGGGCTGGTCACTTCTGTATTAGCCAAAAGTGTATAGAATCACCATACGAAAACGTTGTTCACTTTTGGACATTGTCACAGTAAACTCGTTACTTGTCCGTTGATGTTATACCTACCTGCCTACGCCACATTTCTAAAATTGTCATTGGCATCGATTAACATGACAAGGTTCTAAGGGTACGTTTCTAATGAAGCGGAGATCAAAGTCAAAGTCAAAAACGTTTATTGCGAACTAAGTGTTCACTGTAGGTGTTATGTTATGTTAGTACTTATGACTTAGAAGCCTTTTACAAGCATGATGATGATGTGTTCAATCACAGACGAGACGAGAGACGCGATGAGGATTTCAACCATTGTGATTGGTAGATTCCTGCAGGTCTCCACTCAGCTCTGCTTGTCGCCGCTTCAGTGGAAACGCACCTTAAGTGTGGTTAAGGATTTCGTAAGTTATCCGTACACCAACACTTAAACAGTTGTGTTTAGGGCCCGTTCACACGACACGTGCCCGCTACGCGCGTCTAACTCGCTTTGGCATTTGAAACCGAAATTAAATTGAAATTGAATTCGCTTTGTAACCCACGCCGACCACGCACTGGACCCGCACACGCTTTGTAGAACAAGTTTCAAAGCGAGGGTACTCACGCGCGTGGCGTGCGCGTGTCGTCTCAATTTGGCCTTAGACTGATGTAATAGCGGGCAAACTTATTACCTTTAAACGGATGTAAATCAAGACTCCAGGCTCAATCAATCAACTCGTCCTATCGTAGTCCACGCCGGACATAGGCCTCTCCCAAGCAGCGTCAGTCCACACTCCTGACTGCTACTATGAAATTGCGGATGTGGCGATTTTAGAAACAGTTTTTTTTTTGTGTTTTGTTATTTTTATGTTTGTGCGTCATGTCGACGCAAATAAATGATTTCCATTTTTCTATGCTTTTTTAAATTCCTGATGGAAAATCCCCTTTACTTGACCTACCTTGTTGCTTGACCTGGGAATCGAACCCTTGACATCATGCTCAGTGGTCGCGGTTACGACCACAAGACTAAGTGGAAAATCAAATCAAGGGGGCTCACCAATCAATTATTTCTGCAAGTCTGTGTAGATCAAACGAGCGAATGCAAATTCTATCTACACTTTACCAAATTTTTAGGTGCAGAGTATTCTTTTGTTGGTATATTCATACTAAAATATCAAGAAAATAATGCTCTTGTTCTGGTATTATGTTCGTTTGGTCTCAACTCCGTAATGCCATTCAACGTCGCAATGCTGCCAGTATATTGGATACTTTCCCACTGATAGCGATGCGGACGAATTTTTCGATGCCCTATGATATCTTCCCCTCTTTTTCAAATATGTACACACGGCTACACATCAAGCTATACATTTCCAGTTTGTGCTGATCTCACATTGTGTAGAATTTCCGTACAATGCGAGGTCAGCTTATACGGGAAATGTATAGCTTGATGTGTAGCCGTGTGTACCATCAAAGAAGTCCATTTCTAACCAGTTTCAAAACAAAATCCCGTGAACACGATGACCACATCTGTTACTGGCCTGGTGCTATAGCCGCCGAGCGCTGCAAGCAAGAATAGTCCTTACTGTGGTTAGATTATGTACTTCTTCGATGGTACGTGACTATTATTTTAAGACTATGTTTGATTATAAATTATGTATTTATTTCACTGTATATAAAAAAATACCCCTTAAAGGGGATGCGCTAAGATAGCCCACGAAATTCAAATTAAATTACGTTTTTTTGCAATTTACGGGTCAGTGTCAAGTTGTATTTTGATAAAAATATGATTCGCGACCGTAAAAAATATGTGTTTACAGAATTAGGGCCTTTAAAATCATCCTATTGAATTACTATTTCATGAAAACATGATATTTTAAGTCAATTATAACTTAGAGAGCAGTATTCAATCAATCTGCCTGGCCTTGTCCCAACTATGTTGTGGTCGGTTTCCAGTCCAACGATGCAGCTGAATACCAGTATTTTATATGGAGCGACTGCCTATCTGACCTCCACAACCCAGTAACTGGGTAATAAGATACCTCTCGGTAAGACTGGTTTTTAGAGAGTAGTATTGATGGTGTTAATTTTGTAAATACATATATGTTACCATCGAAAATCATATTTTACTCAGAATAAAACCTGATACTGACCTGCACTCTTAGCATGACTACAATAGAAACGGGTTTTGTCGACGGAAGAATAGACAAAGTTACAGATAAACAATCATAATCTGTCATTTTGTCTATTCTTCCGTCGACAAAACCCGTAGAAAACCAGTTTCTATGGTTGTCATGTTACGCGTACTGAAAATTGTAAAAAGAAAAACGTAAGAAAATATGAATTTCGCGGGGTACCCTGGAGCCTTCGCCTCAATGAGCGGAAGCAATAAATCATGGTATGTCATGTAGGAGGACCGTACACGGGTAACGCGAACAAGTCGGGCGGAGCCGCTACGGCAGATCTCACCAACGCGATGTACGCCAAGACGCACGTCGCTCTCAACAAGGTCAATGTGAGTATACTCTAACATTATTATATATATACTGTACTCGTGTAACGAGGCGGGCGCGACAATCAACAATACAGCTACATGTCCAAACTATAGTGTGTTCCAAACGTATGTGATGAAATTGTACACAAACCCTGTTCAGGTTAAATTCTCACACACTCACAAACTAAAGGGAATTAGTAATATCTTTATTAAGAAGGTTTCAAATTTATGTCACCACTTTTCCCAAAACAAATATTTGGAATACTTATAAAATTAACCTTAATTATAATCCTAACTAATAAATGCGAAAGTGAGTTTGTTTGTTTATTTCCTACCCCCATCTTTAGGGTGATTTAAAATTAGAATTTCGGATTAAAGCATTACAATAATCAAATCAAAACACTCGATTAGTAAGTGGCACTACAAATTGGCATCCACAGATATATTATCTGATCCATATGTTTACATTTTCATCTGATACTTTTGGAACAAACCATATAAAAGTGAGGCCACACGGTCGTTGCCGTTGCGTTGCGTCGTCGCACCGCTATGATTTCGACCACGAAGTAAATGTTACGTCGTAATTTCGACGCACTGAGTGCAACGCAAGCAATGCGATGTCGCAACACAACGTCAATAGCTACGGTACTGAACAGACTACTTGATAGACTATGGAATTTGGAAAATTTCGAAGATTTTTGAAACTTGACTGTACGAAAACGGTCGCGTCCGTGTCTTGTATAGTTAGCTAAAAAACTGGTTTACCACTCGTAAGATTGAACTTTGTATGCACGTCATTTCACAGGTCTATTTTATTTGCTTTCTTGATGATGTATTTTGTATCGACTACATTGTGTTCCTAGTTTAAATTGACATGACGGCAAGACAACCATATGGAATACAAAGCGGTATTTTCACTTGTTAGGAGAAAAGTTGTCAAAACTGGTAGACCAATTTCTTGGCCGACCGTATGTGAACCTGCATGTTAAAACATAAAACTTACCGTGTATGTAAAACTTCATGGGCGCTCTAAACTTGGTAGCGACACAGAGTACAGAAGGCGCACTTTGCATTTTACGTATGAAGCTACAAGTACGCGGTGGGCTCGTCTTGTCGGGCCAATTTAGTGAGCGTAACGTAGTCAGAAGATATAAGAGTTACGCGATAGAAAGAGAGGCAACTTCTAGGTGATTATAACTGTAGGTAGTTAGCGCTGTTCGACCTGAATTGCACTTTATTGTGTCGTAGCGAGAGTCGCTTTTTATTTAAATGATTTTGCGGAGTGCACCATCTGTATTTATCTGTGGTATCGTAAATAAGGCAAGGATATCGGCCTATACAGCTATATATTGCTACAAGGATCTTACGGCGCGTTAATGATGTTGACAGGGGGGCAGCTGTTGGTAAACATTAAAGCAATTGTTTTGTGAAACGTAATACTACATTTATTTTATAAACAATAGTAAAAAAAAACACGTTTCTTGTATAAAAATATAAAATATAAAAGGGGGTGCCCCTTTAATTTTTAACTTTTTTATTCTTATTTGTTGTTATAGCGGCAATAGAAATACACCATCTGTGTCAAATTTCAACTGTCTACCTATTACGGTTCATGGGATAAAGCCCGCGGCAGCCTCCGGGTACAGGAGCTCTAAAACAAGATGGGTGCTTTAGTTCCGATTTTGGCCACGCGCCAAAAGATCCTTGTACATCTATAGTTTTGCACTATGATTTCGTAATTTACATACGATGGTATACGCCTTCTGTTCAGAGCGGTAGTGAAGTTTTGCGTAGATATATCGTGTGGTGTCGACGAGAAGCGAACAATGTCTTTGTAGGTTGTCTTCTTAATAAAAATATCTATTTTATGATTTTTGGGTTGTGGTTTGCAATTTGGCTTGAATGCTGTGTTTATTTGAACTTATTAGTAGTAGCATGAGGTTTTGACTTGTGCTCGGTGATAGGGTGTACCATCAAAGAAGTTCATATCTAACCGGTTTCAAAACGAAATCCCGTGAACACAATGATCACATCTGTTACCGGCCCGGTTAAGCATAGTCCTTACGGCGGTTAGATCAGAACTTCTTCAATGGTATCTTTGTATGTGTATGAGAGTGTAGCTAAGCTAGTCGGTTGTCGCAGAGTTACGAGAAGGCGTCGTTCCACAGCGGCACGCCCCCTCCGTTCGGCGGCGCGTCGCACCTGTACATGTGTGTGTGAGAGTGTAGCTAAGCTAGTCGGTTGTCGCAGAGTTACGAGAAGGCGTCGTTCCACAGCGGCACGCCCCCTCCGTTCGGCGGCGCGTCGCACCTGTACATGTGTGTGTGAGAGTGTAGCTAAGCTAGTCGGTTGTCGCAGAGTTACGAGAAGGCGTCGTTCCACAGCGGCACGCCCCCTCCGTTCGGCGGCGCGTCGCACCTGTACATGTGTGTGTGAGAGTGTAGCTAAGCTAGTCGGTTGTCGCAGAGTTACGAGAAGGCGTCGTTCCACAGCGGCACGCCCCCTCCGTTCGGCGGCGCGTCGCACCTGTACATGTGTGTGTGAGAGTGTAGCTAAGCTAGTCGGTTGTCGCAGAGTTACGAGAAGGCGTCGTTCCACAGCGGCACGCCCCCTCCGTTCGGCGGCGCGTCGCACCTGTACATGTGTGTGTGAGAGTGTAGCTAAGCTAGTCGGTTGTCGCAGAGTTACGAGAAGGCGTCGTTCCACAGCGGCACGCCCCCTCCGTTCGGCGGCGCGTCGCACCTGTACATGTGTGTGTGAGAGTGTAGCTAAGCTAGTCGGTTGTCGCAGAGTTACGAGAAGGCGTCGTTCCACAGCGGCACGCCCCCTCCGTTCGGCGGCGCGTCGCACCTGTACATCCCCGCGCCGCCGCACCACCACCCGCACCACCACGCGCCTCAGCAGCATCAGGTAACTACCAACACACACACACACACACCTACATACATTTTACACCCGCACACCTACATACATTACACACCCACAAACCGTTACCAACACACATGAACACTACGCGCGTACTCGCTCGGGCGTCTATTTCCCTCAATCGTTATACAACACAGAAAAACATCCCAAAAAAATAAGCTTGTACAATATTCATGAATCATTTGATAGAAACTCCTACTTTATCATAGATAATAGAAGTCATCGAAACATTGCGTTGCGAATACCACCACACGAGTGTAGCATGATCGACACGAGAGTTATACAGAATCATGTATCTTTGAGCATATAGACTGAAGGCTGAGCAGCCAATAGGAATCAATTATTTTGTCCTTTTAGATGATTTTGTTTTTTTTTTTGCGATGTCTTTTCAAAATTTGCGCATAAAACGTGTGAAATTTAGTACGTTGCGTACTGTATTAAAAAAATTGTATTTCTTTATAGATTAAAACATTGTTTCGACATCGTCGTCAAAAAATTACTCTTTAATGACCGAGGTGATTGATTCCAAAGCATTTTAGTCATTGAAAAATTACAGCCAAAGCTTACAACCGTCTCCCGTCTATATGCTCCAAGACTGTTTCACTATAAATGAGTTCTGGGTCAGCTGATATTTAGCTTTCTATGTTGTCTTTCTGTCTGCTTGTCTTGCCAGTCGATTTTTTATCAGAAGTCGTAATATGAAGTGTGAAAACCATCATTATTCTGTTGTGAAAAAAAGGGAAGGTGCTATTTGTTTTGTATATCTCCATCTTTCTCCAGCACTGAAAGAAAGATGGCTCTTTCACGTCATAATATGGCTACAATCGGAAATTTTGCAAAAGTCAATTTCAAACCAGAGTTGGACTATGGTCTGTTCCAGAAGTATCCGATGAAAGTGTAAGCAAACCCTGTTGATGTTAAATTCTTACGTAAGCATTTACTAAAAGGAAGTAGTAACTCATTCATATGTATTTAGAAGGTTTTAAATTTAGATCTCACCACTTTTTACAATAATTATTGTTTCAATAACATTATTAAATTGTAATTGAAAAATCATCGACGAAAATTGAGGTTATAACATCAACCCCAATTGTCAAATAAAAACACTTCTAAAGTGATTTAAAATTAGAATTTTGGGTATTCAAAGCTTTCAATTTGTAATATAAAATCAACCTCAATAATAAGGTGATTTTAAATTAGAATTTTGGGTTTAAAGTATTCAAAGCACACAATTTGAAAGTTGCACTACAAATTGTCATCAGCAGATACGTTTTGTGATCCGTTTGTTTACATTTTCATCAGATACTGTAGAATAAACTATAGTGCAAACAAATCCATTATCGATAATCGTGAAATAACATTTGAACAGTTTAGAATCATCCCAGAACGCATTGTGAAACAGAGCCTAAAAGAATAAGATATTTTTGTTTATGCATGCGATACATTCAGTTGATTACGTTTTTATTATATTTCTTAGAGTTTGCTTTCGTTTGTAGATGGATGTGCGGGTGAACAGTAGTCATAATAGGCGGGTAAGTTAATATATACATACATACATATTTATTAACTCACTATATATGTATTCTATGCACTTTTACTGTGTTAACCTTTTCAATGTGACTGTTATTTACCTAAAATATTTTAATTTTATTGCGTAACAATCGAAATTGCTTTGAGTTAATTAAAAATTCAATATTAATTAGCAACTTATACTCCACTGCCGGGTAAAGGACATCGCTCATTATGACAGCACCGCTCCGACACGGCAAATAACCTGTCATTCAAGTTTTAAATGCATTTAAAGTCTATTTTGGCTTGCGGGCAGTGAGCGGCCAGCGAGCCGTCCACTATTCTGTATAGCCATCGTAAAAAAGACTTTAATGCATTTGATTTAAAATCCTAACTTTAATGACAAGTTATTTGCCGCGTCGGAACGGTGCTGTTATAATAAGTGATGTCTTTAAAGGTGTCCTCTATAGATTTTTACATCTCTCTCTCAAACAATTTCCAGGTCGTCATTCTTTTTTCTAGCTTCTGCTATTATTTCTCATCATCTTCCTGTCTCCCCTGTCAACACTGTCAATTCACTCTTTCTCTTTCATATCATTTCTCATTCCTCACACCATCCATCTTTTCTTTGACCATCCTCCACCATTCCAGCTTCTACTATTTTAAAAACGTAAATTACTACTAAAATTAAAAACGTAATATTAATTTTGATAACTGAATGAAAAGCATATATATCCTTGTTTGCAAAGGAAGATTATATAAAAAACTGAAAAAAAAAACAATATTCGATTGTTTCGAATGTTTTAGGAATAAATCATTTTCCAAGAATTTCTGATAGCAAGTGTGGTATGGAATTAGGGAGCGTTCTTATAAATATTTTAAAACGGACCAAACGGTCAAATTGAATTACCTAGCAAAACAGACTTTATAGGTATCGATAACTAAACATGATAAAACAAAAAATAAAATTAATTTGGTGAGTTTTTTTTTTGGGTCATCAACCGCAATTATTGTATTCACTTGAAATATACGTTTAAAAAAATCTGTTTGATTTTGTGTATACGTCACTGATGTGATGGGTATCGATATATAAACACGAGAAAACAAAAGAAAACTTATTTTCTCAACTCATACTTCAAGTAACAACAATACCAGCGATGGTTGACACTTCGATCAATAATGCACTAGATACACTATCCCATACAAAAGTTCTCCTAAAACTGTCGCCAATTGTGTTTACGTAATTCTAGTTTAAATAAATATACATTAATGTAAATTCAACCTTAAATGCAATGCTTAAAGTTGTATTCACAAAGCTATGTACAAAAAACAATAAAGTCAAACATACATCAAAACAAATTCAACCTTACACGCATGTTTTAAAGTTCGAATTACAAAGTGCTAATAAAAGCAATAAAAATTTATGACCGAGGCTCGCCGCTTGGACAAGGAATGAGTAGAGTCGAACTGTGTAATATATTTTTGTTTATACCTTCGATCAATAATAGTACTAGAACAAAGATACGTCGCTGGAGTGGCCACGTTTGTACACACTTTAGTACATTTATATTTCTTTATATGAAATACAGAAAGAAATAATTTATACTAACAAATTCAGTTTATTATAAGCCTTGACACTCAAACATAAAGTATAATTACAATGGCAAAATTAAATCTTTCTGTCGTCGGAGAAACAAATATAATGTCATGTGTCATGAAAATTAAAAGTTATTTTTATATAAGTTCAAAAATATTTATTGTTACTGTTGTACTGTTTTTAGTAATCTACGCCTTTGCGTGTTTCCAGTTATGTCCAATCTATTAAAATGAATCGAACAAATTGTCAAATTTTTATAAGGCTATTACTATTAATATTTCTATTGATATTTATTAATATTTCTTATCCTCTTTCTTTCGCGGAAATCTACAAACAGAAATAAAATATAAAATAACAATACTACACCATGCATTCCCTGTTCCAGAACAGTCGGTGTTTGGTACAATAGTTGGTAGTTGTCACAAACATTGGTCAAACAATCATAATAATTGCTAAATGATTTATATTTACTATTTAATTCTGTTTTTATTTTATGAAAATCACTTATTGTTATTAAACTTACGGAAAAAAAAATATTCCTTCCAAAATCTAGGTGTTACGGTGGTTATTTACATATTTTTTGAACGCGTACTGCGGCATTTTTACGTCTTAACGTTGGCTATGATTGGACCATACTAATTTGAAATAAGACCACAACCGAATTTGTGCTCTTATTTTTCGTTCCGTTTTTGAAGCGCTTACCGGGAATCTAGTGCATTATTGATCGAAGGGTTGACACAAAAAAAATAACAACAAATCTTTTTTATTTTATCGTGTTTAGATAACCAATAACTAGCAAATTTTATTTGAACCTATAGATCAATTTTATTGTCAACTAAAAGCCTATTTTCTAATAAAAAACATTTCATTTTGTAAAAAAAAAATCATTGAAAAAGTTAACTTGTATGTATTATGTATCGCTATTATACTATCTTATAAGTTATTTATTAACTATTTACTTACTACCCGCCTCACACATATTATTGCATGTATTTGTTTCGATTGTTCGCTTATATATTTGTCAATAATTTATTTACTTACATATACAGCTTTAGATACATGTTTGATAGGTTTATTTTGATTCTGCTAAATGTTTGTGCTCTATACAACTTCTTAATAAATCTCTCAATGTTTGCTTCGCCATTTTTCAACAGCAATTTTGTTAAAGGTACTACTTATAACTACTTTACATAAACCAACAACAGTATTTGATGCGAAATACAATTTCTCTTACTGTTCTGGTTGTGGGCCAAACGCTCATGATTGACTGCTATTCCCGGATATTATCAGCTAGCGTTATGCGGCATGCCATCCTAAAGATTGAACCCCTATACTTATTATAAACGTTGAAAAATAAATAAGTCCGAAGTAGATTTGTGAGTGATCCGAAAAAATTTGCAAACATATACCTGCAACAAACGATTTTTCAATACAAATTATGTGTATTGAGAACAGAAGCGTAATTTCGTTACTTTCAGACATGTCAGGATGGCCGAGCGGTCTAAGGCGCTGCGTTCAGGTCGCAGTCCACTTCTGTGGGCGTGGGTTCGAATCCCACTTCTGACAAAAACTTTTTTCGTTTTTATATTTTTTGTACATTTTTATAAAATGAATCAATTTATTTAATAATAATTAATATTTTTAACAATTAATTGATATTTTTACTAACTTATTTTATAAGTAATATTTGAGGTGGTGGTCAAAAATATATCCCCAATACCTAAGTTATCGTAATAATGTAAAAATATATATTTATATTAAATGGCCTACATCCAGAATCAAAACACAACAACATTTTGATATTGCTGTTGACATCTGGCTGTCCCACAACCCATCTGTGTTATCTATGATGACGTCATTAACATGTACTTACTTTATCTCAGGAGAGTGGAGCGGGAGGCGGTCGGGCGTCATCCAGCAAGCCGGCAGCGAGCAAGCCTAGTTACTCGCAGTCCTATTGGGCACCTAACTAGCCGATAAACTGGTAAGCATTTCACTCTGTGGTAGTATCCACTGTTAGACTTAGACGGAAGACAAGTGGCCACATTTGCACGGATTGCATATAACTTGATTATAAACCTTAACACGCAAACGTAACGTTTATTATCGTTTGCAATATATTTACTAGGTACTTCGATTGAAAAGTAAACTTATTTTTAAAATAAGAACAAAAATATTTATGAAAAAATTAAACGTCATTTCTAAGCAATAAGGTTGAAAAAAACTATATTGCAAAATAAGTCTAAAACATTATTTGTGGTCTTATTTTTCCGGACGTTTATGATGCGTTCATTAGAAATTTAGTAAAGCTTGTCCACTCTGAAATGACGCGCCAACTACCGCATTTAAGCACTCGGTAATGCGGATTTCTATGGGTAACGTAAAAGTGGACTTCAAGCTATACAATAGGGATGTCAACTAAAACTCCGTCCGTCAGATAGATTATTAAAAACATATTGGACACGTATTTTTTATTTTTTTAAGTAATCAAAAGATTACGGCAATACATTGAGTTAAAATGTAGTAAGACGTCACTCTCCGGTAGATTTTATACCGACTTGTGACGTAGCGAGCGGGACTCCCCAACTTTAATGCGTTTTATCTAAATATTTTTTTATTAATTTGATAAAGCTAAAAATACGTGTCTAATATTTTTTTTATTATCTGACTGACGGACTGAATAGTTTTGAATTTTTTTCCCAGTCGTCATCCCTATTGCTGATCCAAGGATTAATCCAAAAATTACCATACATTTCAGTTTGTTGGTTGTGGCCCTCATTTCTAATTCCGTTTGTATTTTATTGTTGTAGTACTGTTTGTTTTGCGCCCGCAGGCATGGCCGTTGTCGGCGCGGACAGTCGCCGGGCGTGCGCGCGCGCAGCGTGGCCGTCGCCACAGAGCCTGCCGTACCTAGCTCAATAACTCGCGACACAAACCGCATTATTATATAAATTCATAGTGTAAAGGCATCGCCGCCGTCACCCCCTTTTTTTCTTCAATTTTTTTGAACGTGATGTCGTAGTTGAATGATGCAATATGATTATGTATTTTATTTGTTTATAAGCGTCGTGACGACGTCGATGCAAGTCTCATCTCATTCGTTAAGTCCGCTATCATAGGTTTCAATTGTTTAAAAAAAATTACCTCTAGTGCTATGTGTAAAGTATGTATATGGTATGTAAGTATTTGGTGCGCTATGCGTGCCGAATTTTTTTATTTAGTTGACATACTTTTTGTAATTAACACTTATTATTAAAAATGATTAAAGAGATGTCATAGGACGATAATCGTAATGAGTATAATAGTCGAGGTCTTTTATATGTGGAAGAATGCAGTTGTGATGATTTCGCGGGCATTTGAAAGTATGACGGATTACACATATTGGAACTTGATTACAGACTTTTATTTTTATTACCACGTCTTTACTATGGAAAAGCTTATGTTCTAAACAATTTCATAAACCTTTGATGCGAATGAGTATCGAACATTCCCAATAAAACATTTTTGTAGTAAAACAGTACGTCAACAGTAACTCGCTCGCTGATTGTTTCGGTAATTTGAATAGCATGGGGGTAAACTGTTTTAATTTTGTATGATATTAGTATTTAAAGTCTAACATCCTGTAATGTAAATCTAGGAACATAATAAAATCTTGCAAAATTTTTATTGAAGAAACTCTTTAACTCGTATTTTCAATCCTTTTAGTGATCCAGCTGAATAAGTTTATATTGCACACACAGGAAAAATATCATCTATGCTTCATTCATAATCTCAGATAATTTAAAAGAAGTGGAGAGTGCCGCTAGCGGCATTCTATCCGTATCGGATAAAGTTACCTATTTGCGGCATATACTATTATGCCGCAAATAGGTTTTTCCTCGGCCCGGCTAAAGTACCGTAAGCATTGCATTGTCACTGTCACTTGTTATTTTGTTCGATAGTTGAGGTTAGTTCACTGCCCTTTGTATTGATTGATTGCATTTTTTTTAGATAATTATATCAAAAGTCACTACAATGACTGAATTTACGAAAAATTAAGTAGCAAATGAAAATGGCTGAAAGGTAGGTTAGGTTAGAATTGTGAACACACAGCGTACGAGCGAAGCGAGCGGTGTCGTGGCAGCGGCCGGCGAGTGCCAGGGTCCGTTTATTATTATTATTTACTTATTTCAATCAACTTTGGATCATACAATTAAACTAAATTAAAAATGATTAATTATATTATATTAAATTAAACAATTATAAAATTGTGAATTATACATAAATACTTTTGAATTTATAACAAATAAACTAAATTAGAATAATATCTTAACATTAGGCAGTACGTGAACCATGCAGCAGTGGTTCACGTACTGACAGTCAAAACGTTCCGCAAAAGCGTTCAGGATACTGTTGGGGCCGCCCCGCACCCTACGCACCAGGGATGTGCACCGCGTGCGCATGATTGTGTGGAAACAACCCACACGCGCCTCGGCAAACATCCCCGACGCACTACAGAAGCGAGGCAGCCCCAAGAACACCCTGAACGCGTTGTTGTTGTTTAGGCACGAGAATGTAATGTCTATGAATGTGATGTTTTACAGCGACCTAACCTCAACTTTCAAACAAAATAACAAGTGACAATGACAATGCAATGCTTACGGCACTTTAGCCAGGTCGAGGCAGCGTCACTATTGTGCCGCTAGCGGCACTATACACTGCCTAATTTAAATTCTGCACTCAACTAGACGATTCACTATAACTTGTTCCTTGCCGTCATGTTGGCACCATTGTTTGTCATGCTTAGTGTCAATACCTCAGGTTATTACTCTGAGGTCAATACAAATAGAGTTCAAAACGGCGACTGACAGTGGTGTCACGGGACAAGATAAAATGAACGCACTGTATCTACTTTCTATGTATTTATTTTTGAGTGAACATTTGTAATAAAAAGTTTTTTTTTTTTTGTAGCAAAGGATTTTGAACTTTGCCACATATGAAATTTATGCTATTCCAAAACTTGATAATTATCTGAAGATTCTGAATAAATTCAAATATATAATACCCATCTACCCAAGGTAAGGTAAAATAAAAACGTGATATGCCAAGACAAACCTTTATTATAAGCAGTATACAGGAATGTAACATAAAAACTAACAGGCAAAATTGCCAAAATATTATGTTTTACTTAAAAAAATCATAAGCTAGCTGAACCTATACGGAACACGCACTGCACAAACTAAGAAAAAGCCGATTAGTGCGACACTAAATAAGTTCATACAATTTATTCGCATTTTATTTGTCAGTTATACGTTTTAAATGCAATGTTAGAAATAAAAAGATTGCACATGCACACCAAACTAGCCACGCTTTGTATTTAGTGTTTGTTAGTGCTTCGGTGTGGTTGGCGCATCTAGGTGGTATTACAGGTTCTTGGCGGAGTGTTCGTCCAGGATCCAGTAGAGGGCGCCACTGACGGGCTTCACTCGGCGTGCGGGTACACTCTCGTCGTTATCTTTCAGGATACGCTGCAATTATAAAAATTATGTTTATTATACCTTGTTTATTTATTTATAAAGGTTTACCAACAGTTTAATTCCCTTGCCCTTTTTCTAATAATTTGGGGTCAGCGAAATAACACCTTCCATGCTTCTCTACTAGTCACTCCCTTTCTATCCATATCATCTTCCCCACAGCCCATCCATCGTTTCTTTGGTCTTCCCCTACTCTTATAGCCCTCCACATTCAAAACTTTCCTCATGACATTCCTCAGGTTCTGTATATAATTTATCTTAAGTACTATAGATCTGTAACAATAGCCTGGGACAGTTGCCAACTAGGTTAACTAGCATTGTCAAATATATTTATGATTTCACAATAAAACTAGTGTCTATAGACTCTGGCAGGGCCACCATCAGGGATTTTAATTTTGATTACACAAAAATGTAGTCGCTAATTAGTCGAAATTTGTCGGTCACTGGTTCAAAAGATGTAAGGATTTATAGGTGGTCGATCTGGAGAGAGTCTCCCCAGCAGGGCCACATTTATATCTCAAAAATTAAGGCACCTAGCGAAGATCTGTTTTCTCCCATATTTTGTCGTTAATTTGTCGCCAAATATCAGAATTTGTCGGTCACTGGTTTATTTTTTCTTGGCAATTTTTCGTGAACTCTTCGACTATAGCTCTTGTACTATACCTTACTAATTGAACTTCATTATATCTCTCCTAAACTAAGACCCGACAAATTCTGATATTTGGCTACAAATTAACGACAAAATATGCGAACTTTGGAGTTAAAGCCTTGAATACAGGCCCTAGCGTGATACCATGTCGCTGAACATGTTGCGGAACATGGCGCTCGAAACTCCGTGAATGTCCCGAGAGAACGTCGCGGAACATTTTTCAGGCCACACTAGTCAGTGTTTATAAAAATGACACCCGTGGAGGTTGTGGCGATTAGTGCTGCGTATATACTTATTTCGAGCAGCTTAGCGAAGCGTAATCAAAAAGAAGGTGGTGGTTGCACAATTACAACGAGAAAAAAGAATTAATATTTTAAGTGACTCGTGCACTCGCTCTTGGAGCGAGAGCTAGCAACATGTTCCACGTAATCTACGTTACGCGGAACATAATGCAAGATGTTGCGGGACATAGGGCAACGTTGCAGCATTACGTAGACGTTGTGCGTCATGTCGGGGACCATTATGTTCCCTAATTAATTCGCGGCTTTATAGTCGGCAGTCGCGCTTGCGAACACTAGTCCGACACTCATATTGTGGATAACGGTGCTGGTTGCGTTATTACCTAAATGTTTTATAATCTACTAGCTTTTGCCCGCGGCTTCGCCCGCGTGGATGATTAGTTAGATACCTAATATCCGAGAAAAAGTCATTGATTCCTACCGCTGCGCCCGCGTTGTCAACGAACATTAATTATTGCAACCATAATTATTTTGTCACGCGTAATTTTAAATCTGTGATATCTTTTAAAGTATTAATTTTAATGATATGATGTCAAGGCATATTTTAATCTAAATTAAATGCCCAATTTAAATAACACATTTTATTGGATAAGGATAAATAAAATACCGGTCAAAATAGCTTCGGAAATAACAATGAAATTTTCATTAAATTCTGAAAGATAAAAATGATTACTGTAGGTCATCCTTAGAAGATAGACATATGCTATTGCAGACTTTATTTTTGAACTTTTTAAGATATACAATTCTGTAAAACATCAATTTGATGTATCTTTTATGGCTTACGCGGCGCACGCCAGTAAACGTCCCAGTCGGCATGATTTTTTCCGATATCTTCGACAATAATTGTCATATTTCAGCAAATTTACACAAAACCTTCCTCTTGAATCACTCTATCTATTTAAAAAAACCGCATCAAAATCCATTGCGTAGTTTTAAAGATCTAAACATACATAGGGACAGACAGCGCGAAACGACTTTGTTTTATACTATTTAAAGAAAAGATAAAGATGTAGTAGTATTAAGCATTATTACGTAATTGTTTGTTGTCCCAAAGAAATAAAAATAAAATAAAGTAAAATAATATGAGGTACCTTAGTAAAATGGTCGGCTTTCGAAATCCACGTTCTAGTAGGCTTAAAGTTATCCCGATTTATTTGTGCAACTTGTCTTTTTCTTCCATACTACACTATACTATTAGTTGTCATCTCAGTAGTAACACCCTTCCTAGCCATATCATCGTCCACCCAGTCCATCCATCGTTTCTTTGGTCTTCCCAATCTCTTATAGCCATCCACATTTATATTCAAAACATTTTCCTCATTCCTCCGCATCACGTGCCCATACCATGACAACTGATATCTACACAACTTTACAGTCACCGGTACTTTCAAACTTCCTCTTAAGTATTCATTTCTTATTTTATTAATTCGCTTTTGTGTATAACATTAATAGGCTAAAAAGTACGAGAAATAATATAGGTATTACTTACTTGAATCATCTCAGCCTTGCTTGAACCACAGACGGCAAACATACAGTTCTTTGCTTTATTGATAATAGGGAAAGTCAGTGTGATCCTCTCTGGTGGGAACTTGGGCGAGTCGGTGAGTGATGCCACGCTCTGGGTAGTCTCGTCCAGTAACGGATGTCCGGGGAACAAGGAGCATGTGTGACCATCGGGGCCCATGCCCAGGAGAAGCAGGTCAAACACAAAGTCTTCACTGCCAAACGCCTTGGTCAGCTGCTCTTTGTAGTCTTTGGCAGCTTCTGCGGCTATAGAAAGAATTGAATGTTATTAGTACAAGCGCTACTTTAGTCTTGCTTGCTGGGGAGTTTGTTGTGCCACTTCTTCTCCCCAGCTGAAATACTATTAAGTAGTGAAGAGTAGTGTATCGTCAGTAAAAAAAAAAACAAAACTACTGTGTCATACATTTTGACCATATAGGTATTGCACTTTCCGATGAAACTGCGGATTGTTTTTTAATAACAGTCGAAAAATGTCAACGCAGGGGGGTTTAGAATCATGTACTGAATCCATGGTATCAGTTTTCGCGTCAATGTCCCTGCCACCCTGTATATGGGCAAGTACATATTATGTATATGGCGATGGCTCGTGCATGCCGTTGCCGCTTTTACAGGTCAATAAACTAATATTATCAAGGGTGGTTTATTTTGCGACAGTTTTTGCGCTATTTATTATGTTTGGAAAATGCATTCTTTTTTAAGTACAATTGTTTATTTTATTATTTTAACAGACATTATATCAACTTGTATTAATCTATTGTGATAAACTCACTATTTATATTTTTTGCTTATGCAAATAATTACTCAACTGCAAAGGAGTTTTTATTATTTTCCTGTTTCGTTACCCGAAGGTAAGTGCGTATTTTCATAGTAATAACATACCTGACACTCCCTGCTTTATCTTTATGAACTGTTTCTCCACGAGCTTGGTCTTCGGTATGAGTTCTCGCTTGTATGTTCCGAACGTTGAGTCCTCGCTGTTCTCGGGCACCACACGCTCGTCACAGAATGCCACCACCCACTTCGACCATTCTGTGTCAACTGTCTGCAGACTCTCGCAGAGGTTGTTCAACCAAGAACCTCCTGCAAACATTAATAAAGTTATTTCTAGTTTTATTTAATTATGAAAACTGTCACAGTATTCCAGTATCTGAATACATATCTTAGACATGCTTATACTTTATCATAAACTTTTTTCTTTTTAAATTTTTTTTTTTTTCTTTTCATGCTTGTGCTTTATCATATTCATGCTTGAGCAATGCTCTGCTCTCATTCTAGAAAATGGGCCTTAGTAATAAATGCAAAGGTCACGTTGGAAAATAGTTGGCTAAATAGGTCACTTCCAACTACCAACTCTTGACCACTGAGCTTAGAAGTGCAGTCTGGTTGGTATGGCATTTTGTGAAACACTGCCTCCAAAAATCGCAATATGTTGATATGTATCTATTGTGTACCTATTTATGTTTTAACCAAGTGTGTGACTGTACCTATAATTCATCATCATCATCATTTCAGCCGAAAGACGTCCAAGGCTGGACATAGGCCTCCCCCGAATGGGGAGGTTTGCCATAATCGCCAAGCTTGGCAGGCAGGTTTGCGATTGCAGTATGCTGTTAAAATGCATAGAGAATGCTGCTGCCCATTGTCTAGTGAGTCCCTTAGTCGCCTTTTACGACATCCACGGGAAGAAATGGGATGGTACTATTCTACGTCCGGCACCACACGGAACACGGCTACCTATAATTGGTTGGCAGTCAAACTCAAGCATTATTTAAAACTCGTTTTAAAGCCTTTCGATTGGTTGAAACTAGTAATGTTTGAGTCTTGAGTGGGGTTCTGTAATACGGGCCTTAGTTAAAACATCACATTTCTAAGCTTAATATTGGTTGTAGAGGTGATTCATTTCAATAAGCAAAATCGATGATTCATTATAGTTAATAAGATAACATTGTAATCTATAGGTAAGTGAGACATAACCTACAAAAATGTGGTACCTATTATGACTAATACTTCTGTTAGAACTGCATGATGCGTACAGTCTGAAGTAATGAATACTATACTAGTCGTCGTCGACGCCGGTTGATTACATACAGAAACGCCCATGGATTGGCATGGATGAAATTAATAAGGTTGCTTTCCCTAGAAATTGTATTGTCGAAAGTCCACACCCTTACAATCAAAGTTATTGCCATTGCGGATCTAGAATCTAGATTCTGTAACGGCAGGCGGTAAATATACTGGCTGGATGTTCGGTCTGTATCTGGCCGGCTTTTTGCGGCCGAATTGGATGAATATATTTTCACGTTTTTTTTAGATCTATTTCTAACCTACTACAAATAAGTTATTTATAATTAATTTAGACCGCCGCAAAACGACGCTCAGACCGTTTTAAATGATTTAAACTCTAAATAAAATAACATGAAGATGACCTTCAAAACCAAAAAAATAATGCTTACCCGAAAATCCAACGAAAAACTTTCCACGGTTCTCGATAGCATCATTCGCTATCTTCTCTATGTGTGAAGATAATTTAGTAATTATTTCTTCTTCTTTACTCACTATGATTGAAGTCATTTTCAATTAATTGCTTTTTACAAGTTTCTAACAACTAGCCGTGAGGTTAGAATTTTTGAAATGTCATTCAATCAAGAAGAAGCTACAATTTTGTGAACTTGTGAAGTTTCCATACCAATGACATAGACCAGTATATCTTGGCATTTTGGAGTGGCGCTGATATCGCACGCAAATGTCATTTCAGTACATTTCAATTTAGTTCCTAAATGTGCCGTATGCCAAGATATCTTGGATAGTTTGTACTATAATCGATTATCTATCTGCGTTCCAGATATTTTAAATTGTACGTTCAACAGCATCATTAGAAGTCCGAACTTTTGGTTGCACAAGTCCACTGTCCACATGCCTATTGCATGCATTTTATGCCCTATTGCTTCCGACCACCGTCTCTATGTTCTCTATTTACTTGGCATCAAGAGTATTTTGTTCATATGTTACATTCAATGATTATATACTGATGTTGCATTCAATAGTGAATAGACTTTACTGATGCTAGAACTGGAACGCACGCAAATGCTTGTTATTTTTTTGTTTCTGTGAACGAGGAGAAAGAAAAAGGTTATATTTTCGTTTTTTTTTAATGTACGTTAATTAAAATAAATAATATGATTCCATAAATCTTAGTATCTTCCCTGGTAGCTGTAACAAGAGAGTTAACAGTAGTAGTAGAACCTAGTAGACTTGTTACTG
This sequence comes from Agrochola macilenta, assembly GCA_916701695.1. Classification (NCBI taxonomy): domain Eukaryota; kingdom Metazoa; phylum Arthropoda; class Insecta; order Lepidoptera; family Noctuidae; genus Agrochola; species Agrochola macilenta. The sequence goes on from OU753576.1 coordinate 17,756,403, forward strand.
TTAACTCTTTAGTGACGAGTAGCTGTACTTATACATATACAACACTACAGATAGTGCAGCTATGATGGATATAGATGGCGTTGTTTTATCAAAATGCATGATGGTTTTCAAGTATTGTTAATTTCAAGCAGTGGTCTGTGAAGAGGCTGTTTGTTAATGATGTTTATTAATGAGCATTTAATAATACCAAAATAATATTCTATTCTTAACATTCAAGTTCATTCAACTTTATTCCTTAATTTTCAAAATAACTTCCAATGTTCACGTTCTCCTACTGCATAAGAGATGGCGCTGTAAGTCGTTGAGTTTCTCGGTAAAAAGTGAAAGTGAGACGAAACGAAACGCAATGAAAACGGGCACGGTGACCGCGACATACGGTTGTTGACCGTCAAAACGTGCCGGTGACGTAACCGGCATAATAGCGGTAAGGGCGGCCTCGTGCCTTCGCACAGGACTTGTTTTTCTTCGATTACAGGGCTACTTATTTTGGGATCCAAAAATAAAGAACATACATTTATTTAGCACAGACTAAAAGGCACAACATAATTACACTACAGGTAAAAAAAATATAAAAAACAACAGTCAGGAAAGTGTGCCTCGCGGCTGCGCCAAATAGGCTCAGTTCAGCAAAAATGGCTGGTTTTCAACTGGACCTGAAGTGTGAAGTGATGGATGTAACCATACACCTATGTGGTTACATCCGTCACTTACAATGTTATCTCTGAAAGGGCAAAATAGAAGAGTTATCAACGTTACCAACAATCGAAATCGACAAGTATCTACGAATCAAGATAAAGAATGCACCTTTTCTTTTCCCACGCACACGCATCGATTGAAAGAGGCGCATTGCGATTAGCGCGGGTACCGCTGCTCCGCTGCGGCGCAATGTGGGTCCAATGCATATCGCGTGCGAGAGCAAATCCGTATGACACTAAGAATGTCATTATCATCCTTCTGGCCTTATTCAAATATAGCTAAAATAGGTTTGGCATTGCACTGTGTCTTACTCTTACCGTATTGCAGTCTTCAAACAAATTGTTCAAATATTTTGACGAAAAATTAATGTGAATTAATAAGACAAGTAATGCTTCGGTAACCTCTGCAAAACACATAAACATTATGTTGAGGTGAACTCATAATAGAGAGAGAGAGTTGCCGAGAATCGAGTTGAGTGGCGTGCAATTGGAGAGGCCTACGTCCAGCATAGTACCGACGTTAGAGTAGGGCGAGACTGGATGAACGCCCAGGGCGCCAGGCATAAAGGGGCGCCCAAGGCCAGTGGCGGATACATATGGGAGGCGCGGAGGGCGCGCGCCCCCCCCATGCAGCCCAGCATGTGCGGTTCACGGCAAGGAGAGTGCACGCCAAAAAATAACGTTTTAAAAACAAATAGGTTACCTACATGGTTATAACACAGTATAACGGCCATAGCTCAAGATGTCTTTTAGCGTCCCCGCCTTGATTTTTTTCTGTATCTGCTACTGCCCAAGACGAAGCGTAACTGGCAGTTTGGGGAGTTAGCAACCCCGTACGTACCTAACGCAAAGTATAATCGTCAATCAATCGAATCAAATCAGCCTTTCGCAGTACACTGCTGGACATTGGCCTCTCCCAGGCTGCGACACAACACTCTGTCCTCCCCCTGCCGTATCCTGTGTCTCAGGCACCTTTTTGAGGTAGTCAGTCCATCTAGCTGGAGGGCGTCCCATACTACTCTTGCCGATACGCGGTCTCCACTCCAGGACTTGCTGCTCCACCGGCCATCGGTCCTTTGATAAACATGGCCAGCCCACTGCCACGTCAGCTTGCTTACTCTGCTGGCTCTGCTGGGCCAGCAGTGGACCGCTGTATTTTGATGATGATATTGTAGGTAATAATATCATAACGTTATTTAAGTTATATTATAACTATATAATATATACGAGTCATCGGGAGATTTTTTTGTACACCTGCGTTAAGGCCTAGTTTCTACTGAAAAGGATTTACTTATTAATAATAGAAACATTGTTTTCAAAAAGGTTTTTATAAAATGGCTGCTCTCCGAAGCACGGGCTATCGCACCGCCAACTTCGAAATTCCGGGCTATATACGAAGAACTCCTAAACAAAAACTTCCAATAACTTAGTTTAGCCCGACCTGGTATAATCTAATCGGGGTCCCCATTCCCATGCAGTCGCGTTTGCGACCACTTGACTATCGAGGTACTTAGTTAAAAATTACTATGTGTGGCGTGGCTCATAAAAGGCTGGCTCGTAAACTTATAAGACAAGAATCTATAAAAAAAATGCCTGTCCTCTTCTCATACAGAGAAGGCACAAGACACAACCATTGATCACCATGCTTGCGGGTGACGGGTTGGTGATTTTGGACTTATATTAACTAAGTAACTTCGGCCCCCAACCCATCGCGTCGCCCGCCACATTGTTTTCAAATAACTCTATTTGTTTTCGCGGCGCACCTCAGTAAAGCTCCCAGTCGGCATGATTTTTTCCGACATCTTCAACAATCATCGCATACACTTAAAGCTTCTTCATGAATCACTCCGTCCATTGGTGAAAACTGTATGAAAATCCGTTCGGTAGTTTTTGAGTTTATGATGTTCAGACAGAGACAGATGCGGCGGGGGAACTTTAATTTTACTCGTAGGTATAATGTAGTGATAGAGTCCAGTAGATACCCTAATTGAGTAATATACGATCAATCAGAATCTGAATCGTTTTGAAACAGATTGCTAGTCCATGGCTAATAAGTTTAAAAAAAAAATCTGCTCAATAACGTAAATCGCAATGAATATTGTTGAACTGTCAAAATTAAATTTTGGAGATTGCCTAGGTTTGGACCAAGTGCTGCCTAGGCACGTGAGTTGGTCTAGTGGTACTGTAGCATACACATGAACTATAAAAAAATAAAAAAATTGGTCCCAGGAAAAATTTGTAAATCCAGTTTTTGTGATAATGAATAATCTTGCATTAAACAACGTTTTTGAGATATTTTTTCTCAAAAATGTATTTCAGTTACAATAACATCGTACCGTATCACGTTGAACGAAGACAAAAACCTGTTCTTTTGATTATCTGTCTCGAACCCTTTTTTTATTTTATGGTTTAGCTATTTGATAATACCCCATTATCAAATAACTTATCCCGCTCTACGTGGAACGGGAGGGCGTGTCAGACTTTTACTGACTAAAACCCACCCGTGTTCATTCCGTTGCCTGTGTGCCGGGGCCGCGATATCCCTTTCGGACAAATTCGCAACCCTGGCAGGCATTGGCCCTTACGGACCCCGTCAGTTGGTGCTGACATCTCTTTGAGGCACGCGTGGAACCCAACGCGCCGTCGCTTCGACCCGGGCCTGGTCCTTATCGGACGGCGAGCTACTCATTGCTCACCGTCCGCAACCCCGCGCCTACGTGGCTGGAAGTCGGCTCGCGACTTCCGACGCCCGGGGCGTCTCCTGCGGCGACAAGGGGCGCGAGGGCGCGAATCTTGCCTCTCCCTCGAGCGCTCCGCCTCCGCCTTTGCGAGCATTACTACTTCGCAGAAGCAAATGACGGCCTCCCATGCACTTTCGCTCCGGACCATGGCCTGAACCAGGGCCGGATGCGAGAGATCGCCGCTGCCGGTCGCCTCCGTGAGGACATGGCGGTGCTCCGCCCGAGCCGGGCAGACCTCCATCGTATGCTCCACCGTGTCCTCCGGGCGATCCACACGGTGGTGACACCCGGGCGTTTCCTCACGCCTTATGCGGAACAGGAACCTCCAGAAATATGTATGTAACATATTGAATTTATTTATTAATCGTCTTCATCGGTAACGATGAACTGATTGATACCTAAAAATTATGTACTACAACATCAAAATACAATTAATGCAATTATAATTGAACGCGCAATAACTGTTTAATAGTTGATTTTGTACATTTGTTGCTGTTACGTTCATTTTTTCTAATAAAAATATTCACAACAAGAGACTGTTTTTCTATGGACTCCTGGGAGAGATTTTTATGCGCTTTGAAATACAGATTAGTGATGGTCTGAGGAACAAAATGCACTATGTGAGTATTCTAGGCAGCACTTGGTCCAACTTCCATACAAAATTAGGCAATGTCCTTTGTCGTAATCGTTTACGAAAAAATGTTACGTAATTAGATAGCTGGTTTCCGCACCATGCGTTTCCTTCACCGATGTCCCTTATGTTCAAGATAAACTCAGAAAGTACAAGCAAAAGATAATATTTGCTATGACATCTGAACCTTAACTAATGAGTCAATGGTACCCCTCTACACCCGCCTCAAGCGCATGACCTCAGCCGTGTCAAGCTGTGCTCCTATAAACCTGGTACATATCCATTACTTTAAGTTCATAATTAATTTTATAAAGTTATAATTGTCGTTTGAAAATATATGACAGCTTCAGCAAAGTTTCAAGCTCAAGATTTTCCAGGGAGTTACTTACTGAGAAGTCGCTTACTGAGTAAATTACTACCTAAACTTAACTGGGGTTTGGCTGAATAACTGCCGCAAATCAGACGAGCCGTAAACTTAAAATAATCCTTTGATTAGGGCTCTGCAGCAGAACAAAGCTATGATATTTCCAATTACCTTGAAATTATTTTTTTTTGTTGTTGTTGGTTTATTGGCGTGTGCTAGCTGACATTAGCAAATAATTTAATTTAATGTTTTGTGTTGCGTTATGTAATTTTTTTGGTTAAGTACCATTGTATAGAATCAAGTTTTTCTAACTAAACAGACAGCTGTGCTGCTGGGGAGTTTGTTGCGCCACTTCTTCTTCCCAGCTAAAGCACTAGGAAATGGTGAAGGGTGGGCGTTTTTGGAGGACTGTCTTATGTAATTTTGACGTTCGAAAAGTGCTTATTCTCAGCCTAGTTTGGATAAATGACTTTTGAATTTTGAATTATCAGTTAATCCCTGCCCATACCAAACAGTTCTTACCTCTCATAGAGTCGTTTTGTCTGAGGTTTTGTCACTCTGCTTGCTTGTGTTTTGTTTGATAGTTATTAACAGGAAATATAAAATTAGAAGAAAATAATGCTGTTCATGATGAAAAATTTGAACACCTCTTAGGACATTTTAGAATGGAAAAGGCTTGATCTCAGCTTGTGGAACTATAATGAATCGCATGTATGCGGACATGAAGACATGTGACATCCACCGATCCGCACAGGGTCCGCCTGTTGGATGATTGCGACCCACTCCCTCTCACGGAGAAAAGAACTATGACCCAGTGGCAACATTATAGAGTCATTATGTTATATATGAATGGCAAGGATTAAGAACAAGAAAAAATATTGCTGGGATCAAAAGGTCAGTTAAAAAAAAAGAAAAGTTAAAGGTATGTTGTGTACTCAGCTTTAAACACATATGTACAGGTTGCACTTGACACAGATACCTTACACTTTCTGCACGATATTGATACAAAATATATTATGTGTGTGTGTAAATATCACTAGTCATTGCCCGCGGCTTCGACCCGGCCTTCAGGAATTTTAAGGTAACTTTAGATGTCAAACTGCTTTAAGACCCGAGGTCTTACCTGAAGACTTAACGTCACGAGTATATTCCCTGAGAAGTTAGGCAGATGTATTGTACCTACATCCACATTTGTCAGTTATATTTCTGTCTCATGTAATAGGAGCGAGTCTATCCTGCATAAATCCAGACCCCGGGCGGTTACAGAAAATTCCTGAGAGAAAAAATCGATAAAACCATGCCTGTTCGGAGGATCAGGACCAGGAGCTCAGGAACCCATGCTCTGCAATCTCATTTTGATAAAAATCTGACGTAATACAGATCTGCAATTTGTAAAAAACTAATTTTACGAGTTACCTTGGCACATCCGCCTTGATTTAGCATAAATACGATACAGTACACAAACACATTACTCATCAGGCTACATTAAATCTTCTTCTTCTTTGCCACCATATGTTCATCTCGGAGCTCCTGTCAAAGGCTCCCCATTGGTCGAGCCTTCGTGACAGTCTCCTCACGACTATGTCCGTTTAGGTTAAGTTCGGCACATCGGCGCATCTGACCTTATCGGTACCACATGAGGTCGACTTGTAAACGGATTAAGCTTTTTTGGAGCAATTTGAAGTTGTTTTCTTTGAGAGGTATTAGTTACATATTACATAATGTATGTTTTAATTTTGTATCGTTCATAAAGGCTATGGCAAAGTGTTCGACACAAAAAAACTTTTTACAAAAAAAACAACCGACTTCCTAAAAAAAAATACTACAAAGTGAAAAATTACTTTAATTTCGGAAGTCGGTGTCTTTGGTTTTGAATTTTCGTTTTTTGGCACCGACTTCCGAAATTAAAGTTATTTTTCACTTTGTAGTGTTTTTTTTTAGGAAGTCGGTTGATTTTTGTTTAAAAGTTTTTATTGTACACTTTTTAGTTGTGGTCCCTACCTACCTACAAATTAGAATACCACTACCTGGTACTGTTATCTACATAACAGTGACAGGAAGTTATCATCATATCATCCACATAGACTAAGTGGAAAAAATACGTATTATTGAAGCTTACTCAAAAACTATCTAAGCAAAGTTAATAAAATTTATATGGGACCAATTCGGGAGCATACCCTATAAAACACCGATTCAAAATCGGTCCCCAACTGACGGAAAAATGGGCGGATATACATAAAAAAAAAGAAAAATACATACATACGCGACGAACATATATAACCTCCTCCTTTTTATAAGTCGGTTAAAAATATCCGTAAAAGGCTGTCGGACGAAAGTCTACGACATCGTTGACAGGTCGATACACCTCAAGTGAAATTGGGAAGAACATCTGAAACGGAGATGGCCGATGAAGTAAGGTGTTGGCCGAATGGTGGCCAAAGACAGATCAAAGAGAAACCAGAGACGTAGTTAATTGACTCAGGCGTCACTTTGCGGAAATCCATTATAAAATACAATAGACGACGTACATTTATTAATCCGATTAACTGTTCTTAAAGAGTCATAAAGAAAGTCAAAGTCAAAGTATTTTATTTGTTGAACATAGGTAATATGGTACATGGTATAAAATTTGCGTTGTATCACTATGTTTTGCCTTGCAAGGTGTACAAATTAGGGGTAAAAAACTACAAACTTGTCTTTTGATTACGTAAAAAATAAAAAAATACGTGTCCAATATTTTTTTTGTCATCATCCCTATTGATAGCCGGCGGTGACACTAACAGGACAGCTTAAGATCTAGATCTTGAGGGTCAATGATTACCAACCAGTATGATAGAAATTCGTGTCCTATTTCCTGCACGTTTCAGGAACCTAATTCTGAGCTGACGCTAAAAGAAAGAAGGTAGAAATCTATACAATGCTGTTGTTACTAAAGGGTTGCATACTATCCATACTAAAATAGAGTATTTGTTATCAACGTCCCTGAACAGGCCGTATCAGGACGAATATTTAAAGCTTTGCCTGCTCGGCCTACCTCGGTAGTCGGTAGCCACCGAATCGCATGTCCATGTTATCGCAGATATCAATCTACGCCAGTTATTTAGCAATGTGTAGTGTACCGACTGCATATTAGTACAGTTCAACTATTTTCATAATGTCCCTCTGGGATCATCGCATTTCCGAATACAAACGAATGCTAATTTCCATGTCCATCAATATAATTATTAGATTTATCGTGTATAATGATTTGAATTCAGAACTAAGTACTTTAGCTGTATAATAGTTCACATGGAAATCAAAACAAAACAAAAATAACTTAGTTCTGAATTCAAATTATTGTACACGATAAATCTAACAGTTGATGGACATGGAAATTAGCATTCGTTTGTATTCGGAAATGCGATGATTCCCGAGGGACATTAAGAAAATAGTTGTAATGTACGATATTAGAAGCGGAAAAATAAGTTAGGCTGATTGATCCCTTCACCATGTGAGATTAAAAGTCAGGAAGGGAGAATAAAAATAAACTACAAAAAGATGAGAAAAAATCTACGCTGCATGTTCGATTATCTCGACAGACGGACACCGCTGGTGTTCTCTGGAGCCTATGATAAAAATAATAATAATTAATAATTTCCATATCCTCTTTTCATTTGTTTTTAGTTTCTGATAGTAGTTAAAATTTTAATAAAATAATAATAGTTATAGAAATATTAGTGATTAAAATGTATAAATTAAATGTGACTAATTGTAATATTTATATAAAAAAAAAATATAACTAATAGAAATATAAAATTCAAATTAAAAATAGCATGCATGGACCCAAGTAGTGAGGTTACAGGCCTCCTCAGCCAGTTTTTGCCTGCGACTCGTGGACTGCAGGATTTTTTTCGCGGTTTACGGTTTGAAATAATTCATTTATTTCTAAAGATTACAAATCACTTGTACAGGAATAAATACTAAAAATTACTTGACTTATACATTTTTGTTGTCCAGCATGTTTCCATACTAAAGATAAAGTTATTCATAAGAATGAGTACAATGACCCCTTAAAAAGGTTCTAGTTATTTCAGTAGTACCTTGAATATCCATGTAGTTGACGTTTGCAAAATTAAGATTGACAAATTGCATGATTATTCCACGTTCTGATTGTCTGTTCCCCCACATTAGGAAATTTTGGTAGGCGTAGATACGTATGTATCCAAATCGCAGTCGTAAACCAAATGAACATATGTAACACACGCAACATTTCCCTGCTGTCGGTACGCCTCTCGAATGTGTGTCGATGTTTGGGCGCGGCGCGTTGCGTGCAGATCCGTGTGTGCTGACCCTACCCTAGTACACCGTGTCTGGACACTACTGCGTTGTAGACCGTAATTGTATGTGCGATATGTGAGGTTCTACGCTGCAGGTCGAGATGTAGGAAATACATATACATTTTTGACCGACTTTCAAAAACGACGCTTATATTTTTGTTATAGGTCTGTACATAATCGTAGTACCCAGTAGAAGATAGTGTACTTATATCATTTTATGATAGTAAAATATAATATTAGTACTTACAGGGATAATATACAAGGTGTCATCGACGCGAAGCCGGTTACCATGGATTCAGTATATTATTCTGAGCCCGTCTTGAAATTTTCCGTCGATTATTAAGAGAAAAACTGCTGTTCCATACATTTTGACCGCTTATGCATTGCGATTTTCTGTGAAACAGCAGATTTTTTTAAATATAACCGACAAAACATGTAAACGCAGGGGTGTTCTGAATTCGATAAGTCCCCTCTTTGAGGAGTGGCTAGAGAGGCGCCACGGCGTCCACACCTTCCGCCTGGCGCAGGTCCTCACCGGACATGGCTGTTTCGGGAGGTTCCTGTTCCGTATAAGGCGGGAGGAAACGCCCGGGTGTCACCACTGTGTGGATCGCCCGGAGGACACGGTGGAGCATACGGTGGAGGTCTGCCCTGCTTGGGCAGAGCACCGCCGTGTCCTCACGGAGGCGATCGGCGGCGGCGATCTCTCGCGTCCGGCCTTGGTTCAGGCCATGTTCCGGAGCGAGAGTGCATGGGAGGCCGTCACTTCCTTCTGCGAAGCAGTAATGCTCGCGAAGGAGCGCGCCAGGGAGAGGTAAGATTCGCACCCTCGCGCCCCTAGTCGCCGCAGGAGACGCCCCGGGTGTCGGGAGTCGCGAGCCGACTTCCGGCCACCGTAGGTGCGGGCTTGCGGACGATGAGCAATGGGTAGCTCGCCGTCCGATTAGGACCAGGCCCGGCTCGACGGCGCGTTGTGTTCCACGCGCGCCTCAAAGAGATGTCAGCACCAACTGACGGGGTCCGTAAAGGCCAATGCCTGAGCTTTTAGACACTAAAAGTCTGACACACCCTCTTCGCGTCGATGTCACTGCCATCCTGTATAGGGTATAATAGTAGAGGAGCTCGTGGCTAGGTAATACCAGGATTGGTCTGTGGATGGGTGACCATCTTTACATACCGAGACTCCTCCGCCTCTGCCTCCGAAAGCACGTTAATCCGTTGGTCCGGCTTCCAATAGGTTGTTTTCGTATGGAGAAGAATGGGCAAGAAACCACCACCGTTACTCTTTTAAAATGTTTTACAGTATTTTGAATTGAAGAAGATGCACCTAAAAAAAATACTATACCACAGTAGGTAAAAATAATAAAAAATGAAGCAACAACAGATAAATTAATTACTTAAGAGATAGATATAGATATTTACAAACATTGTAACAGTAGACGAATTTCCTAAAATTTTACAATTAATATATAACAATAGTCAGTGTGTCAGTCAGGAGGAGCTCGCGGCTAAGTAATAACTGCTGCACGGGTCGATCTGTCAGGTTAAGCTATGCTTGCCGGAGTTGGTATGTGGATGGGAGACCATCTTTACATACCGAGACTCCTCCGTGCCTCGGAAAGCACTTAATTTAATTAAAATTTAATCCATTGGTCCCGGCTGTCATTCGTGGATCTTTGACAATCGTTAAGGGTCATCAGGAGCCTAAAAGTCTGACAACCAGTCTTACCAAGGGGTAACGTATTACCCAGTTACTGGGTTGTGGATGTCAGGAAGGCAGTCGCTCCATGTAAAATACTGATATTCAGCTACATCCGGTTAGACTGGAAGCCGACCCTAACATAGTTGGGAAAAGGCTAGGCAGATTGATATACTATAATAGTACAATCAATCAATCTGCCTAACCTTTTCCTTTAATTTTTTCTTTCGATTTTCACACCAAAAATAAAAGTCGTTTCTCAGCAATAATTTTTGCTCAATGTTTACTGAGTTTTATGTACAGAATGCGTTGGTAACGGAGTATGTGATGGGTCTTTTTACACCCGTTATTAATCTACAAAGGAAAGATCCTCATATACAACTGCATGAGATAGCCACCGCTACAGTGATCACCGGTCGTCCTCAGTCGGCACTTGACGCCATACTTGTATGATAATGTGTCGCTATCATGAGGACTAAATTACCACATGACGTTGAGGTAAAATTATCCTCGCACACTGTTTTGTTCAGACAAGATCAGCATTGCAAGATCGGTAGTTAGCTGGTATGACTGTCAAGGGTGATGTCTATGGTTTCCATCGCTCCCACTGAAAAGACTTTTGGACATTCAGTGTTGAGTAGGAGTGTATCAAAAAAGCAGTGGGATTCGTTTTTTTTTTTTGTCAACTCAAATCAACTCAACTCAAAGCATTTATTTCAAACAAACCAATTACAGGCACTTTTAAATTGTCAGTCAGAAAAATGAAGCTAGTTACCAATTCCAAAGCGGTCACTCTTTTAAATCATGATATGGTTACAAAATATTGGTAACATCATTCATGTTGAAGTTATACATGTGAGAACGATCCAAAACGTTAAAAGCGTCCGTAACAAAAAAATACCATTCAATAATTTAATTTAATTAAAATAAGCCGTAGTAGCTAAGAGATGACCAGTCCCTACTGACGGCGCCGGTTAACGAACATGACGCATGGATTAGCACCATTCAGCTCAACCATTTTGAAGGGAGCTAAATGATCCAACACACGTGCCACCGTCAGCGAGACATTAGAGTGAGCATGGCATACTCTCAGGGGTCTTTGTAGGGGAAAACAAACAGTAGTATATTAAAAATAAACAGATTAAACATTATAATAAACGTAACATATATACTACCCACTACATTTTCCACAGTTAGTTTTAGTCTGCATTGAAGCCAAACATTTAAAAACTTAAATATATTTAATCTCTTTTTAACACGTCAATCAACCGTAATATCTAAATCTTGATTTAGATATTAGAACTGCAATTAACATACATTCACATATGTTTGTATAAACAGACATATCCTTCGCTAATACTGACTACATTCATTCACTCGGTGACCGTGAATGTACGACTCATCCATTCATTGTATTTATCTTACTAATATACTAAAAAGTATTCATATTACATCTGGTATGTTTGTCTTTCAATACAGTATTAATATATAGCCTGAAATCTGCAATACACAATTAATTGCTTGCCTGTCGGTCTTCTACAGACTGTACTTCGGAGAGTGTGCGCAGGAGCACCACGACCTCATCCCACCATCTCCCTTTATTGTTCTACCGGACGTGCTTCAGCACACATAGCATGACAACCATAGAAACGGGTTTTCTACGGGTTTGTCGACGGAAGAATAGACAAAATTACAGATTGTGATTGTTTATCTGTCATTTTGTCTATTCTACCGTCGAAAAAAACCCGTTTCTATTGTGATCATGCTAAGCGAGCAGGGTACCATCCGCACTTGGTCGATTTACCGAATAGTCATACTCAGCGCTTCTCCTCCACATTAATTATGCGCACAGGCAAAGTGTGGAACTCTCTGCCAGCGTCTGTATTCCCTTCCACGTATATAACCCGACAGCCGTCAATGCAAGAGTGAACAGGCATCTTCTGGTCTTACTCTTTTCATCATAGACCTCATCCATCGCTTTTCATCAAGCGAGATCGAGGTCAAGAGCTGGCAAATCACAATACTTAAAAAAACTAAAGACATCTTCTCATAACGCTTGCTTAACTAAAGTCATTGCTTACGTCTCAGTAAATCAGTGATTTCTAAGATTTAACAGCTTAAACATCACATAACCAATTGGAATAGTCACTTTGGTACTTCTCAGGACTTAAAGCTTAATATTTTGGCATATCAATCATCAATGTTGCGCTCCAAAAATCAAAATCACCGAACCAAGTCGCAGGCAAGAACTGTACTCCAAAATAATTAAATTCGCTAAGCAGATGCGCTCATAACTATCTCCTGTCCTAATATAATAAGCAAGGAGATGATAAACAAAGGGCGCACTCTGGCTCCTCGCCAAGCGTGTCACGGCTCCTGCACTACTCGACTAGATACTTCGTTTATTCGGAAAACATCCGGACTGGCTTAATGGCTTTATTACCGGGAATACTGCCAGGGTTAAATGATAAATGATAAATGATTTTATTTCTGTAAGTGGGTTTGGACAAAACACTTTTACACGTCAATCATATTTTTTTAACTAGATGAGGTCGGCGTTTCCTATCTGACTACTCCGAGAAGAAAGGCTGAAACAAACTCAGAGGTCACAGTCTCTTTTAAAGTCCAGACATAATCTTGGTCAGATCATGTGAAGATCATGTAGATTTGGTGTCTGAGATGGTCTTTTGAGGAAAGAACCACACAGATTGAGAGGACCTGTCCAGTCAGTGCACGCATTTGTCAGTGACCGTGCAGCTCAACTCAGGGTTTAAGGAGCTCAACGATTCGACGAACAATACCAAAGAAAGGACGTTTGGGTAGGCCGCATAAATTACTCAAACTGCCAGATTATCATTAACAATAACTGAGAAAATAAAATAAAAAATATATGATCCACATAGTCCTCACGTTCACAATAATATAAAAAAAAATATATGTATATATTATACTTCACAAAGTAAATATTCATATAGTGGTACAAATGATTGAAAATTTAGAGGTTATCAGAGATGACTAGCTTTTCCAATGTCAATATTAACTGATTGTTAGAGCGAGAATTAATACTGAAAAGCGTCCCAACTTTGTTCAAATAGGCTTGATTATAAGTTCACAAGGATGATCAGCGTCTAGAATTCATGATATATTATGTCGCAGTAAGATGATTGAATTAGTTGATTGTTCCGTGTGGTGCCGGACGCAAAGAATAGTCCCATCCCATTTCTTCCCGTGGGTGTCGTAAAAGGCGACTAAGGGACTCACTAGAGAATGGGCAGCAGCGTTCTCTATGCATTTTAACACCATACTGCGATCGCCAACCCGCCTGCCAAGCGAGGCGATTACGGCAAACCCCCCCATGTGGGGGAGGCCTATATCCAGCAGTGGACGTCTTTTGGCTGAAATGATGATGATGAAGCTGATTGATTGACCGAGATATAGTTTTATCCCTAGGGATATTTAGCGATATAGCTATACATACAAGTATACCGTATAGTTATGAAAGCGGTTCATAACTCTTTTATTAGGAATATACGAGTAACTATGATACGACCACGATCTAGTCATATAACGGTTAGGGCACTCCGACTACATAGGTTAGGTTAGAACTGAGCCGAGCGAGGGAAGCGAGCGGTGCCGCGGCGGCGCGGGCGCGCGGCGGCCGGCAAGCGCTACGTCGAAATTGGTCGAAACACAAAAAAAAAAGTTATGAAAACTAAAACCCAACTACGACAAAAAAGTCAACTAAAAAGGTAAAAACAAGAGATTATAGACAGACAAAATAAAAAATCCGGAGTCACACGTGTTAGGTTATAAATCGAACAGCTTACGTGTGACTCCGAATTTTTTATTTGTCTTTTGACTTTATGTGCCGTGTGTAGGAGCCATAACAATAGGCCAGCGCCAGGGCTCTGGTCACGTAAATAGTCGACCAACCGCTTGGCAATATCCCGAAATAATCGGTGAGCACTCGGACCCCACGGCCCTAGTGTTTCAACCCTAAACGGCTCAAAAATATAGCTATAAATATGGCGATAAGTCCCCTCTTTGAGGAGCGGATAGAGAGGCGTCACGGCGTCCTCACCTTCCGCCTGACGCAGGTCCTCACCGGACACGGTTGTTTCGGGAGGTTCCTGTTCAGGATAAAGCGGGAGGAAACGCCCGGGTGTCACCATTGTGTGGATCGCCCGGAGGACACGGTGGAGCATACGGTGGAGGTCTGCCCGGCTTGGGCGGGGCACCGCCGTGTCCTCACGGAGGCGATCTCTCGCGCTCGGCGATCGATCGAGAAGTCTTTTGACGATTTCCCACCCTCAAAAAAAAAAAAAAGGCGTGAGATATTTGCGCCGTTTGAGGTTTTCTACACCTGCAGCAGCCGGCCCGGTACAGCCGGCCGTGCTGGGAAGATGGGATGGCGCAAGGGTGTCGACACAGGTTGCATCCCACACCAAAGGCCTACCGAACTTTCATTATGGTCATTCCGTCTGGCTTCTTCCCATCGTCGCGTGCCAACCCAATGGGTTCTAAAACAACTGGCACCCCGGCGGTGACAAGGGCCCGACGGATGATGTCATTAATGCTTGCGTGCAGTGCCAGCCGATCAACGCGGGATCCTGCCGTTTTACCGAAAAGATTTTGCCCATATTTCACTACCCAAACAAATTTTAGCAACCTTTTTTTATACCAATGCAATGTTTGGAATGATTTTAGTACGCACATTTTCATTTGGTCTAATTTTTACTTGGCAGAATATTATCAAGGATAATGTCATTTAGCCATTTGGTCTTTAATCAAATGATTTATTACAGCAAACAATCTTTAGACAATGAACGTTTGGTCAATTAGTTATGGAACTAGTTAGAGTAGGTTAATTATTTTAAAAACATGGTTAGGTTAGGTTAGGTTAAAACTGTGACCTCCTACGCACGAGCCCAGCGAGCGAAGCGAACGGTGCCGCGGCAGCGGCCGGCGAGTGCCAGAAACGACAAGATTGTAATAAAAAAAAATATGGAAAAAAACAGGCTACCCAAAACTGAACTAGTTAGACAAGATTAATTATTTAAAAAAATGCTACTAACAAAAAAATTATAATTTCAATTTAAAATAAATTAATATCATTATTACCTGTTTAGAATGAGTCCCAAGTGGAAAAAACACCCTTGTAATAAAACGTCTTCATTTTGCGTAAAATGAATTATTCCAACTGAAATATTTGACTAAATAAAAATTGGTAAAAGTACTATTTGGTAAACAAGTTATTGTTTAAACGTTCACTTGCAAAACATTAGGTTTGCGTTACAATTATTTGGGAAGAGAT
Organism: Agrochola macilenta; assembly: GCA_916701695.1. Classification (NCBI taxonomy): domain Eukaryota; kingdom Metazoa; phylum Arthropoda; class Insecta; order Lepidoptera; family Noctuidae; genus Agrochola; species Agrochola macilenta. The sequence goes on from OU753576.1 coordinate 17,772,163, forward strand.
TTTTTGCTAAATAATAATTTGGCAAATGAAATTATGCGGAAAATTGTTTGGGAAGTGATAATTTGGCAATTTCTTTTCGATGAAACAAGGGACACCCGATCAACGCTCTTGCTGCAGGAAAGGCCATGGTGTGCGAGGCGGTCGACTGCTTCACCGCACTGACAGCAATGTGGAGCCCCGCAAGGAGCGCCCAGACGCAGACTTGTAGCGAGCCGGAAAGTGGGATCACCCAGCATAGTGCCTATGTTGGGTGACGGTAGCGCCTGAAGCCAGAGGCCCGACTCCCATTCTCCCACAGCCAGTAGGCGGGCACGCTCAGCGGTATTGGTGGACGCATTAATGATGTTATTCCGTACCAACCTGCAGAGCGGTTCATCCCACTGTCTCTGGGAAGACGGGTTCTCGGGCTGCTCCGCATCCGGACCAGCCATTTTTCAAGCGTTCATTGCATCAGTCAAACACATCACTTTAGAGTCAACCTAACGATTAAGATTACAGTTAAGATTTTTCTGGTTAACTTTTCGGTGCTGTGGGTGTCGATGAGGACAGGAACGGTAAGCTTACACTAGAAATTTTGCGGACGCCGAGCTCACCGAAGCGAATAGGTAGTGTGACTTGCAGCCACGCGCGGTCGTCCAATGCCACATTAAATAATAATAATTGATGTTAGAGTACTTCGAATAATTTGATCGATTTTGTCTGAAAGGTGTGGGCTTCTTCCATAAAGAGGAAGAGCGGAGAAAATGCATAAAATTTGGACCGAAACATATCATAAGGGTGAAAGCCGAATGTAAGTTAATTTAAGAAAGCCTATGCGAATATAGATTTCGTAAGCGCATGAATGAGACATTTCAACTATGTCTCTTGAAAATACCAATTAGCCACGTCCTAAGATGGATAAGAACGAGAACCCATGGCATATTAGATTATCGATTACCGTCGGATCAGTCATCTTAAATAGATGATGCCCATCACAGACGTATCTATAATATATATTCACATAAATCATAGCTGGCTTATTTCCATAATGTTAGGTTGGTTAAGTTAATGTTAACTATAAATAAATTATTATCTAGTTAAAATCGTGTTGATGTCGGCTTTGCATAATACCTACTCGTATTATATTTATTAACATGATAATACACGAGTATAGCAATGATAGCCCAGTGGTGTGACCGTCGGACTGTCAAGTCATAGGTCTCGAGTTCGAACCCAAGGCACATACCTCTGGCTTTTCGGATTCATGTGCGTATTATATAATTATCACTTGCTTCAAAAACGGTGAAGGAAACCGGTATGCCTGAGAGCTCTCACTGAGATATAATTCTCGACTGCCGGCGACCACAACAAAAATAAAGAAACCGCAAGTATTGTCTATTACATTCGTTATGATAGTATGGCTTAAAAATCATCTAAATAAATGGGCAGTGACCTACTGTCCCATTTATGGTAGTGTGGACATGGGTATGGTGGTGTGCAAGGCATTGTTGCCAGTGGCAGATAGGCAAATATAACATGCGACAGCTCAAAAAGTAAAATTTTCACGAGAAAACTAACATGGCCTTATTTTATGTGGAAAATGACACTAATACAATGACAATTTATTTACACAAAAACTAAAAAAGTTCTCTGTCCCATTAGTAAAGCTTCGAATAAAAAGAATAAAATAAAATGTTACGAAAGTAACTTAAGAAGTTACAAAAGTAACTTTCTGGCAACGGCTTTCATACTGTACAAAGGCGGACTTTTGACCTGTGTTAGTTAGCTAGTTTTAATAATGCGATTATGCGGAAGCGATGCGCTTCCATGATGGCGCGCATGCGCTCCTCCTCCAATGGCATCTTAAATGTGTTTTCAGATCGGTGGAACTCTCCCCTCTTACAAAAGTGGATAAGTGTTCACACACACTTATCCAAATAATTTATGTTGTTTTGTTGTTTATTTTTTATTTAATTTAATACTAACATTAGGCTAAGTTATACTACTATTAACAATATATGAATGTTTATCAGAATTAAAATATTTGAATTTGAATTTGAATAAATAAATACGAGAATTATATCACGCCTCATTTATTCATTCAATAATTCTGTTTAAACAATATTATTATAATCGCATGCAGAAAAAGGTAAATTCTGATTTCTGGGTCATTGTTCCCGTAACTTTTTAATTTAAAAAACCGTCGGTCTACGTTGCTTTAGTGTTTTGAAGTTGGAAAGAACAAGCGGCGAAACAAACGTGCGACTATAAGAACATTTAATAAATTCCTCCTCAATTAAAATATCTGCCTACTCCCAAGGGAAGAAGGCGTCAGTTTATGTGTGGATGTATCAGTGGGTAGACTGCTCGTTTCAATTCAGATGAAACCAATTAATAAACCAAGATGTATTTGTACGGGTACAATAGCGATGTAAAAAAAAAAAAATTGTTCTTCAGATAGGTTATAAAAAAATATTGGACACGTATTTTTTCTTTTTTTACGTAATCAAAAGATTACGGCAATACATTGAGCTAAAATGTGGCATGACGTCACTCTCCGGTAGATTTTATACTGAATTGCGACGTAGCGAGCCCCCAACGTTTTATCTAAATAATTTTTATTCATATGATAAAGCAAAACATACGTGTCTAATATTTTTTTTTTATCTGACTGACGGTCTACATAGTTTTTTTTTCCTCAGTGAACATCTCTATTGCAACCATATACAGATAGACCGGAAACTCGCTCATATGGACATAAGGAAGAGGTCAGGGTCGGCAGACCTGCAGCGACCTACATCACCCTTAAGGTAAAGAACAGACTTTGTAGCAATCTATAACTTTGTACGTTTTGTAGACCATGTAAGAAATATTACAGTGATTAATAGTGACGAGTTATCGAGTTTTTTTATTATTCTTGCGAGTTTATTTTAGTTTCTAAAAGTTTAAATAGTTCACATCAAAATCAAATTCAAAATATTTTATTTCACATAAACACGGTTCCAATTGGTCGTTTCCTATCGAGAAGAGCCGACAACACCCCACGATTACTGTTTAAAAAAAAAAATATGGTTTTTACCATTGATGTAACGATGGTTTTTACAATATTTTCAAATAACAGTGTTATTAGGTATGACAGTGTAGGTCTTTCAACAAGTACCAGGTACTCAACAAAATAGAAGATGGTCAATAAATGTACAGTCCACTTTAAATTCGCATTAAGGCTATGCCGAATATTGTCTTATATTTTCCTATTAAGTAGGTACTGGCATGTCTACCTATGTTCCACATGGAGCCGGGTGAGGTGATATGAGCAGCGTGGGCTTGGCTGTTGCGCCACCTGGCGGTCACCTAGCATTTGTGTTGCAACGACTATCCGAGTATGTGTCGCCTGGAAGCATTCGCGGCTAGTGATGTGCCTAAGAATATCGATATTTTACTGCAGATTATTTTTTTGACAGAAAGTATTTAAAATGCAAGTAATTTCGACCTAATATTAAGTACGTTTGCAAAAAGAGTCTCGATATTTTTGGTACCCAATTACTCGTAAATACAAAAAAAAATGTTGTGATTATGAACAAGCCCTGATTTTTTTGTATGAATGGTTTACGGCCAGAATCAAGCTATCGAGTTATTTTTAACGTTGTTTCCAGCTCGAAATGTTGTTGTTCCTAGTCTGTCTTTGCGGATTTGTGGTTTGTAGCTGTAATAGGGAATATGCATGCAATTTTTTTTCACTAATTCCGTAAAAGTCAGTAATATCAACCTAAGAAAAGTATTAAAAGTTCAATTCAACTACTTCTTGTTTCTCAAAAAAAATATGAAACTACAACAATTTTCTACTACAGTTCAAACGTCCGTTTCTGTCGCAGTCAGAATGTGATGCCATTTGGCACGTTACTGCTTTATTTAAATCTGTTTTTTAAGGTTTTTTTAGCCCCAAATCATGTAAATGAAATTGTTGTTGTGCTTTATTCAAGCAGAAAATGCACTTACAAACTTATTTTAGTGAGAATTCAAGCAGTTTGCTATGAAAAGATATTTATTCACATGCCTTTTGAGGACATTTCCGAGATTTTCGAAGACAACGCGTTTCAAGTTTGCGTTTCGTTCTACCAAAAAAAAAAACAAAACATAAAATACAAATTATAAAACAAGTTATGTATTTTTTTTTTTTAATAAAATAGGAATTTGTTTCTTATCTCCTATATAATGTATATTTAAGTAATTAATAAGTTTTGAATTACGTGCATATTCCCTATTGAAACTGGAATACAGTAAAAATCGGGTAACCTTTTCACTAACAATTTTTATAGATATATCGATATGTAGTCACAACATTATCGACCTGCTCATGTGCAGGGCGCGGTTGCTCGCCTTGTGCATATGTGCGAGTAACACGCCAGTACCGACAGCAACATAAATAACTAAATGATGTACCGTCAACTAAATAGTTTAGCTATCTTATACTTAATAAAAATCTTAAATTCATTCATTTATTCACTGACAGACAACGCACAGCCTAATGTGCTGGGTCGAGTTCCTTATATAACGAAAGTGAGCACTAAGCTAGGATTCTGGAAAATTCATCTCCTAAAGGGGTTAAATAGGATGTGAAAGTTTTTTTTTAAATAGTATTTCACACAATTAACTATTTACACTAGTTACTAAATACAATGACTATCTAACTATACAAGTAAATACAAAAACAAACGGACAGGTACTTATGTATAAAAGTTCATAGATTTTTTTAAATTATAGAAACGTGGTGGTAGGCTTAGGCTACGTTTCTTTTTTTAAGTAAATGTTCGATGTATCATAGCTTTTTGGTAACTCATCCCCTAAGGCTCCTAAAGAACAGAAGTTGCCGATGGTCAATTCTATCAAGCACACGACTTTTACCCAATGTTTGGTTCTTCTTCTTTTCACGTGGTTAGTGACTAACCTGGTGTCAGAGTTTTAAAGCCGCCCATGGGCCTCTGACTTGGCTTCACATGCCGTCGAGAAATATCTCTCAGGTCGGTTTGCTCACGATGTTTTCCTTCACCGTTTTTGAAGCAAGTTATAATTATACAATACGCACATGACTTCGAAAAGTCAGAGGTGCGTGTCTTGTTTGGTTAAGATTTAAGCACGATTTATATTGTACTGAAAGTTTCTGTTAGACCATTAAACTGAACTTTCTCCATAGGACCAAAATCGTAATGGTGAAAAAGTTATTAACTGTCACATACAAAACATCAATACCTACTCGATCCAAATGTATGGGACGGCTGATATTGATTTCAAGGTTTATTTATGGAATAAAAAAAAAAATTGTCTCCATAAACTGATTTTGCCAACGCTACTCAAAACCAACAATAATAATATATCAAAATATAAGATAATTCGGCTCCGATCGGCCACCGATAACGCCGAGATACAGCCGCTTGTTTTGCTGACCGTACGCATATATTAACCTAATTGATTTACATATATATTGGACTATTATTTTTGCACCGTACGTGTTGCTGTAATGGTCGGTTTAATTTTATCTGAAGCCAGGTGTTAAGAATTAATTCAGCATTTATTACAATTATTGGCAGGGACAAAAGATCACAGGCCGTATTATATTCAGAAAATTCCTTTTTTTCTCGTAGAATAGTAACCATTGACATAATATACTTGGAGATGCTATAAAATTTATGAAAAATTTAAGAAAAAGTTTTTGAAGTCAAGAAGTAGTTTGAAATCGTAGATATTTTCCTTGCAAAACTGTTTCATGAAATCATGACGAATGAAGAAATAAGCATGAATTTGACAGGTAAATATTTGGAGAATTTTAAACAGTCTGACCGATCAGCAGGGTAATTGCGCAACACACATACAATTGCAATGCCTTTAATTCTAACAATTCAACAACATTCATTGTGTTATTTACGTTGTCGAGCAGACGAAGTTTTCAATGATATGCAGCAATGGATTAGGGATTTCCTTAAAAACCCTTCAGATTGTGATCTTTTGTTCTGATCGATCTCCTCATGGTACTTATGTAACGGGCTATGCTTGAAGTCTCTCTGAGGGATCGAATTCGGAACGAGGTGATGCGGCAGAGAACCTATAAGTTGTCGACATAGTCAAGTTTGGTTCACTGAGAATACGCAAGCTGAAGTGGCAATGGGCCGGCCATATTAACCGTAGAACCGATTACCGTAGGGGTAGACGTGTTCCGTTGACGCCCAGGCTAGTTGGAGCGATGATCTTCGTAGGGTGGCTGTTAGCAGCTGGAAGAGAGTTGCCGAGAACCGAGATGAATGACATGCAATTGGAGAGGCCTATGTTCAGCAGTGGACTGCTGTACGCTGATGAGGATGTATGGTAGCCTATAACACGTTTATAAGCAGAACGCAGTTGCAGGCAGGCACGATATAATCCCAATGTAATGTAAGGCTTCTTCCGTGTGACCATCAGTGCGGTTATGTTCTAATCTTGTTGTGCATGCGCCGAGGTTTAGCTCAAACGTGACGCTTTATAAAACTGTTGTTATTGTGACAAGTGCATTAATACCTAGGAAAGTCATAGTTCTCGAGTTCGAACCCAAGGCACCTCTAACTTTTCTGATTCAGGAGCGTATTGTATAATTATCACTTGCTTCAAAAACGGTGAAGGCAAACATCGTGAGGAAACCTGAGAGATATTTCTCGACGGCCTGTGAAGCCAAGTCAGAGGCCCATGAGCGGCTTTAAAACTCTGTCAACAGGTTAGACACTAACCACACGAAAAGAAGAAGACCTGGGAAAGTAAACAACATACTTAATTATAATAGAGGGTGAGTTTGTGAGAAGGGCGAAGTCTGAAACTGTGTGAAGTAGATCAAAGATACCAAAAGGCCAATGAGCTCCATGAAGTAAACTGAAACGCCTAGTTTGACAGGAATTGAATTCCAGAATTTTAGCGAAAAATTTCAGCACTCGGAGTTGTAAAAGCCCATAAAACATGTTCAGAATATAGCTATACTTCTGTTTGCAATATCAAGGGTGGAGATAGAGCCTGGACACTGACGATACTTAAACACTTCCGGTGCACGATGTGCAGTCAGCCCCGTCGCCAACCTTGCTGACCGGATAATCTTGCGCACCACAGCATTATCTATTTACGTTTAGCCAGTCATGGCCAGCCCCAACATCGTTCTGAAAATGATAGCTGACAGAGTGGACTGTCCATATTTCACTTCTGTTAGTTACATGTGACACTACGAGTATTGTGTTGTTTACGTAGTTTTAAGGAAACCTATATGAGTCTAGTGTCTCCGCAACTTTGCCAGAGGTACGCGATCGAAGTTCCGCGGCTGATCTTATGTTCCGACGTTTTCGGCTGATATGACACACCATAAGCGCTGAAATTACGCGACGGAAATTCGGTTCCGCAACGTTGTGTGAATTCAGTGTCTCGAGCGCCGTTGAGCGTCGTGTCGTATTGCCAAAAAAAAAATATAATTTCATAGTAATAGCGATTGCAGACGCTTTAGAAGAGGACAAATACAAGAAAGAATTTTGGGTGCAAACATTGAATTCTACAAGATGGCCAGTTTCTACGTTTTAACCGATCTACATATATATAATACGGTGCCGCCGAACTGCGCTCCCGACCGAAATTCGGTTGTACGCCAGAACGTGACGTAATTTGGGCAAATATGTTACTAGTAATTGAAATAGCATTACAGGCGCAATCACGCCGAAGTTCGATCGCGTATCTTCGGCATAGTATGCTTAGGCACTTAGCTCGAAATATTTTATTTTATTTAATTTGATAGTCCCTAACACCTAAACCCTAACATTGGAGAAAGAAACGATGGATGGACTGTGTGAAAAATGATATGGCAAGAAAAGCGGTGACTACCGAGATGACGACTGATAGACAAGTGTGGAAGAAGACATGGTCCGCCGACCGCTAATATATTGGGATAAGGGCAGGAGAATGATGATGATGATGATGAGTTACAAAACCCAACTGTCACAGAGGTATGAGTGAAGAAGACGACGCTCTTCAAAGCCGAACTTTTAAAGAAAAAAAAAAGGTTGTTTTGCACAAACAAAACGCACATTACAACAAAATTACATAAAATACACACATGTACAAAGTAGCCAAAAGCCTCGTACTCATTTACTAAAAGTCGATGTGCCATAATTACGGCCCGCTACTGTCATCTTCATCCACAGCCCGACGTCACCAACTGCTGAGTACAGGCCTCTCTTTTCATGTGCCAATCCCCACGCTCCTGTGTCAACCTCATCCGGGGTCTATCCGTGATGGTAACAATGTCGTCTGCCCATCTCACCGCCGGATTCACTGCGCCTTTCCAGGTGCCCTGCCCAACTCCATTTGAGTTCCATAATACGTTTTCCGATATCGACGACCTTCGTACGTCTTCGGATCTCGTCGTTTGGAACTCGGTCCATTAACCTTATAACAAGCATGAAACGCTCCATGGCTCTCTGTGCAATAGGTATTGGTACTGTTCCAATTAATATAAGAAAAGAAAATAATTGTTTCATTATGTAACTGTTCGACAAGTTTGATTAAAAGCGTTATTTTACGAGCGTACATAATTGCATACTGTCAAAGTAACGTATCTACATAAGTATATACTTGGTTAAATTTTAAACGTATGTAACACTTATAAATCTATTTCTGGGCGTGGGCAATACTTGCTAAAGATCAATGTCAGTTGGAATTGAATTAATTAAGTTATTTTGTAGTTATTATCATGTAATTGTAAGTACATATCTGTGTATTTTGTTTTTGGTTGATTTGTTTTGGATGTGAATGTTGGGTGTGTTATGAAAGTAGAATATATGCTGTGGGAATGCGTTCCTTGTGAAATATGTGTAGTGCATGATGTAGAATGAGGAATGATGTGATATGGGAACGTTTCAGTTTAAAACAAGATGTAGTGACAATAGTTGAAAAGAGTATTGCTTAGATTGTTTGGTCACCTTGAGAAGATTAATGAAAAGCGATTAACAAAGCTGTTTTTACGAGGCAGATGTGACTGGAGACGCCGAGATGACGCCCTAGAATGACACAGCGTAGTATTGGTAATGTTCTTCAGAAAGGTCACGTGTGTAGTACTCGCAAAGCGAAGCAAAAGGATATGTAAGGATCGTAGCAGGTGCCGTTCTGAATTTTTGAATAAATAATAATCTTTATTTCTCCATAAATGCATTTACATAAATTTTATCTAAAGCTGGCTTTATTTAGTGCTCCAGAGTAAAAAACCCTGACTTCTAAACTAGATTTATAAGTCAGGGTAAATATTAATTCATAGACCTATTATAATAAACAGTAAGTACCCAAAAATGATTTCGTATCTTTCAAAGATTCTGACGCCAAAGACAAACAGTATTTGGCGTCAGAATCTTTGCAACTGAAATAAACAAACAAATATTTAATACAACTCTACAAGATAAACAGTCAAATTCGGTTCCCAGTGTGTCGGTACAGTACTAAGCTGTCACAAGTCAAACAATCTGTGCACTGTCAATATTTAATGCTAATAAGCTCGGCTTTTATCTGCACATGTGTGAACGACCTTAGGGTTGCCGCGACACAAAGTTTACTGTCATTTAGCAAGCACCTTCCGAAGTTCACAAAATAAATGATGGTACATAATTGGAAATGTAAACGACTAAACAAAAGAATTCTCTGGTTTACCAGCAACGTTTAATGTCTCCACAGTATCTCTTACTGAACATGGACAGTCGTAGGTAGGCTGCACAAACATAAACTCGACTCGTGCTAACACACAGACGCCGATATGTTGGATACCACTTTAGAGAATATAACACTTATCACACGCAATATAACACTTATCTCTAAGGATACCACTTTGCTTTCTTTTCTTCTGTAACGTGCCAGCCCGTTTCCTCAGCCGTCCAAAGCTTGCATGCCATGCGTGGTGGACGTGCGCGCATGCGCACATAATATATAATAAAATATAATATAATAAAATAATAAATATCTGAGGTCATCAGAAAACTTGAGACTAGAGATGCCGATGCATTCCACCAGCTTTTATGACAAATCTTTTACAGTTCAAGCAGTACGGTTATGGAATGCCTTGCCCGTGTCGATAAGGCGTGCTCAATCTTTGACCACCTTTAAAACTCTGGTGAAAAAACACTTCCTCTTTCCTTAAACATAATCATTACATATAGTTCCTTATTCTTGTTTCATGTTTATTATTTTATATATATCTATGTATATATATATGTATATATTTATGTGGTTAGGTTTATTCGTTATGTATTTATTGTGTATGTAAATGGTACACCACTGACTACCTGCAGTATTGTCTCTCCTTCTCCCTTTAATCCATCCAAAGGTTGTCTGTAAAAGATCGCTTTTAGCGATAAGACCGCCCATTGTGTTACCCTATGTAACATTTCTAAATTTATTTCTGTAATTTGTATGGTGTGCATAATAAAGAATATTCTATCTATCTATCTAACCATGCGTCTGAGAGAGGGCGATGTGTCAAAATGGCGGCGACGTTTGATTTTGCGTGATGATTTTCGTGTGACAAAATAAATAAAATGTTTGTTTTATTATTCATGGTATTATTGAAGATAATCCTTTTACACTTCTTAACATTTTTCATCTTTTGGGGTGATTATCACAGACAGCCTTTTTAGAGTCCTGTAGCCAAATAGCAAAAATTGAAACTTTATAATATCGTCAAGTCCTTCTTTCCCTCCGTCCAGATTTCTGACAGCCATTTGACTCGGAAACTATTTGCTCTATTTGACTTTTCGTGATGTTATGTTACGTTTATTTGCAATATCATCATCATCAGTCTTAGCGCAACATGTATTTTCTTCCACACTTCTCTATCAGTCGTCATCTCGGTAGTCACCCCCTTTCTATCCATATCATCTTCCACACAGTCCATCCATAATTCTTTTTGGTCTTCCCCTACTCTTATAGCCATCCACTTTCTTACTCAAAACTTTTAGTCTACAACTCTTCATGTAGGTAGTTACTCTCGCGTGCCACCCCTGTGCTCACATGTCGTTTGACGACAACGCACTGCATCTCGGTCAAGGCCGCCAACTGATTTTTATACAACCTGTCAAGTGCGAGCTGTTCCTTAAGTGCTCGTAATGTTGCCAGCTTTTTATTTTTTGCCCAGTATTGACCTTGTGAGGCCTACCTTTGACATTACTTATAAGTAGTGAATACTTGAATATTCATGTATTCGTTTTGAAATAAAATTGATCCCATTAAAATGCGACTAATTATTATGATTTGAACTTGAAGGATAAGCCAAAATAAGTTCCTTCATATTTAATCAGTTGAGTAATTGTTTTTATTTTTTTAAATATTTATTTTATCATAGTATTTACATAATTAATATATACTCTTATCAAACATAAAATAAACACAGTCTCATGGACGGACAGACACACTCACCATCACAAAATTCGAACACAGCTTCATCTCATCAAAACCAATTTCCAAGGGGTAGGACTTGGCTTCAGCCCGTACTACCCCGTAAATCCGGCGCAACGCCGAGACACGTAAAAGTATAAAAAACAAGAATAATAATAATATTTACATGTATATAAAAAAAGTGGAGAATTAATCATCACCAAAGGGCATAAAAAACCGTCCGCATCGCTGTCAACAGGAAAAGTGCCCAAAAGACTTCAAAAGAAAATTGGGAAAATTCCTCGAAAAATCCTCACTCATTCAAAGTTATTGACAGGGAATTGTACTCGTAAAAACTAACAATATTTACAGCTGTCAAACTACACAATTTCATAAATATGATGTCCTAGCCTATAGTCGAGTCGAGCATTGGACTGGAACTGACTGGAACTAACTAGAACGTTCAAATTATATGAACACGTAACGATGCAAATGACTATAAAAACCCCGTTTTTTTGTGTATGAGCAGCTTAATTTGGTAATACCAGAAATATGCCGAGTAAAAAAAATGTGATGATCATTAGTGTTTTGACTAGTTAACACAGTTAGTTGCTATGTTTCCTTGACTAAGATTATTAAGTAATTTGCTATGGTGCAGTGCATAAGTTTTTAAGAGCATTCCAAATACAGTATGTTAACGGGAACGCCCTTCGTTAGTTACGAAGGGCGTTCCCGTTAACCAGCAATAGTATAGCGTTTTTTTTTTAAATAATAAAATGTTATAAAGAAACACGCTGTACACGCACTTGTCGCAGTTATCTTTCCACGTTGAAAGACAAGTGTGCGTATAAAGAGCGTATTAAAAAAAAACAAAATGGTTATATTTTTTTTGCATGTCTGGACGTTGTACTATTGCGGGTTATCGGGAACGCACTTCGTTAGTTAACATCCTAACTAATATTATAAATGCGAAAGTGAGTTTGTTTGTTTATTTGTTTCTTACGCTTTCACGCTAAAACGGCTGAACGGATTTGGATCAAATTTGTCACATAGGTACACCATGATCTAGAGAAGAACATAGGATAGTTTTCATCCTGGATCGCAGACGAAGTCGCGGCAACAGCTAATACTGTATATTGCTGGAAATTTATTTTCATGATTTGTGTTGGAGTCTTGATATTTTACCAAAGAAGGACCACATAACGACTTCATTGTTGAGAGAAAGAAAGTCGTTATGATTATTTCTAAATAAATAAAATTAGACTACGCACTGGCAGATATGAAGTTCTAGAGGATGTCAATGTGACACAATTCGCCTAGAAAACCTAGAGGAACAGCAATGCTGAAGGATAATGACCAGTGTGCACATGGGTCGTAAGATCAGCAATATATTAGTCAGTCCGTAGCTGGGGGCCTACTCTCTAAGTTCGTCATTGAAGATACGAGCCCTTCCGAAAGCAGTTCGAAATTTTAGAGAGAACCCTACACCCGATGAATCAACTTTTCGGACGGGCTAAAACACATCGGGAGTAGGGACAACAGTGAAATCGTGGTGTCATTCATTCTGAGGTCGAGTCCCAAACTAATCTTTTGTCCGTAGATTATACCTACGTAGTAGGAATCGCCCGTAACTTCGGTTGATACTACGGATCCGGATTTTTGGATGTCGGTTAAAAATAACCGACGGTAATATTTACGTTTGGTTTCGATTACCCATTTTATAATTATGTTATGTTATAATTACATAAGTTCCTAAGACGTATTTGTTTGTCAAAAGTCGTTAAAGTTTATAACGTCCAATATTAATGTAGATGCGGATGTCATTAACATCACCCCACGTGTTTCCCGACTTAAGTTTATTACCATTGTAAATTATGTTGTGATGAACTACCGTAGCGTGTGATGAAGATTTTTATCTTCGTTTTGGGCATAATTTTGTTTACAAGTAATTAATCTATACTTAATACTAAACGCGGTAGTAAAAATATGAGTTTGTATGTAAGAGGTAATCTTCGGAACTACTAGAATTTTCGAAATAGGATCAGCTGATTCCGAAAATTCTTTCACTAAAAGGAAGCCAGCTAAAGGTAGCAGTATTGCGGAGTGTCATAGGAAATGTTATATGTTAAAATAAGAAATTTCAAGTAGAAGTCGCGGGCAGAAGAACGTTTAATATAGGATACTGCCTCGTTGGTGTAGTTGTCGAAAGCACGACTGCTGAGCGTGAAGTCCTGGGCTCGATCTCCAGATGAGGCAAAGTGTTATTGCGTTTTTCTATTAGTAATTTCTCAGTAGCCCTAACGGAATGGTTGCTGAGAGACAGTAGAAGGAGCGTTGGCACCGACGCTCAGGTGGGTGGACAATCTGCGGAAGATCGTGGGTAACACCTGGATGAGACACACAGAACAGGGAAGCATGGCACAGAAGAGAGGACTATACTCAGCAACAAGGCTTCCGATGATGATGAGTCTGTGTAAATGTAGGTGGCTTTATTACACCGCTGCTTTCCCGTCCGGGAAATAGAACAGTGAGGTTATGTGATAAGATAAAAGACTGCCGTTGGTCTAGTTGTCAGAAGTGCGACTGCAGAGCATGAGTTCCTTGGTTCGACCTCCAGATTTCGCAAAGTGTTATTGAGAAAGTAAGATAAATGGTTTAGTCTGCACAAACTAAAGCTACATTAATAAAATAAATAAATTACAAGGGGTTTACAAAATAGCCAAAAGCCGCGTATTCAATATTCAAAACAGAAAAGTTTGACATATATCTATTACTTTTAGTTTTTTCATTTGGTGTTTCTCAGTGGCAGCCAAATCTAGAGCCAGGATTTGGGTCCATTTAATGGCAATAGGCTCGCTCCTTATAACAAAGTACTTTGGACTACACATAACTGGCGAAATGTTGGTATACTTACTGCTGATACACCTCGATAAACCCCTTTAATAAAGTGTGTAAGTTTGGACGCAGGAGATAATCTCTGGAAGTACTGATTCGATTTCGTATTTTTTTTCACTGGCACAAAGATACACTATTGCCGAGTGATATAGGATATGTTTTATAGAAAATTGTTGCACAAGTCGCGGGCAGAAGCTAGTAATATAATACAGTCGTGGTGGTGATGCGACATGATTATGTGATAAAATTGTTAAGTGAACAAAGTGACGTACGCATCAAGGTCAAGTGCATAGATAAAATGGAGCAATGACCATCCAGACTAATTGAACGTTTCGCAAAACATTTGCAATGTATATCGAAGTGTTGTTGTGCTGCAGGTAGAAAACTAACAATGGAAATGTTGCAATTACGAGAAAATAAACTTGAAAAAAAAAACTTACTTGAATGGACTGTCTCGTTAGTGTAGTGGTCTCAAGTGCTGCTACTGAGCATGAGGTCCTGGGTTCGGTATCCGGGTCGGGAACAGTGTTATTGGGTTTTTGTGGAATTTCTCAGTAGCAGCCCGAAGTCTGGATTTGTGCCCGGATGATGGCAATAGGCTCGCCCCGTATTACATGGGCCAACATAACTGGCGAAATGTGGATGTCCTATAGGTCCTATAGGTATTGGAGTTAACTGTACAGTGTGTGACAGACGTAGGTAAATTAAAAAAGGTCCGTCACGTGGTGGCTATTAAAACCTAAATATTAAAGTAAAGCAGTATAAATTAAACATCGTTTGGAAATTTTACTTGAGTCTAAGAGGAACTTTCTCTTTAACCGCTGTTCACGTTACTAGTGAGTGTAGTGACTCACTGTGGTAGTTAAACATCGCCATAAATTAAGACTTGAATTAGGTCTGTGAATGTTTATTCATGTTATCGTTTCTTCCGTTTTCCTGGTATAGGGTACCAGCTATTTAGGTTTTTTTTTTTAAGTTTGCCTGGTGCCCGTGGTGAGTATAACTAGTATAACTACGAGGTGATGCAGTTGAATGGGCAGAGTCCAGCGAGAATTTTTGTTACTATTTGTAATTTTAGATTTTTTCAGCATTCTAGTTCTTTGACAGGAGCTCGTGGCTAAGTAATACCAACCGCACGGGTCGATCCATCAGGTTAAGCTACGCTTGTCGGGGTCGGTCCGTGGATGGGTGACCATCTATTACATACCGTGACTCCTCCGTGCCTCGGAAGGCACGTTAAGCCGTTGGTCCCGGCTGTCATTCGTGGATCTTTGACAGTCGCTACAGGTCGTCAAAAGCCCTAAAGTCTGACAACCAGTCTATACTAAGGCGTATCGTATTACCCAGTAACTGGTTTGTGGAGGTTAGATAGGCATTCGCTCCTTGTAAAATACTGGTGTTCAGCTGCATTCGTTTGGACTGGAAGCCGACCTCAACATAGTTGGGAAAAGACAGGCAAATGATGAGTTCTTTCCAGCATTAACTACTTAGTTCATAAAGAGCTTTGCTACACGAACTTTGGGCACCATAAATACATTTCTAAAAAACTACCATGCAATACAAAACATGTTTTGCTGGCAACATTACTTAGTAGCTTTTTATTACACACAAAAATCCTTGCAATGAGAAGGACAGATACCTTTCTGTCTTTCCTAGAACTGTTTGTGAACCTGTATGACTGACAGATAATTTCACAACTCCTGCTAAGAGTCAGACCGGTTCTAGTTAGACTTGTGAACTAAAATATTAGTAATCATCGCATGGGACAGTGGCTCTCAATATTCTCAACCTTCCATTTTTTTGAGCTTTTAGTTACAAGCTGACCGAACATTAACCTTTGCCATAATCGTAGCTCATAATGAGGCACATACTTAGGAAGATAAACTCCCGGAGTACTAAATCGATCCTCCGTGCAGTTCCATGTGAGGTAAAAGGCCAAAAAAATAAAATAATGATGAGTCAAAGAATAGGTTTTAAAGAAAGAAAGAAAGCATTTATTTGTCAGAATATTGTACAAAGTTGTTATGTGCATTATGTATTACGATCATAATATTCTGCCGTTTCCGGCGTACAAATATGGTTTGTAAAATTATGGGTCATCATTACATTAAAATTAAATTATTAATCATTAGTATTACAATTACAAATAATTTTAATAAATTAAACAATAGTTGTAGAAGAGATTAATTATATAAGTCGGAATTTAATAAAGTCAAAGAGATAAAATATGATTTATAGGCAATAATGTCAAATATTTAGATTTTTTCCTTCATAAAATCTTCAGTCGAGTAATAACATTTGCTTAAAAGAAGGTTAAATAATTTACTTTTAAATGTTCTGAGGCTGAGAGTTATGAAGCCATCAGGTAATTTGTTATAAACGGTAATGGACATGCAGTATACATTATTAGAAAACAATTTAATTCTACGCCTAGGAACATTAAGTATATGCACTTTGCGACTGGGTCTGGATACAACATCATTAAATAAGTCAAATTCATGTCTGTTTTGGTGTACAAATTTCAAAAATGTATAGTGCTGGAAGTGGCAGTATTTTAAGTTTTTTAAATAGTGGAACACAACTGTCCAGTGGGTGCGCTCCACAAATTGAGCGCACGCATTTTTTCTGAGCTCGAAGCACTCTCTTAAGGTCAACCGAATTACCCCATATTATAATGCCATAGCGCAAAATTGATGAGACATAACCATGGTATGCACATAGTGCCGCATTATTATTATTTACGCAGTATTGAAGCCTCACCTCAAAATTATGGCCACTATGTCAGGCTGTCGGAGCCCGACATACTGGCCATCATTTTGAGGTGTCGTCATTGTTCCGAATTTGAATACATGACCATTTAAAAAATTATAGACTTTATCTTCCTAAGTATTTGCCTGATTACGAGCTACGATTATGGCATATATTTACTGTCTTCTGTTCCTAAAATGTATAGATAATTGAATTGTATTTTTCGCTGAGCCTCTAACATCTAACTTCTTCCCTTTTCTTATCTCTGTCTGAATCAACTTTACCTTTTCTTTCGAAGAGATCTTAATGAATACCCTTATTGGCATCCATCATCATTCTCTTCTCTTTTAACTTACTCATCAACACGATGAATAAGAAAATCTTCTTGGTTTCCATATTCAGCATCTTTGAAAGCAGTAAGGTATTGGTACCATTCCTGCGTGATACTTAGATAAGTCTCTTTCTGTAAAAAGCTCTCTTTGTTTTCTTGCGCCTGTGCAGCTTCTACAAAACTTTGACCGCCTTTGTCAGTAGATAAGGTACCAGCATGTAGTGTTGTATGAGATTAAGTGCCACGTATTACGTAACTAGTGTAGTGCCCTCATAACCGCACGTGTGTGCCGCGCTTAATGTATTTAGACCACATTAAAATAGGGCTGTACTTGTCGGATAAATCAGAAGTGGTTGATAACATTTCTATAGAGGTACATAAGCCTTCGATACCTATTACCTACTTAAAAAACTGGGGGCCGAAAGCGTCGCTAGTTCCCTTGATATTCGTAGATGCCTGCAGTTTTTGCTTCAGAATGAAATAGTACCTAGTAGATAACATAACATAACATACAGCGACAGTGACAGCCGAACGGTTAGGGAAAGGTGTACTTGTAGTACACCCACATTTCGCCAGTTATGTTTAATTCCCATGTAATAGGGAGTGAACCCATTGCCGACAGGACATAAATCCAGACTCCGGGCTGCAGCTTTGCTGCTGTATTAAGTGCTTCTCTACCAGTTCAATCATCAATCACATTTGCCCAACAGCTTTCTTCCCCGTGACGCCTATATTGTTTGGGAGTTGTCACAACGATTATTCTGCGGGGTAAATATGTAACACCCATAAAATGGCGATCGATCGCAATGCTTTTCATTTTGACATCCATTTCCACATAGGTTTGATAATTCGTCTGCTCAGCAACGTAAATGACGCAATGAATATGGCTGTCAAAATGAAAGGCATTGTGATCGATAGCCAATTTATGTGTGTTACGCTATAACCCCGCTGCTCTTATCATAATTTGACAGAGCTTGCAGCTTCTTAAATTTCCATGCAATCCACACATCTTTATTTCGATGAAATAATGATTTATATAGATCATTTTCATATCAGCACATCCCTAGAAACCAGTTCGCCAGACATTAGCATACAATGGTGTGTTCACAGCGTTATTTATTTAGTTCTGTCTCGAATTACTCACAACCTCATCTACTAACACTAATTATTTTATAGTAATTATTGCTTGTCGTAGTTTTTTGGGGAATTCCTATTCGACATCTACGATACACTACACTATTCTAATATTATCTTTTAATTGTGTTGGTACGGCATAGTTACCTATATTAATTTAAGTTTCTATTTTTATTTTATTTTGGGGATTTCTAGGTTGTAGGTGCTTCTGTGTTTATGTCCGTCTACATATAATTAAGACATAATGTAATTGTGTAAAAAAAAGATTATTTCTGAAATTATATCTAATGTATGTAAAACTTTGATGAGCATTATTCTTGTAGTTTTAACACATCACTGGTTAAGGTGAAGGTTTTCTAACCTTAAGTCATCATCATTTCAGCCGAAAGTCGTCCACTGCTGAACATAGGCCTCCCCCAAGCACCGCCACTTCGACTGGTTCTGGCCTTTCGCATCAAGCGGATTCCTGCGGCCTTCACCAGGTCATCGGACAACATTGTCGGCCTTCCAATACGCTATGTCTTCCGGTACGCAGTCACCACTCCAGAACCTTTCGGCCCCATCGGCCATCTGTTCTGCGAGCAATATGCTCTGCCCACTGCCATTTAAGTTTGGCAATTCTTCGGGCTATGTCGGTTATCTTGGTTATCCTACGGATCTCTTCATTTCTGATTCGATCCCGTATGGAAACTCCAAGCATAGCCCTGGAAACCTTAAGAACGGAACTGAATTTACCAATAGTACGGTAGCAAGTTCTTTCACGACGAGGAGTGGCTACTGTCCTGAAATGAGAAATTAGTAGGATTATAATAATCTAGGTTATATCTCTTCTTTTGGTACCAATTCTATTTTGATGTATGACGTGCTGACCATAACAAGGTGTGCCATAAAACAAACAAAGCCTTTAGTAAGATCTGCCCTTGAACAAAAGCTCGTGTCATCTGAACGTGAGCGTCCCTTTTGAATTGAGGTGCATCTGTCACGCATGTTCTGCGCAAGATTATCGCTATGTATTGTTAGATAAAGTGCTTGTACCTATGTATGTAAGGCTGTATTTTAAAGCGGCTTATGCGAAGGGTCTTCGTGGCGCCTACGAGGGGTCTACGAGGGTTCTACGAGGGTTCTACGAGGGGTATACACGGGGTCTACGAGAGGACTACGAGTTCTAAGAGTGGTCTATGAGGAGTCTGTGAGGTGTCTACGAGCGGGGCATGAGGACCCTACGAGTGTTCTACGAGGGCTCTACGAGGAGTCAACGATGGGTCTACGAGGGAAATACCATGGCTCTAAAATGGTTCTACGAGGGTTCCAAGATGGGGTCTACGTTGAGTTTATGAGGGGTCTCAGCAGTGACTACACTGTTCGCGGTACGAGTGGTCTACGAGGGATCTTCGAGGGGCTTACGAGTGGGGTACGAGACGTCAACGCAGCGACTACACAGTCCGTGTTCATACACAGGTAAAGTCCGAGTCGCTGACAAACTGCCAATGCAAAAAAAAAAACAAGTACTTAAATCAAAAAGCCTTCAATCTATCTATTATGTAACATTTCAAACACATACATTAGCATCAATGTCATAGGTCCTACGTAGATTGCGCCTTAAGCTTTATAAAAAACACGACACAAGTCACGGCCAAGCACTAGTCTATGAAACCAGTCGTACACTATGCGTACACTCATATTGACATGTGGTCACAATTTACCTGTATGTATGTATGTGTGTGTGTCAGACATGTTGTGCAATAAAGGAGTGGGTTCGTTTCATGCGTGATGAGAGCATTTTGAGTTTGTTTGACTGATTTGTTTAGTAATACTTAACTTTAATACTAAGACTTTTGATTTATTTTAGTGTGTCAAACTACAAAGCTTGGGCTTTGAATATGTTGCTATGAAACCCTATCAAGTCGTTAAACAATATTTATAATGTGATGCTAGACTGGCGTTTATTAGCCACGTCTCTCCTCTATCCTTCCCGGCTGTCATTAAAAAAATATGTGAATCGTTACCAATAGTCAGAAGCCCGAAAGTCTGACAACCAGTTTTACCAAGGACTATCATGTTACCCAGTAGTAGAGCGGTCTGTTCATGTTAGTGCTGGTATTCAGCTGCATCCGGGTAGACTGGAAGCCGACCCCAACAAAGTTGGGGATGGTAGATGCTGATGATAGGTAGATATCGTGAGAAACAGCAAATATTCAGCACCTGTTAAATGGTAAAAATAAACCAAAATACTGACCATAGATCAACTTTCTACTACTTGTACTATAGATACACTTCTGCGCTTGCCCTTCGATTACGGGCGTGATGTCAAAATCAAAATCAAAATATTTTATTTCACATAAACCTACATGGGCACTTATGAAACATCAGAAGCTAGGTGCACGGTTCCAATTGGTCGTTTCCTATGGAGAAGAGCCGGCAAGAAACTCCACGGTTACTCTTTTAAAAATAATTGTTTTTTACAATATTTTTAAATAACAGTAGGTATTAATAGGTATGGGAGGACAGTGTAGGTCTTTCAACAAGTACCAGGTACTTAACAAGATAGAAGATGGTCAATAAATCTACAGTCCACTAAACCTACAGTGTTCTCACATTCACAAAATAGAAAAAAATTATCTAAGTATATAAAATATGAATAAATTAATAAAAATAAAAACCTATTTTAAACGAAATGACATGATTGGTATTACAACTGTAACAAATCTGAATAATTATCATGTACACAAAAGCCACTAATACAGTGTTGAAATTAAATTGTAGGTATATAATGTCAAATATTAGGATGATTATATCAAGGAAGAATGTAAAAAAAAAAAAAAAAAAAGATGCTAATTTGGGAGCAGTTAATAGACTCTTACATAATGTTATGTATTATATAGTCCAACTTCATGGGCCAAGTTCTTGTAGATTAATATAACTGTTTTATGTAAGTGCGAATACATTACTAAATCGAAACAAATCTATCAAACCCACTTAGCCACAGCCTAACTATAGCTCCCAAAACAAACACGACATATCTCACATCGTGACTAAAACTAATAATATCTCTCAATCTTAATGAGTGTTACGACACGAATACCCGTGTCTCGGGATAACATCACAGATTAACTGAAACTGAGGGCTGAGCCTTGTTGTACTGCGATTGTATCGACTGATATGTACTGATTGTAAACTTGCTCTTAATTCGGTGATCGGAGATATTGTTAAGGGTGGGATGCATTAAGCATTTTTTTTTTTTTCAAGACATGATTTCTAAGCTTTCATCCTTTAGAAGTAGCTACGTAGGTATGATACGGAAGGAGTAAAGATTTGAATTTTTCTGCGTCGATAATCACATGGGAAAGGTTTTACAGAAAGTTGCATTCTTTCGTTACATTACAAGCGTGTCGTGGCACCGCTCGCTTCGCTTGCTCGGCTAGCGCGGTTGATCACAGTTCCAACCTAACTTAACCCCATCGGATGATCGGCGTACACTAGCTTAGTTACTGCGACCAACTGTGCCAACAGCTTGAATCCCAAGTCGGGCCTGCCAGTGTGCGTCGGTGGTGTAAATGAGCCAGAGGCTATTGCCAATTTATTTATGGCTTCGTTCAGGACAGAGTCACCGCTGGGTCCATCCACGGGCGGGTCGGATGTTAGGGAAGGGCACGCCTATCATGTTGACTGCTAGGGAGGTTGGGTCTGTCTTGAAGGATATGAAGCGGGGTAAGTCTCCTGGACATGATGGCTTAAGCGTAGAACACGTACGATATGCAGGTATGCACTTGCCACGTGTCTTAGCTCTTTTGTTTAACGTATGTATGAGTCACTCGTATCTTCCAGAGGAACTTATGAAAACGATTGTTGTTTCTATAATAAAAAACAAGACTGGAGATACGAGTGACAAGAATAACTACAGGCCTATCTCCTTGGCGACCATTGCTGCGAAGGAGTTGGACGGTCTGATTGACAGGCAGTTGGATGAATATATCACCCTACATGACGCCCAATTTGGGTTTAGGCCACATTTATCGACTGAAACAGCGATCCTCTGTCTCAAGCATACTGTCCAATACTATGCAGCAAGGAAAACACCTGTTTACGCGTGTTTTTTGGACCTCTCCAAGGCTTTCGACTTAGTGTCTTATGACTGCCTCTGGGGGAAACTCTCCCATGACACTAACCTTCCTGGGGGACTGATTGCTGTACTGACGTACTGGTATAGCAACCAGTCCAACTACGTTAGATGGGCAGGTGCCATGTCGGGTGCATACAGGTTGGAGTGCGGCGTGAGGCAAGGGGGGCTTAGCTCGCCCAGGCTCTTCAACCTGTATGTCAAACGGCTGATATGTGAGCTCAGCAACACCCAAGTCGGTTGCTCCATTGACGGACAATGCATCAATAATATAAGTTACGCGGATGATATTGTGTTGCTGAGCCCATCGATTAGTGCGTTACGAAGGCTCCTCCGAATCTGTGAATACTATGCGGTGACTCATGGTCTCAGGTACAACTCAGCTAAAAGTGAGCTCTTAGTGTTTAGGGCGCAGAATAAAATGTGTGACGTTGTTCCACCGGTTACCATGGGCGGAGTTCCGCTGAAAAGAGTCACTCGTTTTAAATACCTGGGACACTGGGTCACGGATAGGCTGTCGGATGACGATGATTTGGAAAGGGAACGTAGAGCGTTGGCTGTCAGGATTAACATGCTGGCCCGCAGGTTCGCACGGTGTACGCGAGAGGTTAAAATAACATTGTTCAGGGCCTACTGCCAGTCGCTGTATACGTGCGCCCTGTGGGTCAGTTATGCACAGGGCTCGTACAATGCTTTACGAGTCCAATATAATAATGCGTTCCGGGTGATGTTGGGGTTGCCGCGCTTCTGTAGCGCGTCGGGGATGTTCGCGGACGCACGCGTTCCGGATTTCGGGTAGCGCTGCTGCGGCTGCGAATCGCATCACTGATGCGTCGGGTGCGCGGCAGCCCCAACAGCCTTGTGGCTACTGTAGCTGGCAGGGTGGATGGCCAAATAACATATCTCCAACGGCGATTGACTAATTTCGTAGTTACCTGTATGGCCGCCGGCAACGTATATGCATAGAGGAGTCTTGCTCTTCTTGGTGTTATACTTCTGCCGGTGTACCTCAGGGTGGCGTTTTATCTCCTTTACTCTTCGCAATATTTATAAACTCTATTTCCAAAAAACTTCTTTCGTCCTACCACCTTTATGCAGATGATTTACAAATATATAAAAAAGCTCCCCTTTCGAATTTGGCTGATGCAATTAATAGCATAAACAAGGATTTGGATTCAATCAGCGAGTGGAGTGAGGCACATGGGTTGCAGGTCAATCCATCGAAGACTCAGGTCATTGTTGTTGGCAGCTCAAGGATGATCCCCAAGATAAACTGGTCCCAACTTCCGCAAGTCCAATTTAACGGAACTGCCATTCCAATAAGCGAAAAGGTTAAGAACCTTGGAGTTTGGATCGACAAACATCTTTCTTGGGGTTCCCAGCTACAGGACGTAAGCCGCAAAATTTTTGCATCTGGTAAGTCCCTGAGACGATTGCGGAACTTTCTTCCAACCGCCACTAAAACTGCGCTTGCACAATCCCTTTTACTTCCCATCCTTGACTACGCTGATGTCAGTTATCTCGATCTCACTGAAGCACAACTAGATAAACTTGAGCGACTTCAAAACTTTTGCATAAGATTTATATTTGGTCTGCGCAAATATGATCACATTTCTGAATTTCGTACTAAACTCAAGTGGCTTCCCATACGTCTTCGCCGGAATACTCATATCTTATTTCAGCTCTACAGTATTTTGTTCAATCCTACAACCCCCTCTTATCTTAAAAAACGTTTCAAGTTCCTTCATGACACACATATATATATTATATATTATATATATATTATATATTCAGAAATGTGATCATATTTGCGCAGACCAAATATAAATCTTATGCAAAAGTTTTGATATCTGAGGTCATCGGAAAACTTGAGACTAGAGATGCCGATGCATTCCACCAGCTTTTATGACAAGTCTTTTACAGTTCAAGCAGTACGGTTATGGAATGCCTTACCCGTGTCGATAAGGCGTGCTCAATCTCTGTCCACTTTTAAAATTCTGGTAAAAAAACACTTCCTCTCTCCTTAAACATCATCATTACATATAGTTCCTTGAACTTGTTTCATGTTTATTATTGTATATATATATATATATATATATATATATATAGATAAGTGTATGCTTTATGAATGTATGTATTTATTGTGTATGTAAATGGTACACCACTGACTACCTGCAGTATTTGTCTCTCCTTCTCCCTTTAATCCATCCAAAGGTTGTCTGTAAAAGATCGCTTTTAGCGATAAGACCGCCCATTGTGTCACCCTATGTAAAATGACTACATTTTTATCTGTATTTTTTATGGTGTACATAATAAAGAATATTCTATTCTATTCTATGTCACTGGATGGCGGCACACAGACCGTCATTCAGATATGTGAGGTAGGTTTTTATTTTTTAGGTTTTGTTTTGTAGTTTTAATTAGATTAGTTTTTATTTGCTAAGAATAGCAAATAAAAACTTTTGTTGTTTTTATTTATTTTTATTTAACGTGTAATGTTGTGTATGGATCTATGGTCTGAATATAAATAATTATTATTATTATCTCATTTATTCATTTATAAACTTATTAAGTACCTACATTTTTAAATATTTTTTATAAAAATCATAAAAAAAAAACATTTAAAAGTATAAAAAATAGTAGCCCACCGGTATCGGGAACAGGGTCCAAGCTACCGGCGGTCAGGGCTCCAGAGAGAGGAACCTCCTGACAATGCGAGCCGTGTCCAGCAGTACCGCTTTCTGAATCAAGCCCTTGATCCAGCTGCCCAACGAGAGCCTCGTTAGGTGTTGGTCGAGGCTCTTGGCAACTAAGCCATTGGCTGATACGACTATCGGCACAATGATCGCTGAGTCCACATCCCACATGTCGACAACCTCGTGAGCCAAGTCAAGATACTTGATTTGTTTATCTTTCTCAGCTTTCACGAGGTTCCCGTCATGCGGGACCGTTATGTCAATAATCATTGTGCGCCGCTCTACTCGATCCACCACCACTATATCAGGTTTATTCGCAACAATAGTCCTGTCAGTGATGATGGATCGATCCCAGTACAATGTGATATTTCCATTTTCGAGAACTGGGTCGGGCACATACCTGTAATACGGCACTTCCGATTCCACAAGATTGTATTTCAGAGCAAGTTGCTGATGGATAATCCTGGCTACAAGGTTGTGTCTATGCAAGTACTCTTCGTTAGCTAGACGAGAACAGCCGGAGATAATATGTCGGATTGATTCTCCCGGACGGTGGCATGCCCGACAGATGTCAACCGTGCCGTCTTTCACAATTTATTATTATCTCCTTTATTAACATTTTAACATATAAAATACATTTTTAAATATTTCTTAAAAACTATTTAAAAAACATTTAAAAATATAAAAAATAGTATTCCGCCGGTGTCGGGAGCAAGGTCCAAGCCACCGCACCGGTGGTTAGGGTTGCAGAGACAGGAACCTCCTCACAATGCGAGCCGTAACGAGGAGTACTGCCTTCTGAATCAGGCCCTTGATCCAACCGCCTAACTTATTATTAAAATATATTTTGCGATGACAAGTCAGAATAGTTGCCATCTCGCGAGCAGAGCGCTCACAAGCCGTCACACGTCGCGCTTCCAGCGAGCAGCCCGCTCCCCGGCGAAGAACCGCAAGCGGTATGCATGGCCGGCGCCCGTCGTCCGCGCGGGAACCTCTAGCCGCCCGTTCGCATTCCTGTCTAATGTCCTAAGTTCTTCCAATATTCTCCTTCTCAAAAATAAAAATATATTTAACTGATTGTAAACATCAAGATTCCTTATTCACATCACACTAAAGTTTCCACTTTAATAGGTAAGTATGTCACAGTTTACTTTACGCGAACTGGCAATCATAGCTATTGAACTCGACGATAAAGAGAATAATTTGCAAAAGAAAAAGGAGATATTGGGTGCATAACACGTTAAAAGAAAAATGAGCAGAAATAGAATATTGGAAGAACTTCAACATTGAAATGAAATGAAATGAAATTGTTTATTCTGTAAATAGGATATCGGAATCACTTTTACACGTCATATAAAAAAATATTAAAAATAAGCTAGGTGAGGTCGGTGTTTCCTATCTGACTACTCTGAGAAGAAAGGCCGAAACAAACTCAGAGGTCACAGTCTCTTTTAAAGTCCAGACATAATCTTGGTCAAGTCATATGAGGACCATGTAGATTAGTGTCTGAAATGGTCTTTTGAGGAAAGAACCACACAGATTTGAGTGGACCTGTCCAGTCAGTGCAAGCATTTGTCAGTAATCGTGGAGCTCAACTCAGAACTTAAGGAGCTCAACTCGACGAACAATACCAAGGAAAGGATATTTGGGTAGGCCGCATCAACTACTCAAACTGCCAGACCATCATTAAAACTGAGAAAGAAAAAAGAAATGAAAAGGGAAAAAAAAAAATATCCACATAGTCCTCACATTCACAATAATTAAAATAATATAATACTTTACAAAGTAATCGTGTCATTTTGTATATAATTTTCAACAATGTCAATGTGTATATAAAACTGGTTTATTGTGATGAATAATTAAAATGTCAAGTTTTATGGTTTTTACAAGGCTTAGCAGAGCGAGCAGCTCAATCCCAAGCTTTTTTATCTTCTAAATAATCTGAAATTTCATAGTACCCTTTTTTACAAAGTTTGGTTTTATTACAGCTTTTAAATCGTTTCATGGGTAAGTTTCGAATGTCACAGGACATTAGACATAGGACCGCGAACAGGCAACAGGGGTCTCCGCGTGGGCGGGCACGAAACCAGCGGGGAGGAGCGATGGCCGTGCACTACCACTTGCGTTTCTTCGCCGATGAGCGGGATGCTCGCTTGAAGCGCGCGGTCGGCGTGACGTGTGACGAGTGGTGAGCAGCGCGCTGCCTGCGAGCTGTCCACTATTCGGTGCTCTCATCGTAAAATTTATTTTAATGCGTTTGATTTAAAATCCTACCATGAATGGCAAATTATTTGCTGTTTCGGAGCAGTGCTGTTATAATGAGTGATGACCTTTAAACCCCCACACCAAGTCTAATTTCTTTATACAGCAGGTTCATGTTTGCATCAACACTTCAGTAGGACCAACAGAAATAATATACCCTCGTGGACCTCCTGGTAGGACAAAAAAGTAGGTCCACGAGAAAACACCCGTCAAAATGTATGGAGCAGCTGTTTTAAAAAAAAAATAACCGACGAAGTATTTCAACGCAGGGGGGTTCAGAATCATGTACTGAATCCATGGTAACCGGCTTCGCGTCGATGTCCCTGACACCCCGTATAACTCAATTCTGTATAACTACATATTGTCAGTTTGTTTTTTTGTGAATAAAAATTTATTATTTATTTATTTATTTTAAGAAGTGTGCTTGCCGGAATTGGTCTGTGGATGGGTGACCATCTTTACATACCGAGACTCCTCCGTGCCTCGGAAAGCACGTTAAGCCGTTGGTCCCGGCTGTCATTCGTGGATCTTTGACAGACGTTACGGGTCGTCAGAAGCCCGAAAGTCTGACAACCACGTCTTACCAAGGGGTATCGTATTACCCAATTACTGGGTTGTGGAGGTCAGATAGGCAGTCGCTCCATGTAAAATACTGGTATTCAGCTGCATCCGTTTAGACTGGAAGCCGACCCC
The DNA here is from genome assembly GCA_916701695.1 of Agrochola macilenta. Classification (NCBI taxonomy): domain Eukaryota; kingdom Metazoa; phylum Arthropoda; class Insecta; order Lepidoptera; family Noctuidae; genus Agrochola; species Agrochola macilenta. Next base: position 17,800,427 of record OU753576.1, read on the forward strand.
AATATGGTTGGGAAAAGGCTAGGCAGATTGAAGAAGTGTAATTTTTTAGAAGGTTAATAAGGTTTTAGAGGATCAGTTAAATAATTCCCTCATTAAAATAGGTATTACTGCCTGGTTTTCCCTTTATGAGTACCAAAACGTTTAATTTATTTTTAAGCTTACATAAAGTGTGTGACAGTGCCTTAACTGATTATCATGTTTTGCTAACAAAATTATTGTTATACCAACGTCGTAATTATGAATGATCATAATAAGACTTGAAAATATGCACTTCTGTTTATACAGTTGATTCAATGAAAATCCAACCTTAACACGAATGGAATAAAATCTGACACTTGCGTGGGTGTCTCGGGAAACGGAGTACCATGTATTTTGCGGTAGAATCATGGGATATTAGATCTTATGTGTTAATTATGATATGGTGTATGTAATATGTATAATGTTGAAGTGTAATTGTGAAAGGTGCTATGTCGCTATTGTCACTGGAGCGACATTGGAGAAGGTCGGTTTAATGCGGGATGTAGAGTCAGCAGAAAAACCAACACTATTAAAATAATAATACTGTTTTTAATGCTAAATAATAGAACCCCTCTTTTTTTAATTCAGACATCATTTATTGAGACGTTAGAACTTCAGAAGCGTCTAGAAGCGTCTTAGTTTTCAAAAACAGTTAGATGTACCAATTTCGTGTGCAGTTTTCGGCAAAATTTTGGCACACCTCTTTCAAAAGTGGAGATAAGATTTTAGAGGTATGAGGAACAGAGTGTAAAGTTCACTCATCCTCGATAGAAAAGGGAGGATCCTCTGACCAGCCGGGTATTGTGTCTGGCAGGCAACTGCCCAATGGTTGAAGTCGGGAGCTTGTATACTGTCGCCCATGAGCATGTACCCGCCCCTATTTTTCTGATTATTACAAAATATCGAAAATAAACTTAAGAAGGGGGGGTCTATCTTTAATATTTTTCATGATATTTATTTTTATTTTTTTAGTAGCGTTTTCCATATCTCCTATGTTATTGAGCGATGCAGGATTTGTGTGACGTCAGGATGTTGTGTGACGTCATGTCTTTGATGAGTAGTTCGCATGTGGCGATGTAAATGCCGCCACAAGATTATCATGTGGTAACAGTACAACATCCTCTACAGCAATATCACCTATCTAAGCTAAAGGTGTGCCCAGCCGGCCGTTGTCGCGGTGCTTTGGAGAGGCCTTCAAGCAGTGGACGTCCTTCAGCTGTGATGATGAAGTCAACGAACACTCTATTCCGTATTTTAGATCACCCACTTATACTACCGGTAGTTTTGTCCACGCCGCCCATGCAAAACATAACTGAAACATTCACACTATAGGCCTACTTCTCTTGCTGTCAGTACCGGTTATCTTTCACCGGTAGTAAGCAGAGGTCGCGTCGTGCGCCCGCGCACTTACTGTGTCAATGACGCCCTTATCTGTTCCAAGCGAAGTTCGATACTTTACCAACTTGATACCTACAGTTAGATTGACATAAAAAAAGCAAGTAAGCAGGAATTGTACAGAAAGAGATGGCCAGATGGCAAAAGATAGAGGAAAATGGGAAGAAGGAAGGCCTTTGCCCGACCGAGCGGGTTTCAATAGGCTCCAAATAATAATAACAAAATAGGATTTTTTTACGGGAATTAGCTGGATGCGGGAAGCACAGGACTGATCGTTGCTTGTGGCGATGCTTGGGGAAGGTCTATGTCCGGCAGTGGCCGTCTTTCGGCTGAATGATGGGTTTGGGAGGAGGTATATTGGGACCTGTGCTAGTTCGTTTTATACATAGATATCCGGTTTTATCGAAGTTGATGTAAGCCACGGAAGGACGGCTGATCTCCAAAATAACTTGAGTATACGTTCTGGCTAGCTAAAAAAAATACGCGTAGGAGAAGGTACAGTTTTTAAATGTCGCAGCATCATGCTGAGATAGGAGCGTTTTGGTCTGGTACAGGAGTTTCTGCTTTTATTTTATTTTGTTTTTATTTATGTTTCGTTAAGTAGTTATTTTATGATAAGTTTAATTTGTGATCCCGTGCGAGTCTCAATAAATACATTTTCTTTTTTTCTAGTTCGGTTTGCCAGAAGTCCTGTCGAACTATTATGTAAAAATATCACCGTGAAAACTTAGGTTCCGTCAGCTTGCGGACCGGCTGTAGTCCTTTGGATTTAGGGCCTTTTTCGGACAACATATATTATGTCCAGAGATCTTTAGGGCCTCCAAAATTCACAGTACACTTCTTGACATTTTTACAAAAAAAAAAAAACCCGACTAACAAAATAAAACACTACAAAGTGAAAAATTACTTTAGTTTCGGAAGTAGTTGGCAAAAAACGAAAATTCAAATCCAAAGACATCGACATCCGAAATTATATTAAACTTATTTTTCGGTTGTTTTTTTTCACTTTTTAGTGGTGATACCTCGAATACCACTACCTGCTATGTAAATAACAGTGACAGGAACTTATCATCATATCATCATATCATCCACATAGACTAAGTGGGAAAAATACGTATTATTGAAGTTTACTCAAAAACTATCAAAGTTAATCAAATTTTTATGGGACCACGTCGAGAGCATAACCCTTTCGAAAAAAAAAGAATTTTCAATATCGATCCACAATTGACGGAGAAATCGGTGGACATCCATAAAAAAAAAAAAATGTACATACGCTACGATCATAGAACCTCCTCCTTTTTGGAAGTCCGTTGAAAATTAAAGGATTTCGAGTTTCTATTCCCTTCAGGCTTCACTTATTACCAGTGCTTACAATAAAAATAAATCGAGTAACGATCACAGAGTAAGCTGGATTTATAATTATGTTTGATCTCAGATAGTGACATTATTATGTTATTGTATTATCTTATTATTATATTATATTATGAGACGGCTAATTATCTTGTTTTGTTTTGGTGGAGCGGCCGTGAATGTGTTTATCTTTCGGTCAAGGTTTGTTCCTTTCCTTCCGGCCTACAAGTGATCTGTGTGTAAATGTTGATAAGCTTGAGCTGATTTATATTAATATATGGTCACATTGGTTACTTGCCTATTTTCATTTCCTATTTCAATAATCTTTAAAAAAGTTATGGCAAACTTTTCAATCACCAGAATAATACCTTTAGTCTTCTTCGAGTTTTCGGAAATCAGTGAAAAGAAGAGTGAAAGCCCTCTCTTATATCAGGGGTTCCCAAGAAATAATAATCTGTCCCCTTTTCGAACAGGTATACTCGAGAGTCCATACTCTCGAGTCACATACACCCTCCAGTCTCCTCCAGTCTCGAGTATGCGGGACATCCATATTTCCACTGCGATCACCAATCAGAATGCCAAACTTGGTGATTATGATGGCAATTTAATTGTAGTGACTAATGAAATAATGACCCATTCAACAACCAGTGCTAGTGCTGTGCTTCTGATCAACACGGGTCCCACTTGCTGAGGTGTCCTAAGTGTCCGTTTCAGTCCACCACCAGTAACCACCAGCGCCACCAACCACCACTACCACCACCACCACCACCAGTCACCAGCGCTGGGGCTCTGTCTCGCTTAAGATCGCAGCATTATGCTGAGCGATGCCCGTTTTGCGTGGATGTGACGCATATTATCCTCCAAATTGTTATTTCCTTCTTTTTTTGCGTCATAATTACTGCAAATAAACGTCTTTTCATTCTTTTCTTTTTTCTTTTACTTACACATTAATTGAAGACCTGAACAATTCCATTGGTGCCCCGATCAACGTGGCCACATACGGGGCTCACACAATATTAAAACAACGAAGAAGACTACCATCAACACGAAAAGAACAATAAGACCTTCATGATAAAAGCACTATAAATAAGTGCATTAAAAGAGAGAAAAATCAATAAATGGTTACGACATGGTGCCACATATAATAAGCAATTAACACCTACAATAAAACCTCTACAGCTCACAGTTAACATCGTTAAAGACATCAATACTATAAATAACACCGTTTTATCCTCACTAGAGATAATTCTAGACTTACTTCCTCTAGACTTTCGCAATGTTGTTGTTATCTGCACTTCCTGCGCGCGCAGGGTCGCGTATTATTAGCAACAGATGCTGGTGTTTGTTTTATTAAGTGTTTCCATGTACTGTGTGCTATCAAGGGTATAGTATGGAAAGAATATATAGAGGACGAGAAAAGTTCTAGAAAAATAAAATCTGTTACGGATAACAAAATAGAAAAATACTATTTAATTCTGTAAATTAGTTTTGGACATCTTTGTAAGTGCAGAAATAATCTTGATATGATAATGAGGACCATACAGATCGGTGTCTGAGATGGTCTCTTGAGGGAAGAACCATATAGATTTGAGTGGATCTGTCCAGTCAGTGCACGCATTAACAGTAATCGTATAGCTCAACTCGAAGCTCAGGACGATTGGTAGGATTCAAAACAACACAAATTTTGACAGCCGCTGGCTAAAAACTTTAAATAAGTAGATAGAATAGTTTCCTTGTCTAAAATAAAGGAATTTGTCGACGAAACTTGTAAGTTTCGAGAAAGCCAATGCCTAGTAATAAACCGCGACTAGATTACTTGTTGTTTATCTACGACAAGACTCACATTCCAAATCGGCACCACATTTGCATACTGTTTATTTAAAACAGTTGCAAATTGTTGTGGAGTCGTTACCCAAGCTTTCTATTGTCTTTCTAAGTATATATATTTCTTGTAAGGACCTTATCTGACAGATGTCAGTTGTTGGACGACAGTTCTGCAGAATGACTGCTAAAACTGCCGCTTCTACTGCAGTCTACAGTCTGTACTGCTACTATTTGTTATTTTCTTGTCAGGTGGGGCCGGTGTTCACCGGACGTATCATTGCTCTTGAAGCTTTCATCATCATCATTTCACAAGAAAGTCCAATGCCGGTCAAAGGCTTCCCCCAAGCATCGCCTCGGTGTCCGGTCCTGTATCAAGCTTTTCAACTCAAACGTATTTTGATTGATCTTTTTTAATTGTTACATCTATGCACTCCTAGCTCTTCATTCATCAATTATTACTACTTAATACATAGTTTGTGTTACTTTATAAGAATATTGATGTAAATAATTGCCGAGTCGTATGCAACTGCAGTCATCCCTACAGACCTTGTTTGTAATGTTATGTTTGCTTCCGTGTTGCATTTCCTGCTTCTAACACGCTTCTTGTTCACCGGTTTACGTGGAATAAGGTCTTAAGTCCTTTAAAGGGCAATTCTAGAGTTAAGACCCTTGAGTGGAGTGGTGGAGTCATCAAGTTCCTTTAAATCCTTTGTTCTATGTTAGGTAGGGTGAATAGATCAATCTAAAATTATCACCTGCATGTATAGATCTACCAATAAATCGTTATGATTGCTTTGCATTTAGGTGCGTTCGCTACGTGCTCTTGAGGAAATCTTTACCTTACCATCTGACGAATGTTATATCGAGTGTAATTCTAAGATATAAATCATCTTCTAATCCCTATGGTTCACATCTAGGACTAATCATTTTAAATGACACCTGGCACTCTGTTTTTTAACCGACTTCAAATGAACGAATGTTTTTTAATATTTTCACTGATATGTGGACCGATTTTGAAAATTATTTTTTCATTTTGTAAAGGAAGCTTGCGCGGTGGCCGCATATTATAGTTTTATAACTGTGCCTGGGTAGTTTTTGAGTTAGCTTCGATATCACGTATTTAACACTTTGTGTATCTTGATGATGTTATTATATTTCCTTTCACTGATGTTTACATAGCAAGTAGTGGCAAAGAACTAAAATACAGATCCAAAGACATCGACTTCCGAAAATAAAGTTATTTTTCACTTCAGACAGTTTTTTTTAAAAAGTCGGTTGTTTTTTTTATGAGCTTGGTTTTATTATGGAGAATGATATTTATATTATAGGTATTATGCATTGCATTCTAATTCACCAAAATTTTAATCTCTGAAAGGCGATACTTTTCTAATGAAGGTATAATAATAAACCAATGACCATGAACATGCAACAGAACTAAAATGAATAACAGAGAGCATACGGAACCGCAACTAAACACTCGATATATTTATAGCATTGTGGCAGGTCAGGACACGCGGGGTATTATAGCGCATCTATTAATAGTAGCGTGTCGTGCGTACGCGCATTTCAGAGCCGTTGTTGTATCGGACGAGTATTTTTGGAATAGGTGACAATGGACGGGCTAATTAGGAGCACAGTGGGGGAGAAAGTTTTACTTATTTTGTAACTAAGGTTACTTCTGAAGTCGACCTAAAAAAGCACACAAATGTACAGAGGATCTTCTACCAGTCAACCTTTGGGTGATGCAGAGACAAACAGTGGTAGGTGGTAGGTGCAATAGCGAGAATTGAGGAAAAAATATTTATTTAAATATAAAGATTTAAGTAAACTATAAATATAATAAATACACCTAATTATATATAAATATAAGCACAAATAAATATACTAAAACTAATAAGACAAACAATGGGAAAACATTACCGTTGTGATGATAATATTTTCACCATCGGAAAACTTTCAAAGTCCGCGCCTTTTTTACCATATATAAGATATACTCACTTCCGGTATCAACATGATTGTCACAATAAATCTACCGTAATAATATTTTTACCTCGATTCCCACATAAATAAATCAGAGGTCATAGTGTTTACAGTGAAATGAGTTACACATGACATAAAGCGGTTCACTCTTAGGTGGAGGTCACACGACCGCAATGTATGTATGTCAATCGATTTCGAGAAAAAAAGAACTGGTTTTTCCGCAACTAAGATAGGTTACATCTTAATTATTGTAATAAGTGATAATAATTGCATTAAAGAAAGAAAGACATTACATTTCGACAGTTATGTTTAGTGCGTTCAGTACCGGGAACCCTCCTAGAGGGTTTACCTAGCTGCATATGCGATGCCGGGAGCCCTCGCGGAGGGCTCATTTGAAATGTAGGTTTTTCTTAGCGAATACAGTATTATAAACCGTGAAAATAAAATCTGATGTATATTTAACAAGATATATTAGTATATTCATTGGTTTTAAAATCCAACAATTTTTTTGTTTACGGTTACAAATATTCGCAAAAAAAATTAACGGTTGGAAACTACTTATAGCCACGAGACCCCTGAAAACACAATTTTACTTCGTTTTACAGTGTTTTGTATCACGCCTTTAAACCTAATGCCGTTGACCGTCCGCGATGGTTAACTTTGGCGCAAACGTAATGCCGGCAACCCTCCCGGAGGGTTCAGTTCCAATATGGCGGCATGGCGTATGAGTTCTATGAAAAGTGGGTGGAGTCGAAAGTGTTAAGTCCCATGTAATAGGGGTGAGCCTATTGCCATCAATCGGGCACACCCCAGACTCCGAGCTGACAAATTCCAGATGGAAAACCTCAATAACACTTTATCAGCCCTGGTAATCGAACCGAGGACCTCATGCTTAGCCATAGCGCTAGCAACCACCATACTAACGAGGCAGTTGAGAGACTATACTAAGTGAGATAAACACATACCAGTGAAATAAACACATGGCGGCATGGGATTCCACGTGCATCTATAATAATACCAGCCTGTTACTGTCCCACTGCAGGGCAAAGGCCTCTTCTCATACAGAGAAGGCACGAGCATTGATCACCACGCTTGCTCAAGACGGGTTGGTGATTGCAGACTTATATTAACTACAAGTCCAGGTTTCCTCACGATGTTTTCCTTCACCGATGTCAGTAATGTCCAAGATAAACTCAGAAAGTACATATGAATTGAAAAAGTCACATTGGTACCTGCCCGGATTTGAACCCACGACCTCGTGCATGAGAGGCGAGGCCTTAACCACTGGGCCATCACGACACTTCTATTCTTATTTATTCTACGATCTATAGTAGGTAATTGAATGTAGTCCAGACAATTTTTTCAAAATAGCACAACGTTTGTATTCCCTGAGCAGAAATGCAGTGGTGTCACTGCACACTCCATTTTGGAGATTATGTTTATAACATCACTAGTTGCGCCCCGCGGTTTCACCCTCATAAGTCTCGATCCCGCGGGAATATCGGGATAAAAAGTATCCTATGTCCTATTCCAGGTCATGGTCCACCCGTGTGTTAAATTTCATCCAAACCCGTCCAGCCGTTTTAGCGTGAAAGCGTAACAAACAAACAAACAGAAGAACTCACTTTCGCATTTATAAGATTAGATGGGGGTTAGTGATTTCAGACTTATATTAACTACTAGCTCCTGCCCGCGACTTCGTTCGCGTGGAAGTCGATAAAATACAGCCCATATTAGTCGCTGTTAATAGGCTTTCTATAGGCGAAATAATGATTAAAGTCGGTGAAGTATTTTTTGAGTTTATCCATTACAAACAAACATACAAAAAATCAAATCTTTTCTCTTTATGTTATAATAATATTAGTTTACAGGTTACCACGATGTTTTTCCTTCACCGATAACAGTAACAGTGTCCAAGATACTCAAACTATTTTGATAAAACTATGTAGATTAGCATTTCCTTGGAAACAGAAGACGATGATGATATTGTTTACGATTTGTAAAAATTCCACCTACTTTAAATTAATTACTCCAAGGCCTAAACAATTAATAGTAGTATTATTAAAATCACGATTATAACAGTTTGCGTAGAATAACAGCTGATATATGACAAGATACCGCTATTAATGATTAAGTTTCCTATTAATTACATAACAGAACCAACAATCTGTACGAGCAAATACAGTATAAACAAAATATTAGCAGGAGACCTTGCGGGGCAATTGTATGTTTACTGAAGGAGCTTACGTTTTTAATTGTTTTATGAGGATGTAGGTAGCTACATAACCATGTAAACAAGGAAAAAGACAAAAAATAATTGCTGGTTGGCGCTTCTTGAAACTTAGACGATACCAACCATAGTCCGCTTACCGGCCTATCGTGCTGCTCGACGAGGTGGGCAAGCTCTTTGAAAGAGTCATTGCAGACCGCCTTGTCGGGGGCGGCTGGTGCGAGTGGGGCCGGATTTGGCGGCGACCCACTTTGGTTTCCGCAAGGAGCACTCTACGGTGGATGCCATCATGCGCGTTCGAGTCCTCACGACGGGGGATGCTGTTGCCCCAAAAAAAAAAGAAAAAAAAAGGCGGTCAATGACAAACTAACTCATTTTAATTTTGTGCAAATAATTCTCCTAGGTCTCCTAGACCAGTGGTCGGCAAACCGCGGCTCTTTGGCATATAGAGTGCGGCTCTGTACAAATGTCGATGAGTGCGAGCGTAGATACGCGCGGGGTCGGGGTGTCGGACATTTTAAGCAAGACATCAAGTTTTATTCAAAATTCAAACTACATATATTTCAAAGATTTATTTCCGAAGTATTTTCACCATCAATTAACAGGACATCGACAATTTATCATTTACAAAAAAGTTTTTGAAAGTTTTCCAAGATTAACTTGTTAATAGTAAAATGCTGAAGGCATCCTACTTCTTAGCAAGTTAATTTTAGGAATTGTTGTGGAGTGAAAGAGGATGGCAGTTTTAAGGATTAAGAAAAGATGTATTGAGACAGTTTGGACACACATAAAGTATTGACTCTCATAGGAAATCTTAGTCGTCATAGTACTGATATGACTCTATTGACTAATGAGTTTGCCGATCACTGCTCTAGTCTAGAAGATACCGATAGGGATGATGCCTGGGTAAAAAAATAAAAAATAATAAGTCCGTCATCCAGATAATATAAAAATATTAGACACGTATTTTTTGCTTTATGATATTAATAAAAAAATATTTAGATAAAACGCATTTTAAGTTGGGGAGTGGGGGTCACTATCACTACGTCACTAGTATGTATAAAATCTACATACTCGTGACGTTATGGCACATTTAACCTCAATGTATCGCCGTAATCTTTCTCAAAGACGGAAAAAAAAAATCAATTACTATCTCAAAGACCGACTAAAAAAATCTTTTTTTGTGGTCATCCCTATTACAACCATAGGCGGTCAATGACGAACTAACCCATGGAAAATGGAAATATAATAGATACCCTTCATTTGGGCAATTCAGTGTCCACGAGATGCTGATCCAATGTTGGAATGGAAAACATCTTCGATCCATGTCAGGCCTTGCACATCTAAATATCGATCTTCAATCCGCGGAATTCTTTCGCCACATCCTGGGCCTCAGTCCTGGGCTCAGACCAAAAACAAAAACCATGACATAGTGCTGTCAACAGTGACATGTGGACGGTTTCGTAATCTGTGCACTTAGTGAGGTGTAGTTTAATAGTAAATGGTTGTAAATGAGTGTGTTTGCAGCACTATGTCTTGGTTTTTTATTTAGTCTAAGATCCCGGGAAAAACAAAATGGTTTCCTACAGGGCACAGACAGCTGACAGTCAGCAACAGAAGTGCAAAACTAATGCTGTCAACTTTCGTTTAGAAGTTGCGAAACAGGGCGCGTATACGTATACTGGAGAGCAAGAGGTCATGGCAGTTCATGCACTATTGATGTACCCGCTACTTTTAATGGAGGGGCTAATAAATAAATACTCGTAATATGTTCACCACTAGTAGTCTTTAAAACTCAAGTTGAATGTTCAGAAGTTATTTCAATTCAATGATGCAAATAACCATAAATGCTAAAATGTCAATTGGCAATATAATAATTGTTGAAATCCTTCAGTTCACCAGGTGACTTTTAGCAGCCATTAATAATAAAGCTCTAGCATACATACGAGCAGCCTATGGCGCATACACTTGATCACCTACGGCGACCAGTGCCAGCGAAAACTTTAAACCTTTCATATTTTGTTGATTTTAATTCATGAGCGATAGCGGGAAGGTTTTGATGTTATGTTGATGACATAAGTCTTGATAAATAGTGATTGTCTTAAAATATTTGTTTGTTAGCCCTACTATTTCAATGCGACCGAGGGTTTTTCGTGGTGAGATACGAAAATTAGGAGCCTTAGCTACCATAATAAACGATGATTCGATCGAGTTTCTTGCCCGTTCTTCTCCATAGGTACCTACTACGCTTTGGAATGGGCTCCTAGCTTCATCTTTCTGACTGACCGACCCCTTGATATTTCAAAAGTGCATGTAATTGGTTTATTTGAAATAAATGCTTTGAGTTTGAGTTCAGTGAAGATTATTTTCTTGAATTTAACTAATAAGGAATAAGGATAAGAATTTGTCACTGTGTCTTCTACTGGGGCGCCCGTATCATAATGAACAGCGTAAATAAAGTACTCAGTACTTTTATTTACGCAAAGGTGAGATCTCGGCAATGTCGTATTTTCAATTTAAAACATTATTCAATTATTTTTTTTTGGCATTTTCTGTTTCACATGCAGCTGCTGAAACCTTCCCCTTATATTCTGGATCTGAGCAAACAATGGAACTTATCTTAAAACAGGAATAGAAAAAAATAAAAAAATGGGATCATATTGAAGAAATTAAATTCTGATCAAATTCAATTATTTTCAGCATTCAAGAAGGGTGCTGTTCATTATGATACGGGCGCCCCAGTAGAAGACCCAGTCACAAATTCTTATTCCCGCTGCCACTTACTTCCTACACCACACCGAAATCCTTTACATTACCGACATAAGTACACACACGAGATCTTGACCCTATTATATTTTGGCATTGAAAGTATCGTGAGTGACACATCAGGTCGCCCCCCTGTCCCCCTCGACCCCCCTCGCCGCCGGTGATCCCTGCACCTGATGGATGACATATAGGCAGGGATGCCAAACCTTTTCAAAATGAATGGGGAAGAAAACTGTCAAATTAGTTCCGCATAGATGGCGCTACGTGTTTGTTACTTTCGTCTTTTCAGCTGCCAAAGGGTTTCTTGTTAAAAATAAATACTGCAAACCCCATTCTAGTACGGGGTTGACGGTGAAGGGCGAGGGAATCCACTGGATGCGAGAAACACAGGACCGATTGATGTGACGATGCTTAACACTTTTGAATCCACCCACTTTTCATAGAACTCGAACGCCATGCCGCCATACATATTGGAAGTGAACCCACCGGGAGGGTTACCGGCATTACGTTTGCGGTAAAGTTAACCATCGCGGACGGTTAACGTCATATGGTATAAAACCGTGTTATAAAACTGCAAAACGAAGTAAATAGTATTTTCAGGGTCTTGAGCTATACGTAATTTCCAACCTTTTATTTTTTTTGTGTATATTAGCAACCGTGAACAAAAACTAAAAATAATTATAAATGCTTGGATTTTAAAACCAACGCTTATACTAATAAATCTTGTTAAAATATACATCTGATTTTATTTTCACGGTTTATAATGCAGTATTAGCTAAGAAAAACCTACATTTAAAATGAGCCCTCCTTGAGGATTCCCGGCATCCCATATGCAACTAGGTGAACCCTCCAGCAGGCCACCCGGCCCTGAACGTGTTAAGGGAAGGCGTATGTCCAGTAGTTGACGTCTTTCTGCTGAATGATGATAAAGCTCTGGCTACACTGTGGTGAATCTGGTACGCGCACGCGATTGCACGCTTCGACTGTTTTTATGGTTAGGAAGTTACGTCACGGTTTCCCACTTTCTTGCAAGTTAGTTGACAAAATTGGTGCGAGCTCCCGCATCACGCGCGGGATACATGACTGTGCCGATAGTTTTACGTCACAACCTGCGCGTATAGTGCTCCTGCGGCTCTGCCATAGGTTTGCAATCTCTGACATATAGTGTTATAAACTGTGCTCTAGGCTTTTCAGAGGATGATGAATGGTGGATGAAGGAGGCAATTATTTTGTATTGTATGTGCTTGTTTCTTGTAATGGGTTGGTTGATTTATGTGTGCGATTGTAGACTGATTGGCTTGGCTTAGGCCGAAGTTGCGGTGATTACTAGATATTCTAGACTAGCTTCCGCCCGCGACTTCGGTCACGTGGAAGTTGTAACGTAAGACACCACAATATACTAAAGCATCGCATCGCCCGCCCGTGCTACTGCTTCGTGTTCGCTTAGCGTTCTTTCTGACTTTTTAACCGACTTCCAAAAATGAGGAGGTTGTATGTTGGACGCGTATGTATGTTGTATGTTGTAAACTCTTTTTTTGTATGAAAGGGTATGCTCCCGGATTGGTCCCATATAAATTTTATTAACTTTGCTTGTCTAGTTTTTGAGTAAGCTTCAATAATACGTATTTTTCCCACTTAGTATATGTGGATGTTATGATGATAACTTCCTGTAACTGTTATTTACATAGCAGGTACTGTATTCGAATTTGTGTGGGGTAGATACCACAACTAAAAACTTTTTACAAAAAAAAACAACCGACTTCCGAAAAAAATACACTACAAAGTGAAAAATAATTTAATTTCGGAAGTCGGTGGCAAAAAACTAAACAAAAATTCAAAACCAAAGACACCGCCTTCCGAAATTAAAGTTATTTTTCACTTTGTAGTGTTTTTTTTTCGGAAGTCAGTTGTTTTTTTTTTGTAAAAGTTTTTTTATTCTTTTTGCTCGGCTCCTATATCCTTTCTCAAGAATTGGACAATTAAATGCAAGAATTTTTCAAATCCGACTCCGGTATAGTTCCAGAGATTAGCGCGTTCAAACAAACAAACTCTTCAGCTTTATTTATTATACAATGTCGCCCATGGGGCAGGCATCCCGTATTATTCTGAATATTCATGAAAAAATATCGAAAATTAACTTTAAAACTTTATATACGTACATACGGTATATAAGTAGCTATATCCCTAGGGATATAACTATATGACGGCTATAACCATAAACTATTCCAAATTATTTAAACAAGTTTGTAGCGAAGCTAAGTGTCGATATTTAAGCTCTAAAATTAAAAATAGTCAAAATAAAATTAAAGCTACTTGGGAAATTATAAACAATGAGACTGGAAGAGACAAAAAGCGTAGTAGTGACTACAGCCTTAATATTAATAATACTGTTATTAAAAAAGATTTAGAAGTTGCCACAGTTTTTGAAAATTTCTTTGCAGATATTCCAGTCTCAACCACAAAATCTTTAAATTCTTCACCCACTGTTGCCGAGTCCCTATTGAAAGAAAATGTTGATATTTGTAACCATGAGTTTAATTTCGACTATGTTAGTGCTCGAGATATTATTAAAACTTTCAATACACTCAATGTTAAAAAAACTGCTGATCTATGGGGAAATTCCGTAGAGGTTGCAAAATGCATTATCAACACTGTAGCGCCTGAATTAGCAATTATTTTTAATAAATGTATTGACTGTGGTGTAATTCCTGACTTAATGAAGAGTAGTAAAATAATACCTTTGTTTAAATCGGGCAGCACATCAGACCCCACGAACTTTAGACCTATTTCTGTGCTTCCTACTTTTAGTAAAATATTTGAAAAATTGATGCTAGATCAATTGCAAAGACATTTTAATAAACATAAGTTATTAAACAGTAAGCAATTCGGTTTCACAAGGGGTCGCTCGACTTCCGACGCTGGTGTTGAGCTTCTTTCACATATTTTTGAGGCCTGGGAGGAGTCACATGATGCCCTAGGCATTTTTTGTGACTTATCTAAGGCTTTCGATTGTGTTTCTCATGATACATTGGTCAGGAAATTGCATCACTATGGTGTTAGAAACACTGCCTTGGATCTTCTTATTTCTTATTTGGATAATAGGATCCAAAGAGTGGACGTTAACGGCAAGCGATCTCCGGGTTCTATTGTCACTATGGGAGTTCCGCAGGGCTCAATTCTTGGCCCTTTTTTATTTCTCGTATATATTAATGACCTACCTTGCCTTATAAAGAACAGTCATGAAATAGTGTTATTTGCAGATGACACGTCACTTATATTTAAGCTTAAGCGACAACAGACAGTTATTGACGATGTGAATAATGCTCTCTCTAAAATAGTGCATTGGTTTAGTGTTAATAATTTACTTTTAAACGAGAAAAAGACTAAATGTATTAGATTTCTAACACCTAACGTTAAACAGGTGAAAACCAATGTACTAGTAAATGGGACAGAATTGGATCTTGTGGACACCACTGTGTTCTTAGGTATTACTTTGGATTCGAAGCTTCAGTGGGGCCCACATATAACCAAATTGTCGAAGCGGCTAAGTTCTGCAGCCTACGCGGTGTATAAAATCCGTCATTTGACTGATGTAGAAACAGCTCGATTAGTATACTTTAGTTATTTCCATAGTGTAATGTCGTATGGCATTTTGTTGTGGGGAAATGCAGCCGACTTTCAGGCTATATTTGTGCTGCAGAAACGTGCCATTCGAGCAATTTATAACCTAAGTTGTAGGCATTCACTGAGGGATAAATTTAAGGAAATAAACATAATGACAGTCGCGTCTCAATATGTTTATGAGAACCTGATTTATGTGAAAAAGAATATAAATCTATATTCTAAACACAGCGACATTCATAGCTTAAATACTAGAAACAAAGATTTATTTATTGTGCCGAGGACTAGGCTCCAAAAAATTAGTAATTCATTTAAGTGCCAAAGTATACGTTTTTACAACAAACTCCCAAGCCATGTCAAAGAACTGAGCCTCAATAAATTTAAATCATTTATTAAACAGAAACTATGTCAAAAAGGTTTCTATAAAGTTAAAGATTACTTAGATGACAAAAAGGCTTGGGACTAATTAAGCTACTCCAATGTACCCCAAGGAACAAACAATTATTTTAGACTATTTTAGACTACACGATACTATATGAGCATATAATTGTTGGATTATTTTATTTGACTGTAAGTCAATTTATTTTAATTTTGTTTTCATTTATTGTTGACATAATTTACTCTTTAAAATGTTTTTATTTTATGAGTTGTATTGCAATTTGTGGTGATGTAAATTATTTTAGCATAATAATATGCACTATTATATAGAATCAAGTTTTTTTCAACTGAACAGACAGCTGTGCTGCTGGGGAGTTTGTTGCGCCACTTCTTCTTCCCAGCTTATGCACTAGGAAGTGGTGAAGGGTGGGCGTTTTTGGGGGACTGTCTTATGTAATTTTGACGTTCGAAAAGTGCTGATTTCTCAGCCTAGTTTGAATAAATGACTTTTGAATTTGAATTTGAAACAATAGTTATCCATTTGTTATAGCTGTTGGTTCTCCTATCAATAAATAAATAAATCTTACTGCGACAACCCCACAGGTTTACCACTTCTACGTTTCAAATCGGCTCTGATAAATAACTATGGAAGATTGTTGGCAGTACTTCCCCAGAATTGATCCTTTCACCGAATCTCTTCAATTATTAAACAAACAGATTTTAAGTCAAAAAGTAAACATTGAAGAAGTCACGTACGCGCCTGACTCAGCGACCCCTGGTAAAAACAAATGTACAGGTGCAGGGGAAGTTGGAATTACCCGACAACTACTTAGAAAGTGATGCAGTCTAACTTAAGTTGTTAAAGGCTCGGTAAACATGGGTTGTTAGGTCAGTGAGCAATGACATCAGTCGAAGGTAAGTTGATAGTTGAGGATCGAGAGACTGGAGAGGTGTATGTCTAGCAGTGGACTGCCTGCTATAGGCTGGCGATGATAATGATGTATTTAAAGTTGTGATTTTTTTTTTTTTTTTAATGATGCCAATTTGAATGTAATCTTAATTTCAGACTCAGACTACACGTTTTAATGTTTGTGTGTGTGTTTCAGTGGGTATGTGAGTGTTGACTAGCGCAACGCGACAGCGGTAATTGTTATACCGTGAAGTTTTATTAGAAATTGTTTAGTTAGAGTTACGTCGCGCTAGTCTGCACTGGGCTTTATGTGGGTGTACTATATAGGTCCACCTCTGCCAATACCTTCAGGGATTATAGGCGTAATGTTATGTTATGTTGACGTTTTTGAACGCCCAAATTATTAGCAAATACTATTATGTATTCGGTTCCCAACCATAGTTGTTTTTTGACTGGCTTTCCTTATCACTTTTCCGCAAATAACTATTACGATTCCAGTCGCGTACTGATAAATTCTAGATGCATCTATGACTTATGTGAACGATCTATAACTCATCATCTGCCTCGCCTTTTCACAACTATGTTGAGATCGGCTTCCAGTCTAACCGGATGCGGCTGAATATCAGTATTTTACATGGAGCGACCGTTTATCTGACCTCCACAACCAAGTCTCTTCTCTTCGTGTGGTTAGAGTGACTAACCTGGTGTCAGAGTTTTAAAGCCGCCCATGGGCCTCTGACTTGGCTTCACATGCCGTCGAGAAATATCTCTCAGGCATGCCGGTTTTCTCACGATGTTTTCCTTCACCGTTTTTGAAGCAAGTGATAATTATACAATACACACATGAATCCGAAAAGTCAGAGGTGCATGGTGGTGGTTCGAACTCGAGACCTATGACTTAGCAGTCTGACGGTCACACCACTAGGCTATCACTACTTTTACAACCCAGTTACTGGGTAACATCATACCCCTCCTTGGAAAGACTATTGATGAATGATCACAGTTTATTTTGTTATTAGCATTAGCAGATGACCTGGTGATGGCCGCAGGAATCCGCTGGATGCGAAAAACACAGAACCGGTCGAAGTGGCGGTGCTTGGGGGAGGCCTATGACCAGCAGTGAACGTCTTTCGGCTGAAATGATGATGATGATTAGCAGATAGGATGCTTTTGCTTATACTCTTGGCATCCTTTTCCAATGATCACGTGTGTAGGGGTGTGAGCGACTAAATACACAAAAGAAACCATTTTTTTAAACTTATTCTTCATAATTACTCTTCAAATAATTATTCATAATCGTATTCCTTACATTACCCATGATCTCACTTCTTCAATGTCGCGATAACGTGTGCTGACATTGCCCGGGCATACACCATGCCGCACAAAAGCTGACGATACTAACATTGTGACCTTATTTCCTTCCGCCGTGGCCTGTGACCATCAGAAATGGCACTGTGTTGAATTACCAACATACATTTTCAATTACCAAACGAAAGTTTACCGAAATTTAGCTTTAGTCAGTCGAGTTAAGGTTGGTTATCAGTTGTTACGAGTTTGGGAATTGTGAATTAAATTCTGTCGATATATCGCTTACCGGTAAGCGATAGTGTTTACAGGATGTTTGTAAGTCAATTAATTCGGTAACTAATAAAACGTTTTATTACGAAAATAATGATCAATAAGGAATTAATATAATTTGATACGGGCGTACGGTCATGTGTCATGTTTGATTCTCGGCCTTGTGTGAGATATATTTATGATCTAATTCTGAATACCATGGGCAGAGAATAATTATTTCTTTTTTTATTGATTATCCGTTTAGGATTTCGAAACAGTTTATTTTGAGTTGACATAGAGGTAAGTACGATAAACTTTAGATGACTCAACTCGGCAATTATGAGAATTTCTCTATTTTTTTAAAGAGTAACTAAGTATGGAGTTCCGTTCTCATTATTTTCCATTTTTTTACTTCAAAAAGCAGGGGTTCTCAATTCGACTGTATGTTGTTTTTTTTGTATGTTACGCGATTTCTCTGCCAATATTATGAATTGATTTTGATGATTCTTTTTTTGGTTGGCTGGTCATAAAAAAACAACTGACTTAAAAAAAACCACAGAAAGTGAAAAATAACTTTCATTTCGGAAGTCAGTGGCAAAAAACGAAAATTCGGACTCCAAAATTAAAATTATTTTCCACTTTGTAGTGTTTTTTTTTGGAGTTGGTATTTTTGGTTTGTAAAATGTTTTTTATTTTACCTTTTCCTTTGCCCAAAACTTCGCCACTTTCTCGGCGTCGTCGGTGGCAGCACAGAAGTCACTTTGGCTGCATATTTTTGGACACAGGGCAGGATAGCACCTCCTATCCTCCCCTCTGTCTCCAAAAATATGAGCATGAGCATGGTTTGCGACACAGCTCCACATCCACACCCTACTACTATTCAGTCGAGGTATGACTTTGCCTCTTCACATCTTCCCACTTGCGTCCCGGAGACGACATGCCCGGATGATAAATACCTATTAAAAATACATTTAGACATAGCTAGGTCTTCTCCCAAATATAGCGTTCATATGGTTGGGCAATTGGATTGGTGTGTGTCATAAGTACTTCTTCAATGAATCAATAAAATCCATTCAAACAAAATCCGTATACGTAAGTCGTATTACTTACCTACATTCACTTAATAAAATTCTTCATTCATTCATTAATTCACTGACAGACAACGCACGTCTAGAACCATGAAATTTTGCGCAAGAGTTCCTTTTATTACGAAAGTGAGCATTAAGGAAGGCTTTTTGAAAAGTCATCCCTTAAAGGAGTTAAATATAGGGAAGCAAGTTTATACGGAATTTCGTTATTCCTGCCGATAGAAAATTCCATCGGACACGACCTGTTCACTATAATTCTCATTCAACCAACAACAATAAAAAATGTATATAAAAGAAAAGAAAAGAAAGAAAATAAATTTATTTGAGGTACACGATATTCACACAAGAACAAAAATAAAAACAGAGAAAGCTTAAAACAGTACAGTACAGTACAGTATGTAGTCAGCGCAGAGGTCACTTTGACTGCATGTTTTTGGACGCAGATTATTTTTTATACCCGACGGGGAAGCTCTTTGCCTGCATCCCATCCACTTGATAGTAAGTGATGATCAGGCCGAAGGTGGAAGCGAGCATCACCCGAAATCCTCAACCACAGAGAAACTGGCTATCTTACCTCTAACTGCCCAAACACACGTTGTTTATTTATTTAACACTTTAAGCACACAAATGTACAGAAGCGGACTTAATGCCATAGGCATATTCTACCAGTCAACCTTTGGGTGATGCTGAGATAAACAGTGGTACGTGCAATATCGAAAACGGTGGAATAAATATAAGGATATCCATATACCTATTAACCAATATACATATATAATACAATATAAATAAATACAAGAACAGATAAATACACATAAATACACGAATATACTAAAACAAATAAGACAAACAATGAGAAAACATTACCGTTGTGTTGATACTGCCAGCTTCTTACGAATGTGCTCGCGAACTTTAACTTTAAAGGATAATCGGTTGGTTGCCATCCTGATTTCTTGGGGGAGCGCATTCCACAAGGAGATAGATTGTACGAAGAAGGAAGAGTGAATGAAGTCAGTGCGGTGAGTGGGATATTGAAGAAGACGATTGTGTGATGAACGTAGAGTTCTATTGTGGTTTGCGCAAATGTACTGAAAGTGGGGGGCTAGATAACTAGGGGAAGAGGGAGAGTCAAGAAATGAAAACAAGGTGGTCAGCGCCCTTTGCTCTCTGCGCTGCCGTATGGGCAACCACTTTAGAAGGGATCGATGCGCAGAGACGTGATCATATTTACGAAGATTGAAAACGAATCGAATGCAGTTATTGAGAAGACGGTCAATTTTGTCGAGGAGATCTGCATTCAGGTCATAGTAGCACACATCACCATAATCGTCATAATTATGGCGACATGATGTGGGTTATATGGTGACAGACTTAAATAAGATGGTGGTAGCTAGCCAGGCGGTTTTAGTACAAGCCCTACCACCAACCATCCCGAGCAAAAAATTTGCCCACACTGGGAATCGAACCCGGAACCTCTGGGTCTGAGACAGGTGGTCTAATCACTAGACCACAGAGGTGGTTGAATTAATGTTGAATGAAAATAAGACAGGGATTTTGACACAACAGCATGCAATTAACTATGAAACTGTTTAAGTTATTATGCATACCAACTTGTATAATTAGTATAATTATATTATAGCATAAGTAAATACTTTCAGAATGGCTTGCTTTGATTGATAGATTGATAAAATGATTACAATTAGTAGCCGTTTGATTGACAATGATTTACGTATCTGATTTATTAATCAATGCCCACTTAATTTAATGTTAATGGTTTAATGAATGAGGGTACGCTAAGGGTTACTTTAATCTTAGATATTTTTAACGAGTTCTTGTGCCTTTCAGGAGAAATGAGGTGACCATCATATCACTTAGATAACTTGCAAGAAATTGGTAATTGAAATTTTGAGTAGTGATCGCCAAGCTTCTCACTACGAGTTATGCCGAGCCTGTTCCCAACTATGTTGGGGTCGGCTTCCAGTCCAACCGCATGCAGCTGAATACCAGTATTATTAGAGCGACTGCCTATCTGACCTCCACAACCCAGTTACTAGGTAACACGATACCCCTTGGTAAGACTGGTTGTCAGACTTTCGGGCTTCAGACTTCCCGTGACGACTGTCAAATTATATCTGCAAATGACAGCCGGGACTAACGGCTCGATATCAGGGTCTCGAAGTGTAATGGATGGTCACCGGCTAGCTAGCGTAGTTTAACCTTCCGTTGACCCGTACGGCTGTTATTATTTAGCTACGAGCCCCCCAAGGTTGCCAATACGAGTAACCTCTCTAAATAAATCAATTAAACTAAATAAAATCGTCCTGTATATAAATGTATGCTCACGTCTCTCCCCTGGGCCCGTACTCTGTAGGTCTAGGTCAAATTCAGACCGACGCCGTTCCTCATGCATTATGTACGACAAGTCCGTGTTTACGGAAAACAGTTCCGGTTATTCCGTGGAAGTTTTTTTGCGAATCCGAGGTGTCAAAGTTGTTGCTATGGAGTGAAGGACGTGATGAGGAAGATTGTAATGGAATTGTTGTTGTGACTTGGTTTTTTGTTTTTTAATAGTCAAATTAAATGATGATAGAAGTATTTCTGCGATTTCAGTAGTGGCTTTCTAAGACTATTTAGGTCACGGAAATCGAAATACCGGTAAACGTCTTCAACCAGCTATCTAATTATGTAACATATTTTTGCAAAACGATTACGACTAATCTGTTCCATTTTGACAGTTCAACAACATTCATTGCGTTATTTACGTTGTTGAGCAGATTTTTTTTTCGAACTTATGAAGCAATGGATTTGCAATCTCAATATCAAAACGATTCAGATTCTGATTGATCGCGTATTACGTAATGATGGTACTGACTTCTTCAAAGAACACTTTTTCCATACGTTTAAGTAAGCCAACAATTCTCTATGAATTCCCACTTCTAATGATTGTATTGTTGTCTGTAAGTGACCTATGTACTAATTTGGAAGATACAAATGAAATTGTTTATTCTGTAAATAAGATATTGGAATCACATTTACACGTCATATTAAAATTTGCTAGATGAGTTCGGTGTTTCCTATCTGACTACTCTGAGAAGAAAGGCCGAAACAAACTCAGAGGTCACAGTCTCTTTTAAAGTCCAGACATAATATTGGTCAGACCATGTAGACTAGTGACTGAAATGGTCTTTTGAGAATAGAACCACATAGATTTGAGTGGACCTGTCCAGTCAGTGCAAGCATTTGTCAGTAATCGTGGAGCTCAACTCAGAATATAAGGAGCATACAGTTAATTATCCTGGTTACCCGGGCAAAGTGACATTGGGTTTTTCCATCAGAAACTCAGTAGCAGCCCGGAGTATGAATTTGTGCTCGGCTGAAGGCAAATGAGGCTCGCCCCCTAATACATGGAACTTGAACATAACTGGCGAAATGTGGGTGTATACGTATAGATACACCTCCTTCGGGGAAGTAAGGCAGGATGTTATGTCATGTAAAACACAGATTTCTTGAAAGTTTATTTTATATTTCAAAGCTTTTATTCAGCTTCATTATTTGCCACTTATCGCATTTGAATGATATGAGAAGTTACGTACATCATTTGGGGGATAGACACAGCATTCCTTATGTGTCCTGTACCTACAGATATCTGGAAGTATCTGCCCATCTTGATATGCCTAGATATTCAGCGTCAGTATTTTAATCTGCGCTAGAAAGTCAGGATTCCTCATTCGAAGCAAAACTGAAATTAATGCCATACAGTCATACCATTCTGTCAATAAATATCCTTAATCCGGCACCAAAAGCCACTGCTATCAAGACTAAAAACTCTTAAAGGTTACTATCGATCGACGTCAGCCGCTCTCCACGTCGGAACGTTACGCGATTATCAGATTACTGGTAACCTGAGACAGGATTACGAATTTTACTCCCACACGTAATGTTACTGCTGTGCTGACAATGGTTAAATTATTCGCTCTTACATAACGTTACTCTTATAATGTTTTACTGGGTGCTGTAGTCATTGGGTCTTACCCGTTCTTCTCCATAGAAACCTGCTCTTTTGGCGTCAACTTTGTAACTGACGGACTCCTTAACAATTTAAAGACTAAAAGCTCCAAACATAGTGTAGAGAAAGCAAGTCATACCTGATGACCATCAACATCAAAGAAAAAAACACTACCTACTAAAATCATGCGGTTTCTTATGTAAATATTCGATTACTGTTAATGTATACAAGATAACTGATTTACTTACGTGAGTGTTTTTACGGTTTTTACGTATTTGCCGGTAACAGCTCCGGTTTAGATAGTGTAATTATTAATAGAAAGATTATATAGCTGGTTTTGTCTTTAGGAAAACCTTCCGATTAGGGTATGAAATATAAGGATTTTAAACGCCCAGTCATGTTGAATCATGGCAAGGGATCCAGAAGACCAAAGCCTAATTGCGTACGTAAGCAATGTCTCACACTCACACTCTCCTTTATTTTGACCATTCAGCAATATTCTTTGACATAATTTGGTACGTAGCCGATTCCAAAAATCATTTTTTTAAACTTGTGAAGCCAAATTGTTATGCCCATGCGGGATGTCACATGTTTCAGAATTTTTGGTCCCAGGACTTGCCGTTTCTTCACGAAGTTTTCCTTCACCGTTTTATGGCATTTTGCTAAGTCAGACGTTGTCTATACACTGGCGTGCATATAAAAGTATAAAATGTCTGGGTCATAGGCATGGGTCACGAATTGGCTTGTAATAAGTAATGTCAAGGGAACAGCTGTTTTGATAGATATCACGTTATCAGGCACAGATCATAACTCATGGTGGAACTAGCTATCTGTCTTGTAGTGAAATGATTAATGATTGTTAGTAATTGTAAACTAATCAAGTTAATATTGATAAAAGTCGTGGTGGCTGAGAGTTACGGGTTTAATAGTATCTGTTGATTTGATTCCGTCCGGAAACATAGCAATTGTAATCGAAGCTTTTTTTATCGACTAGGGCGATGCAAAAAGGAGGGTTATGTTTATGTTTCATTTATTAGCACTGCTTGCGGTAGCGTTGGGGGTCGGGTTGCCTCCTTCCCTCAAATATGGCGAGGGGGGTAATGGCTGATCTTTGCGTTATGCTCGTGAACGGTTTCTGCTTGTGGTCTGGTCGTCTTGCTGAGCATGGTTTTGTTATTGTTATTATTAATTAACTGTTTATTTATTTTCACTTCGATGATCCTAGTTTATCATTTGTGACTTTGCGTTACAGCTTTAATAGCTTTATGTAAACTAAGACTCTCATTCAGGTATTTAGTTCCGGTTACTTTTTATTTTCGCTTGAGTATAGATTTCGATGTTTTTTGTTGTTATATTGGCGTGTGCTAGCTAACTTAGACTTACCTAGATTTAGCAAATAATTTAATTTAATTTTATGTGTTGCGTAATGTACATTATTTTGCATAAGTACTATTGTATAGAATCAAGTTTTTCTAACTGAACAGACAGCTGTGCTGCTGGGGAGTTTATTGTGCCACTTCTTCTTCCCAGCTAAAGCACTTGGAAGTGGTGAAGGGCGGGCGTTTTGGAGGACTGTCTTATGTAGTTTTGACGTTCGAAAAGTACTGATTCTCAGCCTAGTTTGAATGAATAACTTTTGAATTAGAATTTGGCCGGTATGTATGTATGTAGTATGTGCATCTGTTCCTTCATAACTTCTAAACTGCTCATCATAATTTGACAAGTGAGGTATCGTTGGAAGCGTCTTGATCGTCCGCTGGGTATAGGCAAGTAAGGAAGGTTATTAAAATCCGGAGTCTCACGTAATCTGTTTGATTTATGCATGACTCCGGATTTTTAATTTGTCTGTCTGTGATGACTTGTTTATACCTTTTTAGTTGACTGTTTTGTCGTAGGATAGTTGGGTTTAAGTTTTCATGACTTTAATTTTTCATAATTATACCTACATTTTCTAAGTTAATCTTATGAGCTAATAAGTATTTTGTGACAATATTTTTATTTACAGGATCTAGATGAACACTTCCATGGATTTTATTGCCCGTTCTACTCCATAGGTACCTACTACGCTTTGGAATGGGCAACTAGCTTAATTTTTCTGACTGACCAGCTCCTTGACAATTCAAAAGTGCCTGTAAATGTTTCAATAAAAATAAATGCTTTGAGTTTGAGTTTAAATCTGTATAATGTTTGGTACGAGAAGAGAAAAGTAATTTTGTTTTAATAAAAAATCTAGACTTCGGGCTGCTACTGAGAAATTACAGGTAGAAAAACCCAACAACACTTTGCCCGACCTGGATCGAACCCAAGACCTACTTAGCAGTAGCGCTTGCCTGCGACCGGACCAACGAGGTGGACTACTATGACTACTAATATTTAGGTAATTAATACCAATTATTAGTTGTAACACCACAGCGACAGACACAGTTTTAACTTTTACTTTTGCAGCTATCATCGTTTCACATTGTTTTCCTAGATAAAATAAATAAAAAATAAATATTATAATAGTACATTCTAATTAGCTACTTACCAATCGTATATATTACATAAGTTATGAGGAAGTGCTTATAAAAAAATATATAAATTTAATGCAGTCAAAACCCATTACAAAAAATAAGATATCACATTACTGCAATAGAATACTCACTATACTAGGTACATATCTAGCTTATTCAAAAAAAAAAAATTACTAAGGCGTGTAAAAGTGATTCCGTTATCCTATTTACAGAATGAACAATTTCATTTCATTTCATTTCAACAGATCACAATACAATAAAATGTCAATACAATTAAAATACCTACTTACAAATTATATAGATCACAGAAGTAAAATGAAAATAAAATGTAAATAAAATGTCAAATGCAATTAAAATAAACGAATTATTATTACAGGTGAGACTTTACTGCTAGCTACCTTCTTAGTTCCCCATTGTTGACATTTTTTTTGACATTTATATTAAAAGTATTGCAAGTATCTTGTTTGATTGTATCTTGTATCTGTAATTGTTACACACAGGTTTTGTTCGTTTCGAGTGAGTTCTGGATCTATCATGCGTCCGTCTCATTTATTTGACAGTTTGGATTCTGTTTCTGTTTTTGTTGTCTTGCAATTTAATTTAATTTATTAACTATTGACATAATTATTCATTATTATTATAATCTTACACAAATTTATTATATTTAAGTATACATATACACATTGCAGTATAAAACTGATTTACATCTGTCACCTCACACTTCAGGTCTAGTTGAAAACCAGCGTCAGGCACCAGTTGTCTGGCATTTTTGCTGAACTAGGCCTATTTGGCGCAGCCACGAGGCACACTTTCCTGCTAATATGTTAGAACGCACTTTTACACTTTTTATTTGTTTTCTTTCTTTTTTAATTAGGTTTTTTTTTGTAGTAAAATAATTATGTTGTGTTGTGTGCCTTTTAGTCTGTGCCAAATAAATGTATTTTCTTTCTTTTCTTTTTACAGCTTTGAATTTAAGTATTTTTCCGTCATCATTTTGTATGTTCTTGAAATTACTGACATACATTACTACATACACACAACACGCACACACAATACTTTACTTACTTTTTTTTCTCTTTTTTTTCAGGTTAAAGGTACATTTTGCAGAAAGTTTCACACTTGCTTTCAATGCTTTTAGCTTTGACGTGTCTATACATATAATTAATACTAGGAAATTATTTTCAGCAGTAGGAAAATTTCAGAGGTAAGTAACTCGAGTAGGTAGCTAGTAACTCCAGTCGGTAGGTCCTACTCAAACAACGCACTACGCAGTCGACGGGATTAATTAGATATTATTTTCACGATTTTATATTTTATTTTGTATTCATATTCTATAGCGCACCTCTTTAGGTTATGACTGAGGTATGTGAATATCAACAAATATTTGGTCTAGGTCGTAAGGGGGAGGCTCGAACACTGATTCGCTATTACAATGTAGGTATAATAAATAGCAAAACTGACACTTGTGCAACCTTATTAAAAATCTTATCCTTAAACTTACTAAGATTTGTAGTAGTTATCATAAGCTGATAATAAATGCATCGTCTCATCTGCATATATTTTTTCTCACGTCTAATTAACATAAAATATTAAATAGTCGGACAAGTTTGACCTTAGCAATGAAATTAAAATTGCAGAATATCCAAGTTTTATTGTTACCTACCAACCTATTAATAAAATGTCATACCAGTGTGTGAAGGTTAATTTCGGCTGCCACGTCACCAGCCTCGGTAGCGCAGTAGGCAGCGCGTAAGTCTCATAATCTTAAGGTCGTGAGTTCGATCCTCACCCGGGGCAATATCTTTTTCGATTCTTATCTTTTATTTTTAAACCTATGGAAGGTCAGCAGCAACATAAATACTATGTACTTAACATAATTTATGCATGTATTTTATTACTTGGGTTAAAACTGTAGTTTTTTTAATACAATGTATATGTATGAAAAATTTGCAACTTAAAAAAAACAATATCTCAGAAATATACGAGTATATACCTTTTTCCGTAAGCATTGTAAAACGGCACAAGAAGCAAACAGAAGCATTCTAAAAGCAAATAAAAACCGGCCAAGAGCGTGTCGGCCCATCCACAGAGTAGGGTTTCGAACTCGGGATGAATATTCACGCATGCACAGTATTGATTTTATAAATCAAATCAAATCTTTTTACTGTGGGCATAGGTTATACAGACAGATGTTAGATAAATTACAGTTCCATTATGTCCTGCCTAATAGGCATACAATAATTATGTCAACATGCAGTACAAAACAATTCTTAGGTATCACATATAAAACATTTCTTACAGAATAACAATTAGGTGTATGGTGACAGATTGTAGTAGGCAGTTCTGTGGTAGTAGGTACTAATTATTAAGAAAATCTTGGATCGTGTAGTAAGCTTTGTCAATTAAAAAGTTACGCAATTTATATTTGAATAGTGGGAGATCCTTGGTGTTTAAAATGTCCACAGGTATCCTATTGTAAATTTTAGATGCCATTCCAAAAAAAACTTTTACCCAGAAGAGCAGTTTTATGGTACTAGATATTTATTATTATTATTTTGTTTTTTTTTGTTTTAAACATAATATAACATCACGCTTGTTTTCCCGGAAGGCTTTGGCAGACTAGTATTTTGATTTTATTGATAGCGGATTATACCATATCTCAAATATTAAGTGATTTTAAGTTATATCATATTATTTTTTTTTCAGAATTTTTCACCAGTAACCGAAACGTTAGAGTCTGAGGGGGACTCATCATTTTTTTTGCGACTTTTAAAGCGTATTTATTAAACGTTAAAATAAAAGTTACTTAGTAATATCATAATCTTGTTAATAATAAGATCCAGCAATACCACGCTGTAGCAGCACTGAATTCGAAACGTTTCATCGGCCAATCATTTTTTCGTTCAACAAACCGTCGGAGTAGAGTGTTATCGGAAAACCGTCCTTTCGGTGAGCGGTATTTCGGAATACCATACGTAGATCCAACTTATCGTGTACGGCACGAAGCGCTGCATTGTACAAAACCCTGCAATACGTTGCAGCGCTCAAAATACCAGTATTTTACATGCCTATCTGACCGCCACAACCATAGATATAAGATATTTCTATGGCCACAACCCACTTACTAGGTAACACGAAACCTTTTGGTAAGACTGGTTGTCATACTTTCGGGCTTCTGACTGTAACGACTGTCAAAGATTTACGAATGATAGCCTGGACCAGCGGTTTACCGCGCTTTCCGAGGCATGAAGGGGTCTCCATATGTAATGACGACACGGTTGGCGCAGTGGCTGAGCGATCGATTGCTGCGCAACGTGTCGCGGGTTCGATCCCCGCACGGAACAAATATTTGTATGATCTGCAAGTAGTTGTTCCGGGTCTGGGTGTTAGTGTATGTGAGTTTCTATGTGTGTAAACGCACCCACGATACAAGAAGAAATTCTTAGCGTGGGGCAACGTTTAAAAAAAAAAAGAAAAGAATGGATGATCCATCCACGAACCGACAAAGACAACCGTAGCTGTGACCAGTGCGGCTGTAATTATTTAGCTACGTGCCCCTTTACTATTCAAAGACACAAACAAACCTTCGCCCTTAATCACCATATTAGGTAAACAAATCGCCGTAATACCTAGTTGGCAATTATCACACATATAAAATGTTTCCGTATCGGGCGACAAAGAAGGAAAATGCGCTGTAATCATCATTATCAGGCAGGAAGTGTCCAAGGCTCTGTCAATGAACCACGATCATCTGTCGTATGGAGTAATTACTGATAATGTTGGACATAATTATAAATAGATGCTTAGGTATTTGTCAATTAAAGATGTCGAAAGTATTTTGTAAACAAGTTTTGTATGTAATTTGACAGCTAATGTCATTTTCTGTGAGTCAAGCGTTACCAGCGACACCCTTGGCAAAAGCTGTCAGTTTTCTTCCCAATTTACAGTGTACATAAATGGGTAAACATCGTGGTTGGGACGGTAAAATAAAATGTTTTAATTGTTATTTATGTTTAAATTCTTTACCTACTAACATAGTTTATAAGCTCCGTTGTTAAATTCAAATCAATCAATTTTATTCAAACTAGGCTGAGATTCAGTAGTTTTTGAAAGTCAAAATTACATAAGACAGTCCCCCAAAAACCCCGCTCTTCACCACTTCCTAGAGCTTGAGCCGGGAAGAAGACAAACAAATTTACTAACCATAATGGATCATGTTATTTAACAAATAAATAAATAAATAGCGAAGACGACGCATTGTTTTTTAATACTACAGCAATAAGATATGGGTCACTGCTTAAAAATGTCCTCATATTGACAGTAAAATGGTCGATGAAAAGAATCCTTTCTTGTTCTTCTTCAAAAAAATCCTTTGCCATAATCAACGCAGTTGGCCGACAGACTACTAATTCGTCTATTCAATGATGGTCTCCATTTTTCGTATCGATACAAACTGTACGACCACTGGTGGGCTAGTATATAGAAAAGGCCGCTACTTACACGTTGTATATCGTAGGTTAAAACCTTGGCAGGCACTTTACTTTGTGTAATTTTCACCACTGCTCTCAAAACGGTGAAGAAAGCATTGTGAGAAAAGCGTCCTGAAACCTAAAGTTCGAAGAAGTGACATCCACCGACCCGCACTGGGCCCGCGTGGTAGATTACGGCCCACTCCCTCTCACAGAGAGGAGGCCAGTGTACCAGCAGTAGGAATATTATAGGGTGATTATTCTACTACCTACGACATATAAATGCTGTAGTAAACATATTTGCCTGACCAAGATGTACCGAACGCGCATTATCACAACTTATTTATATTTTAGGCTATGCGTCCCTTCAGGGCTGGTGATAAACACCACCGTGACGGTCATTAGAAGCTAATAAATTCATTGTGAAGATGAAGATGACAACGTACTAAAATAGCTTTTACGTTCGTTGGAAACTGGATAAATAGTATAATTATTTAATTAAATTAACCCACAATATATTCCCTCCATCTCCTTGGAAACTTCTCACGTCCCTTTATCTTGTTGACTCATTGATAGTCGCGTTTAGTTGACTTCTTCATCCGTAAGCTGGCGTTCTGCCAGGGTCCCTCTTTGTTTGAAAGGATTATAATATTATTATATCCGTTCCTTAGCAACTCTTCGATTTGTTCTTTCATTCATCATTTTGCTAGCTAGCTGAGCTCTATAATCAGATGCTCATAACCTATCCGCTATTATTATACTAGCAATATTTGTGTAAATATATTATTTGTAATCACATTCTTGAAACCGGCTCGAACGATTTCGATGAAAGTTGCATTAATTAAAGCGGTTTACGGGGGCGAAAAATCGATCTTGTTAGGTTCTGGGAAAATTCGGATTCTCCGTATTTTCACCCGAGTAGAGCTCGGTCGCCTAAACTTTAGAACAAGATGGCTACCTTAGAATAATGACATGGCAGTATGGAATTAGTAAGTACCTACTATCATGGCAGTATGGAATTAGTAAGTACCTACTATCATGGCAGTATGGAATTAGTAAGTACCTACTATCATGGCAGCATCGAATTAGTATGAACTATCCTGTACTATTAAATGAATGAGCAATCTCTATTTTCACCAGACCAGCAGTCTAATTACGCAACACATTTTATTTCTGTTTACAATTCTGAATCGAAAGCAAGTCCAGTTTTAAACGCCTGCCATAATTCGAATTACGCTACACATTTTATATAAGTCGACCGTAATTGGATAGGGATGTTCTAATCAATTGGCTATAATTTATTTGGATGATGTGTTTTGTTACACCATGTAGGAATGATTAATTTCCAAATTATTGTGCTATATTTTTTTATTTTTTTATTACAACTGATGCTCTACTAGTGCTTATAAATGAAAATGTACAATAATTGCCGAAAAATTAAAAACCAATTTTTAAAACAGTTTCTACCAAAAACTACCATAATTGAAATACGTAACAAAACGTTTTTCTTTTCACGTTTTTGTTATCTGTGGCCAATGACAAAATCGTAGAAAAGCAGTGTTGTCAACTTAGTGGGATTTCCACTAAACCTGGGGATTTGGACACCCCTACTGGCGGAGAAATTTTGCTTTCAGTGGCCGGTGGTTTTGTCTAATGGTTAGTTTAATTCAATTTGTAGAAAACAATACAATCAAACTAAAACTTTGACTCGAGAAAATATTTAAATAACACGATAATGGCATATTTTATTGTTTGTTTAAAACCTGTGTCAGTGATTTTTCGATTTATTTCTTTCAAATGCCGAAACCACTGCGGATTCGAACGCTGATTTGGAAAGACTGACACAGCATGACGAATATATTGAAGTCACACAGAGGCTCCGCCCGAGTAGAGATCAAAAACAACGTCATTTCAAAAAACATATCTCACGGGAGACGGGAACGTACTTACGGGATAAAAAAATCTGCCGTTAAGCCGTTTGAAAACAAACATCTTCACTAAAATTTCAATAATTATACTGCGGTTGCCGTTTGTCATGCCACCAAAACAATAGAAGTTAAAATCGGTTGAACGGACTGTAAAAAAGGTTTATTTAAATGTCAAATCTTATTTTATTAATCGAATAAAGTTTTTAACCAAACGGTTAATTATCCTATTTCAGATTTTGAAATCGCTTTCAAAATCCGTTTTTAGAAATCGGTTTCAGGAGTGGCTCCAGCTCACAGTTTCAATCGTCTTTAATAATATTATTCGGTTCATCATTAAAAACTATTCAAACATGAACAAATACGTACTTACGCAAAGCTACTATTGCCGTGGTTGGTTTTGTGAAATTGGTTTGTCTAGTTCGGATAATCGATACGATTCGATTTCTGACTGAAATCTGATTTTAAATTCGTTTTGATGTATCTGACGCATGTCTAAACCGGACTCAGGGAAAAAAATTGGCAGCACTGAGTAAAAGTTGAATAACCTCTTGAACGATCTGCCGACTCATTGTGAGGTGTTCAGAGTCGAATTTATTGCAGAATATTGCCTGTCTTTGCTGCTCTAACTTTATCAGTTTGTAGAGAAAAGAAAAGGAAAGGCATATAACACATGTTATACATCGGAAATAATCTGCGCTGGAAGCTGGAATGATCATTCTTTGAAGTCTGTGGAGAATACGCTATCTAACATGGCGAATTGGCGATGTCTTTGTTTACATTTTAGTTTTCGGTAATATTTTTGATAAGCATTGTTTTGCCTTTAATGTTTTATATTTTTCAACATACAAGATTATATTTACTATTCTCGCTTGTGCTATTGTGGCTTGTGGAAGTCGGAAAAACTTTGGAAAATTCTCTCGTTCAAGACACTGAAGACACTGCGTGCTCTGTTTTCGTTTTCTACTGGCTGCACTAAGACTTACTTAAGCTGTTTTGCTCAATAGCGAAAAGTAACTAAGTCGATATTATCACTACAAGTAAGTAAGCCAATATAAATAGGAATAACGTGTGTAAGAGAGTACCTTTGTATCTCATTACATTATTGTAGCTGTAGGTACATTATTGGTCAATCTACCTATGGACAATCATTCCTTTGTTGTGTAGACACAAGCATCTAACTATTTATTGTGGTTAAATATAGTTACTATGTCCGTCAACCTCAGTCTTAACTGAAATTGTTAATTGATATTTATGTACATAAGTAGATGCTGAAATAAACAATTACAACTAGCCAAATAATAACTAACTACACTAGCCAAATAACAACTAACTACAAAACATATTTATAATATTTTCACAGACCGTGCTAGAGCTGAAAATACAAGAAGGGAACGCAACCCAACATCAATCTTGTTGTTCAAACATGGATTGAATATCCAATCTTCTGTATTAATCATTGAAGGTAAGCTTTTTGACACATAGTTAAGAATAAAGCGTAGCAAGTCACATAATTATAAAACTTTGAATATATTTCCTTGGCTGAACTTAGTACATAGACACAACATATATTTTGTGTGTACGTAACTAATGTTTAATATTATAATTCAGTATTATAAAATATCTGGAGACTGAAATATCAGCCCTAAATAAAGATGAAATTATACAACCAGCACCAATGACTAGGCTGATGGGTTTTGTCCAGCCATGGGCTAATGAAAACCTAGTTGATATGCCTACTTTACTTTGCCACATAATTTCTAAGTAGGTACTTTATTTGAGCAAAAAATAATAAGATTTTGTTTTAAAACTATAGAGTTCCTGGGGCGTTTCACCTATGAAGACATGAAGGCAGCATGAAGGATGTCGCCCATGCTGTGTTGCCCCATTGCTCTGCTACTTCAGTTTTCAAGCTTCTCAAGAACTAAAGTAAAAACTGAAGATTGTTAATGAAAGATAATCTTCTTTTTTTTTACTGTTCAGTCTTGTACGACAGCAATATAAATGTGTTACTATTTTGTTAATTGATAACAGTGTAAACTTTAATAAAGTGTTTTTATTTTGAACCTGTACTTGTAATTTTTATTTGTACCTATAAAGGTGCAAATAAAAATAACTTATAATGAAATATTTAAGAATTGAATACTATGCCTTTTATAAACACAGCCAATTGATTATTTTATTGATACTATTTAGAGGTAGGTACCTATTTGCCTAAATTAACTGTCATTTATTAGGTAACAGTAAATAGAGAGAAATAAATTATGGTAATCAAAAACGACTTTTATTATATCTTCACATTATTATGAAATATTTGGACACTACTTTAAGGATTAGTGGAATTTGGAATCTAATGTTCTGTGGCAGTCATCATGGAATAAGTATGTACACACGGCTACACAACAAACTATACATTTCCAGTATAAGCTGACTTCGCATTTTACGAAAATCCTATATAATGCGAGATTAGCTTAAACTGGAAATGCATAGCTTGATGTGTAGCCGTGTGTACTGCTTGCTAATTCTTGCTGTAAGCGCTCATGAGAGTTAATTTTTTTCCTGAATAATGTAGTTGAACCTGACACCTGAAATATAAAAAAAATGAATTTAAATAAATCCATGATTGATATTCCATGAACCATTACATCCATCCACAAAGTCTAATAGGCCTCTCCCTTAAACACTTACATGCACAATATATCTACTTTATAGAACAGCAATATTCTGCTATACTTAAACAACAATTAGGTGCCTACAATTGACTTTATTTAAATGTATGGTAAGTTTACGTTTGATGGTGCATTTCGTATTTACCAACAAACAATAAGATTGTGTGTAAAATTGTTGCTAGGCTAAACACACAATCAATGTTCAACACTAAGAAAGAAAATAATATTGATATTAAGTAGGTACCTTATACAGACAATGATGTGGAAATAGATCTATTTATGGTGTGGTGAGTATGTTCACCGATGTCCTTACAGAATCCATTGACATAAAATGCTTCAAACTATATTATAATATTTGTTCTTCCTGTAATAAATTTTCTTTTCCAATGAAGTTCAAGCCCGACTGGGTTGCTAAGCTTGTGGCTTATGATAAGTTTGATACGGTACGAGGTACGAATTTGTCTTTCCTTTAAAATGCCACCAAAATACCTCGTTTCTGAAATATCATAATATATACAATATATCTTTAGTTTAGGTTGTAAGCACTTGTAACAGAAGAAAACTCTCACAATTATTATTAAAAATCGACCTCGCTGCTTCGGTATTTTACAGACCCTAATACTGATCTATCATTGAGGTTTTACACAAAAACACATTCACAATTTATGAAGACGACGTTCACTTACATAATTATGTAATAAGTAAGGAGATTATACGAGTAAATCCCAAAAATATTGCAAAGAAAATCGAATGCGATCAGTAGGGTGCCTTCTCTTTAGATTGATAGCTCAAAGCAATTACTCGTTGATTTGAAACAAATTTTCAACTGTCAAAATGATTACGTAATTCGACTAATAGCCTTTTTAAACGATTATCGTTCACTCTTTAGCGTCTGAAACAGAGTGCAGTTGACAACACAGATTTTAGAGTTACGTAATTCGAAATTATAAATTGAATGCAATTGTATTCAAAACGAAACAAATTTGACTCAATTGTAAATCGAAAATATGTTGCGTAATTAGATAGCAGAGCTCAGTCTCCCAGGTACTTTCGTACAAAAAAAAAAAAACATACGTATGTTTTAATTTATGTTCAGGTAAAATATTTGCCAAAAACTAGGTAGGAGTGAACATGCACGAATAGAAGCTGTTAGAAAGGAAATTAATTATACGTACTTTTACATTTTTGTCACGCAACGCATGAAGCTAAAAAGTAACTACACATCAAAGTTCGCATAGAAACACCAACCCGTCGGTTAACCCATCAAATGTCCAACTTCTGGCACTTCTGCTATAACATCGCTTGTATCTTTTGAACGGGTAGGCAGAGATACAAGTACAACCCCATTTCTTCAATTATGTCCATAAACCGGGCAAAAATTCAGACTCAATGACATTCAAAATGGCGTCTCAGACCAAATAAAAAATCAAGACAGAGCGCTGCGAACAAGACAGTGAAGCTAAGAAAAACTACACCGCCACTCTGTGCATACACGCTCACACACAATGACACTACAATTAAACTACACCACACAAAAGTGCACACATGTTTACGCAAACGGCTTCTCTTCACTGTTGACAGCGCTGTCTTGGTTTTTTATTTGGTCTGAGAATGGCGTTTTTCAATAATCACCGCACTTGTCTACGGATTGGTGATAGCGATTAAATGCTCGGTAATTATGTTTGTATCCAACCCGCACTGGGCCCGCGTGGTGGATTTTGCTTTTGAATTTGAATCCTGCATCGCGCAATTAGAGTATACCGCGCGATGGACATATATACAATCTCCCAACTTCAACCTCTGGGCAGTTGCCCGCCAGACACGACGTCCGTCTGGTCGGAGGATCCTTCCTTTTCTATGGGGGATGAGTGAACTTTACATCCTGTTCCTCATACCCCTAAAACAGCAAACTCCCTCTTACCGAGAGGAGGCCTCTGTCCAAGCAGTAGGAACATCATGGGCTCATTATGCTTATAGTAAACGTTTCCATTATGCTTATAGTAAACGTTTCCATTTAATCCTTTTTTTGTTTGAACTATTTACTCAAACATGAAACCTTGATAGTGTTGAACTTAGTACGATGTTCTTAATCGTTTAGTCGCCTTAAGTGATGCAGACATAGCGGGCTTGGGTAAATGGACCGTGATCTATCGAGCTGAGGTTAAGCTGCGATTGGTGAGGAGGATCAATGACGAGTGTGCTTTATACATGGAGTGCGCTCAGAATTTATTTTAGCTGTTGGTGTAACCCGACGATATTGGTAATTGAACTATTTAAGGACGCTTTCTCCGTGTAAAAATATCCTGTCAGAATGGATTCCTACCCAAACAGGATAATAAGAAGATTGGAAATTGTGTTTCATAAATATTTATTTAAATATAAGGATATACATATACCTATTAACATAAATAATATAATACAACTAAATATAAATAAATACACGAACAGATAAATACTTACACATAAATACACGAATATACTAAAAAAAATGAGACAAACAATGGGAAAACATTACCGTTGTGATGATACTGCCAGCTTCTTACGAATGTGCTCGCGAACTTTAACTTTAAAGGATAATCGGTTGGTTGCCATCCTGATTTTTTGTGGAAATAACGATATCTTATTGGTCGTTCACAAAACATCTCCTCTTTTCTCCGATATGGTGGAAAATGGGCCTTATCCTGTTTGAGTAGGAATCCAGTCTTATAGGATAGGTAGGTAGGCTAGGCAGACTTTTCAGAGTGGAAAAATCCGTATCATAACTGTTTGAAAAGAAATTGGACATCTCCGAAACCATATCCTTCTACAGGTACCTACTCCATTACAAAACCCTCTTCTAGTCCACCCTGACATACATATTTGTCCAAAAGAACTGGGTTACATAATACGGCTTCCTCCTAACCACACCTAACGCCTCATATTGATTTATTAGTTAACTATAGCAGTGGATTTGTTTCCGCAACGTTTGAAACAAGTGATTATTGTTCATCCGGGAGTTTATGGCGTAAAATTATCTAAATGTTATTATAACTCAAGGACTATTTACGTGTGATTCTTTTAACCGACTTCAAAAATGAGGAGAGATTCAGGTAGTGTTAATCGAATTTTTGTGGGGTAGGTACCACAACTAAAAGTGAAAAATAAAAACTTACTTAAAAAAAAAAACAAAAGACTTCCAAAAACACACTACAAAGTGAAAAATAACTATAATTTTGGAAGTCGGTGGCAAAACACCAACTTTCAAAACCAAAGAGTTCCGAAATTAAAGTAATTGTTCACTTTGAAGTAATATTTTGAAAGTCGGTTGTTTTTTATTGTAGTAAGTTTTTTTAAAGTATTTTGGTCTGATTAATTATTATTGGTTGAAAAGTCATTCGTGGAAGATTCAAGATTAAGATTCCGTAATGACAGTCGTTACGGGTCGTCAGAAGCCCGAAAGTCTGACAACCAGTCTTACCAAGGGGTATCGTATTACCCAGTTACTGGGTTGTGGAGGTCAGATAGTAGCTCCGTGTAAAATACTGATATTCAGCTCCATCCGGTTAGACTGGAAGCCGACCCCAATCTTCAAATGAATTCATTTCACCCTGCAAATGAAACGATTATTTTTAAACTTCTAATAAACTACTATCCCTTGATCTCTAAAAACCCAATTGAAAAGATTTAATCCAACTCATAGTAAGTATGATTAGCTGTCGTTATTTTTGTAACTTTGTCCGCCAATTTTACTAACAAAAACATTCAAAACCCAGGATAAAATATTCCAACATCTTATTAATAGAAGAAGCGCCAAAAATAATGCAAATGTTCGCACAATGCGTTTAGTATGCTCCCGACGTGCCTCGGAGGTCATGTACCAAGATCTTGGCCACGACAGTGTGAGCGAGCGACCTCGACACTTACCGCGTTACTGTGCAGAATCTATGCGGTCGAAAGTTCAGAGATAGAAAGTGTTTCAACTGTGATATTGTTTTGTTTCGGGAGAGATGACCACCGTCTGTCTGGTCATCACTTGTCATGGGTTTCGTTTAGAAGTCAGAAAATTAATCAATCATTTTATAATCACGCCCGTTACTCTCGAAGGGCTAACCCTTCGAGAGTAACGGGCGTGATTATAAAATGTTGCAGAGATGTATAAGTAAAGCCTTGTCTCCTGCGCGTGTTCTTTCGAAACATTACACAAAAAACCTTACACATAAACATTTGTTTTCATAAACAAGCTGTCTCCTGCGCAATTTTTTTTTTTTTATTTGTTTAATAACACATTTTGTGTAGGTGTAGTAATGAGTTCCGACGAGGAATACGTGCTTATAAAGTGACGGACAGTGTCTCTATTACAATCTATCGTCAATTTATCACAACTATTTACAGGACAATATAACCTCAAAACCTGTGTTGACTGACAGTGACAGATATGCGCGGTGCGCGCGGCAGTTGAAAATGAAACAAACCCTTCCCCTCTTCACCCGCGCGGGGAATGTTTTCCATTCAGCTTGGAAAACAAAAACATTTTGTTTGCATACACAAATGTATATGGCCACGCCACTTTGTTTCGATGTTTTTGTGTAATGTTTCGAAAAAACACGCGCAGGAGACACACGGCTTAAACACCCACATTTCGCAATTATGTTTAAGTCCCATGTAATAGGGCGAGACAGGTGGGTGTAGTTGTACAGGCACGTGGTACTCTTCAAACAGCAACGCATCAGAAAACTCATTAGTGCTATGGACAAAGGCACCAGAGAACAAGTTGCCATCAGAAGAACCATCAAATTCAAATTCAAAAGTCATTTATTCAAACTAGGCTGAGAATAAGTACTTTTCGAACGTCAAAATTACATAAGACAGTCCCCCAAAACGCTCACCCTTCACCACTTCTTAGTGCTTTAGCTGGGAAAAAGAAGTGGTGCAACAAACTCCCCAGCAGCACAACTGTCTGTTCAGTTATAAAAAAATGATTCTACATATTAGTATGCAAAATAATTTACATAATTTAAATTATAAATTATTAGCCATATGTCAGCTAGAACACGCCAATATACCAACCAAAAACATCGATAACTAAACTCGGGCAGAAATAAAAAATAAAAACTAAACGTAAACAGAATCTAAATAAAAGCCTCCAGGCATACATACAACACTGGTCGACTGTAGAGTTAGAAGAATAGAATATAGAGTAGGTACAGCAATAAATTCCAGATATAAATGTAGAAATGTTTTATATGGTGACACAATGGGCGGTCTTATCGCTAAAAGCGATAATTTAAAGACAACCTTTGGATGGATTAAAAAGAGGACGGAGAGATAAAACTGTAGGTAGTCTGTATACAATTAATACATACATAAACCTACTAATCTATAAAATATAATAATCATGAAACAAGAGCAAAGAAAATAGAATGATGATGTTTAAGGGGAGAGTAAGTGTTTTTGGTGTAGTATCTAGGTATTTCTCCTTACTAACCCTTATGTCAAACTCCTACGCAGCAACTGACTTGCTATGAACGGTGTACCTATTTACCGATTAAATAATCTGGCTGCGCTGACAACGACTCATAATCCTCCCTTAACTTAATTAGATGATGATACAATATGGAGTGACCGGCGTAATCTTGTTACATTGTTGTGGGCCAATGAAATTCTGCCATCTGGGTGACGTGGAGTGACGTGGAGATAGTGGAAGTTCATGCTTGTTACGTTTTCAAGGGAGTTTTTTAAATGTTTATTACTTTGCATAGAATTAAGTTCTTCTAACTAAACAGAAAGTTGTGCTGCTGGGGAGTTTGTTACGCCACTTCTTCTTCCCAGCTAAAGCACTAGGAAGTGGTGAAGGGTGGGCGTTTTGGGGGACTGTCTTATATAATTTTGGCGTTCAAAAAGTGCTGATTCTCATCCTAATTTGAATAAATGACTTGATTTTAGGTTTGTTTTGTAACCCATCATAGAAAAGACGGATGTATTAAATAAGAAGGAAGTGAATTCCGAGATGACGGATCTGACGGACTAATGGAGATGTATGGAAGGGAAATATGTCCTGACCGACAAAATAAATTGAGATGAGAGCAAAAGGATGATGGAGCGATTTGTGATTGTGAGACTAAGAAAATACTACTGATAAACATGACATGATCGTTACGATGGTAAACTTATTGAAGAACGTAAAACGAGCTGCTGGTGATTGCAATATGTAATTAGACAGACAGACAAGAGGTCACTGCTGCTGTTCTGCCCATGTGAGGGTACCTAGAACATGGAG
Source organism: Agrochola macilenta (assembly GCA_916701695.1). Classification (NCBI taxonomy): domain Eukaryota; kingdom Metazoa; phylum Arthropoda; class Insecta; order Lepidoptera; family Noctuidae; genus Agrochola; species Agrochola macilenta. Next base: position 17,841,379 of record OU753576.1, read on the forward strand.
GACTCTATTAATAATAAAAAAAACATGTATCTACAAATTACGTTTGCAAGTGCAGCTTGTTTCCTCCAGATAATATATAAAAATACCGTTTAAGATAACTTCCAAAAAAACACAACAAAGTGAAAAATAACTTTAATTTCGGAAGTCGGTGGCAAAAACGAAAATTCAAAGACACGGACTTCCGAAATTAAAGTTGTTTTTTTATGTGTTTTTTTGGAAGCCATAGGTATGCTGGCCTAATATCTTTTAACAAAAGGGCATTCCTTGGTTGTTTATAACGACATCCATAGGTCTGTATAGAAGGGGCAGAATACTTATGTAGGTACTTACATAACTTAAAATATCACGCTTCTATTCCCTGAAGGGTTACGCAGAGGTACCTATGAACACCCACATTTCGCCAGTTATGTTTAATTCCCTCTTAACAGGGGGCGAGAATGGCTTTGTTTGTGCCCGGTTGATGGTAGTAGGCTACCATCAACCGGGCCACCAACCACAAAGCCATTCTCCGGGCTGATACTGAGAATTTCCAGATGGTACTTACTCAACAAAAAATTGAAATAAAAGGACAATTCTTTCACTTCCCAATCGGAATGCAAAAAACACTATAATAGTAATCGTGCAACTTGCTTAAATAAAACAATAAGTTTATGTCGTAACTCCTACGCAACTAAGTTCGCGAGCGATGAAAGAATGATCCCTAACGGTTGAGTAGCTTTTGAGATCAATGCGATTAATAAAACCAGGCAGAGATTTTTTTTATTACACGTATGAATGTCGAAGGGGTTATGGCTAAATAAAATCAGCTACAGGGGTTGATCTACGATTAAGCTAAGCTTGCTGAGGTCGATCCGTGGATGGGTAACCGTCCATTAGATATCGAGATATTTCCGTGCCTCGGAAAGCATGTTAAGCCGTTGGTCCCGGCTGTCATTTGTAGATCTTTGACAGTCGTTTCGGGTAGTGAGAAAACCGAAAGTCTGACAACCAGTCTTACCAGGGGGGGTACCTGTTACACAGTAACTGGGTTGTGGAGGTCATATAGGCTGTCATTCCATGTAAAATACTACTACTCAGCTGTATCCGGTTAGACTGGTAGCCGACGATAGTTGGGAAAAGTCTTGGCCGATGATAAGCATGAGTGTGGATGGCTATAAGAGTTGGCTCAACATCACCAAGCGGCTATCTACAATATGCCAGGAGCGTGCCCTCAGCTTTTTCGGACATATTATGCGTTCACCTAAGCATGATCTGGAAAGACTTATGTTACTAGGCCGGGTGGAAGGAAAACGCGTTCAAGGCAGAGCACCGGTGAGATGGTCAGACGCGATCAAGAAGGCTGTTAGAGGCAGCATTTACCAAGCGGTCTACACTACAGAAAACCGCATAACTTGGAGACGCGTCGTATGTGGTCCCGATCCTCAGCATTGAGGGAACGACGAAGAAGAGATAAGAGTAGGGGAAGACCAAAGAAACGATGGATGGACTGTGTGGAAGATGATATTATGGTTAGAAAGGTGGTGACTATCGAGATGATGACTAACAGAGAAGTGTGGAAGAAAAAGATATGTTGGGCCGACATTAACAAATTGGGGTTAACCGCAGGAGAGTGATGATGATTCAGAGATTTTTTTGTAGCAGATGATACTTACGAAGTTCGATGACATCCACCTGTTGTAGATAGGGTAAGCAGAGGCATAGGTCTATCTATCATTCGGATTTAACAGACTTTCTCATGCTAAGGGGTGAGCCCTTTGCAGACGCCCATGATGAATGAAGACTGATTTTTTAATACATTTTCCTATTTAGACGAAGCAAAAGCAGTACCTTAGGATCATAACCGGTTGTGTTTTGTACATAGATGTAAGAATTTATATTTCTATGGTTCGTAGTTTCTCCCTGGGTAGGTAGAATATTTGAGACCATGAGAAGGCGTGGGTTTATATACATAAGCATTTACAGATAGATGTGCTGCTGTGGAGCTTGTTGCGCCACTTCTTCTTCCCAGCTAAGCACTAGGAAGTGGTGAAGGTGGGCGTTTTTGGGGGACTGTATTATGTAATTTTGACGTTTGAAAAGTGCTGATTCTCAGCCTATTTTGAATAAATGACTTTTGAATTTGAATTTGAATTATGTGTGTTTTTTCCTACCACAATTTCAAACTTTAGAAATAATATACGTTTAAGTAACGAGAGGAACTTTTGTCTAGCAGTAGGATGCTACCGGCTAGAATATAATAGAAACGTATGAATATATCGGCGGTTAAGGGTCAGTTAACTTTAACTTTAGATTTCTACGTCAACTTTCATATCTCGTTCCTCTACTATCGATTCATAGACATGCATCAATTAACATATTACATATTAACATCACGCCTCACGAGAATTACCTGGAGGCGTAAGCAGACTTTACCATTTATTTTGTAGTCCCATGTAGGGGGCCAAGCCTATTACCGAACTTCTAGCTGCTATTGGGAATTCAAACAATAATATAGTACCTAATTATTTGGATAATTGAACTTGGGACCCCACATTCGACAACCGACCACTATGCCACTGCTGTACTGTGAAAGCTGTCAATTACAATGTAAAACACCTTAAGGTACATGTCAATAAACATTAATTTAATTAATCTTGGATTACATTGCAAGGTGACTGTATTGTAAACATTGATTTGATTACATTCTAACAATGGTACTGTTCGGTATGCAGCAATGCAAAGCCTTTATTGGCGTGAAATTAAGTATTTTCACTTTTCCAGTGACAATTATCTAAACTAGTGTAACTAAAAACTAACTAATATAGAGAAAAGATTAGATTTATTGCATGTTTGTTTGTTAAGCCGTTGGTCCCGGCTGTCATTCGTGGATCTTTGACAGTCGTTACGAGTCGTCCGAAGCCCGAAAGTCTGACACCAGTCTTACCAAGGGGTATCGTATTACCCAGTTACTGGGTTGTGGAGGTCAGATAGGCAGTCGCTCTATGGAAAATACTGGTATTCAGCTGCATCCGGTTAGACTGGAAGCCGACCCCAACGTAGTTGGGAAAAGGCTAGGCAGATTGATTGCATGTTTGTTTGTAATGAATAAACTCAAAAAATACTTAACCGATTTTAACCTAGAGAAATCTTAATTATCTGCGAGTAACATGGGCTGTATTTTATCGACTTCCACGAGAACGAAGTCGCTGGCAGAAGCTAGTTAAATATATATATATAGTATGTATATTTTTTTATATTTTAAGGTGTCCATTCGGTAAATATTATAATAAGACCAGTGATAGCCTAGTGGTGTGACCGTCGGACTGCCAAGTCAAAGGTCTCGAGTTCGAACCCAAGACACGCCTCTGACTTTTCGAATTTATGCGCGTATTGTATAATTACCACTTGCTTCAAAAACGGTGAAGGAAAACATCGTGAGGAAACCGGCATGCCTGAGAGATATTTTTCGACGGCATGTGAAGCCAAGTCAGAGGACGATCTATGGACGGCTTTAAAACACAGACACCAGGTTAGTCACTAACCACACGAAAAGAAAAAGAAGAAGTAAATATAATTAAACTTGTATAATCATATTATTATAAATTAAAGTCGCTTTTCTTGTCTGTCTTTGTGACCGCGTTCTTATTTTTTTTAACCTCACAACATATTTTGATGCGGTTTTCGCCATCATTTTGAGAATTTATTCCGGAAGGTTTATGTATAAAACATTAATATTAAATTAACATGTATTAAAGAAATTAACCTCAATATTATATCAAGTCATAAAACTGTGTGAATCACGAGCAGGTTGTTATTAAAAAAAAAACGTTTTTTGCCACCGACTTCCGAAATTAAAGTTATTTTTCACTTTGTAGTGTTTTTTTTTTTGGAAGTCGGTTGTTTTTTTTTTTGTAAAAAGTTTATTATTTTTCACTTTTTAGTTGTGGTACTTAACCCACACAAATGCGAATGCACCTGCTATGTAAATAACAGTGACAGGAAGCTATCATCATATTATCCACATATACTAAATGGGAAAAATAAGTATTATTGAAGCTAACTCTAGCTAACAACAAATAGGTGTCAACACTCAACACCAATGTTACCAATGTTGTTGTTAGAGAGGAGATAAAAAAAAGTTATATGTTTTTTAAGTATACAATTTAAGAGTTGTGTTCTAAATCTCATCAAATTGGATTAAACTATTATTGAAAGATTAAAGTTTAAAATCAAACTTGAAGATATCGCGAGGTATTATTCAGCTAGGCATGAAAATGTAGCGTCTTAAACTACAATAATTTTACTCGTCTATTTAGAGAGCTGAAGCCTGAAATCTAGCCGCTAGAAACTGTTATTGAAACAATGTTTAGTTTTCACTTTCTGTCTGAAAACGTAATAAGAACTATCTTAACTGCCGACATTCCAACAACGATACATTAACGGTGTGTCCCATAATTACCTATACATTTCCGCAAACCGAAGGTCATCAACCTGAATTCAATTTAATGATTGAACAAAGTAATAAAAACAAATGTAAATTATGTGGCAAAAACAAAACAAGAACGTTTAAATTAAACGTATCGTAAAGTTATTTAACAAAACATGTTCACTTGAGACCTTGCTCATACGCATCATTTGCGATCACAATCATACAACGATACAACTTCGCGATTTCCACAAAGCAGGCAAAATATAATTATCGAATATATTACAACTCGTGCAAACGCATCAGCAATAATTGGGAACAATTATCTACAGAATTAGAATGCCAATTTTTGTGCCGTAACACACTGGCATGCGTCAATCGCGTGCGGCACTCCCAAACAGTGATAAACGTGCGTGTGTTTTAGCCTACATTAATAGATACAGCACCTAACCTCTTTCCATAATACCCCTCATTAAAACACATGTATGTGCACTATATAGCGTCGCGTAGTCTGGCAATGTCATCTCGTATCGTTTCCGAATGCTTCGCCTCTTACCGGCACATCCCCCCGATATTATAAAAGAGTGTAGTGTGCGCCGCGCGCCCGCAGTCACTCCGCGCCTCCGAGCGAGCAACGTCGCCTGTAATGCAATAGTGTGTCTAGTGTGCCAGTTACCGACATGGAGGGAGCGACCCCTCCCAGCCACGGATTGCCTGAGGACGAGGGCATCGCCTCCGACCGCCGCCCGTCCACCGACGACCACGCCGACCTCTCCGATAGTGCCTCAGATACCGGCTCCGGTGGCGGCAAGGACTCCGGTTGCGAAGTCGCGCCTGATGCACAGGAACCTCCCTACACACCCCCGGACGATGAGCTGGCGCACAGGATCGTGTCACAAGTTGAGTTCTACTTCTCAGACGCCAACATCACGAAGGACGCCTTCCTACTGAAACATGTCCGAAGAAACAAGGAGGGGTACGTGTCACTGAAGCTGATCTCCAGCTTCAAGCGCGTGAAGCACTTGACGAAGGACTGGAGGGTGGTCGCCGAAGCACTCAAGCGGTCTACCAAGTTAGAAATTAATGAATTAGGAACTAAATTGCGCAGGATCGAGCCGCTCCCCGCGTACGATGAGACGACTCCGTCCAGGACCGTGGTGGCTGTGAGGATGCCCATCGACCGTCCGTCCGTAGAGAATGTGTCGCGACTGTTCGCTGGCTGCGGCGAGATCGCGCTCGTCAGGGTGCTTCGACCTGGCAACCCAGTGCCCGCAGACGTGCGCCAGTTCCTCAACAAGAACCCTACTTTGGTTAATTGTGTGTGTGCGTTAGTTGAGTTCACTGAGTCTGAGTCTGCGAGAGAAGCGCTGCGATTACAGACCCCTGAAGATGATGGAATGCGAGTGTATGAGTTGAACGGAGTTCCTAGGGAGCCTAAGAGGAAGGCACCCATCCGTCGAGCGCCACCAAGGCGTCATGAATGCGAGTACTCGTCCTGCTGTAGTGGGTCTGAGCCGGAATACGATTACAGATATGGGACGCCGTTCTATAGGAGGAATTCAAGTGGTTACTTCGCGCCGCGGTCTCCTGAGATCCAGACGTGGGTGCCGCGGCGTCAGTCGACGTGTTCCCACAGCTCGGACTCGGGCGTGTCGTTCTACTGCAGCAGCAGCCGGCGGACGTCGCAGGCCAGCACGGGCAGCGCCAGCAGCGCGGACGGCTGGCTGTCGCGCCGGCTGTCCGGCTGCTCGGTGTCCGGGCCGGAGTGCGGCGGGCGCCGCCTGTCCTGCGCGCCGCGCTTCGAGCCGCGCGCGCCGCTGGTGCCGGACGGCACGCGCGGCTTCCACGCCGCGGCCCGACAGCGCCGCATCTCGGACCTCGCACTCTACTCGCGCTAGAAAGCGCCCGCCAACCGTGACACCTTTCTAATCACGTTGGATAACCGCCTTTCACGTTCTGGCCGCTGGTTTTTTAATCTATTTCGCACGAGGAAGCGTCGTGTGTGTTCCGCGATAGTTTTCCTTCCAGAACAAACTGAGTTACCTTCTTGAACAATGTGATCATGCTCATTTAGTTTTAAGCCACGGAACGCTGTGTTTAGTTTCGTAAATCACTTAAACATGTAATTTATTAGTACATTGTATTTATGAATCTCGTAATTTATTGCGAATGCGCGCGCGTCGCGGTCGAGTTTTCATTTCGAGTTATGTCAGAGTTGTGGGCACAAAATGATCACGCAAAATCGACATTCAGGCGATTGTAGACTCTGAGAGCGATACATGTTCAGACCAGACAGATGTTTATTAGGGCGACGTTGCACTGCACCGAAGCGAGTAATTCTAGCTTGTCTGACCGCTTTGCGAAGAGAGATACACAGAACATTCTCCGCTTTGTAAGGCGAGTGCAGGCATCGACCTATCAGCTGAGTGGAGCGCTATCTCCGCCTCGCCCGCGGTGCAACATCGTCTCAACTCGGAGTAACAGAGCGCGTACAGTTGTAGAATGTATTACATAATGTAATTGCACACATTCTAACTGCGAACGATTTCCTGTAAAAGTAACAGCCTCTCTTACTCCGGCTGGTAAGAGCCGCGACGCGCTATGCCTAACATTTTTTTTTTTTTTTTTTACAATTAAGTCATTTTTAACTTAAGTCAGTCGCCATTTCATGTTAACTGTCGTTTTTAGTTAAGTCTTGTCGATGTAAGTACATTGTGATGATTATGTAGATATTGGGTTGCGCAACCCACTACTTTCTTGTGCGTTTTTTTAATTTATTTTTTTATTGAACAGAGGAACGTTACATGCTTGTAACGGCACAACTATTTCGCTTTTTATTTTAAGTGACGTTGTGACTTTTTGATGGAACCTTCGCGCTGAATCTAAACAAAATAGTTTCTAATTGCTTATTTTACGTATTAATAGATTTGGTGCGTCGCCAAAATAATTTAAAGTCACACAACCTCTGTATATTGTAATTAAAGTTGAGATGATTTATTTTAAAGATATAAATATAAGATTTTTGGAGAAACTTGCTTGTTTTACTTGACCTTCGTCGTGGAAAGTTGGCTCATGATCCGTTTGCCTTGACTGATTGATTCTCACGCTGACTGTGTTGTAACAGGTGAAGTTGACGAGACTATCAGAGTCGATCGATTCAATGTTAATAACGTTTAAAGTTATGCAAATTAAAACGATAGCTGAGATAATAACGGTTATTAATGTCAGTTATTTTGATATTTGTGTAAAAGATTTGTCGAGTTATTAAGAGAAGTGTTGATTGATTTATTTTATAATAGTTTTACCTTCCTGATGATGTTTATTGAATTAGGATTCTAATTGAATATTTGTGAGACAATTATGCTTATTTACGAGTCTGTCGCGACTAGGTAAACACTTCCTTTTGATTCAAGGGCCATCAGGGTTTCGCATTAATACTTCCTTGAGTCTAAGAATAAATTATACAGTAATTAAATAAATAAGATTGGTGCCTACCTAACTAGTTCAAATAATCAAGAAACCAAATTAATTAGTTGAAAGAACTTCAAATGTCCTTCTGAATTTATCTTAGACATTATTGAAATCGGTGAAGGAAGAACATCGTGAGGAAACCTGGACTTATCTATACGAGTACTAATACTAATAATACTAGTACTAATATACTTATACTAATATAGGTACTAATACAAATGTACTACTTAATACTAATCATAATATAAAGAGGTAAAATATGTTTGTATGTAGGAGGTAATCTCCAGAACTACCAGGTCGGTATTGAAAAATTCTTTTTGCATTAGCTAGCCTAATTCTTGAGGAAGGTTAAAGGCTAGTAATTAATATAAGTCTAAAATCGCCAACCCGTCTTGAGCAAGCGTGGTGATAAATTCTCGTGCCTTCTGAGTATGAGAAGAGGCCTTGCACTGCAGTGGAACAGTAATAGACTGACATTAAAACATCCAATGGAACTGAGTTTGGAAATAAATAATGACGAGCTTTTCCATTTGAATTCAGAAGAGCTCGTGGCTAAGTAATAACAGCCACACGGGTCGATCCATCAGGTTAAGCTTGCCGGGTTTTTTCCGTGGATGGGTGACCATCTTTACATACCGGGACGGAAAGCACGTTAAGTCGTTGGTCCCGGTTGTCATTCGTGGATCTTTGACAGTCATTACGGGTCCTCAGAAGCCCAGTCTTACAAAGAGGTGTCGCATTACCCAGTTACTGGGATGTGGAGTTCAGATAGGCAGTCGCTCCAAGTAAAATACTGGCTACTCCAAGTAAAATATTCAGCTGCATCCGCTTAGACTAGAATGCGACGCCAACATAGTTGGGAAAAGGCTAGGCAGACTCTCTCTTCCATTTGAATTCAAGATTCGACTAGGGTTCAATATTTTGTCATGAAGTTATTCCGTCACTTCCCATCGTCTGATTGATTGCGATATTTGCACAATATCGTGTAGTTCATGACAATGAACTTTACCAAGGATGATAGAAGCCGGCATTCTTCAGACATAATGATCGTTAGTAGGGAAACCGAATGAGTCTGAGTTTTTATTGACTATAATATTTTAGAAGCAGACAGTTAAATATAGTTCTACTTAACTACTAGTATATTAGTATTAGCCTTGGCGGTGTTAAGAACTGCTGAATGCACTAGCTGAGCTACATCTTACTTAACAAATGAATATAACAAAACATCACGGTAGGTACTTATTCCCCGATGGGATAGGTAGAGGTGTATCCTAGTTTATCTGTTACAACTTGGAGTTACAGCTATACCTATATAGCTTTAAGTAAGCGGGCACGCCCTTTATGCCTGGAGGCTTTTATTTCGATTCTGTTTACGTTTAGTTTTTATTTTTTATTTCTGCCTGAGTCTAATTCTCGATGTTTTTGGTTAGTATATTGGCGTGGGCTAGTTGACATATGGCTAATAATTTAAATTATGTTTTGTGTTGCGTAATGTAAATTACTTTGCGTACTACTATTTAGAATGATTTTTTTAACTGAACAGACAGCTGTGGTGCTGGGGAGTTTGTTGCGCCATTTCTTCTTCCCAGCCAAAGCACTAGGAAGTGGTGAAGGGCGGGCGTTTTGTGGGACTGTCTTATGTAATTTTGACGTTCGAAAAGTGCTGATTCTCAGCCTAGTTTGAATAAATGACTTTTGAATTGTATATATAGTACAGCTACATTACCCTAGTTATATTTAAGTCCCATGAAATAGGGATTTTTAGGAATCCATAACGGAAAACTTTGTTCGACTTCAAAATTGAACCCCAGTGCTGAGGTAGTATCCCACCCCTATTGAAAAATTGGAAAAATAATTTGTTCAACCAATTACGCCTACCTGCATGACAGTTAAGATAACCCACATGCAGAGAGTCGCCTGCGCTTGTTTCCAATCGTGAGCGACTGCATAACGATTATATTTCTTACGTAAACCAATCTTGTTCTCGTTGCTTTGATCTACATACTGAGTTTATGGGAGAATTTACTTTTTGGAGTCTTTGAACTACATAATATAAGATAACATCGCGCTTGTTTTCCCCAGAGGGTTAGGCAGAGTTGTAGGTATCTATAATACACCCACATTTCGCCAGTTATGTTTAAAAGTCCCATGTAATAAGGGGCGAGCTTATTGCCGTCAACCGGGCACAAATCCAAACTCCGGGCTGCTACTGAGAAATTCTTAATGGAAAAAGCCGAATAACACTTTGCCTGACCTGGGAAACGAACCCAGGAATTCAAGTTCAGTAGCGCTTGAGATACTCGTATTACCAAAGAGGCCATATTATCACAAAATATAAAAAAGTATTGAGATGTTATGTTTAATTTCTTCTTTCATAAAGGTTCTTGATTGATTAACTAAATACGGTGTTATTGACGAATGATGTAATGGGTGTTTTTCAGTGTCATAATGACTTCTTACAAGAACAGCTTCAGAACACAAAAAGCTGTTAAATGAGCCAGTATTTAATCGACAATTAGATGAATAATTGGTTAAACTTGTTAATGATAAGTAATTAATTGAACTGTTCAGCAGTTTGTAACTTGAAATACTTGTGCTTATGCTTAATTTACTAGATCAGGTTCATTTGCCCGTTTGGTTGGTGGTTACAAAGCGGTTTCACATAATTAATACTAAACTTACGTTGACAGTAATGCTCTTGTTCTAAAATCTAAATGAACGAACTAATCACATGTTTTTTTACCCCGACGCAAAAAGAGGAGTGTTATAAGTTTGACCGCTATGTGTGTGTGTCTGTCTGTGGCACCGTAGCTCTTAAACGGGTGAACCGATTTGAAAGCGGTTTTTTTAAAATTGAAAGCTGGTTTTCTTAGATATGTTTTATCAAAGCGGTTCAGCCGTTTCAAGGTCATCAGCTCTTTTGTGTTAGCTGCGTTAGGGATCTTAGAAACATGGGTATTTACTTTACTTGTAAATATAATGGGATTCTTGGTCAGATGCAGCCAGGATATCCAGCACACTAGTACACACTTAAAAAAAAAAATAGCGGATATGTCGTGTTTAGATTAGTTTTGATCAGTATTTATTGCTAAATACAAAGCAATCGTGGCAACACGATGAGCTGATGCTGCAGCCAGGATATCCCACCCATTAACCGTTACCCATTCGATAGCGCAGAGAGGTGAGGGCTCTGTCTATGTTTTTATCTATTCTCAACAAACCCACCTCTCATTCTTACCTGACTTCCCATATTCAATACTTATGCTCTGCCCATAGCAAAAATCTTCGTTTCACCAACAATCGTCTTCTACGATGTCCTTCTCACAGCTCTGGTTTCATTCACTCTTCTTTATTTGTCCAGGCGGTCTTTCTTTGGAATGCGCTACCTTTGAATATCAGGACGGCAACCAGTCGGTTGTTTTTTAAAGTGAAGGTACGTGAGCTTATACGCAAGAAGTTGGCTGAAACATCCCAGCGGTGATTTGCTGGATTCGTTTTCTCCTCTATTGATGGTTATTTCTCCTCTACCGATCGTTATTTCTCCTGACAAAGTTATTCTGTTTATACTATGTATGTATGTATGTATATATGTATGTATTTTTTCTTGTATTTTATAGTTAATTTCGTGTTATCAATACCTTAAGTATGTTGCACCTGCCATGTTTTGTCTCTGAACCACCCTTTTTTTTTTTTTTTGGCTGGGTAATCATCAAATGACTCCTCCCGCTCTGGGCGGAGCGAGAGGGAGTGTCAGACTTTTACTGACTAAAACCCACCCGTGTTCCTTCCGTTGCCTGTGTGCCGGGGCCGCGATATCCCTTTCGGACAAACTCGCAACCCTGGCAGGCATTGGCCCTTACGGACCCCGTCAGTTGGTGCTGACATATCTTTGAGGCGCGCGTGGAACACACCGCGCCGTCGACCCGGGCCTGGTCCTAATCAGACGGCGAGCTAGTCTCTGAACCACCCTAAGGTTGACGGCTAGAAAATGCCTCAGGCATTAAGTCCGCCTTTCTACGGTATTTGTTTTACTTGTGCATAAAGTTTTAATAAATAAATATCCAGCACTCTCGTACACTCTTGAAAAATAATAGCTGTTTTTGACTTTTAAAATGTTCGCTTTTCTTTTCTTTTACTTTCCTTTGGGTGATGCTGTTCGTCACTTTTGAAGCACGTCTTCTTTGTCGGAACTCATTACTACATCTACAAAAAATGTGATAATATTCTAAAAAATAATGAGACTTGCGCAGAAGACAGCTTGTGTATGAAAACAAATGTTTATGTGTAAAGTTTTTTGAGGACACCCCGTGGGTGTCGTAAAATGCGACTAAAGAACTTACTAGAGAATGGGCAGCAGCGTTCTCTATGCATTTTAACACCATACTGCGATCGCCAACCCGCCTGCCAAGCGTGGCGATTATGGCAAACCCCCCCATTGGGGGGAGGCATATGTCCAGAAGTGGACGTCTTTCGGCTGAAATGATGATGATGAAGGTTTTATGTGTAATGTTTTAAAAAAACACGCGCAGGAGACACTACACTTTAGAAATCCCTCGTTCTGAAACAAATGATACAAAAAAAAGTAGGTTTTTATTAATCATTTGTTTTATTATATTTATAAAACCACATTTTGACAAGATAAAGTAAGTATGTACTTAAAAAAACCTTGTAAAAAGCAGACATCGAAAAAGCTTCCTCAATTAGAACTAAGTATTTAAGTTAAAGTTTGTTAAAACTGACTGGTTAGTCTATTGATCGCCAGCGCTATTCCTGAGCATGAGGTCCTGGGTCATTCAAAGTGTAATTGGGTTTCACCGTCTGGACTTTCTCAGTAGCAGCCCGGAGGCTGGAGTTCCGGGTGATCGCAATAGGCTCGCACCCTGTTAAATGGAAACATAACTGGCGAAATGTTGTTGTACTGTAGGTACACCTCTGCCAAGCCCTTTGGGGAATACAGGCGTGATGTTATGTTATTGTTATACTTAATAAGTAACTAACTACTTGTAAATTTAATTACATTTCCAACTTAGAGAAGCGATCTAGTTTTTTGTTAGCAGTTATTTTATAACCGTTATTAGTTATTAGATAATCGTTACGGACCGATGCGTTATTGAAGCTATGTGGAGCAGATTAGGGTTCCGTCAAAGATAGTTGATGGTTCGAAATATGACATTTTAATCGACATAAAAGTTGCCACAGCACAATTTGTCTATGTACAAATTATTACACAACTAACTACTTAAATACTGAATTATATGACTAACTATACAGATAAATACAAAAAAAAAGGATAGGAAGGCGTCGAAGTACTCGTCCACATCGCTGTCATCCGGAAACGTGTCCAGAAGACTGGCAGCGTTGCCACGTTTAATGGAAATACAAATTCCTTGGCCAAAGAACGTGACCAGAGGGCTGGCTGCCCTCTGGTCACGTGAAGTATGGACCAGTCGGCGAGAAATAAATCGCAACGAAATAGCATGGAAAATATATAATTGAAAGATTTTATTAAGGCGACGATAATAAACTTTTAGTGATTTATACTGAACATCACGTCCAAACGAGTAGTGTTAATGATTTGGAAAAATATAATATGTTAAATTAGAGCATTTTCTTAATAATTTAATATTTGAATATTTTAGATTATGTTTATACTCGTATTACATAGTGAAATTAATTTGTAAAATTAACTCTAACGCGGATCAAAAAAAATCACGCAAAATCTATCAACCGTATTTTTCTGAAACTTTAACCATTTTAAAGATAATTTAATTATTGATTGTTTAGTATACGTGTCTTATTAAAATACCTTTTCTATGTTTAATAAATTTATAATAATGCGTCTTATTTGGGACAGTGCTTCTTGATGGCCGAGTTCTGTTACTGGCTGGACGTACAAAGCATTGCGTTAGCTCAGTACAGAACACACAAGCTAACTACTCAGGGTCACTGGCATATATCTGCGTCTTAAGTATTGATTGAACAGAGTTTGATATTACGGATTCTTGCAAAATTAAATGAATACCTGTTTCTAAATATCAAACTACCATAGCTTCAGTAACTATTATGAAATTGCCTTTCAGACTACCGTACCGATTTGATTTCACCTTAGGAAATTTTACTACATGTAAGTGTTCTGTGATATTAACTAATATGGCAGTCCACCTGTGTGCCGCATCTGCATCTATCGTGACAAAGCAATGCGTGTTAGCTTCATATGTTTTAATCGCTAAAAAGTTATTGCACTAATGCGGTGGTTACATTAGCGGCTTCGCCACGTTTGTTATGTACCGCCACCCGGGCGATAAGTGCTTCGCAGCCCGAACTATCGCGACGATAACCGATAATGGTTGGTGACATCTGCGTGTATCGTATCACTGTAAGAAGCTTCGTCACATCAACCCACTGTTGGGCAAAGCCTCTTCCCATAACTTCCAGTGCTTGCGATCCAGTGCTAATGTAGACCACCGGTCATTTGTTTTGTCCAGCTCGTCCCGTGAATTTCTACGGGCGCGACGCATTTTAGCTGTCTCAGGGCTCAGGGCTCCACCTGTGGGGATCGTGCGGTCCATGGCTCTTTACGGGGCACCGGGGTGGGCGCGTTCATTAAGGCTGCGACCGGCCCAGCGATTGAACGCGTCCCAAATGGTCATGGCAATTAGGCTGGTCAGAGGATACCGCACGGTCTCCCGTGAGGCGGCAAGCCTTCTTGCCGGACTACCGCCATGGGACCTGGAGGCAAAAGTCCTCGCGCACATGTGGGAGTGTCGCGAGGAGGCGAAACGCCAGGGCGTAACTCCGCTGCCGCGAGAAATCACGGCATAGCGGACAGAGCTCCGGCGGGATCTCATGGCGGCATGGAGAGTGCGATTGTCGCAAACCAGCGCTGGGCACGCCACGATTGTGGCGATAAGTCCCCTCTTTGAGGAGTGGCTAGAGAGGCGCCACGGCGTCCTCACCTTCAGCCTGACGCAGGTCCTCACCGGACACCGGCTGTTTCGGGAGGTTTCTGTTCCGTATAAAGCGGGAGGAAACGCCCGGGTTTCACCACTGTGTGGATCGCCCGGAGGACACGGTGGAGCATACGGTGGAGGTCTGCCCTGCTTGGGCGGAGCACCGCCGTGTCCTCACGGAGGCGATCGGCGGCGGCGATCTCTCACGTCCGGCTCTGGTTCAGGCCATGGTCCGGAGCGAGAGTGCATGGGAGGCCATCACTTCCTTCTGCGAAGCAGTAATGCTCGCGAAGGAGGAGGCGGAGCGCACGAGGGAGAGGCAAGATTCGCGCCCTCGCGCCCCTAGTCACCGCAGGAGACGCCCGGAGTCGGGCGTCGGGAGTCGCGAGCCGACTTCCGGCCACGACGGTGAGCAATGGGTAGCTCGCCGTCCGATAAGGACCAGGCCATGTCAGGGTTGCGAGTTTGTCTGAAAGGGATATCGCGGCCCCAGCACACAGGCAACGGAAGGAACACGGGTGGGTTTTAATCAGTAAAAGTCTGACACGCCCTCTCGCTCCGCCCAGAGCGGGAGAAGACATTTGATGATTTCCCATCCTCAAAAAAAAAAAAAAAGGGCTCCACCTGTGTGAAATATAAAATACTGTTCTTAAATGTAACCCTATCATCTTTAATTGGAAAACAAACTATCGTTTTTGAGTTCAATTGATACCCGAATTTATTACAGTGTAAAAATTCAAAAAAATAAAAGAAACAAAATTCAAAAGTCATTTATTGAAACTAGGCTGAGAATCAGCCCTTTTCGAGCGTCAAAATTACATAAGACAGTCCCCCCAAAACGCCCACCCTTCACCACTTCCTAGTCCTTAAACAGACTACGGAACCTACCCAACGTACTATAAGTTACGCACAAACCACTAGTTCCTCCTACTCACACACATTGACACAGTTTAAAAACAATTCGTACACCCAGCCTAATTTCAATGCCTGCGTAGGAGTCTTCTCAATGGGCTATACAGTTGCAATCATCAATCTTGTCATAAAAGTGGCATAAGCAGCGCTGCAGGCGACATTGACATTAATCTTCATGCAATAATAGCTAGGTAATTAAATGAGGTTTTCGTTTTTAATTAGCAGAAGGCTGGTGGATGACGTCTAACGGAGTGTTTAACAGAAGCAATGTCAACCTAATCACAATCAAGAAGGTAGAAATATAAATAACAGAAAAAAATAAAAGTATCTTAATGATCCTTTTAGATTACCGCTATATTGTAGAAGTGCAGATTTATTCTGTAAAAATCTCAACGTGAAAACTTAGGTGAAGTGAACTTGAAAAGAGCTGTCATTCCGCCTGATGTGAAGTGAGCTGATGTGATGTGAGCTGATGTGAAGTGAGCTGATGTGAAGTGAAACTTCAACACAGCTTCTTCACTTCAAGCTCACTTCCCCTAAGTTTTCAAGGTGATTTTTTTTACAGAATAGATCGCTTGTAGTCTTTGTGACTTTTTATTTTCATTCATATTTAGATGACATTTCAATAAACACAAAAGTACAGCTTGATTTTTGATTTTATATCAGAATGCACCTCAAACGCTGGTCTTAAAGATAAACACAACCATACCACCCCTTGTTCTTTCTTTTGAATAAAATTGCCTGAATTAGAAAAGTTCCTTCTTCGGTTTTCAGATCATTTCTTCTTCTACAAAGTGTCAGTCATCTGCCAGCCTTTTTCCAACTATGTTGGGGTCAGCTTCCAGTCTAACCGGATGTGTCTAACCGGAGTATTTTACATGAAACGACTGCCTATTTGACCACCGCAATGCAGTTACTGGGTAACACGGTTACCCCTTGGTAAGACTGTTGTGAGACTGACTACCTGTAACGACTGTCAAAGATCTACAAAAGACAGCTGGGAGTAACGGCTTAACATGCTTTCCGAGGCACGGAGGGGTTTCGGTATGTAAGTAATGGGTGGTGACCCATCGTCGGACCGATCTTGGCTTGTTGCTTAGCCTTGAAGATCCGCCTGAGTCGCTGTTATTATTTAATCACGAGCCCCACACTTCTTCAGCGTGTCAACGGCAATTTAAATTCTACCAGAACTTAGCCTAGCCTACAGCATCTTAGACTGCCGGGATTTCCATACGATTCAAAAATGTCCGCCGTCTGCTCAGCGTCCAACGGCGTTGCTATAGGTTTTGAAACCCGGAACAAAGCAGAAAAAAACATAAAAGTTAACATAAAATTATACATTAGTTAAGTACAATAACTAACAAACAGAATACGGATGAAAACATGTCCAAGGTTAATATTTATTAAGATACGAATTGTAAACAAAATATCGTACTTTGGTGCGAATAACTGTTACTATAGGGCTGTCAATGAGGTTTTTTCTTGGCAGTGCGTGTTATTAACTGTTTACATAAAAGTCTCCACGTGTGACGACTGACAGTGAGTCCCACTACCAAACTTGCTGATTCCAAAATCTTTTCACCACGGCATGATGAGAAATGATTTTCAGATTCTGGGTTGTGCAGGTCAGATAGGCAGTCGCTCCACGTAAAATACTGGTATTTAGCTGCATCCGGTTAGACTGCAAGCCGAGCCCAACATTCCTAGTTGGGAAAAGGCAGATCATCATCATCATCATTTCAGTCGAAAGACGTCCACTGCTGAACATAGGCCTCCCCCAAGCACCGCCACTTCGACCGGTTCTGTGCTTCCCGCATCCAGCGGAATCCTGCAGTCTTCACAAAATCATCGGTCCACCTTGTGGGAGGCCTTCAAACGCTATGTCTTCCGGTACGCTGTCGCCACTCCAGAACCTTTCGGCCCCATCGGCCATCTGATCTGCCACTTATGTGTGGCAATTCTCCGGGCTATATCAGGTACCTTGGTTCTCCTGCGGATCTCTTCATTTCTAGCCAGATGATGATGAAAAATGATTCTCACAGCTTATAACACACGACGGGAAGATCAGTCTGTAAACCTCTACTGCTGATGTGTAGTTTTCCTATTGATTGGAACTGTCATAGTTAAGAAATTCTTTTTTTCGCTAATCTTGGTGATCAAAATTTGGAGTATGTTATTGAGTTGAGAATTCCATTAACAGATGGAATCACGCTGATGAACATACTCTTGATGTAATCTCTTATGAGCCTAAACCTCCAGGAGTAGAGAGGGAATGCAATTTTAAGCCCTCAGCAATCCCTGGATACAGAATGAAACTTGGAGAGAATTTTTATTTTTCTAACTCCTGTGGCGTCCTGACGTCATTCGCCCAGAGATTCAATTTGACAATCGCACCTCTGACTGACGTACGTGAACGCTGTGCTGGGTTCACGTATTGAGTAATCGAAGTTTGTAATATGTATATAATTATGTGAAGTCTTTTTTCAATTTCATGTTTTTAATGTTATATTTACCTACTATGATCCTTTGTTGGACGATATAAAAAAATATAATTATTATAAGCCCCTTTAAGCTAAAAGTTAAGAAAAATATCTACCGAACCACTGAACGGCGACCGGTTGTAGCACAAGTAACCGTTCATAGATGACGAAGCTCGTAGTAACTTGTACTAAAACGTAATCAATTAGTGTTATAATGATGAGTCAGCTTCCTTGTGCGAACACCTCAGCTTGTTGGTAAACAAAGTGGAACCGGTCTCCAAACGTGTGGACTTTAACAATATACAGCCCGTCACAGAAATTCGGTGTATTTTCAGTTAATCAAATGGTTTCTGAGATGGTTTGGTTTTGGTAAGGCAAACATTAGGGATGTCGACAAAAAAAATGTTTTGTCCGTCAGGTATATTATTAAAAAATATTGGACACGTATTTTTTCTTTTTTTACGTAATCAAAAGATTACGGCTATACATTGAGTTAAAATGTGGCATGACATCGCTCTCCGGTTTATACTGACTTGTGACGTGGCGAGCCCCTACTTCCCAACTCTAAAGCGTTTTATTTAAACCATTTTTTATTAATATGATAAACAAAAAATACTTGTCTAGTATTTTTTATTATCTCAAACTCAAAGCATTTATTTCAATTAAACCATTTACAGGCACTTTTGAATTGTCAAATAGTCGCGTCAGTTAGTCAGAAAGTTGAAGCTAGCTGCCCATTCCAAAACGTAGATCTTTATGGAGAAGAACGGGCAAGAAACACCAACGACACTCTTTTAAATATAGAAAATTACAAAATCCTGAGTACATTATTCTTGTTGCTTCTATATGTGAGAACAATGTACAAAAAATAATCAAGACAATTCAAAATATAAGATTAAAAATAAGCCATGGCAGATAAGAGATGACTAGTCACAACTGACGGCGCCTGTTCACGAACATGACGCGTGGATCAGCACCATCTAACTGACGGACTAAATTGATTCTTTTTTTCCCCAGCCAACATCTCTATTATAATACCTGGGATTGTTTCACCTTCATTTAAAAGCTCATGTTCTGAAAGGTTAGAGGTTGTCTATAACTAAGGAAATTCTCCTCAAATGAAAATAAAATGAGACTTTCTAGCGTGAATCCCACTTTCCGGGGCCAACTTACTTAAACTTCAAAATCTTTTTTGATCACAATGCAATGCCTTATAGCTGGAGGTTGCTTCATGAACATCCCAAACCGCCATTCTAAAACTCCTGAGTCAGTCACCATTGGGCCAAGTTAAGATTGTGCATGAAAAACCAAACAAGCTGAAGGTTTCGTTTCCGAAAGCGGTGAACGGTCACACAATAACGGCTGTCCAAATACACACCGTTTTATGACACCTTAATGTCAAATACTGGTAAAGATGACAGATTTTCAAGACGGAACCGTTTTTAAGCAGTCAGTTTTTTTATGTGTAACATCTTTCCTCTGGCTTTCCTGCAATCTGTGGGTGTGATTTTGTGCTAGAGTTGGCTGATAGATGGTACCAACCCATTTTCCGAGAGGTTGTAAACAGGATGTTGATGTTGATGATGATGATGATGGTGATGGTGACGATGACGATGACGACGATAATGATGGTGATCATGATGATGATGAATATTGTTTATATCATATATGCGTCAACCAAGATGTCAGATGTTGAAGACTCGCTCGTTTTTTGTGGCAGCCCTAACGCTTACAATGGTCGTCATTATATAACATGCGCTGAGCGAGTTTTACGAGACATTACATAACGAAACAGTGCATTTACATTAAAATTATTGTTAATACACTGTATTGTACTTCTTTAATGGGCTATGTGTAGATAAAATTGTCTTTTATTTGGACTATGGACAGCTGGCAGATTGCTTAATATTGAATTAACTTTAGTTGGTGTCGAAATATAATATTAAACGTTACGTTGATGGTGGATGTTACAAAGCTGTGTTCGATATAGGGTTTTCTATGTTTAGCTGACACTGCAACTAACGTAACAATTGAACGAAAAACAGTTTCACCAAGTCCAACGTTGTCGTCTTCATGTTTGTCTCTCATCATCCGTTTGACCCCTCTTTCGTATACTTCCTCTTCCCCGACTCCACAAGCGGCACCATCAGTTTCCTAATTTCTCTCTCCAATTCTCCCTGATTCTCACATAGAAGTTCAGACTCACGTCACAGAATTTCTTCATTTGTGTTGGCTACTTTCGGCTTTCGGTTTGAGCCACAGTAATCATAATCATTCTCCTGCCTTTATCTCAATTTATTCGGGTTGGCTTAACATGTATTTTTCTTCCATAATTCTCTATTAGTCGTGATGTCGGTAGTGACACCCCTTTCTAGCCATTATCATCTTTCATACAGTCTATCCAACAGTTCGGTTTGACCCACAGCATTATGTTTAGATTACTGCGGAAGAGTTCATGCCTCTTGTACTTTAATTTCAAATTCAATTGCGTGTCTGACTGGTTTTGATAAGATCTATAAATCTCATGAGAATTATTGAATTTGATTCCCAGGCAGGTCTGTCTTGGGCATGCCACAATTGTGGCGATAAGTCCCCTCTTTGAGGAGTGGCTAGAGAGGCGCCACGGCATCCTCACCTTCCGCCTGACGCAGGTCCTCACCGGACACGGCTGTTTCGGGAGGTTCCTGTTCCGTATAAGGCGGGAGGAAACGCCCGGGTGTCACCACTGTATGGATCGCCCGGAGGACACGGTGGAGCATACGGTGGAAGTCTGCCCTGCTTGGTCGGAGCACCGCCGTGTTCTCACGGAGGCGATCTCTCGCGTCCGTCCCTGGTTCAGGCCATGGTCCGGAGCGAGAGTGCATGGGAGGCCGTCACTTCCTTCTGCGAAGCAGTAATGCTCGCGAAGGAGGAGGCGGAGCGCGCGAGGGAGAGGCAAGATTCGCGCCCTCGCGCCCCTAGTCGCCGCAGGAGACGCCCCGGGCGTCGGGAGTCGCGAGCCGACTTCCGACCACCGTAGGCGCGGGCTTGCGGACGGTGAGCAATGGGCAGCTCGCCGTCCGATAAGGACCAGGCCCGGGTCGACGGCGCGTTGTGTTCCACGCGCGCCTCAAAGGGATGTCAGCACCAACTGACGGGGTCCGTAAGGACCAACGCCTGCTGGGGTTGCGGGTTTGTCACACAGGTAACGGAAGGAACACGGGTGGGTTTTAGTCAGTAAAAGTCTGACACGCCCTCTCGCTCTGCCCAGAGCGGGAGAAGTCATTTAATGATTTCCAACCCTCAAAAAAAAAAAAAAAAAAGGCAGGTCTGTCTATTACCGTGTTAATAAATGATGGTTATTTATTCATTCTAAAGAATGAATAGATCAGATAGTGATAAGTTGCAGTTAAATGGTTGATGCCGTGATAAAGTTATATCTCTAGGTATATAGCTTTATAATGGAATATAGTTTTATAAAAGCGGTTCATAACTGTCTTACTAGGAATATGACTATGATATTTTTAATGGTAATCTGGCAGTTTGAGTACTTTATGTGGCCTACCCAAATGTCCTTTCTTTGGTATTGTTCGTCGAGTCGTTGAACTCCTTAAGTTCTGAGTTGAGCAACACGATTACTGACAAATGCGTGCACTGACTGGACAGGTCCACTCAAATCTGTATAATTCTTTCCTCAGCAGACCATTCGAGACACAAATCTACATGGTCCTTAAATGATCTGACCAAGACTATTTCTGGGTTTTATATACACATTGACATTAATGAATTTTATATATACAATGACATGAATATTTACTTTTTAAAGTATTATATTGTTTTAATAATTGTGAACGTGAAGACTATGTGGGTCATTCCTTTTTATTTTATTATTTAGTTTTTATCACGGTCTGGCAGCTTGAGTAATTTATGCGGCCTACCCAAGCGTCCTTTCTTTGGTATTGTTCGTCGAATCGTTGAGCTCCTTAAACCCTGAGTTGAGCTGCACGGTCACTGACAAATGCGTGCACTGACTGGACAGGTCCTCTCAATCTGTGTGGTTCTTTCCTCAAAAGACCATCTCAGACACCAATCTACATGATCTTCACATGATCTGACCAAGATTATGTCTGGACTTTAAAAGAGACTGTGACCTCTGAGTTTGTTTCGGCCTTTCTTCTCGGAGTAGTCAGATAGGAAACGCCGACCTCATCTAGTTTAAAAAATATGACTGACGTGTAAAAGTGTTTTGTCCAAACCCACTTACAGAAATAAAATCATTTATAATTTTTTTATCATTTATTAGATACGAGCACGATCTAGAAATATAACTATTAGGGCACTCCGACCTAACAGGTTAGGTTAGAACTGTGACCAACTATGACGAAATTGGTCGCAGGTCACTTTCATATCCTCCTCTTACCAACAGCATCAAAAATATTTGAAAAAGCCATGTGCAATAGAGTTTACGCGTTTTGTGAAAAATATAACTTATTTAACGACTGTCAAAACGGTTTCCGAAAAAACCGATCCACCATCTTGGCAGTCTATAAATACATACAAAAAGCTCTTGATATTATCAATACAAAAAAGTACGCCATCGGGTTACTGCTTGATATGACAAAAGCTTATGATAAGGTGCAATTTGATCTATTACTTAATAAACTTCACTACATAGGAATCCGGGGAAAATGTCACGAATGGTTTGCATCGTATTTACAGCATAGGGAACAACAAGTAGAAATAGAATATTTTAACCACAAAAAAAAAGAAATAGAACTCTTCAGGTCCGACAAAGTAGCAATCAAAGCTTCCATTCCACAAGGAAGCGTAATAGGCTGTTTTCTATTTCTTGTGTACATAAACGACCTTCCTAATCATATAAAGGAACCTTGCGTCTTGTTTGCGGATGATGTATCAATAATTGCCTCATGTGATTCTAGCCTTAATGTAAATGATAAATTGAACTCCATACTTAACGCTACAACAAATTGGATGACAGAACATAACCTTGATATAAATTTTACTAAAACCAAAATAATGATTTTTCACCCTCTTCAAAAATCACCAATAGATATAAATTTTAGCTTCAAAGACTCCAAACTAGAAGTAGTTAGTAAGTTCACTTTGTTAGGCCTAGACATAGACTCGCACGTTAATTGGAAGTCGCACATCCAAAAATTAAGAGCGAAGCTGTCTAAATTTTCGTATGCCCTCCGCGAAATCAAAAAAACCACAGACCTAAAAACTGCGTTAGTCACGTATTACGCGTACGCCTATGCATGGCTCAAATATGGTATCATCTTATGGGGAAATAGTACAGACGCGCCCACATTATTTACCCTACAGAAAAAACTTATCAGGACTTTAGTTAACATAGATGATACAGATAGTTGTAAACCCCACTTCCATGAACTGAAAATTTTAACCTTACCCTGCCTCTATATTTTTGAAACTTGTAAATTTGTACGGAGATATCCAGAATTCTATACAAAAAGAGAAGACATACAAACTAAAATTATACTTAGACACAAAAACAGACTAAACATTCCAACATCACGATTAAAAATGCATTCCTCAAGTACTTATGTAATGTCAATAAAATTATATAATAAGCTACCGGAACAAATTAGGAACATAAATAGATATAATAGTTTTATTAATAAATTAAAACTATTTCTTTTAGGTAAAAACTACTATAATATTAATGAATACTTAAATGATGATCTATGATTACAAAATAATAAAATCCTTACTAATAATAATTCTTTCTCCCAAATATATTATAAATTAAATAATTGTATTTTAGATAGATTTTATTTTAATATTATTATTGTTTTACCATTTTAATTTTTATCGTTATCTTTTCTATTTCCTTTTATTTTTAGTTAATTGAAATCTCATAATAGTATTAATTATACTAACATTATCTCAATAATTTCTCATTTCTATTAATACGTAATTTATAAGTTCACATATATTTATAAAAATAGTTTTTTACGAAATGTTATCCTGAAATTTTAATTTTAATTTTAATTGTAAGTTAATACTTATGTTGCTGTGCCCTAACAGGGTCCATAACTGTACTTTAGCTTTAAGCCTCATGTAACATCTTTTATACACATTATGGTATGCAAATAAATGAAATGAAAATGAAATGTAATGATATAATTACGGTTTACAGGGTGGCACGAACACCTATGCGAAAACTGTTACCATGGATTCAATACAAAATGATTGTGAACTCCCTGCGTTGAAATTTTTCGTAGGTTATTTAAAAAAAACAGCTGTTCCGTGCACTTTTCTTTGAAACAGCTGACTTTTTTTTTAAATAACCGTCGATCAAGCCGTATGGTATCAGTTTTCGATGGCCCTGCCACCCTGTATAGCTATATCCTTAAGAATATAACTATATCACAGCTTCAACTATCTTACTGCGACAGATATATATTGCATCATATCTCAAACAAATTATTCAAATAACGGCCATTAAGAATGAAGACCTACAAGAAAAAATGGAAGTTAATGCAGATATCAAAGTATTTATGTATTCAGGATAATTTGTGAGACAGATGAGTCGGTGACACGATACAAAAGGATAAATCAGATGGATCGCTGTAAATTGAAAGGCTGTAAACGAATGACGGGTTTAAATAATTTATTGAAGTATTTTACGAGGCAAGTGACAATATGTTGAATATTTTATCGAGCTGCTGCAAAACAATATAGGCAGGGGCATTCACTATGTAGTTCTCGCAAAATTTTGAATATATGAGTATTCAATCAATCAACTCAGCCACCGCTGTCGCAGTCCACGGCTGGACATAGGCCTCTCCCAAGCTGTGACATCCGGTTTTCCTCCTTCCGCATTCAGTCTATCACGGCCTCAGACCAAATAAAAAAACCATGACATAGCGCAATGAAACTACAATCAAACTACACCTCACTAAGTGCACACATGTTTACGAAACCGGCTTCACGTCTCTTTTGACAGCGCCATGTCTTGGTTTTTTATTTGGTCTGAGATCACGGCCATCTTTTTAGATCTATGTGGACCGGCGAAGTAAGTATTAGAATATTTAAACTAGTACTAGGAGAGCTCAACATTATGAAAGGGCTCATGCAAGAAAAAATACTGCTGCTACGCCTATTTTCCCCCGAGCACCATCACGGTAAACTGACAACAAGTATTACCAAGGGGTATCGTGTTACCACCTGGGTTGTGGAGGTCAGAGAGGCAGTCGCTCCATGTAAAATACTGGAATACCAGTATTTTACTTCTGTAGCTACTCTACCGGTTACTGGTGATGATCATGAATAAAGCCTGTTACTATCGGTAAAATGACGGGACTTTTAAAGAAAGAAAAGAAAGAAAAATTGTTTATTCTGCACAATCATAACGCACATATAAAGACAAATATATACATAAAATACACACATACAAAAGTAGCCAAAGGCCTCGTATTCAACCAATAAATAAAAAATAAAAACAATGTAGTTCTTTTGAACTTATAGTTCATCGATGACGGGCTCACACACACCAGTTACTTTCAGATGTGTTGCATCCTCCGTAGTATTTAACAAATATGTCATCATTGCGAGCTTTGTAGCACGTATCTCCGTTTCCCAATAATCTAGCCAAGGAGCCTAAAAGATGAACATTTTCATCTTTTAGACAGCTATAGTTAGGCTACAGAGGGGCTCGTGGCTAAATTATGATCGCCATACGGGTCGATCGACCATCATTGACCAGACCAATGACCATCCATTACATATCCAGACCCCTCCGTGCGTCGGAAAGCACGCTACTCAGGGGGACAGGCAGTCGCTCCATGTAAAATACTGGTATTCAGCTGCATCCAGTTAGACTGGTACCCGACCCCAACATAGTTGGGAAAAGGAAATCTGCCTAGCAGATAGATTTTTAGGCAGCTATAGATAAAGTTGTGCAACAAATCCCTTACCTTTGTACCATCACGGACACTATCCTATACGGATAACGAAAAACTGTTAATACATACGTAGCCAAGTCGTAAAAATGTTTAGTTTAAACGTAAACTATCATTACTGTTTAGTCGTAAAAGTCAATTGAGGGTAACAGCTGACCAATACGGCGTATGACTATCTGCCTATTACAAGTTTGAAGTATTAACCAGTGCGCACACCAGACACAAAGACAGAAATAATAAAAAATAGGTTTATATGTCAAAGAAACACACGTGAAAAATAAAATAAAACAAAATATAATAATCGGAAAGAATAATAGTCGGCAGCTGCACGTCGGGATTGTGACAAGAAGGCTTCTACTCAGCATGATGCTGAGCTATGGGGGGGCTATAGGGGGGGTCTCACAAAACAGCGCTGATTTTCAGTAGCCACCAGGAAATGACGTACATAAACCAAGTAAGGTTTAAAGATTTGCCAAGCAGTTTACTCTGCCAAAGACAGAAAAGTTTGTGAGAATGAGTAAGACTGTGACAGAAAATCTGAGGAGCGAGAGATGGTCGTGATATGGAGCGTATGTGACACAGAGGAATGAGGAACATGTCACAAGAAAGGAGCCAAGTATAATGGTAATAAGAAAAGATGTACCAAAGAAAAAAATATAAAAAGAGATGAGAGATGAAATATGGAAGAGACCAGAAAGGAAGTGAACTCGTGAGATGAAGGCTTGTAAGGAAATATGGAAGAAAAAGACGTGCTGCGCCTACCGCAAATAAATTGGCATAAGGACATGGGGGAGGTCATGCATAAACTCAAACTCGAAGCATTTATTTAAATTAAAACATTTGAAGGCACTTTTCAATTGTTAATAATTACAACATGAATAATGTAACCAATATTTTGTAACAATATTCTGATTTAAAAGAGTGTCGGTGGAGTTTCTTGCCCGTTCTTCTCCATAGGAACCTACTACGCGTTGGAATGGGCAACTAGCTTCATATTTCTGACTGACCGACCCCTTGACAATTCAAAAGTGCCTGTAATTGGTTTATTTGAAATAAATGCTTTGAGTTTGAGTTTGAGTTTGTTAAGGAACCGGCCAGTCACAAATGTGAAGCTGGTTGCCCATTCCAAAGCGTAGTAGGTACCTATGGAGAAGAAACGGCAAGAAACTGCATAGAAGATTATATTGTTTCAAAAACATAGAAGATTCTTTCAGTAGCAATTATGATGAGGTTTTGAGTGTACGCGCCATCATTGTTTTCATAAAGTAATATTTAGTCTGTGTTAAGATAGTATTGACTCAAGTCTGCGCACAGCCTTAATTCACCTTCGATGACTATGCGCTGTCGACCTTTTTACTTGAGTTGTCGATACAATAGCATCTAATATGGTGTGGATCTCTTGTGTCGCTTAGCTTTGGTCTTACATACGTTATGACTATTAATAGACGGATTTATAAGATGTTTTATGTCACATATGGCTTTTATAAATGGCCAGTGACAGAAAAGTTGAAAGGAAACCGTTTGGCTTGATATGGGCATGTGATACGGAGGAAACGCATGTGACTAAAAGAGGAAGGAATATAAATGTTGATGGATGGAGAGCGAGAGGAAAGATATGAAAGAGAAGGGAGTGAATGAAAGCGTGATGATTGACAGGGGAGAACGGAAGATGAAAACATGTTGCGCTGACTGATCCCAAGTAACATAGGAAGAGGGCAAGACAATTATGACAGACAATAGAAAAACGATTTGCTATAAGAATAGTCTCTCTATTTACAAATATTCTAAAAATAAACGAAGACCGGCGCTTAAGTATAAATTCTTGTAGATTTGTATCTTTGGAAGGTTTCGGATTACTTTAGTCATGTACTTCTTTTCAAAAGTTGTTTTCCAAGGAGTTCGGTGATTATGGATATGGGTTTATTATCTATGGACAGTGGGACTTTTGCAAACACCTTTAGACACCTGTCCCATCGCCGACGAGGTATGCCCCGTGTCAGTAAAAGAGATACTCGTACATATATTAATAGTTTATCGCTGGCATTGCCATGGTGAACTGCAATCTCGCAAAAATTGGCGGGCAGCACACTTGTTGAGAGACTCTTATCTACAAAAGCATACCAGTAATAAGTGTAAGGGCAGTCATTCTGCTCGTTGCACTCGCTCATAGCCGACCGACAAAACTATGCGAACTACACACTCGCTGCTTGTGGCTCACGAACTCGTTTCTAGTTGCTCGCTTTTCGTTAATCGTCGGCGGTGGGGCAAACCTGTGCCTATCGGTGCCATGCGATGCATTTCAAGCTTTCAGCCAAAGTTCTTTAAGAAGTAATTTACTTATTCTAATTTTCTTAAAGTATTTATTTAATTATAAATGCCTCGTTGTTCTAAGGTCCGGGGTTCTATCCCCTGGTCGGGCAAAGTGTTATTGGGTTTTCCATCAAGAATTTCTCAGTAGCAGCTCAGAGTTTGGACTTGTGCCCAGTTGATGGCAGTAGGCTCGGCCCTATTACATGGGACTTAAACATAACTGGTGAAATGTGGATGTACTATAATGTACACCTCTGCTCAACCCCTCGGGGATTTCAGGCGTGATGTTATGTTTGTTCTTTAAGTATTTAGTAACACTGCAAACCGTAACATAGCAGTGCCACTTGCTTGGTAGATAGGAAATAGTGTATTTGTACCTAGTTCGTACGGTTTACCTAGACGATTCAATTTGTATTACAATAGCTGTTAACGTGCCTCGAAAGCTTTCACTTCTATTGTATCAGCATAGGCCTATAGCGATCTACTGCTGAGCGTAGGCTTCTACAATTATGTGTAACTAGCTTCTGCCAGCGACTTTGTCCTCGCGAACATTTCTTGTTTTATACATAAAATATATGCTACACTCGGCAACACTATAGCTTCCGATTAGTGAAAATTATTTTCAGAAGTAGTTCCAAAGATTACCTGAGATTACATACAAACTCAACACCTCTATAGAATACAACATTTATAAAACTGTGACGGCATCTACATGGCCACATGCGAACTACGCATCATAGACCTGATATCACACAAAATCCAGATGTCGCACAAATCCTGCATCGCGCAATTAGAGTTTATCGCACGAACGACATTTAAAAGACTATCCGACATCAATCTTTGAGCAGTTGCCCGCCAGACAGGACACCCGTCTGGCCGAAAGATCCCGGTGTTCCTCATACCTCTAAAAACAAAGTCACCTCGCCGCGTAAGTGTCTGAACGCAATAAACTCAAAAACTACCGAACGGATTTTCAACACGGTTATCACCAATGGACGGAGTGATTCATGAGGAAGGTTTAAGTGTATACTTCATTAAGGTTTTGTGTAAATTGGCTGAAATAAATGTGGAAGAGTAGGCATATATCCTCTGCTATCCGTGCGAAGCTAAGGCAGCTTGCCACTTATATTATAATGTATAGATTATTCACAGGTTGTTCGCATTTATACCTATCATACCTAAGTACTTCCTCTACTACTATACATTAATTGCATGTAAAAAAACCTAACATATCTCCTAATCATTAATGGAAACTTCCTATTAATATCAAAACACTTTTAATTACAGACATCCTAACCTCGGAATATTGAAAAAAAATCTCGCTGACTACAATAAAAACATTGTTCAAGTATTATTTCGCTGACAAAAGATGGCGGTTATCTTAGGAGCTTCATTAGCAATATTATAAGAGTTATATTAAACTGCCAGTTAAGGCATGTGGCGAGGGGTCAAGGTGACCAGGTCAGGGTTCCTCCGAGGTTGGAACTGAGGAAATCGGTAAGTGAAAGAGTTTAATCGAAGTGTTAAATATGCCGTGTAATTTATTGAGGTGTCAAATCTATGGGTTTTTGTCGGCCATTGATTTTATCTTGAGATGCTTGACGATTTTTATGATAAAGAGGAGGAAGGAAAAAATCGAAGTATTTAATTAAAATAATTTACTGAGCAGTCCAGGAAAGATTTTTACATATGGAGGACATATGCATGATTCATTCGTGAAATGCATGCAATGAATGGATGACTGAGAGTTGCCCAGAATCAATATATAGTGGCATCTATACTAATAATATTATAAACACGTAAAATTTGTGAGTTACAGTATTTCCGAGTGTCATAGGATATTATGTGTCATCATATTTTATGTTAAAACAAGCGAAGTCGCGGGCTGAAGTGGATAATAAAATCAAAAAGAGTGTATTATGAGGAGATTTAGAATTCCTTTTTTTTACTGTTAGGCCTAGGAGCATGGAGATAGGTACAAGCAAAGAGAGCCCAGCCATCGGTGAAGTCCCGCTGTAGATGATAATGACTGGCAAAAGCAAGAAAGAAGGAAATAATGAGAAAGAAGAAATAAAGCCAGCCTAATTGCGTAACAAAGTATCAATCGTAATCTGAATGATTTTGAAGGATATTGCTGATTCATTGATTCATATGTTCGAAAAAACTTATCTGGTCAACCTACATAAAGCAATGAATGTTGTTGAACTGTCAAAATGAAAGCCATTGCTACTGTAAGTGTTACGCAATTACCCCATAAGTAACTATTGTACAAAGCCGTATAAGACCAAAAACATTGAACGTAGTAGCTTTTTGAGAGTAAATCTAAATGGTTAACTTATGTGTCGAATTTCTACCAGTTAAACATATATACATACATAGACAGTCTTCAGCAATTAAGAAGCCCGGGCATGTATTTAATCGAACCACAAATAACTCATTTTGCTCTCCTAAAAATATTATTGAACACTCTAATATAATGATTGCACTTCTTTTTATGAACTTCAAATAATTCCTATTTTGGGGTCTTAAAATAGCCAAGTAACTGCAACCAACTTGAATTTTCACAGTTCTAAACTAACCTAATCCATTTGTTTTGTGTTCCCTAGATTGGTTTCTGCGACCAACTGTGAGAAAAGGCCAGAAAGTTAAGAAGAGACTCATTTATTTAAAAAAGTGTGCATCATTAGAAGCCCAAAAAGTTGATGTTTGTGGTTCATTAATTTCAAAAAGCGTACGTCATTAGAAGGTCAATAAGTGTTTATATGGATCAGTTAAAGAGAGCCCTAAAGACCTCAATAACTAGCAAAATAGCCTCAAACAGGATACAAAGAACTATTGACAATTTGCAGTTAAATTGTAAGAGAAAGTCAATTTACTTCAGATCAAACACGTAATGCAATAGATGTAGGTCATTATCTACAACTGTATGACGACGAATTCTCTGCGGCTTCCATAAGCGGATATAGTAATGTTATTAAATGGTCGACTTCCTGATATATAATTTCGTTTTATTTTTTAACTCTATTGTCTACATTCTTTATTGTGTTAACTAGGGTATGCAGAACCGGTTCTGTTTTAAAAACAGTGATTTTTGGGACCTTCTAGCTAAAGAACCGGGATTCCCGGTACTTTTTCGATACGTTGGATACTTTATTAAGTAAAGTCTTTATATGATAGTAGAATTAAAAGTGTTGAAACGGAGAAAGGCAGAGAAAGACGAAATGACAGGACAAAGTAAAAACATTTAACTCAAATAAAATGCTTTATTTCTTGTTTTATAGACACTGAATCAGTTTTATTTAGTACTAGCTGTGCCCGCGACTTCTTTCGCGTGCATGTCGGAAAACAATAATGTGTCGCTTAGAGATCGTGTAGGTACCACTCGTCTATTAAAAATAAAGAATTTTCTCATCTTGCCTGGTCGGAATCGAGACCTGGGGTTCTCTACCATAGCCCTTTCGAATGTATCACTAAGTCTTCATAGTTTATAATGTTAGTGCGATGAACTGTTACTTTGATTATTGAGAATAAATAAAAATCTAGGCGCCTGGTCGAGGCTCATTATCTGTGCACCTGCCGTACTCAATAAATCGACTGCTCGTCTGGCGGAGTGAGCTGAATGAAGCGTTATCATGGTGAAGAAGCCTCACACGATCAAGAAAACAGGAAATAAAACTATGAAACGATCAATGTGATATTAATGTGTGTTCCACCCATCCACGGACAGATCTCAGCAAGCCTTGGCAGCTGCCTATCCAACGAAAGATATGAATAATTAAATTTATCATGGATATAAATAAGGTGAGTGGAAATGTCAGGACGCCCTAGAAGAATATAGTATAGGGACCTTATTAGCGATGTTCTTCAGAAAGGTCAGGTGTGTAGTACTCACAACCGGCGTGTGTGACCAGATGTATGGACGTCAACGAAGCGAAAGGAGAATGTATGGATCGAAGCAGGTGGCGGTCTGTAGTTTCTGCCTACCTTCAAGGGACGGAGGTGTGAGTTTATGTACCTATCTATACATATTATAAATTAAAGTCCCTTTTCGTGTCAGTCTGTATGTCCGCGTTGTTCTTTTAAACACGCAACAGATTTTGATGAGGTTTTCACCATCGTTTAGATAAAATTTATGTGTATAATACGTTAATCCTATACTAATGAACGAGCAATATTTGTATATATATATATATTTGTATTCACGTTCTCGAAAACGGCTCTAACGATTTCGATGCAACTTGCAATGTAGGGATTTACGGGGGCAAAAACTCGATCTAGCTAGGTCTCATATCTGGAAAAAATCGTTTTCTCTGTATTTTCACTCGAGCAGAGGTCGCCCAAACTTTAGAACAAGATGGCTACCTTAGAATGTCATTACATGGCGGCATGGAATTAGTAAGTACCTACTATCATGACAGCATGGAATTAGTATGTACTATCCTGTCCTAGTAAATGAGCATTCTTTATAATAATAATAATAATGCATTTATTTCAGACAATTAAAATTGTCCATATAATGTTAGTAACAAAGGTCTTAAAAATAATGTTAGTATGCACGCTCGAGTAAATTCACAAAATAAAATACAATAAAAATATCCAATAATGTCAAAAATCAAACAGACAAAAACAAAAATAACACATCACATCATCTCGTCACGTGAAGCCGAATAAGCCTCCCCAGCACTGCAGACTCTGGCCTATCTGATATCATCTTCAGAATTCCGTTGGGGCTCCCCAACGGAATTCTGAAGATGATATATGATTATGAGCAGAGCTCGATCACCCAGGTACTTAACATTAAAGTTACATATAACTAAGAAATCTCGATGTTTTTTCAAGTCATAAAAACCGTACAAAGCAGGAGCGTATGTATACATAAAGCCTTTCTGCAAAAGCGCTAGGGATTACCTCTGATATCACACTTCCTCAAGCAGATTGCCCTTACATGTACCAGCTTACTATGCGATTAAGAGGACAACATTGTAATACAATCCACTACGGAGCCCCAAGGTTGGCATATGTTGGCAATAGGAAAAGATCGGAAGGTCGTGCGCAGGATAACGTATGGGAAGTGAAATTAGTATGTTATGAACGCAGCTGGTTGTTATGTGTGACATCTTGAAGATGTACGAGTATTGACATGATGTTTTACGTGATTTCTGGCTGAGAATATGACAATATGGGTTCTTTGAAGGCTATGAAACAGTTAGCTATTATATAAAGAGGGAGGAGAAATGGTCTTTATGAAGAAGTAGACCCAGTGGCGGATTTGCAGTCTTGGCCATCAACCGCCCCTTTCTCAGCACCCATCTTATAGACTACATATTGAATTTACTTTATTGCCAACTTTTATTGAAATTGGTTCAGAAATTTTGTTAACTATGAGTCGGGTTGGCGCCGCAAAATTCTATGACGCGTTTCAATGAGTGATTTATAAATGGTTTTCAGTTATTATTGATAAACTATGCGGTGCAGTGCGGCCCGCCATAATGTACGCGAACGTTTAGAATATATAGGTACTTTGAGTTATTTCTTGTTATCATCAGTGAATTTTTTGTCACGATTGGCCGCCCCTAATATCTGGCCGCCCTAGGCCAGGGCCTACTGGATCTTAGGGCAAATCCGCCACTGAGTAGACCCAAGATATGTCGAGAATTTTGGTCAACTGTTCTGTATAAATTGGTGAAATTCGCACTTAATGGGCAAGTGTGGTTATTATTTCTCACCTTCATCGTGAGGTCTTTACACTTCATTGGGACTCTAGAATTATCGGTTAGTTGCTTAGTCCACCTAACAGCAGCCAGTCAACGACCAATGCTAAACTCCCACACTCCCTCCCAAAAATGAAATCCTGGATCCGCCCATGTAAACACGAGCCACCTTATCGAGGCTGCGTATCCCTGGTCAACTTCCCTCACTCGTCCGTATATTTAATTCGCTAGTTTTGTTGATTAGTCAGTTTCGCTTTAATTCAGAAATGGGAAGAACGACAGTTCGGAATCGTTACTTCCATCTAAAAATCAATAATGTAGATATTAAGGCAGACGTGGAGGTGGCAACTGAGTTCGAAAATTTCTTCACTAATATTCCCATTTTAACAACCAAAACTCTGTCATTGTCGTCATCCAATCCTTCTGCTTACTCAATACTTAAAGAATGTGTACCAGAATGTGACAAACTTTTTGAATTTACAATTATTACTGCTAAAGACATTATAGAATCTTTTAATAAACTTGATGTAAAAAAAACTGCTGACCTTTGGGGATTATCAGTACATACCATGTCTTCAATAATTGATGTTATTTCACCCTTTTTAGCAATCGTTTTTAACTCTTGTATTGCATCTGGTGTATTTCCTGATTTGATGAAACTTAGCAAAGTGATTCCACTGTTCAAATCTGGCAGCACAACTAATCCCACAAATTTTCGGCCTATTTCGATATTACCTACATTGAGTAAAATCTTTGAAAAATTAATTTTAAAACAAATGTTAGGACATTTCAATGCACATAATTTACTTCATTTGAAACAGTTTGGTTTTACAAAGGGTCGTTCAACTACAGACGCGGGCGTGGAATTACTGAAGAGCATATTCGAGGCCTGGGAGAATTCGCAAGATGCTCTTGGCATTTTCTGCGACTTGTCCAAGGCCTTCGATTGCGTACATCATGATACTCTTATCAGGAAACTGTACCATTATGGCATGAGGGGCAAGGCTCGAGACCTTCTGACTTCTTATCTGAATAACAGAATTCAGAGGGTCGATGTTAATGGCAAGAGATCTGCAGGATCTGCGGTCACCATAGGCGTTCCGCAGGGTTCAATTCACCCAGAATTCCTTTCTTATTTCTAATTTACATAAATGACTTACCTTACTACATAAGGGATAATCACAAGATAGTATTATTCGCAGATGACACTTCCCTCATTTTTAAAATCAAACGTCAGTTAGTCAACTTTGAACAAGTCAAAGATGCACTCTCTAAAGTTGTGCATTGGTTTAATATAAATAATCTTCTCCTGAACGAAAAAAAGACTAAACTCATTAAATTTTCAATGCCAAATGTCAGGCAGCTAACTACCAATGTTCAAGTTAATGGAATAGAGTTGGACCCTGTTGAGTCAACAGTTTTTCTTGGAATAACTATTGACGGTAAATTACAATGGGGCCCACACATAGAAAAATTGTCAGGAAGGCTTAGTTCGGCCGCCTATGCTGTTAAAAAAATTAGACAGATAACTGACGTAGATACAGCCAGAATTGTATATTTTAGTTACTTTCATAGTCTTATGTCATATGGAATTCTTCTTTGGGGAACCGGTGCGGACATTAATACTATCTTTGTTCTACAGAAAAGGGCTGTTCGAGCCATTTACAATCTAGGTCCAAGAGATTCCCTTCGAGAGAAATTCAGAGAAATAAATATTCTGACTGTAGCCTCAAAATATATTTTTGAAAACCTATTGTATGTACACTAAAATATATCAAATTTTAAGAAAATGTCCGATATTCATAGTTTAAATACCAGGAATAAACACAACCTTGCTGTACATCGCACACGTCTCCACAGAGTAAGCAACTCGTTCATGGGTCAATGTATACGCTTTTACAACAAACTTCCCATTGACATTCGAAACTTACCCATTAAACGATTTAATTAAAAGCTGTATTAAAACCAAACTTTGTAAAAAAGGGTACTATAAAATTTCAGATTATTTAGAAGATAAAAAAGCTTGGGATTGAGCTGCTCGCTCTGCTAAGCCTTGTGAAAACCATAAAACTTGACATTTTAATTATTCATCACAATAAACCAGTTTTATGTACACATTGACATTGTTGAAAATAATAATATTCAAAATGACACGATTACTTTGTAAAGTATTATATTATTTTAATTATTGTGAATGTGAGGACTATGTGGATATTTTTTTTTTCCCTTTTCATTTCTTTTTTCTTTCTCAGTTTTAATGATGGTCTGGCAGTTTGAGTACTTTATGCGGCCTACCCAAATATCCTTTCCTTGGTATTGTTCGTCGAGTTGAGCTCCTTAAGTTCTGAGTTGAGCTCCACGATTACTGACAAATGCTTGCACTAACTGGACAGGTCCACTCAAATCTGTGTGGTTCT
This sequence comes from Agrochola macilenta, assembly GCA_916701695.1. Lineage (NCBI taxonomy): Eukaryota > Metazoa > Arthropoda > Insecta > Lepidoptera > Noctuidae > Agrochola > Agrochola macilenta. The sequence continues at coordinate 17,877,960 of OU753576.1, forward strand.
TTCCTCAAAAGACCATTTCAGACACTAATCTACATGGTCCTCACATGGCTTGACCAAGATTATGTCTGGACTTTAAAAGAGACTGCGACCTCTGAGTTTGTTTCGGCCTTTCTTCTCAGAGTAGTCAGATAGGAAACACCGACCTCACCTAGCTTATTTTTAATATTTTTTTATATGACGTGTAAAAGTGATTCCGATATCCTATTTACAGAATAAACAATTTCATTTCATTTCATTGCATTTCAATTTCATTTCATTTCATTTCATTTCATTTCGCTACATGGTCGGTTTTGCGGATTAGGCACTTGCGTTAACTCGACAGTTTCCAGTGTTTGCTAGTTTTCTTGATTCCATCCAGTGTTTCCTAAATAAACTGACGTGTGAGGGAAACTGATCAGTGATACCCACAGTCGATAACGTGGCTCGTGTGATCGTGTCCTTACCTTGTCAACTGCAGTTCTGAGAACAATAATGCTATAATTACCACGTTTCATAAACTCATTACCCCTTTTGTCTAATCAAATAGTTATTACATCTACATAATATCGATCAAGTAGCCGTTTGTTCCTGAGTATTAATTACATTTTAACTCAGTTACGTCAGGGTTCATTGAACTGTTTAAGCGGAACCAGTGCTGCCACCGCTGCGAGTTTTTTTTTTAAATAAAATTTGGTTACATTATTTATATTGATCTTTTACTTGTTAAGGCGAAGTGCTAATGTTTGGGAGTTTTATTTGTTTATTAGTAATTATAGATAGTGCCATCCACTCCGCTCCGCTCCGTACTAAAGTACAGTAGTCGCGGAGTGGGGCGCGTCTTCGTGGATATGTACCTAAGTTATGTGTGTGTATGTTCGTGTATTAAATCAAAGTTAAGATTGGATAATTGGGTCCTTTGCAATTAATTTATAATTATAGTCTTTTGAAGTTGCCTACTGAAGTTTGAGAGTTAGCAATCACTAACTTAGGTTAGGATAGGTTGGTTATTGACTAATGGTTACTACTACCTACTACGACTATCTACTCGAAATTCAGGAGCTGTAATCTAACTTTACAAATAGACGATATTTGAGATTGGAATTTGAATACAGTTCAGAGAAACCTTGGTCCATTCGCAGCAGATTGCAATTTTCAAAACTTTTTGCTGTAAAGTTTTTTTATTGAACTAAGCTGTAGAGAGTTGCTTTTAAACATACATGCCAACCATCACTTCTAGATATAATATCTATCTAAGAGGCCCATAATTATGAGCCCAATTATACCTAGATACCAATTACTACGCTTTCAACTCGCAATTTACATAAACCAAAATAAAAACAAAATGTGCCGACTGCACGTCGCCTTAACGGATAACATGCAAGCAACGATTGGTACAATTTTTACATAACTTTACTTTCACTCTCTGAACAAAGGGACGGATAGTTGGTGGCTCTAGAGATGGTGTTACTAGATTAAAGTTGGCTAATTATGTCAATAGACTATTTGTTTTTGGTTGTAAAAATGTAACTTAGGTTGAAATTAACAAAGTAGGTAACTGTTGTCATCGTATGCCTAGCCTTTTCCCAACTACGTTGGGGTCGGCTTCCAGTCTAACCGGATGCAGCGGAATACCAGTATTTTACATGGAGCGACTGCCTATCTGACCTCCACTACGGAGTTACTGGGTAACACCCCTTGGCAAGACTGGTCGTCAGATTTTCGGGCTTCTGACTATGTTATAGATATACGAATGACAGCCGGGACCATCTGCCGTCTCCGTATGTAAGGTAAGATGGTCACCCATCCACAAAACGACCCGTGCGGCTGTTATGATTTAGCCACGAGCCCCTCCTGCCCCACGAGAGCAGGTAACCGTTGTAAATAGCATTAAATACATTTGAATGATTAGTGGTTTGTTTACCTCGAATTAGGATATTTCTGGAACTCATAAATAATTTATTTTAAGTAACCTATATTTATAATGCTAGATAATTTTATTCTGCTAGCCATACTTATTGCTGATATTGGTATTTAACTCATTCATAATGTCAATATAAGTCATCTGCTTATTCATTTGATGACAAAAATTATGATAATCTTGTAAATTGGCAATTGGCTTACCTAAATAAAAATGAATTCAAAGATTCTCGATCAATATGGCGATCAAAATATAATACATGTCAAAAAGTCTCAGAGCAATTAAAAAACCAAGACATAGTGCTGTCAACAGTGACGTGAGGCCGGTTTCATAAATATTTGTGCACTTAGTGAGGTGTAGTTTGATTGTAAATCGTTCTAAGTACTTATGAGCGTGTAGGCACAGAGCGGAGGTGTAATTTTGGCATGCTTCATTGTATTTTTCGCTCTGTCTTGGTTTTTTATTTGGTCTGAGTAAACAGTGATATATTTATTTCGAAACAGAAAGCCACAATATAACAGTAGGTACCTACTTAATACCAATAATTTATGTAACGAACTTTTTTATAAAATTTTGTGAAAGGCAAATGCAAATAAATGAGTCTAATTAGACTTTGCATTTGACGTTTTAAATTGGTATCTAAGACAGTTGCAATAGGTACTTAACGTGAAAAATATTGTGGCTTCCGATTGTTTGTCTAATATATCCTACTCCATTATCAGATATTTAAATAAATTACTCTGACATACGAGTATTAGGTACCTAATATTTTCCTTGTGAGGTTTTCTCCCTTCGTCTTTTCAGGCGGATCACACACCGCGAGCATGTGACGCTGGGCACTCTGGGCTGTGTGTCATGAGCCCTAAGCTCATCGGTCAATCTCTTAAGTATCTACCTACTAGATATTTGACGACACTCATAACAAATGTTGTTAATGTTTTGGAATATTTTGACATTTGACATTACACATTTCGACATTTATACTCCTTTATTGAATGATTTGCGAGAGATTTATTATGTAATTAATTAATTATTTTGTTTTTATTTTGTTGTCTGATCTGTAACAGCCTATTAAATTCGACTAGGGCAAATAATGATCGTAATAGCTGTATCTATATTACTAATTAATTCAAACCTAATATTTTGCATGCCGTAAGGTAAAATGTATCGGGACTATTAATAATTATTCCAACTTATATGTATACCTACATTATCAGCAAATAAATGATTTCTTTCTTTCTTCTTTCTTTCAAGAGTTAAAGTAGACATTATGTCGAATTGCTGTAAGAGAATTCACAGAAAGAAAATTAAACCAGATTTCAGCAGTCTATGGCAAAATTTACGTAAACTAATAGAAATAGTTGAACAATACTAGAAAAACTATCGTAAGACAGTGGCTATAATTGAAGCCAGTTACTGAAACCACAAAACTATCTATACTTTAATAAATTTTCAAGAGAAAATTTCCTTTGTCTTGTTGTCTGTTACGTTTTCACGTCTAAACCGCTGCTGAACCGATTTTGATATTTGATAAAGAGGTAGGTAGCTGGAACCCCGACATGACGGAGCTGTTTTTTAAAACATCTAGCGGTTATGTAAAACAGCGGAATTGACAATCCATCTGTGACATGCATAGGCACTTACCTATATTAAAATTACGGTTAACGTAGAGGGGTATTTATTCTCAATAAGTAATAAATGACGCCAAGATGATGCCAAGCATGAAACGCTCCATGGCTCTCTGTGCAACTCTCACCCTGTACACACAGTCTCCTCCATGAAATTATAGACCGAGCTCAAAACGTCGAGATCCGAAGACGTAGGTATACCTACGAAGGTATTCGATATCGGAAAACGTAGGTAGGTACTCCAATGGAGTTGGGCAGGACACCTGGCAAGGTGCTCGGTGATGACAGGTGGAGTGACGCTATGACCGAATGGTGTCCAAGGAGTGGAAGACGAGGTGTCAGTTATCCAACGGCGAGATGGGTAGACATCAATGTTGCCATCGCGGGCCAAAGTTACCTCTTCCCTTTTGCGCATGCTTGTTTATGAGTCTGTGCGAGTCTCATCCAGGTCTTCCCCGCGGTCTCTGACGCGGATATATGCCAGTGACCTTGAGTGGTTAGCTTGCGCGTTCTGTACAGAGCTCACGCAACGCGTTGTACGTGTAGCCAGTAATAGAACTCGCTCATCAAGGAGCGCTCTCCCAAATTTGTCGCATTATTAATTTATTATACATTAAACACAAGTTATTTTAATAAAATACGTACAATGAAAAATCAATAATTAAATTATCTTTAAAATGGTGAAGGTTTCTGCTTGATAGATTTTGCGTGATGCTCAATTTTTTATATGCGTTAACTTTTCACAATGTTTAACAAAAATAATCTAAAATATTCCTTTAATAAGTTATAAAAAAAATGCTCTTAACAATTTTTTTTTTGCAAATCATTTACACTACTCGTTTAGACGTGATCTTCAGTATAAAATGACTAAAAGGCGGTTAGCGTCGCCATAAGTTTGTTTGAGGTTTGTTTAAGGTTCAAAAACCACGCGGGCAAAGTCACGAGCAAAGCGCTAGTATATTTAACGTAGAACAATAAAATAAACCAATAAATAACTTCTAATTTCGTGGTGTAACCGGAAGAATGGCGCTTTCCTATGCAATGTTTATTTGCATTAGCTATGACTCAACTGTATTTCAATTTGATGGTTTAAACGGCAATGGTTGGTCTTGTCTGTACTAATAAACCTAGTTGTATTATTATCTTAGGTAAAGATATGAGTTTATTGTATCGTCGGAACTACTGAACCGATTCCAAAAAATCCTTCACTAATGGGAAGCTACAGTATTGCCGAGTGTCATAGCATATAATATTAATAAATTTGTTAGAAAAAGAAATTTCACGCAAACAAAGTCGTTGGCAAAAGCTAATCATAAATAAAGCAATTGCGGCGACCCTATTTTTTTTAACCTTTGTCCCACTGCTGGGTAACGGTTTTTCCCAATACCTACTTGTTATTAGACAATTAACTCACAGACCACCAGTCAAAAATTATATAAATATCTGGAGACAAGAATAATAAAATAAATTTTGTAAAGTAATAAAAAATACTTTTTTTATATTTATGAACTTTGCTATTACTTAAACATTTATGACAGTGTCATCTAGCGGCGAATAGTAGCACTAATTGAAAAGCGCCCTCTTACGTATTACTTCAACTACCGTTATGTAAGCCATTAATTATTTATTTCATGGTATTCATAGCTCTCTATAATGTTTTTTTGTTTGAAATTGAATGAAATCAAATTAGCAATCGATTGAAAAATAAAACAAAAACAGATTATTGCTTGTTTGAGACGTAGACAATACTTTTTTATTCGTTTCAGAGAAATGGCAACATTGTGATTATTCTTTAGTTTATGGCAGATCGCCGCTTGTGACAGTTCGCGAGTGAAAAATTGAAAATTATGAAGTAAAATATTTTCTAAAATTATTGTGTTTAAATGACAGCAGGAAAAGAAACAATGGGGTAAGTTGTATTCTATATTATTTCCAACATTTATTTCAATATAGTTCTTCAGCAATCATGTCTGCGAATTTGAGAAAATTCAGTTTCACGGACACCTTATTATTTTTAGGGAGGGGATGCATTTTGCCAATGCGAAGGGGTATTTTAGGTTTTCCTTCGAAGGACTCCCGCTATAACTTTCGAATTATTTTTGTCGGTAAACAAAAATTTACTGTTCGTAAATATTCCTAAGCGAGGAAAACGATTGCGAGTAAAATGAATTATCGCCTGTGTCGTACTCCATTTACGCTTTAACGGGCAATTGCACATCGATTGCATACGATAGAGTGCTTTTACCTCGACGCTAAGGTCGTGCGGTCTTAGCCTATTTATATATCGAACATATTTCATAGTTGAATGATCTCTTTAGGCTGCATGCTTGCCTGGTACATGCGCTCGTGAATCAATCGCTGAACTCGTAAAATAATTGATTTACGTGAAAACAGTACTTTCGTTATCTATTTTAACACTACTTTATTTACATAGGTTGAGGAAAACAAAAAACATGCATTACATATGTTTGCACTATAATAATTATTTTGAAAGTTCTCAACTTATTTGTCCAGCAGGCTTCAATAAAAAATACGATTTTTTTTGATATTCTAGAAATCAATTATTAGTCTGCCTCTGAACCAGATAAATTCTTTTATCTACCTAAAAGAGATAAACCCATTGATATTGATATCATTGATAAATTCTCTCGGCTACTCTAAAAGATAATCTTTATGCAATAAAGAAATAGATATTTAATAACATAAAAAAGAAACCGCATTATGCATGTCTTTGTACTTACAAATAACAAACATTTGTACAATTGTGTTGTAATCAATTTGTATGCTAACAATGTATTGTTTACGCTGTGTGAAATTCACACACATTACACAGAATGCAATTCTCTTTTATTTCATGTTTATGTGCGGGCTAATACTTGTCACACACTTTGAAGTGGTAACAACAATTTTATGATGTGACATGTCATAAATAAGATATGAGATAAGATCAGATATAATTTGATTGACAGGTTTATTTCGCAAGAAGTATTTCATTCAATACGGTGGGAAATAAATTCAGATAAGGGCAAGGGAATGAAGATGATGATAGTGTATAAAATTCTTAATTTATTAAAACTGAATCTCTTTGTATCTAAAATACTTTATAATTCTGAAAAAATTCAGCTAAAATGTCCAACATTCTATTCATGCTTTTGATTTTCAATGAATGATTTTGTATTTTCTGCTTCAATCTGTAATGCTTACTCAGCCAAATACTTACCAATGCAAATATGTCCCTAACTTACTAGTTTCTTTTTTTTCTAAAACAAATAGGAATCCAATCATGTCTTAGTTATCAGTTGTATTCTGATATTCAGACTCATAGCATTTTTGATATTTGCCAATGAAATCATGAAAACCTTTTGAAGAAAAGCGTATCTAGATCAGTCAAAACATTTTAGTAGATAAATGGGAACATTCGTTTTTTGCACACACTAAAACCTCTCACCCTAAACTCATACACTTTCGTTCCTTCGTGGGTAAAAATAAAAACCAGAGAGCGTAAGATGAAGATTAAGATGGCTATCAAGAAATAAATGCAGCGGGACAAGAACATTAACTAACCAGTTTCGTTGGACTTGTAACAACAAGCAGTTTCGTAACTATTTTCATCAAGATAAACTTGCTTGTTTATCCTTATTAACCTGCTCATAAATTTTTATTTTCATTACATTCTTAAAGAAACATAATATATGCCTGTTATCACCAGAGGATTAGGCAGGTGTACGTATAATACACCCACATTTCGCCAGTTATGTTAAAGTCTCATGTAATAGGGGGCGAGCCTATTGCCATCAACCGGGCATAAATCCAGATTCTGGGCAGTTACTGAGAAATTCCTGATGGAAACTCCCAATAACAGTTTTCCCGACCTGGGAATGAAACCCAGGACCTCATGCAGTAGCACTTGCATCCCCTAGAGTCTAGTGTATCTGCATCTACATAATTTTCTTGTTCTACATCTTTCCAAATACTTACATACCTCAGCAATGACTTGAAAGATGGAAATATCACTTGGATCTTTATTATCTGTAAAACAATATGGGGTCTAATAGCATGTGCTAGCTTCTCCATTTAAAATCTGGTTAATTTATGTGGTGCCTGTGGCAGACAATTTAGTTTGTATTGTTTACCTTTTTAGATTGGTATTGGTGGATAGTGCCTATCCGAACACTGAACAGACCCTTAATTTAAAAATGAAAGTGATTTCCAAGAATTGTAGTACATTACAGATGAACAAGTTACAGTTCCTAAAACAATTAGCTAAAACGAGCATGCCAAGTTTTTGAATACATAATACTACTTACGAGGGGTGTTCAATAAATGGTGAGAATGCGATACATTCTCCTTGGAAAGAAAAAAAAAATACTGGCAGGCATAGCCCAGACATTAGTTAAGATGATAATAAAAAAAGCAATTAATTCTCATTTGTTTTTTAAAAGTAGAAGTCTATTGTTTGCGTCGTTTCGGAACGTGTTCTTAAAAATGGATAAAATTGAAGTTCGCGCGGTAATAAAATATCGCTGCTTGAAAAATTTTACTACGGAGCAGGTAAATCAAGACTTGAGAGCAACATTAGGGGTTCATGCTCCTCCATATTCTACGGTTGCGCGTTGGTGTGCTGAGTTCAAGCGAGGAAGAACTTCCACTAACGACGACCCACGAACGGGACGCCCCATATCGGCAGTGACTGAACAAATGATTAAAAAAGTTAAAATATTGTCTTGGCGGATCGTCGTGTTACTGTTCGTTTTATAGCTGAAGAAGTAAAGATTTCGATAGGAAGTGTCCATAATATTATAAACGACCATTTGGGTATGAAAAAAGTGTCAGCGTGCTGGGTGCCCAGAATGCTTTCTGACGCGCAGAAACAAACTCGACTGAGAATTTCACAAAGCTGTTTGGATTTGTTACAACAAGATCCTGACCGATTTTTGGCTCGATTCATAACTATGGACGAAACATAGCTTCACCATTATGACCCGGAAACGAAACAACAGTCCATGACTTGGAAGCGACCGTCATCTCCAACTCCAAAGAAATTTAAGGCGATTCCAAAGATCATGGGCTCTCTTTTCTGGGACAGCCAAGGGGTGGTAATGATCGAATATCTTAATCATGGAGCCACTATTACGGGGACTATGTACGCAGGACAAGTAACAAAGTTGCATGAGGTAATACGCAAGAAACGGCGTGGCAAACTCGCTAAAGTTGTTTTGTTTCACTAAGATAACGCCCCTGCGCACAAGTCCAGAGTTGCGATGGCTGCCATTCAAGAAGCTGGCTTCGAATTGATGGAACATCCTCCATATTCACCGTACCTTGCTCCTAGTGATTTCTACCTATTTCCGCGCTTAAAGGAACATCTCAGGGGCCAGAAATTCGAAGATGATGACGGAGTAGTCGCCGCCGTAAATGATTTTTTAAGGGATCAGGAAGAAGATTTTTTTAGAAAGGGAATTTTAGGATTAGAGAAAAGATATACAAAGTGTATAAACCTGAAAGGTGACTACGTCGAAAAATAAAATAACATATAATAAAAGATAATTGCGTCTTACTCATTCTCACTATTTACTGAACACCCTTCGTATATCATTATTATCTTAAGAATGTCAAGCATTTATCAAATTATAATAGGAAAATGTCAGTGAGAATCTTTTCAAAAGTTTAGATACTCATTCACAGTATAATTTTGCTTGTCTAAAACCTAGTTGCCTGTTTAATATTGCTCCACAATCTCTTTTTCATACTCATAAGTATTGTGTAGGTGTGTAGTTATTTCTGACTACCCATGAGCAGATGGGGCACTCTAACTCCAAAGAAAACATTGTGGCCCCAGGGCAAAATGGCAAACACACCGTGTTCTATGGTACTACCTTACAAAACTTATTAATAATGTAAACAAACACTTTGTAATCAAACACTGTTATCTCTAGCGTTTATTGAACTGACCTTTGTAACTAATACGTGCCACAACTAATATGCAGAAGGCTCACTTTACTTTTACGCGGTAACTCCCACAGAAAACATACGTCAGTCATTTGTGTCATCGTAGATAAAAAATAGATAAAAAGAAAGAAAAGAGAAACAGTAAAAAAAGAGAAAAATAAAAAAGAAAGAGGAGGGAAAGTGTATTATATCTTCGTACTATTTATGTCTGCATGTTAACGAGGGCCGCGTCCAAATGCAGTTTAGTGCATGCGTAAAAGTTTAGGATAAACAGAGCCTTGGTCTAATCTGCATCTACCTCACGATAATTGTGTTAGAGCGGGATGCAATTGTAAACCTAGTTAGGTATGTCTAATTAGTTGACTAGTAGGCACCTAGTGGAGGTCGTGGGAAATGCGGGAATCCGACGGGCAGTCCACGAGCACGACCGGTTGTTGTACCGATGTTACGGGGGCCATCGAACGCTGTTATGATGATGAAGAAGGTGCAACCCACATTGCTAGCCATTTAGAGAGAAATGCCTGATGGTTGGTGACTGTAGGGTCGCCCCCTATTACATGGGACTTAACATAACTGGCGAAATGTGAGTGTATTACTGAACTGTCAACTGCCTATCCTTTCGGGGAAAACAGGCGTTATGTTAGGGAGAAATAGTGGTTCAACCAGCTAACTTGCCAGCCTGAATAATATCTCAAACATCAATTGAATCCAGTTCTGCAATAAGTTTACCTCTACATTCGTAACTTCGTGAGTACAACGTGACTTCTCACCGCGCATTGAGTCAGTGGAACTTCTGTAACTATTCTGTATCCCGACGTAATCAAATGTATGCAAGCTATGTTAATTACCTGAGTACATGTACTTATGTTGTTTATCTTTTTAATTGTTCTATAATCTATGAATATGACTCATGTGGGAATGTGTTCCACATTTTTGTGATCATATAATTTGCGTAATCTTGTTCATCCTGTGATCCAAGGCTGTATGTTTTATTTCAAATTAGCATTTACTATGCATTTTGAATGTCCTTGTATTTACTGTGTATTTAGCCGTGTGGGTACACGGTGCGGGAAGTACTCCGCATAAATTTGCAGACAGATTTCGTTACGCTGAAAACGTCAGTGATAGCCCGACGACGAGGCGATCACGTCAAGTGGAGTTGGGCAAGACATTTGGGTAGACGTGTTGATGACCAATTTGACTTAATGGTGACCAAGGTCAGGACGACGAAACGAAAAGCGCATTATTTTTTCTGATGACCTGAACGAAATACGTATCTACGGAATCGTGGAGAATGGTAGAAAAGAAAGGAACCATATACCCAGCAGGGAATGATTTCTGGCTTAAATGAGGATGATATGGCTAAATAAATTATTAGCCACGAGAGCCCTAAAAGCCTGGCAAAAATCTAAGACTTTTTTTATTCGATACTGCCATTATTTCTGGCTTAAATGAGGATGATATGGCTAAATAAATATTAGCCACGAGCGCCCCAAAAGCCTGGCAAAAATCTAAGACTTTTTATTCGATACTGCCATAGTCTTGTCTGCCTCATCTAGTATTCGTAAGAGCGTCTGAGTCTGCGTCGTGTGCGATCTTGGATAGGTTAAAGAACCTACTTAAAAATAATCATCAACTGCCTAGCCACTTCCCAACTATGTTGGGGTCGGCTTCCAGTGTAACCGGATGTAGCTGAATGTTTGTAATGTATTTTATATGCAGCGACTGCCTATCTGACTTACAAAGCACATTTACTAGGTACCTATATTTAAGTTAATATAGACGAACATATCATATATACATAGGTACCTACATAAACTCATGCCCTCTTCCCATGGAGGTAAACTGCGTTTGCAATTGATTTGCCAAACATGTAAAAAAAACACGAGTTTTCGACTTAGACAAACATCAACTTTTGAACTTTTGAAAAAGTCATAAAAAACGCAAACTGAACCTTATGTGTAGGCATTACGCCCCGGGCGTCTCGGGAGTCTCAGGCTGACTTCCGGCCACCGTAGGCGCGGGCCTGCGGACGGTGAGCGATGGGCAGCTCGCCGTCCGATAAGGACCAGGCCCGGGTCGACGGCGCGTTGTGTTCCACGCGCGCCTCAAAGGGATGTCAGCAACAACTGACGGGGTCCGGAAGGACCAATGCCTGCTGGGGTTGGGGGTTTGTCTGAAAGGGATATCGCGGCCCCAGCACATAGGCAACGGAAGGAACACGGGTGGGTTTTAGTCAGTAAAAGTCTGACACTCCCTCTCGCTCTGCCCAGAGCGGGAGGAGTCATTTGATGATTTACAACCCAAAAAAAAAAAAAAAGGGTAGGCATTACAGTTTTCTTACCTAAAACTCGTGTTTGTTTACATTTTTGGCAATTGAATGGCGAACGCAGATTAGGCAGAAACTGTAGACCGCCACCTGCTGCGATTCTTACATGCTCCTCTTACTTCGTTTAGGTTCATACATCTGGTGACACACGCACACCGGTTGCGAGTACTACGCACCTGACCTCTCTTAAGAACATCACCAATTAGGTCATTATGTCCTCCTAGGTGGACCGCTGACCTTGTCAAGGCCGCAGGAATCCGCTGGGTGCGCGAAGCCCAGAAACGGTCGAAATGGCGGTGCTCGGGGGAGGCCTATATCCCAGCAGTGGACGTCTTTCGGCTGAAATGATGATGTCCTCCTAGGGCGTCACCTCCCGGCGATTCCACTGATATCCATAAAAATAATTCAAAAATGGTTCTTACATTGTTAAACTAACAGCAATTGAAAAGATCAAACAATCGTACTGAAATAACACGACGCAACGCCTGTGAGAGAAAGCATAGCAACCTACTTTCCCCAATCACGTTGCTATTTATACAACTTACTCTGGAAATTACCGATAAATTTTCCACCCTGCTCTTCCAACGTATATAAATTTTCCACCCTGCTCTTCCAACGTATATAAATTTTCCACCCTGCTCTTCCAACGTATATATTGATTTTCCTTCGTAGAATCTATAAGGTTCAGACATGCCTGACCTGGTCAGAGTCACTTACTAATTAACTAGATAGGCGGAGGCGCTTTTAGAAATGTTACGTTACGAGTTTTACGACAAGGCACGGTTATTTTGACGCTGCGTCCGGCGAAAAAGATAATTTAATTGTTTTTGATTAAAAGCATCTTGATCAAACACTTTAGGGTTCCGTACCTCAAAAGGAAAAAACGGAACCCTTAGGATCACTTCGTTGTCCGTCTGTCTGTATGTCAGTCTGTCAATACCCTTCTTTTCCGGAACGCGTGGAGTTATCAAGTTTAAATTAATATCAAATACGTAGGTCTACGGTCCCTTGGAGCTCTAAAAAAAAATCAAGCTTCTAAGTCAACGCAATAAAAAAATACAGCCATTAATGCGACATATTTTGATACTCGTAAATAAATCAAAACTTCGCTAGTAGTACCCATTAGTCTAGTCTAGAGTCATGAAATTTGGCAACAAGCAAGGTCTCACAGCACAGATAAAAGTCTTAAAATAGTTAATTTTATTTTGACATACATATTTTTTTGCGGTTATAACTTTCATTTGCAGTTGAACATGTTTTTGCGATAAATTCGTCCCAACTACGGAACCCTTCATTGTGCGTGGTCCGACACTCATTTGGCCTGTTTTTGGAATTGGTGATGCATTGTTGTCAATGAAGTAAGGTTTAAATGCTGAATAAGCTATAAAAAATCATGATATAATTTGATTTCCATTCTCAGAAAATCCCTAAAGCTAATTTTCTCCTTGTTTACGCCTTTGTTCAAAATAAAAAGTAAAAATCAACAAAACCTTTCTATTTCGTCCGGGTTCCCTTCAAGTGCATGATAAACAATGATCCGTGTGAGTATGAAAAACACTGTGAAAAGATATTGAACCTCATCTCAAGAAATTGTTCTCAAACAAACGCATAGATGAATACATAACAAAAATACAATCTGGAAACTTGACGAAAATTCTAAAGAATTTTCAAATCTCTTTACAAAGAAGAATATGGATGAATGATTCTCAAACTTCAAGTGAAGGCGCTTACAGACAGACTGAAAGTTTCATAATACTACAGATTATATTCACGAGCTAGTCTAGACCTTTTGAACGGGCAAAGTGTCATTGTAAGTTTGAGGCTATCATTCTTAGTTAAGCGGTCCCCTTGCGAATGGTACCACAGTGTCACATGGAGGAACAATCTGAACGAATGCTTTATGAATTACATGACCTTTGAAAGGTATTAACGTTGTTGCAAAGGTTACAGGAGTTCACAATTGGATTTCGGAAAGTTTTGTTTTTTTTTAATTTGTGCGTTGTTTAAGTTTGTTTAGATGTCACATTGGAAAAAGTGATTTTTCACGAGTAAGCCAGGCGAAAACCAAGCTATATCTTCTATACATTTAACGTTATTTGGCACTAAATTGAAATTATCAACGCCTCAAATATGGTTATGTTCAAATGGCGGGAAATTTTATTGTATTTGACCTAAGGGAAAGGCCTAATTCATTTTTGAATGGATGTATGGATCAAGCGAAAATTAAACTGATCGGTTATGCAAAGAAGAGTTGCCACTATGATAGTCCTGAGTCTGCGTTCAATACAATGCCGCCCATGGGTATGACATGTGACCGCCCGTATTTGTCTGAATATTCATGACTTTTTCTAAAATAAACTTATAAAAAGGGTGTCGATGTTTTTTTTTTTTGTTTTTTTTATTCACAATTTTTTATAAAAAATATTAGTTAATCCGATAAAATAACTCGTAAGCTTTTAGAAATAACAACATAACAGAATCCAAACCGAGCCAATAACATCGAAGATATGGCAAACAATACTCAAAAAAATAATAATTTAATAACATGATAAATATTAAAGATTTGTAAAGTAAATTCTCGAGAATTTTATCATGAATATTCAAAAAATACGGGCGGTCACATGCCATAGGCGACATTGTACGTGGTCCTACCTTTATTCTTCACTGACTTGTTCTGTCTCTAGAGAATGTAAGCCCCAATAGCAATTACGGGGGTAAATTGGAAGATATATGGCTACCTTAATAGCTTCACAAAAGAAATGTCAGCCAAAACTTTCGCGACTACCTCAAACTTGTGTGATTAGGCACATAAAGACGTCAAACTGTCCAAAACTTAACATTCTTGCTGGTTATCTTATCAATCCGTCATTTGTGTCATATCTCTGTTCGCAGATTATCGATTTATCAGCAGACACACTACTACGGCATTAAAAACCTTATTTTCTATTACTTCACAGTGTAAATTTCTTTGCGTTGTAGCTTTTGAAGCAGTTCTAGCATTTTCAAGGTGTGTTCATGATTAGTGGTCGTAGTGTCATTTTGTGATTCCGTGGTTGGAAAGTGGTTACAATGGATTTTGAAATTGAATATTTTGATGTAGACAAGTAAGTTCTGACTTTATTTGTCCTTTTATACGTGGTAGAAGAAATAAATTCATGTTTTATTGTGCTCTTTGCAATATTATGTATTGTGAGGAGCGTTTATCCTAAAAGTTGGCGACGTCGCGAATAGCTGTCAAATATTTACCTGTTGTTATTCATTTGGCAATATTAGGTACTGTATGGAAATATGAAATTTGGCTAACTAGCGATCTAAAATATTGGTAATGAAATGCAATAATTAATATCGTAACACCGAATTTTTAGTTTTAGATGTAAAAAAAATATTTGGAAACTTTCCAAATGCCTTTTTTACACCTAAATCGGTTACAACATCAAATTCAATTCATGTTATAATTGCAATTCATTATTAATATTCTAGTTCACTAGTTAGCCACATTTAATTTTTCCAAACAGTTATATTGCCAAATTAATCAAAACAGCGAAATGTTTGACATCTATTTGTGACCCACTGTCAGAATAAACGTTCTTAAATAAGGTTTTAGATCACATACATACATAAACTTACGCCTTCTTTCCATGGGGGTATGCAGAAACGAACCTGCTATGATCCTTATTACCTACTCATTTTGCGTCGTTAACGGCTTCAGATCAATCCTTATCGTTGTCGTATAAAGCTGACTTTTTTTTAGTTAGATTCACTTCAAACATTTCCATTGTGGATTCTTTTTATCATAAAATCAGACACGCTTCAAAAATTTCGTTCGTTTTGGTCTTGCCAGATTTTATTCATATGCAAAACATTTTGCATAGTGTACTCGTTTTGTAAACAATTCGACCTCAACACCTGCACGACAGTATATGACATTGACCCTAATTTTGAGGACCGAACACGTTTTGGCAAATACCAAAATTAAATTATTTAAACTCTTGTTTCTCTTGGTTTAATTACACGAAATGTTGAATTAATGTTTGTTATTTAGTCAGTCTCAAACTGGAAATCCAACTTTGAATTTCAACCTTGGCCTAATTATGTTGGGATTGGATTTCAGACTAACTAGATGCAGCTTAGTATTTAACTTGGAGTGACTACATCCGATTTCTCAGAGTTCTGCGACCCAATTAATGAGGATCACCCCCGTATTCCCCGCAAGGGGTACTCAGAGGTGTAAATGTAATCGAACACCCACAGTTCGCCAGTCATGTTATATAAGTTCTATGTAACGGGGGCAAATAGGCAAGTCAATTGCCATTTGGATCCTGATATTCAGGTGACAAGGATCGCATTGTCAAGATCTTGATTTACGTTTCGTGATCTTTAGATGTTGGTTCGTGTGACAATTGAAACTGACAGCTCAACGTCCTCTCAAAGGCACGAATCTGTCTCGACAAGAAAAGAATAGACAGCAATTCGGCGTTCTATGTCGCCGTCGCGCGTTCCGAAAATTTATCGGTTCAATTGTGGTTGTCCATTTCTCCAAACCTTCAGAGTATTCTTAAATGAACCCGATTATAAATACTGAAGACCATTTATTTGCGCAAAGCTGTTCAGATTGTTGATATTAACACAACTTCTACTCGAGTATTCGTACGGTGCTTGAGGGCTCCTCAACTGATGTTTACACTATAAATACATAATATTTATTATTTTCTCCAAGTACCGAATCCTTGAATCTTTGTTTGCTCGACTCGGGGAGTGGTTATTTATAATTTAAACAAACTTTGGTGGTGCGAGATGGTTCATTTCAGCGGTAGCGGCTGACCCATATTAGTTTTGCCAAAGACCGCCACTGCGCTTGGAAAAGATAATTATGAACGTGCTATCATAACAACTAAGCTGATTAAAAATCACAGTAAGATGCTATTTGATACAGTATAAAAGCTCTATCAGTCTAGGTACGTATATATATTCTGTCATTTGAATGAGCATAATATCATCATCCGCTTATTCGATTCTTTTTTCCATACTTCTTTTTTAGTCGTCATCTCGATATTCACCTCCTTTCTAGCCATATCATCTTTCACACAGTCCATCCATCGTTTCTTTGGTCTTCCCCTACTCGTATAGCCGTTCATGTTCAAAGAGAAAGATAGAATAAGTAGTCAGGGAGAGTGATCTGTAGAGCATAATCATATGTAATTTCGAAAACATCGCTTCGAAACGATGAAATGGCTGTATAATACGCACTAAGCGAAGGTGTGTTGACGAGGGTTGACCAGTATTGCTTCAAGCAATGATGCGAATGACGAGTGCTGCAGTGTGCACTCTAGCTAGGTATACGCGTAAGTCATCAGAATAAGTCTGCGTCAAGTGCAGGAGTGGCAAAATCGACAGCGAGCTGGTTCTTTCAATCCGCTGCACTAGTGTCCGCAGCTGTTGCGGAGAAGAGCGGTGGCTGCCACATAGCGTTTGCAATTTACCGGCGAATGACGTCACTGAAATGTTGTTTATTTATGTAAGTTGGTGTTTTCCTAGAGTGCGTTTTTTGACACCGTAAAGTCAAACCGCGCTGCCATCATTTTAATAACAGCCGTTACTGTGGCCACCGCTCTTCCAGGAAACCGTAGCTTTATCAGGCGAAACGTTGCTGTGCTTGTAAACCTGCTGCTGCCGTCACGCCATTCTATGCCACAAAAAGTATACCTTAAAGTCTCTTTTTACTATATTCTAAAAGCTATGTTTTTTGTTGACAGTGAGCAGCCGATATTCACGTGCAAGGCCCACGTGTTCCACATAGACCCGAAGACCAAGCGGTCATGGATGTCTGCCAGTTCCGCCGCCGTGTCGGTTTCCTTCTTCTACGACTCCTCGAGGAACCTGTACCGCATCATCAGTGTTGAAGGGACTAAGGTATGTGTGAGATGATTCCTAATTTCCTATACAGCAAATCTTTAAAATATAACACTGCGTTTTCTAAGAAAGCAGTGCGGTGCCGTGAGAGCCAGAAGAGCGTAATTTAAGCCGTTGAAATTGAGTCGTTGATTACGCTGCTCCACCTGAAGGACGGATATGGGTGAAGATCAGACTTTTTCAATTTTTGAATGACAACGACAATCCTCCAAATAATCGTTACGTCTTTTTCGATACGGTTTAATTCGTCGAGTTTCTAAATAATGCTTCAGTAGACGACATCTTGAAAGCAAATGTAGCAAAATGATGAGTTTTGGGCCATTGAGTTCGAGTAGTACCTAATTGGCCCTCAGTATTCTGCGACACGACACGACAGAGTAAATATTCCTCGTTTTGGAAGCACCCGCATTCCGGGTGTACGGATTTAACCGAAATCCTGAACAACTGTTTACAACTACGCCTTGCCGTATCACCGGGGTTATACCTAATGAAAGTTCCAGAGTACTTTACGGGGTGTTCTCTAAATAGCATAAAATGAAATCGCCCGGCCCTGTCGGTATTTTGCTAAGGATAACTTCTTGATGGATTTTGATGAGGTTTATACCATAATTTAGATCATGTCTCAAAGAGAATAAGTATGAAACCTGTTTATGCAGTTTCGCATACCAATCCAAGACGGATCAATAGTTGAATGTGGTATTGCGATGCAACTTTGTGCGAATTGCGAGACAAGTATTGCATGTCAATGAGCTAATTAGCAAACTAATTGCGATGATGAGAACGATTCGATCGATTACTGTAAGTTGTAAACTGGAATACTGCATTCGGAATGATTTCGATATACAAGGTTTAGACGGCAGTACGACAATAAATTAAACTGCGTATATGTAATACCGTTCCCAGTCGGCATACGAAAATTTAACCAAATATATCCATCGGTCATTAATAAAGAATATACGAGTATATAAAAAATTAAGTCTCTATAGCTAGATAAAGACTGGCAAAACTAATAGTCCTCACTACTATTCAGGTTGTTTGAAAAAATCTCTATATTTTCATGTTAGGATTTATTTGATAGTTCCAAAATAAATCCATTGTTCATCTTGAAAAGACGAAAGCGAACAAATATTGACAACGTCGCGTTTCGTATGACAAACATACCGAATTGCCGACTGCTGTACAAATCAAACGACTAGTATTACGAGCCGTATTGAAATCTGACGGATCGTTTGCTGCGGTTTCAATATCGATTTATATATGGACAAGCAATTAGTCCTGCTCTCCGATTTCCGCGTATATGTTTGCTAATGGCATGTACCTATTTAATTGAACCTCAAATAATTCTCATTGCTTTCCTCAGTGTTATTAAACACTCTCATATATCGTGTCAATTCCACTAAAGATGTTCTCCAAGAAACAGGATTTTCCTAGTTTGAAGGGCAGGGGTCTTACTCTTCTGTAATAGCTATACCCATACCTTATTGAAACAATTCTGATGCTACCTAGGCTAAGTTTTTTGGAAAATAAATAATTTATTTATATATTGAATCAACAACAAGTAACAATGGACTCAATAAAATTGATCCCTTAGTTCTTCCTTAGTTACTTACTATATACAACATGTTCCTTTTGCTATCCTATCCTTTACCTTTAACAAGCACCGCCACTTCGACCGGTGCTGTGCTTCCTGCATCCAGCGGATTCTTGCGGCCTTTACAAGATCATCGGTCCACCCTGTGGGAGGCCTTCCAACGCTATGTCTGTACGCGGTCGCCACTCCAGAACCTTTCGGCGCCATCGGCCATCTGTTCTGCGAGCAATATGCCCTGCCCATTGCCACTTAAGTTTGTCAATTCTTCGGGCCATGTCGGTAACAGGGTTCTCCTGCGGATCTCCTCATTTCTTATTCGATCACGTAGGGAAACTCCCAGCCCTCTCCATTGCCCTTTGGGTGACTTGTGAGTCTTCTAATAAGGCTCATTCTGAGAAACACGTTCCAGTGCCATAGATCATCACTGGCAACACGCACTGGTCGAAGACTTTCGTCTTGATCCATGCGGTATGTGGGACGAAAATATATTGCTAGCAATAAGTTTTTAGAGCATTAGTTCAATATTACCCTTACTTCTCTTAATTTGTGACCACACGGTCGCGTCGCTCAAAGGCCAGTTTTGCTATACGGAATAGAGAACAAAATTAAATTGTGTTCTCGGAAACGTCGGCGTTCTGCCAGTTGGTATCAACAAAGGTTTAATTGGGGCAGGTTTGGTTCGTTTATTCGTCAAATGGAATTGACGATGCAGGGAACATCGTTAAAGGGGTCTTTGTATGACGTTACCTATTGCTTTTCGGTCTTCTGGTTTCAGGTATGCCTTTGATGATATCCGTTAGGGGTGCATTTTTCAGATTATCTAAAGTACTTACATACATCTTTTATGGGGTACTGTGTTAAATGTTACAACATTAAACATTAAACGATTTAAAAACTGTATTAAAACCAAACTTTGTAAAAAAGGGTACTATAAAATTTCAGATTATTTAGAAGATAAAAAAGCTTGGGATTGAGCTGCTCGCTCTGCTAAGCCTTGTGAAAACCATAAAACTTGACATTTTAATTATTCATCACAATAAACCAGTTTTATATACACATTGACATTGTTGAAAATTATGTTCAAAATGACACGATTACTTTGTAAAGTATTATATTATTTTAATTATTGTGAATGTGAGGACTATGTGGATATTTTTATTTTCCCTTTTCATTTCTTTGTTTCTTTCTCAGTTTTAATGATGGTCTGGCAGTTTGAGTAGTTGATGCGGCCTACCCAAATATCCTTTCCTTGGTATTGTTCGTCGAGTTGAGCTCCTTAAGTTCTGAGTTGAGCTCCACGATTACTGACAAATGCTTGCACTGACTGGACAGGTCCACTCAAATCTGTGTGGTTCTTTCCTCAAAAGACCATTTCAGACACTAATCTACATGGTCCTCACATGACTTGACCAAGATTATGTCTGGACTTTAAAAGAGACTGTGACCTCTGAGTTTGTTTCGGCCTTTCTTCTCAGAGTAGTCAGATAGGAAACACCGACCTCACCAAGCTTATTTTTAATATTTTTTTATATGACGTGTAAAAGTGATTCCGATATCCTATTTACAGAATAAACAATTTCATTTCATTTCATTTCATTTCATTTCATTTCAACAAAATACCTTGTGATATTTTACAATTAAATGAAAGAAAATTTTAAACTCATATTAAAAGTACACTTTGTAAACAAGCATATTACAAATTAGAGGATTACATCCAACATAAGAATGCTTGGAAACATGCTGGTCCAGCTCCATAGGAAAATCTAGAATCTAGACAAAATCAAACTGGTTGCTAATTTAAGTTGTATAAATTATTACATTTTATTACAATGTTTGTAAATATGTGAGAACCATGTATCTATCAAATAAGTAATTAATTTATCTGTTGTTGCTTTCTTTTTAAAATTCTTTTTACCTATTGTGGTATAGTAATTAATTTTTAAATTTTTAGATGCATCGTCTTCACATATAATTATATAACTAATGTACCTACATATACAAAATATTGTAAAACATTTTAAAAGAGTAACGGTGGAGTTTCTTGCCCATTCTTCTCCATACGAAAACTTCCTTTTGGAAGGGGCGACTAGAATCTTTTTTTTTTTTTTGTAATTTTTCACGTTCAAAAGTGCCTTGCCTATTTGAAATAAATGATTTGACTTTGACTGATTGTATCGACTGACAGCATATCCAACAGGTACACCTAGATGGAATGTCTCAATTAAATAAACTGTCTGATCTGACTGCCTCGTTAGGCTAGTGAGCACATGCGCTACTGCTGAGCATGAGGTCCTGGGATCGTTTCTCAGGTCGGGCAAAGTGTTATTGGGTTGTTTCACCAGGAATTTCTCAGTAGCATCCCGTATTCCGGATTTGTGCCCGGTTGATGGCAATAGGCTTGCCACCTATTAAATAGGACGTAAACTAAAAAAAAAAAAAAATGGAAATATGAAATGTGGCTAACTAGTGAACTAAAATATTCATTATAAAATGCAATAATTAATATCGTTACACCATTATTTAGTTTTAAATGTAAAAAAGTATTTGGAAACTTTCCAAATGCTTTTTTTAAACCTAAGGCGGTTACAACATTAAATTTAATGATACATTTGCAATTCATTACATACAGTAATTTTGCCAAATTAATCAAACTATCGAAATATTTGACATCTATTTGTGACGTTGCACACTTTCAGAATAAACGCTCTTAAGTCTCTCTCTCCTTTCAACTGCTAGAATATCAAAGAAATACATACATAGCATTTTGGGACGAGAATAAAACGCCTGTTGTACGGATTATTTTAAAACTTTACTTATTAGCAATTCAAGAGCTTGCGACAGCTTCTAAAGTACGTGAGCGCATAACGTCGAAACGTACCAAGTTTTCTAATCGGACTTCCCTTTACTTGAATAAATTCCAAGTTTCGTTTGAAGCAGTTTGAAGCTTGCAAATATCTATTCTGTTGTTTAAGAGAAGTTATATCTCATGTAGGATGTGTTTGAAGTTTTGAATAGGATTTCCAAGTTTTGACTGGCATCTGTTTGATTTGAAATGCATCTTGCGGATGGGGCTTGGACTAGGAAACATTCATAAATAAATAAATAGCATAACATACCATAACATGTTGCCTGTAATCCCGGAAGGGCTAGGCAGAGGTGTAACCTTTAGTACACCCAGTTCCTCAGTTATGTTCAAGTTCCATGTAATACTGGCGAGCCTATTGCTATCAACCGGGCACAAATCCAGACTCCCAGCTGCTAATGAGAAATTCCTAAAAGAAAAACCCAAAAACACTGACCTGGGAATCGAACTCAGGACCTCACGCTGGTCACAAGCGCCACTGCTAAGCATAATGTCAATAGAACCCCCGTCTCCCGAGAACAGAGCTTACCCGGTTTCTCAAGGACTTACCTTACGGTCAGATCATCATTCGTTGTTGGTAGGGAATTCAACATCTGACTAGTCTCTTCACAAATATGTTGGGGTCCGCTTCCAGTTTAAACGGATACAGCTATATCATTATTTTACACGGTACGACTGCCTATCTGACCTCTACAACCCAATCACGGGGTAACGCGATACCCCTTGGTAAGACTGATTGTCAGATTAGCTTCTGACTAAGCTGCAATTTTGACAAGCTTTTATTTAGTTTTACTGCACACGGTTTCACTCACTCCGATCCCATCAAGTTGAAACTTTACTATTGTGTAACACGATCCTCCATTAACGGGGACAAAAACAGTCATATCATACGAGTATTGATTGTCATTGTGAGAATCGCCTCGCATGTTAGGCGGATACCCGATCCCGGTATGTTGCAATGCTATCAACAGGAGGACACACCGGTACATATGCCATGACATATATTAATTAATACTTTTATATACGGTCCCTCTTTACTACAGACGGAATGAACCTACCAGTTACCGTGCTCCGGTATGAAGGGTAGTTTTGTTTTTATTGTTTTTGTCCACAACGGGGTAAGCTGTTGGCCTGCAGCTAACCTGATGGTAAGTGGTGATCAGACGAAGGTGGAAGCAAGCTTCACCCGGAATCCTCAATCACAGAGGAACTGGCTATCTAACCTTTAACTGCCGAAACACACCAATGCTTGTTGACATTGTTGTTATGGCGTCAGACGTAGATAAGATGGAGGTAGCTAGCCAGGCGGACTTAGAACAAGCCCTACCATCAACCAAACCGAGCAGAAAATTTGCCCCCACTGGGAATCGAACCTGGGACCTCTGGGTCTGAGACAGGTGGTCTAACCACTAGACCACAGAGTTTACAGGCACATGAGATAATTGAACTTTAATAATTATTTATTTATTTAAAATTAATTAATTAAAATATCACAAAAACACAATATGTTAGTGTGGTAACAAATTGTACCTAAATGTTAGTATTGTTTAATACCTAACTAACTGATCCCTATGGCTGTCCTTATCCACTGATTTTGGAAAGGACAGTCAAAACAGTCAGCAATGGCATTTAGGATGCTATTGCTGCTGCTTCGTAGACGGCAAGGAGTTTGCTTTCCTGCGCATGATGGCTTGAAAGCCGTGTTACGGGCGTGGAATGCGCCATAGTACGCTCTTCAGTAAACATACCGGACGCGCTGCACCGCCACGGCAGTCTGTTCAGTTCTGGCGTTACGCGACCGACGATATGCGACGCATCTTCCGTCAGATGTGCAACCACCTTTGAAGCCGGTCATCTCTCAGCTGTAATCTAAATGACATTGACAGCTTCACATTGGCGAGCAGGGTGCCTGGCGCCAACAGTTAAAATTAATAAACTTACCATAATCTTTGTTGCAGGCGGTGATAAACAGCACGATAACAGCAAACATGACGTTTACGAAGACGTCACAGAAATTTGGTCAGTGGAGCGACGTTAGAGCTAACACTGTCTACGGCCTCGGATTTGCTTCGGAACCCGAGCTTGGCAAGGTAAGCTGATGAAAATTATGACTCATCGAATTTTTCACGCAGGTTTGAAATGAAATTATTTTTTCTGCTAATAGGATATCGGAATCACGTTTAAACACTTCATCTAAAAAAAAAAACTAGATGGAGTCGACAGTCTACAATGAGTTACAGAGACGACGCACTCAAAACTCGATGTGCCATATTTACGACCGGGTACAGTACCGTCACAGCCAAAATAGGTTCGCAACCTTAAGAGCTATTTTTGTCTGCTTATTGCACGATAGAATCTTCTTTACTGACCATTATACGCTGTTCGGCAGACGGTTGAACAAACGAAAATGACGGATCAGTGGGGCCGTCTGCTACGTGTTTAGGCCCAATAACGAGATCCAGGCAACACAGTTTTTTAAATGATTTTTTTAAACGATTTTTTTTTATTTAACGAATTTTTTAAACGAATCACTTTTCGCAAAGGTCCTTCGCAATGCTTTCGGTGAAAAAACTCCCAGGCAGTTAAAATTGGCGAATTATTCTAGTTGTTTTAAAAGAAATTGTGCTTATTGCATACCGTTATATCGGGCTTGAACCAAAGATGTTTTCCTAAAATTAGAACTGCTCTATCACTGTTAGTTTTTTTTTAACGCAGTTCAAAGTCGGGCTTTCGTTATTTTTTTTTGTTTTTTTTTTTGTAGTTTAAGGGCTCGTATTTCATTTTCTAGCAATCATCTGCGTCAAATACGAATTTTATACTGTTACTTGAAATTAAAAGAATGCGTGGGTTTATATGTATGTATTTTAACACCCAGCTTCTCTTGCAGTTCATAGAAAAATTCCAAGAAGTAAAAGAGGCAATCCAAGCGCAGCAATGCGGGGCTACGGGTGGCAAGTCAGTGACAAACGGCAACAGCGGTGCCGCAACGCCGGTGGCCAGTGCCACCGCCAGCCCGCTGCTAGCGGGGCGGGCCACAGGGGGGGACGAGCCGCCGCCCGCTGTGTCGCCGGCACAGGCTTTGGTAAGTTCCAGTAAAAGTACAATACCTTTTCCTCCGTGCCTCACGAAGCACGTTTAGCTGTCGGTCCCGGCTGTCATTCGTGGATCTTTGACAGTCGTTACAAGTTAAAAGTCTGACAACCAGTCTTACCAAGGTGTATATTATTGTATTACCCAGTAGCTGGGTTGTGGAGGTCAGATAAGCAGTCGCTCCATGTAAAATACTGGTATTCAGCTGCATGTAGACTGGAAGCCGCTCCAACATAGTTGGGAAAGGGCTAGGCAATATGGCTAACTAGTAAACTAAAATATTGATAATGAATTGCATTAATTAATATCGTAACACAGAATATTGAGTTTTAGATGTTAAAAAAGGATCTGGAAACTATCCAAATGCATTTTTTACACCTAAAACGGTTACAACATCAAATTCAGTGTTTTATTTGCAATTCATTTTTAATATTCTAGTTCGCTAGTTAGCCACATTTCGTATTTCCATACAGTAATATTGCCAAATTAATCAAAACAGCGAAATATTTGACATCCAGTTGCGACGTTGCCAACTTTCACAATAAACGGTCTCAATGTATTGTTGCAAAATTTGCGATTTGCACTTCTTGAACGTCGGTATACAACATCAGCCCTTTAAAATGTAGTTAATATTTCGGTTTTAGGGTTCCGTAGCCAGATGACAACACCGTAACCGTAACCCTTATAATTTTTCACTAATATTAATTAAAAATTGTATTAAATCAAAAACCCGTATTGACATAGTTGAACTATCGGTTGAACATAGCATTGAACTGTCTTGTGTTGAGCTAGATAAGCATGTTATAGTGTGCGTTTACAGACCCCCAAATTATCAAAACTACTCTTTATTTGAGTCGGTAATGGAAGATTTTTTGGCAAAAATTGCAACTGGTAATAAATCAGTAATTATCTGTGGTGACTTTAATGTGAATATTTTAGAAAATAATTCAAATACCAGTAGACTTTTAAATTTGTTCAAATCATTCAATTTGTCAAATGTGTTTGTAGAACCAACCCGAGTAACTACGACTACTGCTACATGTATTGATGTGTTTTGTTGTTGTGACTATTTAGATAAAGCCATAGTTAATTATCTCCCTTCTGATCACAGTGGTCAATCCGTAACTTTTGAGTCCAACATACCAATAACAAAAGTCCAGATACAATTCAGACCAATAACAGCAGTTAATTTAAATAAATTTAATAGCACTTTAGTTTGTAAGTTAAATAATCAAGACCTTACAATGAACAATGCTAATATTTTGTATGAAGAATTATTTTCGTTAGTCCAGACCGAGTTCAATAATTCTTTTAAGAAGAACACAAAAACTATCAGCCCTAAGTTTTTATTTAGTGACTGGGCAACTAAAGGACTCAGGAAAAGTAGGGATAGACTGTTCGAGCTGTATGGCCTTAAGCCTTATAGTAACACGGAAACTTTTAATAAGTATGTTGCTACTTACTCTAGAACTTTTAAGAACACTTGTAAGACAGCTAAAGCCTTATACATTAGCAACAAGGTTAAGTCAGCAGACAATAAAATACAGACGGTTTGGAAAATTATCAATAATGAAACGAACCGGAACAAAAAGCATAATTCTGACTACACACTGAAGACGTCATGTGGTGGTCTCGTTTGCTATAGCAAAGAAGTTGCTCAAGAATTTGTAAATTTCTTCACCAGTATCCCACTTAAAACTACTGAAACCTTAAATTCCTCGCCCTCGCTCTCTTTTGATTTAGTAATTAAGTTTAAATTTAACTTTAAGCATATTAACCCTTTAACAGTAATAAAAGCTTTTAGGCAAATTAAGATCAAATTAACCGAAGATCTTTGGGGAATGTCCATTAAAGTATGTACTTCCATAATTGAGACCATAGCGCCTTACTTAGCATTAATATTTAATTTGTGTGTGGACCAAGGAGTCTTCCCGGATTTAATGAAATACAGTAAGGTAATACCACTTTTCAAATCCGGGGACAGTAAAGACACTAATAATTATAGACCCGTGTCCGTGTTGCCGGTTTTCAGCAAGGTGTTTGAAAAGGTAATGCTTAATCAAATGCTCAATCATTTGAACACAAATAAAATCCTTCATGATCAACAGTATGGTTTCACCAAAGGACGTTGTACGACCGACGCCGGTGTAACCTTTTTAAGACACATTTTTAGCGCGTGGGAAGAGGCCCAAGACGCCATAGGAATCTTTTGTGACCTCTCCAAGGCATTTGATTGCGTCGATCACGAAACCTTGCTCTTGAAACTTGAGCATTACGGACTTGGAAAACTTGCACTCAATTTAGTAAAATCTTATTTAAATGATAGACAACAGAAAGTCCAAATAAAAGGTGTCAATTCACTAGGTTTAAAAGTAAAAATGGGCGTGCCACAAGGCTCGATATTGGGCCCATTCCTCTTTTTAGTTTATGTCAATGATCTACTCCATTTATTAAAAAATCAACCACAAATGGTGTTATTTGCTGACGATACTTCCTTAATTTTTAAGGTAGATAGACGTGCCACAAATTTTGACGACGTAAATAACGCCCTAATGCAGGTCCAAAGTTGGTTCACTGCTAAAAAAAAAAAACGAAGTGCATACAATTTTCTTTACCAAATGTCAAAAGTACTGATTGTGAGATAGTATTGAATCAAGAGAAACTAGAATTCGTCGATAAAACTGTTTTCCTGGGGATCACGCTCGACTCAAGGTTACAATGGGGTCCTCATTTAACATCTCTTGCAGGACGGCTAAGTTCAGCAGCATATGCTGTCAGAAAAATCCGTCAATTTACTGATGTAGATACCGCGAGGCTGGTCTATTTTAGTTACTTTCATAGTATCATGTCTTACGGTATTTTACTATGGGGACGGGCTGCAGACATCGAGTCTATTTTTATTCTGCAGAAAAGAGCGATTAGAGCCATATATTATCTCCGCAGGCGTGACTTTCTAAGGGAACTGTTTAAGGATATTAACATCATGACGGTACCTTGTCAATATATCTATGAAAACATCATGCACGTAAGAAAAAATGTACATTTTTTTAGTAAAAGAGGTGATAGACATAATTATAGTACAAGAAATAGGGACTTATTAGTTCAATCAGGTTTCAGACTGGCTAAAGTGGAAAATGTTATAACAACACAAAAAAAGGGGATTACATCGCTGATAAAAATGCTTGGCTCAATGCTGGTCCTGCTCCACAACCACAACTATTTGATTAACATTTGAAAACTGTTGGAGCTGCTGAAGAGTTTAAGACTATTTTTGCATTGTATAAAATCAATTTCCTTTGTATTATATAATTTCAGAGCACAGGTGTGAGTACAATGTACTAAAGAGCTAACATTTACCGGGTAATACGTATTTTATTGACTTGAATGTGCCCTGGCGGCTGTGAGTATGTCATGCTCACTCAGATGTCTCGCTGATGGTGGCGCGTGTGTTGGATCATTTAGCTCCCTTCAAAATGGTTGAGCTGAATGGTGCTAATCCATGCGTCATGTTCGTGAACGGGCGCCGTCAGTTGGGACAGGTCAACTCTTAGCTGCCTTGGCTGATTTAAATTTTTGAATTGTTCTTTGTTTTATATTTTTATTACGTACGCTTCTAACGTGCACGTCTTTCTACATTGTTCTCACATGTTTAATTTCAACATGAATGATGTAACAAATACTTTGTAACAATTTATTTAAAAGAGTGTCCGTGGAGTTTCTTGCCCGTTCTTCTCCATAGGTACCTACCTACTACGCTTTGGAATGGGCAACTAGCTTCATATTTCTGACTGACCGATTCCTTGACAATTCAAAAGTGCCTGTAAATGGTTTAATTGAAATAAATGCTTTGAGTTTGAGTTTTTGAGTTTGAGTTTGTGATGGCCGTTTGTCAGTCCTTCCGGATGCCACACAGCTATTTTACTTGTGAATCTCTCTGCACTATGTGAATGAATATTTAAACGTGTATT
Source organism: Agrochola macilenta (assembly GCA_916701695.1). Classification (NCBI taxonomy): domain Eukaryota; kingdom Metazoa; phylum Arthropoda; class Insecta; order Lepidoptera; family Noctuidae; genus Agrochola; species Agrochola macilenta. The sequence continues at coordinate 17,907,185 of OU753576.1, forward strand.
CTGTGCGCCGCTAAACAATGGTGTAGTGAAATTATTAAAATAATAATTAGAGGTGGCACTCCCCATACATGTTACCGAGAGATTGGGTATAGTTGGATCCCATATTTAAAAGGATTATGATGTTCTAATCCAATTTCTCAAAAGTTTTTGAGATATTATATTATAAATAGTTTGTTCAAATAAATGTATTTGTTACAGCCCAAACCCGAGCCCGAGGATATGGCGGTACATCAGAGAGCCCATTCAGTGTCCTCCACACTACAGGTACGATAAAACTACCCTCTATTCCTCGGTTAATGCTCTATAGTCTATTCACAGAGTTCCGGGTCAGGACCTTCCGGGTTCCGGACCTTTCAGGTTCCGTATAGCTACTTCTACCATATAACTAAAGTCAAATATTATTATGTGTGGGGTGGATAGGTCTACAAGTATAGCCTTACCCCTTTTTTGTAAATCTGTAAATAATTTCATAGAACCTAAAACAGTAAAGCCTCATTTCTCTTATGGAGAGGTTCTCTTCCGTCGAGGAGCGAGAATCTCTATGCGAGTCTCGTCAATATCGAAGTCTCGTTTTACACAATATCAAAAGAAATCGAATAAGATTGTGAAATTGTAACATACGAGACTCGTCCGACAATTTTCTCGAACTTGTGAATCGAAATACGATTTGTCGTTTACTTAGAAGCTTCCAATTTTCTATGGTGAATAGAGAAAATCTCTTAAATCTTTTGTAAATGAGCTGTTAGGGGCGTACAGACGTACCACAACCACACCACATCGCTGTGACAAAATGTGGGCAAACAGTGGTTACGTGTGAATAGTGGCGCTGCAGCATCTTGCAGTTGCGTTGTGGTAACGTTGTGGTTAGTGTTTGCAGACAGACAGATCGTTGTGCACACGGTTGATTTTATCTCCCAAATGTGGTCCTTGTGAATAAACAGGTTGTAAAGTTCACTCATCCCCTATTGAAAAGGGAGGATCCTCCGACCAGACGGGTGTCGTGTCGTGTCTGGCGGGCAACTGCCCAACGATTCATGTCTGATAGACTTATATATGTCGTTCGCGCGGTAAACTCTAATTGCGCGATGCAGGATTTGTCTGACGTCACGATTTTGTGTGACGTCAGGTCTTTGATGCGTAGGCACGTGGGTATGTAGATGCCGCCAGTGGTATGCTTATGCTGCTACTAACAAGAATAGGTACGCAATTATTTTCCTCATACGTTTTAAAACCCGACCACATAAATAACTTCGGTGTCATCGGCTACGTAATTAAATGACGCATCGATATCGATAATTATATCTCGTAAATTACACAAATATCGATTTCATTTCGAGGCAAGCTATACGATTTTTGTTGAGCTAGAATCAAAACATAACATAACGCCTGTATTCCCCGAAGGGCTAGGCAGAAATGTACCTACAGTACACCCTCATTTCGCCAGTTATGTATAAGTCCCATGTAATAGGGGGCGAGCCTATTGCCATCAACCAGGCACTAAACAAATATCAAGGTAGAATCAAAATGTCGCTAATATGTCTATGCAACACACTGCACATCTCTGTGTTGTGAACCACTTAATTAACTATCAACTGACTCATGCTTCAATTCAGGAAGTGTCAATTGCTTTAAATTGTCAATGTTATGTCCTTGACTGCTACAATAGCAATGGAAGCTAAATGCAGTTTGTTGTCCTTGATACTCATTGCGAATAAGTGTTGCCAAAGAAATTGAATTAGAATGAAAAAATATGTATGTCGGAAATACGTTACTGAGTTGTCTAATCGGGACGCTAGCGCTGCCTAGCGTCGCTCGACAGAGTAGACTCTGTCCAAGCGTTATGTTGTGTCTCTGACTGAACATAACGCTTGGACCGGCCGGAGCTAAGCAGGGTTCATCGGTGGCGGTCAAGCAGTGAACACGTTTAGAAACTGTCGCGCATTCCAAATTGTTGTGTCGTGCACCTACAGTGTGTAAATTGCTAGTGTGATTAATTTGATAGTAAATTATAATTTGATTAATAAAAATAAAAAAACTATTCTGATCTGAACTGTAAACGGTGGGTTGGTGGACGTCCTGTCTTCTTATTTTGTGATCTAGGACCGGATAGTAGGTTTCCTCATGATGTTGTGTTCTCTTCTGGTTTTATTAAAAAACGTCCTCCCTACTCTCTCTGTCCAGAGTTGCCAAGGACCAATCTTTATTAAAGGAGTCCAGCTAATCCCGCCATCTTCGTCTGGGCCTGCCGTCAAGTTATTACAGCCATACAAAACGATTGCTACACTAATGCATGTTTGTTCCTCTAGGGTGGCTACGCAACAGTAGGTCGCGCGCCGCGCGGGCCGCTAGCGTCGGCCGGCGGGCCCGCCGTCATCGACCCTCCCCCCCCGGACACCTCTGAGCAACAGCTACGCTACGAGAATGACAGGCTCAAGCTCGCGCTCGCACAGAGGTAAGTTACCACACAGTTGCGACACAGTTGTCCGACAGTCGACGGTTGCTCGAACTTTTTTTGTCAGTTGCTCTACAGATGCACGACAGTGGCTCGAAGATAGCTTGACAGTTGCTCAGCAGTTGCGCCATAGCTGTGAAAGTTGCGAGTCTGTTGTAATAGAAGTATTTACGTTCAGAGAAACTTGCCATACAGCGCTGCTGAGTTCCAGTTTGAAGAGTATAGGTGCCAACGCCGGTGTAATTACAGTCACACGAGATATTTCAGCTTTGTCTCTATGACTAAGCCTCTGATATTGCAGATGTCCATAGCTAGTGCCCACTTACCATCAGGTGGAACGTTGTTTATTTAGCCATTCTTTAATTTATAAAAGTTGCGCAACAGTAGCGCGACAGATAGTGATAGTAGGCCCTGTTTAGAATGGAAAGTGGGTACGCGACGGTGGGGCGAGCGCCGCGCGGCGCGCTGGCCGGGGGCGGCCCGCCCGCCACCATCGACCCGCCGCCGCCCGAGTCCATCGAACAACAATTACGCTATGAGAATGACAGGCTCAAGCTCGCTCTCGCACAAAGGTAAGTTGTGCCACAGTTGCGCGATAGTTTCCCGACTTTTTGTTGCCGAGTCCGTTGCTTAGCCACTTTGGTGATGACGTTCTAGCAGATTTTGTTTTTGGGTTTTTGTTTTCTGCGTTTTTTGTTGAGCAGCTTATTTTGAGCACTGCAAAAAACTACGTTTCGTAGGATTCAGCTCGCTTTTTGCACCTTTCTCAAGTAAAAGGTAAGTTTATTTTGTTTTTAATTTTTGTATTTTATGCTTACGCCACACGCTTTTATGCCCAGGGATTTTTTTTTGTACGATTTGTGTAAAAAAATACTTGAATGGGAAGAAAACAAATAATGAACAATATTTAAAACAATAAAAGTTTTATTCAATCGCAAGAGTTTTGTACAACACTTAAAACTACAAAACAGAACAAAATACAGTCAGACCTTAACTATAACGAAACGTAACTCCTTCCTGCGTCACTAATAAATAATTATTATAATTCGGTAGCCACTCATTACAACACATTTCTAATTAATTATATTCTTAATGAGTATGCTACGAATATCACACGATATTTTTGTCCGTGCAAATTGACATGCGTAAAAGACGTGTAATTTTGTGTTAAAGCCGTGTAACTTATTGTTAAAGTAGCGTAACATTTTGTTAAAGTCGCGAAACTATTTTTTACGGTCGCTCAATTTTGTGTTAAAGTTGAGCAACTTTTTGTTAAAGAAGCGTAACATTTTGTGTTAAATTCGAGCAACTTTTTGTTAAAAAACTTTTTCTAAAGTTGCGTAAAAATTACATGTCTAATACGCAATAATTTATACATTGAGCACATTTTTTTAATCCAATTCATAAACAAATACGTCCGTAATACATTGTCTGGTTAGTTTAAACTTTCGAAATCACCCTCTTTCAACGGATTTTAGTATGTTTAGTCAGTTTTAATTCAGATAATTTATAAAAACTTAACGGAATAATCTAACTTATTGATAGAGCTATATTAAAGCATTTAAAAACCTTAGTTTTGATATTGCAAAGCTATTTGGATTACAATAAAATTGTTTGTCAGTCCGTCATTGCATTAAGAACCATATTAAGGGCACTCAAGGGCCATATTAGCTTTGAAAAAGAGGATGTAACATGTCCTTAATGAGCTACAGGTAAATCCTTCAAATTGTGTAAGAATGTATGTTACTGAAATTCATGTCTGCCTTAGCGTATATGTAGGGCAATTATTTTGGTAAATACATTTTTCGAATAATTCGAGAATACTGGGAGAGATTCTGGGAATTAGTTTTAATAAAAAATAAAAAAATCTTAGCCATCCAACTGTTTCGACAAAAATGTTGAAATATTTCTGTATGTTTTGTCCACGGTCAACAATATTGTTGAATACCTCGGCGGTGAAAACGGCTACATAAAATTTTCTAGCTTTTCGTGACATTTGTCACTCTTGCATGCGTACCATGACCACCGACGGAAGAATAGACAAAATGACGGATTGTGATTGTTTATCTGTCATTTTGTCTATTCTTCCGTCGACAAAACCCGTTTCTATTGTGGTAATTCTAAGGGTGCTGGAAAAGGTTGTTCAGAGAAAAAACCACCCTCAAAATACTCCCTTTGAAAAAAAATTACATCAACTTTAAAAAATCAACATCCATACATTCTTACACATTTACCTGCAACAAACTCGCCAATATTCATTTAATGTTCATACCCCGCAGCGATCGGCACGAAACCTTCATCGAAATGTCCAAAGTCGTGCTGATAGTGTAAGGGCTCGTGCGCCGGCTTCGCTTCGTACTCGTGCGCCGGTTTCTCGTACTCCTCATGATGTTTCGGCGTACCAATCTTGTGCACGACGGCGTTGAAACCGTTCTTGTCGTCGGCTTCGTATTCCACTACGCGTTTTGTTCCGTCAGTCTCGACGAGGGTGTAGGTGCCTGCAATGAATGGGGTTTTAAGTTTATAGATCATGGGAAAAAGCTATTTAGCATACAAAAGAGTAGCATTGCTGGCGACTTCGTCTGCGTGTAATTTGTATTAAATCTTATACTATTAAATGAGCAATATTTGTATACATATACTATAAATACACAATCATGTTCTCGAAAATGGCTCTAACGATTTCGATGAAACTTGCAATATAGGAATTTACGGAGGTGAAAAATCGATTTAGCTAGGTCTCGTATCTAGGAATATTCGTTTTCTCCGTATTTACAACCGAGCACAGCTCGGTCGCCCAAAGTTTACAACAAGATGGCTGCCATAGAATAATGGCATGGCAGCATGGAATTAGTAATTACCTACTATCATGGCAGCATAGAATTAGTATGTACTATCCTATATTATTAAATGAGCATTGTCTATTTTCACCAGAGCAGAGCTCGGTCGCCCAGGTACTCATTTTTATAATATATCCAACTATATCCTACCCTAGGTCCCAGGCTACCTATCTGCCAAATTTCATAACGATCGGTTCTCTGGTTTATGCACGAAACGGTAACTGACAGACAGAGACAGGATTACTTTCAGAATTAATAAAAAACATTAATTAGTATGGAAGTATGGATATTTCTAACAGTCTTCGTCAGCATTGTTTCTCTCGAATTCTAAACGAAACTATACTTTGTGACGTCTTTCTTAGTCTCGATACAATATTAATAATGGCAGCGTCACGATGAAAGATGACAGGAAATTGAGTTGCATTTGAGACTCAGACCTTAAGAGCTATATTACACTACAATTCAACAATTGCAATTTCTACATATTCATGATAAAGAGTAAATATTCTGTTTTATTCTGGAACACCGCGACGCCACAACCGTGATTGCGGGTAACTTCATAAACTCAGAAAGAGTGGCCTATTTTTGTCGCAACTCATAAGATGCGTAGAATTTCCTGTCTTCCTGATCGAATAATAAAATACAATTTCAAATAACTTGCACTGCCGCTCCTATTTCCTTCAAACTTCCGGTAGGGGTGTTGTATACGGGGTAAGGGACGTTGACGCACAAACTGTCACCATGAATTCAGTACATGATTCTAGACCCTAGAGCGTTGTCATATTTCGTCCGTTATTAGAAAAAAAAATCTGCTGTTCCATAAATTTTAACCGTGTAGGTAATTGCACTTTTATACGAAACGACAGTTTTTTTTTCTAGAAACTATGGTCTAGCTAGAATCGTGTGCTGATTTCATGATAACAATATTTGTGTGTCGATGTCCGATAATTTTTTTATTGTTTTTTTTTAAATCTTTTTATTACGGACGCTTTTAACGTTCTGCATCGTTCTCACATATAATTATAATTTCCACAAGACTGATGCAACCAATATTTTGTAACCATATTTTGATTTAAAAGAGTATTCGTGGTGTTTCTTGCCCTGTTCTTCTCCAGAGGAACCTACTGCGCTTTGGAATGGACAACCAGCTTCATCTTTTTGACTGACCGACCCCTCGACAGTTCAAAAGTGCCTGTAATTGGTTTATTTGAAATAAATGCTTTGAGTTTCCCTTACACCCTGTATACTTAGATGTATGGAAGAAACAGCGACTCTTGTCATCATTTAAAAAAAACTGCCATCGATACTTATAACCCTATATGGCCATAGTTTATTTATATATGCATAGATATGTATGTATTAACAAGCTCAACCATAAAATAATCGTTAAGTCGTTCATGTATGAGCAATTGATCGTCATAGTGAAACAATACTCAATTAGTGGCATACACTTGTACGAGCTTCCCGACCAGCATAGTAAGTCGTGATTCATTTAATTTATTGCTCATCTTTATTGAGTTAGAGGCGGTTATGGCTTCTACTTATCGTAATCGTGTTAGCATAATGATCATCTACTATTAAACTTGGTTCTTTTATACAACGAACGACAAATGACTTTTCAGAAATTGCCATAATTACAAAATTGAAAATGATGAGACTTCAATTAAACCTTGTGTAAATTCATTCATTCACCTGTAACTCACGTGTAACTTCATTTTTAATTCTTTTTACCTATTGTGGTATAGTCATTTTATTCTAGGTGCATCGTCTTCACATATAATTATATAATTAATGTACCTATACAAAATATTGTAAAACATTTTAAAAGAGGTTTCTTGCCCATTCTTCTCCACACGAAAACCTTTTAGAAGGGGCGACTAGAATCAATTCTATTTTTTTTTGTCAATTTTGACGTTCATAAGTGCCTTATATGGGCCTATTTCAAATAAATTATTTGACTTTAAAGTTTGGTGCTTACCTTTGACCTTGTCACCGTCCCTGGTCTCCCAATGCTCCTTCTGGTCACCAGTGTGGGGGTCCTTAACTGAGTAGTCGAACGAGTATTTAGGGTGCGCCTGGAAAGTACAGCAATAAGGCCATTGAGAAGGGAACGCGTACAAAAATTAAAATGGTCAGAATGAACGATGTATGAACGTGGATTAAGTAAAAAGAGTCTGTAAGGATCGTAGCACTTGGGGTTCTGTAGTGTCTGCCTACCTCCTTCAATAATGTTCAGACTGTCGAGACTGAGACCTCCTCTCTGTAAGAGGTCGTTGGCTCTAAACCGTCCCCCTCTGTCCCGTCTGTCCCGGGCCCAGTGCGGGTTAGTGAACGTTCCTTGTCATTGAATCTTACCAGTTTCATCACGAAGGAAAACTCCTTCATAGTTTTTGGACTATGGATGATGAAACAAGTTGTATTCTTACCTGCTAAACATAAGCTCTATAGATTTCTGCATGATGTGTGTATCCATCCATCCATGATGGCTATAAGAGTAGAGAGGCACCATAGAAACGATGGATGGACTGTCTGAAAGATGATATGGCTAGAAATGGGTCACCCCCTTTCTAGCCGAGATGACGACGAATAGAGAAGAATGGAAAAAAGAAGACATGTTACGCTGGCCCTAAATAATTTTGGACAAGAGCAAGAGAATGACTTGATGAACTTACATGGTAATCCAAGTCGTACTCCTCTCCATGGTGATCGTCCAGGCTCTGGTGGTGTTGGTGCAACTGAACCGGCGCCTTGTGGTAGTTCTCGTAGCCGCCATACTCTTCACTGAACTGCGCCACCACTGACCCGACCACGAGAAGCAGGGATAGGGCTCTCTGGAAGCAAAAGAGAATTTTGGAGTTAGATACAGTTTATGACTATGATCTGGAGTTTCTAGAGGTTTGATGATTGTAAGTTTGAATATTAATATGTTGTAAAAGTCAAGTACGTTCTACACAGTCCGATCCTTTGAGTCTTCACGCAAGCGTTTTGACGTATGTAGCATATTATCATCATCACCATCATCCATTACGTTTATCCCAATATATTGAGGGTCGAAGCAACATGTCCTGTTCTCCCATACTTCTCTATTAGTCCTCATCTCAGTAGTCACCTCCTTTCCAGCTTGGCTAGACAAAAATTGGGTTCTTTTGATATAAAGTTTGTCAAGACAATAACGTATTGCAATAACATGGCCTGGCAAACTGATTGGTTTCGGTTGCGGTCTGCTCGATTCCGATCCCCGCACGGAACAAATATTTGTATGACCTTTAGATTGTTCTGGGTTGCATTTGTGATAGTTACTTATCTCTAAACTAGCTTGCCATACCTTGGGATGAAAATTTTCAACTCATGAAAACTTGAAAACGTTTGGTCTTCTGATGTCTTCAAATATGTTATCTACTTTGATACCGATATTATTTCAAATTTTTTTTTAACTGATCCGTTCATCCACACACAACATTCACGCCTGTATTTCCAGAAAGCAGTGGTGGCCCAGTGGTAACGGCCCCGATTTACGAGCTGTAGGTCCTGGGTTCGAACCTAGACAGGCGCTTTACTTTGTGTAAATAATTTCATCACCACTTCCTCTCAAAACGGTGCAGGCCTGTCCTCGAACCAAATATTCGAAGACATGTGACGTCTACCAACACAAACTGGGCCCAAGGTATACAAGCCTATGCTGAATATGCTCTATTTCTGTGTTTTTCTGTCGTTCATTCAATCTACGTTAATTTCGTTCCCAAGTGAGGTGAAACTTTGCAAGTCACTACAACATAGTATATCAGATACAGACGTCTAGTGCGTACATGAAATGGCATGTCTGTCGGGTGCGCGCGCAGTGAAACGTTTGTGAAAGTGTTGTTATCACGACGGAGCAGATAGGGCTGTTGACAGGTGGCTACTAGAGAATGAATTGGAAATTAGACGAAAATCTTTACAAGAAGGGCTTTGTTCGGCTTAGACAATTTATTTAAAACTGAACGGTAATCAATCAGTCTGAGCGGCTCGTGGCTAAGTAATAACAACAGCACGGGTCGATCTAACAGGTTAAGCTACGCTTGCCAAGGTTGGTCCGTGGATGGGTGACCATCTTTACATACCGACACTCCGCCGTACCTCGAAAAGCACGATAAGCGTTGGTCTCGGCTGTCATTCGTGGATCTTTGACTGTCGTTACGGGTCGTCAGAAGCCCGAAAGTCTGACAACCAGTCTTACCAAGGGGTATCGTATTACCCAGTTACTGGGTTGTCGAGGTCAGATAAGCAGTCGCTACATGTAAAATACTGGTATTCAGCTGCATCCGGTTAGACTGCAAGTTTCCCAATACCAGTATTTTACATGAAGCTACTTCCTATCTGGCCTACACAACCCAGTTACTGGGTAACACGATACTACAATTTCTTAACTGATTGATAGTGGCAAAGAAAACTTGTTGATTATTCTAGTAAACTTTGATGTCGAGAAAATGTGTAAAATTTATTCCGCTTCGTGTAAATACGGTTTCTTTAAGAACTACGAAGGCAGTTGGTTGCTGTTGGTTTCATTATCCATGGTTATAACACCCAGAAGCTTGTTAAGAAATGTAGCAAATACTCGTAGTTAAAAAAAATTGGTGTTTCTTCATTCACTTAAATACGTAGGTACTTATCAACCGGCCTTTAATAAAAACCTGAGTATCTTTTCGTACAGTAGTAGGAACTTTAATTTATCTGAAACCTCAAATTGATTAGTTATTGCTCAGTTCGACGATCAGCTGCTTCTCAACAAAATCAATCATAACTTATTCCCGTTACGTGATTCTCCTTAAATCTGCCATAATTTTATTAAGCTAAAATAATAACTCAATAATCTTCCGCCTTGTTGTCGAAACGTGAAACAAATTTTCCCTGATTTAGCCTCAATTTTATCGGGTAAACAGTACCTACGTTAAAATAAAAATGGTTCGTTCAATGATGTATTGTGCGGAGTTTTAAAAAAGCTATTAAGAAAAGTTTGTTTGATTTTCTAGGCAGTATGAATACAAAATGATAACAGCCGCACGGGTCGAAGGCAGGTTAGGCTACGCTTGCCGCGGTCGGTTCGTGTAGGGGTGACCATCCATTCATATGGAGACCCCTCCGTGCCTCAGAAAGCACGTTAAATCGTTGGTCACGACTGTCATTCGTAGATCTTTGACAGTCGGTATGTGTAGCCAGTTACTGGGTTGTGGGGGTCAGATAGGCAGTCGCTTCCAGTAGCATACGGTTAGACTGGAAGCCGACCCAACATAGTTGGGAAAAGGCTTTGTAGATTGATAAAGATTTTGTTTTCTTTTTGTCTCTAACTTTGCCGCTCTGAAGTAGGCTACAAATAACTGCGCAGTAGTCAATCTTCCCTATAAAACAGTAGCCCGCATGCGCAACCTAACTTCACAGCGGCAAAGTTATTTGACGCGAATTGTAGGCCGCGAGCGCATGCTGCGACGCAGCTACACAGACACATTCGCGTCCTAGCTAGTACAAACAATAGATGTCTGGTAAAAACTACGTGACGACCTGCACGAGTCGCGCAGAAATCTGTGCGCACAACAACGAGAGACAGAGCAGGACATACACATGTCTGCGTGGCACGTGCCGCAGCGAATACGCAGCTCTCAATACGTTCACGCATTACAAAATCTGTCCTGTTGATCTCTGCCCTGCGCTGCGTGGACCTGCAGCAACTGTGTCTCAGCATACGCTTAGCTTTATTTTTTCGCGATTACAATGTTCTTCCCATGGTGAAAGTTGTTTAGGTTTATGGTATGTAGGTACCACACCCTTAAATATGACCACACCTTTCTGATACATCCTGTATTAAACAGTACATACACCTGAACACGCTGCGCGCTTTGCGTACGTGAGATGATCTCATCAATATGTTGGCGCAGCACAATGGATAGGCTACAACAATAAACTTCGGAGTTTACAACTACTGTGTTACCAAGCAATGAACTATTCCAGACTGAATTTTGTTTCAACTGGGTTTTGGAATGAAATTAGTTTTAACTGTGCAGCGTATGCGTCCACTCACTATACACAATCTCCACTAACATTTTTAACATCTACCCTACTAAAAATGCTAATCGTTTTTTTTTGTTTATTTGTTATTGTATTTTCTCGTAAGTGATTAATGTAATCTTTTGAGAAACAAATGTCTTAAAACGTAACTGTAACAGTCTCACTTCGAGATGAGGAAAGTATACCTAGTCGACCTTTATGAAAAAAATACTTTTAATAATCTTAAAATCCCTTCATTCACTGACAGAAAACGTACAATCTAAACCACTGCGTCTAGACGCATAAAATGTTGCTAAGAAAGGATTTTTGAAAATAGGTATGAGAGTTTGTATGGAAGTTCGTTTTTTTTTTCCGATGGGATAAACCATGGGGCACATGCTTGTATCCCAACAAATTGAAGTGATTGTTGTTTGTTTTTTCAATTTGGATTTTAACATTTGCATCTGTCATATTAGTCTATGGGATTAAAAAACGAACTGTAGACGTAAGACATACGAGTATATATATATTTTTTTTTGATGAAAGTGACATTCAACCGTAGAGTCATAAGCAATTACGAGGTACTAAACAAACTGATACTGCTGCTTTACTTTTTTACAATATCTGTATTTATATCGTCATTATTCTTGGACCGAATCTCAAATGTTAGGATGTGTAACTTAGTTGAAAGTAACAACACTCAATCAAAACATGACATTATAGGAACTGCTGACGACAGAATAAATTAACAAGGCTTTTATATTACAGCGATCAATGACAGGAAATTTGATATCTGACATAAGTAAGACAAAATATAATTTATGGAAAGAAATCCAATGAAGAATTAAATTGCTTAATAGAGTTAGAATGTGTATTATGATTTGGTACCCAGTGTAGCTGATGTCGTGAGGAAAGTTTTATGTATGAATGTGGATGGCTTAAAGAGTAGGGGAAGACCAAAGAAACGATGGATGGACTGTGTGGAAGATGATATGGATAGAAAGGGGGTGACTACCAAGATGACGACTAATGCAGAAGTATGGAGGAAGAAGACAAATGTTGCGCTGACCACAAATAAATTGGTATAAGGGCATTGGTGAAAAGAGTTACATTATATGTTACGATTACCCAATGTAGCAGATGCCCAAAATGACCTTTAATATATCCCGAAAGTATCAAAGCGAAAGGTTTTACGATGTTCACGTATTGGTTAATCCATCACCCACAAACGGTAGAACAGATATTCGTAAAAGGGTTATATGACTTTATCTGTACGTCACCGTTCATGTCCCGAAATAAAATATGGGTAGGCTTTGCCGAGATTTAGATGTACAAAGCTGGGGGAGGCTGTCTTAAATAAATATTTACGAGAAAGTCGTACAGAAGGCCCGATGCTGTTAGATGAAGACTACATTAAAATATTACTAGCTTTGAAAAAATTGCACAGATTTAAGACGAGAACTTAAAATATTCTGTTTAAAATCAGGCTCCAGATAAAATAAAAAATACAGCTATTGCTAAATGAATACTTGGTATTCCCATTCTTTCTAACTAGCTTTTGTTCGCGATTTCTTCCTATGTCTTAAGGTCATGATCTATTTGTATGCCAAATTTCATCCAAATCCGTTTAGCCAAAAGAAAAGGTAACAGACAGACAGGGTTACTATCAGGGTTATAATATTAAAAATAATTATAGTATGGATTCCTTACATAAACGCTTAGACAGCAATAAGTCGTACGCTCATTTTTCTCCACCGTTTTGAATTGATAACGGCGCTCAGGGTTTCTATGCAATTTTCTATTATAAGAATTATCTGAAGAACATTTTCAATCAGTTCGATCCCTACCCGTCTTTAATAGAACTGCAGGGGCTTATTAAAATATCGACCTACTTTCTTACTTAGTAAGCGTAACAGAACTGTCACTTCTCTAATTTCAACTTAGTTTAACTGTTATTGAACGTTTATTTGCTTACGTGACGCGCGGTTAACGACGTTGTTTCTAGTTTATGGATTCTCTTGTTAAAATATTAACGATTCGTTGATTGTTATTAAGAAACTGTTAACTAGTTTTGCCGCATGTCGAATGAGTCATGCTCATGGGTCAAATCTACCACAAGGTCCCAGAAAACGTCCAGCGACATCGAGGCAGACCTAGGCGAAGATGGCGGGACGTGCTTGACGCGTACTACGTGTAATACAAGGGGATCTACTACTTAACCTCTCCGTAGTTTCGGCCAAAGTTACGCGCGACCCCAGGAGGGTTCTCTCTAAGTCCGTCAACGAAATATGAGGCCATCCGAAAGAAGCTCGCAACTTCGGAGTGTACCTACCCTACACCCAATTAATTAACTTTTTTGGACGAGTGAAATCACATCGGCAGCAGCGACAACTGTCAAATCGTGGTGTCATTCATTCTTAGGTCGGGCCCCAAACTAATCTTATGTCCCTAGTTGATAAGTTGTATCCATCACCGGAAGCTTCGATTTTATTTCTTAGTGAGTTTGACCTCCTCCATATCACTTACGGATATGGAATTAAATAGGGGCCCGAACTAAGAATAAATGACAGTACTATTTGACAGTTGACTCTACTCCCGATGTGTTTTGCCGGTCCCAAAATTTTTATTTTACACTTGTTTTGACAAATATCAAATACTTTTGGACGGGCCTGTATCTTTGCCCTGCTTTTTTGAAGTCTATTATTTTGTAGGTTCTTTTTAACGTTTTTATCTTAAGACGTTGTAATTGCTAAGTAACAATCAAAAAGCTATGTCAATTACAATGTTAACAAAATTATACCGCTGACCCAATTTTGTCTTTTAAAGTTAACGAATTTTTTATCGCATAATTCGCAATTTTCCGCGAGGTCAAATGGCTTTCCTGTATTATAATATTATTGTTCCCGGAATAAATGTCACAAAAGTACTGTTAGGAACTCGATATGAGAGCCAATAATCCCCTCTGAGACATGACATGGCGGCATTGAGGCAGATTATGTGCGTTCATCGACTCAGAATAGGTATCTCGGAAATGTCTGGCTGGATATTGAGATTGTGCATCTACTTAATCAATCTGCCCAGCCTCTTCCCAACTATGTTGGGGTCGGCTTCCAGTCTAACCGTATGCAGCTGAATACCAGTATTTTACATGGAGCGACTGCCTATCTGACCTCCACAACCCAGTTACTGGGTAATACGATACCCCTTGGTAAGACTGGTGTCAGACTTTCGGGCTTCTGACGACTCTTGACTGTCAAAGATCCATGAATGACAGTAGAGAAGAGTCTCGGTATGTAAAGATTGTCACCCCCATACACGGAGCAAGCCCAGCAAGCGTAGCTTAACCTGATGGCTTAACCCATGCGGCTGTTATTACTTAGACCCGAGCTCCTACTTAGTAAAAATCTTAAATTCGTTGTTACTTCCATTAACAACGCACAACCTGAACCGCGCAAAATTCTATGCTTCTAGACCCAAGCATTAAATTTTGCACAACAGTTCCTTATACAGCGAAAGAGCCCTATGGAAGGATTTTTTAAAATTTCCCCCCATAGGGGATGAAAGTTCGTCATTTTTGCCGATGGGAAATCCCATAGGGCTTAAAAATTAAATACAATATGATAATACAATGCAATGCAAGGCAATAAAAATGAAATGTAAAACTGTATGTAAATTAATGGTAAAAATGTAAAAGTTAGGTAAAGGTAAAAAAGGCTAAGAATTGTTTAGCAATTAAGCAATTCGGCTAAATGTTTAAAGCCAATCTGAGTTAGGCTTATGTTACGATGTGGCTCACCTCAATCGTGTATTATTGAATTTTCATTTACCAACCAATTAACATCACGCCTGTACGCCCCGTGGGGTTAGGCAGAGGTGCACCTATACACTATACCACATTTCGCCAGTTATGTTGTAAGTCCCATGTAATAGGGGGCGAGCCTATTGCCATCAACCGGGCACAAATCCAGACTCCGGCCTGCTACTGAGAAATTCCTGATGAAACAACCCAATAACAATTGCTCGACTTTTACAATGTTTGTAAATATGTGAGAACCATGTATCTTATCACATAAGTAATTAATTTATCTGTCGTTGCTTCATTTTTAATTCTTTTTACCTGTTGTGTTGTGGTATAGTATTTTTTGTAGATGCATCGTCTTCACATATAATTATATAACTAATGTACCTACCTAAATATACAAAATATTGTAAAACATTTTAAAAGAGTAACTGTGGAGGTTCTTGCCCATTCTTCTCCATACGAAAACTACCTTTTGGAAGGGGTGACTAGAATCAATATTTATTTTTTGTAAATTTCGACGTTCAAATGTGCCTTACAAGGGCCTATTTGAAATAAATGATTGGACTTTGACTCGACCTGGGAATCGAACCCAGGACCTCATGCTCAACAGTAGCGCTTGCAACCACCAGACCAATTAATTGTTTGTAAATTTTTAATAGTCGAATGGTTCTTATCTCTACCTATTCAACGTGTTACAACGAATGACTGAACGAATAAATAAAATCAAACTTGCCGATTCACCGTTACCCCATAAGCCTTTTAAACTCAAATCCAACCGACATTACATATTTAATTCCGAGAAAGCTCTCTGAACAACAACGTAACGCAAAATAAATAACATAATCAAACACGACTTAGTTACACAATACGTCATCGAAAGCGTTCGTTATTTGTGTGTTACAATGTTATTCGCGAGTCATTGCCGCTAATTAGCGCGCTTAATATCGCGCTTTCGCTTAGCGCGTTGCTATTACGGTCAGTTCACATCGGTGGTTTGTGATTCTTCGACGCTGAGAATAGGTTTACCCTTTCAAATGATGTGGAAGGTTTACATGTTTAGAATGGGGTTAAGTTTATAATTTCTCGTAGAATAATTCGTTGAACTAGTTTCATAAAGGTAGTGGAACAGCAGTGATAGCCTAGTGTTGTTACCCTCGGACTGCCAAGTCATAGGTCTCGAGTTCGAACCCAAGGCACGCACCTCTGACTTTTTGGATTCATGTGCGTATTGTATAATTATCACTTGCTTCAAAAACGGTGAAGGAAAACATCGTGAGGAAACCAGCTTGCCTGAGAGATATTTCTCGACGGCATGTGAATTCAGAGGCCCATGGGCGGCATACAAACTTTGACACCAGGTTAGTCAATAACCACACGAAAAAGAAAAGAAGAGGGCTGGAGAATAGAATACTCTTTAGAAAACCATGTGATTTACAGGTATAAATTAATGTAGTAATTAATTAGCGAAATAGTGTGCAGTTGGGAAATCAAGGAAACTTTGCCGTGGGAGGTTACAGGCTGATAGATAGTTAAATTCACTGAATTGTTTTGATATTTTACGATGGAAAACCAAGTTTGTAAAAGAAAAGGGAATTTTACAGAAACCGGAGTCGTGAACGTCTGAACAGTTTTTAGCAAGACTTGCCCCCCTATTACATGGGACTTAAACATAACTGGCGAAATGTGAGAATACTTAACACCTTTGCCTAACCTTCGGGGAATGCCAGCGTGATGTATGTACAGCAACATTGATCTTTCCAAGTATTGCCATATTCCGTCAGTTTCGCGGAACTATTGTGCCGTTGTATCACAGGCTCACAGCCTCAAAGGTAATCCAGTCAACACGGGTCGACATCTATGTAGTATAACGTCCACTTTGAGTATAAGAGGATTTATCAATTTATTGAAACAATGTAGCATCTATGAAAGTTAGCCTTTGAAGAGTAGTCTATACAGAAGGCTTAATTTTGAACTGTGGGAGAGTCGGTCAGTTAGTTCATACAGTTAAATTGATACGCAAAGCGTAGATTCCAATGGCGAAGAAAGGGCAAAAAAGCTCCCGTCATCAATTGCGTCGGGCGCTATTATACACGGACTGAATAAAAAGGGCGTCTCCCATAGGCTTTGAAAACGAATGGCATTGCATGCCAAAAGCTTTCCTTGACCTTGACAAAATTCGGGAGACTTGCCTTCTCCCACTACCTTTCCGTGCATCCATTCCAGGGTCATCCCAAAACCCTTATTTGACAGTATACCAAGTGGCGTCGTCTGGTTTTGTTACTAAGTTACTGGAATCACCGAAAAGGTCTGATAAGAGTGACTCTGGCTGACTGTCACTCTAGCAGAGATGTCACATCGATGGTTACGTGATGGCTGTCACGTCCGTGACAAACTGCTATACGAGTATTCCGGCACAATCCTAATGATGTTGAAGCTACTGAACCACTAATACGATGATGACTTCTGGTAAAGGCTACCCTGCGCCGATATATTTATTGACGTTCCTTTTATCACTAACTCCGGAACTAGTTACTATATACGGATATCCAATAAATTCATTAGAACTCGGTCATATTATGACTTGCAAATCTGTTCCTTCTTCGTTCGAACGTGGCTGGTCATGCAATATTTTTTGTCCACCTGTCACAATTACCGATTGCCACGCTATTTGCGGATGTAACACTTCCTATAATAGTAACGTGCGTTTTGTCACAAGTGTGTCGTTTTCGTCGATGTAGCAAGAAATATGAATGGAACTTTGATATACTCGGTTCCCTTACACCGAGTATATCAAAGATTCGTCCACATTTCTTCATGACCGCGACGCGCAAACTGTTAGCATAAATTCAGCTCACGATTCTAGACCCCCCAGAGTAGACATTGTTTGTCGGTTATTTAAATAAAAACAGCTGTTTCATACTAGAGTGCAATACCTACAAGATCAAAATGTATGGAACAGCACTTTTTTTTAATAAATGACGTAAAATTTCAACGCTGGTCGATATAGAATCATGATCTGTTGTATCTGTATTTCGAAAGCATGTGAAATCCGCCATTTCGCACTTTGCCCGCGCGACTACGGCCCACTCGCTCTAAAAGAGAGGAGGCCCCAGCAGCAGCAGTTGGAATATTATACCTATTTTATGCTGTACTTCTTTGAACTATGTAGCTAGTAGCTTCTATAAGAATAGTGAATCCCATGGTAAAAAAAATATTAGCTAGGCAGCCTAAAGCGTGGTTGACAGCCATTTAAATATCGCTACTTGTAGAAAGTGTTTCGACTTAACAGTACATTTTAAAACTTTTATTTTATTTTAAAGGGATGAAAAGGTGACATTTAACGTCTACTGGAATTTTGTACTTTCCGTCGGATCTTAAGAAGTTGATGTTATTTCACGGTTATTTGAAAAGGTCAGGAAATATTTATATATTTTTTTGAGAGAGGGTGTAACTTGAGACCGTGAAAGCATCCGTTGTTTATATATTTTTTCAATTTCTTTTTCAGGAAAGTAATTATTCATACTAAAATTATGACCCAGTTCCGTATTATACTCGTAGTATTACGTGCCGATCGCTCACGTGTTATTGGCATCCGTTAGTAAGTTCTGATGACGCCTCGTGGTTATTAAAAAGTTAGATTAAATCTCTCAGGTAATTAACAGTTTTGATGGACTACGCGGGTACTTGGCACAGTTTAAGATCGTAAACTAAACCTTATTCCAATGTCACAATAGTAATATTTCGCAATATTGTCTTTGGTCCGCCGCCATTGCCATTTTTATTTTTTGGTTGAATACGAGGCTTTTGGCTACTGTTGTATGTCTGTATTATATGTCTTTTTATCTTTAAATGTGCGTTTTATTTGTGCAGAATAAACATTTTTTTTTCTTTCTTTCTTTCTATTTGTGATGTTCTTCAGAAAGGTCAGGCGCGTAATAGTGGCAACCGGCGTGCGTGTATGACCAGCCCGCGGAGCATGTCTACAATAGAAACGGGTTTTGTCGACGGAAGAATAGACAAAATTACAGATTGTGATTCTTCCATTTTGTCTATTCTTCCGTCGACAAAATCCGTTTCTATGGTGATCATGTTTATGCAGATTTATGAACGTAAACGAAGCAAAATGAGTATGTAAGGATCGTAGCAGGTGGCGATCTGTAGTTTGAGTAGTTTCTACCTAGTATCATGGTAAGTAGGCGTGAGCTTAGTGAGAGTAAACCGAAACCACCATCATCTTACACGTTTCGTATTTGATAGAAAACGCCATTAAACGATTGGTCACTGCGAAATTTTGAGTCTTACATTCATTTAGCAATCTGTCTATCTAACAAATGGAAGCCCGTACAACTGTCTCTGTGAGGATCATTATTTCGTAGGTGATGATTTCTGTAGCACGAATTAGTCTGATACAATACACCCGACCACGTGTCGTCGCGTGCAGTCTCATATCAGTGCCGCTCACACGCAATATTTTCACTTATACATTGTAAGATGTCGACGCTGGTGGTGTGATCTGCATCCTTTTACTTTTCTTCACAGATTTTAATCTTAGATGTGTTGATATTGGGGTGAGAGAACTATGGGTTGTCTTGAGCCTACGTCATAGATTGGTGACGCATCTTATGCTTTGTTTAGGGGCATTGATTGAGCAAAATGTTTGATCAAAGAATCACTAAGAAAAATCTGTTTATCTATCAGAAAAATACCACAACAGTTTCCAACCCGCATTGTTTTTTAAACAACTTCTTTTGGTTTAAAAAATCCAATGACATATGACATCTATCAACCCGCACTGGGTCCGCGTGGTGGATTACAGCCCAGTCCCTCTCACAGAGAGGAGGCCTGAGTACCAGCAGTGGTACAGCACTGGTAACAATATGGGCTGATTATGTTGGCCTAGCCTAACATACAGTATCCAAACGTGGTGTTAATTACTCGGCCCTTTATGTATGGAAGTTATTTTTCCTCACTTAAGTCAATCTTCTTAATAAAATTCTTGAATTATTTAATTCATTTGCTGACAGACATCGCACAGCCTAAACTGCTGGGTCTAGAAGCATTAAATTTTTCAAAAGGGTTCCTTTTGCACCTCCCCTCTTTTATATAACAATATGTATAACGAAAGTGAGCACTAAGAAAGGATTTTTGAAAATTCACACCCTAAGTAGGGAATGAAAGTTTGTAAATTTTGCCGTTGGGCACACGGTTAGTGAAAATAAAAGTTCCTCTTAGACATTGATAGTATACTAACCGACATTACAAATAAGGAAGGTATCAGTATGATTGAAGCGACATTAATGAGCCTACCTACTGAACAGTATGAAAATATGCGTAAATTAGCGCTTACTGAATTAATGTAAAAATGACGGAAGGCGTTCAGGAAGGACGGACGGTGGTCGGTATCAAGTTATGCGATTTATTCTGACGGTGCTGACACTTGTTGGTAATTCCGAGCTACCAGGACTTAATGCGTTGAGGATAGACAACCGGATATTGGAAAAACTCAGAAACAATTTCCGTAACCAAGAGTGCAGTACTGGAATGCCAAAGCAGGGCGTTAGAGAGAAAGTAAAAAGGAATACTAGAGAATTGAACAGCGGTATCTAGGGATCGTAGCAGGTGGCGTTCTGTAGGTTCTGTCTACCACCCTGGACTTTCGGGCTTCCGACGACCCGTAACGACTGTCAAAGATCCACGAATGACAGCCGGGACCAACGGCTTAACGTGCTTTCCGAGGCACGGAGGACTCTCGGTATATAAAGGTCACCCATCCACGGACCAACCCCGGCAAGCGTAGCTTAACCTAATGGATCGACCCGTGCGGCTGTTGTTACTTAGCCACGAGCTCCTCTAGTACGTAGTTCTTAGCAGAAATATCAGAAAAATATGTTTTGAACCGATTTCAAATATAAGAGAATTCAGTACAATATTAATGCTCGGCTAGCCCCCGGGGTTATAATTACTTACTTTATATTAGCTTTTCTCGGTTTTCGTCGAATCTCGAATGAATGAGACTAGTGCACGTTTGTCTTAAAAGCCACTTGACCGAATTTGATTCAAAGTATTAATAATTTTCTTGTAAGAACACTCGAGATGGGGATTACATTATTTCTCAAGATTTGTCTAAGAGTCAAAGCTAATGTAGACATAACATTGGTAACATGAAGCCAGTATCCCCGAAGGGTTAGGCAGAGGATACATATAAAACACCTGCATTTCGCCAGTTATGTTACGTAATAGGGGGCGAGCCTATTGCCATCAACCGGGCACAAATCCAGACTCGGGCTGCTACTGAGAAACTCCAGATGAAAAAACCCAATAATACTTTGCCCGAGCTGGGAATCGAACCCAGGAGCTCAGCAGCAGCCCTTACGACACTAGACAAACGAGGTAGTTTATAGCAAATGTATATTATGAAGAGTACTTCAAATGTCGATTATTTCATGAAGAAATAAAAAAAAATTTTTTTTTCGAGTAAATAACAATTTACCAAGCTCGGAAATGAAAGAAAACTACCTAGCGGAAATTGAGAGTTAATCAAAGAAAAATAGGTTAAAAGCTTGGCTAACAAATGGACAATATTTTCTTAGTTAACATTGTTTTATTTCCTAGTGTTACTAGGCACTGGGATGAAAAAGAAAATGCTTGAAGATTACAGAAAATCTTGTCTAGGGTAGGTACCTATTATTAATCACTAGCACGCTTAGCATGACCACAATAGAAACGGGTTTTGTCGACGGAAGAATAGACAAAATGATAGATAAACAATCACAATCTGTTATTTTGTCTATTCTTCCGTCGACAAAATCCGTAGAAAACTTGTTTCTATAGTTGTGATACTTCGCGTGCAGGTCAATCTTCTAAAGTCGTAAAACACCACAATTTACTAAGATAACTGCCACATTTCCCGCCCGCGCTAATAATTCGTTTTCGTTTAGCGTCTTTGCTCGGCTCCCTAAGAGTCGTAGCGTGATGTTAAGTAGCCTATCTTCTTCAAGAATTGGGCTGTCAAGATCATCAAGATTTTTTCAAATCCGCGTTGAAACGTACTCTTCAGCGTCATTACGATGAAGTAAAAATGAAGTAAAACAAATTATCTTTTATTAAGGATGTTGAAAATAAAAATCGTTCAGGTAGATTTAAAAAAAATTGGACACGAGAAATAAATAAGGAATAGGTACTAGAGAATTGAACAGCAGTATATAAGGATCATAAAAGGTGGCGTTCTGTAGTTTTTGTCTAGCCCCCCCTCCCCGCCTTAGTTTGTTTGAACAACTAAATATGGATCAAGACCGTCAGGTAAATTATAAAAAAAATATTGGACCCGTATTTTTAATTTTTTACTTACATGTGTTTGCCCGCCCAACGCATACTGGGGGCTTTTGGTTTCCATTTTTTTTTATACATGGTAGGCTCGCATTTGGCTACTACCTCACTTGATGGTAAGCGATAATATGGCCGACTATAGAACCATGAAAGTTCGCTAATATAACCCGTACGAACTCACAACACGGCCATGCTTGCTAATAATAAATTCCATGCAATTGTTGTACCAAATCAAAACATTGACTGCCTCGTTGTCGCAAGCCTTACTGCTGAGTATGGTCTACTGTACCCTAATTGCGTAATACATGATCAATCATAATCAGCAATGGATTACCAATCTCCTTCAAAATGATTAAATTTTGAAGGAGATTGCTAATCCATTGCTTCATATGCTCGAAAAATGTTGTCTGCTAACCAACGTAAATAACCCAATGAATGTGGTTGAAATGTCAAATTGAAACAGATTGTGGTTGCTCGTATGTTACGCAATTAGGGTGCTTGGTTAGATTCCCAGGTCGGCAAAGTGTTTTTGGATTTTCCATCTGTAATTTCTCAGTAGCAGTAGCCCGGAGTCCGATTTGTGCCCGTTTAATGACAATAGGCTCGACCCCAATTTTTTTTTTTTTTTTTTAAACGTTGCCCCAGTCTAAGAATTTCTTCTTGTATCGTGGGTGCGTTTACAAACATAGAAACTCACATACACTAACACCCAGACCCGGAACAACTACTTGCAGATCATACAAATATTTGTTCGTT
The DNA here is from genome assembly GCA_916701695.1 of Agrochola macilenta. Classification (NCBI taxonomy): domain Eukaryota; kingdom Metazoa; phylum Arthropoda; class Insecta; order Lepidoptera; family Noctuidae; genus Agrochola; species Agrochola macilenta. The sequence goes on from OU753576.1 coordinate 17,930,379, forward strand.
TATTACATGGGACTTAAACATAACTGGCGAAATGTGGGCGTACTATAGGTACACCTCTGCCTTACCCTTCGGGGAATACAGGCGTGATGATGTTATGTTGTTGTACCAAATAAAAAAAAACAAAGAACAAGTACCTACCTAATAAGCTAATTTCACTATTCACACTCCATCAACAATTTTCGCGTGAAAACCAGTAATTTTCTCAGAAAACGAGGCACATCCTTCACTGGAGCGTTACCAGGTACTGTAATACGGTTATTAAGCTTCAGCTTATCTATAATTATTTGTTTTTGCTCTGATCACGGAAACAAGGAAACGCTTGCGTCACATCTTCGTAATATTAGATTGAGTTTAAAACAGTTATGTTTAATGATATGCAATTTCAACTGTAGCAGTCATAATTTAGTTAGATCTCGCATCATTAGAAAACCAGCGTCAGACAGCATTTGTCTGGCATTAATGCTGAAATCAACCTTTTTGGTGCAGCCGTGAGGCACACTTATTGTCAAAAGATTACTGTCAATTTTACTTTGTTTTATTTTGTGTTTCACGAACTGTGTCCAAATAAACGTTTCTTTCTTTCTTTCATAATATTATTTATGTGATCTAATTTTGATTAGGTAAAATGAAATATGTAGGAAACTATTGTTTTTTGTATCTTTATGGTATAGATTTTGCGGTGTATTATTATAAACATTGCTTTTAAATTTAAGTAGTAATTAACGACTGCCTAACCATACATTTATGACGTTTCGATTTAAAGAGATTTTTGACGTTGAAACATATTCATAATTATCTCTATATTTGCGTTCCGTAACGACGTAAACGTCTCTTAACTTTAATTAACGTTTATAAATAAATCCTTTTTAGTCTGTACTTTTGTTTGCGAAAATACAGAAAAATAACAAACACAAATCCACGTGACCACAAAGTACTTCAAAATGACTAGAAATTTACATTCCGCTAAAGTCATGAACGAAAGCTTTATGAAAGTTACGCGGGGCTTACTGCAAGTTGTTATTGCATGAATAGGCAGTATGATTTATCTTTGCATATACACACTCGAAAGATTTTAAATAACTAGCTGTATCCGCTTCACCTCAAAGGCGAATAACAAGAAAGGTACCATATATTCTTCACCACGTACTAAGCTACCTTTCCGTAAAATTTCATCAAAATTCCTTCAGCAGTTTAGCCACAAAGACTGTATCAAACAAAACGACAGACTCACTTTCACACCGTCAAAAATCCGCCATCTTGAAAAACAAATGAACACCACACACACTTTTCCAAATCATGTCAAAAATAGAATCACCACCACCATTGAACGTTACTCACAAGTTTGTAATCCATTTTAACGTGTATACTGTGTGACTCGAGGTGTCTCGTACAAATGTAGCCGGCTCTGTGTTGTCGGCAACTTATAGCACGCATTGTTGATAACCATCCCCAGCTGATGGTCGGTGAAGATGGTAAGAGGGGATGTGTGTTACACGGTGTGATGTATTGAGCCTATGATTGAAGTTACATGTCCTGCTAATGACGATGTGTGAAGGTTTTTTTAGTTCCGTGAAGCTGGAAAAACAGCTGCGTCAAAATAACAGTGGGTGTTTGACATTACGGTATCTAAAAAGCTCTCTATTGGTGATATCATGTCGCGGCTGTTATTTGTAAGCACAGCTTTCTTTGAAAACGTAGGGGTTAGACTTCGGTGCCGCCATATACCGGTCGCAAGAGTCGAATGACATCACTACGTAGGTGTGACGGCCGTTATGTGGCTTATAAAATCCATACTTCCATACTTATATTATAAATGCGAAAGTAACTCTGTCTGTTACTTTTTTCACGCCTAAACAGCTAAACGGATTTGGATGAAATTTGGCACACGGATACACCATGATTTGTGATACTTTTTATGCGGCGTAGTACGTTACCGTGGAATAATTTCTAACCTCCTGTTGGGCGGAGACAAAAGCCAGTCTTACATATTCAATGTGTTCCTTTTGATGTTCCATAACTCCAAGATATAAGTGCTATATGTAAAAATAATACAAAAGGTCCTAGAACAAGTGTTGCACGTGCCAAAAATACACAGTTTCGAAAATAACATAACTAGACTCTCGATATGTGTACAGATCTAAGTTTCGTTGATAAGTACAAGTAAATAATTTTGATTCAAACCAATCATTCATATTTAAAGCTAAGTAAATGCGACGTTGTCATATTTTTATTTTACGGACAAAAATTGTCTTTATTAAATGTTTTTTTTAATAAAGACAATTTTTGTCCGTAAAATAAAAATATGACATGAAATGACAATATGATAAATGAAAATAAATAAAAATGCCAGTGATTCTTTGACATGGTCTACCCTAGACTGCCCTAGAGTTATGGTATCTCAAAAGGAACACGTTGTATAAATTCCGATTCTCAAGGCTTGTGCAGACCAGCGCGACTTGTCGCGCGACGCGACACGAACAATACAATTTCTAAGAAAACTTCACAGTATAACAATAACCGGTGTCGCGTCGCGCGACAAGTCGCGCTGGTCTGAACAAGCCTTTATACATTGTCTAGACGCTAGAGACTACGAGAGTCTCGATTTCGGCTTTAAAATGTACGGAAACCGAAGCTTACCTAATCGAAATCGTATAGTCCCCGGGACTGAGCTAAACGATAAGTGATTTGTACGTGTCAGCTCTTTCACTAAAAGCCATTGCCATTCCAGGCATTACCCTACATTGTCTTTACATAATCTGATGTTTTATGAAATGTCTGACCTTGAAAGAGACCTTGACCTTTTAGTTTTCTTCGGTGTTTCTTTTAAACGATATTTAGATTGGAAACGCCGTTCTCATTTTTACTGTTTGAAGAGATGTAACGCTTCTCTGTGATTCTGAAAATGTTTCAGACAATTTAATTAAAACATTTCTATCGCTAGGCAACTGTTAAGGTTCGGATCTAATATGATATCTTCTATATATGTATAATATAAAAGAAGAAACTGACTGACTGACATCTCAACGCAGAGCCGAAACTACTGGAACTAGGAACGTGAAAATTTGCACACAGCTTCCATTTATAATGTAGGGGAGCACTAAGAAGGGGTTTTTGAATATTCCACCTTTATGTGGGCGAAAACGGGGGTTTCGTTTGTATGAAAAATCTTATGCCTTGAGTTAATAAACCTGAAACATTGGCACACAAAGTACTAGGCTTGCATGAATTCAAGATATATTTCAATCATTAGACGTTGTGCCCAATTTCTGAGCAGTAACCTAACAAAAAGTACTAGGCTTGCATGAATTTACGATAGTATTCAATCATGTTATGCTACTAATAGGATTTAGATGAGGCAGACAGATGATAGTTTATAACCTGGATGAAGCTGTGATAAGATAATCAAAACATACAACACAAATTGTCAGCATGCAAGTGATGTTAAAAGTAGAGATAAAAACAGATCAACACGTTTGCTGTTATTCTATCGAAAGTATGCCATTGCACCATCTTAGAATTATCTTAGATAGCATTATCTTAGAATTTCTCCAAATATAAATAAAACCGATAGATAAAAGACAAAAAAAAAAAAAAAAAAAGTACAGATATAAATTTAGAAATTTTACAAGGAGTGTCACAATGGTCGGTCTTATCGCTAAAAGCGATCTTTTAAAGACAACGTTTGTATGGGCTAAGGTGGATCCGCAGTGGTGGACCACGAAATTCAAGTTTTTTTACGTTTTTTTGCAATTTCCAGGTCAGTTTTAGGTTGTGTCTTGATCAAAATATGATTCACGACTATGACAGAAGAATCATTAATACATCTCTCTAAGTTAAATTTGTTCCATAAGAACAAATCTCTTAAGGAAAAGTTTTTATGGAATAAAATTTAACTTACAGAGATGTATTAATGAATTTAATGATTATAATGTACTCGCGAATCATATTTTGAGCAGGATACAACTTGACACTGACTTGCAAATAGCATGAAACCTAAGAAAAATTTAATTTCGCGGGCTACCTGCCCATCCGCCTTAATGTAGAAGGAGAGACAATACTGCAGGTAGTTTGTGGTGTACCACGACGATGACAACGTTACTTAGTAGGTACTTACAATTTCTTTCTATAAAAGTGGTATTGGTCCTACATGAATAAAAAATACCTAAAGTTACTTACACTCTTTGCTCTAGCCTCAAACAAAACTGTAATTGGTTTTCTGTTTAAAGTTCTAGATTAAAAGCACTTGATTGGAACTGTGTGCTAAAACGTAATTTATGTTAGATGTGGTGCTCAAAGTAACAGCGTACTTGGTTAGAACTTGAATGTGTATTAGAGTCCAGCCGTTGAGAGAATACGTTCTTGACACCTGTCAGTTTCAGATACTAACGAATATGTGTTTTGCGAATTTATTCCTTATAGTTTCTAGAAATTGACCAAGTGACAGGTGTCAGGAACGCATTCACTCGGCGGCCGGACTGTATCCGAGTCTTGCTTAGTAGTGGACGTTAATTTGATGGTAATAGGCAATGTAGTGTGGTTACCTAGAAGAGCGGTGGCCATCACATAACTGCCGCAGTGACGGCTGTCATGAACTGGCACCGCGGTTTGACTTTATGGTCAAAAAACGCTCTTTAGAACACACCAGCTTACTTGCATAAATGACGTTTCAGTGACGTCATTCGGCGGTAAATTGCAGACGCTATGTCGCAACCGCCGCTTCCAGAAAACCGTAGCCCAACTCTGATCTTAAGCCACCGAGAGCACCGAAATAACTTCAAAAAAGTTTTGTAAAGGATGTGTTAAGCACCCTTTACAAAACTTTTCAGAAGTTCCTGATCAAACTTTCTGATTTAGTAACGAAATTTTTATATAATTTACTGTAAATATGTTAAGCAACTTACCAAAAGTTGAAGCGTTAATGTAAGTATATCAAAAACTCGTGCTGCGGCCAACACTTAACTTATCCCAGAAAAAATATATTTGACGTTACTGTTTACCTTGGTGGTAGGCAGAAACTATAGATCGCCTAGTGACTAGTGCTTCGATTCTCCTACAGATACTCCTTTTGCTTTGTTCACGTACATGTAACTGTTTTTGGGAATAAATATTATGTAATAATATCACCGTGAAAACTAAGGTGAACTGAGCTGTCAACAGTGTCAATCCTTTGCATCTGTTAGAATGTCAGCTCATTTCAAGCTCACTTCATATAAGTTTCAGACCGTCGGAACTATTTGAAGGACATCACCAATAAGACCAAGTACCTGGTCGACCTCGGGTGAAAAAGAGAATGCTCATTTAATAGTATAGTTCATACTAATTCCATGCTGCCATGATAGTAGGTACTTACTAATTCCATGCTGCCATGTCATTATTCTAAGGTAGCCATCTTGTTCTAAACCTTGGGCGACCGAGCTCTGCTCGGATGAAAATACGGAGAAAACGAATTTTCCTAGATATGAGACCTAGCTAGATCGATTTTTCGCCCCCGTAAACCCCTCTATTGTAACTTTCATCGAAATCGTTAGAGCCGTTTTTGAGAATGTGGTTACAAATATATACAAATATTACTCATTTAATAAATAGTATAGGATATGTATCCAGAATAACATTCAGTGACACGTAGGTACCAACGATTCCATTAACGCATTTAATCCTTAAATCGCATTTGAATATCAACCTGTCCACTGCAATACGAAAATGCAATTCCTTTCATAATATCCAGCTTATTTGTACGGAAAGCTCTTAAGATTCAAAATAAACATGACCGGCTTTTGTCCTGTAATGCTCTGCTTAATTCAGGAGCACTGGCTTTCCGTTAAGCTGAATAAATTTTGAATTCATAAACGCTGTTTATTGGTGGAATCCACGTTGCAGAATTAATTGTTTGCTTTATGATATCGGGTTGCAAATATGCTTGTTTGTAACGATTGTGTTACAATCGTGTTCTTTGTCTGATTTATGAAGATTGTAACTCAAACTCAACTCAAAGCATTAATTTCAATTAAACCAATTACAGGCACTTTTTTTAATTGTCAAGAGGTCGGTCAGTCATGAAAGATGAAGCTGGTTGCCCATTTCAAAGCGTAGTCGGTTCCTGTGGAGAAAAATGGGCAAGAAATTCCATGGGCACTCTCGTCAAAATATTAAACAAAAGATTTGTTTTGCACTGAATAAATGGATCATGATAAGAACTGCTCGCAGGACCCAAGTGTCTTGAGTGGCCTATAGAAGTTGCTATTGAAGATGTGGCCTTTTTTTGAGGCTCCAATATTGATATACTATACAGCAACTGAAATTTTTGACGGCTGAAGTGATAAGAAGTCCAGTTTTTATTCATGAATTTTTCTTATGATATACAAGTACTGGAACTCTGAAACAGCAAGTCATATGCAGTCATCGAAAATTGTAGCTTTGGATAACTGTAAGACTAGAGGCCAAAGAAACGATGGATGGACTGTGTGAAAGATGATAATATGGTTAGAAAGAAGATGAGAATAATATAGAAGATAGGAGAAAAATCTTATGGAGAAGTAAGGGGTAAAAAGATATGTTGCGCAGATCCCAAGACCCCAGTCGGATAAGGGCAAGAGAATGATCATAAAAATATTGTAGACGTTCAAAATTGGAGCTTTTTCTTCGGTTTTCATACCGTTGACGTTCAAAATTGGAGCTTTTTCTTCGGTTTTCATACCGTAGACGTTCAAAATTTGAGTTTTTTCTTCGGTGTTCATACTGTGGATGTTGAAAATTTGAGCTTTTTATTCAGTTTACTGTGGACGTTCGGTCATAAACTCACCTTGGTTAGATTACCTGTCGCCTATCTCGCCACGGTCTCTTTGGGTTTCGCCAAACGACATTTCGTACCTCGCAGAAGCCCGGGCATCTTGAAATGTATCATTTACATATTTATTGAAGTATTATCTCCGACACTACTAAGTTTTATTACTTCTGCATTTGCATTTCCCAAATGTATGTTAATGTTTTCGGCATCTGCATAAAAATTGTATTATTTCAGGTTAGCTAATAAAATGCGGACATTGGTTTCATAAATATGAATTTTTATAATGGGTTGAGGTTTTTGGAGATTTATGATAAATAGTTTCTGTAGTTTTTCTTAAAGCGTGAGTTTATGTATGTATATACGTAACAGACAAATACTTTTTTTAGTTTGATAGTCTTTAGACACTTCTTCAAAATATCTCAGAGTTTCCCTGATTGTTGCACATAAGACTGTTATTGGGTTTTTTATCTGAAATTTCTCAGTAGCAGCCCGGAGTCTGGATTTGTGCCCGGCTCAGACCAAATAAAAAACCAAGACATAGCACTGCGAACATTACACGTTGACACGCTCACATGTACAACCATTTACAATCAAACTACACCTCACTAAGTGCACATGAGTTTACGAAACCGGCTTCATGTCACTGTTGACAGCACTGTGTCTTGGTTTTTTATTTGGTCTGAGGTGCCTGGTTGATGGCAACAGGCTCGCGCCCTATTACATGGGACTTAAAAATACCTGGTGAAATGTGCGTGTAATGTAGGTAGGCTTCATATTATATTTATAAGACTGACAAAAAGCTTATCTTCAATATTTTACTGATGGCTTCATGAGTCCCGAACTGTGTTCCATAGGAACAGGTCTGCCTAAAGCTTGTGGGACATAAGCATTACCAATTTGCCCATCGTCTTCTTTTTACGCTCTCAAAACGACGAAGGAAAACACCGTGAGGAAACCGGCATGACCTATAACCAAAAATTCGAAGACATGGTACATCTACCAACCCGCACTGGGCCCGCGTGGTGGATTACGGCCCACTCCCTCTCACAGAGAGGAGGACTGGGTCGTAGTGGGAATGTTAAAGGCTGATCATGCCTCCGTTTTACTCCGACCAATATACTGAAAGAGTTATTAGAGCTCATGCCAACACAGAAACCATACGGAAATAAAAATATATACGGATAAGTATTGCTTCACCGATCCCTCTTAACCCAAATTATTTTAATAACGATCTCATTACACACGTTCATAGATGTTGACATACGGCCTCATATTTATGTAATAACAACATGACTTGTCTTTCTGTACCTACGTACGAAACAGAGCGGATTTCTACGAAAAGCATCGTAATTGTCATTGTCATGGTTGGGTTGCGTGAATTTGAGAATGGCTGTAGAATTATTCAGTAGGCAGACATCTCGGAACATCTAAGCTCGGTTGTTAGTACCTAGGATTACCTAGGTACTTACAACAGTTACAACCGAGCTTAGTAGCGACTTAGACGTTAGTCTACCTGTTATATTGAATTAATCTAGAAAGAAGGAAAATAAAAGAAAGAAAATAAATTGATTTGACTCAGGTTAAGGCACAGGCATATTCACACAAAAACAAAAAACAGAAAAAAATAAAGATAACTTAAAGTAATATTGTGTGCCTCACGGCTGCGCCAAATACGCCCAGTTCAGCATAAATGCCAGACAGCTAACAACTACCAATAACTTTCAATTAATTTAGTCAACATAGGGTAAAAAAATTATACAGCTGTTTTATAAATAAATGTCGGTCCACACTACGTCCCGCCAGAAGGCATACAAAATTGTTTAATCAAATGTAACATTAACAGAATGAAAATAAAAATATAAAGTCATAATAATAAAATAATGTGTAATTGTCACAATGTTTAATACATGTCACAATTTCATGCCAAACATTAATAGTTAATAAGACGGCACATAAAAAATAGGTATTTAGTCACAATCTCGAATATATATGTAAATTAAAAAAAAATATCATTAAGTATTAAGGGACCAACATTTCAGCAATTTTTTTACTTGTATAAATACTTTGTCACACTGTAGTACGTCTTTTTTAACTAACTTCTAGGTTCGTTAATGTGAAATAAAATAGTAAATTAAGTGACGTAAATTGTAACTCAATTTACGTCAATTAATTTACTATTTTCAATAATATATATTTTTCCCACTTAAACTATTTGGATGATGTTATAAGTTGCTGTCACTGTTATTTACATAGCAGGTAGTGGTACTCAAATATGTGTGGGGTAGGACCACAACATACTCAGCTCCAGTCGTAAGTTTTCACTTCTTTGGTGTGGTCATAACTTCTTAAGCACACACCCTCTTTTGTTTTATCAACAAAATCACCAAAAGGGTTTCTGACCTCCGCAACCAAATCTTTACTATGTGTACAGCGTCGATAGTAACATCGCACAGAGTTGACTAAAGAAATATGCACTGATAGGTATTAGGCTTTTGAACTTAGCGAACTGGTCTGCCCGTAACAATACAATATCACCCATGGGCATGTATGTGCCCGCCCGTATTTTTCTGAATATTCATGAAAAATTATGGAAAATTAATATTTTTCATGTTATTCCGTTTTTTTTTTTTGTAGCCTTAGCCCTATATCCTATGTTATTGGCTCGATTTGGATTCTGTTTATTATTTCTAAAAGCTTATGAGTTATTTTACCTATCGGATTATCTAACATTTTTTAATAAAATTGGTCGACTATGAAAAATAAAAAAATATATAAAAAATCTGTATTTATTTAAAAAAACAAAAGTGTAAGTTCATAAAATCATAGCGGGATATTGAAAAAAAATTTACAAAAGATGAAAAAAAAAGTTAGACCCCCCTTTTTAAGTTAATTTTCGATAATTTGTCATGCAGGCTCATGCCCATGGGCGACATTGTATAACACTTGTTATTCGTATGTAATTTAGACCAATGGTTTAACTTCGTCTCCGACAAGGAGGTATACCAACATGTCACTTTGATGACCCATCCACGAATCGACTGACCCTACCAGCTACCTATCGGCCATGCCACGTTTTAATGCTTAACCTTGTTAAAGTATCATCACTTCTCTGTTTTATCATAATGTGTTTAATAACTATTTAAACCATTGATGTGATGATTTAAACCATGAATTTAATAATAAATTTAACTACTATTTAGCTAATTGTCTTTTTTTGTTATAAGTAATTTCAATCATACGTATATTGCATAAAACCCATAAACTACTGATTAGGTAAAGACACTGGCTCCTGTAACACAGGTGTTTTACTTGGCGCAGGAGTCAGGGCTTTACTTTATTTGTATTTTTTATGCCATATTATTTGGTGCCGGCACGACATAAATCTTTAATACATCTCACCAGCCATCATCCACTAATCACAAATTTTCGAGCCATATCATCAAATCACCACCCACAATATTAACGTTACAAATGATACAGTTACAATGTATCGCGTACCTCACACCACGGTGTAGATCACTTGTAATACGAGTAACGTAATTATCGGCGATTATCATTGGTAATTAGGTAGTCAGTGTCGTTTGAGGCGTTGTTGACGTCTACGCACACGATATGTTCGTAGAATTTCCTTGCTGGGATTTCCATCATAGGGGAAGCAACCGTCTTCCAGTGGCGGAAGGTCTGTCACGATTCGTTTTGTTCTAACCGTTTCAATTAATATAGTGTCAGTGAATTGTCACTGACTTTTGGACAGGGTGTTGCACCCTCGTCACTTATGTCTTCTTCAAATTGTAGTTTTCTAGGCTCCTCTTTTAGCCGTCTGTTAGGATCCGTATTCAGCAGAGTCCTCTGCTGAACCGGTGTCATCCAACTTCTATACCTACATCTATACAATATTATAAAGTCGCTTTTCGTGTCTGTCTGTGTGAACGCTTTATTCTTCCAAACAAAGCAACCAATTTTGATCCAATTTTCACCATCATTTAGAGAATTTATTCCGGAAGGTTTATATGCATAATACTTTATTATTAAACATACTGTAATCAAGAAATCTCGATGTTTTGTCGAGTCGTAAAAACCGTGCGAAGCAGGGGGGAGCGCTTCGCTACATTTTTGATAAAATTGGCTTATTACCGCCTCTGTGGTCTACTGGTTAGACCACCTGTCTCAGACCCAGAGGTCCCAGGTTAGATTTCCAGTTTGGGCAAAATTTTCTGCTCGGTCTGGGTGGTGGTAGGGCTTGTTCTAAGTCCGCCTGGCTAGCTACCACCATCATATCTAAGTCTGTCGCCATAATAACAATGTTAACAGCATTGTTGTGTTTTGGCAGTTAGAGGTAAGATAGCCAGTTCCTCTGTGGTTGAGGATTCCAGTTGAAGCTCGCTTCCACCTTCAGCCTGATCATCAGGGGAGATGCAGGCCAAGAGCATCCCTGTTGTGGAAAAAAAAATGGCTTAACTCCAAAGCTACCACCTAAGCAATACCCTATTCTACCGCCAAGCAGGGTAGCTGACTTTCTAGTTGGAACAGTATGGGTTTCGGTGCAATTACTAGCTCACGAGACACATCAGCGTAGTCTTCGGGTTAATAACGCACCAGCAATGCAACATCTATCGAAATATCGTGAGAAATAATCTTTATTCGACCACACAAAAATCAATCTGCCTAGTCTTTTCCCAACTATGTTGGGGTCGGCTTCCAGTCTCACCGGATGCAGCTGAATACCAGTATTTGACATGGAGCGACTGACTATCTGACCTCCACAACCCAGTTACTGGGTAACACGATAACCATTTGAGCTTCTACGGATAGTCATCCGTAACGACTGTTAAAGATCTACGAATGTCAGTCCAGAGGGGCTCGATATGTAATGGATGGTCATTGGTCATCTATTCACCAACTGACCGCGGCAAGCGTAACTTAACCTTCGATCAACCCATGGGCAGTGGCGGATACATATGGGGGGCGCGGAGGGCGCGCGCCCCCCCCATGCAGCCCAGCAATGTGCGGTTCACGGCAAGGGGAGGGCACGCCAAAAAAGAATGTTTTAAAAACAAATAGATGACCTACATGATTATAACACAGTATATTATTATAACGCCCATAGCTCAAGATGTCTTTTAGCGCCCCCCCCCCCCTTGATTTTTTTCTGTATCCGCTACTGCCCATGGGGCTGTTATTAATTAGCCACGAGCCCCTCATTATCAATCACAAGGTGATTGTTATAAATTCTCGAGTGTCAATATCTCGTCATGGCCGACAGCTCACACGACTTGTGGAGCTACTTATCATTCTCGTGTTACACGTTGATCCATCAGCGTAGGAACACTATACGTGTCTCGATCAGAAGCTAATGAAGCATTGTGTAGTCTATTGGATACGTTAACTATCGTTTTACGTGACATAATATGAGATGTTATTGTTTCGTCTCTATGATGGCCACCATCGATGCTTCTAATGTTGCAGACCCACAGGGAGCAGTGGTTGGTTACTATCAGTATCAGGTAACCCGCCTGCTTTTTGGTCACCTATTTAAACAGTTGTGTTTATTGCACCATATGAACTAGGGTGGTAGGTTTTACAAAGACATGAGCATTGTGGACCCTGTCGGGTACAGCAAAGTAGCATAGATTAAGAGGGCTTTAATTTGAATAATTGGTTGGTAAACTATGTAATATTTAGTTGATTATTTTATAAAACATGTCAACAACAACATCTAATTCAATTTTCCTACCAAACCTTTTGTAAATACACCGATTAGGAAAGGCTATTCAGGATGACGATTGACTTGTTGCGAACCAGGACACGACGTGTTGCCACGTCAAGCGCCGAACGCAGTGTGTCGCAATCCTGAGGATGCCTCGTTGAGAGGTGAACACGTGTCGATTTATTACAGGGTTCTGTATGACCCGTTAAGAACAGTTAAGCGGATTAAGTTACTAAATATACGTCGTCTATTGTATTTCACAATTCATTTCACAAAAACATTGGATGCCGCAATGAAAACCCAATTCGTTTATTCATATTTAATTCTCTATGTAAGGTTTTCGATGTTTTCATCGTCAATACATATACAAACCACATCCATTGACATTCTGGAATCGATAAAGGCCTCACAAATATTTGTTTCAGTGCTGAATGAAATAGGGGTAATCATGTATGTCGAGTGCTAACCTCTGCAATGAGCCAATCAAATGAAAGTTTGCAAGCGTATGATTGAAAAATTCCAAATTGGAATGCAACTAGTTTCATGGATATTATTTAAGGCTTGTTTAACTTCTCATAACGTTTCATTTTTGTAACCGATTTAAAAAAGGAGGGATTCTCAATTCGACGGATTGTTTTCTTGTTTGTATATTTGTTACGTGATTACTCCGCCACTTGTGAATTGTTTTTTGTTTGGTAGGATACTACACAAATGGATGGTGGTGGTCCCATATAATTTTTATTAACTTAGATTGGGTAGTTTTTGAGTTATCTTCAATAATACGTATTTTTTCCGTATGTGTTAGTCTTTATGGATGATGTTATAATAAGTTCCTGTCACTGTTATTTACATAGCAGGTAGTGGTAAACGAATTTGTGTGGGGTAGGTAAGTACTCGTAGGTACCACAAATAAAAAGTTTTAAACCAAAAACACCGACTTCTGAAATTAAAGTTATTTTTCACTTTGTAGTGTTTTTTTTTGGTAATCGGTTGATTGTTTTTTCAGTTTGATTGGTTTTAATTTAAACTGCTTCAAAAAAAAAAAAAAAACGATGCGTCTATTATATGACGTTATAGTGATTGGATGCGAGGAGTACAGGACCGGTCGATATGTGTTGCCACATCGACCAGCAGTCTTTCGGGTGAAATTATGAATGTGATAAAGTTTGTTGTGCCAGAAGACACAAAAACACAGGAATACAAAAGATACATTTATTTTTTCCAATAATCTCCCCTTTCGAAGCAGTAACAATTTAAACAAAATGTTTTCATTTTGTCTTTTACTCATGATATATCGCGACAATCTTCACGCTGCTTGGCCACGTAAATTATTTTTGTTTCCCGGGATAAAAACACTTGTTCTTTTACCTCATCAGTCCCCTCAACCTTGAATCATTAAACGGAGCTCATCAATTCTGTTTCTAGTTACGAGGAAATGCTTCTTTTCTCCCTTGTTAATGATACTAGTCCAAATATTTTTAACCCCCGTCGCAAAAAGAGGGGTGTTATAAGTTTGACCACTATGTGTGTGCGTGTCTGTTTGTGGCACCGTAGCTCTTAAACGGGTGAACCGATTTGAATACGGTTTTTTTTATTTGAAAGTTTTATCAAAATCGGTTCATCAGTTCTTTTCTAGTTGATAAATGGAAGTGAGCGTCTTCCACAGGTCTGATCGATTTGAAATTTGGTATTCTGTTACTTCAATTATATTGAGAACTGATGCTGCGGCATCACCTGGAATTTTCCAGGATACCTAAGTCCCTTACCAACTTATAACTTACAGCACAGGTATCGTGTTTGGGCTAATTGGAATGGTCTCAATGAATAGGTTATAGATAGATGATGATGTCTGGTGATGGAGTAGGAAAGAGAAATGAGGAAATCTTTGTGCCGACGTTTTTTTAGACATTTTAATATTACTTCACTTGTTTACGGTATTTTGTTTATCTACAACTGCCATGTCCCTGTTTTGTTTTTTTGGTGTATTTTTTTTCTTTAATTAAGAGGGGGTAGTAAGCAAAATTGCCTATCTTCAATTAGATTTTTCTGGAAGTTGATAAGACTTAGGTATAAAATAAAAATAATACGAGTAACTACATGATATTTCCAAACTTTTTGTGTAACAGAAACACAAAATATTAAAATTTTCTCGATAAAAAGACATCACGAAGTTACCTCTAATTTTCCCGTATTTTCGATTTGTACTTAATATGGTACCTAACGAATAATTGGATAAAAATTTGATGATTATTTGTATTAATAAAAGGCGAAAATAATTGTGTAGGCTTTTTTTTTTATTCCTTTTAGTTTTGGTTTTATTACGACTACAAGCTTTTAACACTTACGACGTTCTTAGTTCGTGGAAGAAGTCATCTTCCGTCGCACGTTGCGGGAACTTTAAGCATATTTTTGTTTCACAAATCAGTCGCCGTCGCTCTGTTGAGACGAGAGGACTGCGCTCACATTTTTGGCCGCGCTGTGATATAATTTATTTCCGTAAATAATATTTTCGTAATTTACGACATTCTAGAAAAGAAACTGTGCAATAGAAAACATGGAAAATACACTAAAACCACTTCCAAAACGATTATTAAAAGCTTTAAGAATTGTTATACTAAATAAATACCGAGGCTAAATAAAAATATAAAATTCAATGTTGTTATTTGAAAACTCAAGATGACATACATTTTATTTGACAGATTTATGACTGTTAAAGTACAACTAGCGCCATTGTCCTGTATTTTGGTCAATTTTCTTGCGGAGAAAATTTACAACATAGCCAACTAGGCAATTCCACGTTTATTTCAAAGTTTGCGCTGGAAATTTTAAATCTTATTTCGATTAACTTAAGATCCAAATTCGTTTACCCCACTTTTGTTGACAAACTTCTTATAAGGTAACGCTTAGACGAACCATTTCGAGCGACTTTTGACCATCCCCTAAATCAGGTTGAAACCCGAAAAGCATAATAGGTTATTGGTATATTATTATATCCTTTACGGGAGCAGGGTCCAAGCAACCGGTAGTCAGGGCTCGTGTATTATAGCTCCTGAGAGAGGAACCTCCTAACGATACGTGTCGTGTCCAGAAGCACTTGAAGCCCTTTCTGGATCAAGCCCTTGATCTAACAGCCTAACGAGAGCCTCCTCAGGTGTTGGTCGAGGCTTTTAGCAATTATGCCATTGGCCGTCACGACTATCGGATTATTTTTCAAAAACACAATAAAAAAAGTCGGGTTTTAGTTTTTTTTTTATTTACTTTTTTTGTTCACAAAGGTTTTCGGTGGGGATTGTTTCTACTCGCGCTTCGCGCAGGAAAGATTTTCGTGACACATGCTATGTGTATTTGCACAGTACAGTGCTAAATCCACTATACCAATATTATTTTTTACTTGGGTAACACTGTTGCTAAGTGACTTTGCATTATTTTTTACTTGGGTATCACAGTTTTCCACGAAGACGTCGTGAGGTACAAACTGTACAAGATCCTAAATAAAATTTGGTTACATTTGAATTTGAACCTTGTCACGTCAACATAGAGTTTCTAGTTCCAAAACTTGCATTTGATCTAAGATTCTGAATTCAAGCTTAGCGTATAGTATATGCAAAATAAACAGATGTTTTTAGTTTTTACCTATTGAAGAATTACGTTGAAAATAAAGGGAACGGGTAATGATCATATTTCGTTTAAATATTGTAATTGAAAAACCATTTCGACGAATAGGGTTGCTGATCACTGCGGTCCAACAAATATTGAAAGTTTATTGATGTGTTTGTTCAATCATGTTCGTCCTTAATAATTATGACCTTTATGATGTTATTATTCTAAAAAGGCTTGTTTTCCTCAAAATAAAAAAGGGAAGGTAAGTGATACGATTAGTTAGATAGTATTTGCTTCCATATCGTCAAAAAAGCAAGTTTATTGAGTTTATTTTCATCATGACTGATAATGTAGTATGACTAGTATGTAGTATAATACTTTGATGATGATCCGCTCGCATTTGTGCGGTTTTCTAATCAATGCCTATAACTGACTAATAAACATCGGATAAATACTCGTATAAGATAACGATTATGTTCAGAGGCAAATAAAAACGTTTAAAATACGAGTAGTAGCCCACCAGCATCGGTAACAGATTCACGGACATACAATAATGTAATATAAATGGAATAATATACCTACTTGTATACGACGATCATACTTAGGTAAATTATATAGAGCCGTTTCATCTGATTATTTTGCGTATACTTACTACAGAAAATTCAAATTCGAATTCTATACCTAGCTAGATAAACGCCGGGAGAAAAGTTTCTGCCGGCGGGAATGGATTGTGTTTTGTTTTCGTCGTGTTTGATGAGAGGGGTAGGTAAGGGTTGCGCGGGTGAAATTTGATTTTTTGCTGGCTTTATGCGCCCTCAACATGGAATTAACGTCAACGACCACGTGACCGCTATTCCTCTTAACCACTGACATACTCGTACAACAAACAAGCCAGGGGTTGTAAACACAATGAACAGCATCTCATAACATTATTATTCAGTGGTATTTACGAAATCCGAGCGTCTTCCTTCTACGTCCACCCTTTTATGCAGTACCTGTCATAACGGAATGTTTATCTGTCTGTGTTGCTCGTGAACAATGGCTATTTGTTGTCCTTTTAGCAATACGGGCTATATTTCGGGGTGGCAGATGGATTGGGATTTCTGAAGGATTTAGTTTCGTTATTCTTTTGTTGAAATACTTTTTTGGTAACTATGTAGATTCTTGGAATATTATTCTAACAAATGAAATAAACAAAAGAAAAAAAATAAAGAAAAGAAGGAAAAGAAAGAAAGAAAGAAATCTGTTTATTTGGACACAGTTCGTGAAACAAAATACAAAAATAAAATTAAAAATAATGTTAATGTTGTAAATTGTTTATTCTGTAAATAGGATATCGGAATTTTATTCATTCATGATTTCATGACTTCGGCGTTTCCTATCTGACTACTCTGAGAAGAAAGGCCGAAACAAACTCAGATGTTGCAGTCTCTTTTAAAGTCCAGACATAATCTTGTTGAGGCCATATGAGAACCATGTAGATTAGTGTCTGAAATGGTCTTTTGAGGAAAGAACCACACAGATTTGAGTGAACCTGTCCAGACAGTGCAAGCATTTGTCAGTAACCCTGGAACTCAACTCAGAACAGGAGCTCAACGACTCGACGAAGAATACCAAAGAAAGGACATTTGGGTAGGTCGCTACTAAAACTGACTACTCACTACTCAAACTGCCAGATCATCATTGAGAAAGGAAAATCCACATAGTCCTCTGATCTGTCAAATCCAGTCATCATCAGCCTTTTCCCAAATGTTTTGCGTTCTTGTCCAGTCTAACCGGTGGCAGCTGAATACCAGTAAATTACATGGAGCGACTGCCTATCTGACCTCTACAACCGAGTTACTGGGTAACATGTTCAATATTGACTTGTAAGTTCCTGTCTGTCTTGTCAAATTGCGATCTACGATTCGTTTGCCAAGCGAAGAGATTGGCTGAAAGCTCTCTGACTATTTACCCTCCATGACTCACGTTTATGGTGATTAATAGGGGTCTCTTGCAGTAGAGTATGTCGTTCGACCACTACACACACAGGTCTCTGTAATCCAAACTCCATACTTTAAATCCTAACTAAAATATAAAAAATGCGAAAATGAGTTTGTTTCTCTTTCACGCTATTACGTCTGAACGGATTTGGATGAAATTGGGTTAGGACATAGGATACTTTTTATCCCGATGTTCCCACGGGATCGAGACTTCGAGGCGCGACTAATAAAATCTATATAAATAAAAGAAAGTAGTGTTAGTTACACTATTTATAAATCAAGAACGGCTTTTTAGTAGGGTAGGTAGGGTTTTTTATATTTGATTGATTGCGGAACAAAGTTCGCCGGGTCAGCTAGTATTTAATATTATAAATGCGAAAGTCAGTTTGTTTGAGTCACGGATTTGGATGAAATTAGGCACTTGGGTAGACCATGACCTGGGTTAGGACTTAGGATACTTTTAATCGCGGTAGTACGTCCGCGTGGGATTTTTTCGACATCCACGCGGGTGTATCCGTGGGCAAAAGCTGATATTATTATAAATGCGAAAGTAACTTGTCTGTCTTTGTCGGTTTGTCTGTCTGCTGTGTCTGTCTGATAACGTTTTCACGTCTTTACGACTGAACGGGTTAGTAGATAAGACACTATTTATAATATTAATATTTCCCCTTGAGATAATTACCGACTTACACGCGCATGAACCCGAGAGCAAAAGCTATGAAATATAAGAAAGAGCAAATACCATAAAGTAATTACCATACTTCCAGTTTCTTTATTCGCCTCTAATTACTTAATTTACTCAATTCTCTTTCACGGCGGAAGTGCACAAGATCATATTTCATCGTCGACTAATTCCGTAAAGAGGAACAAGATTGATGATAATAACTTCATTTTATTAGCGTGCCGGAAACGTTGACCGAGCGATTTCAGTGCGTATACGATTATCGATCAACTTGCGTAGAAATATACGGTGGGTCGGTTGGTACGGGTACGGAAATTTACAGTTGTAATAATATGTAGTAGTTGTTTTATGGTATCGTGAGACTCCAAAGAAGCTGAAGCTTACTAGACAAGCTTACTAGGAAAGCACGTTAAGCCGTTGGTCCCTCTGTCATTCATACATCTTTGACAGTCGTTACAGCGAGTTCAAAAGTCTGACTACCAGTCTCACCAAGGAGTACCGTGTTACCCAGTAACTGGACTGTGGTGGTCAGATAGGAAGTCGCTCTACGTAAAATACTGGTATTCAGCTACGACCGGTTAGACAGGAAGCCGACCCCAACATAGTTGGGAAAAGGCTAGGCAGATTGATTGCAAGATTCGAGCGTTTAATAGTGTTGAAGCTGGACTTCTATTATAAAGAGTAACCGTCATTTCACTTAAGCAAAACTTACCTGCCATGCCAGCTTTACGATGTCCGAAGTAGATTAGGGTCAATCGTGCAACAAGAAGGCATTCTATCAAGATGTCTCGCCAATCCATGCCATAACCGTCGCGCTATTGTTTTTTGTTTTCGTTCCTAAGGCACCCCACTGGTGTATGCTGCCTTATCGTGCCATCGCCACTTCCCTCTTTATTGAACTGTGCCACCCTTGACATGGAAAAGGAAGCATTCAGGACACAACTCCATATTTCATTTGTAAATCCATGTTTCCATACTAATATTATAAATGCAAAAGTAACTCTGTGTGTCTGTTCGTTACCTCTTCACGCTTTAAAGGCTGAACGGATTTCGATGAAATTTGGCACACAGGTAGTGATGACCTGGGTTTGGACGTAGGATACTTGTTATCGCGGTAATAAGTACGTTCGACCAACACCGCGGGCGAAGCCCCGGGCTAGTAATTAATATTTTTCTGTGTTCTGCTTGCACGTTCCAACTCACAAATCCCGTATGTTTAAACCTCATTCTGGCCACTTCCTAGTTTTATATTGCGTACATAATTCCACACTACGTTCTACACATTTTAGCTAGATAATTATATTACTATCTATTCCTACACAGCGGCCGATTTGTAATGTAAACATACTCCACTAACTTGATATAATTTATAGTCGAATAATTGGACCGAATGTTTTTCCTTTCCATTTTCCGCTTTGTAGTATTTTTTATTTTCTTTGCTTAGTTTTTCATTCACTGCGGTCGTTTTGCTTATATCAGCTTTTACTTCATCCAGTAAATAGTTATTTTCTGCAAGCGTATTCAATATAATATTGCCAAATCTTATGTTTGGTTGGTGGTTTATTTATATAATCCCAAGACTTATCGTTATTTCTGACAACACTATATCTGTGCATAGACTTGTTCAGGCTTTCAACAATCGGGGGTAAGATACAGACTAAGGTTGATAGTACAGAAACTTATATAACATCACGCCTGTATGCCCCAAAGGGTAAGGCAGAGGTGTACTTATAGTACACCCACATTTCGCCAGTTATGTATAAGTCCCATGTAATAGGGGGCGAGCCTATTGCCATCAACCGGGCACAAACCCAGACTCCAGCCTGCTACTGAGAAATTCCAGATGGAAAATCCGAGTAACACTTCCCGACCCGGGAATCGAAACCAAGACCTGCTTAGCAGTAGCGCTTGCGACCACTGGACCAATAAGGCAGTCAAAAATAGAAACTTCATCATTTAGCCGAAATACGTTCACTGCTGAACATAGGCCTCCCCCAAGCACCGCCACTTCGACCGGTTGTGTGCTTCTCGCATCCAAAAGATCCTGCGGCCTTCACAAGGTCATCGGTCCACCTTTTCGGAGGCCTTCCAACGCTATGTCTTCCGATACTTCGTCGCCACTCCAGAACCTTTCGGTCCAGTTTCTTACTAATATCAGACCAAACCCTAGCTATTTATGTATGTTGCTCTTTGTCTATATTCTAAGATGGTGTAAAAGAGCGAAGATTTGCACCAACATGATAGGCATAGGCATTCTGGTGTAGGATAATAACTGTAGTTACTAATTAGCCATCAAGTCATCAATCTGTTCATATGATACCTAATGGTAGTTTCACTGTCAGTGCAATAATTCTAGGCTGCGTATCCATTTAGAGATCCAATCGTTAACAGTAGCTTACGAAGTAATTAGGTACTATTCATACGTACAAGTTTTCTACATGTTTAAATATTATTTATGAATTTTAAGACGACCTGTACCATTCCTTATCTTCCTAGCTTTTTCCTAACTATGATGTGGTCGGCTTCCAGTTTAATCAGATGCAACTGAATACCAGTATTTTACATGAAGCGACTGCCTATCTGATCTCGACTGGTTATCAGACTTTCGGGCTTCTGACTACCCGTAAGGACTGTTAAATATCTCTAATGACAACCCTCCACCAACCTCTCAACCTCTCTCTAACTAATATTTGTCAACCAAATAAATCGAATTAAAGAAAGCACAAACTTTTCTAAATGCAAGTCCTGTAACTATTGCTTCACATAAACGTTGGCCTGGTTCCAATGTTCAGGACAAATGATTAATTTAGCATCGCTTAGCGAGCCTCTTGTAATTAATCCAGCAAGCTTGCTGGACACTTTTTTCTTTGCCGCAAAACTGCTGATTCTGTTCATACACGGAGCTTTTAAGGCGATGGCAGTTCAGCCTTTAGTCTGGGTTATATACTACCAATTTTACTGCTTTTTAGTAGATTTTTAGGTTTTACCAAAAAAAAAATATAGGATGGGCTTTTCCAGAAGAAATTTCCTAGTGCTCAGACACCAGGCCCAAAGTTTACTACATGTTACTTAAATGTAGAAATAGAAATATCATTTATTTGCTAAAAACATGGTATAAAAGATGGTAATGTTAATAAAGTGAACAAACATGTTTTGCTTAATAGATATAAGCGTGCAAATTTTGCATGCATAATGAAACAATCAGTTATCATGCGATTTTATGTTCCAGGAACTCCCTAACACTGTAAAAACTATTGGCAGATAGCCATTTGTATAATTTAATGTTGAACAATCTTATATTTAATGTTTTCAACTCATTTAGTATTCTATTGTATACCTGGACACACATAAACATGCAGCTTTTATTATATTTCGCAAGCCTTGGGAGGACATCTAACACAAGCCTGTAGGGGTCGCGCCTGCTGCGAGAATTTACATCGCTTGCTTTCGCAAACATTTCCTTATGCCTCCACACAAACACACAAATAACTTGTTAAACGTGGAAGTAGTAAACATATCTATCTACTTACCCGTTTGGGATTTAGAGGCGTCATATTATTCTGATTTCAAACAGAATGACTGCCCCACTCTTGCTACATCCAGTGATGCACGAAGAATTATACAGTTATGAAAAAGAAATGTGTGTACTTTGCAAATATTACAGAAATGAAAAAAATCACAAGTGCAAGAGACACTTGTGAATTTTCACATTTGGGTATGAGTGTAGCAATAGAGTTCTTTCAATCTGTAGAACATACATAACCAGCCTATATTGTTCCCACAGCTGGGACTCCAGCCTCCTCTCTGTGAGAGGGAGTGGGCAGACTGTAACCTACCGCGCGGGCCCAGTGCGCGTTGGTAGACGTCACATGTCTTCGAATTTTTGGTTCTAGGACATGCCGGTTTCCTCACAATGTTTTGAGAGCCGTGGTGATGAAATAATTTACACAAAGTAAAGCGCCTGTGGGTTCGAAACTACGACCTAAACTCGTAAGTCGCGGCTGTTACCACTGGGCCCCCACTCCTCTATCTCTGTATATCTGTAGAACATTCAGAGCTAATAGATAATCAGGTGACCTGAACGCGAGTAATTTCATACTTCCCCTCCATAATAATATATGTTTACAGTTACTCTTACTCTCACTGTTCCACATAGTAATCGATGACAGCGTTTTTACATAACGCACGCGATTCGTACCGATTTTTACCGATGCAGCCCGATGCGCGGGGAAATCATACGATCTTCACGCTCGTTAATGATGTGGGCGGAAAATTAGATCTAGTAGACCGGTGCGTCACTGTACAGGGAGCGCAGGAGTTCAAGGAAGGTTCTAGTCAAGGACTGACTAGACTGGTATTTTCAAAGCAGGGACATCGAAAACTGTTACCATGGATTCATTACATGACTCTGAATCCCCCTGCGTTGAAATTGTTAGTCGGTAACTTTTTTTAATTCTGCTGTTTCATAGAATTTTTTTATGGAATAGCTGTTTTTTTTTATAACCGACGAAAAATTTCAACGCAGATTCATGTACTGATTCATGGTAACAGTTTTCGCGTCGATGCCACCCTGTTTGTCAGGTTTCTGAATCGAAAATTACTCAAGGTCATTCCTTCAATGTAGCCCGCATAATTGGAAGTCTCTTACGTTTTTTGGAAATTTGAATTTCTCTGGCTTTCACATTAAGAGCGTTTATTCTGAAGGTGGGCAAAACGTCGCAAATAGATGTCAAATATTTCACTGTTTTGATTAATTTAGCAATATTACTATGTGGAAATAAAAAATGTG
This sequence comes from Agrochola macilenta, assembly GCA_916701695.1. NCBI lineage: Eukaryota > Metazoa > Arthropoda > Insecta > Lepidoptera > Noctuidae > Agrochola > Agrochola macilenta. The sequence goes on from OU753576.1 coordinate 17,953,923, forward strand.
GCTAACTAGCGAACTAGAATATTGATTATGAAATGCAATAATTAATATCGTAACACCGAATGTTTAGTTTTAGATGTACAAAAACTATTTGGACACTTTCCAAATGCGTTTTATACACCTAAAATGGGTACAACATCAAATTCAATGTTATAATTGCAATTCATTATTTATATTCTAGTTCGCTAGTTAGCCACATTTCTTATTTCTATTCAGTAATATTACTTTATGAATCAAAACAGGTAAATATTAGACAGTTATTTGCGACGTTGCCAACTGTTAGGATAAACCCTCTTAAGTAATGCTAAACTAGAGTTTGACAAGTTCTCAACTTCAAATTCTCAGTTCAGTAACCGAATGTGGGTGTGACTTATTATCAAAAGTTGGCTGCTTCAAAGTGTTTTCAAATTAATATAATATTATGCGAGATTTATACCCTCATCAGTAATGGCAGTATACCTAGTTATATTTGAACACTGGAAAGTTATACCTTTTGATAGTTTTCCACTTAAATCAAGGTTACAGGAAAGTGGTTTTGTGAAAAAGAAAGGGCGATTACTGGCCGACTCTACCTTCGAAATGGGATTGCTTTTAATCAAATTGATTGCCAAAACAACACTACTTCTTCTAGTCGTTCTATTGATCAATTTGTGTAAGTGCTGCCCTTATGAAACGTGGTTGCTTTCGATTTAATTGTTTTGGCCGTAAGTCCACTTTTGCTGATGTGCTTTTTCAATGTTTTAGTACAGGTTTTTTGCTTTTTCAGTCAATTATGTCCAGAATTTGTTACGAGGGACTTGATAAGCATCCGCTCATCTCTAAGGGTTTCTTTAGGGACTTTAATACAGCTAAATAGAGCACCTATTGGTTGGCATCACAAAATTTGACAACAGTGTTCCTTTGCCCACATGTCCATTGATGTCTTCGTACTAAATTTGGAGAACAATCCAGATTTGTACTTCTGCCTCGTCCCTCTACAGTGACAAATCTCCACGCTACGCTTACACGTTGAGCAATAAATAAGTAGGCTCAATTATATTATAATACAGTTATGTACATCGAGTGCAGTCTGTGTACATGATGTAATATTAGTTGCAGGAAGCGTGGCGAGCAACAGTGGAATTTATTGTCTAATAAATATGGAATTTTATTGATTACGATAGATTTGCTCTGAAAAGTTTCGCGAAGTTTTTTATGATGCGAGGTACTGCGCAATTATGAAGATATTTTTAATAAGAATGTATGTAATAAAATACTTTTACGCTTGGTTTGAATTTTTGGAGTGGAAATTGATTAAATAGTAATCTCTCGGGATCAATCAATATGGAATTCAGAGGAGGGCTTTGTTCAAAAGTGGATGTTTTCAGCTGAAATACTGATGAATTATCATCAGTATTTCTGTTGAAAACACCTTTATATATTTTTTTTTGGAAAATTATTGTCTTTAAAGATAAAAAAAAACAAAAAAAAACGATATTTATTAAATCATACGCATAAGCCGCAGAACTAATGAAACATAACATGTTATGCATTTTTACCGTGTAAAGAATAGTGATGTAACCGTAAAGACGCTTAGTCGAGATGGCCATGCATGCATAATCGATACCGCTTCACCGCACTATTGCGCAAGAAGTGTGCTTTATGATCGAAAGTGGTGCGAGATTGACGGTGCGTGTGAAAATACCGATACCACGACGATACGCCACTATTCGATACCAAAGATATTTAGAATACATTGCCCGTTATTTTAGTACGATTAGTTTGGGTTTTGCAAAGTATGCAGCAATTTAATATGAACAGCTTTCAGCTGTCGATGTGTATACATCATGTGTTTTTTAATAGACAGATTGATAAAACAATATGCTTATCACTTGCAAATGATATGGTTTCCATTGTTTTTGCATGACAATAAAATGGTTATATTTCTGGCCGGTTAGTGACTTATTCTTCTTGCCCGGGAAGCTAGAATAGCACACAAGTAATAAACTGGCTTCCTAACCTGGCTTGGCACATGCTAGAGCTGTAAACACAATGCAGACACTAACATTGCAGTGACATAGGTCGTGGAGAAAAATGATCCGATTGGAAACTAGCTTCGCCAGCCACAGTGGCACACGAATCTAGTACTCAAAAGTAGAACCTCATTCTATTAAACTAGCATACTATCTTTCTCACTATTTTACTATCTTTAAAATGAGGATAGTTCTGATACACGACGCCATAGTGACTAGCTTGCTAGTTTACTAGTATTTGTATGCTATCCTAGCCTGAACAGTAGCCTCGTGTAACCTGGGCGTAAGCGTTGTCTCGTTCAAAGAAGTGTTTTATTCTGTGTAAACTTCAGTTTAATCTAGAAGTGCATACTTGGGCTAAGTTCGTCGCAAGCTCTCAAGCAAATAAAGCCCCGGGAACTTTGTAATACAACTTTGGTTGAGTGCCAAAATATACAACAAGAAAATAAAAATCAGAAGCAAGAGGAAAATAGTTTGTGTTGTTTTTATTTTTGAGCTTTTTTAACCGATTTATTTGAGTCCGCTTTGCAAATATGTCCGCTTAGTAGCAAGTCACCAGATTCTCAACTCACCAGATTCTCAACTAACCAGATTCGCAACTCACCAGATTCGCAACTCATCAGATAATGTACTATCGAACAAAGAAATTATACAACTTTCAAATTAATATAATAGCCCGGGGAAGTTACGCCGAATTTTAGGCTAACTTTGCATTAGCGATTTTTTTCATTTAACGTGTAGGGTATGGACAAGGGAGTATGTTAAACTGTATACCGCGAAAAGTTTACACCCGCGTGTACGTTTTTTTTTAAGAAAACATCTAACTTCAATTTTACGTAGTAGGTAAAAATATTAACAGACATGTTTGTATGGAGTGTTTGTCGAAGAGATTAGGTATCACAAGTAGGTAAAAAAAATACATTTTCATCCACAGATATTAACGTAAAAATAAAAAAGTTTTTTTTTTTTGTACTTCAAGGAAAAATATTAACAGCAGTTTTTTTGCATTAAATTACGTAATTAAATATTTTAATACGCTATTTAACAAAATTAAACATATTGTACTAGCGCAAGATATTAATAAAAGTTTTTTTGCAATAACGGTTCAGGCAAAAATGTAACAGTTAAATTTGGTCTAACTTTTATATAAAGGCTCTATCTGCTGTTAATATTTTTGCTTGAAGTACAATTAAATAAAATCGTAATTTTATTTTTATTTAAATTTCCGTGGAGGTAAATGTTAAATTCTGAAATAATATAATATATATAATATAATGTATATATATAATATAAGAAGTATTGTGACACTGACGTATTATATTTTCTAAAAGTTTAGTTTGCGAGTGGTTTGCGATCTTTGCTTAAATAGTTATCGATATTTGCGATTCAAAATTAACATGGCTGAGATCGGTGTAAAATTTATAAAGAGTCAAAGAGGTAACATGGTTTTATTGTATGAGGGCTATAAGTATAATTTCAATGTAAAAAACAAATCGGGAACCACTAATTGGAGATGTTGCAATAAAAAAGAATGCAATACCTCAATTACCTTGAACGCTAATAATACCATTGTAAGAGAAGGAAGACATTTGTGTACCCCAGACCAGATCCGAAATTTAGTTGATGCTGCAATGGACGAATGCAAGAATGCAGTATGTGTCAATTTAAATACTGTGCCAAAAATATTCGAAGAACATTTTTATAACAATGTGGCTAATAATGAAATGGCTGTGCATGAGATTCCTCCGTTTCTTTCTAAGAAGGATACTTTATATAGGGCACGAGCAAAATATTTGAAAGTAGGTCGTGGTGTGATATCTAATACTAAGGATGTAAAATTACCGGAGCACATTGTTAAAGATTTCTTTTTATTTGACGACGGCGATGAAAATAAAATAATTATTATTAGTACTCAATTGGCAAAACAAAAGTTGAAAACTGTTACTACATGCTACGGGGATGGCACTTTCCGAGCGGCACCTAAGCCGTTCTATCAAATTTATACAGTACATGCGGACTTATCACACAATGAAAATGCTGTTGGTTTTGTGCCTCTAGTTTACGCATTTCTTCCTGACAAATGCCAAAATACATACTATCGTTTTTTTCGGGTACTAAAGGAACAATTTGGCATGAACATAAAAACATACAAATGTGATTATGAAATTGCAGCGATGCAAGCGGTGAAAGAAGTGTTTTCTGATGCATTAGTAAAGGGATGCTATTATCATTTTCAGAATGCCAATTGGAGAATGAGCAAAAAAATTGGTTTGAGCGATACTCGCGAAGGTAAAAAAATTACGCATCTTTGCACTTTATTACCTTTACTACCACCATTAATAATTCCTGAAGCATATTTAGGCATTTGTGAAATAGCACCACAAACTGAATCTTTTATGAAATTCAAGAACTATTTTGATAATCAATGGATCATAAAAGTAACCAGTGAAGTTTTTAGTTGTTATCGAGAAAAGAATAGGACCACTAACGCCATCGAAGGGTGGCATAGACGCTTAAACACAAAAATAACAACTAAACCATCATTGTTTAAATGTATTTTAATTTTGAAAAAAGAAGCAAATGTCCAAGATATCAAAATTAAAAAAACCGCTTTGCATTTTAAGGAAAACCAAAGAAGTATTAAATTATTACAAAAAGATGAAAGAATTAAGAACATTATTTCGGATTGCTTAAATAGTAAAATTAGTGTAAGTGATTGTATGACGCATATAGCTACTTTGAGTTACCATACCTTCTGAATCATTATTATTATAGTTATAAAATCCGAGACCCTTCATGTTGGTGGTCGAACTAAAGGTATCCAATTGACGTCGCGAATATAATAGAATGTCCGTATTATTTTGGTTTTGTTTCGTTTTTTTTTTTTGTGAATAAAGTATTCTTTTGTTTCTGGCAGCTCTGCTTCTGGCATTTTGTGGCAGAATAATTCAGTGTAGTTAACTTATTTCACCTGGGTTAAAAATAACTTAGTGCATTAATCCAGGTTTACTTTTAGTATAGGTACTTAATGCACCTAGGTGAATAATATTTACGAAAAGTATTGTTAATGCACCTAGGTGAAAGAAGTAAACTACATAATATATTAAGAATTCCGTATTATTTCGGTTTTGTTTCGGATTACCTACTTATTTTTTTTTTTTTGGTCAGTAAAGTACCTATTCTGTTATTTTATGTGATTTTGTGTTTCATTGTACATTTGGTGAGTTGCGAATCTGGTGAGTTGTGAATCTGGTTAGTTGAGAATCTGGTGAGTTGAGAATCTGGTGACTTGCTACTAAGCGAATATGTCAACATGTATTTTTTTCCATACTTCTCTATTAGTCGTCATCTCGGTAGGCATCCCCCTTTTTAACCGACTTCCAAAAAGGAGGAGGTTATATGTTCGTCGCGTATGTATGTTTTTTTTTTTTATGTATGTCCGCCGATTTCTCCGTCAATTATGGACCGATTTTGAAAATTATTTTTTGTATGAAAGGGTATGCTCCCAAATTGGTCCCATATAAATTTTATTAACTTTGCTTGGATAGTTTTTGAGTAAGCTTCAATAATACGTATTTTTCCCACTTTGTATATGTGGATGATATGATGATAACTTCCTGTGACTGCTATTTACATAGCAGGTAGTGAAATTCGAATTTGTGTGGGGTAGGTACCACAGCTAAAAAGTGAAAAATAAAAACCTTTTAAAAAAAAAAACACTATAAAGTGAAAAATAACTTTAATTTCGGAATTCGGTGGAAAAAAACGAAAATTCAAAACTAAAGACTCCCGAAATTAAAGTTATTTTTCACTTTGTAGTGTTTTTTTTTAGCTATGTCATCTTTCACACAGCCCATCCATCCATCGTTTATTAACAACTTGTCAAAAATGTAGGGTAAATAAGAGGTTTTCTGACAGATTGAGAATTAAATTCGGATGCGAACGTTCTTAAAAATAAAGTCACGGGAATAGGGATGTGATGACTAAAAAAAGATTTTTAGTCCGTCTTTGAAATTATAAAAAAATATTGGACACGTATTTTTTCTTTTTTTACGTACCTAATCTAAGGATTACGGCGATACATTGAGGTAAAATGTGCCATGACGTCACGAGTATGTAGATTTTATACATACTAGTGACGTAGCGACCCCCACTCCCCAAATTAAAACGCGTTTTATCTAAGTATTTTTTTATTAATATGATAAAGCAAAAAATACGTGTCTCATATTTTTTTATTATCTGACTGACGGAATAATTAGAATTTAATTTTTTTTACCCAGGCATCATCTCTATTGCTCCTCTGGTGTTGAACGTCATGTTAGGTAGATCAAAATAAGTTGTCAAAAGTTTTGGCGACAAGTTTCAGAAACGCAAGTTATGTCAGGAATCAGGCAACGCTTTATTATTATTTATCTGTCAACTTATGTCATAATATTGCTTTCCCCAATCACATGAGGCAATAGCGTGCAATATTCCGTCGAAAGTTACGTGAGACTGCGTTTTTGAAACTAATCTCTATATTTAACGTCCGTCAGACGTTCTGCCTGACCGGATTGCTAAATAATTGATGATACTTCATTAAAAAGAGTACCTACGCTTAGATTATCTTTTCGTCATGTTGAGAGGATGAATGAAAGGAGACAAACAAAAAGTATTTACAAGGCAGATGTGAGTGGAAACGCCTATAGGGGGACGCCCAAGAAGGACATACGTAGTCTGGTCATAAGTTTTGTCACATATGGAAAGTTAAATAAATGACACAATGAGTTACGCACTACAACCATTTATATATCAAATAAAAGGGTATAAAATATAGATTTAAACCACATTAAAATTATTCGAAATGTCCTCCTCTTGCTTCGATACAAGCCTTCAATCTGCAAGGCCAGTCATCAATCGAAGCACGCACGACATTCATGTCAATATCGGCGACTGCTTTAATCAGGGATGCTTTAAGTGACTCCAAGTTGCGATGGGGTTTAGCGCAGACCTTCTCCTCTAAGTGCTGCCATATTTTGTAATCCAAGGGATTCAAGTCTGGACTGGATGAGGGCCAATCCTCATGCCTGATAAAGTCGATTCCACGGGTCGTGAGCCAGTTTTGGGTACTTTTCGCCTTATGAGCCGGCGCAGAATCCTGCTGGAATACCCAGTGCCTGTTTTCGAACATTGTTTGTGAAAGAGGTTCCACAATGTTTGTTAGGGCTGTGTTTTGATATACGAGGGCACGGGTTTTCACTCCCTTTTTCACAAAAAAACACCTCCGTTGGAGCCAAATAGGACACACCCCAAGCCAAACCATGAATGCCGAAAGGTGATGACCACGCTGAACACGTGGCACACGTTTGTTCGCTTCTTCACTAGAGTGTGCATACACTTTATCATTTTGTTTATTGAAACTCTCCTCAACATAAAAAACTTTTTCGTCCGAAAAAAGTATTTCGCGGTATTTTTTTCCCGCGTACCGCCTTAACAAAACCCGGCTTCTTTCGAGTCTGATTTTCAAGAAGATAGGTCTTCATTCAACACCCTTTTAACAGTAGTTCTGCTTAGTCCCATCTGCAGAGCCAACATTTTTTGCTTGCGGACAGGATTTCGTTGGATTCGCGCCTTCATTGCTTTGATGACCGCTGGAGTCCGAACAGTACGAGGTCGACCGCTCCTTTGTTTATCTTCTAATCTTGAATCTTCTCTGAATCGTTTGATAGTACGATAAATAAATCTCAGTGGAATTTTGAAATTTTTCAGCAGTTTGAAAATCTCAGTTGGCGCGTGACCGCAACGATGCAATACAATTACTGCGACTCTGTCTTCTTTGCGCGTCCACTCCATTTTAGAAAATGAACAAAATTCCAGAAACCCTTTGTTTTTATTTTCTTTAAATATTCAAATTTCGAATTCCCATAATATTTTCCTAGGCTTGCATTCAAAATTCGAAATTTTACCTATGAGACAGAACTTATGGCCCGACTACGTATACAATGTCGCCCATGGGCATGTGCCCGCCCGTATTTATCTGAATATTTATGAAAAATTATCGAACATTAACTTTAAAACTTGAGGGCGTCTATCTTTAACATTTTTCATGTTATTCAATTTTTTTTTTTTGTAGCGTTGCGTTTGTCATATCTCCTATGTTATTGGTTCGATTTGGATTCTGTTTATTATTTTATAGGATTAATTAAAAAAAAAAAAAAAACTGAAAATAACGGAGGTAAGTAAAGACATTTTTTTTTTCAAAAAAAAAAAAAAACAAATGCAAGTCCATAAAATCATAGCGGGACATTGAAAAAAATAAAAATATAATAAGCAAAAATGAAAAAAATAAATACCTAAAGATAGACCTTTTTACGTTTATTTTCGATAATTTGTCATGAATATTCAGAAAAATACGGGCGGGCACATGCCCAGGGGCGACATTTTATGGTACCTTATCGGTGATGTTCTTCAAGAAGGTCAGGGGCGTAGCACTCGCAACCGGCGTGCGTGTATGACCTGATGTATGAACGTAACCGAAGCAAAAAGAAGAATGTAAGGATCGTAACAGGTCGCGTACTGTAGTTTCAGCCTACTCCCACGTAAGTACTGTATTAAAGTACTTCATTATTGTTTACGAGTAGTTTAGTATTGATTGGTGCTTAAGATTTCTCGATATTCGTCGGTATTGCGTGTTGACACAGTTTCACGTATGTTGACATATTTCTGAAGGAACTGTTGATTCGTTTACGCACGAGCTGATTTATATTGAGCGAAACGCTTCTAGGACTGTGTTGAGATTGTGAACGAACAGATGTGCTGCTGGGGAGTTTGTTGCACCACTTCTTCCCAGCTAAAGCACTAGGAAGTGGTGAAGGGCGGGCGTTTTAGGGGACTGTCTTATGTAATTTTGAATTTTTGCCGTTCAAAAAGTGCTGATTCTCAGCCTAGTTTGAATAAATGACTTTTGATTTATAATTTCGTCAATACCGTCTGACCGGATGTGACACAGCCATTTTACTTAGAAATTATTGCCTTTATATCGATGAAAATTTTGAAGAAGGGGTTTTCTGTGGGCCGCTAAACAATGTTGAAGTAAAAAATATTACGAGCTGCGACTGTTGTTTATGCCGAAATGAAAAGATTTGACAGTTATTTAAGTATGATTGGTAAATGAGGTTAGGACTAGCTAGAGTATTTTGCAGTTAGGGTTTCAGGTCCTAGATACCTTAAGTTTTCTGCCACTGTCAATTGTTCCAGAAGGCTAGGTCCTTGCAATGGCCTAGCCATTGTGATTTTTTGACAGATTTTGTATGGTGAAACTGTCAAAAACTTGCAATGGAGAGACCACTGCAACGTTTATAAATTAGTAGACTTAGGCCTCAGGTTGCTTTAGTTCTTTAAATAGTATGATCAAATATCGCACAATGGTGCGCAGAAGATGGGCTCGTGGTTAAATATTAACTGCCGTACGGGTCGATCCAACGTTTTAAGCTACGCTTGCCGAGGTCGGTCCGTGATTATCATTCTGTGATTACTTGAACTCACACACTGATTTATTAGTATTACTTGTTAATTTTTTTGGGATATCGTATACTTTTACAATTAATATCCGGCTGACATAGAACTCCAGTAGAATCATGAATATTATATTTTTAAATAAATCACATTATGAAATTCATGCCGGTTTTGTTTTGTTAATTAATTAAAACAATTAATATTCAGTTATGTTCAAATTGTTATTGTTTCGTGTTTTTTGTAGAATTCTTTTGCTTAATACTTTCAATTCAACCTTTTGAACTTTTCGAGTCAACGTTTGGGCCACGTTAGACTTAGTAGGTGGTGATCTATATCATGCATGCTAGTTTAATTCCCCCATTTTATGACAGTAATTATGTCAATAAGAAGTCTCTAATCAAAGGAGAATGGGCAAAAATATATGAACCTTGGTCTACCTACTCAACACTTAATCTTAATCTGTAGCATATATGGCGTTAGCCATATATGCTACAGAAAAGATTATACCTAATCATAACTAATGGTGTGAAGTAGCTGGCAGAATTTAGAAAAATGTTGGAGGCTTTAAGTTAGTAGCTTAAGGCAGCCACATGAAGAACACATGGCTAAGTATTCACGACTTCAGAGGTCAATTACGAGATGCCAATTAGAAGAAAAATAAAACCGTTGGGGAGTCGCCCGCCAGACACTGAATTATTAACGCCCTGTTCCTCATGCCTCTATACCCTGTCGAACTGTAATACAGTAGATGTAGAGTCTGTTATAAGTAAAAAGGAGGGGAAACCCTCCACTACTATTATTTTTGAAAATTACACAAAGAACCCCATGAGTTAGACATTTGTGGTCAGATAAAGAAATAAAGTATAAACAATTTCCTATTCATTGATGTATAGCTTGTTGGTGTAGAGTAGGTAGACCAACTTGCTCATTCTCCTTTAGCGTAAAAATTATAATTAGGTAAAATTTTCTTTTGGTGAGGTTAGTGACTAACCTGGTGTCAGAGTTTAAAAGCTGCCCGTGGGCCTCTGACTTAGCTTCACAGGCCGTCGAGAAAAATCTCTCAGACATTTCCTCACGGTGTTTTCCTTCATGGTTTTTGAAGCAAGTGATAATTATACAATACGCACATGAATCTGGAAAGTCAGAGGTGCGTGTCTTGGGTTCGAACTCGACATATGACTTGGCAGTTCGACAGTCACACCACTAGGCTATCACTGCTACGGCCAAATAAAACGTTCCGAAATAGTCTACTCATACACATCGTGTTTCCAAACATATAACTACAATTGGAACACACAAGATTTTGTCTAGTACCTAGCACGCAATATATCTCATGGAACTCCCACTAACGAGAAAAACATTTGAGCGCCCACAACAAAGATTAACGACCTATCTCGCGGAAAAGAATTGGACGACACGTATTTTTTGCACTAAAGGAGCATGTTCCCACCACTATTGAATTACAGATTCTCGTAATAAATGTCAGCCATAAATTCCTCAAATGGAATGAAATTGTTTAAGATAAGATAATTTATTTGCGTCGAACGTGGTACGCAGGTGTCATCTCATACAGTGGCGTAGCTAGACGAAGGGCTAGACAAGGCAGTGCCCCGGGATCCCCAAGCTCAGGGGGCCCGCGGACCCTGACCAGCGAATCTCGTATTGAACTAGCTTAAAATTCTCTAACATTCGCAATGTAAATAAAGTAGGTTTGCAACACCACTTTAATCATGGCAACTTAATTGAAAGAATACCGCAAGTTTCGAGTTTTGTTCGAAACTTGCGGAAACACAACGCAAAGGCTTTTTGCCTAACAAAAACATTACCGAAATCAATAAAATAAAAATGTAAACAAAGGCGTCGCCATCTTTGACAGCGTAGTCACCACACACTTCAACACACGAATTTGAAAACAAAGAAATTCATGAATACTTTGGTTCAGCTGCCGTCAACATTGGGTCTGACTTTTGATGAGACTAGATCAAATTCAAAACCTTTTCTATCTCATCCGTCACTGGTTTCGTTTGCTTGGCCGTGCTTCAAAGATTGATCTTACGGTCAAACTGCTTTCGAATTACCTACTGTGTTTTCGAATCAAAAGTTTTTATAACGAAACAATAGACTTACACTGCGATCGCGATTTAGTTTATAAACATGTATACAATTTTTTTATTTTTTTTTTATAATTTTATTGTTCCAAAAACAGTGTTACAGATTATTTTTCCACCATTTATTGATAAGCAGAAACTATGCAAAACAATACAGTACTTAACTTTAGTGGAAAATATCACCTGTATCTGTAAGTACTAATTAAAAAAAAAACCTGTATCACAGGAGACGGCATTTTTAGAAAAACCACTTTAAAATCGGCGCTTAACCCGGTTTCCACTACATCTTGAAACATTTTTATAACTTTTTCAATTGTTTCAAAACTGAAATAAATGCTTAGAAACAACATTTAAGAGCGTTTATCCTAAAAGTTGGCAATGTCGCAAATAGCTGTCAAATATTTACCTGTTTTGATTAATTTGGCAATATTACTGTATGGAAATATGAAATGTGGCTAACTAGCGAACTAACACATTGATTTTGAAATGCAATAATTAATATCATAACACGGAATATTTAATTTTAGATGTAAAAAAAGTATTTGAAAACTTTCCAAATACCTTTTTTACACCTAAAACAGTTACAACATCAAAATAATAATATTCTAGTTCGCTAGTTAACCAAATAAGTAATATTGCCAAATTAATCAAAACGGCGAAATATTTGACAGCTATTTGCGACGTTGCCCACTTTCTGTGTCTACGCTCCTATGTTCGTAAAAGCCGTCTTCAATTGTCTCACAATGGATGTAGACAAATCGCTAAAAAACCTAATAAAAGTACTTTAATTAACATTTCCCTTCTCCCGCCCACAGCTCCGCAAACGCCAAAAAATGGGAAGTCGAGCTCGCGACCCTGAAGAGCAACAACCTGCGACTGACTGCCGCCCTCCAGGAGAGCACTGCCAACGTGGACGAGTGGAAGCGACAGCTGCACCAGTACCGCGAGGAGGTGGCTCGCGCCAGGCACTACGCTGGTAAAGGTAGGGTAGATGTAGACTTGTGATCTACCAACAGATCTACCAAAAAACCTGATAATCAATCAATCTGTAGCCCTTTCCCAATTATGTTGGGGTCGGCTTCCAGTCTAACCGGATGCAGCTGAGTACCAGTATTTTACATGGAGCGACTGCCTATCTAACTTCCACAACTCAGTACTGGGTAACACAATACCCCTTGGTAAGAGACTGGTTGTCAGTGGTTGTCAGACTTTCGGGCTTCTGACGAGCCGTAACGACTGTCAAAGATCCATGAATGACATCCGGGACCAAGGACCAACGCAACGCCTTAACATGCTTTCCGAGGCACGGAGGAGTCTCGGTATGTAAAAATGGTCATCCTTCCACGGACAAACCCCGGCAACCCTAGCTTTACCTGATGGATCGACCCGTGCGGCTGTTACCTAGCCACGAGCTTTTCAAAAAAACCTGATAACCGCAGCGAAAAAAGACGTGGCCATGGATCTCGTACGATCGAGCACGTTAGTGGTCATATAAAAACTTCAGAAACCGTCCTTTACGCTTCTACATGAAAGTTGCTGTCAATGTCAAATAACAGTCAACCGTACCACCCTGCGATAATTTGTTAGTCATAACATAACACCATGCCTCTATCCCCGAAGAGTTGAGCAGAGACCTATAAAATACACCCACATTTCGCCAGTTATGTTTAAGCATCGGGTCACACAGCAATGGCAGCGGCCGGCAGCGACGCGGCGAGCAGTTTCAGTTTGAAATAATTTTAAACTTTATCTACATACTTAAAAGACCTGTATCAGTATCTAGACGATCTAATGACCGCCAATAGAGGTATAAGCTGCGTAGACCCCAATGACGTGAATACTGATTCACCACCTTTCTAGGATTGGATTATGTTTACACAAACCATCCATAGTTTCTCTGTTCTTCCTCTACTCTTATAATAATTTCTGGTTACCTTTGACTATAATTTCTCGATAAACCATCATGTTTTCATCTCGTTTCAGGAGCCGAAGCCAACGAGGTAGAACAGCTCCGTCAGCGCGTTGCCCAACTTGAAGCAGAGCTTGCACAGAAGAATGAGGAACTGGCGCAGATCACCAAGTCGAAGAAGAGTGAGCAGGTGGGTCATAGTTACAACCTTTATTACACGGGCTCGGCCGTCTGACGTCACTGGCTGGTCGTGACATGGAGTAGTGAGCGAATGGAGTGTTATACTCTAAAGGTTACTTCGAAATTTGAATTGAAATCGCTTTCGAATTGTGTGTGGTCACTTGTGAGGTGAGGTTTGAAGTGTTCGTAGGTACGGTTCTAGTAAAATGTTTTGTAGCAGAGTAATTTTTTTTTTCTATGAACTTTCTTTTCGTTCACTGCTCGCATGTTTCGGTGTATCGTAGTGTTTATAAAAGGGAATAGTTTCGTATTTGTAGTTAGTGATTTAATAATAAATTCCTGCAAAATCAACCATTGCTGTAATTTGTCACGCCATTTACACTTTTTACTTACTTACTATTTTCTTTTCTATATTTTAAGTGTTCTAACTTATTATTAATACCGTAACAAGTTTTTATTAATTCATTTATTTTATTGCATGTTTTTAAATAATAATGTCAATATTTTATAATCGCTATGTAATTTTTTACTACGTTAACTTTATACTAACAAATAAACTTGATTTATATTTTCTTCCTTTCTTTTATTTTAATTTCAATCCTTATTACTGGTTTATCTGTTCTCATTCTCTTTTATTAAATTTTGTTTCTAAGCATTTATTTCGTTTTTGTGCTTGGATTTCGTAAAGCCCTACAAAAATTTTTAATCGACGTTCGAATCGAATTCGTAGAGACGATTTTTTTTCTCTTTCATCTTTTTAATAACATGGTCGGACATGATGATTTATACAATGCCGCCTATGGGCATGACCGCCCGCATATTTCTGAATATTTATGAAAAATTATCTAAAATAAATTTAAAAAAAACACGAAAAAATAAAAAAATCACATCTTTTTTTTTTTCATAGTCGATTTTTTTAAATATATAATGTTAGTTAATCCGATAAAATAACTCATAAGCTTTTAGAAATAATATACATAATCCAAATCGAGCCAAAAACATCGGAGATATGGCAAACGCTACTCAAAAAATAAAAACTTGTAAAACATGAAAAATAAATAAAGATAATTTGAATTTGACTAAGAATATATTTATTTGCATAAATAAAAACACGGTATAAAAAGATGGTAAAAGTACAATTTAGAACAAAACATGTTTTGCCAATATAATAATCAACATGCAATGTTTTCAGTAGGTAGCTTACATTTTTTTTTTGTCAATTAAATTTTTAACACTAGAAACTATTAACACACTCATTCGTAAACTTTATTTTAAAATTGAAATAAAAAACAATATTATTTCATCATGTTAATTTATTCAGTAGCGGTGATAGTATTATGTACATTATTTTTTTAATTTGCGTTTGTCCCTATTTATACTCGTATTTAAACAGAGCGGTTAATTTATTTGGTATCGTCAGCGTACAGTTGTTTACAAATTCCTCAGTCGAACACTAACTCCACTCTGCACAAGCGAACATCTTTCGAACACTCCGGAATGCTTCACTCTTTTTATAATATGACGTCACAAAGTTGATAGAACACGAAAAATTCGACTCAGCATTCGCCAACGTCCATACTACGTTGAATACACCGGTTCTCGTCCGATCACCGAAGTTAAGCAACATCGGGCGTGGTCAGTACTTGGATGGGTGACCGCCTGGGAACACCACGTGACGTTGGCTTTTTGCATTTTATACTGATTTTTATGTTACTTTCTTATAAAATTTATTATACGAAACCAATACAAAACCTATACAAAATATTGTAAAAAAATAAAAGAATAACTATGGAGTTCCTTTCTCATTTATCTTCATACGATACTACCTTTTGGAAGGGGTGCTGGCACCTTGAAACAATCCCATTTTTTACCGATTTCAAAAAGGAGTAGGTTCTCAATTCGACTGTGTATTTTTCTGATTTCCAACTGCTCCAGAAAACTGACGCTTTTTATTAAATATAAATATGTTTACTTTTTATTAAATGACGTCATAAGTTGACTCAAAATAAAAAATCGACAAACATTCAAACAAACAGTAGATACTGTATGTTTTACAGTAGGTAATAAGTTTAAATGTATGACGAGGATAAAAACTGTTGTTTTATCACTTCTATCGCCAACGTCCATACTACGTTGAATACACCGGTTCTCGTCCGATCACCGAAGTTAAGCAACATCGGGCGTGGTCAGTACTTGGATGGGTGACCGCCTGGGAACACCACGTGACGTTGGCTTTTTGCATTTTATACTGATTTTTATGTTACTTTCTTATAAAATTTATTTTAATTAACCTATACAAAATATTGTAAAAAAATAAAAGAATAACTATGGAGTTCCTTGCTCATTTATCTTCATACGATACTACCTTTTGGAAGGGGTGCTGGCACCTTGAAACAATTCCATTTTTTACCGATTTCAAAAAGGAGTAGGTTCTCAATTCGACTGTGTATTTTTCTGATTTCCAACTGCTCCAGAAAACTGACGCTTTTTATTAAATATAAATATGTTTACTTTTTATTAAATGACGTCATAAGTTGACTCAAAATAAAAAATCGACAAACATTCAAACAAACAATAGATACTGTATGTTTTACAGTAGGTAATAAGTTTAAATGTATGACGAGGATAAAAACTGTTGTTTTATCACTTCTATCGCCAACGTCCATACTACGTTGAATACACCGGTTCTCGTCCGATCACCGAAGTTAAGCAACATCGGGCGTGGTCAGTACTTGGATGGGTGACCGCCTGGGAACACCACGTGACGTTGGCTTTTTGCATTTTGTAAACAAAAATTCATCACGCCATTTTCATTTTTTATATTTTGCAGGGTTGATATGATTTAAATCACTTGATTAAAATCAGTGATTTAAATCGCGATTAAAATCAAGTGATTTTTTTATAAAAATCAATGATTTAAATCTAAATTGTTTTACTTCGACCAAATCAGCCAAAATGTGTCAAGGGACTTCCCCCGACATAAACTACGGCGCGCACACACGTGTCCAATGCTGTTTAACTACACCGTTCGGAGATTCTCCGTTTTAACTCGTGACTGAATCCGTCCGTCTAGTCTTTGGCGCGGTCATTCGTGATTGATTAATGAAAAAAGATGCTGTTTGGGTTTATATGAATGAAAAAAAGTCCACTTGCGGCAAGTTTAACAAAGCGGTGTGTAAACGTTGTAAGAAGGAATTAATGGGCTTAGTACCGAGAATGAAAAAAACATTTAGAGACATGTGTGACAGAAATAATCAAAAAAATCCGATTTAAATCAAATTAATCCGATTTAAATCAAATTAATCCGATTTAAATCAAATAAATCCGATTATTTTGATTTTTTTATAAAAGTCATGATTTTTATCAACCCTGAGATAAACCCCCTTCAAAATAAAATTTTCGTTAAGTTTTCATGAATATTCAGAAAAATACGGGCGGTCTCATGTTGGGCGACATTGTATAGATAGAATGACATAATCTTTTCTGAAATTACTCATTGATTCTATAATATCCGTACACTTTTGTACAGTGAGCATCGTGTCTGAAATTAAAAACTACGATTACACAAGATTACTTTTATAAAACTGTTTCTGCTTCATCTAGTGACAAATTAAAAACAATCACAAGCTAGAATTTGGGTTCACGATGGTAAAATTCCATGCGTTGTGTGACTGTTATGAACATAGACATAAGGTTCAAATTGAAGTGTGCTCCTGAAACAAAATGAGTATTCCTAAGATTCTGCTTGACTTCATTTCTTTTTGCTCTTCTTTCTTGTGACGTGGCCTTTTATTGTCAGTTCCGCTGAAAATCAGAACATCTTAAACGACACCACCAATTTATCAAACGACTTTCACCCTAAATCTGCAGGATGCAGAGGCTAAACTCGCTCAAAGCCAGCTGGAGTTGGCCCTGGCTGCTCAAGATGGTCAGCGACAGGTCATACAGGCGCTCAATGATCAACTGGCAAGGCAGCTTGATGAGCTGGTGAGTTTACATACTTTTATATTATTTTATTTTTTTACTTATTCTAAAGATTACAGCGAAACATTGAGTTAAAATGTGCCATGACGTGACGAGTATGTAGATTTTATACTTACTTGTGACGTAGCGACCCCACTCCCCAACTTAAAATGCGTTTTATCAAAATATTTTTTTATTAATATGATAAAGCAAAAAGTACGTGTCTAATATTTTTTTATTATCTAACTGTTGGACTAATTAGAATTTCTTTTTTTTTATCCAGGCATCATCCCTATTGGGGTGCTGGTTTTCCAGTCAATATCTTGCAAGATTGCGTCCCGAATTGCCTATCATGCCCAACTAAATATGAATGCTTCTTTCCACAGAGCACGATCCACCGCGAGATCAACTCCGCCCTGCAGACATGAGACGCGGCCCCCGCGCCCGCGCAGTACGCGCAGTACGCGGCGCCGACGAGCGCGCAGCACGCGCAGCACGCGCAGCTCGCGCAGCACGCGCAGACCGCGCAGCAGGCGCGCCGCCTGCCGCTGCTGCTGCGCGGGCCGGAGCCCGCCTACGTCACGGTCAAGGCCAAGAAATGAAGAGTGCTCTCGGTATTTCGCAAGGTGCACGAGTTTTTTTAAACCTAATGGGGGGGAGTCGGTTGTGTTATGTCTGAGTTAGGGGTCAATGTGTGGGTATAGATACTTGATTGAAGGGGTGTGTTTGTAATGCTCGTTTATTCAAAAATGTAATGTTATTATTTTTATGTAACTTGTTCTGAACTGTATAAGGGAACGTCTACGCGCAAACTGATACCATGCACATAATTCTACACCCCCTAGGGTAGAAAATTTTCGTCGATTACATTTCACGTCAAATAACTTTGCCGCTCTGAAGTAGGCTACAAATGACTGGGCAGTAGTCAATCTTACATAGAAAACAGTAGCGCGCATGCGCAGCCTAACTTCAGAGCGGAAAAATTATTTGACGCGAACTGAACCTACACTGTCAATATATGGAATAGCTGATTGTTTTATTCATCATTTTATTAATCACCAGCATTGAAATTTTTCGTCGTAATTAACCGACGAAAAATTTCAATGCTGGTGATTCTAAAATCATGTAATGAATTCATGGTAAAAGTTTACATGTCGATGTCCCTTACGTCGTGCATGGTAGTGTCCAACGATGGTGTTGCCATTCTCATGTATGTTTGTGTGTGAGAGCGATGATTCCTTTCTTTTCCTGCAAAATTACGATAATCAAGTATCTATATTGTTTAAATTCTTATGTAAGTACTGGACACGTAGTTTCAAACAAATAATGTTCAACAAGAATCACATTTTATTTTGAATTAAATAAAGTTTTTTCTGTCATTTTTGTAAAAAATATTTGTTGGATCTGCGTGTTTAGTAAAGAACGTTAGAACCTACACATCGACACAATTATCAAATTATTTCTTAGGGTGGATTAATCAGCTTATTTAGTTGGGTTTCAAATATTATGATAATTCCGTTTGTATAATATAATGAATTTTCTCGTTAATCTACGTCGAAATAGACGTAAAAGTAAAATTAACTGACATTATTCTGATATCTACTGTTCCGAGTATTTCAATACTTTCCACGTGACTTGTAAATGTTTGAAAGATCGTATGTATTTGATCACGAAGTAGTCAGTACTGAAAATACACTGTATAAATATTTTGCTATGATACTAGCCAATCAGGAAGGAGCTTTATGACGCTACGACATCGATTGCCCAATGGCAGATGTTTTTTACTTCCATACTATGCAAAATGACGACTAGTTCAATGAAAATTAAAGTGTATATTAACTTCTTCGTGAAAGTAACAAGACGATCTTAAACTTAATATATTCTCGACTGGGAATGCAATAAAATTGCAAATAATGGTCTGAACAACCGACACACTCCCTTCGATGTTAATAAATTCATCGACAACTTATTTCTAACTAGGGCACATCACTATTATTGGTTCCACTGATATGTATCGAAAAGAAACGTTATTTAATATGACCATAATCTTGTCATTTGTTAAAACAATGTCAGCACAGAACTTAAATTAACAAAGTTTTTTTACGTGTCTAGAACCATGATACGGCCAGTAGTTACAATAGAAAGAGAACAATTAGGTCACTTCAATGAAAACCAATGAGGTTACATTTCACCACGATTCAGGGTTTCCTTCGGTTCTTTCATCACAGCAGCATAATTGTACAGTCGACGGACGGAGAATATTATCCACCCTTCCAAGCAATTTACTTGAATAATTGGGTACTTATCTCGGTACACCGAGGGTTTAGATAGTGTCATCGACGAAGACGCGCTCTACTGTTCTTCCTAATCGCTTACAGTACAGCTTACGAACTGTAATGCGTATACGAAAAAGAGTGGGGAGTGGGGTGTCTTCGTGGATGTGCATCTATACTACAACGACTACAAAAGAAAATCAATTCTATGCCTTTAGATTAAGGTTTATAATCGATCGCTCCACAAACATCGGTGGGGCCTCTGACCTGTTATGGAATGTAGAATCAATATTCACATACTCCTGTCGAGTTTTATTTATCAACGCATACACAAAGCGGGCGGATGCTTAATACTAGCTAGAGCCGAACTGAAACTCAAAGCATTTATATCAATTAAACCATATACAGGCACTTGTGAATTGTCAAAGGAGTCGTTCACTCAGAAAGATGAAGCTAAAGTCTCCGTCACGAGAAGCTATAAATTTTGTAAATAAAGAACTTCTACTAAGTTACGTAGCGACAATTCAATCAACAATAAATAATCCCAACTTCAACCAACTCAAAAGTAACATTACGTGTAATACGAAACTAACGAGCAATCTCACTTGGTCGGGTTATATTTTGGCGATATAAAGGGCTGTCGTCTAATGTTTTGTGGTAATGAACGCGTCTGAATTCCAGTACCACAAAACATTCAGATGACAGCGCTTTATATCGCGACGTAACTTAGTAGAAGTTCTCTGTTTACAAAATTTATAGCTTCTAGTGACGGGGACTTTAGTTACCCATTTCACAGCGTCGTAGGTTACAAAGGGAAAGAACCGGCAAGAAACTCCATGGACACTCTTTCAAATTATATTGTTACAAAATATTAGTTACATCATTAATGATATAGCAGTTCTCTTTCTAAGCCATGTATTGATAGTTATTGACTGAGGCGTGACTTTGCGGAAATCCATTATAAAATACAATAGACTACGTATATTTAGTAACCTAATCCGCTTAAAATCAAACGCCGAACGCAGTGTCGGTGCTTGACGTGGCAACACGTCGTGACCGGGTTCACAACAAGTCAATCGTCATCCTGAGGATGCCTCGTTGAGAGGTGAAATACGTATCGATTTCTTACAGGGTTATATAAGAACAGTTAAGCGGATTAGGTTACTAAATTTACGTCGTCTATTATATTTTAAGCCATGTATTATCCGATCTCACTAAACTATGGTATTAATATCTCTATTTCATGTTTCATGGACGATTTCATTACGTTTTTAAAGCGGCGATGTTGCTCAGATCTCATTCCATTATCGCTCATAGCGTTTGTAAATTATATCGATATCGATAGTGTCTTAAGTCTATTATATCGAAACGATTACATCGATATTAGAGCTATGTTCGTACTTTTATCCGAATTGACGTTTATGTCCAAATTGTACACCATTACGGGAGTTTTAAATCTAATAAATTGTAATTATGCATTGTCACATAACACAAATCGGTATCATAGGAAAATCGATCATCAAGTCATCAAAAACAATAATTTTCTCGAACAATTTCCCATGACAAAAGCAGATCATTTTCGTTTCAAACAAAATATAAACTCCATTGCGAAGTTTGGGCGCTGAATAAAGCGGTCTGTTTGAAACGAGCGCTTGAAGCGAAAAGCTAACGATGTATGAAATTGAATGACGTCATCCCATATCTTTGTAGAAAGTTGTTTCACGGTTTGGAGAAGGTACCTCTAAAGTTAAAACGTCGCGTACGAGGTCGCGAGTTCAAATGTTCTTTGTAAAGATATTTCATTATTATAAGTTCAAGTTCTTCCAAAGCGAATTTTCAGAATTCCGGATCCAAAATGACGATACTGCGTATTCGGAACGGAAACTTACTTTCAACATTTTTCATAAATTCGAAAATATTTCTTCGGTTCTTTTTGCAAGTAATTTTTTACAGTTAAAAATAATTAAATAAATTTGCTCCTAAATAAATACTTTATTCCGTTAACACTGCCAAGTACCTAAACACTAGAGAGTCGCCAAATCCACCACCAAACATAAAACTATGGAAATAACAAAATTCGGTGCAGACCGGTCCTTACAGAAATAACTTTTTAACTACATTAATTTAACGTTATAGTGAAGTCTACCTATTTCGTAAACAGATAACGTATCTAGGCTATTGAATTACCCAATGCATCGATGTGTTAAAAATAAAGAAAATTAATATACATGGAGTGCAAACCTTGTTTGCGATCGTCAGACGTTTCGCCCTTACCGTGTTTCACAGTGAACGAAATACAATGCGGAGACGACAATACATGACAACGTTGGCAATACTAATGCATCAGAGTATTTGGGAATTATCAATCAATCTGCCTAGCCTTTTCCCAACTATGTTAGGGTCGGCTTCCAGTCTAACCGGATGCAGCCGAATACCAGTATTTTACATGGAGCAACTGCCTATCTGACCTCCACAACCTAGTAACTGGGTAATACGATACCTCTTGGTAAGACTGGTGTCAGACTTTCGGGCTTTTGACGACTCGTAACGACTGTCAAAGATCCACGAATGACAGCCGGGACCAACGGCTTAACGTGCTTTCCGAGGCATGGAGGAGTCTCGGTATGTAAAGATTTTCACCCATCCACTGACCAACCCTGGCAAGCGTAGCTTAACCTGATGGATCGACCAGTGCGACTGTTGTTACTTAGCCACGAGCTCACGAGTATTTGGGAATTGAAAATAAAAAAGTGTTTTTTTTTTTCAAACATTAAAAAAATAGTTTGCAGACTGGGCATAAGATATACGCAGTTTTATTGTCGTATTGTCATCTCCACCTTGTATAGTTGTGACTCCATTTGTTAAATACTCTGTTTTGTATAAACGTAATAATCATTCTCTCATCTCTTAGATTAATATATGACATTTATCAACCACTTTTATGTCCATCATAAATGTGTGTTGATAGTTTTTGAGTCAATTCGAGTCAGTGATGTCGACCCACCCTTATCTAAATGTAAATACGTTCGAAAATCGTGTAACCCCACGATTCAATGCCAAAAATAACTAATTTTATTATTAAAATTAATGTATATTTTAAAAGTAGATTTTTAATATTATATTATTGTGTAAGAAAACTGGTTGCACGGTGAAATACCGAATTAAAAATATATAAAAAAAAAAATGTAACTCTTGATTTCGATATTCGCCTGATATATTATGATATAGTCGACAGGCTGTGCCATGTCTTAGTGTATGTGTGTATATTGAAATATTCCCTAATTAATATATTAAAATATAAAACAATCGGCTAATAATACGCCTCGTCAGTCCCTTTCTCCTGTACATTTCAGGCCGATGCGCATAGGCATCCGGGAAGGGATTTTAAAACAATGAATATTAAAGCTTCGATTTAAAAGTTTTTTGAAAGCGTTAAATTTAAAATATTGCGTAGTATGTAAGTGTATGTATTTTACAGATGAGTGTTAAGTTTACCGACGGTACTGTTCTGTTTTGATCTGCGAGCCATTCATTGTGTTTGGTGTACTGTGCATTTCTTTTTATCTCGAATACATTCTCCAATATTGTAATATGTTAGGGTTGATATTTTTGTTGTTTTTTGACTGAGGATCACGCATGGATCAGTATTACCCTATAAGATTTGAAATAGGATTGCCTGAGCTTCCATACGTCTAAACGACTGATATTATTCAAAATATTATTTTATATTATATACGAGTAATTGCTGAATATTCTTCCAGGTAGCCAAACACAACAATACCATTTTTAATTAAAAAGGTAAACATTCTGTCTTCCGAGGTTTGCTTGCATTTAAGTTGGCAACTCTTTTTTTTTTGAATCTGAACTTTTGACAGGAGACATTTTTCAGGCAGATGTCTTGGCGTAAATAATTTCTTAGACATTCGAATATCGTATGCAGGTAGCTTTCTGTCGTTTATACCTACCCCCTTTAGCAGAACGCATGAGTTTATGTATGTAGCTCGAATATCGTGTGTTCCTCAGTCAAGACATAACTTCAACATAATATTCCTATGGTACATTAGAATTACGAACATTTCTTTAACTTTCCTACTGTGTAGGTGTATTCTATTAATATAATATTAAATGATAATTATTAAATCGTAACGTAAAATTCCAATCTCGATGATTTTTAAATAATATATTAAATATATTCATCCTTAGGTGTAAGATGTTTAGTGAATCGCGCAAAATTATTTTGTTATTATTTTAAAAATACCAGAAAGTCAGGCAAATTATTATTATTCAAATTGAAAATACCAATCTTAAAAGTTCCTTCGAATCATAATTTCTACAAAAATCTTAATAAAATAATTATTAGTAAATGTGACTAACAAAATAAGTTTGTGCGAAAAAATTATGTATGAAAAAATAATAGATTAAAATCGTCACCAATATCCGTCTAACTCCCAAACGTTGACGTAGAAGTTAATTTCGACTTTATTTCCATTTAACTAAGTTTGACATTCGTTTAAAAACCCTGTAATTCATAGATCCCTTAGCAAATTAGTGATTACACTTTGACAGATAATATCGTTGGCGATATTTTGAGAAGTTAAATAGTTTTTTTTAAATATGTACCTATTAAAAAAAAGTTTTAGTATAATTTTAATTTGTGTTCATCGATTGTATTATTATTTTTTAATTAAAAATAGTCGAAGTTTTACAATAATTGCAAACGATCATTATCTGTCAAAAAAACTTGAAAAAAAAAATTGAAAACAAAATGATATCATTAAAAAGGCTGAGGACACAATTTTTAAGATATACAATGTCTTCTAAACAGGGTAACTTTCATTTACTGTTGCGTGGATTTTTAAATAGTGATCGTTGTTATTCGATTTTTACTCTTTGTCTTACCACATACACTTTCCATAGCTCTTTACAATTTGTTCTCGAAAACGTGCGGCGAATATACACGTCAAACGTCATGCGGTGTGACGTCACAATGTATCAGTAGTTTTATCGAACAATATTATATACTCTCTTAAACTTCAACAATTACCTTTTTTTCTGTAATAATATGAACAATTTTAATTTCGTAGTTAAATAAATACATAGATACATACATACATATGAACGTACAGGATCGTAGCAGGTGGCGTTCTGTAGTATCTGCCTACTTACTCCCTTGGGAAAAAAGCGTTAGATTATGTATGTATGTATAAATACATAGCTATAGTAGTAAATAATGATTATAGACACACTGTATTTATTTGTACATGTAAAAAAAAAACTGTCTGTCAAATAGATAAAATTTAGTAGAAAACCGAAGGATCTGTTGGATTATAAGAAATGTAATATAAAATTAGATAATGTTGTAAGTGTTATTCCCGTTTAATTTGTAAACCGAAGATGTTAAGTGTGACTACATATAAATAACATTTATAGTATAGATAGTTATATGTATTATATCATAGTCGTTACAATAGATGAGATTATAATTTTAAATGTATCTTGGCTGGGAGATGACATTTTTGTTTTTCAGTGGCCAGTAATTTCGGCCCGTTGTGTACTGCCCACCGATTGCCACGTGGTGTGCTAATTTTGCCAGAACGTGTAGAATGTAATATCAACTTTGACTTTTGATCGCAGAGTAAAAATAAATGACGTTATGTCGTTTAACGCCATCTAGCGGTCAGAAGGAGAAAGTGTTGTGTTTGTCTCGAGCCGTAAGTATTGGCCACTTGATATTGTTGTATTGTAATCGCATTATAGTTTTAATTGTAATTTATTCAATATGAATTGTTATAGTCTGCGTTGCATTTGTTATAGTACACACTTTGATAAAGGGAGATATTATATTGACGAAGTGTTATTTAGTTCGATATTTTGATGGAGATTGAATGAATTGAGATTAAAACGGACAAAAATACATTATTTATTTTCAATTATAGTTGTCTCGAATTTATTTATGATCTTGCGAATAGTGTAGCTATTTATTTAAAAAAAAAAATATTTTATTTTAAATTATATCGCGAACAAATTCTCTTTCGTGGCATATTGGCTAATCTGTATATTTATGGATCCCTATGAAAAAAATATTTTGTCTAATTTACAAATAAAAAACTTTAGAACAACAGAGGGCGTTGTTAGATTAGTTTGACCTGACGTCAAGAGACGTTTTATTACTTGATCTCAAAAACTATGGGCTCATGACCCGCTGAATGTATTAATATTTATAAGGGGTGTTGCAATTTCCTTTAGGTATGTTTACGATCTCCAAGTTAATATTTTACTTGAGCCAATATGAAAAAAGGAAGAATAATCAAAACTATTGTAAAACAAAGTCAACTTTTATGATTCTTTTCTAAATTACAAAAGTTTTGGCAGCCATAAGGTTACAAGCGATGAAAATTAAGCTGTATGTACTCGACTTAAGGTTTTTTTGGTTTAGTTTCAAGTGCAGCGCAGACTAAGTATGTGTACTACGTTATATCTTCCATTAGAGCAGTAGTCGCTGTGAGCTGAGTATGCATATTAAACAATAAATAAATACAATATGGATTTCAATTTAGAGTTTTATTTAAATAATCCTTAAATCCAGGCAAACTGTACCAATGTGACTCCGTCAATTCATATTTATATGCTTTCCGAGTTTATCTTGGACATTATACAGGGTGGCAGGGACATCGACGCGAAAACTTTTACCATGGATTCAGTACATTATTCTAAAAATTTGCATTGGGATTTTACGTCGGCTATTTTAAAAAGATGACTTGGTGTACTTAGTACGACGTGAGACAAAATTTCGATTTTTCTCATGTTCCTTTGAGTTTTTCCTAATCCACCCCAGTATTGAGGCGAACAAAATGGAAAATAAAATTCATATTGGTCGAGCCTTTTTCTAATTTTTGCGAGACTTACGCTCGGCAATGGATTTTTAAATAAATACTAGCTTACGCCCGCATAGATGTCGAAAAATATCCCAAAGGAACGTACTACCGGAATTAAAAGGAAGTGAAGCAATGATCGCATACCTAATAGCCGAGGAAAAGATCATTGACACCGTCCAAGCGCCGTCCATCAAACAATTATTTTGTTAGGTACGCGTAATTTTGAATCTGTGATATCTTTTAAAGTAAAAATGATGTGATGTCAAGGCATATTTAAATCTAAATTAAATGCACAATTGAAATAAGTAAAATATTTTATTGGAAAATGTCAAAATAGCTTCGGAAAAGATGTGGGTCATCTTAAGAAGATGACATTATGCTGTGACGGACTTTGTTGTTGAACTTTTTAAGATGTACAATCCTGTCGAACATAAATTTTATGTATCTCTTACGGTTTACGCGGCGCACGCCAGTAAAGCTCCCAGTCGGCATGTTTTTTTTTTCCGACATCTTCAACAATCATCATCAGATTTCAGCCTATATACACAAAACCTCAATGAATTACACACCTTAACCTTCCTCATGAATCACTCCGTCCATTGGTGAAAACCGTTTGAAAATCCGTTCGGTAGTTTTTTAGTGTATCGCGTTCACACGGACAGACGCGGCGGGGGGGGGGGTATCTATACATATGTACCTATTAAAGTCGCTTTTTAGGGTTCCGTAGCCAAATGGCAAAAAACGGAACCCTTATGGATTCGTCATGTCTGTCTGTCCGTCCGTATGTCACAGTCACTTTTTTCCGAAACTAAAAGAACTATACTGTTGAAACTTGTTATGTAGATGTATTCTCTGAACCGCATTAAGATTTTCACACAAAACTAGAAAAAAAAAACAATACATTTTTAACATACTCGTACTTAGATCTGAAACTCTATTTTTTTTTTTCATGAAACCCATACGTGTATCTATGGATAGGTCTTCAAAAATTATGTTGAGGTTTCTAATATAATTTTTTTCTAAACTGAATAGGTTGCGCAAGAGACACTTCCAATGTGGTAAAATGTGCCCCCCCTGTAACTTCTAAAATAAGAAAATGATTAAACTCAAAAAATATATGATGTACATTACCATGTAAACTTCCACCAAAAATTGGTTTGAACGAGATCTAGTAAATAGTTTTTTTTTA
Source organism: Agrochola macilenta (assembly GCA_916701695.1). NCBI lineage: Eukaryota > Metazoa > Arthropoda > Insecta > Lepidoptera > Noctuidae > Agrochola > Agrochola macilenta. The sequence goes on from OU753576.1 coordinate 17,981,923, forward strand.
ATACGTCATAAATCGTAAACCGCAATACTTGCTGCTACGGAACCCTTCATGGAATGAAATGAAATGAAATTAAATTGTTTATTCTGTAAATAGGATATCGGAATCACTTTTACACGTCATATAAAAAAATATTAAAAATAAGCTAGGTGAGGTCGGTGTTTCCTATCTGACTACTCTGAGAAGAAAGGCCGAAACAAACTCAGAGGTCGCAGTCTCTTTTAAAGTCCAGACATAATCTTGGTCAAGCCATGTGAGGACCATGTAGATTAGTGTCTGAAATGGTCTTTTGAGGAAAGAACCACACAGATTTGAGTGGACCTTTCCAGTCAGTGCAAGCATTTGTCAGTAATCGTGGAGCTCAACTCAGAACTTAAGGAGCTCAACTCGACGAACAATACCAAGGAAAGGATATTTGGGTAGGCCGCATCAACTACTCAAACTGCCAGACCATCATTAAAACTGAGAAAGAAAAAAAGAAATGAAAAGGGAAAAAAAATATCCACATAGTCCTCACATTCACAATAATTAAAATAATATAATACTTTACAAAGTAATCGTGTCATTTTGAATATAATTTTCAACAATGTCAATGTGTATATAAAACTGGTTTATTGTGATGAATCATTAAAATGTCAAGTTTTATGGTTTTCACAAGGCTTAGCAGAGCGAACAGCTCAATCCCAAGCTTTTTTATCTTCTAAATAATCTGAAATTTTATAGTACCCTTTTTTACAAAGTTTGGTTTTAATACAGCTTTTAAATCGTTTAATGGGTAAGTTTCGAATGTCAATGGGAAGTTTGTTGTAAAAGCGTATACATTGACCCATGAACGAGTTGCTTACTCTGTGGAGACGTGTGCGATTTACAGCAAGGTTGTGTTTATTCCTGGTATTTAAACTATGAATATCGGACATTTTCTTAAAATTTGATATATTTTTGTGTACATACAATAGGTTTTCAAAAATATATTGTGAGGCTACAGTCAGAATATTTATTTCTCTGAATTTCTCTCGAAGGGAATCTCTTGAACCTAGGTTGTAAATGGCTCGAACAGCCCTTTTCTGTAGAACAAAGATAGTATTAATGTCCGCAGCGGTTCCCCAAAGAAGAATTCCATATGACATAAGACTATGAAAGTAACTAAAATAAACAATTCTGGCTGTATCTACGTCAGTTATCTGTCTAATTTTTTTAACAGCATAGGCGGCGGAACTAAGCCTTCCTGACAATTTTTCTATGTGTGGGCCCCATTGTAATTTACCGTCAATAGTTATTCCAAGAAAAACTGTTGACTCAACAGGATCCAACACTATTCCATTAACTTGAACATTGGTAGTTAGCTGCCTGACATTTGGCGTTGAAAATTTAATGAGTTTAGTCTTTTTTTCGTTTAGGAGAAGATTATTTACATTAAACCAATGCACAACTTTAGAGAGTGCATCGTTGACTTGTTCAAAGTTGACTAACCGACGTTTGATTTTAAAAATTAGGGAAGTGTCATCTGCGAATAATACCATCTTGTGATTATCCCTTATGTAGTAAGGTAAGTCATTTATGTAAATTAGAAATAAGAAAGGACCTAGAATTGAACCCTGCGGAACGCCTATGGTGACCGCAGATCCTGCAGATCTCTTGCCATTAACATCGACCCTCTGAATTCTGTTATACAGATAAGAAGTCAGAAGGTCAAGAGCCTTGTCCCTCATGCCATAATGGTACAGTTTCCTGATAAGAGTATCATGGTGTACGCAATCGAAGGCCTTGGACAAGTCGCAGAAAATGCCAAGAGCATCTTGCGAATTCTCCCAGGCCTCGAATATGCTCTTCAGTAATTCCACGCCCGCGTCTGTAGTTGAAAGACCCTTTGTAAAACCAAACTGTTTCAAATGAAGTAAATTATGTGCATTGAAATGTCCTAACATTTATTTTAAAATTAATTTTTAAAGATTTTACTCAATGTAGGTAATATCGAAATAGGCCGAAAATTTGTGGGATCAGTTGTGCTGCTAGATTTGAACAGTGGAATCACTTTGCTAAGTTTCATCAAATCAGGAAATACACTAGATGCAATACAAGAGTTAAAAACGATTGCTAAAAAGGGTGAAATAACATCAATTATTGAAGACATGGTATGTACTGATAATCCCCAAAGGTCAGCAGTTTTTTTTACATCAAGATTATTAAAAGATTCTATAATGTCTTTAGCAGTAATAATTGTAAATTCAAAAAGTTTGTCACATTCTGGTACACATTCTTTAAGTATTGAGTGGATATGGGCGAGTCTGACTCGCACTTGGCCGCTTTTTTGTGTCTGTTACCGCGTTGTTCTGCTAAACTGCAACGGATTTTGATGCGGTTTTCACCACCAATTAAAGAATACATTTTATTCCGGACGGTTTTTGTGTTAAATACATAGTATTAGTTACATAATTATAATAAAATTTACAGATATAGAAAGCGCAGAAAGATGGATAGGATTGTCTTCTATGACACATACTCACTGTATTTCTTTTTACAAAATCCCTTTTTCCCTTTCCCAATTTTTTATTGTCAATCGGTGAATCCGACTCGGCTTGAGAGGCGGCGTTTCGGAAGCTGCGTACTATCTTCCGTCTCATATACCACAGTGTCTCATGACGAAAGTGTTTGACCAGTGCGTGTTGCCAGTGATGACCTATGGCACTGAAACGTGCTCGCTCACAATGGGCCTTATTAGAAGCCTGAAAGTCACCCAAAGGGCAATGGAGAGGGTTGGAGTTTCCCTACGTAATCGACTCAGAAATGAAGAGGTCCTTAAGAGAACCAACGTAATCGACATAGCCCGAAGAATTGCCAAACTTAAGTGGCATTGGGCAGGGCACATTGATCGCAGAACAGATGGCCGATGGGCTCGAAAGGTTCTGGAGTGGCGACCGCGTACCGGAAGAGGTAGCGTTGGAAGGCCTCCCACAAGGTGGACTGATGACCTGGTGAAGGCCGCAGGAATCCGCAGGATGCGAGAATCACAGAACCGGTCGAAGTGTCGAAGGCCTATGTCCAGCCGTGGACGTCTTTCGGCTGAAATGATGATGATGAGGTATTTTGTTCTATGTCACTAGTGAACTTGATAACTTACAGATGTAACAAAATCTTTGAACGTCATGGTTGTATTTCCAGAAGGCTAACCTTCTGGAAATACACAGGCAGCAAAAAAGTAAAAAGAGGGAAGGGTTGTGTTGGGCAGCTTATGAAAATCCTAATAATTATCTATCTGTATGGCCTAGTAATACAAGTCTCGGTATGGAAATTGATAGCAAAATCCCTATAGGTACGGGCATTTCATGAAAGGAGTACGTTGATTTATTATTTATTTATTTATTTAAATTTCTTACACACAATAATGTACAAAGGCGGACTTAATGCCTTAGGCATTCTCTACCAGTCAACCAAGGGTGGTGAAGAGATAAGATGGCAGGTGCTCCGAATTAGAGGAAATAATAATAATAATAAAAAATATTAAAAAGACAACAATGAATTATAAATAAAATAGGTACACACGTACATAATATGTAGTTTATAGACTTATGATACACGTACATACATATTTGCTATAATATATACCTACATCATATACATATATATATATATATAAAGATACAAATTCAAAGGAAATGAGATAGTTGAGATGACTCTATACTATTTGTTTTGAAAATAACTCTGCAATTTCCGCTTAAATGCATACCGACTAGTGGCCGTCTTGATATCAAGAGGAAGCGCATTCCAGAGAAGAATGGACTGAATATGAAAGGAAGAATGAACAAAGTCAGAAGTATGAGAAGGACAGAGTAGAAGAAGATTGTTGGAAGAACGCAGATTCTTAGCGTGTGAAGAACATAGATATTGGAAGTGAGACATAAGATAAGAAGGAGGGGTGGGTGAGTTCAGAAGGGAGAAAAGAGTGGTCAAAGCGCGTAAACTTCTTCTTTGGCGAATAGACATCCATTTGAGCTCGGACCTGTAACTCGACACATGGTCATATTTCCTTAAATTAAATATGAACCGGATACCATAGTTGAGCAGTCTATCGAGCTTATCAAGCAAAACCGCATTCAAGTCAAAGTAGCACACGTCACCATAGTCGATGATAGGGAAAATCAAAGTCTGCACAAGCATAGTTTTGGTCTTAGCGGGCAAAAAGTTTCTCAGACGATACAGGGATCGCAAAGTACCGTTGACCCTTTGACTAACACTAGATACCTGGCGTTGCCAGCCCAGTGTCGAGTCAAGATGCAAACCGAGATTTTTCACCGTAGGGGTAATGGGTATGACGGTACCATTAAAAATAATAGGAGGAAGAGCGCTTAGTGCCACCCTACCCATCATGCGCGAGCTTCCAATTACAATGGCCTGACACTTTGAGGGGTTTACTGACACCCCAAAACAATCAGACCACTTTTTGATAGAATCTAAGTCCCGGTTTACATCTGTTATAGCGTCCGACAAACATTCTACCCGCCCAGCTGTATACAATTGAAGATCATCAGCATAAAGATGATACGAACACCGAAGACAGTGAGTTATAAAATTAATGAAGATAGAGAATAGCAATGGAGAAAGAATACCGCCTTGTGGAACACCAGCATCCAGATCACGCCAACTCGACGAGCTCTCATCAACGCGAACCGATTGCCGACGTCCCCGAAGATAAGAAGAGAACCATTCCAGGGCCTCGGGTGAAACCATAAGATGAGAAAGGATGGAAAGGAGAATATCATGGCTGACGGCATTAAAGGCATTGGAGAAATCAATTAATACCAAAACGGTAACCTTGGTATCCTCCATCGCTTCTCTAATGTCACCAGTCACTTTAAGGAGAGCGGAGGCTGTACTGTGCCCAGGCCTGAATCCAGACTGAAAGCAGCTAACAAGGTTGTTCCGGTGAACAAACCCCGTAAACTGCTTGTGTACGCAGGCCTCAAGCACTTTAGACAGGAATGGGAGAATGGATATAGGCCGAAAGTGGCTGGGAAGGGAGGGATTTGAAATTTTAGGGAGTGGGCGGACATAGGCCATACGCCACAGGGAAGGGAATTTTCCGGAATCAAGTGAAAAGTTGATGATGTGGGTAATCGGAGGGAGAAGGATATCGAGGATCCAAACGACCATACTACGACTGATGCCGTCATAGCCCACAGCCTTGGATTTTATAGATAGGATGATCTTTTCTTTTTTTTTCTTTTCTTTGATCTACTCTACGTAATACAAATCGGGAAACCCACCGCACAAACTAGCATTAATTTCAGTTCAGAAACGCACATTTGATTAACTATAATTTAATTAACTATAGTTTCTTGTCCGTTCTTCTCCATAGGAACCTACTACGCGTTGGAATGGGCAACTAGCTTCATATTTCTGACTGACCGACCCCTTGACAATTCAAAAGTGCCTGTAATTGGTTTATTTGAAATAAATGCTTTGAGTTTGAGTTTAATTTACAAAATCATCCAAATAGTTCTTCACAGTTTTAAATGTATCTTGTCTTGCTAAATGTTAATTTATCTAATTTATCTTGGTAAATGTCAAAAAGAATTTAAATCATCCGAATCAAAGTCAACCCATGAAACCATTCAGTTTCACAAATACCGTAGGTGCGGGAAAAAGCTCTCGCAAAAAACCATACAAAAAATCCACATCAAAGTTTCAGCGAAGTGTGAAAATTTTCCACCGCACTAAACCGACTGGCTTGCATTTTTTATCATCGTTTTATTCCATCTGCCTCGCCGAACAAATCTTAATCCCATATGCAAACAGAGAGAACGCCACAAAAAATTTGGAAAAACAGCTGAACTCGCAAAAATTTTGAAACGTGGTAAGGGACCACAGATAACGCATGAATTTCGGGTATTCGGCATCGATTTCCCAGGGCGCATGACAGGATTCCCGCCATTTCGCCAGTACCGTGCCAGGGCTCACGCGATACGCACGCGAGCCGCGATCGCGTCACCCAAAATAATAAAATGAATAAAATCTAGTGAATCTAACAGAAATTTGACAGTGGCTGCACTTAATTTTGCGTGTAAACTCGAAATTGGTTGTTCTTCGAAGGTGTCCGGTCGGAAAAGGATCGCAGACACATTGTTTTCGGTGAGTTTTCCACTTATTACAAATCGATATATTCGGGAATATAAATTGTCTACAATGAACCTATTATTTTCCAGACTTTCCTATAATATTTTGCCGACTACCAACCCATTCAGCTGAACAAGATTTTTTTGCTTTGATTGTTTTTGTTTCTTTATTTCTCAAAGTAGGGTATTTAGTAGTATTTTGCATGTTGTATTGTGTACGTATTTTTGGTTTTTAATTGGATGGAAAAAAAAAGTATTTTTATATTTTTGTCAATATTTTCGTACTACCTTCATAATTATATTTTTAAATGCCCAATACTCATTCGTTTAGCTATGTTACTGCCCCGGGCAATTAGTCCTACCTGACTAATATGATCGGAAACAAAAGAGTATACCATCATTTTTCGCTTTTCTTCTCAAGAGTTACGAAAGACTTATTCTTTTTCTCCAATATTTGGGTCACGATGGAAAAATTACACAAACACGTTCATACATAATGTATTAAGACATAAATCCAGTGAGATGTTTTAACTCGTTTTGTTTCTTCTTTGTAAATGTAAAGCACCTGCTTACAGTTCCTGCGACGGGGAGAATTTTGAATGACAGAATTTGGAAAGGATTCTTGAGTTTTCTCAAACACTAGATAGTATGGTCTTCAGCAATATTTGGAAGAAGAAAGGGACTCTCATCAATAGACAATACTAAGTATTATTACAAAGAGGTAATATTTGTGAGTTTTTATTATATAATTATTTCACAAATGGGAAGATACTTACTTACTATTGCGGTGTTATAGGATATATTTTATGTTAAAACAAGAAATTTCACGAGAACGAAGACGCGGGCAGAAGCTAGTGTAATCTATAGGAAAAACTAAATTAATTACGTCAAATCAGCTCGTAAAATGCTCATGCTAAAATTAATCTATTTACGACCGCGCCAAAATCGGATGCTGGAGAAAAGACTTGAATGCAAATTAACGTCTTAGTGATGCATCATCAGTTCAGTCCTTTCAGAGCTATAGGAAAGAATAGTTTAATTTGATTAAATTGGCATTTTTATATAATTGTCAGTCATGATGAAATGAAAACTTAAAACTGGTATTAGTGCCATCTATTTTCTATAGTAATGCACTACGGCGCGCGAGCATGTCGGTGACGCGAATCCAGAAGTTTATACCCTACCAAAAATCGCTCAAGGCGCTTAAAGGCTTGTGCAGACCAGCGCGACTTGTCGCGCGACGCGACACGGACAATACAATTTCTAAGAAAACTTCACAGTATAAGAATAACCGGTGTCGCGTCGCGCGACAAGTCGCGCTGGTCTGCACAAGCCTTAAAGAAGTTTTCACTTCAAAAAAATATTTATATGTAAGTACTTCCATGTGTGAAAGATGGTATGGCTGGAATAGGGGTGGCTCTGAGATGACGACAGATAGAGAATTATGGAAGAAAAATATATGTTGTGCCGACCACTAAGATATTGGGATAGGGGCAGGAGATTGATGAATGATGATAATTTACTTCAGAGAGATTGAGCTTCCCAAACTAAACCCCAATAATTTTTATGCCAGTTTATTCTTTGACATGGTCTCATTAATACCCTAGAGTTATGGGGTATCAAAAAGAACACCTTGAATAGATAATAAAAAAATGAACAATTTTTTTTTTTTTTTTTTAAGCTTTTAATTTTAATAATCGTGCATTGTCACGAGAACCAAACACGTATGCCAAATTTCAGCCCGATAGCTTCAGTGGAAGTGGGTGAAATATTGATTGCAATATTCCAGGACATACATACAAGTGAAGTTAAATAAAAGCTTTTAATTAATTAAAAAGGTGCAAAATTATAGAAACATCATCGTCATCAAATGAAATTATTTCGTAAAACTACAGACAAGTTTGTAGCTGAACTTTTTCACAAAAGGAAAACCACTCATTACCTCGTTCAGTGTTTTCCCCAAATGAGACTGGAAACCGCAAACAGCGATGTTTGTCGTGACTTGTTAATCTGACACTGATTAAAAGAACTGCCGTAGAATAGGATAGTTTTTTTTTTGTGTATGTACATCATATAAATTACAGTTACAAACGTAGAAATTTTACAAGGATTAACACAATGGGCGGCCTTATCGCTAAAAGCGATCTTTTAAAGACAACCTTTGGATGGATTAAGAGAGAAGGAGAGACAATACTGCAGGTAGTCTGTGGTGTACCATTTACAATGCAATGCATACATAGTTGCATAAATATAATTATGTACTTACTTATATTACCTTACTTGCCACAAGTTTTATAACGAAGAAGCAAAGGAATCTGAACCAATCCAATCAAATAAAAAATCCAATCCAATCAATTTGAAACAATAAGTTGGTACCCTATGATGTGCATATGATTGTTTTTCGAGTTCAATCTTAACAATAACGATATAAAGTCACTCGAAGACAGGCGCGACGCAACTCTGGGGGAACAATTTCTATGAAAACTTCACGGAAATTTATCTACCGGTGTCGCGTCTCGCATATCTGCGAGAGCCTTAAAGTGAAATAAATTCAACAAAAAGAAGGCCTAAAGCTTGATTATAATTCTACAATTCTGGCAAGAGAACAGAAATGTCTGCAAAATACCTAATATCGCAGAATACCTAAACCTAGTAACTTTTTGTCTAACCTCTATATTTTGTCAACGTTGCGATATTTCAGACAGGAAGATAAACTCACACATCGTTGCGTTTACAGTTTATTACTTTCACTGAAGATTTGGGTAAGTGCTTGCTACGCTCGCAGGACGATTTATGTAAGTAGGTATACCTAACTTATAATAACATAACACATAGCCTTGTTTCTCCGGAGGGTTGGGCAGAAGTGCACCTATAGTACACCCACATTTCGCCAGTTATGTTTTAAGTCCCATGCATTAGGTGGCGAGCCTATTGCCATCAACCGGTACAAATCCAGTCTCTGGGCTACTATGAGAGATTCCAGATATAAAATATAATATTCAGCTGCATCCGGTTAGACTGGAAGCCGACCCCAACACAATTGGGAAAAGGCTAGGCAGATTGATTTGTTGTTATAGCGGCCATAGTAATAGGTAGGTACATACTCTGTGTTTTTTTTTGTGTCTGCCTATTACAGTTCAAAAGATACAGCTTTGTGACAGACGGACGGACGGACAGCAGAGCCTTAGTAATAGCGTTCCATTTGGCACCCTTTGGGTACGGAACCCTAAATATGTTCCTGCCAGTGCTTTAAAGCCTATTATATTCAAATACAAGCGATATTGCTGTCGCGCTCGAAAGCGATACTGGTCCAAAGTGACTAACCAGAAGGTGGACGAGCATTCAAATTACACATTTTCGTACACGATTACAACTAATCTGTTTCATTTTGACAGTTCAACAACATTCATTGCGTTGTAAGGCATATTTTTTTTCGAACTTATGAAGCAATGCATTAGCAATCTGTTTCAAAACGATTCAGATTCTGATTGATCGTGTATTACGCAATTAGGGTACTGTATCGCTACCGAGTATGACAGCGATATCGCTTATCCTTTCAACAGTCAGCTGTCAAAAAGCATTAGAAAAAAAGGATGATCGTGACTTACTCTGAGATCGTGACCTTGACGTGGCCCCGCCCCTTGTGAGACTGCTTGCGTTAAAACCCCGATTTCTCGCTATTTTACTATGAAACCCATATAAAACAATAACTGTTTCGTAATCTGTACAATATTTCCTACTGGTTCTAAGATTTATAAGAATTTGGTTTACAATAAAACGAGCCTGTTTACACTAAAAAAAAGTTTTGTTATATTCACCCATTTTTCTCATTCAAGAACATAAATACCAAAATTCTGCATATTTAATACGGCAGTTGTCATAGGAAAGGATAAATAGGCCTTTATTCAACAAAAACTCGCAAAGACACAGCTTAACTTGAAGAGCTGTCTCATAACAAATAAAAGTTTCCCAAGTAACGACGATTTAAGGCGAAGTGCAGGAAATGTAGCCGGTCACTCTAATTAATGAGAATTTAAGAGAGAAGAGAGGAAACGCCTGTTATTTGTTTTTTTAGTTGTTCAGAAAGGTCGTTTACTTCCAAGTTGTAATAAATGTCTGTTTAAAGACGAGTTGAAGAATTATGAGATTTTTGTAGCAATATTAAAAGAGTTCGCGAGAAATAAGGTTCTACTTATCCAATGATTTCCCGGGGGGTTGAAGATGGCGTTCGTTTTTCGTCAACTCGGAATTCGTGAAATTGTTTCACGTATTTTGCGTTGATGAAAAGCTTTCACGAAGTGAATTTACAGTAGAAGGAAATACTTCTTAGGGACTATTTAAATCCATAGCATAAGTAGATGAATACAGACGATTCACTCCGCATTCTAGATATCAAGCTACAAGTAGATACGCGGTGGGCCCGACTTGTCGAATTCAGTGGGCGTAACGTAGTCAGCACGCTTACCATGACCACAATAGAAACGGGTTTTGTCGACGGAAGAATAGACAAAATGACAGATGAACAATCACAAACAAACTGTCAGTTATTGTAGTCTATTCTTCCGTCGACAAACCCCGTAGAAACTTGTTTCTATGGTTGTCATGCTACGCGTGCAGAAGATATAAGAATTACGCGATAGAAAGAGAGGCAACTGTTAGGTGAATATAACTGCAGGTAATTAGCGCTGTGCGACCTGAATTGCACTTTATTGTGTCGTATCAAGAATCGCTTTAAATTGTTTGGATCTTTGGTTGTGGTCTTTTAAGAAATAAATAAAGAAAAAGAAGAATTGTTTATTCTGCACAAACAAAACGCACATAAAAATACAAAAAAACATGAAATACACACATAGGTACAAAAGTAGCCAAAGGCCTCGTATTCAACCAATAAATAAAAAATAAAAATAAAAAACATTGTTGTTCATTGGTTAATGTCAAGGCCACGGACCAAAGACATTATTGCGTAATTACTCTTGCGACATTGGCAAATGACAACAAAAACAAAATGCTGATTGCAGAGTTAACGATTTTTGTAACGAATATTAAGAAAAATTATGCTGTGTGTCGCATCTGTGCAAGAACAAGTCATTGCTCAGCGAAATGCTGTGAATTCGGACGAACCTAACGTCAACAGCGCTGGTAAGGTCTTGGGTTCGATTACCAGATCGGAAAATTGTTATTGGGATTTTCGATCTGGAATTTCTCAGTAGCAGCCCCAGCCCGGAGTCTGCATTTGTACGGTTAGTGGGAATAGGCTCGGCCCCTGTTTTAAGGGACTTCAAATATAACTGGCGAAATGTAGTTGTACCTACTATAGGTACCTACCTAAACCTCTGCCCAACCGTTATGAAAACAAGGCTTGATGTTATTATACAGTTTTCCTGAATCGGTATCTAAATGAAAACAAATGGTGACGTTATGGAATTTCCCTTAGAAGCCATGGGTGGCCCATGTTTAACAGTGGACGTTTACGATCCGAGAAATGTAATAAAACATGTTCGACTTCGTATAGCTATTGAATTAAATGAAACGGCATAACTCGTCGTGATGGATTCAGATGCAAGTATGTAACCTCACGCCTTGTTCGCATGGGAGTAGGCAGAATTTACAGAACCCCACCTGCTGCGATAAGGATCTATACAGTGGCGGATCCAGGATTGTCGTTTGGGGGAGGGCTTGACCCCGCTGAGGGTAGGTTTTTAGCGAAGTAAACACTAAAAAGCACACAATGTTTTAATTTGCTTAACACATAACAAGCCTCCTCGGATTACTTTTCACAAATTCTTTAATGATTTCCTTAGGTTGTAGACACCACCAGAAATATCTCGGTGAATATACATGGCGGCCAAACCGATTCAAAATTCGTCACAAGTAAACAACACATCTTATAGAAATGTAAAACTTAAAAACATAATACTTATTAAGTTATGGATACGTATAATTAATGACAATTGTATCTTAGGTAGAGTAATGGTCGCTAAAATTTATAATTACAATAATATCAAGTATACTTTAAGATTTATCACGGAAGAACTTGGATGCTTTTGGGAGGCTTGAGCCTCTTAGCCCCCCCTGGATCCGCTACTGGATCTATACGAGGAGGAAGTAGCAGGAGGCGTTTTGTAACAGAGTACGGAGTCGTCTGCTGATAGGTAATTCAGTAGTTGCAATTACCATTGGCCCTTCAAAATTCACGATTATGCAAGTCTTATCATTCTCATATTTACAAATCACCTCAACAATATTGAAAGCAAGTAGGTACCTAACGTAGAATAGGGATGTTAATAACAAGGTAAAAGCCATGATATCTAGTAATCCTTTCACATTTTCAAGGACTTTTCCATTCTCTAACGAACTCAAATAAATAAAAACAAATATATAAAACTGTGGCACCAGGTTAGTCACTAACCCCACGAAAAAGAAAGACGAACTCAAATAAAGCCAGTAGAGATTGATGAGCGCTTACACTGCTTAGGTACCTACTCATGCATAAGATAGCTTTGAAGTCTGAACTATTATCCCAGCTATGCACAATGTATGAGCACAAGTTGACTTTGATGTAGCAAGTCTTTGGGATACGCTTTCATACAGATAATTCATGGTAAGTAATTCTACAACAATTTCATGAATAAAACTCAGGCAGAAACCACACAACGTTTTGTAATCGTAGATAATAATTTCATGACACGACATCCGTTTATTATTCATGGGACCAAGTTCACTAATTATTCGGGTCGTTCCGTCGTCATGATTATTAAAAGCAAATAGACAGTGCGCTCGGCGCTTGACGTGGCAACACGTCGTCTCCTGGTTTGCAATAAGTCAATAGAATAGAATAGAATAGAATATTCTTTATTATGTACACCATAAAAAATACAGATAAAAATGTAGTCATTTTACATAGGGTGACACAATGGGCGGTCTTATCGCTAAAAGTGATCTTTTACAGACAACCTTTTTTTTTAGTCAATCGTCATCCTGAGGATGCCTCGTTGAGAGGTGAAACACGTGTCGATTTCTTAGGCATTACTTATGACTCTTTAAGAACAGTTGAGCGGATTAGAATTAATGAATGATTAAAGTAAATACTTTATGCATTTATGGAAACATCTAAAAACGATCACTGTATTAATTTCAAACAGACCGCATATATGATTCATGGTACCTAATAGCGTACATATAGGTACTGAAGTGTTGGACATTTGCCATTGCTTACCATTAGCATTTTATTTATCTCCACTTCCTCAAGTCAGGGTCATGGGAAGATTGACAAAGGAAGTCTCCGATATAGACTTGAATTTTTCAAGCAATACCTAAATAATGATTTTCTTCAGAAAGGTCAGGTGCGTAGTACTTACTCGCAACCGCCGTGCACCATGCATCTCAATCAGAATCTGAATCGTTTTGAACCGATTGCTATGATGATGAGTCCGTATTCTGTACGGGGAGGTGCAACCGGACAGGAATGCCTACATTGGACCAATGACCTGAAAGAAGAACACTGGATATCACTGGCAAGTGGCCACTTGTGACAGATTTAAGTTAAGGCCGTAATCTGCCTGCCTTTTCGCAACTTCCTTGGAGTCGGCTTCCAGTCTAACCAGCAGTAAATACCAGTATTTTACTTGGAGAGACTGCCTATCTGACCTCCACAACTCAATAACTTGGTAACACGATACCCCTTGGTAATACTGTTTGTCAGACTTACAGCTTAACCTTGATCGACCCATGCTGCTGTGATTACTTGGCCCTCAGATTATATTCGTAACTTATTACATTTTATATACCGCGGAAGAGTGTAACTCCACAGTAGACCGATGTAGTTAAAATCTTTGTCCTCGAAATTCGTGGTCCAATTTCAGCTCGACGAATTGCATTCACGTGACTTGCTTAAAGAAAATCTTTGAAGAGCGTGTCAGTATATCGTCGATACTTAATCAACATTCCGGAATAGATCGCCTGCAAAAAATGATCGATATCGAGTGCCAAAGTATGCGCGTTGGCATGTGAATCTTCTATCAAAACTATGTATAAAAAGCTTCAGTAAGCGTGTATTATGAAGTTTTTCTCTCGCCACAGTCACCACAAAAACATAGGAATCATTTTTTTACTACCGAATCAGATAAAAGAAAAGTTAGCCCGAAAGACAGGCAGGCAGACCTTGTATAATTTTATTGACAGAATAGTTTTGGGACATAGACAAGTCAGCAACTATGGAAAAGTTTATAAATATTGAGTGATCAGACATGAATATCTTAGAACTTCTTCTTCTATAGGATCACAAACAACGAGTTTGTATGGTGTGCGGGAAAAACATGTCTGTGATTGGACGATAGTCACGTTGCGTTATGTCGCTGGTTGCTGATTGGCGAACGCGTGGTGTTATACGCATTGCTGTTCACCGATACTTGCGCATATAATCTGTTACGTAAAGTATCTGATGAAAATGTAAACAAATGGATCAGATAACGTACCTGTGGATGCCAGTTTGTAGTCACACTTGAGTGCATTGATTTGATTGTTTGAATACTTTAACCCGAAATCCTAATTTTATATCACCTTATGATTTTTTCCATTCGACAATTGGGGTTACTTTCATAACCTCAATGTTCATGGATAGTTTTTCAATGACAAATTGAATAATATTGGGTCCCCACCTATGAAACTGGCGTTTTTTTCTCACAAATAGAGAACCTCGTCACTTCTATGATTTAAAATATTCATCAATTGCTTGGTATTATATCGAATAATGACCATCATAGACAACTACCAATAGTAAAAAAATCTTATTACTTATAGTTTTATTAACATAAAAAATACCTTAAAAATGACTTCTCATTTGGTAAGCAGAAATTACCACTATTTGTTTTAACTTAGCCAAAACTTATATTTTTGTCGCTTAATCTAAGTGGCAAGTTTTAAAACATTCCTGTTCATGGTTGTTATATAAATTAAGAAAATATTAGTACGAAAAATGCAACTTCTTAAAAAAAAACAAAAATTTAAAATTCTCCATACAAAATGCTGATTTCATAGGTCTATTATTAACAATAAGTGAATAGTGGTAACCTAAATACAGATGAACGTGTTGCTAATTCTCTTTAGTAAGTGATTGCGTAAGATTTTAACCTGAAAACGCTTTGTTTACACTTTCATCAGATACTTTTGGAATACATCATACATCAGTTCACGCTATGCGTCGAATACTGAAGAGTCACGCTGCGGCAAAAACTATCGTCTCCGAACAAATATTACAATTTCTGATTGATTGTATGACTCAGCACTGTCAGCATTTGGTTTATTATCTATTCCACGAACGAAGCTATTTGCTGTCGGTATTTTCTATTTGCAAATTAAATTCCTTTTGGCCGGAGTTCCTTCGTAGATTGGATCTATCTATCGTCTTGGTTGGCAGTATTATTGTGCGGGAAATTAAAAAAAGTAATAGTTAGGACTGTGATCTATTATTTCGGTTGAAGCTATTTATTCTGCAAGTTGTTATGTTTGAAAAACCGTTCAGCACAGACACAGAATAAGTATTAGCAGTATTATGTCTCGGCAGCGATCTTGAAATAATTACCTACGGCCACTCGTAGATAAATCATCCGCGTCCGTGCGTAACTGCGCGCACTCCATACCTACTGTTGCAAACTGATATACACTGAGAATAGGGATGACGACAAAAATTTTTTTTTTTGTCCGTCTTTGAGATTATAAGTAAATATTGGACACGTATTTATTCTTTTTTTACGTAATATAAAGATTACGGCGATACATTGAGGTAAAATGTGCCATGACGTCACGAGTATGTAGATTTTATACATACTAGTGACGTAGCGACCCCCACTCCCCAACTTAAAATGCGTTTTATCTAAGTATTTTTTTAGTAATATGAAGCATAAAATACGTGTCTAATATTTTTTTATTATCTGACTGACGGACTAATTAGAATTTCATTTTTTTTACCCAGACATCATCCCTATTCGAAGAGCGTCGTTTGGGCCGTTTTCTATGGAGGTAAAATACTGTACATTTATACTGTGGCACAGATATTCATAACTGTTCGATTCGTTGTCAGATTCGATTGTTAAGGGTCGTTTAGGGGGAACGCTACAAAATGTTTGTAACTTTTATTGTTAGGAAATGTTTTACATAACATACATAACATCTCGCCTGTTATCCCCGAAGGGCTAGGCAGGGTTAGAATGTTTAAGTGGTAAATAAATGATGAAAGAAAACCAGCAGTATTTTTTTACAATAATAATTATTACTTACATTTTTCTTATTTCCAATAAATTATATCGTAACAACCATAACTTTTCGGGAAACTAGCACGTACCGAGGTTATGTTAAATGGAGAAATCCCTATTTCTGCATTTAAATGATAGGGTAATTGCAACTGATTCTAGTTGACTATGCTTTGTGCAATTGGGAAATTGACTTGGACTTTTGTGTCATAATTGGAGAAATTCCTTTATCAAAATCTGACTCAATGGTTCGTATGGTTTCAATCACATTACAACTGACATGTATATTTATTTTGAAAAGTACTTATATTATTAATTATTGTGAATATGGACTATGTGGGTTATTTTTTTTCTCACTTCATGGGACCTACTCAAATAGGGCATTTGAGTAGGTCCAATAAAGTAAGAAATACAATTCTCCAGTATTGTCATTCTTCGGTATTGTTTTTCGACTCGGTTGAGCTCCACGATTACTGACAAATGCTTGCACTGACTGGTAAGGTCAAATATGTGTGGTTCTTTTCTCAAAAGTCCATTTCAGACACTAATCTAAATGGTCCTCAGTCCTCTTATGGCCTAACCAAGATTATGTCTTGACTTTAAAAGAGACTGTGACCTCTTGAGTTTGTTTCGGCCTTTCTTCTCAGAGTAGACAGATAGGAAACCTTTATCTAGTTTTAAAACATAATTAATTTTTGACGTGTATAGGTAAGTGTTTATTTTTACCAATTTACAGAAATAAATGTCGTTTATTACAACTACTTATTTCAAGAAAACTATTTTATTGCCTATTTCAAATTATTCACTGAATGTCATCTTGACATGGTAAACTTGTATTGATTTGATTGAATTATATATTGAGTGATTCTTTATTATTATAGCTTAAACTGTTTGCATGCCTTAGTTAAGGTAGTTAGTATAAGGATCATTTTAAACTTAACATCTTTAACTTGTACCTATTTTATGTGCAACTATGGAACTATTCTATGCTTTATGCAATCGTCTAATCGTGAACGCAAAGAATTTTGTGCAACTGGTTGCTCTATCATTATGTTCACCATTCACAATTACTTACGTTCAACTGAGCATAAAAATAGCCATTTGTGCTTCACTTTCTGAAAAACATTTTCTTTGTACAAAAAAGCCCTTTTTTCTCCAATTTATCTCTAATTTATTCAGTTTCAACTTTCTGTCCCTCGTGCTTTGTGAAAGCCGAGGACTCTCAGTAATTAGGTAGGTACCTGCCTTCCACCACGATTACCGTCTAATTGTCACAATTTACCTACCTACATAGCTCCACGAATTTCGTTTGTGGCCGCGCAGCTAAAAATATTTTAGTGACTACAAAAGGAGTTGTTATATATACTCGTATAGTCTTTGTGAAGGTTTTGCTATACAAAAGGTGTAATATTTAATAGGGTTCTTTGAGGGTTTAAAAGTAATTGCGAATGTGTTTTGTTTTTATGTAGAGCTATTTTTAGACGACTTAAAAAAGGACGAGGTTCTATGTTCGTCTGTATGTATTTATCTATATATATAAAAATCAATTGCCGTGCATCTCTCGCAAAAACTCGGTGGTTCCGTAAAGTTTTACTAACTTTGCTTAGGTAACTTTTGAGTAAGCTTCATTAGGACGTATGTAATTCCACTTTGTTATATTGATTATGAAAACTTCCTGTCAATATTGTTTACATAGCAAGCACTGGTATACGAATTGAGAATTTTGGGGTAGGTACAACCACTACAAAGTGACAAATAAAGATTTTTTTTTTTACAAAAAAGTAATAATTTCATGTTGATTCTTTTAAAGCTCTGTTCACGCGTTTTGGAGATTTTCTTGAAGATTTTTTTTTGGAAGAAAATTTGGTGTAGATGTCGGTTAAGGGATTGTGCCAAGAGATTTGAATTAAAGCAGCATCTATTCTATCGCTTGTCAGGCGTGATGTTTATGTGGAGGTCTGCCCGGCTTGGGCGGAGCATCGCCGTGTCCTCGTGGAGGCGATCGGTGGCGGTGATGTCTTGCGTCCGACCCTGGTCCAGGCCATGGTACGGAGCGAGATGGCATGGGAGACCGTCACCTCCTTCTGCGAAGCAGTAATGCTCGCGAAAGATGAGGCTAAACGCGTGAAGAAAAGGCAAATTTCGCGCCCCCACGCCCAAGCCGCCCTGGGCGTCGGGTATCGCAGGCCGATTTCTGGCCACTGTAGGCGCGGGCTTGCGGACGGTGAGCAATGGGTAGCTCGCTGTCCGAAGTGCAATTCAGGTCGCACAGAGCTGCGAGCGGTGAGCAATGGGTAGCTCGTCGTCCGATAAGGACCAGGCGTGATTCGACGGCGCGTTGTGTTCTACGCGCACCTCAAAGAGATGTCAGCACAACTGACGGGGTCCGCTAGAACCGATGCCTGCCGGAGTCGTGGGAAAGTTCGAAAGGGATATCGTGGCCCGTGGCAACGAAAAGGCAACTGATGGAACACGGGTGGGTTTTAGTCAGTAAGAGTCTGACACGCCGGTCCGCCCAGAGCGGGAGAAGTTATTTGATAATTACCCACCCAAAAAAAAAGGCGTGGTGATTATGCCATATAATTCTAACGCAGTTTTATCTGTAATCAGCGTAGTGGTCCACATATTTTCGGCAGTGGAAAACAGACAGACCGGTATCTTTTTTTGCAAAATTCAACCTGCGTCATGCGTGGCACAAAGATTTAAGGTGACGATCTAAACGAGTATTATTAACGATTTGGAAAAAAATATAATTATGTTTTGTTAATTACTAGTGGGTTCTCCCACCTATGAAATTGTCGTTTTTTTTTCTCACAAATAGAGAACCTCGTCACTTCTATGTTTTAAAATATTCATCAATTGCTTGGTATTATATCGAATAATGAACATCATAGACAACTACCAATAAATATAAAAAATACCTTAAAAATGACTCCTCATTTTGTTAGCAGAAATGACCACTATTTGTTTTAACTTAGCCAAAACTTATTTTTGTCGCTTAATCTAAGTGACATATTACGTTAACTTAGTTTTTATACATTAGTGCATAACAGTTTTAAAACATTCGTGTTCATGGTTGTTATATTATAGATTAAGAAAATGTTAGTATGAATAATGCAACTTCTTTAAAAATTTCCATACAAAAACGCTGATTTCATAGGTCCCACCTAATGTATTATAATTTGAGATTATGTTTATATTACATAGTGAAATTAATTAGTGAAGTGTAACGCGGATAAAAGACGGAGAATCAAGCAAAATCTATCAAGCGTATGTTTCTGAAACCTTCATCATTTTAAAGATAATTTACTTAATTCTTGATCTTTTAGTATACGTGTTATAGTAAAATACCTTTTTTTGTGTATATTTAAATTAACAATGCGTCTAATTTGGGACAGACCTCCTTGATGGGCGAGTCCTATTACCGGCTGGACGTACGACACGTTACGTGAGCTCAACACAGAACACGTAAGCTAAGCACTCAAGGTATCTGGCATATATCTACGTCTTAAATTTCAGAATTCTCCTTCTCTCGTGAAGACAGGAACGTGGGAGTGGGGTTGACCGCCCAGGACATGTCAGACATCCCTTCATTATAATACAATTACATACATACGTACATAATATATCTATCACACACATCAAAGGCTTCAAACGGTTTATATTGTTCAATTATTTATTTGATGTCATTGTAACGCTGGTTCTAACAGCATAGGGAATAATACGTCATCCCCGAAACACCGTCCCGCGGGCAATTTCCCCACATTTACATGCAAATGGAATGTTATTAAAAATATGGCCTCGTTTTATCCCTTCGGGGCAGAAAGTTTATTTCGGGATCGCTTACTGAAATAACTTATTTTATTCGAGCCTTTATTTTATTTAATGACAAGCCGAGCCTCCGATGGGACTGCCTATCGGCAAAATTAACGTACTTCATTCCCTATTTAACACCTTTAGAGGATGAATTTACAAAAATACTGCCTTTGTACTCCTTCTTCGGTATATAAGGAACTCCTGAGCATAATTTCATGCTTTTAGACCCAGCGGTTTAGGCTGTGCGTTGTCTTTCAGTGAGGTAATAAAACAATGAATTTCTTCTAATTCTTGTAATTTCTTGTGGAGTGGAGACATATGACCGGACAAAGACGTGTCGATCAGTGAGGTAGCCGACCACTTCGTAATGTTTTTTAGGAAACACTGGATAAGGAAGGCTAAAAACTGAGAAAAATTTAGTGCATAGCGAGTCTACAAGGTGTTCCTTTTGATATCTCATAACTGTAGGGTATTTTTGAGACTATGTCAAAGAATCAACTGGCATATAAAATATATAACAAAAAAAAAAAAAACTTTTTATCTTATTTAAATTTTCGTACAAAATAATTCGATTATATCACGATTATTAATGTAAAACACCATTATGAAAACAAGACAAAAAAAAAACAGTCCATTTTGCTCATTAAAAAAAAGTTATAACGCCGCATTTTCACAGCATTAAATATGAATGAAAATGATTTAAACGTACTTATCAATGTAACTTAGATACACACATCGAGAGTCTAGAGTAAAGTTATCTTCGTAGCTATGCATTTTTGGACCACATATTCTAGGACTTATTTTTACATATAAATACCATAGAGAATAAAAAAACATGTTGTATACATAGCATAGATCTTGTTAATAAACATCTTATTGTATGTTTGTATCGACGAGACCATTCTATGAAAGACAGGCTATTATAGCGGAATAATAGCGTAGCTTTGAGTAACTTAGATATTAAAATGTCCCAAGAATGATTCGAGATTCTTATTCACATAAAAGATCTTATTTATTCAACTCGACCTGTCTTTGCCAACCATTTGGAGGACTATAAATATATTTCATTCTTTCGAAGCTTCGTCTTATTTTTCTATCGTCTGTTATTCTCTCTCTGCTGACAAAAAAAGGGTAAAAACATATGAAGGGCACAGGGAAAGAAAGATCATTGTCATATACACCTCATTAGGAGATAATAATACAAAACTGATTAACTAATTAATGCACTTTATAAAAAAAATGAATAAAGCTTATCTTAATACTATGATAACAGGGCATTACTATGTATTATATTTTATACCTATTACATATTATGCCTTTATATAGTTAATATTTTTTATAATTTTTTTTACTTAGGATTTTTTGAAAGAAAGATCAATGTCACTTCACTATGATTCTTTTTACATGTTTCTAATATGTAGTTCTTCTAAGTAACTTATATGAAAACACAAAAAATATAAATTTCAAGAAAATTAAAAGCAATAAAGAATTGAATTAAAAAAAAAAAAACTATTTCTTCGGTAAGTTAGCATTTAGTCATTTCACTTTCACTATCGTCAGACATTATTTCTAATATTATTTCTATCAACGAATAAATATAATCTTCAAGACCAGATAGAAAGAAAAGCGCGCAAAATGAATTGAATTGTCACTTGCCTGACAGGACGAAACGTCAAGCAAAAAAAGATCAAAGTCCATAGACAATGATCTTTTTTAAAACAACAGGGGTGACTACGACCTTTCTTTCCTACATCCATACTAGCTTTTAAAGGCTCTTGTGTGTAAACTGATCTTTTTATTCGTTTTCGGGTTACAGGGCCTAATAGTTCAGTAGGTTTTCTACTAGATGGCATTGTTATTTGAATATTGAAAAAAATTGACAATGATCCTTCTTTCCCTGTACCCTTCATATCATAGCGCCTTTTTTTCTTGAAGCGGCCTACTTCCTTCACTACTTTTTTTCCTTTTAAATTTAAACCCTGGATACATATCCAGGGTGTAAAAATACCCATCACATAGTCCGTAATTTTCGTAATCTGCAGATCAAACTAAGTAACGTTGAGCAAAATATATTGCTGGGAAACGACTTTTATTAATGGTGTGAAAAATCGCTGTTTACGACAGTGCGCTCTGTAACGCACGCAAATAAAGCAGAGCATTGTAGGTACTTATAGGTGCATGCAATGGTACAGGAATTGTGGGAGTAATCATTAAACAATCGAATTCGTGAAATGAGTAAAAATAAGTTAGAACTTTAATATCTCCGTGACGGGACGAATGACGGGAAAAACAAGTGACTCTCGGCTTTGATATATTGCCAGTTATGTTTCAGTCACATGTAATAGGGGAATATCCATACATGAATTAAAGAAAACCAAGGGAAACGTTCTTGAAAACCACTCAATGACAACTGTTTTTCCAATAGCTTCTAAATACGGTACCAAACAAATTTGTTAAACCCTGCATACGCCCGTGAACGAAATCGAATCTTCCTCAACAGACAATGTAAGTATTACATAATATAATATCAAGCCTGTAATCCCCGAAGGGTTAGGCAGAGGTGTACCTGTCACATTTCACCAGTTATATTAAACATAACAGGAAAAATAACTGGCTCACTCATGTGGAGGCGATCCTATTGCCATCAACCGGGCACAAATCCAGAGCATTACATAAACAGATACAATGTACTTAACTTCGTATCAACACCGACCAACAACGTAACAATAGGGTTATATTATCTGTTATACATTATTTCGTCCATGTTCGGGGGTATTACCGTATTACGTGAGCGGACATGTTTAAACCAGCGGGGAATAGAGGAATCACGGGAATAGTAACTATACATATTATAAAACCGTCGCTTTTCGCGATTGTCTGTATGTCCGTGTTGTTCTTCTAAAATACGCAACGGATTTCTATGAGATTTTCAACATGATTTAGAGAATGTATTCCGGAAGTTTTATGTTAATATAATAGGTGACCTATGAAATCAGCGTTTTGTATGGAGAATTTTAAAGAAGTTACATTTTTCATACTACCATTTTCTTAATTTATATAACAAACAACCATGAACACGAATGTTTTAAAACTTAGCACTAATGTTTAAAAACGAAGTTAACGAATATTGCCACTTAAATTAAGCCACAAAAATAAGTTTTGGCTAAGTTAAAACAAATAGTGGTCATTTCTAAGTTATTTTTTATGTATATAAAACGATATGTACTTAATAAGGTTTTTTTACTATTGGTAGTTGTCTATGTTGGTCATTATTCGATATAATACCAAGCAATTGATGAATATTTTAAATCTTAGAAGTGACGAGGTTCTCTATTTGTGACAAAAGATGAGGTTCAGATTCTTGCTTATAGTGTCTGTGGGTATAATGTATGTAGGAATTTGATGACATGGCAGTTGATGCAGAAAATAATACAGCGGTTAAAGTCTAAAATAGGAAAGATTTGTGAGTTAAGGTCATGGTACACAATATCAACTCTGAAATCCCATCGTCACCGTATCGCCGCGGTTCGTGAGCAGTCCCGAGGCGAGGCGATGACGTTACGATTCCGATTAGTGTGCGTTGCAGTAGGGAGTTTCATACAAAGAATACTGACTGGCTCGAGATGATACGCTGACGATCCCTTTCCAAGCTGATGTGTGCTATTTCCTTTAGTCAAATCAACAGGACGAAATCGACGTAAAATGAGAAGATGAATTTCTTAAAATCTAGGACTGCATAGATGACGACTGAGAAATGAGGGTAGTGAAAAATTACATATATTTAGTCACGTGATTTTTAACTACCCTAATTTTTCGCTATTTGCATTTTAAGACGACTGCAGGAGCTCGTGACTAAATAATAACAGCCGCTAGGGTCGTTCGAAGTTAAGCGCTAGCTGCGGTCGGTGCTTAGATGGGGGAAAGTCCATTACATATCAACACCCCTCTGTGCCTCGAAAAGCTTGTTAAGCCGTTGGTCCCGGCTGTCATTAGTAGATCTTTGACAGTCGTTACGTGTACTCAGAAGCTCAAAAATCTAACAACCAAGGTATCGTATTACCCAGTTACTAGGTATTCCCTCCATGTACAATAATGATATTCAGTTGCATCCGGTTAGACTGGAAGCCGACTCCAACAATAAATATGCCTAGCCTTTTCCCAACTATGCTGGGGTCTTTGCAAGCCGACTCCTATATATTTTGCAAAAGCCTAGGCAGATTGATTGCATTTTAAGATGACGTTTACATCTATGCTCTATGTTGACTTAGATTTTAAGAAATTCATATTCTTGCAATGGGCGAAAATTTTGGTAAGTCAAAGAAAGAACTGGGGTTTATGGTAAGTAGCCAGATAATAATAGAAAACACGCCATACAGATAAGGTTATGATAAGATTAACATAACGAGCTCATTGTTTATCTTCTCAAGGCAGTTTGTATCTAATTAGTAAATAACGCACGTCCTCTTGCTTGAGTTACATCACAATACAAAACTGCACGGCAAAATTCATGTCATGGACCTAAAGTGCGTGATGTAGACACACGCATTAGGGCCATCTGATATATTCAGATTTAATGATAATTTCTACCAAACGCGGCGGCATTTTTATATTGGCAACATAATGATAAGACGCCATTTTGATCGGCCGCCGCCCCCTCCCGCCCCTCCTCGTTGTACCTATATTAAATTATACAGGGTGGCAGGGGACATCGACGTGAAAATTGATTCAGTACATAATTCTGATCCCCGTTATTAAAAAAAGGTAGGTAAGTAGGTATTCAATTAGGTAGGTAGGTATTTAAGTAGGTAGGTAGGTATGTAAGTAAATAGGTAGGTATGTAGGTAGGTGTAAGTAGGTAGGTGTAGGTCGGTAGGTAGGGTAGGTAGGTAGGGTAGATAGGTAGATAGGTAGGTAGGTAATTAGGTAAGGTAAGTGGGTAGGGTAGGTAGACAGATAAGTGCGGCATAGATAAGTACTTGGTGCTACCCATGCGAAGCCGGGGCGGGCAGCTAGTATTACATAAAAAATGCAGCACAAATGAAGATATTGGCATAATTAAATAGAGCACTAATTAGTGAACCATCAGTAACTATAGGTAAATGATAAAACAATTGAGCTAGTGTACCTTTTCCACGAACATTATAATTAGGCTTACGTAAATACACAAGCGCAGTCGCTCAACGTGTCTAGTTATATCAATCAGCCAGCCCAACAAGGCATGTACTAGCTCCAGAGACATAAATTGGCTTGTTATGTCATCGTTCAATATACATAGATAATGACGTAACCTATGTACATATACCTGCACTAATGTGTACCTCTCTCGCTTATTATCTTAGAAAAAGGGGGTAGGTGCTGTACTTATCGTAATGGCAGTTTTACGTTTTTTGTGCCCCAGTCTGTGGCGCATACTGTTTTATTTGAGAGCTAGCTACAGAGATTGAACTAGATTTAAATAACATCATCATCATCGTTTGTAGGGTTAGGCAGAGGCAACCGGTACACCCACATTTCGCCAGTTATGTTTAAGTCCCATGTAATAGGGGGCGAGCCCATTGCCATCAATCGGTTACAGGTTGCAACTGAGATTTTTTTTATGGATAAAAACTTTTTTACAAAAAAAAAACAACCGACTTCCAAAAAAACACTACATAGTGAAAAATAACTTAAATTTCTTATTATTATGTTTTCTTATTATTTTTTAAAAATTTTCATGGAAAATAATTCGAAAGTCACGATTATTTAGTCTATCATTGTTTATATGTAAAAAAACCCATACGTAAATATAAAAAATAAAAAAACATGTAATTCAGTTTTTTTTTTTCATAAAAAGAAAATATGATAACGTCGCTTTTTCTTTTTAAATATGAATTATGAATGAAAATGATTTACTCGTACTTAATAATGAAACTTGGATACACACATCGAGAGTTGTAAGTTATCTAAAGAAAATAGTAGTCTTTGACATGGTGTCATTGATACCCAAGAGTTATGGGATATCAAAATGAACACGCTGTAGAAAGATCCAATAACTTCCTTTCCCTGCATGTAGTCGAACTCAAATATTAACAAAAAACTAGAGTTGAGTAATCCGAACCGCTATAAAATCCTGGAGAGGCCGTCGAGGAATCGTTCAATCGTATTCGAGTCCTCAGATATTGACGCAAAAGGTTTCGACGAACTAACTCGACGGGAAAACGATTGAGAGTGAATTTTCTTTGTTACAATTTGGGATTTTTGACGTCATTTCGGGAGATCCGAATTTTCGTTACTGGTGGATTTGGGTGAAGTGAAATTTTGGTGAAGAGCCTGCTTGGTAGATTGAGTCTTCTTGCTGTTTGTATTGTAAGTTTCATGATTTACCGCAATAATGCGGAAAACTGGTGGGCAACTGGGAAGTTATATAATTATAATATGCTGATTGCGCGGTAAAATCTGCTTAAGCGATACAGTATTTTGCGTGAGATCAGTATGATGCGAAGGTCGCATGTGTTGAAATACTCGTAGGTGCCGCCACAAAACTAGGGCCTACGTTGCGACGGATTTTTAAAAAAAATGTAGTAAAATAAAAATTCTCATTTGCAATAACGAGCTTTTCACTCTAAGGTGACGATATGGGAGTCATTCTCATGAAATAAGCAGTACCTTTGTACTCCCCTATCCCTGCGTCCTAACCAAAAGACAAATACACAAAAACTGCAAATACGCGATTACATGGTCGTTTACCTGAATAATAACGTATATACTTACGCGATTTGATTGATCGCGCAATTATGTTATATTCATATAAAGGTGCGCGACGATCGAGTACCCGCGCGATTATCGCTTTTGGTTAGCGTGTGGCCTATGAATTTTACTGTGTGCACATATAAAATAATTTAATAAAGAGAAAAGTTTTTTTTAAAGTTTGTTTGTATGTTTATGTGGAAACGGTTGACTGGATTTGGATGAAATTTGGCACATGGGAAGACCATGACCTAGGTCATGACATCACCACATGACACTTTTAACTCAATATTCCCATGGGATCGAGACTTATGTGGGTTGAAACCGCGGGGTGTAGCTAGTAAATAATAAAGAAATAAATAATGTATATAATATTAAAATATTCTTTCGAGTTAATGACAAATGTCTTTAGGGAAATCTTTCTGTATTCATATATTAAAATCAAAAGTGGAAAATAGGGCCGGCAAAGAAATGAATTTTTCTTGAAAAAATTCATTGAGCTGTTACTAATTTGCATGCATTTGCGTGTTTTGCAGTAAATTTAATTTAAAAATTTCTGTAACCTTGTACCTAAAGTTGCTTTATTGGTGCTTTTAATACTGTAAATATTTTCCATATACAGCGTGTATCAGAAAGGTGTGGTAAAATTTAATGGTGTGGTACAGACTATCAAACTGAACCACTTTCTCCATGGGACCAAAATCGTAATCGAAAAAAAATTATCAGCAGTCCGATACATTTGGGTCGAGTAGGTATTGTCGTTTTTTAAGGGACATTTTAATTGTTTCGGGATTACAATGTTGCACCCATGGAGAAAGTTATTGAGTTAGATGGTCTGAACCTTAAAAATCACACCTTTCTGAAACACGCTATTTCGAAAGCGCAAATAAAAGTCGATATTTTCTCTTCACAATGCGTTTTTATCGCTCATACCTATCTTGTCTTTAGTTTTGTTTTAAAAAGTTTTTGAGGGCTGGTCAATTTTTAGGTCAAAGAATCAGCATTTCCATCCAACGTGGCAAAGCTGCTAGCCTTTTGGGCACTTTTCCCACTGACAGCGATGTGGACGGATTTTTAGATGCCCAATGAGCTCTGCCCTTTATTTTTATTTTTTTTCTTTACTTGTACAATCAATCTGCCTAGCCTTTTCCCAAGTATATTGGGGTCGGCTTCCAGTCTAACCGGATGCAGCTGAATACCAGTATTTTACATGGAGCTACTGCCAATCTGACCTCCACAACCCAGTAACTGGGTAATACGATACCCCTTGGTAAGACTGGTTGTCAGACTTTCGGGCTTCTGACGACCCGTAACGACTGTCAAAGATCCACGAATGACAGCCGGGACCAACGGCTTAACGTGCTTTCCGAGCCACGGAGGAGTCTCGGTATGTAAAGATGGTCACCCATCCACAGACCAACCCCGGCAAGCGTAGCTTAACCTGACAGATCGACCCGTGCAGCAGTTATTAATTAGCCACGAGCTCCTCTTGTACATATATAATTTATAAGTATAAAGTGTGGGAGGGAACATCGATGCGAAAACTGAACCATGGATTCAGTACATGACTCTGAACACCACTGCGGTGAATTTTTTTGTCGGTTATTATAAAAAAATCGGCTTTCTTATAGAAAACTTCAATACCTACGCGGTCAAAATGTATGGAACAGCAGATTTTTTTTTAAACATTTTGTCTTTTCGCGCGATGTATGCCACACCCTGTATTTTACTTTATTAGTGTTAGATTGTATATTATATTTATTTATCAAGTGTACATAAATCATTACTATAAATGGAGAATGTACTACCAATGTACGTGTAATCTTCATGGCGTCCTACACTATTAAAAAGTTTTTAGAAAATCCTTCATTCCGATCTAGCCTTACCTATAAGTTTCTTATTAAATAGACGCTCGCTCCGCTTTTAAAGTCGATTTTAATGGCGGGAGCAAATTATTGGAAAAGGTCAGGGAAGCCTCTGGCCTGCACTGGGTAAATAAAATGTAATAAGAAGTTGCTTTCGCTGCTACGTTACTACAGCCTGCGGTGCTCTACCACAGAATACAGATATTTCACTCCTCATTTTAGGTATGAAGCTTTGTAGCTTGTTGGGCCAATTTGATTAAATTCATTATAAATATTTCTTATTTCCATACAGTAATGTGGGATTGTAAGGCAAAATAAACGAATTGAATACTTGATACTTGTAAAACTGTTTATTTTAACACACGTAAAAAGATCAGCGTTCCACCGTAAGTCTTGTTCGTCATCAATCTCGTTTTCGCCATTTTCCTTCTTCTCCCTCGCACACACACGCTTCTCTCTTGCATCCGCTGCGTTCCGTTTTAACTTTTTAAGCTGCGTTCATACTTTAACATAATCTACTATTTTTATCCCACAGTAATATGCCAAATTAATCAAAACAGGTAAATATTTGACAGCTATTTGCGACGTTGCCAAGTTTTAGAATAAACGCTCATAAGAGGATGCAATTTGAACTTAACAATTTAGTATGCAGAAGTATGTAGGTTACGGTATAAATAACTGAGAGCCATTTACTAACTTATATGACTAAAGTTCAGTAAGTACTGAGGTAATGTAAAAGAATTTCGAAAATCAATTTGGTAAGTAGACTTTTCTTAAATACACGTTTTTCTATTATTATGTTGAAAATACACCACGAATAAAAATGGTTTTCCTTTTTGGTTTTCAGTGGTTTTCGGTGACAAAAATGGGACGAAAAAAATTAAAATGGTATGAATGGAATGAATAGAATGGAATGGAATGTAATCTACTTCTTATATTCTAAGGGACTAAACGACCATTCACACGTTCACTATGTGATAAACAGTAACCCCCGTTACAATTTATCTCACAATTCCAATCTCCGAGAAAAAATCCAATTTCCCGAGTCAAAATTACGACCCTCTCTACTAATTACTTGTAATGAAGTTAATCTCACTACAGGGTGCAGTAATCGAATCGATTCAACTAATTGAAATCGATTGTAATACCGATATGTTTGTCCGAGTGGAGTCATTCCGGTAATTGCTGTGTCAATAAAAGGGAGGTAATTGGAGGGCAGTATCAGCCCACATCGGGTATCAGCGGGGTGTCAATCTACCAATATTGTTTTACCTTCAATAGTTAGGTAGGTGTCTATAGTTTATACATTGTCACTGATCCAGGATACAGTAGGTACGGTCAGCCCCAAAAAGAATTAATTTAATAGGGATGATAACAATCTGTTTGACAAAAACAGATTGTTATCATCCCTATTAAATTAATGATTTCCTCATGGAGATTACGATATCGTGTCCCATTCAAGAACAGCCATTAATTAAACCTAGCCACAGATCCAGCGCTTGATAAGAAGCTTAAGTGCTGTTTCTTATGTAAAGCAGAACTTGGTCGTAAGCCAGCAAGACCTGACGACGATGAGGCTCATAAGTTGATCATTAGGAGCAGTCTTATAGACCGCTAACAGACCCGTAGAACTATTTAGTGCTGTTCTTGTTCACTAAAAAGTATTTGCAAGTAAATACAGAATTATTAAGGACGGAAATAATATTTTGAATAACATATAACCTCAGACCAAATAAAAAACCATGACAGAGCGCTATCTACAGTGAAGTGAAGCCGTTTTCGTAAACATGTGTGCACTTTGTGTGGAGTAGTTTGATTGTAGTGTCATTGTAAAAGGTTGTTAATGTGTGCGTGTGAGCGTGTATACACAGAGCGGAGGTGTAGTTTTGGCATGCTTCACTGTATTGTTCGCAGCGCTATGTCTTGGTTTTTTATTTGCTCTGAGCATATAACTTGACACTGACCTGCAAATTGCAAAACGATAGTGTACGGTCTTATCGGCGTAAAATTTTCTGCTTACTCTGTAACTTACTTTAGGCCAACGATGCAAGTCATAATTTAGCGTAATAAAATAACATGACTAACTAATTTAAATATAGTGAACTAATAACTGTTTAGCTATCAACAGACGGTATATCAACTAATGTCTACGAAGTGGTACTTACTCTAAAAGGGGCTAGATACCACAGCGTTAAACTGAGCACACTCAATCTTTAACATTTATACCTCGAACACTTGCTTCGAGATGGTAACACAAAGTAATACTTCCTACCAAAGACAACGTATACGTTTACAGCGTCTTTTTAACAAAGATGAGAGTGGGGTGGGTCCGTCACGTAGTCTGACGTCAGCGGGATTGAAGAGACAATCAGACGATGTAACGTGACTGATAGGAAGTTCCACTTTGTAACGTTATGACGCTGATAAGTAACGGAGAGGAACTGTGGTGAATACTAATGTGGGGATTGATGTTTGCGGAAGGATCTTTGTTGGTTAATGGAGGTTAATTTGCGGGTTCGACGAATTATCTGAGGATTATGTATGGCCATGTTTACCGCAGTAGGCTTTGTTGTAAGTAGGTAATCTTTTTGTGGGAATTGCTTACGATGCCATAAATAATGTAGGTAGTCAGTACTACCACAGTAAAAATAAGTAACAGTATAGAAAACGGACGAAACGACGAGCTTCGAAATCTCAGTGTATATCAGTACGCGGCAGTTTCGCACGGCCGTGGAAGGTTTATCTACTATTTTTTTCAACATTATTACCGAGACATAATACTGTTACTTATTTATACTGTGGTACTACACTGCAGTCGAAGTTGTTTTATCTCATTTCCAATGTTATTATTTTTTACTGAAAACATTAAAGTTAGTGCGGAAAGTTGCAAAACATACTAACTTTATTTAGGTACCTAAACGTGCCATTATTACGTAATAAAACATTTACAGAGAACATAATCTAAGACACCAGAACATAACATCATGCCTTTATTCCACCAAAGGGTATACAGAAATGTATGTTCACCGACACTCATATTTCATCAGTTATACAGTGAGAGTTCCCGATAACCTGCTAAAAATTTAAAGTCCACAAAAGCAATTCTTTTTTTTATCACAAAAAAAAAAAATTGTCTCTACCACGTTGAAAGACAAGTGCAGAGTGTTTTCTTTACGTATAAATTTAATATTTTTTGTGAATATTTTAATAGGTATGTATTAAAACAAAGAAACTTTTTTTTATGGCAAGTAATACTTTTTTTAGCATGTATGAACCCTATTATACTATTGCAGATTGACGGGAACGCCGTTCGTTAGTTAACATACTGAATTTTAGTCCCAAGAATAGACGGTGAAGGTGAAACTACTGCCTTCAATTGGACAATAATCCAAGCTGCTGCTGAATTTCTTGATGAAAAATCTCAATGTAGGTACCGCTCTAGCGCACATGCATCAGTATTAACAATTTGACATTGACAGCGCCTTGATGTCTTCGCAGTAAGGGCGATTTTCGTAGTACAAGTGTACCTACGATTTTGCAATGACTTGGAAATCTACAATAAGACATCAAATTTAAAAGACTGTCATTATTTACCTACGCATAAAACCTAATAGTTCAAATCTTTTCAACCCTGCAAACACGGAGATAAGTTTATCGGAAGCGATACGTGTCTGCCTTCCATAGGCGCGCCGCACAAGAAGTGGGTCATCGCGGCGCCGCCGGGCGCTGGCGACCTTTCAGACTGTGTGCAGGCTTCTTTAGACTCGATACTTTGCTGAAATGTTCAGAACTTGAGGTCTTGAGATGTTTTTGTTGAGTTGTTGCGTCATAGGCTTGGTCTCTGCTCGTTAGGAAATGTTATCCTCATAGCATTCATTTATTCACATTATGAATAAGAAAAATCGTCGGCTGCAATATTTGTAAATATGTGAGCACCATGTATCTATCAACATAACTTTATCTGTCATTGCTTCATTTTTTGTGCTTTTTATCGATTGTACCAATAGCTAATAAGACCAATAGCCAGGTGGGTGGACGACCTACAGAAAATCGCTGGGAAGACCTGGATAAGATTCGCAAAGACCAGGGAAACATGGCACAAAAGGGAGGAGGACTATACTCAGCAGTGGGTGGAACAAGGCTGTCGATGATGATTGACTTGGGCAGCTTCGATGATTGACTTCGACAGCTTCTTAAAAGTTGGGAGCAGTCCTTTAAATAATTCTGCCAATAGAGATCCCTTCTTTAAAAGTTTACTATGGCTTATAAAACTGCAGTACCTGAAAAATTATATTTATTTATGTAAATTGGTACAAAAAAAAAAACCTTTTTTACACAAAAAAACAAAAAAAAAATATAACTAGATCAGGTCGGTGTTTCCAATCGGACTACTCTGAGGAAAAATACTGTAACAAACTCAGATCTACCATCCACCAAAAGGGCAACCTTTGGTGGATGGAAGGTTAGAGTTTGTTACAGTATTTCTTCTTGTTTCAGTCTATGCGTTTGTAAACTTAGAGACAAAGTTTAAATATGGTGCCCTTCTGGAAACTTGAGCACAGCAAAGCTACGTAGGTAAGCCGATGGAAATTTAAAAAAGAAAGATAATAGTTTTATTTGTCACATAAAAATCTAAGTAAGTTAATTAGAATTAAAAAAAACAAAGCAAATCCAATAATCATAAATACATGTACAACAGAAATAATCGGCAGCTGCACGTCGCGTGTCGTGACTGTGACAGGAGGCTTCAAAATCAGCGCTGTGCTATGGGGGACCCGCGCTGTGCTATGGGGGTCCCTCAGCAAAACGCTGATTTTAGTGATCACCCGAAAACGACGTACGGAAACCATCTCAGGTTTACAGATTTGTACAAATTAAACAAATATTCTGTTACTCAATCACGCAAAAAACGGATTTGGTTGTTTGAGTGACGCATAGATAGTTTAGAACCTGGATTAGCACATAGGATATTTTTATCTCAATATTACCACGGGATCGAGATTTGTGCGGGTGAAAACTCAGGGCGTTGCAAATCTTAAATATAAATTGGATATACTAGTTTCAAGACGACACCAGAAATTCCACTAATGCTGAAATGCCTTTCCAAGTACCAAAGTTCTCTAAAATCCTATTAAAAGCAATAACATCACTGAACAATTCACCAACAATTCTCTAAAGCTCTGGCACTCGTCTATTATTCTTCCACCGGGTTTCACAACAAGTCATAACACGGTACTTGTGCTCTCTCGTATTTCGGCCACGTATTTCCGTCTCAGTTTACAAACTCGCTCTGTTTGGGCGCACGCCACGTGCCGGTTGCGTTAGGTTGGCATGTTTTGTTGACTTTTACTATGGTGTGGTGTTATTTATATCATATATATTTATCTAAATTCCTTAGATAAATTTAAATTATGTGCACATGTCTCAAAGTAGAGTCGGCTAAGGTACAAACTCAAACTCAAAGCTTTTATTTCAATTAAACCATTAACTTTTGAATTGTCAAGAGTCTGTTATAATAATAAATTATAAGAATGCTACTCCTACAGTCAGGGAACTTGTTTGTTGAGCAGATGGACACACCTTTTATCGTGTCATAGTCGTGTCGTATTTCATAAGATTGATATAGAATAAAGGCTTGTACAGACCAGAGCGACTTGTCGCGTGACGCGACACCGGTTATTGTTATACTGTGAAGTTTTCTTAGAAATTGTATTGTTCGTGTCCCGTCGCGCGACAAGTCGCGCTGGACCGCACAAGCCTTAACAGAAAAATACATTAGACGACGTTATACTTAGTAACCTCATCCGCTTAACTGTTGTTAAAGAGTCGCAAAGAATCCTGTAAGAAATCGACACGTGTTTCACCTCTCAACGAGGCATCCTCAGGATGACGATTGACTTGTTGCGAACCCGGACCCAACGTGTTGACACGCCAAGCGTCGAGAGCAGAGCGCTGCTCTCGACTCTTGACGTGTCAACACGTCGGATTGGGTTACTAAATATACGTCGTCTATTGTATTTTATAATGAATTTCCGTAAAGTTACGCCTGAGCAAATTAACTATAGAATGACAGTTGTGATTCGAATGCACAGAAATGTTTGAGTTTAATTTTATTTTATTTTATAGAAGAGAGAAAAGAGAGAGAGAGGGGGCGAGTTAATAGAAGAGTTGCTGTTAAACTTGGTGTACGTTTTCCTGACTGTAGGTCTCAGAGTAATAATATACACTTTTCTACAGTCACTTTTTCTTGTCATTTGTGGTTTGTGTCATACGTTCGGATCACGAAAATTCTATTCCTTTGAAGTGCAGTATTATTTTTACTGGAATTTTCGTAGTAATATTGAGTTACGGCAGTGTACTATGTGGCTACAGCGTGTATAGGGTTGAAAGAGCCTTTTTAATGACATTATAACATGGGCTTCGCGGATGTATCGAAAGCACCAACTGACTTTATACACGTTGATATTTTTCAAAAGCCTTGTACAGTGCCCAGCCGTTGAGGCACATTCATTTAGAGAGTAATTTAAATTTTTACAAGTAAAACCTAACAATTTTTTTTCTTTGTTCCAGCGTCCGAAAAACAACGAATCAAAAGATCCAAAAGTCCATAAACTAGTGTAAAGTGAATTAAAATAATGTGCGACTCAGCAGTACGATCCTCGGTCCACGAAGCGCGTTCTGTAACTTTTGGCTGTTTCCGTGACAGCTGTCAATGAGATTCCAAGATGGCGGAGAAGGTCAGCTGATCGGAAAGTCGCCCGCGCCAGCCTCGCAGCAAGAGGCGAATTAAGCGCATCATGGTGAGATAGATTAAATTTATTGTAGCTAATAATTTCCTATGGCGCCGATATTCAATGACGTCATCCATTGAGGAAGTTTCTAAGATACGTCCTTGACCCAATTTTTTCCGGAAAAAAGTTTAAGTGGCCGCCCGAAGATGTCGGGTGAATGTTGTCAAAGTTATAAGTACTTAGCTAATGGACTGACTATAATCTTTAAATACGTGTGTTTCTTGGTAAAAGATTAAGAAGTAATCTTACAAGCCGACTTAATAATATTAGCTTTAAGTAGGCCCAAACTTCAGAGCCCTTTTAGTGGAAAAGTCAGTTATTTTAACATAACATTGCGCCTGTGTTCTTCGAAGGTTTGGGCAGAGGTCTATCTTTAACACACCCACATTTCAATGTCTAAGTCCCATGTAATAGGGGGCGAGCCTATTGCCTTCAACCGGGCACAAATCCAGACTCCAGGCTGCTACTGAGAAGTTCCAGATGAAAAATCCCAATAACATATTGCTCGATCCGTGAATTGATCCTCCCAAATTATGATGCCTCCAAGGAAATCGTATCGAGATGAACTTTTAATAGTAAAAATAATCTTCAGAAGAAAAATTCTGCAATGTATTTCCACTAGAGCAACCATGCGAGGAGTATTATATCCCCGAGGATTCCTTCTATTTGAGACGCCAAATAATATTGTAGCTGCCTTGTTTCAACTCATAATAGAATATGAACGAACAGCTTTTGTGAACGGCCATCTCGT
The DNA here is from genome assembly GCA_916701695.1 of Agrochola macilenta. Classification (NCBI taxonomy): domain Eukaryota; kingdom Metazoa; phylum Arthropoda; class Insecta; order Lepidoptera; family Noctuidae; genus Agrochola; species Agrochola macilenta. The sequence goes on from OU753576.1 coordinate 18,018,226, forward strand.
AAGTCAGAATTGGAGTGTTATCCAGCCAGAGATATTGGTTATATTCGTGTTTGATATTGATGTTTTTCTTCCTTTGACTGCCTTGGTGTAGTGGTCCCATGATCCTAGAGTCAATTCCCGGGTCGGACAAAGTGTTATTGAGTTTTTCCATCTGGAATTTCTCAGTAGCAGTCTGGAGTCATGATTTGTGCTCGGTTGATGGCAATAGGCTCGCTTCCATTACATGGGACTTAAACATAGCTGGTGAAATGTGGGTTCACGGTACACCCTTGCCTTACCAAAGATAGTAAAGCCAACTGTCTTAAATCTAAAAAGGTTTGATCCTGCCTGGCTATCCTCCTTGATCTCCTGGCTTTTTAGCATGTTGTGTAAAAAACAGTAAATTATAAAGTTGCTTGTAGTGAACTGCAACTATTTAAAGTCAATCTCCAATGATGTTGTCTTGACAGACTTTCCTTCACTATTACATTCCTGTGACTGGAAGTTTGTAATGCAAAAAATGCTCGAGGATTCCTCGGAATAATTACATTTCGATTCTTGATTTCTTAGCAACAAATTAAATAAAGTTAAAAATTAATGGGGGCCGTACAAAAAACGTGATTTTTTCGGCGTTTCTTACTCGATCTTAATACGTTACGGAACCCTTAGTCCAGCTATCTAATTACGCAACACATTTTCGATTTGCAATTGAGTCAAATTGGTTTCGTTTGACTAGAATTGCTTTCAATTTACAACTTTTGAAAGCAATTCTAGTCAAAACGAAACCAATTTGACTCAATTGCAAATCAAAAATGTGTTGCGTAATTAGATAGCAGGTTCCTACATTTTGCTATATAATTGTGCATAGAGGATATCACCAATATCTTTCTGATAAATCTTCCATCATCATTATTCTCCTGTCGTCATCTCAGTAGTCAACTCTTTTCTAGCCAAATTCCTGACCGTCCTATTTCTTCCACAGCAGGTGTTTGGCGAATGGGCACAGGTAGAAGTGGTGGAGCTGGTGAACGATGGCTCGGGGCTCGCCTTCGGGATCGTGGGGGGACGCTCTTCCGGAGTGGTGGTCAAGAGCGTGTTGCCAGGCGGCGTGGCAGACAGGGTGAGTTTCACTTCTTCTCTAAATACTCAATTATTTTCTGTATTCCTTAAGCCGGTTGGTAGGCTAGGTTATCAGTATAATGGATCCTGTTGGATTCAGTAAAGTTTAGTAGAAGCGGCTCGAAACGTATGAGAATGGGTAAAAATATAGGATAGTTTCTTGGTTTGGGCTTCGGTTTACAGCGGCGCGGCGGCGCGCTGGTGTTGGGCAGAGTATTGCTACTTGTGGAACCCTCCATTTAATTTTTGTAAACCTATTTTGATTGCTTTTTTATGTGGATATCAGTCCACCAAGGTTTTAAGGCGGCCGTATACGATCCTATAGTAATAACTTACCGCATCCTTGGTTTGACACAAAGAAAGTTTCAGTTCCCACAAAAACACCAAAGCAACTGTTTGTTCTACTTTAAGGTAGTTATTCCATTATATATGAAACGTTAACCAAACTTAATTTAAAAAACCTTCACAGAATTTATCACGTAACTTATTTTTCATAGTGAAATAAGGTTTTTCATTACTTTAATCCTGAACGACGGGTGTAAGCAATAACACGTAGGGCACGTTTTGTGACGATATGATGTACAAGATTTTCGACTTTAAATACAGACGTTATTGCTTCGTACATAAGACTCATCAGACAGGTTCGTGACATTATTCCTACCCGGTATCCCAATTTATTTTGGAGTCGGTGCAGCGTGGTGCTTCTTACATACGTTTCTATCAGTCGTCATGTCAGTATTCACCACCTTTGGCTCTCTTGTGGTCGCAAGCGCAGCTACTGAGCATGGTTTCCTTGGTTCGATTTAAAGGTCGAGCAAAGTAGTTTATTAGGAGTTTCTCAGTAGCAGACCGGAGTTAAGAAATTTGGTTGCGTAACACCCCGTGCCTCGAAAAGCACTTCCGCAAGAAGCCGTTCTTCCTTCGTCTGATCTCTCTACGGTCGTGCCGACCGTCCCGCTGGACTATGAGAGTAAAGGAACAGAGAGTGCATCTATAATTGCGCTTGCGCACATACTTGTGCACAATAATATCTCCTGGGTACCTGGCTAATCCCCGTTGAGATTGGCCACCGTGACCGAAATTGGTCGGGAGAATATTATTATTCACCACCTTTCTAGCCATATCAACTATAATACAATACACCCGCAGGATTTTTGTTTTTCATCTTAAAGATTGATCTGTATGGAAGTTTAATGATTGCTGGCAAAAGATGCAGCGTCGTGTATGTGATTCTTATACAAGGTGGAGATGACACTACGACAGTAAATTATATCTTTTGACGTTCCCAGTCCGCATACGAGAATTCAATCAAATATAATTATGTTTATTCATAATAGCTAGTCAAATATTGGCAAGACCCATAGTCGGTCTATCAATACTATTTAATAATCCATACAACATGTTTGTGAACGGGTGCCGTCAGGAGGGACTCGTCATCTCTTAGCTGCCACGGCTTATTTTTTTATTATTTTTTCGGACGCTTTTATCATTCTGCGTCGTTCTCAGATGTATAACTACTACTGCATCTCTCGCTCTCTCGCAATGAAGCTCTGTACATAATTATTTCAAAAAAATGTTTAACTGTCGAATGAATTCTCAAATCCATTAATAAAATGTAATATCAAGTGAGAACTGACTGTGCAAGTGTTATCTAAGCCAGAAATCCATTTTAAGCAAAGATATAAATGTGATAATGTACGTGAACTGTATAAACTGGTAATAACACTGGTTTGAGTGACACCAATGCAATATAAAAGAAAACCCTTAACCTAATACAATAACAACTCCGTGTTAATTTGTTTAAATATAAAAACTACAAACAGTGCAATAACAATAAATACAAGAAAGTGATAAAGTGTGACAAAGAACATTGACGCAAAAAAATCTTACACCACCTACATTTAAATTTTAACCATAACGAACTTTTTTCTAACGACATCACAACACCAAGCAATAGACCAATAATTTCGACACACTGACTAACTGTACGGTTGGCTCGTAACGTAAGCGGTACGACTGGTGGAAGAACTGTACCTCTACCATGAGTTATCATCGAAAACGTACTCGCTAGCGCTAGCGTATTAACACGTTCAATGCCGGGACGCCTCCTGGAGGGTTCACCTAGTCGCTTATGGGATGCCGGAACCCTCGCGGAAGGCTCATTTTAAATGTAGGTTTTTCTTAGCGAATACAGCATTATAAACCTTGAAAATTAAATCTGATGTATATTTTAACAAGATTTATTAGTTTAAGCGTTGGTTTTTGAATCCAAGCTTTTTTACTTTCAAAAATGTTTTGTTCACGGTTAGATAGATAGATAGATAGATAGATAGAATATTCTTTATTATGCACACCATACAAATTACAGAAATAAATTTAGAAATGTTACATAGGGTGACACAATGGGCGGTCTTATCGCTAAAAGCGATCTTTTACAGACAACCTTTGGATGGATTAAAAGGAGAAGGAGTGGTGTACCATTTACATTCACAATAAATACATAACGAATAAACCTAACCACATAAATATATACATACATATATATATACATAGATATATATAAAATAATAAACATGAAACAAGAATAAGGAACTATATGGTGGTGATTAAAATATTCACAAAAAAATTAAAATGTTGGTACATACGTATAGCGACAAGACCCCCTGAACATACTATTTTACGTCGTTTTACAGTGTTCTAATATGGTTTTAAACCTAATGCCCTTGACCGTCCGCGATGGTTATCTTTAGCGCAAACGTAATGCCGGTGACCCTCCTGGAGGGTTCACTTCCAATATGTATGGTGGCATGGCGTATGAGCTTTATGAAAAGAGGGTGGAGTCGGAAGTGTTAATGTGGATCAAATAGATTTCGATAATGGCTCGCACCATGAGTTTTACGGAGTCTTACACAGGCGCTAAGGTAAGCTCGATAGATCGTGTCGTCTAGCTAACTTCACTCGAACGGCTCATATGACCAAAACGTAGGGTATCCCTATGGTAACAATGTTATGACAGTCAATATCATGAAAAAATCCGACTAAATAAAAAGGTTGGCGGTTAGTGAACTACTTATGGTATTTAAGGGTTGTTAAATTTTTATTCCTTATAATAATTATTATACGTCTATTCAATTTGTAATTACTTTGACGATGTGTGATTTGCGGCGTTTTTTATTTAAATTTAAAATGAACTATGTTTTCAATCACACAGCTGGATTGGCACAATGTCGGTATCAACATAAACGGCGAGTTCTTGAACCATCTTCGCTTCGCAGATGACATGTTTTGGTGCACATGCTGAAGTCACTAGATAAGGGGAGCCGAAAATGCGATCTTCAAATGAACGCTGAAAAAAACATGTCTATTATGTAACAGCTTATGAGTACCAACGGTGATTACAAGACACACCAATCGCATATGTAGACAATTGTGTTTATCTCGGGATGATCTCGGGCAAAGCATATCATTAAATAAAGCTTCTGAAAATTAAATAGATTGCAGGTTATAGAGTGCATGGAGAAGATATTGGTCGTTGAAAGAGGTATTTAAATCACGCATTCCTATTCGCCTGAAAAAGAAAGCTATGGAAACCATTATGTTACCTACTCTACGGTTGTCAAAGTTGGACACTAACAAAGACAGTTATAGAAAACTTCAAGTCTTCCAACGAGCAATGGAGAGAAGTATAATAGAAATTAAACTCCGAGACCGAAAGAGAAGCAAAAACATACGACTATGCACTCAAATAATAGATGCTGTGGAACTAGCTTGCAAGTTGTAATGGCAAAAGACAGGCGATTGGCAGGACACGCAGCCAGAGCCACAGATGGAAGCTGGAGTGAGCGGGTTCTCCATTGGTACCCTCGCGATACACCACGCACCCGAGGCAGACCCAGTTGCCGGTGGTGCGACGATATTGTGGCCGTGACCGGCCCCACCTGGACTGGAGAATAGCCCAAGACAAACGAATGGCGAAAGATGGAGGAGGCCTTCGCCCTTAAATGGGCACCCAATGTCAATTGAAAAACATTGTGTTTATAATTTATTTTATTTTACTTAATCTGTTAAATAAATTTATTTATTTAATCATTTATTCTTGTTCATCTTCCAGACATTATTTTGACTTTAAAAGACTCAAAAACGTATGTAATGTTAATGTAAACATGTTTCACACCTCAAAATGCTAGTGAGCTACGTAACTACTATCGCAAGCGTATTTTTCGATAGCGTCTGTCAAATTAGTGACTCATGGTGCCGTTTTGTATGGTGACGTTAGTGACTATCGAATAGATAACGTTAGGTTTCTTACCTATCGAAATCTATAGTTCTCTTGGTACGAATTTTAATTCTTTCTGTGACCAGTAGGGGCTCTGTACAATATATTTTCATATAAATCATTGACGGACACGCTAGCGAGTTTTGACATTATCGAAATCTATTTGATTCACGTTAATACGCTAGCGTATTTAACGCTAGCGAGTAAGTTTTCGATGGCAACTCATGGTAGAGGCTGGTGTCTTCGATCCCAGCGATCGGTGCTCTTTTTGTATGTTCTAAACTTGTAATTTCATTTAGATTGTGTGCAAGAAACATCGAGACCACAAATTGTGCTAATACTAATAATACCACAATAAATACAACCAATATGTCGGAATCCAAAAACGTCACACAACGACGAACAAAACGAAAATCTCGTTCACTCACTGTGTCTAATGAATCCCTGTATGAAATGACTGCATTGAGTGACACGATCTACTGCCCAAGCCAAGAAGATGACCAAACTGCAGAGCTAGATAAATTACGAAATGAGCTAGCATCAGCGAATAAGGAAATAGATAATCTAAGCTTAGAGATCATATCGTTAAGATGCGATTTAAATAAATGCTATGAAACAATAGATACTATAAAAAAAGTTGGATTGTCAGAACTAAACATGACATCAATGAGTACAAGAAAGCGCAAAAAAGCAAAGGTATTTTTAATGGAGAAGGACTCTAACTCTGGCTCTAGCGACGGAAAGAAACGTATGGACTGGAGCGGATTAATTCGAAAAAATAGTAACTTGGTACCTTCTCAGATAAAAATCAACCAATGTAACTGATATTGCTTCACCCACAGAAAATATTTCAATAAACGTAGATGCCCAACATATTTACAACTCAACTATTAAAGAGAACAGTACAATTAGGAATCAGCCACGCAAAGAAAATTCTAACGATTCTAATCAGATACGGATTGCTCCAGAAAAGCAAACAGGTATATCAGAAACTTATTCATCAACACCCAAACAGAATAAAATTAGCGTCATGAGTAGCGAAACAAAGAATCTAATCCATAATCTAACCGCCGGGACATATTTAGACGATTACGAAATTTGTCACTACAGGAAACCGAAGACTGGAATAAAACAAATTTTAGATGGAATAGAAGAACATACAAGATATTTTACACTGTTGGACTATTGTTTAATTTTTATAGGTGAAAACGACTTTAAGGTAACTAACAATTACGTGGAGTTAATTTTGTATATTAGAGAAAAACTGATAAAAATACAAAATACTAATATAATTATATGTCTACCAACATTTAAAGTAAATAATTATAGTATAATGTATAATTCTAGAATAGAAACCTTTAATAGTCTGCTGTATTTAGATAATGAATCACACCATTATGCGTATATTTTCGATAGTAATCTCAATCTTTCTTATGATTATGATATGTATATTAAACAATCTGGGAGATTAAATAATAGAGCGTTGAGAGTCATTCTATCAGGTCTTACTGAACTCATTAAGGAATGTAATATGTATAATAGCAATTACCTAATCAGTGATATTGACATGTCTAGTAAATCAAACAATTGTGATGAAGAGAAAAATTACATTGAAAATGACATGCTGAATGAACATAATTTTTTTCTTTAGCAAACACGTTAATATTCTCCACCAAAATATAGCCGGGTTAATAAACAAACAGGATTTGCTTATGATAAAATTAGAGGAATTAAAAGAAAAAGGTATAGACGTGGACGTGATTTGCATGACTGAACATTTTATTAAGACGGGATATAATGATCTCTTGAATATTAATAACTTTAACCAAGCAGCATTTTATTCGAGGGATACTAAAAGAGGTGGAACATGCATCCTTGTAAAGATGGGGATACAGTTCAAAGAACTATCAGAAATCGCAAATCACTCAATATCAGGTATATTTGAATGCTGTGCCATTGAGTTGACTGCCTATCGCATTATAATTATTTGTGTCTACAGGGTACCTAAGGCTAATAATCTTGACATTTTCTATGATAAACTTGACATTATTTTAAAGAGAACCACTATACTATCTAACATTAAAATTGTGTTGTGTGGAGATTTCAACATAGATGTTATGAAAAAGAACAATATAACACTTGAATTTGAATGTTTTCTACTTAATCACCATTTAAATCTTGTCCTACACCAACCAACTAGGCTAATCAGTAATACGTGTATTGACAACTTTGCACACAATTTATCGTACACGTCATGCAAAGCTCAAGTTATAGACCTGGCTCTATCTGATCATACATCTCAATTATTAAAAGTACCTGTAAAAAAAGTTTTTTACACTAAGTCTTGGAAGATTAGACAGAGAGACTACTCGGATGAAAATCTTGAAAAATTTTGTAATCACCTGAAGAGCCTTTCATTTTCAGAAGTGTATAAAATAAATAATGCGAACAATGCCTATGATAAATTTATGGAAACATTCACATTATTATATGATTTGTGCTTCCCTTATAAATTAATTATTATAAAACCCTTAAAAAAAACAAAATGGATATCCCGCGGAATAAAGCATTGTAGTAAAAGACAACGTAAGCTACTATGGCAACATAGATTAGATCCGAAAAATACAACTAAGAAATTAGAACTTAAAAAATATAGTAAGGTCTATAAAAAAATCGTTAATTTAACACAAAAGGCTCAAAATAACTACAATATTCAGACATCGGCTAATAAATCAAAAGCCACATGGCAACTAATAAATAAATATAAATATAACCGACCAGCACAACACATATCATGTATCAAAACAGATACAGCGACATATTCCTCTCCAAGCGACATAGCGGAAGCTTTTAACAATTATTTCATTGATGAGGTCGCGAAAACGAAATCTATTGACAGTATTGACAATATAAACAATGACATTAATTATGAAAAATATAGAACTAATTCTGATAGACAGTTAAAATCCATGTTCATGAGCCCGGCAATCCCAATTGACATAGTTTCAGCCATCAATCAACTAAAAAACACAAAAAGCGTTGGCCATGACGGCATTGCCACAATAGTTGTTAAGTTCGTAGCCGAAACAATATCACCCATCCTAACACATATACTAAACACGTGCATATCCAGTGGAGTTTATCCGGATGGTATGAAAATTTCTATAATAAAACCTTTACATAAAAAAGATAACAAAAACAACATGAAAAATTATAGACCTATAGCGCTAATTCCCATATTCTCAAAGGTATTTGAAAAATATATATATAATGCTATTCACAAATATTTAAATAAAAACAATATATTATGTAATGAACAAAAAGGGTTTAGAAAGGATAAGACCATTAATATGGCAATCTATGACTTAGTTAATACTGTTTTAGATAATATGGATAACAAAACACCAATATGTGCAATATATACAGATATGACAAGAGCATTTGACTACGTTGACCATGACAGACTATTAAACAAATTAAATGACTACGGAATCAGGGGTAACATACTTAACTTACTCGAATCTTATTTGAAAAACAGACAGCAACATACTGAAATATCTTGCATATGCCCGAGTACAAAAATGGAGATAAAGCACTTGTCAGAGCCTAGAGTTATAAAATACGGTGTCCCGCAAGGGAGCGTATTAGGTCCTCCATTATTTTTAACATATATAAATGATATACCAAAAGCAGTGCGCCATCCTATGATCCTTTTCGCGGACGATAGTACAGCGATAATAAAATGTAACGATATAGCTACGTACGAAGAAGACATTAATAATACACTCAATGACATAATCACATGGTTAAATGAAAATAATTTAATCATTAATCTACAGAAGACAAAATTTATGCAATTTTATCAAAAAATGACTCCTCAAAAACTAAATATCAACTATAGGTCAATCTCTATAGAAGAAGTAAACAGCACAAAATTTTTAGGCTTAATGATAGACAACAAACTCACGTGGAAAGATCATACAGATAATATTTGTAAAAAGATAAGCAAATCAGCTTATGCTCTTTTTAAATTGTCCAAAGTCGTTAACCGAGAAACCGTACTAACTGCATATCATGGTCTCGTAGCATCTGGCATACGCTACGGAATCATATTCTGGGGGAACTCAACTAAGAGACTTATGATATTTAGAGCACAAAAACGATGCATTCGAGCTATGTACCAATGTTTAAATCTTTAAAAATATTAACTTTTCCATCATTGTATATTCTAGAAGTTGCAACATTTGTCAAAACAAATGCAATGCTATTTACTAAATGGTCTCAAATACGGAGAGGTCCTATACGTGCTCAATATCAAAATGTTTTATGTGCCAAAAAATGTAAGACAGCTTTAATGCGCAAAAGCTTGATGGGAATAGCACCCAGAATATATAATAAGTTACCTGACTCCTTGAAGCTACTTAAGATTACGAGCTTCAAGAAGAAATTATCAATTTTTCTAATCCATAAATGTTATTACACTGTAGATGAATTCCTTAATGACAATAATATTATCATAATTTGACTAAGTAATGAATGTGTGTTTTTGTTGTATATTGTGTGATTTGTGTATTGAATTTATACTAATTAATCTTAAAATACCTTACTAAATTTGTAAATACTTAATTTATTATGACTTTGAATTTAATTTTAATGTTATTTTACCTACCTACTGTAATTATAAAATTTGTACGCCAATGGCAAAACATAGAGAGCCAACTGAATTTTAACTGAAGACCAAATGTATGTACCTGTGTTTGACAAATAAAAAAAATAAAAATAAATAAAATAAATAATAATAACTTCAACAAGAATGAGGTAACTAATATGTTGTAACCATATTTTGATTTAAAAGAATGTCCGTGCAGTTCCTTCCCTGTTATCCTCCATAAGAACCTACTACGCATTGGAATGGGCAACTAGCTTCATATTTCTGACTGACCGACCCCATGACAATTGAAAAGTGCCTGTAAATGGTTTAACTGAAATAAATGCTTTGAGTTTGAATTTGAATTGTTAGGTACTCATCTCAAACTTCTCATTTGTTGGGAGTCTTGCTATTGGAGTCCAGAATAAATAGGTCCTTTTAACTTGGACGTGAACTTATTTCTTAATGTGCCATTCTGAACATCCGATTTCACGCCAATGACGACTTTAAATCTTTTCCTTTATGTGACATTCCAAACAGCTGATTCCATGCCAGTGCTTCCTACATTTTCTCGTTCACGTAAAACGTAAGGCCTGCAGAAAATTTCACGCTCGGTGAAGTATTCCAGATTAATATGGTAATCGCGTCAACGTCCCGGCTTGGCATGCATCTGAATGAGCCGCGTTGCATTTTTATCAGCTCTCCACATTTGTCCGCACACAGGACTTTTGCTACTGAAAAATTTATCCACATTTGTCCAAAGCTAACTTAGGGGCTGAATTGTCCACAAACATAACATCACGACTTTAATGCACGAAGAGTTAGACAGAGGTGTACCTATTAATAGCACCTACGCCAGTTATATTTAAGTCCCATGTAAAAAGGGGGCGAGCCTATTGCCATCTACCGGGCATAAATCCAGACTCCGGGATGCTACTGAGAAATTCCTAATGAAAAAGCCCAATAACACTTGGCCCGACACGGTAATCGAACCCAGGACCTCATGCTCAGCAGTATTGTTCGTGACTACTAGAGCAACGAAGCAGTCAATATCCACAGGTAGGTTGAAATATTAGCAGTGATAGCCTAGTGGTGTGACTGTCGGACTGCCAAGTCAGAGGTCTGGAATTCGAAGCCAAGGCACGCACTTCTGACTTTTCGGATTCATGTGCGTATTGTATAATTGTCACTTGCTTCATAAACGGTGAAGGAAAACATCGTGAGGAAAACAGCATGCCTGAGAGATATTTCTCGACGGCATGTGAAGCCAAGTTCCTTGGGCGGCTTTAAAACTGTGACACCAGGTCAGTCACTAACCACATGAAAAGAAAAAGAAGTAGGTTGAAATTCGAAGCAAATTGCATCATGAATACTTACCTCTATTTAAGGCGTATTATATTGGTTTTATCAATTAAAACTGTCAACAATTCACCTTGCTCAAAAAGCTTGCTAGTAAACATTGTATATTACGCTAATAGAGCTGCAAACGACTACTCAATGTTCCCAGCTGTCAAAACCTACATAATTGGTTGTCTTCATAATCTTCCTGGCCTTGTCCCATATTCCATGGTCGGCGCAACACGTTTTAGTCTTTAATTTCCCCCTGTCAACCGTCATGGCGGCCGCGGTTTTTTTTTTGTATTCATAACGAGGAAGCTCTTGGCCTGCATCTTACCCGATGGTAAGTGATAATCAGGCCGAAGGAAGAAGCGATCTTCACCCGGAATCCTCAACGACAGAGGAACTGGCTATCTTACTTCTAAATGCCGAAACACAACAACGCTGTTAACATTGTTGTTATGGCGACAGACTTAGATAAGATGGTGGTAGCTAGCCAGGCGGACTTAGAACAAGCCCTACCACCAACCAAACCAAGCAGAAAAAGGCAGCTGGGAATCGGACCGAACTCTGTGTCTGAGACAGGTGGTCTAACCACTAGATCACAGAGGCGGTTGGTACTACTTATTCGTATATTGTGATCAACTTATCACAACATGAGACAACCGACTTCCGAAAAAAAAACACTACAAAGTGAAAAATAACTTTAATTTCGGAAGTCGGTGTCTTTGGTTTTGAATTATCGTTTTATGCCACCGACTTCCGAAATTAAAGTTATTTTACACTTTGTAGTGTTTTTTTTCGGAAGTCGGTTGTATTTTTTTTTGTAAAAAGTTTTTATTTTTCACTTTTTAGTTGTGGTACCTACCACACCCAAATTCGAATACCAGTACCTGCTATGTAAATAACAGTGACAGGAAGTTATCATCATATCATCCACATAAACCAAGTGGGAAAAATACGTATTATTGAAGCTTACTCAAAAACTATCCAAGCAAAATTAATAAAATTTATATGGGACCAATCCGGGAGCATCAAAATCGGTTCACAATTAACGGAGATATCGACGGACATACATACGCGTCGAACATATAACCTCCTCCTTTTTGGAAGTCGGTTAGAAAGATAGCAGATTTTCTAATCATGCTTTTGAGTACCTATTACAACATTATTTTGCACTGTATCATTGCCACGATTATGTGCCCCATTTCCCGGTGACTTCGAGCCTCCAATAATTCTCATTTTTCATTCATACTATTGAACACTCACTACTAAACTCTAACCCAATGAAGCGTTCCGTAGTTGAGATGAATTTATCCCAAGAACAAACATAACATTGTAGTTGAAAAACAAGTTCTCCCATACATCGATATATCCGTCCCGGTCAATTCTCCAACTGCGAAATTAAATGTAAGTTTGTAATCGCAAAAACATTTTATTGTTATGTGATAAAACTACAAATTAACGATTTTTGACCGACCATGAAAAAAAAATTCATGCTTCTAGGTCAACGGGAAATACCTTTTAGGTTTAGATTTATTTGCGAGTATCACATCGCATAAATGACGTCATTGTATTATTGCGTTGACTTAGAGGCATGATTTTTTAGAGCTCCAAGGGATTGTGGACCTACGTATTTGATATAAATTTCGTTCCAGAGCCCGAAAAAGTGTGCGTCATTAGCAGCGCAAAAAGTTTATAGAGGTTCATTAATTGAAAAAAGTGTACATCATTAGAAGGTCATTAAGTTTTTAGGGCCAGTTAAATATTGCCTCTTCCCGTTCCTAACATGGTGTTTGTAGAACAAGAACAAAAGTTTCACGCTCCGTAGTAAGTACTTACTCGTATTTCAGATTAAAATGGTACTGGCGCCAACGTCAGAAGCGTCCGTTGCATTGTGAAAAATCTCAATTTTGAAGCCAAATCCTACACCAAATTGGTGTTTGACTTTCATATTAGCTTATTTATTTCCTTTTTTATCCGAGCTGCAATTCGTGGTAACATATATTTGCTTTTCTAATTATCGTGTTTTTACAGTGGGTTGTTATGTTACTGCTGTATGTCTATATCATCCCACTGCTTGGCAAAGACCTCTCCCCATGACTTCCAGTGCTAATGTGGACCACTGGTCGATTATTTTGTCCACCTCGTCTCGCCATCTTTTACGGGGTCTACTGCGACGCCTTCTAACTGTCTCAAGGCGGGTTGTTATGCGTTTTATTATTTTTCCATCTTTCAAGTGTTCTGCTGGCTTATTGCCAAGCTCTAGTTTAAGGAAACTTAAGCCGTCTATCTAATGGTTTCTTGTATTTTCGGAAGCTTGGAGTTAGTTCAAAAAAGTATGGCTCACTTAGGTAGCGATGTTCAGAAAGTGGGACAAGGAATACTACACTTCGGATATACAACAGTTAAGCTTAATTTACTTTGTCGATAATGTGACTTTTGTTATTGATTTTCAAGTAAATATAGGAATCAAACGCGCTTCGTCGTTCCCTAATAAATACAGGAAAGGGTAAGATTATGATAAGAATCTAACCCGCTGTGGTTGAGACTCTCCAGGCAAGCTTACAAAGCACGTAGGACGAGTTTGGTAAATGTTAAAAACCGGCCAAGGGCGAGTTGGATTCGCATACGAAGGGTTCCGTACCCTCGTACAATATTTAGCAAGAAACGCTGAAAAAAACACGTTTCGTGTATGGTGAAAAAAAAAAAGTTTTGACTCTGGCTCTGAGGAAACTTTTTTTATCATTGATGTAATTCCCTAACTCATAATATGCCTGCCTGCATAGTGTGCGTTTTATACAAGACTTGAATTGCGTCTAATTCAGTTGAAGTACGAGTATGTGGGGAGGAATTTTATTGTAACATTTTAAACAGTACCCCATGTAATATGAGTCCACTTTAGCCAGTTTGAAACCTGGTTGATTTCTTGTACTATAATACTATAATTATGAAAAAAATATTTTGGAAAGTTGAATTCGAAATGTACATCCATTTTTTTTTTTTACATGATTTAGTTTGGATAGGACAAGATTGGATTTATAACTCTGAATATAGTAACGAGCACTTTTTTAGTTTGCAGTTCAGCTACTTTTGATACTTAGTATAAGTTTACACGCTACGTATCCGAAACAAAGTAATGTTCAGTAACTTTTTTTGTTATTTAAGATGTTAAGTTATTTTTGGACGTTGCCGTGATCACACTAGATAACTAAAACAAGCATTTTATATTGTTCAGTAACTTTTGTTATTTAAAATGTTAAGTTATTTTTGGCCGTGATTACACTAGATAACCAAAACAAGCATTTTATATTGTTCAGTGACTTTTGTAAAACTGAATGTTATGATGTTTTCGGATTTTATAACGATCAGCAATTTTTGACCAAATGGTGTTCAGTGACCTTAGACGAGTAGTGTTTAGTGGCCTTTGACGAGTAGTGTTCAGTTAATTTTGAACTTTTATGATAATCATTCATTTCTGGCGCTTGTCATGTTGAGCGATTTAGGTATAATACGGAGTACAGCGATTTTGAAAATCTAAATGTGGTCATCAACTATTGATGCTGACTGTACCGTCATGAGCGGTTATAGGAATACACAGTCTGTGAAAATTTCAACTACCTATTACGATTCATTAGATACAGACCACTGACAGACAGTCGGACGAACGGACACCGGAGGCTTAGTAATAGTGGTTACGTTTGGCACCCTTCGGATACGGAACCCTAATAACGCAGAATTTTACCAAGACCCTTCCGTCATCTACGCATTCTGCATCGCACAAGTAACTTGGTGCAAAAGACCCTTCCGTCATCTACGCATTCTGTAGGTACATCGCACGAGTAACTTGGTGCAAAAGTCCCTTCCGTCATCTACGCATTCTGTAGGTACATCGCACGAATAACTTGGTGCAAAAGTCCCTTCCGTCATCTACGCATTCTGTAGGTACATCGCACAAGTAACTTGGTGCAAAAGTCCCTTCCGTCATCTACGCATTCTGTAGGTACATCGCACGAGTAACTTGGTGCAAAAGTCCCTTCCGTCATCTACGCATTCTGTAGGTACATCGCACAAGTAACTTGGTGCAAAAGTCCCTTCCGTCATCTACGCATTCTGTAGGTACATCGCACGAGTAACTTGGTGCAAAAGTCCCTTCCGTCATCTACGCATTCTGTAGGTACATCGCACGAGTAACTTGGTGCAAAAGTCCCTTCCGTCATCTACGCATTCTGTAGGTACATCGCACGAGTAACTTGGTGCAAAAATAATTTGCTGGGAAACGATTTTTATTTTTGGTGTGAAAATTCGCTGTTTACGGAAGTAAAACATTGTGCTTATGGGTGCATGCAACGGTACAGAGATCTTGGGAATATTTGTAACATTTCAAAACTTGTTTTCGAAAGTGTGGAACTTTAACCTTCAATATCTCCGTAACCAGAAGGTTCCCAGGTGTGGGCCAGTACAAAAATATGACCACAATATCGGGAAGAACAAGTGACTATCGGCTTAGTTAAGGGTATTTTTACACCCGTTCTATTTGACAGTAGGCACCAAACAAATATTTCATACGTGCGCGTGCGATACAAAAATGGAGTTACTGAACTTTCAAGTAATCAGGTTTGCATATTGAATGTGCTGTCAATTTTAACGGTTTGAGTTCGAACGTTGCGTGAATTCGCTCACAATTTACGACTTCTCAGTCAGATTGGATATTCGTTTCAACTCAATTTCGGGCGTGAAAATATGAATTCCATTCAATATATTTCTTATCATAGCTATACAGTTTTTCCTATGAATGAAAATGGGTCTTGTCCGTGCAATAACGCTTTATGTCTTGGTCCAGATTTACAATTCTTTGTCCATTCATATTTCTCGATTCAATATTTTGTATAAGGCACTTGATATACGTACTCCTTTAGTTTTACAAATCAAAGCAATTATTAAGAGAGCAAGCCTACTCCTTGCTGGCTTTCTTTTTAACATACCTTACTTACATACTGCATAAAGTCACACCTTCTGCCTATGGGGTAGGCAGAGACTACAAAAAGCCACCTCCTTCAATCCATACATACTCATTTTGCTTCGTTTACGTTCATACCCGCGGTCATGTCCTGCCGTTTTACCGAAAAAAATTGCCCACTACCCAAACAAATTTTAGCAACCTTTTTTTATACCAATGCAATGTTTGGAATGATTTTAGTACGCACATTTTCATTTGGTCAAATTTTTACTTGGCCGAATATTATCAAGGATAATGTCATTTAGCCATTTGGTCTTTAATCAAATGACCAGTCAAATCAGAAACGACTATTATTAATAGAAAAAAAAAATGGAAACAAAAACAGGCTACCCAAAACTGTAGTTCAGTTTTGGGTAGCCTGTTTTTTTTCCAGTTAGACGAGATTAATTATTTAAAAAAATGCACCTAAATAAAAAAAATTAAAAAAATTCAAATAAATTAATATTATTATTACCTGTTTAGAATTTTTCCCAAATGGAAAAAAAAACCCTTGTAATAAAACGTCTTTATTTTGCGTAAAATGAGTTATTCCAACTGAAACATTTTACTAAATAAAAAAACTTTTTACAAAAAAAAAACAACCGACTTCCGAAAAAAACACTACAAAGAGAAAAATAACTTTAATTTCGGAAGTCGGTGTCTTGGGTTTTGAATTTTCGTTTTTTGCCACCGACTTCCGAAATTAAAGTTATTTTTCTCTTTGTAGTGTTTTTTTTTTTTGGATGTCGGTTGTTTTTTTTTTGTAAAAAGTTTTTATTTTTCACTTTTTAGTTGTGGTGCCTACCCCATACAAATTCGATTACCAGTACCTGTTATGTAAATAACAGTCACAATAAGTTATAATCATATCATCCACATAAACTAAGTGGGAAAAAATACGTATTATTGAAGCTTACTCAAAAACTATCCCAGCAAAGTTAATAAAATTGACATGGGACCAATCCGGGAGCATACCCTTCGAAACAAAAAAAGAATTTTCAAGTTCGGTCCACAATTCACGGAGAAATCGTAAATACATTAATAAAAAAAAAACACATACGCGTCGAACATATAACCTCCTCCTTTTTGGAAGTCGGTTAAAAATTGGTAAAAGTACTAGTTGGTAAACAAGTTATTGTTTAAACGTTCACTTGCAAAACATTAGGTTTGCGTTACAATTATTTGGGAAGAGATTTTTTGGTAAGTTTACGTAATAGGCAGGAATTACGTAATAGGAATTTGGCAAATGAAATTATGCGGAAAATTGTTTGGGAAGTGATAATTCGGCAATTTCTTTTCGATGAAACAAGGGAGACCCTATTTAAATTCCACTGGTTTCGTGTCCAAATGATTGTATCAAACTCAAAGCATTTATTTCAATTAAACCACTTACAGACAGTTTTGAATTATCGAAAGAGTTGGTCATTCAGAAAGATGAAGCTAGTTGCCCATTCCAAAGCGTAGTAGGTACATACGTATGGAGAAGAACGGGCACTCCACGGACACTCTTTTAAATTATAATTTTTACAAAAATACTTACAATAATCAAGTATTACCACGACGACGATTTCATTAGATGAACACATAGTGATAACAAAGCTTCTATAACTCCAAACCCAGCATCCATTCAAGTTTCATCTCAGATCTTGGACAACAATTTGTTAATTGACTACAAACTAGTTGGTGATGTTTCCGAGATGCGACAAGACGTTTGAATACTGTTGTTAATAACACAAACTGGTCTCTGTGATTACCACGAAGAGGGAAGTTTGTACTTGGATTTTGGGGATGTGTGGAATTGAATCACTATATGTGGTCGAAATACGAGGTATTATTAGCGCCAGCGCAAACTGTGGGTCTTGTTGCTGCAACAAGACGCAGAGCTGTCGTTTGCATCTGCAACTAGTCGTTACGACAGTTCGTGCAGGCAGCGATCATTTTCTTTGAGTATACGAGAAGACATTCATGTTGGTTATCTTGTGAGTGAATATGTAGCCTCTACTTGCTTGAGCTTATCATGCGAATACTTTCGCTGGCCTGTCACATACGACTGTTATCGGGTGTGCACGTGCACCGTGGGTCTAGTCACTGCGACAAGTAGCGAGAGCGGGCAATTCACCTAGCCTGTCGTTGCGACTCTACAACTCGACGCCAAGTGTGTGGGTGGAGCTTTGAAAAAAATATATTAAAAAAATTGCCGGAGCCTGTCATTGCGTCTGGATCGCAGTCGTATGTCGCATAGTGTGCGCCATGTCTTATAGTAAGTAATTCAAAGTTGTCTGAAGATGAGAAGTTTCAGGGTTGTGGGGCAATTGATTGACTTCAGCAAAGTATGGGCATGATAGGCTGAAATTTATCGGGTCTCGAGTACCTACATAAACTATTATTACTTTTCTTTGTCCATCGGTCTGTCAGGACCTTTTCCTCAGAAACGCGTCGAGGTATCAAGTTGTAATTGGTCGCTTGGAGCTGTAAAAAATCAAGCTCCTAAGTCAACTTAATTTAAAAATACGGCCATTAATTCCGCATATTTTGACACTCGCTAATAAATCAAAACCAGGGTACTTCCCGTTGACCTAGAATTATGAAATTTGACAGAAAGCAAGGTCTCACGACACAAGTAAAGGACAACGTCGTAATTTTTATGCAGAAATAAATTTTTCGAGAATTTTATTACTATGATAAACTTACTGTGAATACTATGTATGCGTCAATATTCATCCCGACTACGAATCATTGAGTGTGCTTACTATTGATTGCAAAGTAAGTAATTAAATACTTAATATAAGAAGATACAAAAACATCGATCAACGTTCCTGCATAAATTACAATTAAATAGAAGAGGCTAAAAGGGAAAAGAGGGATTTTTTATTTTATTTTTATTTCTTTGGGACAACAAACGATTGCGTAATAAAGCTTAATACTACTACATACATTATAAAACATTTAGGTAATAACGCAACCAGCACCTTTATCCACAAAATAATATAGTAAAAACTTAATTAGGTACAAGCAAACTTAAGAAAACAAAAGATTAAACTATTATAATTCATGTGATTTACACAACACTTAGTAAAAGGTGAGACAAACTTTTAACAACCGACCTCGAAACCCATCAAATCCAAGCAAATTTTAAAATGTAAGGATTGAGGGGGGAGTGGGGAAAACGTTGAGGCCAAAGAAGAAGAAGAGCATAATGAGATAAAATCACGCCTGTTTTCCCCGAAGGGTAAGGTAGGTGTACCTATGATGTCAGCACCAACTGACGGGGTCCGTTAGGGCCAATGTCTGCCAGGGTTGCGAGTTTGTCCGAAAGGGATATCGTGGCCCCGGCACACAGGCAACGGAAGGAACACGGGGTTTTAGTCAGTAAAAGTCTGACACGCCTAGAGCGGGAGAAGTTTTTGATAACCCAGCTAAAAAAAATAAAAAAAAACGGGTGTACCTATAGTGAACCCACATTTCACCAGTTATGTTTAAGTCCCATGTAATAGGAAGCGAGCCTATTGCCATCAACCGGGCACGAATCCAGACTCCGGGCTGCTACTGAGAAATTCCAGATGGAAAAATCCTTTGCCCGACCCGGGAATCGAACCCATGACTTCATGAACTTCATTCCAGATCAACGAGGCGGTCCTTCTACCAAACTTCACAAAGAAAAGCAATGGACACATAAAACTCTTGTTAATTAGGATGAGCAGTTTTTTCTTACAGGTCCAGATGGAAAAATTGCTATTTTCCTCGTAAGATAACATAAAAAAAACACTTTTTATCACTGTCTGTAAAAGCCAAAGCGTTAAGAGCACTTAATGTTCTGTTTAATGCTCTTTAAAGCTCTAAACATCGCTTTATCTCCTTCTCTCATATAAACTTGTGCTAAGTGATCTATATCTGTCTCGTTCTAAAAGTACTTTTTTAAATCGTTTTAATGTAAGTGTAAATCCGATTGATGGGTTTCCAAACGGGCCGGAAGAGGGAATACATTTCGTCTCTCTTAATGTGTGGAAATGTCGTTAGGAATGAGATCTGGGTCAAAGACTCACAGGGAATTGCAGCTGCGAATTTATACTGATCTGTCGGTGATAAGGACTAGCAGAAGGATTATCTGGGTTTAAAATAGGTGGTCTTCGGTGTGGGAATCCACAGTAATTAAGTCAGCTAGCATTGGGATTCCTTTGGGGTTATTTACTGTTATTTAGACACTAAAATCATTATTATCAAAGTACCAATTATTGTTGATACATTCCATTACACAGAATCGGTTGAAGTGGCGGTGCTTGGGGAGGTCTATATCCAGCAGTGGACGTCTTTCAGCTGAAATTGTGAATTATGATACCTTCACACCTCCATTTTCCCTAGGGGTAGGTAGAGGATGTACTAGAATGCCCATCCATAATTCGTCAAATATTTGTTCTTACCAATCAAACATGCATCTAAGGATTATAACGAATGCACCATGGTACATCACTAACGATAGCTTACTTTGAGACTTAAAAATGCCAAAGGTTAAAGAAGAAATCACACAAAGATTCAGTGCCTACTAGAATAAGATTACAACTGTTCCTAATAAATTAGCATCAAACCTTATGAAAGACATTACCAAGACATTCAGGAGGCTTAAAAGATTGGCTCCACAAGACTTGATATGAAGACCGACCAACTATATAATATTTAGATTCATGTGGATGAGCCAGTGGGCGCATACCAAGAATGACTAAAGACAACACAAAAGATGCTGAATGTCAATAGATGGACAGATAACATAAGAAAACGGGACAAAAAATTTAGGCCCAGTGAAAATAAGGGGCGAACGTTTTTTCGTTAACCGAGTAAAAATCCAGACTTCGGAAGATGGTCAAGTTCAGTCAGTTCTTGTGTAAAAAAAACACTCTTTTCTTGGTAATACTTTTAATCAGCACAACTATACTATTTCACAATCCAATGACGACTGACTCTGCATTACATTTTACAATTTAGAATGACTTTTGCCCCACCCAGAAATAACGATATTATCATAACCTATAATAATACATTGAGTTGCAATAATGAAAATACATTTAAAACATTGTTATAATAATAATAATTTGTACTTTGACAGTGTTGCCACAGTGGATATTATAATTCAATATTTATGTAATACAATCTCAATCTACCTAGCCTTTTCCCAACTATGTTGGGGTCGGCTTCCAGTCTAACCGGATGCAGCTGAATACCAGTATTTTACATGGAGCGACTCCCTATCTGACCTCCACAACCCAGTAACTGGGTAATACGATACCCCTTGGTAAGACTGGTGTCAGACTTTCGGGCTTCTGACGACTCGTAACGACTGTCAAAGATCCATGAATGACAGCCGGGACCAACGGCTTAGCGTGCTTTCCGAGGCACGGAGGATTCTCGGTATGTAAAGATGGTCACCCATCCACTGACCAACCCCGGCAAGCGTAGCTTAACCTGATGGATCGACCAGTGCGGCTGTTGTTACTTAGCCACGAGCTCCTCCTCAATATTTATGTAATACATTTTTTTTAATTTAATCAAAGAAATCATGACACTTGTATTAGGTGTCCTAAAAGGCTACTAAATGGTTTTATGGAAAGAGAATGAACACATTATCAAGGAAAAAGGCAATAATATTGAGGTATTCCACTAAGAGCACTGATTTCAACAGCACTTGCCCGAACCGCACCTGCGCTCTTCCACTAACCGCACTGAAACAACATTTTGATAAGTGCGATTCGGTGGAACAGTTTATCAATAATATTTTCAGTCCCCAAACGGCACCTACGTAAAATATTTTTTTAGTGATGGGATGTATTTTTTGTCCAAGGCATTATCAAACAAAACACGAAGTGAAGTCTTGTTTCGGATAATTCCACCTTATCCAACTGTAGCAAGGAGTAATGTTCCATAAAATCGACAGTGATAATAATTATAGGTACTTACACTGTGTTCGTTGTATCAATAGTATTCTATACTCATTTGTGCAAAAGAAACAATGAAGGTAGTATAAACAACAGCGCAAGGTTCTATCGCCTCGTTCATACTCATCCTGTGTGCTCGCGTGTGCTTTGTGGACGTGCTAATGAAAACTGGGAAGGTTTCAGTTGATTAGATTTCTAAAGTGAGTTGTGTGTGCGAACCAATGTGGATCTGTACTGCCATTTTATCACGATAGTTGGCGCATTGTCGACATGGCCATTGAAAGCTGTCAATTCCATACATTTTGTACTATAATATTTTGTTATTCATTAGTAATACTCTAGTTCCCTGGTTAGCCACATTTCTTATTTCCATACAGTAATATTGGCAAATTATTCAAAACAGGTAAATTTTTGACCGCTATTTGCGACGTTGCAAACTTTCAGAATAAACGCTCTTAAGTGTGCTGTACCAGGATGTACTAAACTACTAACCCCGGTATTCATTTATTTCCTAAAGATACTACGCTAAAGAAAGTGGGAAACTAAAAGAGTACAACTAAAAGTAACTTTGAATATGTTGATTGGTAAACTTCGGCAATATGGTAGAGTTCTGGTGGAGCTATTAACGTCTCGGTCAAGTTCTACAGCAGGAACGTCAAGTGCTTGTCTTCTTATGCTTCCAGGAACAACACATGTTAGCAATAACGATGATGGATCGGTTTCAACACAAAAAATAACAAAATACACAGATGTAAACAAAGCGAAAATGATTTGAAACCCTAGAAAGATAGTCTGCGTAAAATTGACGCATGCGTTTGCGAAATATAGCTCTCGAATCCATAGCTGTGCGTTTAGGACATCTCATTCGTCGCTGGGAGCTACCGTATGGCGCACGTATCAATAAGGTAAGTGTAACCGATTTTGAAATATAACGACCGCGTGCGTCAAAATTACCCATGATTATCTTTTATGTGACTTTTTTGATTTTCCCTTGTATAATTTTTTTATTTTTTTTTAAATCTTATTATAACTGTATATCATTACTTATATTAACAGTTTATTTTTATAGATATTGAAGTAAAAATATAAAACACGTTTCTACTCCCCATGGAGTAGAAACTTGGACGAAGACCATATCCTGGCCAGTCTTATGCAAAGCGACGACAAGCTTCCCTGTGAGGATACCGACAGTGAAGCAGCGGACCATGAAAGTGAAGATGACGTGCAGAGCGACACAGAAGAAGCTTTTATAAATGAGTTACAAGCAGAACAGCCGACGTCAAGTGCAAGTATAATCCTAGATGGGCAAATGCGTCCTGTAAAAAATATAAAAAAAATTATATGTCGTGAGCATAACGTTGATATGTGCCAAAGCTGTTTGGAACAGATTTTATACAACTATATTATGTTCCTAATATATATGAGATATTCTAATTGTTGATTTTGTGCAAAAAAAAAGGCTGATTATTATAGTAAATATTTTTTTAAGGAAAAAGTAAAGTGTAAAAAATTTTTGTTGACTTATAGCAGAAGATTAAAGTTTTTGTTTTTTTAAATAAATAAATAATTATAAATAAAGTATCTGCAGTCTTAATTATTCTAATATATGTATAAATATATGTAACATACGATTTTATTGAA
Source organism: Agrochola macilenta (assembly GCA_916701695.1). Classification (NCBI taxonomy): domain Eukaryota; kingdom Metazoa; phylum Arthropoda; class Insecta; order Lepidoptera; family Noctuidae; genus Agrochola; species Agrochola macilenta. The sequence goes on from OU753576.1 coordinate 18,042,150, forward strand.
ATAAATAAATAAACCTTTACCTACAGCTAATTAAAACACATGCGTCAACTTTACGCATGAGCAGGTTTACAGGTTAAAAGTAAGTTGAGACGATATTAGTAGATTAAAATATTACTGATAGCTTATAGGTTCACTTACAATATCTATTTGCCAGTTCCTTTTCTTTTTCGTGTGGTTAGTGAGTGTAGAAACCTGCTGTCAGAGTTTTTATACCCTTTATGGGCCTCTGACTTGGCTTCACATGCCGTCGAGAAATATCTCAAAGTCAAAGTCAAACAATGTATTTCAATTAGGCACACAACACTTTTGAACGTCAATTTTACAAAAAAAAAAGATTCTGGTCGCCCCATCCAAAAGGTAGTTTTCGTATGGAGAAAAATGGGCAAGACACTCCCCCGTTACTCTTTAAAAATGTTTTTACAATATTTTGTATACATTAATTATATAATTATACTAGCTTTTGCCCGCGACTTCGTCCGCGTAGAAGTCGAAAATGGTTCTAATAGGATGTTTTATTAGTTTTTTACGTTATTAATTTTGTTATAACATATAAATTATTATGTTAAAATGTTTGAATAACTATAAAATACAACAATCTTTATTATAGTGTAGGGATATAAAGATTAAATAAACTTAAAAAAAAAGAAGATATATTTTATGAACACGAAGCTCGGCTTTGATCTGGCGAAAGTTACACGGGTGTAATCTTTTTACAACGAAATCGAAATACTACACCTACCGCAGTATTTCTTTGTGAACAATATTTTTTGTTTTTCTTTCGGGTGCTAGAATCACCAGGCTACTCTGTGCGCTTACTCTGGAGCATGCCACATACAACTGGCCGTGGGAGAAGCAGCTTTCCCTTAAGTCTATTCCCGCTACCTTAAGAGTTTTACCTTGAGCTTTGTTTATAGTCATTGCGAAGCATACTTTGATGGGAAACTGCACTCTCTTGAATTCGAAGGGGTAATTTGATGGTGTTAGGGGAATCCTAGGAATAAATACAAACCTCTGTAATGCTTCGAAACCTTCAAATGCGGTACTAATATGTATAGTACGGTGACTTTCGAGACATTCCAATTTTAAAGAGTATTTGCATTGCAAGCACCAAGCCTTTATGTGAGTTCAACCTTTTTTGAATAAAATCGGATTGACTTTTCAAACATGTGTCAAAATAAAATGTAATTTAAATCAAAAGCACTAAGGAGTATTGATATCAACTTCGAAGCAAATCACTCCCAAAATAACTTTCTGCCCCTATTTAACCCCGTTAGGGGATGAATTTCAATAAAATACGAAACAGGTCTTGCATTAATTCTGTTAAAGAATGTTTATGCAAAATTTGAAGTAGATTGGACCAAGGGATCACGTTGTCCCATATAAACTTTGCCCACCTTTTTCACCCCCTTAGGGGTAGAATTTCGATAAATCCTTTCTTATCGGATGCCTACGTCATACAAAAAACACACCCTCCAAGTTTCAGGTCTCTACGATCAGCGGTTTAGGCTGTGCGTTGATCCGTTAGTCAGTCATTCAGGACAAAGCATTTTATATGTATAGATGTATGTATGTGTACCAAGCTCTCAAATAAAAAAAAATAAAATTACGATTACAAACTTACATTTGCGGTTAGAGAATTGACCGTGACGTATATCGCACATGTTTCTCAACTACTTAGTTAAGTTTTTTCTTGGGATAAATTCATCCTAACTACGGAACCCTTCATTGTGCTAGGTCCAACACGCCGGTTTTTTTAGTTACTAGCTTTACTCGCTTCCCCGTGGGACAGGTGCCTAAACATGGTTGTAATGTCGTAAGTATACATCACACAGTTCGCACAAACTCGCAAAACGTAATACTCTCATGGTATATTAGTTAGCACCCTCGTGACCCACACAACAACACGGTAGCCGCTGTGAGCGAACTTGTAAAATGGGACGATTATGTTAAACGTGTGGCGTAAGTTTACTACTAAGCTTGTATGGGGTAATTGTGGGAGAGCATGTGGTTCTGAAAGTTTAATCACGGTGGAATTTCTAATAGTTGGCAAAATAGGCTGATAATTTGCCTGATGCTAAGAGCGTTTATTCTAAAAGTTGACGACGTCGCAAATAGCTGTCAAATATTCATCAGTTGTAAAAAATGCATTTGGAAAGTTACCAAATACTTTTTTTACATCTAAAACCAAATATTCGGTGTTACGACATTAATTTACCAATGTTGTTGGTAAGAAAAGACGAGTAGGATTTTAGAATATATAGAATGTTTATTGTCTTACATGGCCTAAACTATATATACAATTTTAATGTTTAGGTAGCTCACTTAGTACATAGGTAAATCTAAATGGACCAATCACGAGCGAGATCCCCTGTTCTAACAAATGTGTTTCGACTGGCTACGTCACTCGCTCGGTTGGAAGTTGGCCACACGTAAATATAGCGCGACGCCGGCGCAGGCGCGCCTCAGTGTTCGACGCGCGCTCTCCGCGTGAGGTCGTTGATGCTTGCTCTTGCTTGCAGGTTAGCTGGTACATTAATATATAATACGGCATTTCATAATCAATATTTTAGTTTCCTAGTTAGCCATCCTACTATCCTACTATGATATTATAAATGTGAAAGTTTGTATGTTTGTTACTCAATCACCCAAAATCGGCTGGACGGATTTCGATGAAATTTGGCACACATATAGTTTATAACAGCACGACCTGGTACCACGTTAAGCGTCGAGCGCACGTCGGGTTCGCAACAAGTCAATCGTCATCCTGAGGATGCCTCGTTGAGAGGTGAAACACGTTTCGATTTCTTACAGGTAAGACTCTTTAAGAACAGTTAAGCGGATCAGGTTACTAAATATACGTCGTCTATTGTATAATATAATACAGTATGTATGTCATCATATACCTTCACATACAACTGATTACATAGACAACGTACAACCAAATAACATAATGTATTTAACACATAGCGGTACTGTACGTGCAATGTAGTTAATTAGACGTAGGTAAGTGGCGATCTAACCGAGTTACGATTTATTACAGCGGTATGTTTGTGGGGCGCAAACTGATGTTGTTTACGTATATGAAACAACGTCACACCCTTCAAATACTGCTGTCACTAAGCTGATTAATAATTATATTGGTTTACTAACCAACATTGTAAGGTTATCTACAGGGTTATTGGTTATATGTAGGCAATCCGTTAAGGGGTTGTAGGAGAGGTCATTTGAACGCGATAAACTCTACCGAACAGTTTTCACCAATGGACGGAGTGATTCATGAGAAAGGTTTTTGTATATAATTAATTAAGGTTTTGTGTAAATTGGCTTAAATATAACGATTATTGTCGAAAAAGTCGGAAAAAATTATGCCCACTGGGAACTTTACTGGCGTGTGACGCGTAAACCGTAAAAGATACATAAAATGTAGGTTCTACAGGATTGTTTATGTTACAAAGTTCAAAAAAAATCTCGGAAGGCTTAGGTCTATATTCTAAGGATAACCCACAGTAACCATTATCATCTTTCAGAATTTGTTAAAAAAATCTTTTTTATTTCCGAAGCTATCTGGACCGGTAATATATTAATCATATTATTAGGCATTTAATTTAGTTTAAAAAAAAATCATATCATTTAAATGAATAGTTTAAAAGATATCCTATATTCCAAATTACGCGTAACAAAATAATTATGGTTGACGGCAACGCGGGCGCAGCGGTAATAGTCAATTACCTTTTCCTCGGCTATTAGGTATATAATCCCGGTAGTACGTGGGAAGTTTTCCAACATCCGAGCGGGCGAAGCCGCGGGCAAAAGCTAGTATACTAATAATAAAGCTGTTTTTTTGTTTAAACGCGCTTATCTCTGAAACTACCAGTCAGATTCGAAAAAACCTTCTTGGATTTGATAACCTAACTCTTGAGGAAGGCTATAGGCTATTTAACATCACAATCAGTCTGTTCAATGAGTTGATGCCTATTGCCCCGTCAATGGTTTCTGCCATAAACCCCTCTTACACTAAAGATTTAACAGGTAATGAGGATTCAAAGTCATGTCATTCAGTGAGGGTAGTCACCAGTAAAAACAAACTTAAAAAATACATTAAAATTAATAAATACATTGTTAAAACACAAAAAATGGTAAAAAGACAAAAGTTCTTTATTAAAAATGTTAAACTTAATAGAGAAAGGCTAAATTTACTAAAACAATTAGATAGGTATTCTTTTAATTTGGAACAAAGTACTAGGAAATACAACATTGACACAGAGTACTTGCAATCAGAACTTAACCATTTACAGGAGAAACTTAGTTCAATGACTAATAAATATAATACCTCTGAACATCTAATGAGGGAATATGTTTTGGCAATGAATGAGCTGGTAAACTCACAAACAAACAACTGTGAGCAGTGTCAAACAACATCCAATGTACTTACACCGGACCATTCATTGACAACATGCGATACCACCTTACCGCAGTCATGTGTTGATTTGATATTTCCTGCTATCAATCGTTTAAATACAAAATCCAAACAAATTGTAAAAAATGATTTAGTATTATTTTGCGATGAGATTGGAAAGGACTTAGGCCCCTTGTTGACAGATGAATATCCAGGACACTCCATAATAAATTACTGTATGCCTGGTTGTTCTTTATTTGACATTATGAAAGAAATTATTAAATGTAATTTTAACCAGAACACTACATTATTAATTTTTATGGGTAATAGGGGAAATGTGAACAAAGGAGAATTGCTCCAATATTATAGAACCATGTGTAATCTTACTTTAAGAAAAATTGTGTTGTTTACATTCCCTTACAGTAACAGTTTGCCACAGGAAGAAAATAGCTTAAGATTTGAAATAAATATGGCATTGCATAATTGGACATTAAATAATAATCTGTTCCATCTAGTTGATACTAACAATTATGTTGGTAATAATTTGCATTTGACAAGAGATAGATATAATGTTGTTATGTACTATCTTTCTACCTATTATAAAAGACAGATAGCTGTGTCGCTATCATATTTTTTTTCTATTTCAGCCAAAAATTTGGCTAAACAACTTGCTTCTTTTGAGCAATGCAATGACTTTTTAAATAATTCTGCCAAAAATTTGGCAACAAGTATTGACATTAATTATCATTTAAATTAGAAATTAGGACAATAGAGGAAACCTCTTGCTTAATCAATGAAGAAAATTTAAATACTGGTTTATATCATCAAAATGTTACAAAAAGTTCTTCTTTAATATCTCACCCATCAAATTGTTGTAATCTAAATAAATGTAATAATAATACTCTAAAAATTGTTCATCAAAATATACAGGGTGTGATAGGTAAGGAATTAGAATTGGAGCTGTTCATGAACTGTAGTTATATTGATATCCTATGTGTAACTGAACATTGGTTGAAAGTCCACCAGTTCATGTTCAGCTTTAACAACCACCAGGTTGCCAGCTCATTCAGCAGAGTTAATTTGATACGTGGTGGCTCTCTAATAATTATTCGTAATAATATGAAATTTAAAGAACGTAAGGATATTGTGAGCCTCTCTGTTGAGCGAGTTATTGAAATAGCTTGCATTGAGCTTGAGCAGTTCATTGTAATGAGCGTGTACAGGCCCCCATGTGCTTCATATGATATTTTTGAGAAATATATGGAAGAAGTATTATTAAAGACTTCTAACAGTAATAAAACAGTTGTAGTCTGTGGAGATTTCAACATTAATATACTGGAAAAATCTGCTGTAGTAAATAAATTTGTAACTTTATTAAAGTCATATAATTTGTATAATACATTCTTTGAGCCGACTAGAATAACTGCCACTAGTGCTACCTGTATTGACAATATTTTTACAAACTTAAGACCTTCTAGCCATTTAATTATAAATGAGTTGGACTCTGATCACTGTGGCCAGTTAGTCACTTTCCCTCAGAAAACAGTCAGAGCTCAAAGAAAACTTGTGAGTTTTGTTCCTGTAAATAAAAGTCGCTTAGGACATTTTAAAAATAATTTAATGGAAAAGCTACCGGGTTTGCCTTATCATAACGACCCGGACCAAGCGTATGCTTCATTATTTAACCTCATCAATTGTGAGTTTAGGAAGGTTTTCACCGCAAAAACATTGCCTGTTTTTGACCGCGTTATATTTAGTGATTGGGCAACACCAGGTATTTACAAAAGTAGGCAGAGGTTATTTGAATTGTATCATGAAAAAACATATAACCATGATGAAACTTTTAAAGAATTTGTTAAGAAATATTCTAAAACTTTTAAAAGAGCTTGTTCCTCAGCAAAAGCCATACACATTAAAAATAAAATAAAATCTTCTGGAAATAAAATTAAAACAACTTGGAATATTATTAATTCAGAAACGGGAAGAACGACAGTACGGAATCGTGACTTCCATCTAAAAATCAATAATGTAGATATTAAGGCAGACGTGGAGGTGGCAACTGAGTTTGAAAATTTCTTCACTAATATTCCCATTTTAACAACCAAAACTCTGTCATTGTCGTCCTCCACTTCTGCTTACTCAATACTTAAAGAATGTGTACCAGAATGTGACAAACTTTTTGAATTTACAATTATTACTGCTAAAGACATTATAGAATCTTTTAATAAACTTGATGTAAAAAAAACTGCTGACCTTTGGGGATTATCAGTACATACCATGTCTTCAATAATTGATGTTATTTCACCCTTTTTAGCAATCGTTTTTAACTCTTGTATTGCATCTGGTGTATTTCCTGATTTGATGAAACTTAGCAAAGTGATTCCACTGTTCAAATCTGGCAGCACAACTGATCCCACAAATTTTCGGCCTATTTCGATATTACCTACATTGAGTAAAATCTTTGAAAAATTAATTTTAAAACAAATGTTAGGACATTTTAATGCACATAATTTACTTCATTTGAAACAGTTTGGTTTTACAAAGGGTCGTTCAACTACAGACGCGGGCGTGGAATTACTGAAGAGCATATTCGAGGCCTGGGAGAATTCGCAAGATGCTCTTGGCATTTTCTGCGACTTGTCCAAGGCCTTCGATTGCGTACATCATGATACTCTTATCAGGAAACTGTACCATTATGGCATGAGGGACAAGGCTCTTGACCTTCTGACTTCTTATCTGAATAACAGAATTCAGAGGGTCGATGTTAATGGCAAGAGATCTGCAGGATCTGCGGTCACCATAGGCGTTCCGCAGGGTTCAATTCTAGGTCCTTTCTTATTTCTAATTTACATAAATGACTTACCTTACTACATAAGGGATAATCACAAGATCGTATTATTCGCAGATGACACTTCCCTCATTTTTAAAATCAAACGTCAGTTAGTTAACTTTGAACAAGTCAACGATGCACTCTCTAAAGTTGTGCATTGGTTTAATGTAAATAATCTTCTCTTGAACGAAAAAAAGACTAAACTCATTAAATTTTCAACGCCAAATGTCAGGCAGCTAACTACCAATGTTCAAGTTAATGGAATAGAGTTGGACCCTGTTGAGTCAACAGTTTTTCTTGGAATAACTATTGACGGTAAATTACAATGGGGCCCACACATAGAAAAATTGTCAGGAAGGCTTAGTTCGGCCGCCTATGCTGTTAAAAAAATTAGACAGATAACTGACGTAGATACAGCCAGAATTGTTTATTTTAGTTACTTTCATAGTCTTATGTCATATGGAATTCTTCTTTGGGGAACCGGTGCCGACATTAATACTATCTTTGTTCTACAGAAAAGGGCTGTTCGAGCCATTTACAACCTAGGTCCAAGAGATTCCCTTCGAGAGAAATTCAGAGAGATAAATATTCTGACTGTAGCCTCACAATATATTTTTGAAAACCTATTGTATGTACACAAAAATATATCAAATTTTAAGAAAATGTCCGATATTCATAGTTTAAATACCAGGAATAAACACAACCTTGCTGTACATCGCACACGTCTCCACAGAGTAAGCAACTCGTTCATGGGTCAATGTATACGCTTTTACAACAAACTTCCCATTGACATTCGAAACTTACCCATTAAACGATTTAAAAACTGTATTAAAACCAAACTTTGTAAAAAAGGGTACTATAAAATTTCAGATTATTTAGAAGATAAAAAAGCTTGGGATTGAGCTGCTCGCTCTGCTAAGCCTTGTGAAAACCATAAAACTTGACATTTTAATTATTCATCACAATAAACCAGTTTTATATACACATTGACATTGTTGAAAATTATGTTCAAAATGACACGATTACTTTGTAAAGTATTATATTATTTTAATTATTGTGAATGTGAGGACTATGTGGATATTTTTATTTTCCCTTTTCATTTCTTTGTTTCTTTCTCAGTTTTAATGATGGTCTGGCAGTTTGAGTAGTTGATGCGGCCTACCCAAATATCCTTTCCTTGGTATTGTTCGTCGAGTTGAGCTCCTTAAGTTCTGAGTTGAGCTCCACGATTACTGACAAATGCTTGCACTGACTGGACAGGTCCACTCAAATCTGTGTGGTTCTTTCCTCAAAAGACCATTTCAGACACTAATCTACATGGTCCTCACATGACTTGACCAAGATTATGTCTGGACTTTAAAAGAGACTGTGACCTCTGAGTTTGTTTCGGCCTTTCTTCTCAGAGTAGTCAGATAGGAAACACCGACCTCACCAAGCTTATTTTTAATATTTTTTTATATGACGTGTAAAAGTGATTCCGATATCCTATTTACAGAATAAACAATTTCATTTCATTTCATTTCATTTCATTTCATTTCATTTCATTTCACGATGGACCCTAATGAGCCGGAGTAAAACGAAAAAAAAGTCAGAAAGAACGCTAAGCGACAACGTAGTTATAGCGCGGGCGGACGATGCGAATGCGAACGGTCGGTGGAACAAGAAATTTCACGCGGACAAAGTCACGGGCAGAAGCTAATGCTTAATAATATGCTAATTACTACATTTTGTGGTAATTAACTACGTAAGATATTATAATACAAGTGAAATAATAGGAGGTGTACCTACCTGCCTACCTACCCAGTTTAGAAGGTTCGGCTGACAGTATTTCTACAATCGATATGCGACGGGGATTTTTCATAAAACCTACTAACAAAAAATAAATTAAAATCAAAGATAATAATTATGGTTTATTCAACTTTGCGAATACCTACACAGAATTGTGATCAAATAATAACATAATTTGACAATACACACTCTTTATGTAATCTAAATTCAAATAAACAAAATTTTCTTTTTCGTGTTCTTAATGGCCAGCCATATAGTCGGAGGTAGGTAACATGTAGGTAGTATGTAGTGCCTCAGTAACTCACGTGTGAAACGCAAAGAGGTTGCAATTAAGATTTCAGGCCCGCCCTTCTGTAGTGAGGTTAATGTATAATTTAGTAGGATTTCCTTCAACACTGCTACGTTGGAACTTTCTTTAATGGATCCGTTATATTTTCTCAACTCAAACTAAAAGCATTTATTTGATTGAAACTATTTACAGGCACTTTTGAATTATGAAAGGAGTCGTTCATTCAGAAAGATGAAGCTAGTTGCCCTTTCCAAAGCGTAATAGGCGCCTATGGAGAAGAACGGGCAAGAACTATGTAAAAAGACGTGCACGTTAAAAACCTCAACAGTAAGTAAAACAAAAAGATAAAAAAATCGGGAGATCTCGTGGGACTCCCGTAGCCTATTTGCGTAATACACGATCAAGAATCTGAATCGTTGAAACAGATTGTTAATTCATTGCTTCATAAGTTCGAAAAAAATCTGCCCAGCAATGTAAATAATGCAATGAATGTTGTTGAACTGTCAAAATGAAACAGATTAGTCGTTTACGAAAATATGTTACGTAATTAGATAGCAGGTTGGAACGAACTTCCTTTCGCTGTATTTTATGTATTAAAACAGAACGAAGAAGATTTTAGCTTCTAAAAATGTATAATAGATGGCTCTGTATTCAAAAACCAAAAACAAAAACTTTTGCTAATTGAAACGTGAGACGTTGAATTTATTTCGGACATAACGCTTTTTCGTGACGTGAAGATTTCTACCAGTCAACTCCAACCGCAAGCCGCGTTAAAGAACTTTGTTCCAAATACAATACAAAAATAAAATAATTAAAATAAACCGTGGCAGCTAAGAGATGACCAGCCCCAACGGACGGCGCCCGTTCACGAATAGTTTCATCGGATAGGTTTCTGTTAACAATGACCAACACTTGAAGGGGTTACTTCATTGGACGTCAGTTGAGTGGGGACTGCTGCGAATAGAACTCTAAAAGTCAGCTGTGCCCCGGATAAGTTTGTATTGGAGACTGTGTTCTGGATTGAATCGTCTCTAAACAATCGGGCCCGTTTATCAATCAGTAGGGGTCTGGCCATGTTTTCTTATTTTGACGTCGAGGTTTATTATGTCCTACATTTTGGGAAGTACGTTTTTTGGGGGACCCACTTCTATTTTATGCTGTATCTTGCCAGTTTATATATCCCCTTGATACATATATATTTCACTGGATATATTATGCTAGAGGAATACAGCAGTTTAACACGGGGTCTTATCCACAAAAACCGCACTGTTCCTCTGACACCCAGGATTTCTGCGCTTCGCTCAATGACAATGGCACTTAATGTAGTGGCCTTCTTCACCTAAATTATATATGCCTCTCCTGTAGCTTGATCTCACCCAAAGAATATGGATGATGACAAAACATTTTTGTTAGGCCGTCTTTGAGATTATAAAAACATATTGGACATGTATTTTTTCTTTTTTTACGTAATCTAAATATTACGGCGATACATTGAGGTAAAATGTGCCATGACGTCACGAGTATGTAGATTTTATACATACTGGTGACGTAGATACCCCCACTCCCCAACTTAAAAAGCGTTTTATCTAAGTCATTTTTTATTAATATGATAAAGCAAAAAATACGTGTCTAATATTTTTTTATTATCTGACTGACGGACTAATTAGTTTTTTTTTTTTACCCAGGCGTCATCCCTATTGATTAAACGCAAGGCCTATTATTGCTTGACCTTATATCCATCTTTCTTTTTGTCTCAGGATGGCCGCCTCCGCAGTGGGGACATGCTCCTCCGAATCGGCGCAGTATCTGTGGTGGGGATGTGCGCGCGGCAGGCGGCAGCAGTACTACGGCAGTGCGGGGCATGCGTGCGACTGCTGGTGGCCAGGCCAGCGGCCTCCAGTGGGATGCCCATGCCGGACACGCGGCAGTCCATGCAGGTAATATTGTTACAAGTTACGACACTAGATCCACTCAGGAGAAATGTAATTCAGTCTCTCCAGCGACGTGTGTCGGGAAGTGTTCTGGAGCTGGTCTCATAAGAGTACCCGAAGTCCTCCTCCATGTTGTGATGAAGACCACTGGGGTGCTCTTATGGTGAAGTAAAAATCAAACTCTCCCTGGTTTTTCCCCGAAAACCGGATGGGTTTTGGGCGTTTTCCCCTGAAAAACAAAAACAAAGATTGCATGCTATGCCAAAGGAGATGCGATAAGTTCAACTTTGGAAGTTTAGTGCCTTTTCACTTGCGTGGTCACCTTTAATGTCATTACGCTATGATTGCACCTGCCCAAGCTTCATTATAGATACTTGACCGCTATAAACAGCCAGCGACATAATTAATCCGTCAATAAGTAACGCAACTTGCTCACAAAGCTGCCCACATTCCTTCACATAACTCACAGTTCGCAGGCGCGGGCGCCGCACCTTCCTCGCTAATTGGCGAGCCCGGCACAAAAGCTAAGAAACTGCCGCCTCCAATTAAAGTAACTGGGTCGAAGTTAAGTGACGTTTAAAATAGACCAGGTGTGAGTTAGAGAGGTCTCGTTTTGAATCAAAGAGTTGGTGTTTAGAAGTATTAAAGTGGTTCAAGCTGGCTGAAAACATTGTGAGGAAACCGTCATGCCTGAGAGATATTTCTCGATCCCATGTGAAGCCAAGTCAGAGGCCCATGGGCGGCTTTAAAACTGACACCAGGTTACTCACTAACCACACGAAAAGAAGAAGAAGCTGGCTTTAAAATTCTTAATTTATTGTAACTTGTTTAAGTACTACTCATACCTACAGTTTGGGTACATTAACAATCAGTAAACCTAGAACGAATGCCCGCAGTAAACGTTACGTAAATTAGAGGGATTTGAAAATACTCGTTTTGCACATATTATTTAGCTTTAAGATATTTTTCATATTCTTTAGGTAGGTGTTGTATTTTCGATTAAAAAATCATTCAAATTTACGTTACGATAAAGCCGTGTTATTATATTATTCAGTACAAAAATGCTTTTTGATAACATATTGTTTGAAAAGTAAACGTGCTTCATACCAACAATATAATTCCAAAATCCCAAGCGAGTTGAAAACGGAAAGATGTATATTATTATTCTTTTATCTTTCAACTCGGAATTGAAACGTTGTGGGCGTCGCCCGCCATTCCTCATAAAAGATTTAATAACATGTCGGAATTATTCAATCATGATAGATGTGTTTTTAAATATTATTTAAATAAACAAGATTTGTGTACAGAGAGGGGAAACAGCTGGGTGTTACGTCAATAGGTGTTTATTACTGTAGCGATACATTTTTCTTGGATAGCCATTTTTTACCTACAATTTAATTTCAACACTTTATTAGTGTCTTTTGTGTACATGATAATTATTCAGATTTGTTAAAGTTGTAAATTTAGCAATCATGTCATTTCGTTTAAAATAGGTTTTTATTTTTATTAATTTATTCATATTTTATGTATTCAGTTTTTTTTTCTCTATTTTGAGAATGTGAGAACGCTGTAGGCTTAGTGGACCGTAGATTTACTGACCATCTTCTATTTTGCCTACTTGTTGAAAGACCTACACTGTCCCCGCATACCTATTAAATACTGTTATTTGAAAATATTGTAAAAAAACATTATTTTTAAAAGAGTAACCGTGGAGTTTCTTGCCGGCTCTTCTCCATAGGAAAGGACCAATTGGAACCGTGCACCTAGCTTCTGACGTTTCATAAGTGCCCAAGTAGGTTTATGTGAAATAAAATATTTTAAATTTGAATTTGAAATGTGACTCTTCTTCTTTTCGTGTGGTTGGTGACTAACCTGGTGTTAGAGTTTTAAAGCCGCCCATGAGCCTCTGACTTGGCTTCACATGCCGTCGAGAAATATAACAGTTCACAGAACAACAACAGAACACCCCCTACTACAATCCTAATATACTCCTTTTGATTCGTTTACGTTTCAATTAGTGTCTATGATATTCCTGTCGTATCTAAATAATCTGAATAAATAAATAAATAAATATTAAATATGTCCTATCTAAATAATTTCTTGAATAGTTAAATAACTTCCCTTAATAACTTTTGTCCTCATTAGGTACCTGTTGCTTATCTCAGAAGGTTCTAATTTCTTGTAAAATACTGATTTACAATCTCATTTCGTAGGATTGAAAGCGTCTTCCAAGAAAACGCCTGGGATAATGATGTAGGCATCTGTATGCCAAATCCCTTTTATTATGCCATTCCTTGTAATTCGGCCTTCTTAAACCGGTAAAATCTTTTCAAAGTTGCCAGGTGGCTTTTCAAAGGTGAAATTCGACGTTTATCTTTATGATGTGATCGGTTAGATCTTTTATTTTAAACTTCGAAACAGATTTTGATGTTTGATACGGTTTTCACCATCACTTAGATAATTTATTCCGGAAGGTTTAGGTGTATAAAATGTCAATATTAAGTAAACTAAAATATAATTATGAAAATCTCAATGTTTTGTCAAGTCTTGAAAACCGTGTGAAACAGAGGCAGGTCGCTAGTTTATAAAAAAACGAAGGGTTCCGTTCCACCGCACAATATTTAGCAAAAAACGCCGAAAAAAAAGTTTCTTGATTTTTATATTTTTTATTTTTTTTTATTTGTTATAGCGACAATAGAAGTTTAATCTCTCTATCTATTACGGTTCCTGAGATACAGCCCGCTGACAGACTGACATACGGATGGACTAACAGCGGTGGCTTAGTATATAGGGTAACATTTGGCACCCTTCGGGTACAACCCTAATAAAGCGCGACATTGCCTTGATTCGATTAAATGTATGAAATATATCTTTTTGATCGGAAGCCGCCACCTTTGTTATTTCATACGTCGAGAAAGGAGGTCGTTGATAAAACGTACCGTTTTCATAGCCAATCCGGATGAGTGGATCATATTTCATTGGCAGCAGTTTCCCGCTTACGGGATGATTTTCTTTCCGAACTGATTTCGGGGAAAGATGTTTTTATGTGTTTTTATTGGTGACTATGTTTTTGTGTCAAAGATATATTGTCAGATATACTTCAATGTCGTGAACTCGTGATACACGAATGGACTTGTAAGTGGGTCTGTGGTTTTTGTCTACCCCATGAGAATTAGGCGTGTGTTATGTACTATCAAAGAACTTCATAATTATCTAACCAGTTTCAAAACAAAATCCCGCGAACACGATGACCACATCTGTTACCGGCCCGGTTCTATAGCTGCCGAGCGCTGCAAGCAAGAATAGTCCTTACGGTGGTTAGATATGTACTTCTTGGATGGTGCGTATGTGGAAGGTAAATGCCGATGCTTTAAACTGATTTTGTTGGAAAATACTCGCAACACTCTCAGACCATAAAAAATCAAGACGCTGTCAACAGTAACGTGAGGCCGGTTTCGTACTGCCGGGGTCCGTAAGGGCCAATGCCTGCCAGGGTTGCGAGTTTGTCCGAAAGGGATATCGCGGCTCCGGCACACAGGCAACGGAACACGGGTGGGTTTTAGTCAGTAAAAGTCTGACACACCCTCCCGCTCCGCCCAGAGCGGGAGAAGTTATTTGATAATTTCCCACACCCAAAAAAAAAAGGCCTGTTTCGTAAACATGTGTGCACTTAGTGAGGTGTAGTTGGATTGTAAATGTGTGCGTGTGAGCGTGTATGCACAGAGCGGAGGTGTAGTTTTGTCATGCTTCACTGTATTGTTCACAATGCTGTCTTGGTTTTTTATTTGGTCTAAGGTCATACTATTAATTCCCTACCACTGCAATTCTTGTAAGCTAGAATCTTCAGTGGTGACCAATCAGAAAAAGGGCCAAGGCACTGTAACCCTGCGAGTGAATAAATACAACCGTCTTGAAACCCGACAAAACTTGAAGGAGCAATATGCTTGCCCGCGGGTTCGTACTGTTATAGGTCTTCACGCGTTTGGTTTAAAAAAAAAGAATTAATTACTTTAAACCAATGATATATTTCAGGATATTATAATTCAGGATAATTAAAGCAGGAACGCGAAAGACCCATGGGCAGAACCGTCTGCCATGAAGGTTGAACGTGAACTAACTACCATTCCCATGACGTATCAAACCGTCATATTAGATTATAAGCTGGCAGCGCCGACTAGGTGCTGATTCAGCACCAGCCCTTACAGAGCAAGGGTATAAAAGTACGTTGTACTACAGACGTCAAAGTGACCCTGTTTAAGGCGTTCCGTCGATCCTTTTACACGAGTGGCTTGTGGGTATCATACAGGCGCCGAGCCTACAACATCCTGCGTGTTCAATTTAATCATGGTTTTAGGATGCTGTTGGGACTGCCATGGCGTTGTAGCGCTTCGGGAATGTTCGCGGAGGCTCGCACAGATGTTTCAATGCCACCATGCGAAAGAAAGCGGCCTCCTTACTACAGCGCCTTCATACCGTACTGTCCCTTTTAGAGACACTGGTTGGGGACAGTCATAGGTCTACATAAATAAATATAATTCGTGAAAACTAACAATACTAACCTACTTTAAGCACCATTGTTACTAACAAAAATATGGACCTTATAGTCTGAAACAAAGTTTTATTTAATTTCATTTATATGTAGGGTACTACGACAAAAACGCCAAAAATTAAGGCATAAATTCACGTATCACTCCGGCTATTATAGGAAATCCGAAAAAAAGTCGGGTAAAAAATAGAGAAGTAGCAAATAACTATAGTTTTTAACGAAGAAGAAGCTAACAAAGCTCGCACAATTCAAGGAAGCGTAAAAGCAAAGAAAAATTTAAGTAAAAACCACTCCTATTAAGTCACATCCTACCAAGCCTCACGACTTGCATACACTAAAATATACGAAGCATTTCCACAAGCATGCATCCTTGGCTCCACTTGGACTCGACAGTCTGGCATAATTATAATTTAAAAATATACAGTGGGACTTTTCAGAGCAACTTAAAATAAATTGGAGCAACTTAAAACAAGTGCTATACTTATGTTTTTATTCTCTACGTCATCCACTCAATTACTTAACAAGTTACAGTTAAAATATTAACACAAGAAAAATATCGAACGGCCCCATTTAGCCGAGTCCGTCCTCCACGATCGACCAACACTTATCACCACCCAAAAACGTAAAACCATCCATCTTATTATTACCATTTTCGGTCTATAATGAAGATCGGCACCTTAAGAACAGCAGCTCTTAAGGGAGCATATAATTGAGAAGATGTAGCTATTAGCACGGCATCCGTCTCAGACCGGAGCGCGCCACTTCCGGGCGGATGTGACGTAATTGCGTCAGACAGGTTTCATAGGCCTTCACTTGGATGTTCTGCTTTTGAATTATGACGAGATGAAGGGAGCGGAGGGTGGTTAAGTGTTATTTTTATGTCGTTACTCGTTGCGAAGTTTTTATGGTTTTGACAGTTATGTAAGTGGAAAAGTTAGTCATTTCACATCATTATTTGTACTGATTAGAATTATAATGCAGAATTTTGAGCATCGAAGCAACAATTCTGTCAGTTTTAGAGGTCGTCTTGGCACATACCAAGACGACCCCAGATCACAAGCAACACCTTAGCACAGAAAATAATAGTAAGAATCAGTTTTATACTGATATCAGTCAGTTTTACTAAATAAGGCCCAGTACATCTGCAACAGTATAATGATTTTTTAAATCCTTTTCACTCAAACATATCTCACTTAAACTCAACCGCCTCTGATGGCAAATTTAGAGTAAAACTGTCATGTCAGAAAGTCCACTACAATATCTCTCCCTTGAGAAATTAACACTCCATACGGCATATTGGTCTCATAATTATGTGCGACAAAGGTAATACTTAATTATGCCCTTGTGTTTCATAACTAACCAATTTTATTTATCCTCACAGCCACTAGGAGCAACTCCAGCACCAGTGGTCCCGTCTCGGCTCCTCACAGACCCGATCGAGCTGGAGCGTCGTCTGTCAGAGGCAGGACATGACGGCTTTGGAGCGTTATGTGAGGACACGTCTCCACCTTCCCCGCCACCGACTATCATTGAGGAGAGGCTGCATCATAGGGTAAGTGGGGATTAACATTAGGAGATTATTGATTATGATGCATGGAACCATTGAAAGTTCACTTCTCCTAAGCTGGCTGGGGCTGAGAGCTGTTCTCTTGAACGCAGTTAGATGATTGTGCTGATCACGTTCAGTTTCATTTGTGAAATCCGCTCCAAGTCAATTTACAAACGTTGCAATGGCCTCACCGTTGTGAATTTTCGTCAGATTTTGTATGGCAAATTCTTCGATCAATAATGCATTATTGATCGAAGGGCAAATCCGTCAAAAACTCACAACGGAGGGACAATTGTAACGTTTGTAAATTAGTAGACTTGGCTCCATGTTGGCTTTGATAGACATGGTGTGATGGCGGTTCTGACGATGCATTGGCAATAATAGTTTTTTTTTCGTTTATGGTTTTTCGCGAAGTATTTTTTATTTTGCAACTTTGATACTAATCTGATGATACAGGATATGTTCTTCTTTTCGAATCGATGATACAACATTCGTTTAGTTAACTATTTTACCTTGGCCCAGTAGTTGGCCACGCTGATCGGCAACAAGTCCCAAGTGTTACATATACCTACAGGATATATAACAGACAGTTCTGTATTGCTAAGATAACGTTAAGTTCGTTTCCTAGCTAAACCAGTTCAGAAATAAACATCACTAGTTTTCCTCCTAAATCGGTTATATGAGCTCTTCGATCGAGTTATTTATTTCTCATTGTGAACATTTTCATCTAGCACAGTCTCTTGCCAAAAACACTCGCTATATTCATCGATGAATATCTCTAGGCTATTAGAACAAGTGCTTTCCACGAACTGTAGTTTTATTGCATTTCCGAAGCAACGTAAAAGTCACACAAATGTCTCTTTAACCTATAATTTTTTTATAATTGCATTCAAGACGCAATTAAATTGCTCGTTGCTCTTGACAAAGAGTGGCAACTCTAACTTCATCAGAATAAAAAGGTTTGTCTGCAAAGCGGAAGAAATAAAAAGTCTTTCCATGGATTCCTTTGTATAATCTACACTTAAAGATGTCATCTTACGGCCAAGTTTACATAATAAGATGGCTTATTTGATGCGGTTTCTTTAAAAAGTTGACGCAGTTTTGAACTTTAAAGTGCACTTCGGTAGGTCCAGTTTCTAGATATACTTTTTAAAACCGGTTAAGTAGTGTGGATTCTTTTGTTTTAAAATCTTTGGAACTGTGCCCAACAGTTTTAGCTAGCTTTATGTAAATTGTCACCTAATCCAGTGCTTAGCAAACGTTTTCATTTAAAATTTTCTATATTTCTTCCACCTTATATTCACTTTAGCTTTATACACAATATTATGAATGATAAGATTTTAAGGCTTAAGTGTTAGGTGTCAGACATACTCCCACGGCTTTCTCAGACAAAGGACCTTCAGTAAACATGTCATTTCTGATGAGACACAAGACGACAGTGAACGGCAGGTAGGGGTCAGATTTCAGAATCAGAATTTCTCATTTGCAAAGACTGTAAGTGACAAATAAAGTTTCCCTAATCTACATATATGCGCTGCTAGCAGAAAAAGTATATAAGTTTGAAAGCACAAAATTGAATCCAGTACCTAATTGTCAATTTATGCATCTCTTTCTTGTGGCTGCTTAACCTGCTTTCCCTATGTTGGTTTAATATTTAGAGGTATGAGGAACAGAGTTTATAGTTCACTCATCCTTATCAACTTAACTTAACTTATTAGAAAAGGGAGGATTCTCCGACCAGACGGGTGTCGTGTGAAGCGGGCAACTGCCCAATGGCTGTAGTCGGGAGCTTGTATACAGGGTGGCAGGAACATCGACGCGAAGACTGATACCATGGATTCAGTACATGATTCTGAACCCCCCAGCGTTGAAAATTTTCGTCGGTTATTTAAAAAAAAATTGCTGTATCATAGAAAAGTGCAACACCTTCGCGGTCAAAATGTATGGAACAGCAGATTTTTTAGTTTTCCCGTCCCTGCCACCCTGTATATGCTCATCGCGCGGTAAACTGTAATTGCGCGATGCAGGATTTGTGTGACGCAGGATGTTGTGTGACGTCAGGTCTTTGATGCGTAGTTCGCATGTGGCGATGTAGATGCCGCCACAAATAAATTAAAGTATCCAGCAAGGGCAATCAACTTATGAACAAAGCGATTACATGCTAAGGGCATGGCAGGGCATCCCTGTGGGATACCTACGGAGCTCGGCTTACGATGCCGCTGAATAAAGATAAGCAACGGATAGGCTGAATTGGGTTAGGATTATTTCAGAACATTTTCAACATATACACTATGAACATATACACTATGAACTTAAACACTATGGACATAATTATAAACTATGAACATAATACACTATGAACATTATACACTATGAACATATACACTATGAACATATACACTATGAACATATACACTATGAACATATACACTATGAACATATACAAAGCAAAGGGTGTAGTTATGTAAGGATCATAGCAAGTGGCGTTCTGTAGTTTCTGCTTACCCCCATGGTAGGAAGTCGTGAGTTTATGAATGTATGTATTTGCAACTCCTAAAA
Organism: Agrochola macilenta; assembly: GCA_916701695.1. Taxonomy (NCBI): domain Eukaryota; kingdom Metazoa; phylum Arthropoda; class Insecta; order Lepidoptera; family Noctuidae; genus Agrochola; species Agrochola macilenta. Next base: position 18,062,038 of record OU753576.1, read on the forward strand.
TCGATGTTGAGTCGATGTCGAAACGTAGTTTTGTATCTTCGTTCATTAGTTTCAACTATGTTTAATCACTACGATAATTTATAATCTCTATGTAAGAGTTAAATAAAAATGAATCCCTATTTTTCTGGTCACGCCATAACTTGAGAACGGCTGCACCTAATTGGATTTTTTTTTTTGTTGTGTTCGTTATTCTTAGGACAAGGTTGTAGGTAGGTGCAGGTAGGGTAGGCAGCTAGGTATGTAAGTAGGTAGGTAGGGTAGGTAGGTAGGTGGGTACGTAGGTAGGTGTAAGAAGGTAGGTATGTATGTAGGTAGGTAGGTAGGGTAGATAGGTAAGTAGGTAGGTAGGGTAGCTGGATAGGGTACCCGTGCGAAGCCGGGGCGGGCAGCAAGTATTTTATATATAATCATTGTTATACCAAAATTATTTCCTAGATTTAAACTGGACCTATTGTATCTTTTTCACAAATAATTATTTATTTATTTCCTTAGCCGGTGGCATCAATAGTGGCAGTAGTACCACGGGGAGCTCTGGCGCCGTCTCCTCGACCACCAGCCTTCGTACCGCTGCCACCACAGCCGCAGCCTCCACCTGTTAGGTAACAACAATAGTAGCTGAGAGATGTTCTTTTGTTTTATTTTCATCTTGATCTGTGTGATAGATGATATGGCTAGGAAGGTGGTGACTACCGAGGTAACGACTAATAGAGAAGTATGGAAGAAATAGATATGTTGCGTCGACCACAAATATGTATATTAGAGCAGTAAAATGAAATTGATCAGTGGTGAGAGGAGAAAATTTCGTTAATGGAACCCTCTGCCTAAAAAAGTTTGCATATATTCATTGGCACTTAAATTGCCATAAACTGCATGTTTTTTTTACCGTCTCGAAAAAAATAGGGTATAATAGGTGAATGGAGTAGAGAGAAGCCTATGGCATTTTTTTTTTTTAACTATATAAATTATCGAAATTCAAATCATACGCACCCTACTAAAGGCGCGGAATTTATCAATGAATTCGTAGCTTTCCTTAGCGGCCGATAGGTAGTCGCCGCACTTGCCAGCGGACTCTTTGATATCCTTTAGCAGGCGCATAAACCGCCCACGTGGTCAATGCTACTAAGCAAATATTCCCTATTATGGCTTCTGTTCCACTTACACAACACACCATATTATTCTCGAGACGGTAAAATATTTCAGCCGGTAAAAAAGATAAATCTAATGTTAAGGTAATAATTATCTTAGTGTTTTATAGCCCCTTCACCACGGACGTTCATTGTAGGTATACAGGGTGTCAAGGACATCGACGCGAATACTGTTACTACTGTTACCATGGATTCAGTACATGATTCGGAACCCCCCTGCGTTGTAAATTTTCGTCGGTTACAAAAAAATCTCCTGTTAAAAAAAAGTACAATAGGTACCTACGCGGTCAAAATTTCTTTATTTATTTATTTATAGTTAATTAAAACGGTACAACACCAATTACATGAATTAACATAGAAATATAAAAAGATTAATATTGACAATTATATACTTTGTATACTTTCTCTCACAGAACACAAAATGTATGGAACAGCTGTTTTTTTTTCAAATAACCGACGTAAAAGTTCAATGCTAGGGCGTTCAGAATCATGTACTGAATCCATGGTATCAGGCTTCGCGTCGATGTCCTTGCCACCCTTTTTATGAATAGATATCTTGTTGATACATTTTCTTTGAGACCTAATTCTTTAAGCGTGAGAATGAAATTGGGTACCATAAAATGTTGGCAGTTATAACTTAAGTTCCAACTTGGCAAGGCTCCGTCCTACATACAAACACAATTCAGTTCCAAAAGCAACTTGAACCAATCTATACTCCCGTGTATTCAACAGAATGTTTTATTTGTGACAACAACAAAGTCCAGACAGTGGAAAAATAAGTATCTAAAACTAGATTTCCAAATAAAAATACTTTGGACAGTCGCACTTTGAGCTTTCTCAGATTACCTACTAGGCTCCCAACATACAGGGTAGGTTCATAGTCTGTTCCAAAATTTTCTGATAAATGTGTAAACAAACCCTGTTCAGGTTAAATTCTTACGCAATCATTCGCTAAAGCTAATTAGTAACCCATTCATCTGTATTTAGAAGGTTTCAACGTTATATCTCGCCAGTTTTTCCAAATATTATGTAACTGAAAAATCATCGACGAAAATTGAGGTTATACAATTAACCTCAATTGCTAAATGAAAAACTTCTGGTGATTTAAAATTAGAATGTCGGGTTTCATTAATCAAATCAGAGCACTCAAATTGTAAGGGGCACTACAGATTGGGATCCACAGGTACTTTTTCTTTTTCAAAGTATCTGATGAAAATGTAACCAAATGGATCCATTTGGTTACATTTTCATCAGATACTTTGGAACAGAGTATATATCTATTCCGTAAATATCTTCTCCATCCACCAGGTTGCCACTAGACATGGCAGTGCGCGGCACGGGTGAGCCCGAAACCCTCAGTTACGAAGTGGAGCTCAGCAAGGACTCCGCGCTTGGACTCGGCATCACCGTTGCAGGATACGTTTGTGAACAAGGTACGTCTTGATATTAATGAATAACACCAACCTAGGAGAGATCCATCAGAACCACATTCACGATCAGACTGATTTGATTCAACGAGTTGCTTCTAATAATTTTTCCGGCTATCGTAAGCGATCCAACTTGAAGCCGAAAAAGCCACATACGTTACGGATTTAGGTTGGCAGTCGTTACGGGTCGGAGCCTGAAATTCTGAGAACCAGTCTTGCCAAGGGATATCGTGTTACCCAGTAACTGGGTAGTGGAGGTCAAATAGGCAGTCGTTTCATGTAAAATACAGTTATTCAGTTGCATCCGTTTAACCCCAACATAGTTGCGAAAAGGCTAGGCATATAATGCTGGTACTGATTTTGGTCAGATCAGAAGAAAGTAAAACTGACAATGTAGTCTTTAGTTAAGTCACTGGAAAGCTCTCTCCCGATTGGAATTCCGCACGGTTTGTCACAAAATAATCCTGTGTTATGCCTCTCATAAAATACCGCATGAACTCTACGGGTTCACGGCTATCACAGCTATGGCGCACATCAATCAGACAACGACGTCAAACATTGTCGCGATCATGGATCGGTGCTGTTTGCACATCGCCGACGTCTCTCCGCCTCGTTATGTTGCGGATGTCATGCTATATCGATCATGGTGTTTTGTTGAGACATGCGAGGAGTAAAAATCATACTGAAAATCTAATATGGCAACTTGTCCGTCATTCCAAGTCTGCGTACAAGCAGAATTCGATTCTAATCCGTGAGAGCAGAAGTTTTAATAAACTGTCTAGTGAACATGATTTTGATATAGGTATTTAATATCAGTGATTCTCGGGTTATGCATTTGTTAATGAAAAGCTTCTTCACGGAAAAGTAATGATGTTAGTTTGTATTAATCGATCGTGTTCTATTTATGATATAGGATTTTTGTACCGACCTTTTTCGTTTTTATTTTAGTGTTTCTCAGCGGAAACTTGTAAATTGACTTCAATTTCATATTTTTTAAGAACACTGCAATATATGTGAGATGCAAGTTTCAAACAGAATAAAATAAAATTAAAATACTACGCGGCAACTAGCTTCATCTTTCTGAATGGCCGATTCTTTGAAAATTCAAAAGTGCCTTTAAATGGTTTAATTGAAATTAATGCTTTGGGTTTGAGTTTGAAACTTTGAGTTCAGATAGGGGTGCTACATACATGTTCGGGTCATGCGGAGGTCGGGCCCCAAATCGTATTAAATATCTTGCGGCCCAATTGTGCCGAATCATACCAACCCGAACAAGTTTTAGAACGCCTAACGGCACGGTTGTAATCAGTAATCGTAATTAATTACGTAACTTGGGTACTCTATAACTGTTGTAGTACCTACGCTGCAAACACGTTGCGTGATCAAACTAAATTAGAGCCAGACTAACAGTCAGTAAGTTTCTGAATAAAGAATATAAACTTTCTATCGATTTTCCTGAACGGAGCAATAGTTTTAGACCTGTATTTTCCCCCAGACAATATAACATTTCGAAATAAACTGTAATTGGATTAGATGGAATTTTAAAGTTCGTTGGAGAGCCCAGTGAAATAGAGGCTGGCATTAAGAGAGAAAATTCCCCAAAAGAACTTACAGAAAGAAGAAGACTTACATATAAAATGATACATTGGATCAAGTTCAAATCCCTTGACACCTTTACACATTGTCAGTGTTCAGAATTTCAAAACAGACCCAAATGAAAGGATCTCGAATGTTGAATAATGAAAGATGACACTCCTTCTGATAAAGTTATTAATAAATATAGTTGACAACAACTAGACAAGGTCACTTCTGCCTATCCCTTCGAGGAAAACAGGGGTGACGTTATGTATAATATAACTAAACTGGAGGTGTCACAACACAAAGACACATTCACTGTTCACATTTAGTAGTCCCTCAGTTCCAAACGCATTTGACCTCCAAAATAATAGCTCCTGTCAGCTCTAAGATCTTTGTCATAAATCCTCCCACTTTGCACGACCCTGAATATTTAATAAACAATACACGGACAGAAGTTAGAAATAGCTACCCATCTATAGAACCAGACAGCCTGTGAATAGTAGGGGCTGTAATTTTGACTGCTCTAGATACGATATACAGGCAATATTGAAGATCTTTTTTTTGACGAAAACATTTCTTTTGGAGAAAAAAAAAAAAAAAAACTGGTTTTCTGTGGAGGCAATTTTTGGTACTGATAGCAGGTTGGCGCCCTGTGCCCTATTGTACAGGGCGTCGCATTTAAGGAGAAAAGGGCGCATTTAAGGCGAATTAAATGTGAGCCAACCGTAGTGGTTCCATTAGAGAGAGAGCAGAGGAATTATTTCATATAAACGAAGCAGCAACAGAAGTAAAATAATTGGACTACAAAAAACATGTTACTTTGAATATGACGACAGCTTGATAACAATTAAGCAATATGGGTGGACGTAAAAGCACTTAAAACTAATAACTTTTAACATAATTAAAGCGACCAAAATAGTGATGACGTTTGTGCTCATACTCAGGCTTGATACTTCTCCCGAGTACTACCTATTCAATTGCTACCTTCTGAAAAGTTCATAGTCGCAGTAAGTTGTTGTAATTAAGTTTTTTTTTTTTTTCTATCAATTAGAAATTTCTCAATAGTGGCCCAGAGTTTGGGTTTGTGCCCGGTTGATGGCCACAGGCTGGCGAAATGTGGGTATACACCTCTGCCTTACCCTTCGGGAATTACAGGTGTGATCTTATGTTAATATTAATTACTGCTAGCACTTTGCTAGTGAATTCATTAGGTATTCACCAATCCGTGGGAATTTCAAAAAAACCTTCTTGCTTATCTTATCTTACCTAATAATAATCGTCCTCCAAACCGAATTTCGGCCATGGCGACCAATGACAGCGGAGACTACCTTCGGCGCGGGAGATATTGTAGTGCACAAGTGTGTGCGCATACACAGGTGCACTCTCTCTTCCCTCGCTCTCATTATCTGACACCGACACACACCGACCCTACACTGTAAAGGGTACCTCTGGGCAAAATTTTACCGCCTCTGTGGTCCAATGGTAAGACCAACTGTCTCAAACCCAGAAGTCTTGGGTTCAATTTCTAGTAGGGACAAATTTTTCTGCTCGATTTGGTTGGTGCTAGGGCTTATTCTAAGTCCGCCGGGCCAGCTACTACTATCTTATCTAAGTCTGTTTTGTTGTGTTTCGGCAGTTAGAGGTAAGATAGCCAGTTCCTCTGTGGTTGAGGATTCCGGGTAAAGTTTCACCTTCGGCCTGATCATCATTTACCATCAGGTGAGATGCAGGCAAAGAGCTTCGAGTCTGAGCTGGGCGTTTATGAGTCAGTCAGTAAGTGAGTCAGGACTCAATTGATTATTATTTACTAGCTTTTGCCAGCGGCTTCGCTCGCGTGCATGTCGAAAATTATCCCATGGGAATAGACTACAGGGATAAAAAGTATCCTATGTCCTATTCCAGGTCATGGTCTACCCGTGTGCAAAATTTCATCCAAATCCGATTAGCCGTTTTAGCGTAAAAACGTAACAAAGTTACTGATCGGACATTTTACTAATCCTTACTGTGCGTTTGCATTGATGAAACATTCATAACAAAACATGTTGAAATCTCTAGTTCCTGTCAAACATTGTATGGAACATTGACAGAAAATAGAGATTTCAACATGTTTTGTTATGAATGTTTCATCAGTGCAAACGCACAGTTATAAGTATCAATTTACGCACTGAATGACCACCATCTTGACATTTTATAAACAAATGACATGGCCGGATCGTGCCCTCAGAATGAATTCAGAATAAATAAATGTACAGTAATTATTAATATATGAAAATGACTTCTTAAATATACTAAAATAAATCACAACAATTACATTTCTCTAGAATAGGCGACAAAAAATACCAAAAAAAAATGTGTGTTATTTGATTTTGTGTGGTTTTTACTTTGACTTTGCGTTTGGATACACGCATAAGACAAACACTGTATCTGTAGCTCGCCTGAAGATCAGTTAAAAAACACCCATGGGTGTCAGAATCGTATTGCTAAGCTAAATACCTATAAAAGTCAACCGTTTCATGATCATCGCAGACACCATTTTCGAGCTGCCGAAGCCCTTGCGTCATGATGCATCGACAATATATTCAAGGGTGTGTATCCGAACGTCCTAGTTAATTTGACGTTTGAACTGCGCGCGCTCACGCTGCTCTTTAGAGATGGGTTGTAACAGGTTAAATACGATATCTGGTATTACTGTTACTGTTACACAAAAATAACTGATCGAAATATCTGTTATTAAATAACAGCCTGTTAGCAGCCTGCTGAGTGTGTACGTAAGTAACAGCCGTAGTAACAGTCTGTGCGGGGATTGTTATAATAAATTAACAGTAACAGCCGCGGTAACAGTCTTTGAGGGTGTGTAATTTTAAGTAACAGATAAGTTATATTGTTAGGAATAATGGTTATTTGTTATTTTTAAATAGGTATCTGTTTTTTATCTGTTACAATTAAATACGCCTCACTCGTACCTGTGTCACCTGTCACTCTGTGCCCTGTGCTCTGTGCAGTCTTGCGTTGATCCTATCGCGTATTACTGTGTTGTGTTTGTGCTCCTCTGTTGGATATTTTAACTTGACCCCATGCTAGCGTTTATCGGAATTTCGTTTACGCTTCTTATGTTAATATTCTGCTGTGCATATTGGACTTGCTTGAATCCAAATCGTAAGATTTGGATTTTGTTCTGAGGCTCACGATATCAAGGTGCCTGAATTGTAGTGTGGCCACTAATCGAATGCGAAGGCATATTGTAACAACTCTAACACCGCAGTTACAAAATATATTGACTGAATGGTTATCTGTACAAGAGGTACCCAGGCAGTCATTATTTTCATATTTTACCAACTTCATCGGCCGATTAAAAGGCATTTAAATGGCTGAGTTCTAAATTCCGAAAGATATTACTTTACTGAGTACAATATCTAATGTTTTTCAGCTTCTTTTAGATGGATTGATTTGCAATGCATGTTATGTATTGCTCAACCAATGCGGTGAAGAAGGTACACATAGCAGAGTTCTGGGCTACTCAATGGTGTGTATTGGTTGTGGATGCTCTGTTATGGGGAGGCGTTACTCAGTGCGACGTGTGTGCTGTTGAACTTGTATTTTTTGCCTACTATCTTGCCCAGGCTGCTGTAAATTGTTATTGTATTGTTCCTATGATGAAGCAAATTCCTTATAATTCATGGGTAAGGGGCAGTTCACACCGGGATGTGATGCAACGCGACGATTCTTGATGAGGCCAGACGTTTCGCGTTGCGCACCGCGGTGCCGCGAGACATAGCGCGGCGCAGCGAGGCGCCGCCCGCGCCGCTGTTGCACGCCGCGAGGCATCTCGAGGCGCAGCGCAGCGTAGTGCGACGCCGCCGGATATTTTCAAATAATCTTAATTAACATTTCTACCATTTACTTTAAATGGTAAAGATGAAGATTTTATATGAAAAATGTCAAACATTGTTACAGGATCGAAGGACGAATGTCCAAGCATGTCATCCTTGTTTGATGCGAGCTAAGCGCCACTTAGTACTGAATACAAACAGACAGGTTGAAGAACTAGATGAAAATGGACCTGGATTGCCCGAACCACCGCACATGAACCACCACCGTCACCTCCAACAGCTGATAATCCTGCTGAAGCACGAAGGATTGACCATATGAATTATCTGCCTAGTTAAAAACGTGCTCCGAATACTTCTAGCCATTGTATTTTTCGGGAGTGTAATATAATCAATCAGGGCATTTAATTTGGAAAGAACTTTTTCTTAAAATGTCTGTAAAACATTAACATAAACATTATTTATTTTTACTTCGATGGTCCTAGTTTATCATTTGTGACTTCGAGTTACAGTTTTAATAGCTATATTTAAGCGGGCACGTCCTTTATAGGCTTTCATTCGGGTATTAAGTTCTGTTTACTTTTTATTTTCGCTTGAGTATAGATTTCAGTGATTTTTTGTTGGTATATTGGTGTGTGCTAGCTAACATATAGCAAATCATTTAATTTAATGTTTTATGTTGCATAATGTTCATTATTTTGCATAAGTACTATTGTATAGAATCAAGTTTTTCTAACTGAACAGACAGGCTGTGCTGCTGGGGAGTTTGTTGCGCCACTTCTTCCCATCGTTTATGGGGGACTGTCATGTAATTTTGACGTTCGAAAAGTGCTGATTCTCAGCCTATTTTGAAAAAAATGACTTTTGAATTTGAATAGAATTAAGCAAATGTAATCCTAACTACTTAATTAGATACTCAAATAAAAAATCAAGTGCTATTTTAGTGTTTTATTGCCTATCCAATTGTATATTTTTTGCATCCAGAAATATCTGTAGACGACGAGCTCTTCGCTATCGTGGTCTGCCTATGACGACGATTGAAAGGTCTAGCCAGAGACTATAACCAATACCTATATATATTCATCAATATGATAATCAATAAGTTTTACTTGGTATTTAGATTTATGGCTCTTTTTCACTAGCTGACTTGACGCGTAATTCTATGAAAATGTATGGAACACACTGATATGAATGAATGTCGTGTCAGCTAGTGAAGAAACGAACTTTATATCCATTGATAATATTGTATTTCTTGTATTGTTTCGTCTATAAAACTCGGAATTAACGATCATTGCTATTCAAAATATCTAGGCACTTAAAAAAAAACCTATTTATAGTATCTCTCGCTTCTTCTCTTATCATAAAACTTAAACTATTGTAAAGACATACCTGTAAGCTTTAATATGTCGTACTGTATGTCAATGTACATGAATATTTTTTGTCAGGGCATAGCTCCCTACAAATTCCGGCCGTGTCCTTTTCGTGTTTGCCTGTGTGGCCGCGTTGTTCTTCTAAACTCCGCAACGTATTTTGATGCGGTTTTCACCATCATTTAGAGAACTTATTCGGGAAAGTTATGTGTAAATTTAAGTTACGTGTATGAAAGAAATCACGATGTTTTGCCAATTAGTTAAAAGCCGTGTGAGGCAGGGGCGGGTCGCTAATCTTGAATAAAACACTAAAACCCATAATCTTTCCAAAGACTCCAACACCAGCAAGTCTTCCAAATTCCCGCCAATCCGCTAACAAACTTAGAAAAATAACGTATTTTCTACCTAAAGTAACTTTTCACGACTTCTTAATTACTTCCACCTGCAGATGATTTATGGAGGGAAATAATTCTCAAGTATCAATTCCATCTTTAAGACCATTTCCACGGATTGTTTTCACGAATTGGATCAAAGGAATTGCAACCTCTTTTTTGATCCATTTGGTTCTTTTATACGGGTTGAATAGAAGTTAAATATCGTAACGACTTTGATTCTAAAAGGGCGTTTTTCAGTACACGTTTTATATATGAACCGGAGCCGTAGTCGGAGGTTTTAAAATGTGATTGATAGGAAACGGAACCGGAGTCGAAACCGGAACCGGACTCGGAGGCGGAAGTAGAAGACAGATGTGTTAAGGGAAGGTTTAATGAAACAAAAGAAATATAATTCAGTCTTCTTAATCAGTCTCTTTAATCAGTCAAATATTTGTGATAATAATATAATCTTAATAAAACTAAGTAATTACTACATATCCCGAGGTGATAACTTAACATGCGGCAATTGAATAAACTTAATTTAAATCAAAGCCAGTGACTCTAAAAGTTGCAAATTGTACTTTCGACTTTCGGTATAACTCTGGTCCAAAATTATCGAAACCGAAGGCGGAGTCGGAGGTGTAAAATTAATCGGAAGTTCCGACCTTTCGGAATCTGAACCGAAGCTCCGGAATATCCCTGGTATTTAGTTACATACAGCGTGTATCAGAAAGGTGTGGTCATATTTAAGGGTGTGTGGTACAGACCATCAAACTGAACAAGTTATTCTATGGGACCAACATTATAATCGAGAAATCTTAGTCGTTCCATACATTTGGGTCGAGTGAAGTTTTGTATGGGACAGTTGATCATTTTTCGTGTTGAACATGTTGGTCCCATGGAGAAAGTTGTTCATTTTTATGGTCTGCACCACACCCTTTTTGACCTTGAAAAAGGTTGTGGTAAAAAGAAAACTTGCTTAAAAATTTGTGGAAATGTAATGTAGCAGTGTTTATGTGTATGAGTTACTTCAAATCATGTTTTTTTATGGCCGATTGCCAAAGTCTACTGTTATGCTATTAAGATTATTTAGAGCATTACTTTTAAGAAACTTACATTCTGTAAGAATCTCTAGAGTATTATTCTTCAAACAATGTTTTACTGAATGGTCGTAAAGTCTGCATATATCAAGGAAATGGCCCAAAACTTTCGCTCCAAGTAGCTATTGCTCAAAAATGTCTGGTTTAAGAAAGAAGGAAAGAAATAATTTAAAAAAACAAAAAAAAATACAAAATAGATAATCACAAGCACAGGACAGAACTAGTCGGCAGCTGCGCCCCGTGGCTGTGACAAGAAGCCTCACCTCAGCATGATGGTGTGCTATGGAGGACCCACTGCTCAGCATGATGCTGTGCAATGTGGGACCCACAGTTCAGTATGAGGTTGTGCTATGGTGGACCCACAGCATAGCGCTGATTTTCAGTAGTCACCCGAAAATAACGTACGCGAAATCAATTCAGGTTTAAAAATGTGTACAGATTAAACAAATAGATAATAAAAAATAAAAAATAAATGCATGTTTTAATAGGTGTTCAATGGTATTTTAGGTCAATACTCCTCGTATTCTCTACTCTCCTACTATTTCTTATTTAGAATGATGCTTAAGTATAACCAAGTCTTTGAGTTACACAATAAAAATGATGTAGGATAACGTTTTGTGTCAAAAATAACCACAACCAAAACATTACCCAATGATAAAAGTCCGTCTTAAATTAAAAATGGAAAACTTTTCATGATTGTTCATTTGGCGCAGCTCTGTGAGCTGGAAAGTCAATTTCATTCGAATTTCACTGAATGAGATTTTTCTTTGAACTTGCTTGATTACAGTTAAAGGTCAATTTTAGTTACGTCTTCAATTTCATACTTTATTAGAAGAGTCTGGATTTTTCTCTTCGTTAAAATTTTCATAACTTTACAGTTTTCATTATTTTTTCTGATATTTAGGCTGTTGATTGCCTAGAATTTTTATGCCAACTTTGTGATAAAATTGCTCTAGAAAACTTTATTTTGCGTATAGTTCTTTACTTGAGTTAAAACTATAGACATTTCACTAAACACACTCCAATCCAACACATAGACTGGTTACGCAAACATAATAGCCAACAATAGCCCACGAGAAAGTAATAACAGTACTTGTGTTGCCGGGTGTACGCAAGTGCTGTTAAACAATAAGAGCGTGGGTACACCCCGGGCACAGGCCACGCGTCGCCGAAGTTTCTTAATATAGGAGGGGCCGGGCGAAATTAACCCTTATCGCGCTGATGTATTGAAGGGCTCGAGATAAGACGAGGGTATATGAAGGGTGTAGCGAATAAGGGTTAGACGAAAAACAATATGCCCTCAGAACAAGCGGTGTTTAGGTTGAAAGGGTTAGCCGCAAGTTTTGATTAGGTTCAACCAATTTGGGGTGTTGTTCGAATATGAATAAGGTACTGTATTCTATGGCTAAACCAATGTAACTTTTTAATTCATAAATGTATACTTTCTGATAGGAGGAGGAGCTCGTGGCTAAGTATCAACAGCCGCACGGGTCGATCAATCAGGTTAAGCTATGTTTGCCGGGGTTGGTCCGTGGATGGGTGACCATCTTTACATATCGAGATTCCTCCGTGCTTCGGAAAGCTCGTTAAGCCGTTGGTCTCGGCTGTCATTCTTGGATCTTCGACAGTCAATTACGGGTGTCAGTTACGGGTCGTCAGAAGCCCGAAAGTCTGACAACCAGTTTTACAAAGGGGTATCGCATTAGCCAGTTACTGGGTTGTGGAGGTCAGATAGGCAGTCGCTCCACGAAAAATACTGATATTCAGCTGCATCCAGTTAGACTGGAAGCCGACCCCAACTTAGTTGGGAAAAAGCTAAGCAGATGATCTTATGTATACTTTCTGATTTAATCTTGGACATTACTGATATCGGTGAAGGCAAATATCGTGAGGAAACCTGGACTTATAGTCATTATAAGTCTGAAATCACCAACCCGTCTTGAGCAAGCGTGGTGATCAATGCTCGTGCCTTCTCTGTATGAGAAGAGGCCTTTGCCCTGCGGGACAGTAACAGGCTGATACTATTATTATCTCAGTCAGATCTTGATCTTTTTTGTGTTTGTGTTCTTTCCTTGCGTCATGTTTACCGAAAATAAATATATTTTCTTTCTTTTTTTCTTTTCTTTCTTATCTTTATCAGTTTATGTATTTGTATCATGATGATGTGATAAATGTGGAGATGGGGGAGGTCCATGTCCAGCAGTTAACGGCTTTCGGCTGAAATATTGGTCATTGATAAAGCGATTATGGTCATGTAATTTGGATGAATTGAAAATAAATTCCGTTTGCAAGAAAAAATAATAATTTTAAACGAGTAAGTTTCTTTACTCTACCCCATAATCTACCACTGCTTGGTAAAGGCCTTTGTTATGTCCTTGCAGATTTTCTTTTCTCACGCTGTCTCCAACCAGCCATTTTCTAAATCTAACTTCAAAATAATATTAAAATCCAAAATATTTTTAAGTATCGTATAAACATGATTGAAAGTTGTTAAGTGCCCTTCAAAATTGAAACCAATTTATCCCAAATTTGATTCTAAAACCCCAGTAGTAGGTATATAGTTCAACTTCAAATAAACCTATTTCAATTAAGAAATGTTTCACCGTTCGAAAACATGGATAGTGTAAAGGGAACGTTATGAAAGCTCTTAATTTAATATCGTGCGGGTAGTTCAACATTGTCGGGGTATTAAAGTCCAATCAACAAATTATTAACAGGTTTGGTTTGGAAATTAAGTCCCTCGAGGAATTGATAGTATCTAAAATATGTGGTGTGATACATAGTGGAAGGATTTATGTCGATTAAATGAAAATTATTTTCACAAGGACAAATTAAAAAACAAATGCGCCGAGAAGACACATCAAAGATCAATGGTTTTATAAATAAAAAGACGTAGATTATGTTGGTTACCTAACCAACATCCGATCTTCAAAAACGGTACTATAGAGGTATGAGGAACAGGGTGTAAAGTTCACTCATCTTCTATTGAAAAGGAAGGATCCGCCGACCAAACGGGTGTCGTTTCTGGTGGGCAACTGCCCAACGATTGATGTCGGGAAGTTATATATATGCTGATCGCGCGGTGAACCCTGCTTGCGTGATACAGAATTTCGCGTGACATCAGTGAGATGCGTAGTTTGCATGTGGTGATGTAGATGTCGCCACAGCACAATGTCACAATATTAGATGACACGTATATGAGCAACATCCCGACATCAATTGTCGGGCAGTAGCCCACCAGACACAACAGCCGTCTAGTCGGAGGATTCTCCCTTTTCTAAGATAACATAAGATAAGATATTTTTATTTGCATAAAACATGGTATACAAGGTGTTATTACAAAATGATGGAGGATGAAAGATCACTCTTTACACCCTGTTCCTCATACCCTTTATAACCTCAAAAGCTACATGGAAATAATAAGCCGTTCCATACATTTTGCGTCGAGTGGGTATGTATTGAAGTTTTGTATGGGACAATTGATATTTTTTTGCGATTTCGATCTTGGTCCCATGGAGAAAGTGGTTCTGTTTGATCGTCTGTATCACCTTAAATATATGACCACAACTTTCTGATACATGCTGTATAACTTGCTGCATAAAGACATTTTTACAATGGGTGCTTTCAATTCAAATCCTCATTGTATATTTTAACGAAGAGACTCAATTACAATCAAACCAACCAAATGCGATTACATTATCATCAAGCTTATCTCAACCCGATAATACGTTCCCCTAAACACATTAACACAACATATTTATCCTTTCAACATAAACTGAGCTGCTATCTAGCCGACGGCGTCGTCGATAGATAGCCAAAGATGGCCGCCAGTGCCCGTATCTCAATAGTCTAACTTAGCTCTTAGTGACGTCACTAAGCTTTCTCCGATAGTGCTAGTAAATCCTAATGTTTGGCTGAACTTGATCGTATTTTTACTTGAAGTTAGGATTCTAGATGTCTGTGTATATTACAACGACTGAAGAGATAATCCTTTGTTTGAATGTTGAGTAAAGGATCAATTGCTACCAATTTCTATTGTAGTAATATTATCAATTGCTTCAATTGCATTTGGTAGATAATTAATTTGCGCATGAATCTGAATCAATCACGTAAAAATAGACAATTGCAATTAATCGTTTCAGGGGACCCTAAACAAATCGTATTACGTTTAAATTCTTAATTATATAGTGTTTTACAAGATCTTAATAATAGTTACAAAGTTCATAGAAGGTCCATGTGAACGTTACCGGGCACAACATTAATATAATATGAATGGTAGTGTAGCGGCATCTACATCGCTACATGCGAACTACGCATCAAAGACCTGACGTCACATAACATCCTGACGTCACACAAATCCTGCATCGCGCAATTAGAGTTTACCGCGCGATAAACATATATAGAATCTCCCAACTTCAAACCTCTGGGCAGTTGCCCGCCAGACATCACACCCGTCTGGTCGGAGGATCCTCCCTTTTCTATGGGGGATGAGTGAACTTTACACCCTGTTCCTCATACTCCTAAACTGGTGACCCCGAGCATGAACGTCAACGCAGCCTTCGTGCAGATACTTCAGCGTGACGTCATCATCATCATCACTCCCGCAAGCTTTCGTGAGGCGAGTCACACAGCCAGTCAGCACCCACGGCTTCAACGGGTATCCTGACCACCAGCATGCAGCGAACGCGCATTCCTGGTCATCACCCTCAGCCACAACCCAGCGCTGTACCACATCCGACCCACTGGATCATAACGCAGCGCTACCCCGACTCACTGGGGAATCACCGCAGACAGTTCCGACTCACCGCGAATTATGCGGCACCCGGTTCCGACTCACTGGAACCACAGCTGGCACTGTGAAGCATCGCAAGATTCAAGACTTTACCCACTATCGACCTCCGGTCTCCGGAGGGGAGTGATGTAGCGGCATCTACATCGCTACATGCGAACTACGCATCAAAGACCTGACGTCACATAACATCCTGACGTCACACAAATCCTGCATCGCGCAATTAGAGTTTACCGCGCGATAAACATATATAGAATCTCCCAACTTCAAACCTCTGGGCAGTTGCCCGCCAGACATCACACCCGTCTGGTCGGAGGATCCTCCCTTTTCTATGGGGGATGAGTGAACTTTACACCCTGTTCCTCATACCCCTAAAGTAGCATGTTTTGAAATAATGAAAGTAAATAGGAATAATAGTAGTTACCATTTCAAAACATGCTTAAGGACGTTATATAAAAATCTAATGAGATTAAAATAAATAATATCACATTTAATTATGTGGTATACGTCTTTACAAATTACACCTTTAGAAATTATTAAAAAGAATCCATTCATTAAAAATAAATAAGATTACACACACATTTTATGTAAAAAGCCAATGTGTAAAATCATTACTAAACATTAAATTATTGATTTGAAATAAATAGATAACAGCACAAATTAAAATAATAATAATACAGTATTATTCAAAATTCAATTCAATTAAAATATTATTCAAAATTCAATTCAATTAATATCACTTTGATAATAGCTAAAGGCTTTAATTCGTAAGCAAATATTACTTTCTTTGTTTAAAAAAAAAATTGTTTCATTGTGTACTTATGACATGTGCCAAGCAAACATTACGAGAATGTTCTTTAATTTTTTTTAAACAAATATTTATTTATTTATTTATATATACTTTATTGTACACCAGAAAATACATAGTTAATCATAAATTTAACACTACAAAACATACAATGGGCGGCCTTATCGCTTTCTGCGATCTCTTCCAGGCAACCTTGGAATGGACAGTGATTGCGTGGACATAAAAATGGGGTAGACATTGGTGCAAAATAATAATTATAAAGATACAATATATTATAATAGATACATAGATAGATATTTATATATATGCTATATAATAGATACATAATAAATATATAAGAATATTTATATAAGCAACAAAAATAAATAACGACTACAGATTATTACAGCTACAAGACCAAGATCAGAACAACAAGTAATGTTCCTTCACGAGTCTCTTAAATACCTACTGGTAACGATTGCGCGCGTTTTATTTGAACTGGCAATGCATTCCACAAACGAGCAGCCTGGACAGAAAAGGATTTGTCGAAGACAGTAAAAAAAAAATATGTTGGGGTCGGCTTCCAATCTAACTGGATGCAGCTAAATACCGTATTTTACATGGGGCGACTGCCTATCTGACCTCCACAACCTAGTAACTGGGTAATAAAATACCCCTTCGTAAGACTGGCTGTCAGAATTTTTGGGATTCTGACTACCCGTAACGACTGTCAGAGATCCACGAATGACAGCCGGGACCGTCGGCTTAACTTGCTTTCCGAGGCACGGAGGAGTCTCGGTATGTTGAGATGGTCACCCATCCACAGACCAACCTCGGCAAGCGTAGCTTAACTTGATGGATCGAACCGTGTGGCTGTTATTACTTAAACACGAGCTCCTCTCTTTTATTTAAAGCATGTTTTAGTTATAACAATTTCATGATGTTAGTTTTCATTTAAAGCAAAAGAAATTGATTGGACTTTGTTATAAAAAAGGTTCGGTCCTTTACCGGTTAATTAAATCGAATAATCAATTAGGTCCTACAAGTGATTCCAGTTCTCCGGACGCAACAACAGCTATGCTTTCCGTTATTTTTCTTTGTTAAATTAATTAAATCAAATCAATTTATTTGTAGGTATTAAATTACATAACATCATGCTTGTTTTCCTCGGAAGGTTATGCCAAGATGTACCTTTATTAGGTACACCCACATTTCGCCAGTTACGTTTAAGTCCCATGTAATATGGGGCAAGCCTATTATATTAATTGCGTTTATTTGTCAACAGAGGAGCTGAGCGGTATATTCGTGAAGAGTATCAGTGAGGGTAGCTCAGCTGACCTGTGTGGGAAGATACAAGTTAACGACAGGATTGTTGAGGTAAGATTATTGTTTAAAACAAAGAATACTCATATTAGAAATGCCAATATCAAGAAAGCAACATCACAAAACGCAATCACTCAGAATTCGTACAAAATTACACTTCGATTTTATTTTAATATAGGTATCCGACGATAATACGTTTCATATACCTTGTTTTTTAAAATAAATGTCTTATTGGCGCCCAACAGACAAATGGCGCCCAACAAGGGACACTACAAATGAAAAGTGTCCTCATATGTTAAAGAAAAACATTGAAGTAGAAAATACACTGCTGCATTTTCTGCACACATTTATAACAGTCAACACAGAAAAATTGGATGCTATCTTGTTCCTTGATAAAGTAGAGAGCATCTTTCAGAAACTATGCATGTAAACAATGAATATGTGGGTAGATTGACAAAGTGGGTTGAATAAAAACTTCATTATTATTATTATTTTACCTCACACATATACTGACCTTATTGATGTTCTTCAGAAAGGTCAGGTGCATAGTACTCGCATCTGGCGTGCGTGTATAGCCAGATGTATGAACGTAAACGAAGCAAAAGGAATATGTGATGATTGTAGCAGGTGGAGTTCTGTTTCTCATACCCCCATAGGAAAAAAGCGTGACTTTGTGTGTGTGTAACATTAATCTTAAAATTGCTGGTCATAAAGTATATTTTTCCTCATCACCATATTTGGCAGAAGGATCGAATGATCTTTTTATTTGCATATAAGGAGGCTCAAAGTTTCCTAATCTTCACCAGAATCTAAATCCATCCGGAATATACTACCCTCCCAAGTTAATAAAGTGAATTAAGTGAAACAGTTCCGTCAAGCTAGTATTTCAATATAAGTGAGTTACACGTTTACAAGCTCCTCCATTTCAATCCATATCAAATGACAAAGTTCTACCTTCGTTATGTAGTTAACAACAAAACTATGTTTATGACGCTAGAGAGAAGGCAATAAAATAATATACGCTGTAGTTAAATTAGATATAGCTCTATTAAACAGTGAGCAATTTTTATTGGATTTTCGTAACAACTTTGACCTGAATTTTCATTTACCGATGTAGGTACTCGTATGTTGCATCATCATCAGACCCGGTGGTAAAATGTTTAGTTAATGAAATCCCGACCTTAGAATCTTTTGCGCCGAAAGTGCTTATTTAGTGTAGGGTTTTCAAGGGGGGTGCACTAAAGCAGCCCGTGTTTTTCTTACGTTTTGAGGTATTTGCAGGTTAGTAAAAAAACTTCGCCTTAAATAAATTATATTAAGGGTATATTTAAAAAGGATGTTAAATTGCAAAAACCCGAGTTGCCAGTGATTCCTCATATAAAACTTTATCCTGCAACTCATATTCTATACACTTGCAGACATTTCATAAAAACCACAACTTCCCACGGCAGCTGCGACACAGCTAACCGTTCCCTGCTCGGAAACTATTAGCTCGGTTGATTTGTCACGCGCCACGATATCAGGACTATTGATGTTTTCATTTCATTTGCCGTGACCATGTTGTTGAGAAACATACGCGTGCTTGTGTGCATGGAAACTGGATTGAAAATGTACATATTTTATAGTACCTACTTCTAGACTGAATTGATGATTACTATCGCATATAATCCTATTAAGTATCACTATTAATACTATTAAGTTAAATAAATAACTATCGTATGAGTACAAAAAACCGGCCAGGTGCGAGTCGTACTTGTACACGAAGGGTTCCGTACCGTATTTAGATCGGGCAAAAAAACACGTTTCTTGTATTGGTATTTAATTATTAACTTTATTTATTTTTTATTAATTTCTGATATAGCGCCAAATACTAAGACACAATCTGTGAAATTTTCAACTGTCTACCTATTACGGCTCATGAGATACAGCCCGCTGACAACCAGACCAGGGTTCCATTTGGCATCCTTTGTGTACGGAATCCAAAAAAGGTATATATTCCCTTGGTACGAACATTAAAACTTGAGCAACGTTGGTAATTAGCTCTGCACTGCAAAAAGTGCGCCTTGCGCACTTGAGTGTCATTTCTTTCCTGGTTACTCTAGTCACTCAGAAATGAAGGAGCGCAGAGGTATACATTTTGAAGTACATACGAGTATGTTCAAAGAATCACAGCTACAATTTTTTTGCCGTGCGTTTGAGGTCGGTGTTGAAACGTATGCTACAGCATACGTTTCAACACCGACCTCATCTAGTTTAGTAAACGATACGAAACAGGGTATGTCAAATAAAACTTTTTCTTTTACCCCCTTTATTTACGAGTATTATGATCTTGGGAAAAGACAAATAAATCTAAAGAAATATTTATGGTCTTTGACTGACGATCAGCGTCCGCGTCACCAAGACATAAACATTATGCCTAATTTCAAATTCTTAAACTCAAACTCAAACTCAAAGCATTTATTTCAAATAAACCAATTACAGGTACTTTTGAATTGTCAAGAGGTCGGTCAGTCAGAAATATGAAGCTAGTTGCCCATTCCAACGCGTAGTAGGTTCCTATGGAGAAGAACGGGCAAGTAACTCCACGGACACTCTTTTAAATCAGAATATTTTTACAAAAAATTGGTTACATCATTCATGTTGTAATTATACATGTGAGAACAATGTAGAAAGACGTGCACATTAAAAGCGTCCGTAATAAAAAACAATTCAAAAATTTAAATAAGCCGTAGTAGCTAAGAGATGACCAGTCCCCACTGACGGCGCCCGTTCACGAACATGACGCATGGATCAGCACCATTTAGCTCAACCATTTTGAAGGGAACTTAATGATCCAACACACACGCCACCACCAGCGAGACATTTGAGTGAGCATGACATACTCTCAGCCGCCAGGGCACATTCAAGTCAATCAAAGACGTACCCAGTAAATGGTAGCTGTAAAGTATGTACATAGTGCTCACACATGTGCTATGCAATTATATAATACTAAAAAACTGAATTTATACAATCTAATGATAGTTTTACAATCTTCAGCAGCTCCAACAATATTTTTGAATGCTAATCAATTAGTTTATGCGCCCTTGTGGAGCTGGACCAGCGTTGAGCCAAGCATTTTTGTCATCGATGTAATCCCCCAACTTGTAATATGCTTGGCTGCATAGTGTGCGTTTTATACAAGATTTAAATTTTGTTTCATTCAGTTGGAGTATGTGGGGAGGTATTTTATTGTAACATTTCAAACAGTACCCCATGAAGGATGAGTCTACTTTAGCCAGTCTGAAACCCGGTTGAATTAATTGGTCCCTATTTCTAGTCCT
Organism: Agrochola macilenta; assembly: GCA_916701695.1. NCBI lineage: Eukaryota > Metazoa > Arthropoda > Insecta > Lepidoptera > Noctuidae > Agrochola > Agrochola macilenta. The sequence goes on from OU753576.1 coordinate 18,083,078, forward strand.
ATAATTATGTCTATCACCTCTTTTACTGAAAAGACTTAGATTTTTTCTAACGTACATGATGTTTTCATAGATATATTGACAAGGTACCGTCATGATGTTAATATCTTTAAACAGTTCCCTTAGAGAATCGCGTCTGCGGAGGCCATATATTGCTCTGATGGCTCTTTTCTGCAGAATAAAAATAGACTCGATATCTGCAGCCCGTCCCCATAGTAAAATACCGTAAGACATGATACTATGAAAGTAACTGAAATAGACTAGCCTCGCGGTACCTACATCAGTAAATTGACGGATTTTTCTTACAGCATATGCTGCTGAACTTAGGCGTCCTGCAAGAGATGTTAAATGAGGACCCCATTGCAGCCTTGAGTCGAGCGTGATCCCCAAGAAAACAGTTTTATCGACGAATTCTAATTTCTCCCTATTCAATACTATGTCACAATCACTACTTTTAACATTCGGTAAAGCAAATCTAATGCATTTAGTTTTATTCCCATTTAATACTAAATTATTAGCAGTGAACCAATTTTGGACCTGCAGTAGGGCGTTATTTACGTCGTCAAGATTTGATGCACGTCTATTTATCTTAAAAATTAGAGAAGTATCGTCAGCAAATAACACCATTTGTGGTTGGGTTTTTAATAAATGGGGTAGATCATTTACATATACTAAAAAGAGGAAAGGACCCAATATCGAGCCTTGTGGGACACCCATTTTTACTTTTAGACCGAGTGAATTGACCCCATTAATTTGAACTTGCTGTTGTCTATCATTTAAATACGATTTTACCAAACTGAGCGCAAGTTTACCTAGTCCGTAATGCTCAAGTTTCAAGAGTAAGGTCTCATGATTTACGCAGTCAAATGCTTTTGAGAGGTCACAAAAAATTCCTATGGCATCTTGGGCCTCCTCCCACGCTGTAAATATGTGTTTTAATAAGGTGACACCGGCGTCAGTCGTACAACGTCCTTTGGTGAACCCATATTGCTGATCGTGTAAAATTTGGTTAGTGTTAAAATGATTAAGCATTTGATTGAGCATTACCTTTTCGAACACCTTGCTGAATACCGGCAGCACGGATACTGGTCTATAATTGTTGGTGTCTTTACTGTCCCCAGATTTAAAAAGGGGTATAACCTTACTGTATTTCATTAAATCCGGGAAGACTTCTTGATCCACGCACAAATTAAATATTAAAGCTAAGTATGGTGCTATAGTCTCGATTATAGATGTACAAACTTTGATAGATAGTCCCCATAGATCTTCGGTCAATTTGACTTTAATTTGCCGAAAAGCTTTTATAACTATCATAGGGTTTATATGTTTAAATTGAAATTCAACCGGGCAGCCTGGAACATTTGCTTTTAATAAATCTATTGAGACATCGGGTGAGGAATTTAAAGCTTCCGTCGTTTTATATGATATATTAGTAAAGAAACTTACAAATTCTTGAGCTACTTCTAAGTTAGAGCTTATGACACCACGTGAAGTCTCCAATGTGAACTCGGTTTTTCGTATTTTTTTCCTATTAGTTTCATTATTTATAACTTTCCAAACTGTTTTTATTTTATTTTCTGCTGATTTGATCTTGTTGCTAATATGCAGAGCTTTAGCTATCTTGCATGTATTTCTAAAAATTTTGGAATATGTAGCAACATACTTGTTGAAAGTCTCAGTGTTAATGTAAGGCTTAAGGCCATACAGCTCGAACAGTCTTTCCCTACTTACCCTAATACCTCTAGTTGCCCAGTCACTAAAAATAAAATTAGGGCAAATATTTTTTGTTTTCTTTTCAAAAGTTTTATTGAATTCTGTGTGCACTAATGAAAAGAAACCCTCATACAATTTATTTGCATCGTTCATATTATGGCCCAGAGCATTTAACTTATTATTTAGGGTACTATTGAATCTATTTAATTTGCCAGTTGTAATTGGTCTAAATTGTATTTGCACTTTTTGCTTAAGTGTTTTAAACTTAAAAGTTACCGTTTGTCCACTATGATCAGACGGCAAATAATTTACGATGGCTTTATCTAAATAATCACAATCGCAGAAGACATTATCGATATAAGTAGCAGAAGTTGGAGTTACTCTAGTTGGTTCTGTAAAAACATTAGACAAATTGAACGATTTAAAAAGGCTTAATATTCTACTGCTATTTGAATTATTTTCCAGAATATTTATATTAAAATCACCACAAATAACTGCGGTTTTGTTACTTGATGCAATTTTCGCTAGGACATCTTCCATTATTGACTCAAATAAAGAATAGTTCTGATAATTAGGGGGTCTGTACACGCACAGTACAACATGCTTATCCAGCTCAACACAGGACAGTTCAATGGAATGTTCAACTGATAAACCAACTATATCATTACGTTGCTTAGATTTTAAACAATTTTTTATCAAGATTAAACCTCCACGCAGCATAGATTTACGGCTAAAGCAACTGCCCACAGTATAGTTCTCATAATTAATTAGCATTTGGTAATCCTTTAACCAATGTTCAGTAAAACAAACAATGTCAAACTTTGTTTTTTCTAAAAACATTTCAATTTCTAATAATTTGGAAGAAATACCTTGAATATTTTGATGAAATAATTTCAAGGCATTCTGCTGATCTTCTTTTTGATAATTATTTATTTTAGAGGAAGAAGACACCTTGTTGTTGTTAGGTATAAGAATATTCTTACAGGTACCTTCTGTTGTCTTACAAACTAGTTTAAATTACTATCCAGCGGCAGTGAGCTCATAGTGAGTGAGGGACATGCAACCTCCTTCGTACAATTTGTAAAAATATTTATAGCATTTGAGCTACATTTATTTACGGTAAACACCTTATTGTTAGTATTATTACTAATCATTGTGGTGTTAATAATACAAGACTTCGACATACTACCTATGTCTGAGTTTATATAAAAAGCTAATAGCCTTGCTATTATGTGTCTAAAACTAACAGGCAGATACACAGTATCCCTAGTCGATTTTAAAGTTTCCACAAAACTGTTGGTGTCAAGAAATACAAGCTTGTCACTATAATGACTAACTAAGAAGTGCATATGCTTATTAAGCATATGAATATAATTATTTTGTCTATTTTTCAAAATAAGGGAAAGCACACAATATTATTTTACTACAATTTAACTTTAACAATTCAGTTACACAGTCAGTGATTTCTTCTTTTTTGACCTTAGAACTATTACCTACAAATACAGTAATGTTGGTTTTAGGATTGTATACATTTGCAGTTACTGATGCCATTATTCGTTTGTAGGTAGACCCTGGCATACAATAATTTTGAGTAGAAAAACACAGGTTGTTACTAATTAATTTACCTATACCTCTTCCTATACTATCTGAGAACATAACTGAAAGATAATCATGACTACTGAAAGATGGACAACTAGCAACCTCAGGCTGTACCACTTGAGATAGATCTTGTACTATATCAGATATATCTTGGTCGAGGATACAGCCTTGAGTCAAACTCTTAGTCTGGGACGGGTGCTCCGTTGCCTCAGGCTGGACAGCATCAGGGTTTGAAACCTTCTGACAAGAACACTGACACATAACTAACTCATTAGCAGCAAGAATATGTTCTTTAATTTGGTTCTGAGACCCCACATATTTAATGTAAAGGGAATTAAGTCTTCCCTCAAGTAACTGTATGTCAGACTGTAAGCGCTGTGTATCAATTTCATATATTTTTTTGCTGTCTTCTAATTTGATTTGATATTTGTTTAATTTATTGAGTAGATCAACACGTTCTTTTCTTCGTGGAATATTTTTGGAAAAGTGCTTTTGTTGTTTCCTAATTTGAGTACATTTTTTAATTATTCTATTCAATTTTGCATATTTTTTCATTTTCTTATGACTAACTTTATAACTATGATTCTGTTTCAGTAAGGAATCTTCAGTAAGGTCAATAGTTATTATGGAATGAGGGTTACAATTAGTATTTAATAATTCATTGTATAAGTGGTTAGTTTCTTTAACCTGTGTACATTCTTTTTCTTTCTCTAACCGGATAATATGACTATTAGCATGAATTAATTCATCTTCTAGGTCCCTAACTTTGCTTAAAGCCTCCTCATACAAGTTACTACAGTTGCTGAAACCATCTGTGATCACCTTCAGTTGATCGCGTTCATCAACAACAATGAGATATTGCTGATGTAGGTCTACTAGCTCCCGTTTAAGGCTTGAGTTTTTGTTGACTATCTTCTTGATTTCCTCCTCGCTTTCGTCATTCTCTTGTAATAATTGTTTACATTGGAGTTTAGATGCTTCAAGGTTTTGGAGGGCCGTTCTCAATTTGAGCTCCATATCCTGAGCAGTAGCCTTACGGGTCATCACAGGCATAGTTTCAGGATTAGTTACTGAAATTAGAGTATAGAAACGGTGAGAACAAGTAGGACAGACAAATAAATTAGTAAAGATGGAGATGAAAGGAAAAATGGGAGAAGCTAGCGTTATTTAGTGGAGAAATGAGGTAAGCTACTGAATTGGCTTAAAGAAGTATTCTATAAATATATTTATCAAAGCTATATTATCAAATTAAATATAGATTTATGATGTTTTAATTGCCTTCTATGATTTTACTTTTCCATAAGTGGGTAGGTTGCCTAGATTTTAATATTTGATATTAAAGTATAACGAGAATGCAAAACTAACGAACATGAACGTTTTTAATATTGTATATTATATTAAAGATCAGATTGAGATTAACAGAATCTACGCTAAGTTACATTTTCTGCTATGTAAACAATGCGATTTATACCGAGTGCAGAGTGCTTAATCAGCGAACTATTTATGTTAAGACTTAACGAGGACGTGTAACATAGTTAAAGTGACGATTGTGTGCTATTATAAAGTAAAAAGTAAAGCAATACTCCCCGTTTAAATCCGTAGTCCGATCGTCAGCTGTTGATTTTAGGTTACCGGCTGAGGTTACCGGTGTGTAACCAAACACTGTTTTTACTTCATATATTTACAGGAAAACAATAATCCTGAGTATTTATGCAATTATATTCCGTTTACACATATAATTACACCTTAATTTTACGTAATTACTAATTAAAAATAATTTAAAACGTATAGTTAAGTTAAGTTGTTTTTAGGGTTACAGGATTACTTTATTGTCCGTCCGTCAATCTGTCAATACCCTTTTTCTCGGGAACGCGTGGTGGTATCAAATTGAAATTAATATCAAATACGTAGATCTATGGTCCCTTGGAACCCTAAGAAATCAAGCTTCTAAGTAAACAAAATAAAAAAATACTGCCATTTATGCGACATATTTTGAAACTCGCAAATAATTCAAAACCTACAGGGTACTTCCCGTTGTCGATGAAATTTGGCAGGAAGCAAGGTCTCACAGCACATGTAAAGGAAAAAGTCCGAAAATTGTGAATTTGTAGTTTCATCACACAATATTTTTTTTGGGGTATTACAAGCTGACATATGCAGTTGGAAAATTGACCGTGACATATAACGATGTATAGGAGAACATGTTTTTCAATTACAGTGTTTAGTTTTCTTTTGGGATAAATTGATCTCAACTGCGGAAACCTTCATTGTGCGAGGTCCGACACGCACTTGGCAGGTTTTTTTTTAGTTCGAAACCTTAGAGAGTTTACGTGTAAAAGTACTTCGTAAGCCTTACTACATACGAGTATATTAACTAACACAACAACAAGCAACTTTCCCATCTGCGATCACCCGCTGACGAGGGAGCATCGTGGAACCATTAGTGCGACTAATTTGTCACGCAGCGCGACATGCACTGCTGAAGTTTCACGTCGATACTCTTGAAGTCTTGACTCACGGCGGACGACCCGATGTGGCGTGGCACGACTTAGTACAGCATGTCTCCTATGCACCTACAGCAGTCGGGGGTTGTTTGATTTGTTTGAGTAAAGTGGTTGTGTTATTTTTTCAGTGTTAAGAGGGATACCTTATTTATTTTATTGACCTTAAAATGTTTTACAGTATTTAATACAAATAACTATTTAGACTAGGTACTAAATACAATGACTTACTAACTATACAAATAAATACAAAAAAAAAACGGTCACTTAGGCGTCGAAGTGTTCGTCCGCATCGCTGTCATCCGGAAAGTGTTAAAATGAGTTTCTTACCGTTCTGTTCACCTGACATATTATTCGATACACTTATTAAAAACCTTGTTTTTGGAAACACCAGTTAAGTACCTAGATGCTATCTAGTAACAACAATCTACATAAATAACAAATGATACCTTATTAAATAATAAAAATTAATACTAACTAAAACTATTAACGAACTTAAGTATGGCGTCGAAAAATTTCTCCGCATCGCTGTCGACTGGTAATATACCCAAGAGACTAACGGCACAGCCACGTTGTTAGGCAATGTTAAGACAACTTCTACATAACTGGTGTTCTTAACACGTTCAGTGCCGGGAGCCCTCCTGGAGGGTTCATCTAGTCATATATGGGATGCCGGGAGCCCTCGCGGCGGGCCCATTTTAAATGTAGGTTTTTCTTAGCGAATACAGCATTATAAACCGTGAAAATAAAATCTGATATATATTTTAACAATATTTATTAGTTTAAGCGTTGGTTTTAAAATACAAGCATTTTTATTTTTGAACTCCCCTATTTTAATTTGTTTTACAGTGTTGTATAACACGGTTTTAAACCTAATGCCATTGACCGACCGCGATGGTTAACTTTAGCGCAAACGTAATACCGGTAACCCTCCCGGCGGTTTCACTTCCAATATGTATGGTGGCATGGCGTATGAGTTCTATGAAAAGTGGGTGGAGTTGAAAGTGGAGTGGAATGGAGTTAAAGCTGTTTTAATTGAATCCTCTATACGATTTTGAATAATGAAACAAACTAGCAAATCTTTTCTTTGATATGCAAGGCAAGACAGTTAGACAAGCATTTAAAAAACTGCTTCTGAACAATTTCTTGCTGGTAATCCAATTTTTTATTTTATTTGACGGCAGTTAAAATAAAACTTCGTGCTAGATTCTAGAAGTCACGAACTTTACAAAGGAACTGTTGACAATTTAAAGTTGCGTCGTGAAACTCCGACAACTAGGCTTCTATAATTGGTTCCATACAGCGTCGTAACTTTCAGCAATCGTCAGGTCTTCCAGTATCAAGACTTCAAGAGTAGGTTCCCTGAAACTTACAAAATCTTATTTGGTTTATTAAATAATTTTCCGAAATTGCTCAACGTTTGAAAGTTGGTATGAATTCCAAAAGTTTGGTTACCCTCGAAATTACAAAATTAAATTTTCTGGGCTTTCCCGCTAAAGAAATATTGGGATTCTTGTTGGATTATAAAATATAATCCCACAGGAATCCCTATATTTCTTTATATTGTAGTCTACGTTAAAATTTCAAAGTATTATTAATTGACACTGTAGAATCCTGTTGATTCCGTATTTAAGCTAATTATACCACTACACTGGCTCATCACTACACCAAGCTTCTCGTGCAGGCACCTCTCACTTTCAACTGTTTCCCACAATTCGTGGTGAAGTGACAGTTGACATTAGTGACAGCTACCTCACTACTGATGTGCATGAGATAGTGTTTACATACATACGTCCATCAACTCACACCTTCTTCCTATGGGGGTAGGCAAAAACAACAGAACGCCACAAGCACGCGTTGCATAACAATCATAGAAATGGGTTTTCTACGGGTTTTGTCGACGCGACGGAAGAATAGACAAAATGACAGATTGTGATTGCTTATCTATTCTTCCGTCGACAAATCTCGTTTCTATTGTGGGCATGCTAACCGTGCAGCTACTATTCTAACATACTCTTTTTCATTGTTTACTTAACTATTGAATAGATACACTACAGACATGAAACTAGTTTTTTTTTCTTATTAAAGGAGTAGCCTTTAAGTAACTGCTATGGAACTGCTGTGGCTGCTGGTATGCTGGAAGAGATTTCTTTAGAAATAAGCATCACCTTTGTACGTATTTTTCTGTTCCTTTCTTCTTGTCTATTTATATGTGTGTACATAAACTATTAAATAAATAATAAATAACCTTACTTCAATATTTATTTACTCTTTCCCATAAAATTTCCTAGCATTTCAAAATATCTTTGAAAGATTCAGGCTATTTCTAAAGGATGCCCTTGAAACAGCTTTATAACACACCTGCCATTTCATTCATCAAAACTCCTAATTGAATTTTCCTTCCCTTTTCCTTACGACACATGTTTCCTGTCCGGACACGTGCGTGACAACACATTCCTTCCTGTACAGACTGCGGTAGGAAGTTATTAGGGACAGAATTAACACGTGCACGCGATGTTATTGCTTGGGAGAAGGGGGCTCGTGGCTAAGTAAAAGCCCCTCGGTTCGAAAGATCAAAGTTAAGTAACGCTTCCAAGGTCAATCCGTGTATGCGTTGACCATCCGTTTCTATTTTTCATACCGAATGTAAAAGGCTTAACGTGTTTTCCGTAACTCGGAAAAAACGAGTTTTCCGAATTACGGAAAACACGTTAACCCTTTTGTCCTGGCTGTCATTCGTAGATCTATGTCTGTTATTACAGGTAGACAGAAGCCCGAAAGTGACAATCAGAACCTGTAAACCCAGTAACTTGGGTTTGTGTTTGACTAATGGGCAAACGATCCATGCAACATACTGTGGGCCTAAAACGGCCACATTAAGCAATCAGCAAACCTCTAAGAGTAGGTAATTCATTTTCTGAATTCCCTTCCCTTCTGAATTTTCGCAATTCCTCTATAGTGTCACATATTTTAGCTGAATCATATAGTGTGTAAATATTGCCGCATGAAAAAAATTAAGAACGTAATTTTACCGAATAATTTTTCTTTACAGTTTTTATTAATTAAATTTTATTTTTTATTTCTACAATTTAAATGTTATTTCATTATAATATAAAACTGTCAAACAGATGAATTGCGTAATATGAATTGAACGCAGATAATATTATGGATTGTTTGTGACAGTTTGTGTGATTCATAATATTATCATAGGTAAGTATTATGATTCTGCCAAAGCGGCCGTTGTAAGCCTCCTGGTATTCAGCTGTATCCGCTTAGACTGGAAGCCGACCACGACATTGTTGGCAAAGGGCTATATTAATGATGATGATGCGATATCATTGGTTGACTAGTAACCGCTCGTCCATGACAGCAGTTTGGCGGTGGCTTTATTTCAAAGCTTTAGGCCCCGTTCCCACTAGGTCGTGACGACGGATTGGGTTTTTCCCAGTGGTCAGATTGACAGTCAGACTAGTCTTTCCAATGGGATTTTGTTTTCCCATTGGTCAGATCATAAAAGAGTATCCTTTGAGTTTCTTGTCCGTTCTTCTCCATAAAGATCTACGTTTTAGAATGGGCTACTAGCTTTAACTTTCTGACTAACTGACCGATTATTTGACAATTCAGAAGTGCCTGTAAATGGTTTAATTGAAATAAATGCTTTGAGTTAGAATTTGAGGTGTTCACATTTAGGACGACACGATTAACAGTAAAATAGCTGTAAATCCAACGATAAATTAATCGTCACGACATAGTGGAAGCGCGCCCTTAGTCGGTTTTTAACCAACATCAAAAAAAGGAGGAAGTTATGCATTCGGCGAGTTTTTTTTATTGTATTTACTCTGGTTTATGTGATTCTTGTTTCATTTGATGCAGGAAACTCGCGAAGTGGTCTTATAAATTTTATTAACATTGCTTAGGTAGTTTTGGAAAAATACGTATTAACTTCAATAATACGTATTTTTCCATTTTGTGTATGTTGGCGATGTTTTATAGTAGTGGTATCCGAATTTATGGGTGTTTTGTAGGCATTACAACCTAAAAGTGAAAAATAAAAAACTTATTTATAAAAATAAACAACCGACTTCCGAAATGAAGTTATATTTTCACTTTCTTGTGTTTTCTTTTATAAACAGTTTTCGTAGGGCAAGTGACATGCGGTTGGCCGTAAGTGACCTTCCTACTGCGGAGTTGTGTGTGATGGATGGAAGATAGACTTGTGGGGAAGATTGATGGAGTTAGGAAAGTGGCGCGTCTGCAAAAACAGAAATACTCTTTGAAAGGTCAATCAAGACAAGCAATAAACAGTTTTTCAAAATTAAAGAAGCAGTAACTCATTTCAAAGTTAATGTTTTTATCCCGCAGTCTTTTAGATAAATGAGCCTCGTTGGTCTAGTGGTCGCAAGCACTACTACTGAGCGTGAGGTCCTGGGTTCGATTCCCAGGTCGGGAAAAGTGTTATTGGGTTTTTTCATCAGGAATTTCTCAGTAGCAGCCTGGTGTCTGGATTTGTGCCTGATTGATGGATTACCATCATGTAATAGGGGGCAAGCCTATTGAGGGTCGCCCCCTATTACATGAGACTTAAAATATAACTGGCGAAAATGTGGGTGTACTATAGGTACACCCCCGCCTTACTCTTCGGGGATTACAGGTTTGATGCCATGTTAGGTTAAAAAGGAAAAAAAAAACTTCACAACAACTCAACCCAACTTCACTTTTCAATTTTTGTTATGATTTTTGACTACTTCTACTTTGACTATATTCTCCTTTTCAAGACACAGATCGTGATCATAAATACAAAAAAAAACTTCGGAATCAAACAAACCCGAACCTAAAACTGCCGAACCATTTCAATCGATATAAATCTTATCCTTCCTCCTGAAACAATCTCACTCACTATAACTCGATCAGTGGCTTTCTGACCTCCAGTCGTCTAGATGTCAAATCAGATTAACTCCCTCAGCTTTATATCTGCAATCATAAAATATATGGATACAGAAGGTTGGCTCCATAGGACGCGCGAAAATAGGCGCACGTACACATAGACGTGTTCGTACGGCGATCTCACCCCTTGGCCACGCTCAAGCGACACGCGTCTTGCGTCAGCGATTACGGAGATATTTTTTTAAGAAGTTGTTCAAAGCGTGCCACGAGTCACCACGACACACAAGTGAATCAAATGTACTAGCTAATAGTGCGGCGGCCACGACTTCAAATGACTGAGCAGGTGCGACTGGAGAACGCGGTCTGACAAGTAACCGTCGCCACTGAGGAGTCGTGGCATGGCATGAAGTCGCGCGTGCTTGATGCAAGTCGTGTAACATGTCGCATCGCCGGAGGTCGTGAACGCGGCAATCACAATCGAATGCCGGTCGCGAGTGAGCTTTTACTCGCTGAAGCGTGTCTATTTGTGCGTGCATTTTCGCTGGTTGTAAGGAGCCGAGCTTTTGTACTATTTTGTCGCTCTACTTTATATCTGCAATCTTTGCTTCACCTCTTCATCCCCTTGTGTTGACCGAATGTTTTCCTCTCGGAGATTGGAAGCATCGATAGCTAGTTGTATCAGTGTGTTTGCGATATAGTCAATTCAAATATTTATGTTTATTTTTGTGCAAACATAACTTGAACATTGTGGTGTACTAGGTACACTTTTGCCTAATCCGTTTCGGGGAACGTGATATTATTTTGTTATTATTATTTGTGCATTTTCGACGCTCCGTTTGGCATCCAACATTTTTCGTCATCGATTCTTAGGTACAGGATATTTTTTCGAATAAATTCATCATATGGGACCTTACCTATAAGTAAGTTTGTATATGGATAGCACCTACCGTCTGCCCCTATTTACTTAGCGAATTAAATTCCAGTACTGGGAACAAGCCTCTCAAGTTTTATTAATTAGAGAAAACAAGTTTGAATATTACTTTGGTCCCTGAGAAGGCCACACTTAATACTTTAGGCTCAGAACATGAAGACACCTTTCCTACCAAAAAATTAGAAGAATAATCAATGCTGGAATCAGAAAATAACTACATGAAAAAAAAAAACAAACATACCAACAGCTGCAATATTAGTAGACGCCCCAATAACACAAAACAGAAGGATGTATGTTAATACAACACTCAACAACAATAGGTGAAAACACCAGTAGAATATATTTGAAGGCAAGCTATTGTTGGAGAATCCAAACATTTTAATATTTAGTATCGACCTAACACCGACTCGCAACGGTTCTGATGAAACAAAGATTAAACCTTGCAGAATAAATATTGTATAAGAAGATGAAAACGGGAATGAAATATATATATACCTAGTAATGGTTGATGTTAAAAAAGTATTATTCAGTTTACTTTGGCTTAGATAATATAGAACGGAACATCTCAAATAGTAGAATAATATTAGCCTGCAATTCTTTTACATCAAGAAAAAAGACTTGTTAAATATAATAGATCATCAAGTACTAAATTACCTTTTTATAAGCAAGTATTTCTATGGCAAATAAACAATTTTTTAGACTTCCATCTTGTTCTTATCGATCTTAGACACTAGGTGCTCGTCTTTGAAGCACGAAATGGTATACCACAGTTCCGAAATTTTGGTAAATGTAGAAATTGTTGGAGCTAATTTAAACACCATTATTAGGTCATGACAAAACGTGTAATTACTCTAAAAATTTTTAGAAACTGCAAATTTCCAGATTCAATATAATTATTGCCTACGAAGAAAAATATTTTATGACCTCTGCTTGAATCCCTTTAGTTTAAACAATTTGGAACCTAGCAAAAACTCCTAAAACCCCAAGAACGAAGGCTAGTTTTTATTTCAAGATTGATCTTATATTCCGGGCTGTAAATTCATGAATTCGTAACGAAGCTCTACGGCCTCTCGACAACATAGGAGAGGTTGATACAGCTGAGTTTCTACTTACGCTCTGATTGCTCTCAAGTATACCGGATTGATGCTGTGTTTTAAAGAGCCTTATATCTTGTGAGCATCAGTGTTTTTTTTTTTTTTTTTTTTTTAATTTAGGAAATCGTCAAATGACTCCTCCCGCTCTGGGCGGAGCGAGAGGGTGTGTCAGAATTTTACTGACTAAAACCCACCCGTGTTCCTTCCGTTGCCTGTGTGCCGGGGCCGCGATACCCCTTTCAGACAAACCCGCAAAGCAATGCATCAGCACTTACGTTTGTTTTTTAATATTGTGTAAATTCTGCTCCAATATTAAAAGCAAAACAGGCATTCCCCCCACAACGACGCTCCAATTTCAAAATAATTCAAATTCAGTCCCAGATATTACAAAAACAAAATTACAAGGTATAACGGATATCATTTTCCTCTCCTTTTTACGTCCTATCCCTTTAAGGAGGAATAAAGGAGAGCGTTGTCAAACGAGTCTTTATTACGATTCCCTAACATTGTGTCCTTGACCCATTTGAATGACGTCACGTACGGGTTTCCTTCGCGAATATTAATATGAGGATAATCGTTGGATGTACTTATCTTTTTTGAGGTCCTTGTTTTGATTTCCAAGGTCTGATTAGGATGACAATGGGATATGTGGAAGAAGGCCTCATTATTGGGAATGGAATAAAAATGGGAAGGGTTAGAATTGGCATTGCAATTGCTAAAGTGCATAAAAACATTTTTCGATTTTGCAATGCTCATCATTAGTTACTAACTTTACAGTTTGATTTCTCTTAGCTTATCAAGTTATCAAGTAGATCTTTGTACTAAACAGTGTGGAGACGACAATAAATGAAATCAATGATAATAATAATGCATAGGAATATTTTGAAACAATGAAATAAATCCTAACATCGAAATAAAAAAAGTGATTTTTCCACCAAACTAATTAGTAGTCATTGGCCTACTATGACTTGCCGATCAGCCGTCTAGCTTTAGCGACTAAACGATTAGCTATATTTGATTGAATTCGTATACAGAATTGCAGACTAGGAACGTCATTAGTAAAAGTAGATTAAGCGAAATCATCGAGCAACTCACTATTATACCAATCGATAGAGCATAAAATTCTGAGTCGAACATGATATCTAACTAACTCATTTTTGACAAAATGTCCCTTACGGTACTTAATATTTTGGCTATAAATATGGCAAAACTTTTCTCCGTCTGATATTTGACAGTTTATTATGATTTCTAGGTTAAATCCCATAAAAAACAAAAAAAAAACATCGGCATTGGCGTGGCATCCAAAATTTGATAATCCATTAGAATTTCCCAGTTTTGGCTGAAATTTTAAAGAAATTGAATTTCCGTAATTCGGGATGTGCTAAAATTGGCTTCGTGCCCAGTACATGTCGATATGCTTGCTCTTATTACGTTGACACTCTATACTGTCTGCCGTTTGCCAAACGTGCGGGATTTCACTTTATCCAACGATGTTTTCTTGGCTTACGGTGAATATTTGTTTTCTATCTTATTTGTTTCGAATGTTACAGTGTGAGCTTTATTTTCTCTTGCTTATCTACCTATACTTATATATTACAATATATATGAGGATGATAAAGAGGTCAAATTTGTTGTTTTTTATGTAGGGGGGTAATTTCCGGACCTTCCAGTCGTATTTGAAAAATTCTTATTACATTGGATAGCCCAATTCTCGAGGGAGGTTATAGGCTATGTAACATCACGCTACGATCTCGGAGCCGAGTAAAAAGAAAAAATAATCAGAATTAACGATAAGCGAAAACGAAGTCATAGTACGGGCGGGGGCGATGGGATGCGACGCGGTGGGTCGGGGGCCGAAATTGCCCGGATGAAGTTGCGGACAGAAGCTTGTTTCTCATACATTTCCATCTCAAAACATAATCGCAAATTTAATTCCATTCATAGTTTTTCAGTCCTGTTCAATCTTGACTTTGAATCCAGCATGTAGACCAATAAAGCATATTCTAACTAACCCATGTCGTTGATCTTCCAAACTCATCATTATCATTGGCAGCCTTGTTCCACTCACTACTGAATAAGTACTTAAAGAACTCTTCTCATTTGTGTCATGCCTTTTTTTTTTTTTTTTTTGAGTGGGAAATATTCAAATGACTTCTCCCGCTCTGGGCAGAGCGAGAGGGCGTGTCAGACTTTTACTGACTAAAACCCATCCGTGTTCCTTTCGTTACCTGTGTGCCGGGGCCGCGATATCCCTTTCGGACAAACCCGCAACCCCAGCAGGATTTGTGACACATTCTATTACTATTGTACGAGTACCTACAACACGATTTCCTGAAATCACAGCATCATTTTCATCAAGCATTACTTCTCCTATATAATCCCATATCATCTTATCCATTTCATGGTATAATATATAAGAAAGAAACATGTCCTTAACCCATTTCCACGTACACTGTCATCACATACTAACTGTGAGCTGTCCCATGGGGCTGGCGACTACAGAGCTAATCGAGACATTTTATACCCTCGTTCCGTTTTAATATCCTTTCATTTATAGTGCTGTTTTAGAAATTATATTGTACCATTTCTGTTTATTTTCCATTGCGTATATAATTTCACCTTTGTATTCCCCAGAGAAGTAGATAGAGGAGATTGCTACTCCCATTTTCACAGTTATATTTAAGTGCCCTGTTATGATCTTTTCGTTTCAGCGGTACATATATATTAGACTGTTTGGGCCCAGTAGGAGGCCATGTTTATTGTGGCGTCAGAGGCGTTCTTATATCGTCAAGGGTGTAGCTGACCGGACACTTGG
The DNA here is from genome assembly GCA_916701695.1 of Agrochola macilenta. NCBI lineage: Eukaryota > Metazoa > Arthropoda > Insecta > Lepidoptera > Noctuidae > Agrochola > Agrochola macilenta. The sequence goes on from OU753576.1 coordinate 18,098,612, forward strand.
GATACTAGTAGAATATGGGACATGAGTCTGTTCAGAAGCAACACACTTGCACTGGGTGTAGGGTGAATATAATTATGATGCATGAAAGGAGCCTCCCCAAGCGGAGTTAATTTAAATCGTTCTCCAGGTTCCAAACGTTTGGTGAATCATAGCACTTGGTAACGCAGGGTCTAGCTGACCAAACTTTCAGCACGATGCAGATGGTACATCCAAAACTGCCATGTCATGGGGGTGACGACACTGGGCTGCTATTGAGAATCAAACCGGGGTTTGAATGTTCTGTTACTTCTCGATAATTTCCTTGAATTACTTTGTCGTCTTTAACATTTTAACGAGTGGGGTACGTATTCTGTCTTCGATTCTACTTAAAATATTAAAGTTACCATCATTATCAAAGCCTCAATCGATTTACCACTGAAGAGTTTATTGCTTTTGTTATAATATGAGTATATTGATCATTACCGTCATATAGTTCAGCAGGGTAAGTAATTCTTACCTACTCGTATCTATATACAATTTTCTCTCTTGCACCATCTTCAGCCTTATTCAACCGCCAGTACATTTGAATGTTATTTTCTTTAAGTAATACAATGTTCTTGGTTCCACCGCAGCGTCTTCACATCTCTCTTATGATTTACTCTAGAAAACTGTGCCATTCTTTAATGTCTCCTTTCTGTCCAAGTGCAGGAGCACTCCGAGAAATGAGACCGCTGAGAAAATAGTAAAATTCATAAGTTTATTCTGTAGAAATGGAGATGCCTAGATTTCGTATTACGACAAAAGCTTTTTCTTTAAAAAAAATCACCACATCTCCTTATAAACCGCAACTTTGTCTTATAACATCATTCCTCTATCGTATCTATCGATACATTCTAATAACTAGAATAAACATCTATGAATGATAATTCTAATTATTAGCACTTCATTTTCGCATTCAATCTCTTTCCACATCTTCATCGATCTTTTCATCTCTTGGAAACAGAGTTTTAAATTTTATTATACAAACTTATTCAATTTCCAAAACTCTTACTGTATTTATTTGCACATCACGAGCCGACATATCCTCTTTTCTTTCAAACACCATCATCTTCGTCTTATTCACATTTAACTATAACTACGAGACACGAGACGCAATGGACTTTGTGTTAATAAGTATATGCAATTCTCTTCTTCACTTGACACAGTTGCGTGCTCGATGCATTGTAGTGATGTCTCCAGATTGTTCATAGATGTCTGTGGATATCATAGATGTCTGATAAAGTGAGATGTCAATAGTGTTATTCCCTGGCAGCTGGCGGAATCTCACTTCAAGCTCTTTCACCTAAGTTTTTACGGTTTGATTTTTACAGAATCGACAGACATTAATAATTGATCACGCGTGTTTGATCCATTGTACGAGTATGCAGTATCGACGCCGACGACGCCGTGGAAGTTGCGAAGTTTTGGGTCAACTTTAATAAACTGTCGTGCCATCGACATGAAGGAGAAAAAGACTATCATTCTATATAATATTTGAGCTTGCAAAAAGGCTCGTCTAGGGATGTACTATGGCCATGTCTGCCTTTTTGCCGCCTAGTACTATTTCGTTGCGCAGGTTTTAAAACTATGAGAGCTGATAATAGACTACATTTATTTATTGTTATGAAAGACTTACTCACTAAAACATACACAAACTAAAATCACATAGAGTTTTGGGTATAATGAATTCGTCAAGTGCATAGTACTAGCAGAGGCCTGAAAGATGACAGAACATGTAAGATACCGTTAGTTGAATTACATAATTTACAAAATAAACTGATAATGACCTAAGTTCACAAATTCGATAGGAAACATTTATAGGCACATGAGCCATTTCACAAATATTCTACTTTAAGGTTGGAACTGCATCGGCAATTCCTATGGCTTAGCATGACCACAATAGAAACGGGATTGTCAACGGAAGAATAGACAAAATGACAGATAGACAATCAGAATCTGTGATTTTATCTATCCTTCCGTCGACAAAACCCATAGAAAACCTGTTTCTATGACTGTCACGCTACGCGTGCAGGAGGGTAGAACTTGTAAATGGAAGATAACGGCACCCTTTGTATTTTCATAGGAGTTGAAAATAAATAATCCTAATTGCCTGAGACCTCCACAATACGAGTACCTCCCTAATCAATAGCTCCAATAATCCGCAGAGGTTGGAAGCAGTGTCTCTTAATTAGCGACGTTAATTGAAGCAGAGTAATTAGTGCAGGTTTAATGTTCACTAATCAATTTAATGAGGTCACTTAGTTGAGGCGTAATACGAGTACGCTAGATCTTGCTCGGTACGGATTGTTAGAGTAGCTGGTAATTGGAACCTATGCATTCAAGTGGATTGCAAGAAGCTGTAAATTAAGTTCCAAGATTATTTTTTATTTATTAAAATTCGGGGTAGAATTCACTACGAAACCTGCACCCTTACACTGTTTGTCCACCGCGTGGACGAGACGTCACCGAGAAACGAGATTATGCGGCCATAGTACATGTACTATCGCTACTTCGACGTCGTCATCATGTTCTGGTTAACCAAAGAGAGATGACGGCGCCGAAGTAGCGATACATACAGTTACTAAGGCCGCGTGTCCACCGCACGAACGTCATTCGAGCGCCGGGATTCCGGGCGCCGAATTTTTCGAGTAGTTCGGCGCGACCGCTAGAACTTGGCCTGAGATTATGACGGGCCGATGTGTTCTTTTCATAAATAAGGTAATGTTTTGGTTCACAGGTTGATGGTGTTTCTCTGCACGGAGTGACGAATCATCGCGCGGTGGCGTTGCTTAGGGATGCGAAGGGCCCCTTAGTACGACTGAAAGCATTGAGGTAAGATGTGACACCCCTGGAAATATTTTAAGCAACTGGTGACAAAAGTAGCCCATATAATATATTGAAGAGTTTACTGACTTTGATGGCATAATGTTTCTAGGATTATGATGAAAGATTTGTGTTCTTAAATCCTTTCTAATTTCAGTAATAAAACTTCTAGGTATCTTCGTGGGGCGGGGTTTGAGAAACTCCAGAAAGCGTTGGCTGCTCAGGATGGGCGAAGATCGCCGATTGCACCACCAAGCCCCTCTGTCACCTCGCTTGCCAAGTATAGCTTTAGTGTGGTGAGTAAAAGATTGTTAGTGGCCCCACCGCTGGACAAGAGCCTCTTTAGAGGAAGCAGTAGCATTGCTATGTCATTAACTATCGGTGTTTGAGCAAGTTCAACGACAATGCTCAAGCAAATCGTTGTTGCGATTATGTGACGTTATATTTGACACCACACTAAATTTTTATGAAACCCGGAGCAAGGGTTTCTTGACGAACATAAACACAATTTATATTAATGCCATCTTGTATCTGTCCTCCATAGTACGACGAATCAACAGTAATCGAAGCGGAACCCGAATCAGAGATCCTGCCTCACTTGCCGTCACCGATGTCTCCGTCCGAGGAGGCGGAGATCGTGATAGGAAGAGACGACGAGGTGTCGGAGCGAGAAGCAAGACGGATCCAAGACAAGTGGCGGGACATATTGCAGCTGGAGAACGACTGGCCAGGCCATCAGTACCAGTATGATATTGTGGTAAGTGTAGGTAGCGTGATAGAGCGAGATGACGAGGTGTCGGAGCGAGAGGCAAGACGGATCCAGGACAAGTGGCGGGACATATTGCAGCACGAGAACGACTGGCTAACACTTGGCTCAAGTGAATCCTTATGTTATCAATCCTTCAACTATCAATGTCTTTTTTCCTCAGGTCAGCACAATAATAAAGGAGAAGGACAGCGGTCTCGGCATCTCACTCGAAGGCACAGTACGAGTGGTGGGAGGCAAGGAGGTGCAAGCAAGACACTACATCAGGGCGATAGCTCCCAATGGACCCATCGCCAGGCTCGGGATGTATAGGGTCGGGGATGAACTGCTTGAGGTATGTATTCCCTTTACTCAAGAAATATCATGTAGTACGGCATCATTGACGGGCTTCAAAACTTAAGACAAGCATTGAAGCTTTGTTGAAATTGGATTCTAAAGCTTCGGCAAAACCTGCGCGACCACAACGCGAGACGCGAAAAGAGAGCGTCAAAAGCGCGAAACTAAACGTGCGTAGTCATAGCGCGCGCTGAAGTCGCGCGGGTTGCCCGAGTTATTCGAAGTGCCTCATTACCTGATTTATTGATCGCAGTTTATCATCACAGGCATAATATTGTTTGACGAGAATTGCATAAAATGAAATGTGACAATCGTGTTGGTTGATTTCCAGATTTCCAGAAGCCAAAGTTGTAAGTTGATGACCACGATTGTCCAACGAATAATTGAACTACTTTGTAACCAGGACTTAACGGCTTATTTCCTCATTTCAGGTGAACGGCTGGCGAGTACTAGGCGCCCATCATGTGGAGGTGGTTACCAGACTACGAGCAGTGACGTCACCAGTCTTATTGGTAGTGGTCAGGAAGAGAGAACATTATGTCAACAATGAACGACTGCCTGATGCTGGGTTTGCTAGGGTAAGGAGAACAGACTCTTACCCTACGTCCTAACCGAAAGTAACTGTCGATTCATTAATAATGACGATTCACGCGACCATGTTATAATTCATATAAACGAGTGCGACGACCGCTTTCGGTTAGAACAAGGCCTTACATGATGATCTAATAATGCTAATAATGTAAACTGAAACTACATAGACCTGAATTTAAAAATAGATACGTATTCCTTAATATTGTCTTACCTTTACTTTTACAGAACAGGAACGCCATCTCTGTTTATAATTTTATACTAGTAAAATATTATTAAAACCCACTATAGATGGCGTTTTGTACATAGCTTTTTCATTTTTCTTTCATCATTTTTGATTAAATACTTTATAATTAATTTATTTATGTCATCTTCAGCCATTTCTGTCAACTAATACTGCGTTTGTTTATTTACAGAGTAACATTCTAGGCGGTAGTTTACAAGACCTGCTGCTTCCTCCACAACGACTGATAAAGGCGAAGTCGGAGAGTTCCGTCGCGTCACTCTGCAGTGCCACCACTGTTATGTCGGCTCCCCATGATCACGATGGTAAGATTTACGCAGAAAACCTTACTGAGAATAGAAATGCATTGCATGACAATTATCTTACTACCCTTTCATCATCATCATCATCATCATTTCAGCCAAAAGATGTCCACTTCTGAACATAGGCCTCCTCAAAGCAACGCCTTATCTCTACTTAATCGGATCGAAAAACTTCATCAATATATTATTTGCCAGTAGCTATCATCTCAGTATTATTTTTTTTTTTTTCTTCCTCTATTCGTATTATAATTAATAAAGTAGAATTATAATTATCAACCACGGTGAGATAGAATTAAAATTGCCAAATGCTTCATGGTTGTTCTTGCTCTAGACTCTTCTTTACTGCATTCATAAAAATAATGTGCGCCTGTTGTTATTGGAAACCATGCGACATTATTTGTTTATTGGCTTAGAATAATTATTATTTTTACCTATTGTGGTATCAGAATTTTATTCTAGGTGCATAGTCTTCACATATAATTATTTAATTAATGAATACAAAATATTGTTAAACATTATAAAAGGTGGAGTTTCTTGCCCATTCTTCTCCATACGAAAATTACGGGACGACTAGAATCAATTCTATATTTTTGACGTTCAAAAGTGCCTTTTATGCGTCTAAATGAAATAAATTATTTGACTTTGAATACCTGTTTCATTTCCCAGAATTCTGCACAGAAGACTTAGAACGCGTTCGATCGCGGTCCTTAGAGCCTTTGAGTGGTCTGGCGATGTGGAGTGATCACGTAGATTATATCCAGCTCGTGAAGGAAGACAGGGGACTGGGATTCTCTATACTGGACTACTTGGTGAGTGTTATCTACTGTGATCTTCAAGGTAGTGTTCTTGGTCCGAATCTGTTTCCGATTCTATAAATTATTCAAATATTTCTAGATTTATTATCGTCATGAATAGAAATATTTCGGTTTTTTTTTTGTTTAATTGATTAATTCTTGAAACTTTTCGAGTGTTAGTTTATAATTATAGTCCTTAAATTTTTTAATTCGACTGACAAATTAACGTAGGTTGTATGTTGTTATTTTTCTCTCAGGAATTTTTGTTAGTGTGTGAGAGTTATGTTTTGCTTTTTCGGTTTGAGATTGGGCTCTATTGATCGATCTGTTTGACTCCACATTACAGATTTGAAACTGTTTGACTGTCCCTGGGCTTTCTTTTGCGCGTGTGTAATATAAGTGGCATGTCCCTGCCCGCCGCAGGACCCGTCGGAGGCCGGCAGCTCCGTGATCGTGGTGCGCTCCGTGGTGGCGGGCGGCGCGGCGGCGCGGGACGCGCGTCTACAGCCGGGGGACCGCCTCGTGAGCGTCAACGGGCTGCACGTGGCGCGCAGTCCGCTCGCTGTCGCCGTCACTGCCATCAAGAGTGCGCCCAAAGGTACGTCTACAGCCGGGGGACCGCCTCGTGAGCGTCAACGGGCTGCACGTGGCGCGCAGTCCGCTCGCTGTCGCCGTCACTGCCATCAAGAGTGCGCCCAAAGGTACGTCTACAGCCGGGGGACCGCCTCGTGAGCGTCAACGGGCTGCACGTGGCGCGCAGTCCGCTCGCTGTCGCCGTCACTGCCATCAAGAGTGCGCCCAAAGGTACGTCTACAGCCGGGGGACCGCCTCGTGAGCGTCAACGGGCTGCACGTGGCGCGCAGTCCGCTCGCTGTCGCCGTCACTGCCATCAAGAGTGCGCCCAAAGGTACGTCTACAGCCGGGGGACCGCCTCGTGAGCGTCAACGGGCTGCACGTGGCGCGCAGTCCGCTCGCTGTCGCCGTCACTGCCATCAAGAGTGCGCCCAAAGGTACGTCTACAGCCGGGGGACCGCCTCGTGAGCGTCAACGGGCTGCACGTGGCGCGCAGTCCGCTCGCTGTCGCCGTCACTGCCATCAAGAGTGCGCCCAAAGGTACGTCTACAGCCGGGGGACCGCCTCGTGAGCGTCAACGGGCTGCACGTGGCGCGCAGTCCGCTCGCTGTCGCCGTCACTGCCATCAAGAGTGCGCCCAAAGGTACGTCTACAGCCGGGGGACCGCCTCGTGAGCGTCAACGGGCTGCACGTGGCGCGCAGTCCGCTCGCTGTCGCCGTCACTGCCATCAAGAGTGCGCCCAAAGGTACGTCTACAGCCGGGGGACCGCCTCGTGAGCGTCAACGGGCTGCACGTGGCGCGCAGTCCGCTCGCTGTCGCCGTCACTGCCATCAAGAGTGCGCCCAAAGGTACGTCTACAGCCGGGGGACCGCCTCGTGAGCGTCAACGGGCTGCACGTGGCGCGCAGTCCGCTCGCTGTCGCCGTCACTGCCATCAAGAGTGCGCCCAAAGGTACGTCTACAGCCGGGGGACCGCCTCGTGAGCGTCAACGGGCTGCACGTGGCGCGCAGTCCGCTCGCTGTCGCCGTCACTGCCATCAAGAGTGCGCCCAAAGGTACGTCTACAGCCGGGGGACCGCCTCGTGAGCGTCAACGGGCTGCACGTGGCGCGCAGTCCGCTCGCTGTCGCCGTCACTGCCATCAAGAGTGCGCCCAAAGGTACGTCTACAGCCGGGGGACCGCCTCGTGAGCGTCAACGGGCTGCACGTGGCGCGCAGTCCGCTCGCTGTCGCCGTCACTGCCATCAAGAGTGCGCCCAAAGGTACGTCTACAGCCGGGGGACCGCCTCGTGAGCGTCAACGGGCTGCACGTGGCGCGCAGTCCGCTCGCTGTCGCCGTCACTGCCATCAAGAGTGCGCCCAAAGGTACGTCTACAGCCGGGGGACCGCCTCGTGAGCGTCAACGGGCTGCACGTGGCGCGCAGTCCGCTCGCTGTCGCCGTCACTGCCATCAAGAGTGCGCCCAAAGGTACGTCTACAGCCGGGGGACCGCCTCGTGAGCGTCAACGGGCTGCACGTGGCGCGCAGTCCGCTCGCTGTCGCCGTCACTGCCATCAAGAGTGCGCCCAAAGGTACGTCTACAGCCGGGGGACCGCCTCGTGAGCGTCAACGGGCTGCACGTGGCGCGCAGTCCGCTCGCTGTCGCCGTCACTGCCATCAAGAGTGCGCCCAAAGGTACGTCTACAGCCGGGGGACCGCCTCGTGAGCGTCAACGGGCTGCACGTGGCGCGCAGTCCGCTCGCTGTCGCCGTCACTGCCATCAAGAGTGCGCCCAAAGGTACGTCTACAGCCGGGGGACCGCCTCGTGAGCGTCAACGGGCTGCACGTGGCGCGCAGTCCGCTCGCTGTCGCCGTCACTGCCATCAAGAGTGCGCCCAAAGGTACGTCTACAGCCGGGGGACCGCCTCGTGAGCGTCAACGGGCTGCACGTGGCGCGCAGTCCGCTCGCTGTCGCCGTCACTGCCATCAAGAGTGCGCCCAAAGGTACGTCTACAGCCGGGGGACCGCCTCGTGAGCGTCAACGGGCTGCACGTGGCGCGCAGTCCGCTCGCTGTCGCCGTCACTGCCATCAAGAGTGCGCCCAAAGGTACGTCTACAGCCGGGGGACCGCCTCGTGAGCGTCAACGGGCTGCACGTGGCGCGCAGTCCGCTCGCTGTCGCCGTCACTGCCATCAAGAGTGCGCCCAAAGGTACGTCTACAGCCGGGGGACCGCCTCGTGAGCGTCAACGGGCTGCACGTGGCGCGCAGTCCGCTCGCTGTCGCCGTCACTGCCATCAAGAGTGCGCCCAAAGGTACGTCTACAGCCGGGGGACCGCCTCGTGAGCGTCAACGGGCTGCACGTGGCGCGCAGTCCGCTCGCTGTCGCCGTCACTGCCATCAAGAGTGCGCCCAAAGGTACGTCTACAGCCGGGGGACCGCCTCGTGAGCGTCAACGGGCTGCACGTGGCGCGCAGTCCGCTCGCTGTCGCCGTCACTGCCATCAAGAGTGCGCCCAAAGGTACGTCTACAGCCGGGGGACCGCCTCGTGAGCGTCAACGGGCTGCACGTGGCGCGCAGTCCGCTCGCTGTCGCCGTCACTGCCATCAAGAGTGCGCCCAAAGGTACGTCTACAGCCGGGGGACCGCCTCGTGAGCGTCAACGGGCTGCACGTGGCGCGCAGTCCGCTCGCTGTCGCCGTCACTGCCATCAAGAGTGCGCCCAAAGGTACGTCTACAGCCGGGGGACCGCCTCGTGAGCGTCAACGGGCTGCACGTGGCGCGCAGTCCGCTCGCTGTCGCCGTCACTGCCATCAAGAGTGCGCCCAAAGGTACGTCTACAGCCGGGGGACCGCCTCGTGAGCGTCAACGGGCTGCACGTGGCGCGCAGTCCGCTCGCTGTCGCCGTCACTGCCATCAAGAGTGCGCCCAAAGGTACGTCTACAGCCGGGGGACCGCCTCGTGAGCGTCAACGGGCTGCACGTGGCGCGCAGTCCGCTCGCTGTCGCCGTCACTGCCATCAAGAGTGCGCCCAAAGGTACGTCTACAGCCGGGGGACCGCCTCGTGAGCGTCAACGGGCTGCACGTGGCGCGCAGTCCGCTCGCTGTCGCCGTCACTGCCATCAAGAGTGCGCCCAAAGGTACGTCTACAGCCGGGGGACCGCCTCGTGAGCGTCAACGGGCTGCACGTGGCGCGCAGTCCGCTCGCTGTCGCCGTCACTGCCATCAAGAGTGCGCCCAAAGGTACGTCTACAGCCGGGGGACCGCCTCGTGAGCGTCAACGGGCTGCACGTGGCGCGCAGTCCGCTCGCTGTCGCCGTCACTGCCATCAAGAGTGCGCCCAAAGGTACGTCTACAGCCGGGGGACCGCCTCGTGAGCGTCAACGGGCTGCACGTGGCGCGCAGTCCGCTCGCTGTCGCCGTCACTGCCATCAAGAGTGCGCCCAAAGGTACGACAACATGCCATTGTTTCGAAGGAAGGACTCAAAACAGCGCGTAATCTATCAATAAAAATCTAAAATTCACTGTCAAACAATACATAGCCTAAACCGCTGGGTCTTTCAAGCATAATACAATTTTGCACGAGTTTTATTTGCCTATATAGTGAAATTAAACGCTGAAGTAGCTTTTTTTTAAATTCATTCCATAAACCCCTTTATTGGAATTATTTTTTTAATAATAGATGAAAGTTTGTATTTAAGTTTGGTTTTTTTTTTATAGGATACGCGAAGGAAAAAGAAAAGTATCTAACTTGATTGGACCAACAGAATATAATAATATGTATAACACCAAAGTGATATTGGATATACATAATATACAAAAAAAAAAAAATGGTTTTACAGAAAATATTTTAAAAAATCGTTAACGCAAAACTAATGGTTTATAATAAACGTAATAATTACAATTGCACATAGTATTGGCGTGGTAGACAAATACTGCAATATACATTGTGTGCAATAATATACTTATATAGCAAGTTCAATGATAACTAAAGCTAATTTATTTAGACAATTATTTGCTTTCTGAATTGATATTTTACAAGGAGCTATTAATGTAAGGAGATACTTGGGTATATATTTTTTTTTCTTTATAAAAAAACCATTTTTATTCAATGTCCTTTTGTCTGCCCTTTATTAAAAAAAAAGCAATGATGGTTTTGGTTCATCAATTTATGTCAATATTGCAACGCATGGGGATCGAACTCAAGTCGTATTCCTTAGCAGCCCGTGCTCTTGGAAAACCTATCATAAACTGTGAATATTTAAAGGCTAAATCAGAATAGGTACCTACTACAAAAAAAAAATTGCAGTGTAGGAGGCAGCATCTAATTTCTCAAATTATTAGGAATTCTCTTCCTTCGTAACTCCTTTATCATCATCACACACCGACGTATGTCGTTATCTATCAGTAAATACTACGTTGATAACATAAAGCTGTGTGTAAACAACATACAGATGGATCTTCATCTGTTTATTACATGTAGAGTTTATTTTAGTGAAGTAGTGTCTCAAGTGCAAAAATTCACGAAACTGTTAGATTTTTTGTGTTGGTGAAGTTATAACCTATTCTGAAGCATAATTGCGTAACACACGATCAATCACAATCTGTTCCATTTTGACAGTTCAAGAAAATTCATTGCGTTATTTAAGTTGTTGAGCAGACAAATTTTTCGAACATACGAAGCAATGGATTAGCAATATACTTCAAAATGATTCAGACTGAGATTGATCGCGTGTTACGTAATTAGAGTGCTGGTTCTGTTGATTAAAATAAATGAGTTCCTAAATGCTCATTTAGTACCTACTTATTTACTGAAAAGTGAGTGGTAGGTTTCTTAATCAATCTGCCGAGCCTTTTCCCAATTATGCTGGGGTCAACTTCCAGTCTTACCGGATGCAGCTGAATACCAGTATTTTACATGCAGTGGCTGCCTATCTCACCTCCACAACCCAGTTACTGGGTAATACGATACCCCTTGGTAAGACTGGCAGTCAGACTTTTTGTTTCTGATTACCCGTAACGACTGTCAAAGATCTGCGAATGACAGCGGGACGAACGGCATAAGGTGCTTTACGAGGCACGGGGGGTTTCAATATGTAATGATCACCCATCCCCGTACATTCCGCGGCAAGCGTAGCTTAAACTTCGGTCGACACGTGCGGCTGTTATTATTTAGCCATGAGCCGTGGGTTCTATAAAATAATAATTATAATGTTGCAGTTATTCTACCTTTCAAGGTTTTGTTTAAGAAATACCAATATCCGAATAGTCTCTCTTGTAAATGTACCTCTTCAAAAGTAAGTCTCTCTTGAAAATGTACCTCTTCAAAAGTATTTGGCGAAAGTTGACAAAACGTCGTTCACTTTTTCATATAACGTTTACCAATATTCTGGCTCCTGTACAGTTAATAGTAGCGCAGTAGCCAGGGAATTCTTTAATATTGTACACACGGCTACATATCAAGCTATACATTTCTTGTTTAGGCTGATCTCGCATTATTTAGGATTTCCGTACAATAACGGGTCAGCTTATACTGAAAATGCACAGCTTAATATGTAGCCGTGTGTACACATAACTTGTGTCAATAAATAAATATTTTTGTATAAAATATGTTTATTATTAAACATTTATTAATATATTTTTTGTTATTACAGGGATAGTTACAATTGGAATAGCGAAGCCGCTGCCCTGTAGCACTGTCGTCGGCGGCGAGAAGGCAAACGGACACAGCATACAGAGCAGTCAGGTAAGACAGAGTCTTAAATTATGTTATAAAAATAGACCCAAAATTAATATTATTTCTTGTACACAACAACTATGCTGGTGATTTATGAAAATATCTTGATTTTATGAGAGCGACTTGTATGTCGAAGTAACGTGTTATAATCTGGCATAGCAGTAAATATCTAGATGAGTAAAATATAAAATTGAAAAAAGAATTCTTACTAAGTTTCAGTTGTTTTATTAATCTTAAGGACAAACTGTGGCAGTTAGTAACGTGTATGTTGTGTACAGGAATTTTTAAGTTTGCAAGTGTGTGTGTGTGTTTTTAATAGTAAAATAATTTATTTAAAACTTGTGACTTTCTTATTATTTTTACAATCATATTTTTACATAATTATACAAGAAGTCACGAGGTTTTATTAAAGATTCATGGTAACGGTTTGAATCTAAATATTTTTTTATGAAAAAAAAAAAAATCTTTACTTATTTATACGCGAAGTGTCGTGATATTGTACACTGAGGGGAAAATAAAAGTAAGTTCCGGTTTCTCTTACTAAAGCTTGTCTTTGCTTAGAGCAGTATTAATTACCTATAACGTAGCATGCATTTTTATTACGATACTATTCTTACTTCCAAATTCTTCTTGTACAATAAAGGGAATGACATTACCGCTCTAAGGATTGTTCTAGCAATGAAGGAAATTAGTTTCTATTGAAATGTGTTATGTATGAATATTTCCCTTTAGTGTACAATATAGGTTGCATGCTTTATTGCTAATAAGTTCACGAATATTGTAATTTTTTGTATATTTTTAGTGGTCTTCTTTTAAACGTCAAATGCGCGTATGGTGTCTCATTCATTTCATTTGTACTAAAATTTCTTTATTTCGTATTTTCTGATGATTGCGTTTATCGCAAATAGTAAACAAAATATTGTCACTATTATTACACCGCAAGTAAAAATAAATCCTTTACCTTTACAGAAACTGGAGTACTTCACAAAAATTCTGCGTCTAATAATGTCCTTACACCGAGACATAATGGAGCTTCAGCTGCAATGTTCCCACGACATTATGGACCCGCAGCCGTTCCGAGTTCCTCCTAAGATAAAAGCAGAAATCACCATGAAATGACAAAGAGATCGGCTGAAGTATACAGTCAGTGTCGAAGTCCCGGATGGGAACTGTCAGGACGAGGGCGAATTGGACTGTGATGAACTGGATATTTAATTGTTCGTCGTTAGGCTGTTTTAGGCAAACAGTTTGCGGTTAAGTTTAGATTGAGAAAGCGGTCAATGCCACTTTGCACTTTGCAAAGAGCACACCGCGTTAGTATGCGGTTAAAATAATATGGGCCGTAGATTGTTTGTCTAATTTGGCCGCGCCCGGGCGCCCTAATGAACTTTTGTGATGGATAATAGGTTATTTGATGATTGCTGTTGTGAAAAAAAAAAACGGGTATCAACCCATCGAAAAATATGAAAAAATAACTGTGCTACATGTAATTGTTTATTTAATATTGTTGTATACTGAACTATTGACAACTATTTCCGTATTATTATTAGCCCCAAAAATATTTTAAGCAGTAGCTTGAAATATGTCTTCCTTTACAATTTCAAACCAAAGTGCTGGTTAAGAACTGATTGTTTGTGATAAGCTCAATCTGTGGGAATTTTGATAAAAATTTAACTTAATAGGTAGAAATGGTAGTAAGTTCGGGTGAGAAAAATGTTATAAAAAAGAGTGGCTAAAATGGATAAGGTAGAAAGTTTTTAATACTAAAAACTAAAATTAATGCATTTAGCTAACTTAGCAGCCAGACATGCTGAATTGCAATAAAACTTTTTTAATTTTATGTAAAAAACATTTTACATAAAACTAAAAAAAATACAAGTAGCAAAATAAAATTGTTTTGTCGAATAAAACTAAAGAAACGTCCACTTTTTAAACACTTATGAGCTTGAAAATTGGTCAATGTTGCTTTTAAAACTTCTTAAATCTAATTATATACTAAATTGTCCCAATTTATTAGTACTATGCACCTAAAAATCTTTATCCCTATTGGGTTTTTTTAAATCTTAATGTTAAAAATCTTCACCTATTTCTCTTCTAATGTCGCTTGGTATGAAACTAGCTATAATATTATAGAATACGGGCAATGCTGCGAAAGAATTAGTGTTAGGTAAAAAAACAAATCAGATCTGTGGTCAAATAAAAATATTTATAAATGTATGTAGAAATATTATCCATGCATAAAGGATTTTTTTTTATACGTAGATAGAGCAATAGCAACAAAAATAGTACTTTTTGCGAAATGTCTAAATGTTTAGTCAATTCAATAGAATCTGTGAAACAAATAACCAAAAAAACTTACGAGCTCAATTCCAAAAAAAATGATTCCAAGTCTAGTACCTAAATGTTATAATAAAATAATTGTGATCTTAGATATCGATGTCTATTTATATCATGGTTGTGTAGTTGCGAAAATAGTATATAAATAAATGTAGATAAATGTGTTAGTCGTCAATTTCGGATATGTGATAGTTTTTCTAGTCAAATTCTTATTTATATTGTGAAACAGGTTCATACGGTTGCTTATCACAAAGCTACCAAATTAAGATATAAATACTCCAAAATACACTTTTGTAGTATAAAACCTCAAGTCAACCTTATCCTCGTGACATTGTTTCATAACAGGATGATCCACGAAGAGCAGCGTGATAAGCAACATTAGCTTATATGTGTTGTAGCAATCATCGTTTTATTCCAATGAATCTTCAAATAAAATTATTACAAGAAAAGTCCATTAAACATAAGACGAGTAGACGAAGAAGCAAAAACAATAAAGAAAATACCTAAATAATACTAAGTGAAAATATCAAATAGTATTCGCTTCGCTTGAATAGAAAACGTAGGACAGCATAAAATATTTTGCAAATCTTTGAGACCAACACCCCAATGGCGTTACACACTTTCTTTCACGATCCGAAGTATTTTGAAAAAAAATGCATAATCTATTGCTTCTTATGTTTCAAAATTTCGTCTTTTCGACAACGTAAATAACACAATGAATGATATTGGATTGTCAAAATGAAAGGCATTGCAATAGTTAGTGTGTATCGCAATTACCCCGCAGGCTAAGATCTGTTAAGTACATCGTAAAGGAAGTGAATATAGCTTTAAATAAAACATAATAGCACTTACGCTTGTGTACTAAACAATTATAAAAACTGCAGTCAATTTTAAAGGAATTAAAACAAAGCTACGATTGAAATGAAAAAAAATGTCTACAGGTAATTCATAACATATCATAGGTTAAGCATCGTGTATTGTTTTTGTAAATATATTTAAATAAAAAGAACATAATTTATAAAAATATATTTTTATTTATTGTTATGTAAAATTATTTGAAAATATAAAGACTGTTAGAATTTGTGTTGTAAATTCGGACATTCCATTTGCGGATATTAGTCGTTTTGTTATATGTCTGATTTGATGTTACTGTCTACTACCTACATTATTATATTTATCACTTGTGACCCTCCTACGTTATGATTTAATTTTTAAGTATTTATTTCTTTACCAGTTTTCAAATATAACTCTAATGAAGAGTTATTGCTTGTGTACATTAATTCAAGACTGAATTGACTTTGATGAATACCGCAGATGGCCTATTTTTGTGTCAAAAATACGAGGTGGAAACGACAATGATTTAAATAGTAAGTAGGTACGAGTATATCTAATACCGTTCCCAGTCCGCATGCGAAAATTTAATCAAAAATATCCAACAGTTTAGAATCTATAGCTAGTCAAAGATAAGAAACCCATAGTCGACCCATCACTAATATTTTAGTTTGTTCGAAAAAAAAAAGTTTTTTATTTTCGATGCTAGGATTTATTTGATAGTTCCAAAATACTCTTATGCATTATGTTTAAACCAATTTATTTCTCAATAAGAAATAAAATTGCATAGAGAGAAAGAAATTTCTTAAAAAATTTAGATTATTTTTTTAACATTTTTTAAACTTAAAATATAGTGATAAAAGAACTTTGACTCACAAACAAAGTAGCTATTGTATTTTTTCATTATAACAGATCGGTTACGTTATAACTTTAATTTCGTACGTAAATAAAATTCCATAAATCTAAAAACCTTTCCAAATACCCGCAAAAAAAAAAATGGTATTAGTAGGTATTGCTAGTGTTTTAATTTTTTGTCGTATTGTTGTCTCCACATTGTTTAGTAAAAGTAAACATGTTTTAATTATCACATCATTATCATGGGCATCCACTCATCACTCACTCACTTGTCATGGGTATTCACTCTTCAAATAAACATCTTTTTGGTCTTTAAGGCTACGGACAAATGTGAGCGGAAATTTCGCGCCGCATGCTCTGAAATTCAGCTGTGTTTTTCCGCTCTAATTTATGCCTACTCAGACTTAAGCTTTATTAATTCCCCTAGTTGTTCAACCTAGAGTCCGCGCCTCCACTGATCTCCATTTGACGCGGCGCTATCTAGTGTCTATTTCATTGCATCGCATTGCAGTAAAAAAAACGTAGTTCCACAATTTTCCGCGGGCCTTCTTTCGTTGCGCGCACTCTAGTTGGGGTATCAAACCTACTTTCAAAAAATTCATTCAGAAATTCTACGCTTTTGAAACACTTTTTAAATTGTCTGCCATGATAACTCTTCAGTAGGTTTTAATTGTATAGTCGACCTTGACTGCATTACCACCTTAAGATTGAATGTCGCTTGCACGTCATAAAGTAAGAAAGTCTATTTATCTATGAGTCAGTTATATATTTTCAACCTTATGAAGTTAAAATTTCCTAGGAGTTGTCAAAGGGTCGTTGGTCTAAAGGTCGCAATCACTACAGCTGAGCATGAGGCCCGCACTCCACCAAGGCGGAGAGGACACGCGAGGAAAAGAGATAAGATGTGTTTTAAATAACCAATAGAATGTCGTTATTCACTCAGCTTGTCTCCACTCAGCTTCAGTGGATACCATTGAGCGGAGATGTATTATATTTGTATGGGGCGAGCAAAATGAAGTGAAGTGAAGAGTGAGCTGTGCGTCGCCGAGATTGAGCTGGGTAGCGGAGGTACAAAGCGGAGATGTGAGCAATGCCTAGCAAGTTGGCGACGGCGCGCAGCAGAGAAGAGAGGAGATGTGAACGGCGTGCAGTGAGCGGTCAACATCCAACGCTCACCGCACCGCTCGCAGCTCAGTTCCGCTCTAGCCAGCACACATTTCCGCTCCAGTCTAGGCAGTACGCATCTCCGCACAGTTTCGGTGGATGCACCCTAGCTGAAAAACATCTGTTCTCGTTTCCGCTTTGGACATTTCCGTTTTGGTGGAGTCTGGGCCTGAGGTCCTGGCTTTAATTACCGGGGTCGGGCAAAGTGTTATTTGGGCTTACATCTAGAATTACTCAGTCGCAGCCCGGAGTTTGGATTTGTCTCCGGTTGATATCAATAGGCTCGCCCCCTATTACATGGGACTTAAACATAACTGGCGAAATGTGGGTGTACTATTGGATGCATCTCTGCCTAACCTTTAGAGGCGTGAAGGCGTGATGTTATGTTATTGTAGTCAAAAGTGGTAAAGCACACAACGTCGGCTATAGTCAAGATCTAAGTTATAAGATGTTCTTATAGTACGAGTATACTACTCCTATGTCCATCGCTTACGTCCGTGTTAATTGTTCTACGCTTCGTTGTGTGTTGCTAAATATACGTTGCACATGAAAACAGTGTTTCATTTCTATTTTTAATGTGAAATTCTCCCTAAGGTGTAACAGGATAGTTATTCAGCTATTCTCAAATTTTTTCAAACAAAAAGCAGAAAACCTTATGTATAATGTTCAAAGTCATGTTTTGATGTTTTCATCAAAAGCTATAATAATTAGAAAAAAAGAAAATACGTTTATTGGAGGTAAAACATGACGCAAAGAAGAAAACACAAACTAAAAAACGAACAATCTGGGGGAAAATATGCGTCACATCTACGCAAAACGGCTATCTCTCGACAGAGCCACTGGTTTCCAGCGACAGGCAGCGTTGGTGTAATTTATTCTTACAAATCCTTTTCTGCTCAAAATAGTCTTTACATCCTTTACAAAACATAAACACAATTTTCAAAAAATCTCAGAGGCTACTAATCTATAATGGTACATCCGCAAATAAAGACCATCCTGTCTTTTAATTAAACAAGTTAATACTCTAGACGTCTTTCTTTATTTACAATTACTGTTACTATTGTTTACTTTAAAATAGACTTTTAACACTGATTGTTTGATGAGCACTCACAACTACATCAGAAAGCAAAGAAAAAATAAACAACAATAATGACTTCACCATATGTTCGTCACGTCCCAGATTGAGCCGAACGCTGGCTCACTCAAAACGCTCATAAAATCTTAAGTAGTTTACACTTCGTTGTTTTATTACCAACTGTCGAATAACACCTACATGTTTCACAGGAATGCATTAACTCGTTGGCATCTGATGACCACACCGGTATGGACTCCTTTCACGAATGTCTGCAAGAATACGGCGAAGGCCTAGAGGTAGTACAAATATGCCTCGAGCCTGAAGAAGCTTCTATTAAAGACGATGAATTATCAGCACTAGGAGATCTCAGTTTTGAAGATTGTAAGAAAATCAGAAAAGATTTAATAATTAATGCTAAAACTGAAATTAAAATTAATGGAGTGACTGAGTTAAAGTTTTCTAAATCTGATGAGTCTTTAGATGAGCATGACGATGATATGACAATAACTGAAGATGATATCCTAGTCGCTCCTAGAGAACTTCAGGACCCTAGAAGCAAATCCGCTGACAGAAAAGAAGATGGTGAACGGTGTTTGTCTAAACAACAAAGTAAAGACATTTCTACTTCAGATGAAATGGTTTTTGCAGTCACACCGACCGGACTAGAAAGAATAAGTTTCGATAAGTATTGGAAAGAAAGTGACGTGAAAATAGATAAAGAATTAGTTAAAGTAAAAAGTGATGAGAGTTGGAAGGAGTGTCTAAATTCCCCACACGAGGAGACAGGCAGTTACTACGATGCAACTACAAGAATTTCCGTCCAGGAAGAGAATAATTCCCTACTGTATATAGACCACGAGATTGACGGTTACGAAACATGTCTGGACGAAGATTCGTCATCACAAAAGTGTACAGTAAAAAACGCTCGTAAATTGAACGGGGATACTGAGATCAAAGAGCTTAGTAAACACGATGAAAAAATAGCATTTAAAAACAAAGACAACGATGTAAGTGCCAAAACTGTGAAGGAACAGAACACTGCCAATGCGACGGGTGGTGACTACGCCTCGTACAGTCACCCGTACGTCCACGAACATATAATAAAGCAGATGAAATCATTGAGGATAGAACCTCTTAACGTCACCGTTCACAAAAAGAAGAAGAAAGAAAAGAGTCCAACAAAGCCGTCCAAGAAAGAAAGGATACAATGCGTCGAATACTACAACGACCAAGCTGAATGCTTAAAAGAAATACGACAACAAAAGTTAGAAGAAGAAGAGAAAAAGCACAAAACGGAACACAAGCACAAAGAAAAGAAACACACTGAAGAACACAAGCACAAAAGAGAAAACAAGCACACAGAACATAAAAGAAATACAGAAACAAGTCTGGTGGTAATGGATAGGAATATACATATAAAACAGGAACCTAGTGAAGAATCTACTGACCTCGAAACGAACTATGTACCAGGTTGTCATAAGTGCTTTTTGGAGAACTATGCTTATGCAATAACTCAGGCATACATGGCTGAAGCGAATGCGTGTAAATATTGTGATGTGATTCGGGAGATGTTGGAAGTGCCTAAAAGTGCGAGTAGACGGGGTTCGGCGCCAGCGTTGGTGAACTTGGAAAGCAGTTCGGAGACTGATGAAGAAGATCTTCTAATGGTGCCAATGGTGAAGGATAGGAGGAAGTCTGCGGGGATTCTGAAGTTCCCCTCGTCTTCGAGGAGGCCTAGGTTAGTGATGTTTTCTTTATAATTTTGTTTCCCAGTAAATGTAACTGTTTTACGATTTACCCTAGGAAGTTTGACTACAGTTACAGAGTCATCTACGATTTTGTTTCAATCCATTAACCTTTGTCTAACTGAATTTGGATTGAGATAAGCAGGTTTTACTGGTTACGTTTAACAAAAATTATTATCAATGACAAATGTCACGTTTTCTTTGCAAACCAGTTTCATGTTCCCGTGTTTAAGGTCAGAATATATACTTGAAGGACCAAATCACTGATCTTCTACGCTATCTCTCCCACAATTAAACAATAATGATGAAACACAAACATACGGTGCACCGCAAAAGATTTCCTGCCCACTCGTGCCTAATGCGATGAAGCCCCACGGAAAGGACGGGCTTACGTCTATCTGTTTACACCTTTATTACTGACGACCATTATAAAATAAACCTTACTTCATCAACAACATAGTCTTATTTTGTTCAACAGCCATCGGTCTCTGTTCTAAGAACACTGGGCAGATGAAATTGAACTCTACTCGTGGTGTCTTTAAGTAGATTTTCGGTTGTGTTAGGTTCAGAAGGTTGATCTTATAAACGTGCTTACTCTAATATCGTCGTCAAGTTCAAGTTGTCAAAGTCATTGTTGAATTCATGTGATCACGACTAAGGAATTAGAAGTCATATTAAATTGATACAATACCCTTAAATAGGGTAAATATATAGGTTACGACTGCCTCGTTGGTTCAGTGGTCGCAAGCGCCACTGCTGAGCATGAGGTCCTAGTTTAGATTCCCAGGTCAGGCAGTGTTATTGGGTCTCTCCATCTGGAATTTCTCAGTAGCAGCCCGGAGTCTGGATTTGTGCCCGGTTGATGGCAATAGGCTCGTCCCCTATGACATGGGACATAAACTTAATTGGCGAAATGTGGGTGTACTATATGTACACCTCTTTTTTTCTTTTTGGTTGAGAAATTATCAAATAACTTCTAGGACTTCTAAGTCTTCGACCGGTTCTGTGTTTCTCACATCCAGTGGATTCCTGCGGTCTTCGGAGGCCTTCCAACGCTACGTTTTCCGTTACGCAGACTCTAGAACCTTTTTTCCCCATCAGCCATCTGTTCTGCGAGCAATGCGCCTACTGCTACTTAAGTTTGTCAATTCTTCTGGTTAAAACGGTTACTTTGTTTCTCATACGGATCTCTTTATTTCTGATTCGGTCACGTAGGGAAAATCCATAGCCCTCTCCATATTAAATACCATATAAACCCCACAATTAAACAATTATGTAACAGGATAACTCAATGCGATAAATGCGCTTATTCTAACTTATTAGATACTAAAATGGATAATTTTAATTTTTTAAATTTTTGTATGTAAATTATATTCTTTATTTCAAGAAATATTATACTATAACTTACTAACTATTTACACTAACGCTCGGGTCGTGGGGTCCGCGTGCGCGTCTCCTTTTTAAGGAAATTTCTCGCCGACTGGTCGACACTTCACGCGACCAGAGCGCTGGCTCGTTCTTTGGCCAAAGAATTAGCATTGCCATTCAACGTGGCAATGCTGCCAGTCTTCTGGGCACGTTTCCGGATGACAGCGACGCGGACGAAAACTTCGATGCCACCATTTTTTGTATCTATTTGTGTAGTTAGTTATTGTATTTAGTACCTAGTGTAAATCTATAACGAATTATCATCTTATCTCCATCATAATGGATAAAGAAATATTTACAATAGACAACGTAGGTATTTCTATCCACGTGAATTCTAAAAACGTCAAGATCGACCACATCAAAACAAACATAATCCAATAATAACTGACCTTTTCACTCCCAACACAAGTAGCCTTTTCACTCCACTTTCAAAACTACCCGTATGAACCTGAATAATTCACATATTCCTACTATTTTACCTAATTTTGCTAAGTGGGTCCCACTCTTGGGATACGCTGGTATTAATGTAATGAACTACTGATCTCAGGGGAGCGATGTATTCAATAATATATCGTTTAATTTAGAGCTGCCTCGTCGATACGCGCGCGGTGACATGGAAGGAATGGTTTTAACAGAAAGGCTTGTTTTTTTGCGATTTTTTTTTTTTGTTAAAAATTTATATTGTGAATGGTACACCACAGACTATCTACATTATGGTCTCTCCTTCTCTATTATGTAATCCGTCCAAAGGTTTAAAAGATCGCTTTTAGCGATAAGACCGCCTATTGTGTCACTATAATTATATGTAAAATTTCTACATTTATATCTGCAATTTATATGGTGTACATATTATAGAGTATTCTATTACAATAAATACTGATAATATTAGGATGAATTATTGTTTTTTTTTAAGTATCAAGTCAATACCGGTATAAAAAGTACCTAGGTATACTACTACTAACTCAGGTCATGGTCAATCCGCGCCCGTGACAAATTTAATCGAAATCCGTTCAGCCTTTCCGGCGTGAAAAGGTTGTAGACAAACATACAGGTTTACTTTGGCATTCTCTTCTTTTCGTGTGGTTAGTGACTAACCTGGTGTCAGAGTTTTAAAGCCGCCCATGGGCCTCTGACTTGGCTTCACATGCCGTCGAGAGATATGTCTTAGTTTTTAGGCAAGTGATAATTATACAATACGCACATGAATCCGAAAAGTCAGAGGTGCGTGCTTTGGGTTCGAACTCGAGACCTATGACTTGGCAGTCCATCGGTCACACCACTAGGCTATCACTGTTCACTTTGGCATTAATAATAAGTATTAGCTTGGATGATTCTTCTGTGAATTTGTCTTTTAAAACGGTATGCAGAATAAGCTGACATTTACTTCTTGTGGGAATAAACGCTGAAACAAAACTTTCCCGTGGTTGCTTTTAAAAGTCAAGAAGGTATTTGTTTGAAGAGCTAGAGCAGTAGGCTGTTCTCTAGCATATTCAACATTAGAATCTAATCTAGAAAGAGGAAAGAAAGAGATTAATCGAAAAGAAAGAACATATCATCACGCCTGTAATCTCCAAAGGGTAAGGCAGAGGTGTATCTATAGTACACCCACATTTCGCCAGTTATGTTTAAGTCCCATGTAATAGGGGGCGAGCCTATTGCCATCAACCGGGCACAAATCCGGTCTGCTACTGAGAAATTCCTAGAAAAACCCAATACCACTTTGAGACCAACGAGGCAATTAGTAATTGATTGAAGGGGCTCAATATTCAACATTAGAACTAAATTCAGAAAGAGAAAGACATTTTTAGTCTATACTAATATGATAAAGAGGTAAAATGTGTGAGTTTGTATGTAAGGAGTAATCTGCGGAACTACTGATCCAATTGCGAGAATTCATTCACAAATTGGAACCCGAGGGTGAGGGTGGGGAGGGTGTGAAAAGAAGTGTCAAAAAAATAGAAAAGAACCGTAAAACTTACATAATTTACGATTAGACTTCATTAATCTCTTTTAAATTATTGCCTTTTCTCTCATTATTCAAGGCTTTGCATGTATATGCATTGCGGAAGATCCAGGACCAAATGTTTTAGTAACTTGAGAAGCATCTGTGTCCTGCAGAGTTTGTAGGATAGAGAAAATGGTCTCTGATCATTTTAGAATAACATGAGAATTTTAAACGGGGAAATATTTAACTGGTCCTCTAAAACCCTTGTTGACCTTCTAATGATGTACCCTTTTTCAAATTAATATACCCCTAATAAAAAACTTTGCACACGTCTTTTTAAATAATTGAGCGTTTTTTTTGGTTGATCGCAGTAACTAAACTAGGGCATCCCGACCCAATGGGTTAGGTTAAGACGCCGATATATGCCAGTGGCCTTGAGTGGTTAGCTTGCGTTTTCTGTACTGAGCACACGCAACTCGTCGTACGTCCAGCCAGTAATAGGACTCGTTCATCAAGGAGCGCAGTCCCAAATTAGACGCATTAATGAATCAAATTGAAAAAACAACGTATAATAAAATATTTACAATTAAAATGTATCTTTAACATTATAGTCGCCTTAATTTAGAACTGTGACCAACAGAGCGTGAGCCGAGCGAGTGTAACGAGCAGTGCCGCGGCAGCGGCCGATGAGTGCTACATCCAAGTTGGTCGCAGTTACTTGGCTATTTAGTACTTTTAGGAAAGCAAAATGGAATTAACCTAATAACACGTAAAAATTTCCTTAATTTTTTCTTATCAATTTATTTAAATTTTAATATAAAAAAATATCATTGTATTTAATAAAAAATAAAAACATACTCTATATTTAAAAAATCTCAATTGAAAATGATATACAAAATACAAATACAAAAAACTTACTTATTTTACTTATTTTCAATTTTTGTAAATACATTCCAGCAAAATTTTCTACTTCAATCTGCCTAGTGTTTTCCCAGTTATGTGGGGGTCGGCTTCCAGTCCAACCGGATGCAGCTGAATACCAGTGTACAGTGTACATGGAGCGACTGTCTATCTGACCTCCATAACCAGTTACTAGGTAACTCTGTACCCCTTGGTAAGACTGGTTGTCAGAATTTAGGGCTTCTGACTACCCGTAACGTCTGTCAAAGATCTACGAATGACAGCGACCAACGGTTTAACGTGTTTTCCGAGGTACGGAGGGGTTCCGAAATGAAATGGATGGTCACCCATCCAGGAACCGACCGCGGCAAGTATAGCTTAACCTTTGATCGACTCGTACGGTTGTTATTATTTACCCATCACAATTTTCTACTTACCTACATGAAATCGCGTGACCAGACTATCCTTGGCGACAATAAATAACAAAATGGCAATGTACTAGCTTAAATAATAAAACTGTTGTGTAGAAAATTAATGAAAAATAAAATCCAGGCCCACAGCAGCTTATGTAGGATTAAAGAAAACACTAGTGATGCGACACGTGGCTGGTTTGTGTGTCAATGTCGATAGTTTTGAAGGCTGACGATAACGTAAACTTTCGAGTAATTATTTCCAATTTTGAAACTTCTATCAGCTAAAATCTTTGGAGATATCAATCAATTTGTCTAGCCTTTTCCCAACTATGTTGGGGTCGGCTTTTAGTCTAACCGGATACGGCTGAATACCAGTACTTTACATTGAGCGACTGCTTAATCAAATCTTTGGAGATATGTTATTTTAATAATTGGTTTTCATAGTGTAATAATTCACGTGCAGTTTGTTATCAATCTGATTTAAAAAAAAATAGACAACTTTTACTTTGTTACATTATAAAAGATTCACATTATTGAATCCCACTCAGAAAATAAACTCTTAAGATCTTCACACACTGATAAAAAAAACTAGATGAATGAAAGACCACGAATAAAAAAAAAACCATTTATTCCTGAATTTCTTTGAGAAAACTGATCGTTTCTCAACCTATCGTTAATCAATTATACAAATGGCTTCAAATTCCAGTGAGCAGATAAATACCCGCCAACAAATTGATGTTTCAACCTGAACATAATCTGACATTACCAATAAATCTTGACATGTCTTGGCGGCGCCACTTTTTAAGCCAAACGTCATTGATATGTGAAATTCAGTATGGTAAACATTTGTTATTTATTTCGCCGTCAGTCAAGTTAAATTGGTCGGTCTGCACTGTTTACGTTAGCCACGTTTACACACCAACGCATAAAACTTAAAGATTTACGCAGTAAAGCATTAAAATGAATTATTTGTAACGTTTTTATGTTTTCTTCAACAGTGCTTTGAACTCTTGAAGTAACTGCAAAATGCCAATAACGTCGAAAGGAGTCAGATAATTTATCAACAATATTATTGAACAAAGTTTTCATTATGTCTGTCGGTTTCGAACAAATATTGCGATCATCAATCAGTCTGTTGATTATGTCGATATCCCTTGTTCTTTGTAGCGTGCAGTCATTTATTATTTGGTATCAGACATTCTATGGATTTTTCTTTATAACAGTCAAAATAATAAAATAATAAACATTTACATTTGAAAATAATCCAGTTTGTACATACCTACCCAATCACTAATGAGTTTAAATTATAAATATGGGTCGAGGACGTCAAGGTGAAGTTTTGTATGGGACAGCTGATGTTTTTTCGTGATTGTGATGTTCATCCCAAAATTATTTCTTTTTCAATTTGATGGCCTGTACCACACCCTTAAATATGATCACACATTTCTCATACATGCTGTATAGCATTTTTTTTGGACCACCCCACTAGTCATTCTTTTCGTAAACATAAATTCTCGTTTACTCCTAAAACGCATCATAGTCATTTTCATCGACAAATCACTCCTCGACAAGTCGCATCACTATTGGAAAATTGTTAATACCCGTAATTGAGTTATGTCCAAGCGACCTCAATGCTCCATTGTGGATTGTCAAGCCGCTGCTGGCAAACGTTACATATCGTCAGTTGACATATTCGGCGAAAGGCCAGCTTTTCGCCGAAAGTTTAGGGTGTCGGCGACAGTTTCGGCCAAGCCGGAGTCGAGAACATCGGATTGTTTGACATGTAGTGTTGGCTGACGAACGATAGTGGTTACTGTATCGGTAAGTCGATTGTGAATTAACTGATACATAATTGAATAAAGAAAATAAAGATAACTATACTCCATTTGAAATAAGATAAGATATTTAAACAAACCTTTTTACAGTCCGTTCTACCGATTGTGACTTCTATGCCGTAGGCATAAGGATGGCATTAAAAGCAAAAAAAGTGGTTACAATACCAACTGTTACTGCAGCTGCCATTTGTGATGCCACCAACACAATAGAAGTCAAAACCGTTGAACGGACTGTGAAAAAGGTTTAGTTAAATGTCAAATCATATTTCAAATGGAGTATAAGTTTATGTAGTTCCAGCCGAATTTTATTCAATAACGCTATTATTATATTTTTACATAAATAAATATAAATCTGAAATTAATTATATCTGAACGATTACCAAGAAATAGATAACAGCTGGATTTATAATTAACTATCGACCTAGATTCGATCCAACGATATTATCATTATTTTCACTATTTTCCTTTCGGAAATTTTCATTGCATATAATTATAGGTACCTAACTAATGAAGATTTAGATAATTTTGTCGTCACAAACGTGAGAGATAATCTAACAACTAAAACTAAAAAACATTTTTTTATAAGTACCTTTATTGTCCCACTGCTGGGCAAAGTTCTCCACATAGCTTTCTATTGATCCTTCCTTGTGCGTTGCCTTCTTCAACCAATCTCCCGTAAACGCCACTAGGTCGTCACGCCAGCATTTCCCAAGCCTCCCACGGCGACCGCGCCGCTCGTCTTCTGGCACCCACTGCGTGACAACTCTGGCTCACCTGTCCCGATTCATCCGACAAACATGGCCCGCCCAAGTGGGATCACTTCAGTCTGGCCGACTTGTTGCTCGCATTGGAGATATCTGTTTTGGAGCGTATCATGGTTCTAAACATTATATTTTTCCATACGTTTTCATATTTTTTCGACTGGTCACAGTTTCTCTGCCTTCCCGTTAACAACATGCATTGACATGAAAGCGTGTGACGTATAATGCACTTATATCCTATACTATTAAATAGGTCTCAGATCTGGGAAAATTCATTTTCTCTATTTTCCCAGCCTCGGGAATGTGATACTACGTTGGTATAGTATACCTGGACGATATGTTCATCTATTTTCACCCGAGCAGAGCTCTGTTGATCAGGTACTAATTATTATGTTGCCTTGTTCTACATGTGGGTGTACTCCTCTGCCTAATCCTTCAGAGAATACAGGTGTGATGTTATGTTGTGTTTGTTCTCGTTACGTTTTGTCATAACCCACTGGTCACTAACAATAAATAGCCGAGCATTCGTTACTAAATTACAACTCATTAGAACATAATTACCATAATCTTGAAGATTCTTTTAAAATGTCATGTTATTCTAATGAGCTTCTAAACAGAATAGACGATGGTGTTATGGAATTTAAAAAATACAATAGTCGACGTATATTTAGTAACCTAATCCGCTTAACTGTTCTTAAAGAGTCATAAAAAACCCAGCAGAGCAGAGCTCTACTCTCGACGCTTGACGTTTCAACACGTCGGGTCCGGGTTCGCAACAAGTCAATCGTCATCCTGAGGATGCTTCGTTGAGAGGTGAAACACGTGTTTAGCGTGCGGCAGAATGTAAATGCTACTATGGCAACCCACAGTGGTTTCTCGGATTCCCGTCTGAGGGCGCCCGCGCAAGCTCCAGTAGGTTCTCATTGGAATCGTCAGTTAGTCTGTGTAAGGTACCAACCAGCGAGCGAATGTGTGCGCGTTTTAACTCGAAAGTTCTGTCAGATTGTAACTTGTGTGATCTCAAATCAAATCAAATCTTTTTATTGTGGGCATAGGTAATACAGACAGATGTTAGATAAATTACAGTTCCAGTATGTCCTGCCTAATAGGCATACAATAATTAATTATGTCAACATGCAGTAAAAAAGAAACCCTTAGGTATCACATATAAAACATTTCATATAGAATAACAATTAAGTGTATGGTGACAGATTGTAGTAGATACTAATTATTAAGAAAATCTTGGATCGTGTAGTAAGCTTTGTCAATTAAAAAGTTACGCAATTTATATTTGAATAGTGGGAGATCCTTGGTGTTTAAAATGTCCACAGGTATCCTATTGTAAATTTTAGATGCCATTCCAAAAAAACTTTTACCCAGAAGAGCAGTTTTATGTGGTATACTAGATATTTTGAGTATATATCTTTTTGATTTTAGTTCACCAAATAGATTTTTATTTATTTTAACAAATACTGTAACTTCATAGATATATACTGATGGAAAGGTCAAAATTTTAAACTTTTTAAAATATGGTTCGCATGTCATGCATGCATGCATGGCATGTGGTTTGTATGATCTATGTGATTATAGTGTAATTCCTAAGCACCTGCGTTTCTCTGACACCCGTTCCCCGGCTATAGTGTTGATTTCTTACAGGGTTCTTTATGACTCTTTAAGAACAGTTAAGCGGATTAGGTTACTAAATATGCGTCGTCTAATTGTATTTTATAATGGATTTCCGCAAAGTCACGCCTGAGTCAATTAACTATGTTATGGAATTGGTTAAATCATAATTTTCCTGCCCTGGTCTGATGCTGCTTTGGATCTGCGCAACACATTTCCTTCCCCTGTTCTCCCGTCAACAAAAAGAAGAAGAAATAATTAAGCAGCACAAATAATTATTTATGCAGGTACAATATTACAAACCAGGATACCCCCGAAACTTCGCGTTGTTGCATAACTTTTTGATTTGTCGATATTTAAAGTTCGTATTCTTCATGGCATCTCTTTAGGACTTAAACGAATATAAAAAAAAAATTGGCCTAGGTCTTATGGGGGGAAATTGATTCACTGTTACAATGTAGGATTGATTTATGCTTGTAGTTTTCAAGAACAGATAGTAAATTGTTGTGGGTACTTAGTTTAAAGAACAACTATCAAATCTCTATCATCAACTCTTTCTGTCATACTGTTCTATGGTCAATAAAAAACCTCAACCTGGGTAAAATAATAAAAAATGCCGGTATATGTCGTAGTAACCATTTTATTTTACTCCTACTTAAATTCAATTTTCTGATACTACCTTTACTTACTAGTACTAAATCTCGAATACAGTAATTAATAGAAGTGATACTCATCCCCGTATTAGTAGAGAATAATACAGATGGTGCACTCCGCAAAATCATTTAAATAAAAAGCGACTCTTGCTACGACACAATAAAATACAATTCAGGTCGCACAGAGCTGCGAGCGGTGAGCAATGGGTAGCTCGCCATCCGATAAGGAACAGCCCGGGTCGACGGCGCGTTGTGTTCCACGCGCGCCTCAAAGACATGTCAGCACAACTGACGGGGTCCGCTCAGACCGATGTCTGCCGGGGTCGCGAGTTTGTCCGAAAGGGATATCGCGGCCCCGGTACACAGGCAACGGAAGGAACACGGGTGGGTTTTAGCCAGTAAGAGTCTGGCACGCCCTCCCGCTCCGCCCAGAGTTATTTAATCATTACACACCAAAAAAAAAAAAAAAACGCACAGAGCTAATTATCTACAGTCACCTAGAAGTTGCCTCTCTTTCTATCGCGTCACTCTTCGATCTTCTGACTATGTTACGCTCACCGAATTGCCCCAACAAGTGGAGCCCGTACTTGTAGCTTCATACCTAAAATGCGGAGTGAACCATTTGTATTCATCAGTGGTATTAGTCTAAAACTGCATCGTCTGCTGCATGCCGCTAACACAATTTTGTGCTACGTTGAGCGGAAGAACTACTGAACAGTGCTACATTAGCGATGCCTCATCAAAGTGGACGAAATTCTATTTAATTAGACAACGACCTGTGATCAAAGTGGCTGATAAATATAATGTCATCGGAATATTGACGGACAAGACCTAGCGTCAGTTATTTGGTCGCGGAACTAAGGACCATAGGCCAAATAGTTTCTGCGGACCTAAGGACTACAAGCACAAATGAATAAAGACGGTTCCTCCGCATTTTAGGTATGCTACAAGTAAGTACGCGGCAGGCTCGACTTGTCGAATTCAGTGGTCGGAATATATAAGAGTTACCTACGCGATAGAAAGAGAGGCAACTTCTAGGTGAATATAACTGTAGGTAATTAGCACTGCGCGACCTGAATTGCACATTATTGTGTCGTAGCAAGAGTCGCTTTTTATTTAAATGATTTTGCGGAGTGAACTATCTGTACTCATCTGTGCTAAGTCAAATCCTGTCTGCGGAACCAAGGACCACGGTCAAATCCTAATAGAAATGCAATGTTGACAACACGGTTGGCGCAGTGGCTGAGCGATCGATTGCTGCGCAACGTGTCGCGGGTTCGATCCCCGCACGGAACAAATATTTGTATGATCTGCAAGTAGTTGTTCCGGGTCTGGGTGTTAGTGTTTGTGTGTTTCTATGTTTGTAAACGTACCCACGATACAGGAAGAAATTCTTAGTGTGGGGAAAAGTAAAAAAAAAAAAAAAAATTGCCACTCAAAAAGCTATAAGCAGTTATAAGGCTTTTCCAGTATTTTTCACACGTGCTAAATTATGCATTCATCATCATCCTCCTCAAATAGAGGGACTTAGTAAAAAATTGAGTAGTGCAGCCTACGCTCTGAAACAGCTTGCTGTGGTTCTCAACACAGATGCGCTAATTACTGCGTACTATGGATTAGCCGAATCAATTCTTAGATATGGAGTCATCTTTTGGGGGAATAGCACGGACAATGAAATAACGTTTCGGGCACAGAAAAGGTGCATTAGATCGATGTTTAGACTGCAAACGACGGAGAGCTGTAAATCTTATTTTATAGAACGTAAAATATTGACATTACCCTCAATATATATCCTGGAAACAGTAATGTTCCTTAAATCCAATTCTCATTTATTTCAGCGTTTGTCTGATGCTGTCCCTAGGAATAGACGTGATAATTTCAAACTCTGTGTTCACGGCACAAAAACAACTCTTATGCGTAAGAGCATCCTTTGCATGGCTCCGACCATTTTTTATAAATTGCCTAAATTATGGAAAACATTAAATACATCTACTCTTAAAAGTAAATTGAAGAGTTAGTAAACTAACTGAAATAGCATATTACAGTATAGCAGAGTTTATGAAAGAGGACAATTTTCTTCGTTTTTGAGATGACAATCTTGTATTTTTGACATGTTATTGTAATCTATTGTATATATTTTTTTTTATTGTTTTTTTTTTATGAACAGTAATTCATATTTTTACTGACCAATTTATTTAATGACTACTTTGACATTGAATTGTATCAAAAAAATATGCTTATTGAATTGTATACCTAATCTTTAATGAATAATGATGAAATGTAATTTTGATTATTATCACGGTTTATGCACCATCTCTTCCTACCAATTTGTACGCCACGATATGCGGCTGAACATGTTAGAACTTTTCTGTATCCCATTATTATCCTGCATGCAATGTATCATGTACACCATGTTTAAACAAATACAATTTACTTACTTACTTACTCGTCACTGGCAGCTTTGTTCCCCCCACTGCTGAGTATAAGACTCCTCCCATTTGTGCAATGCCTCAATGCATTGTTGTAGTATCTAACAACTATCTAATTTTGATTACTTAGGCGACTTTAGGCAGCTTACGGACACCAAAGATAATCTTTTACCAAGAACAACACTAGCAGAGGTATACTACGCATCTACACAAACTGAAAATAATGAGCCCACCTCACGTGTCGCTACAATTTATTCCAATGATAAAGAAAGTCGCATGTCTCACAAATGAAGCTAAATCGTTTCCCCACGCGATCTGCACAATGTTATTGTTTCGAAACAATTGTTTTAATTACTTAATTGTAATTGTTATGTTCATCTTTGTGACAGTAATGATGGATTTCTTGTACACACATTTACTTAAAGTAAAAAAAAACTGCGGTTCTATGGAGTGTGGAATGAAGTCAGTGAATGAAAAATGAAAAACAATTTACTTTTAAAAGAGTAACCGTGGAGTTTCTTGCCGGCTCTTCTCCATAGGAAACGACCAATTGGAACCGTGCACCTAGCTTCTGACGTTTCATAAGTGCCCTTGTAGGTATATGTGAAATAAAATATTTTGAATTTTGAATGTAGTAACGCAACTTCATCATCAGCCTATAGCACTCCACTGCTGCACATATGCCTTTCCTATTCCACGCCATTCATCTCGATTTCCGGCAACTCTCGTCCAGCTGCTACCAGCCACCCTGTGGAGATCGTCGCTCCACCTAGCCTAAGGGCACCCTACCTTACGTTTGCCGATTCGCGGTCTCTACGCAACTTATCAAAATCAAAGTAATTTATTCAAACTAAGCCAAGAATCAGCACTTTATGAACGATACAATTTTATTAGATAGTTTCCCAAAACACCCGCTCTTCACCACTACCTAGTGCTTTAGCTGGCAAGAAGAAGTGGCGTAACAAACTCCCCAGCAGCACATCTGTCTGTTGATTTTGAATTCTTAACAAGTGTTCATTCTTTTTTCAATTATACATAGATGATAGGTAATGTTAAATTCCCGAGAGTATAATCCTAGCGAGAATTCGTTCAATAATTCTCGAGAATATTTGCAAGAAAAATCTCATAAACTCTCCTTAATTTCGTATGGTATTAATAATAAATAAGCATTTCTATATTAAAAATAAATAAGATCTACAAACAATTAGCTTCAATAAAATAGGTAAATAATTACAAACAAAATAACTATCACCATTTCTTTGGAACAGACTTTGATTTTGTTTTTTTTAACTTTTTCGGTCGTTGCTTGGTATGAGCAGTTATCTACATTTATTGCTTCCTGCCCACCATCCACCATATTTATCTACCTACTACTACTTTTAAATTATTTCTACTTTAAGTTCGTCATATTCCGGGATAATTTTCAGTCGAAAAGAATAATACAGAATATTAATATAATATTCTCGTAATATTCTCTATCCCCATCACTTTTGCAGACTAGCTGGTTTCTCAAAAGTTCGACGAACTATTAATATTTTATTATATCAAGAAACCATTTTTCCCGCAGTGTCAGTGTGCTATCGAGTGTACTACGAGTATGAGTAGAGTTTGGATATGATATAAATATAACTATATTACATGAACAGATATGATAAGAGGCGCGCCCTCGCGTCGTTGTGTGATTGATTCGTATGCATCTTGTACTGTCGTGGACATTACTCGTTCGAATTTATAAGCTTTGCAATTTATTTCATGATAGAAATAGATTCCCTTCAAATATGAACATTTTGAATACGTGTTGTTTTTTTTAGTATCGTGGTTTTTACATTTCATATTACATATAAAGGCTTCCAAATTAACCTTTCTCTTGGCGTTCTTTTGCTAAACAACTCCAATTATAACTGGACAATTTATTGCTGACAGGTCTTAGGTCGAGTCTCTTTACATCTCGGTATAGGCTGTTGTATTTTTGCACAATTCGTGGCAGTATGCGAAAAGATTATCATTCCTCAATTTTTTTAAATGTTTACATCTCTGTTGATGCAACGATAATTAAATGTTTTTGTTCTCATTTATGTTGTATTAGTCTTCAATATAATATTTTCTTTATTCTGGTTTTGTTCATCACCAACATCATCCATAATCACCACTGCTCGCTTTTGTCCTGTGGCACTAGCTTAGGTCTTCCGCACTTATACAATATGGGTTTTGATCAGATTCCATTTTATTTTCTCTCAACTTTGGTCCTTTATAAATTACCCTACAATATTAATTGTCTTTTAAATGCATTACCTGTTTATTTGTTTGTTTACTGTCCCTACGACTTCCGTCCTCGCCAGTACTGTCCACTAGTACTGGCGGCCAGTCGACAGGTATCCATTTAATCCATTCCGTTTTAATTTGTTTGAATGGACGAACGTTTAATACATCGCATCGCTGACGACGGGCTATTGATGTTTCATTTAATGGCTTCCAGTCATAATAGGGGCAGTATTGTTTTTTGCGTGTTTGGTTAACCTCTGTACATATATTTTCATTGTTGTTGATGAATAAATGTTATCAAACTCAAAGCATTTATTTTAAGTAAACCAATTACGAGTACAAGCACTTTAGAACTGTCAAGGGGTCGGTCAGTCAGAAAGATGAAGCTAGTTGTCCATCCCAAAGCGTAGTACGAGTAGGTTCCTATGGAGAAGAACGGGTAACTCCATGGATACTCACTCACTCTCTCTCTCTCTCTTTTTACTCTTTTAATATGTAACTAAGGGTAAGTAGGATTACAGTTAATGTGATGATTCCAATTAGAAAGTATATCCCTAAGAGGTTCTTTTCTGTCGTGTGGATAGTGATGGTGACCTGCGGTGTCAGAGTTTTTATGCCGCCCATGGGCCTCTGACTTGGCTTCACATGCCGCGCCGTCGAGAAAATATCTCTAAGGCATGCTGGTTTCCTCACGATGTTTTCCTTTACCGTTTTTGAAACAATTGATAATTATAAAATACGCAAATGTGTCTAAAAAGGCAGAGGTGACTTGGGTTCCAACTCGAGACCTATGACTGGGCAGTCCGACGACGGTCACACTACTATGCTATCACTGCTGTTCTCTAAGAGGTAGGCAGAGTTTTATAGGACATTTCGCCAGCGATGTTTCGGTCCTAACCTAGGTAATAAGTGGCGAGCCTATTTGCACTAACCGGGCACTAATTAATGATTGGTCGTGATGGCCCAGTGGCTAAGACATTGACTCTCATGCACGAGGTTCAAATCCTGGCAACCAATGTGAATTTTTCAATTCATATGTACTTTCTGAGTTTATCTTGGACATTACTGACAACGGTGAAGGAAAACATCGCGTGGAAACCTTGACTATAATAATATAAGTCAGAAATCGTCAACCCGTCTTGAGAAAGCGTGGTGATCAATGCTCGTGCCTTCTGTGTATGAGAAGCGGCCTTTGCTCTGCAGTGGGACAACAATAGGAATAAGATAACAACACAACAAAACAACAACAACAAACAATAGGAACAACAACAACAACAACAAAACAACAACAACAACAAAACAACAATAACAAAAATATTTTGGATTGGTATATTTTTTTTTTTTAATTGTTTTTGACATATCTCGGGACCTTTCGTCCCGGCCCTTTTTCGACTTGACTTCGGCCCCTGTTTGGGCCGAAGCCAGCTCGAAGCCCCTTAGACAATTTTTTATGGGATGAGGTACCAACCGACGATTATCCCTGTATATTACTATGCAAGTTCACCCAAAGACAACCCCCGGTTGGTCTATTGCAGAACATGGATCCAAATACATAACATATTGGGCTATGGATTTGGGTGGCTATAGTCAAACTCAAACTCAAAGCATTTATTAAAATTAAACCATTTACAGGCACTTTTGAATTGTCAAATAGTCGCGTCAGTTACTCAGAAAGTTGAAGCTAGTTGCTAGTGGATTGGTTACTTAGAAGTATGGAAGGCCTATGTCCCCTGCCCATCAATGTTATGGTTTGCACTGATAAAATGGCAAGGGGTGACATATTCACTCAATAATGGGCCCCTTAAAACGGTCGCTAGCACATAGTTACATAGCAACAAGGGAGCAACACTTTGTGAGGTGTTTGAGGAGTGGAGAGGTATTCCAAGGCTATCAGAACAATCCCAGAGCCCGGAAGATAGTCATGATCCCTACCAGCAGTAACTGGAATACTTCCTTCCTCCGAGCACGTTTGCTCTTGCAATAAAGGCAAGAATGAGCTGGGAGATCTGTTCCTCTTCAGTGTTCTCTCCAGCTTGTCAGTAAAGCCAAGCCAGAGATGAGGAACAAGACTTCTTAAGGGAGATAACCGGTCCGTGTGGTCGCTACTGCCCAACAGCTCGCCACATGCTGCCCTGCGGGTTACTGTATATCTCTTGGTCTGGCTCCTCATCCTAGATCTGTTCCGGCAAAGTAAACTCTACCGGCACAGACCTAGAGTTCGGAGCACGCAAGCCCCACCACGTTGTCAACGGGATACGGTGCTGGGGATATTATTATGTCGTTTATTTATTTTCTTTCATATACAATTACATTTTTAAATATTTCTTACAAAAGATATAAAAGATATAAAAAAAATATCTAGACCAGGTTGCTATTGAGACAGGAATTCACGATATCAATCAAAACATTTCTAACAACCTTCTAGATAATATTAATTTAAACAACATAATTAGGTATAGTTAATGAACCTTCGAGTCTTAGCGATAAGCATTGAACAGAACTTAATTAACACCTTGAATAGGTATTTGTAGGTACTCAAATAATTCCATTTCAATGTACCGTAATGATCCTGACTTTGATACAATCCACTTTTCGGATTAAGCCTAACAATGATACATTACCTATACGGCTTTCTTTACAAATCCAGCTACAGTTGATTTGAAAAGAGTTTTTTGAAAAACGTTTGAAGTTCAGCAAGCATGTTCCACGTACGTTTTTTCGATAAATTGAAACAATTTACACAAACACACCTCTATTCGACTCAAAGGACCAGAATTCAATGTTGCGCATTCAACTTGACCTTACCGTTTACTAGCTTTTTTAGGGTACCGTACTCAAAGTGTGCCAACGGGACCCTATTACTAAGGCTCCGCTGTCCGTCCGTCGCAGGGCTGTATCTTTTAAAGCGAGGTAGATACTTATTTTCACAGTGTGTACTATGGCCGCTATAACAACAAAAAAACAAATAAAATTAAAAATTAAAGGGGTTTACCTACAAACATGTTAAAGAAATATGTAGTGTTAAAATATTGTACGCACGGCTACACATCAAGCTATACATTTCCAGTATAAGCTGACCTCACATTTGTACGGAAATCCTATACAATGCGAGATCAGCATAAACTGGAAATGTATAGCTTGATGTGTAGCCGTGTGTACGGTCGTATGAAACCCTTCGTGTGCGACTCCGACTTGCACTTGGCCACTTCTTTTTGATAAATTGGAATAATTTAGACGCACACTCTATTCGGTTCGAAGTACCCGAATTGAATGTTTGCAGTCTTGACCTTACCATTTACTATCTTTTATCTTGATTTGAAGTTTCAATTAATTAAGGGGGCTCGTGGCAAAGTAGTAACAGCCGCAAATAATTTTATTCGTCAGTATCCAGGCCATAATGTCACGTATCACGGCGCTTGGTGTCGCTGTAGCGTGCACTTCTCAATTGTTACATATCGCACTTATCCAATTGAAGTAGTTATCTATCCATTACGTCGTCCACTTACTAGATTCCTTGTAGAGGTCGATATGCTTCTAGCTTCTATGTGTATCATACTGCGTTTGATATGTACCTAGAAAGGAGCGTGATTTTCAGTTTGGATGTTTTTTTTTTTTTAAAGATTTACAATTTATTGATGTAGCTTCGAAAAAAGCTTTCCGATTTAGTAAATTTTATTTAATTATTCATTCGAGTTACATTGACTCATACAATATTCAATACAACACACATACACCAAACAATACATTACATTACTAGACAATACAAAATAAGTACACTAACACATTCATGGCCGACGACTGTAAGTGAAAGTAAAAAGTAATAGTTTGAAATCTCACCTAGTAAAAAGACGTGTTGTTACCCTTAGAAAATTTATATTTTTCACTAGTGAGGATGTGAAAGTCAGATAGCCTTTCGCCAGGCCAAAACGTGATAGCGTGATAATCAACTCATAGTGAGGCTCAGTGACTTGAGTCAAGAAGGAATTTAGAGTATTACGAGACTGTCACCGACGTTGAAGCAAAAAACATTGACTACGTAAGATTGTTTTGGTATCGACAGTTGTTGATCATCATGAATTCAAAACGATCCCTCAATATCCTTCATACCTTGCCAGGGTTGCGAGTTTGTCCGAAAGGGATATCGCGGCCCCGGCACACAGGCAACGGAAGGAACACGGGTGGGTTTTAGTCAGTAAAAGTCTGACACTCCCTCTCGCTCCGCCCAGAGCGGGAGGAGTCATTTGATGATTTCCCACACAAAAAAAAAAAAAAAAACATATCCTTCATACCATGCTAACTATTTTTATTCCAACAGCTTCGCCCCACCGACGATGACGGTGACGGTATCATCAGAGCGACGCGCGGATGCGCTGGCGACGCAGCGGTGGGGTTCCCCGCGACAGGTCACACTCAAGCGTAGTCCCGGAGCACCGCTAGGAGTCAGCATTGTTGGCGGCAAGGTGGGTTGTACAAAGATTAGATCACATGAAACATGAAAGCATGGACTTGATTGACTGACTAGACCGTTAGGACTATTTTTGCTTGCAGCACTCGGTCGCTATAGAACCGGGGTGGTAACAGATGTGGCAATGGTGTTTACAAGATTTTGTTTTCAAACTGCTTAGATATGAATTTCTTCGAAAGTACATCTACAAAGCCAAACCTTTTCTAAAAGAAGATGAGCCCATAAACTGTTGCGTAACTTTACTGATCCCTTCATACCGTTAGGACATCATAAAACAGAAGAAGAAGATTCTACAGCTACTACAAAGACTGGACCCAGGATGGGAAATCATCAAATGACTTCTCCCGCTCTGGGCGGAGCGAGAGGGCGTGTCAGACTTTTACTGACTAAAACTCACCCGTGTTCCTTCCGTTGCCTGTGTGCCGGGGCAGCGATATCCCTTTCGGAATAACTCGCAACCCTGGCCCTTACGGACCCCGTCAGTTGGTGCTGACATCTCATTGAGGCGCGCGTGGAACACAACGCACCGTGGCCTGGTCCTTATCGGACGGCTGCCCATTGCTCACCGTCCGCAAGCCCGCGCCTACGGTGGCCGGAAGTCGGCTCGTGACTCCCGACGCCCGGGGCGTCTCCTGCGGCGACTAGGGGCGCGAGGGCGTGCAGCTTGCATTTCTTTCGCGCGCTCCGCCTCAAAGACTGACCCTTACATTAAATTATGCAAATGTACAGGTTGACATAATCTCCAACCGCGACGGTGACGATGGTGAAGAGAAGGCTATATTCGGTATCTTCATCAAGAATGTAGTGCCCGGTAGTCCTGCGGGGAACTGTGGAGAGTTACAAGTAAGAATCATGTATTAATACACCATATTTAAGGTTTAGTAGGGGTGAATCGGGATATGTCGGCTCAAGTTGATAACGATGAAAAATATAGGAATTTAAATGATGTGTCTAGGTGTTGATTGCCCTGACGATGAATTCGCAATAAGCAACCGTGGTGATTGATGTTTGTTCATTCTCTGTTTGAAAAGATACCTTTGTCCTGGTTAAATTACAAAGAGTTACAATACAATCTCTAGCCAGTTGAAAATTTATAAAAACTTCAGATAAGACTGTTTGAAATATCACCTTTGACTCACTAATTCAAAATTCAAATTATTTTATTTCATTTATTTATGAAACGTCAGAAGTTAGGTAGGTACACGGTTTCAATTGGCCGTTTGAACAGCGTAGGTCTGTCAACAAGTACCTACTAGGTACTTCACAAAATAGAAAATGGTCACCAAATCGAAGCATCTATGAGTCTACAAGGCCTACAACCTTCTCATATTCACAAAATAGAACATAATCTATATTATAAAAAGAAAACAAAATCATAATTCAAATGAAAAACCTATTTAAACTAAATAACATGTACCTACTAAACCCCAGTAGGATCACTATCTAGGAGTACTGTCTTGACCACATTATTCCTCACAGACAGGCGACCGTATCCTCGAGGTGGACGGAGTATGCGTGAGGTCGGCACAGCATGAGCGAGCGGTGCAGCTCATCAAGGCAGCTGGCGACGCTGTCACACTTACAGTGCAGAGTCTACTTGCATGGGTATGTTTATGTACAATAAGCTCCTTGTATTGTAAGATGTTTGTATAGGGCGCCATATTTTTCTCAATACATAAAGTTCAAAAGTTCTTGATTATAGAGTAAAAAAATCTAAAACTAGACTGCAACTAAACAGTTCAAAACAAGAACACCTTACGACGTCTAAAATCTGCCATTTTGATTTTATGAAATTAAAACCTAACCTATAACCTAGCCATCGCACGACCTAGACGAGTCGATGGACACCTCATGTAAAATCCATCCAACCGTTGGGATGCTTCGAGGATATAAAGAATCCCACATGTAAAGATACATAGATACGCGTGAAAAGCATAGCCCTGTCTTTGCTGTCGCGCAGTCGGCTAATAAGCAATTTTGGTGATATTATCAGCGAGTAGTTGGTGGTTTGGACCCATCTTTCTGCTTCAATAAAATGTTTTAGCGCAGACTTATTGTTCTAATAGGCTTTCGCGAGTAATTTAATAAGCCACATACGAAGCCAACTAAATGAATGCGAATGATTTATTTGCAGACGCTTACGATAAAGTTTTGTTTTGAGGGTTCCGTAGACAACGGCTAAAAGGGAATCCTTATAACTTCGTCCAGTCTGCTTGGTCGTATGTACAATTGTACAGCATTGATATAACAAAGATGTTCGTTACAGAACACAGATTCTTCCGACGTGGAAGCGTCTACGCCCCCTGCGTCCCCCACACCTTCAGCCAGGAAGTCCCCCGCACCGCCACAGAAGGACAATAAAACACCGCAGCATGAGATCAAGGTAACTATTCCAAAAGTATTAGTTTCATGTTCATGTTCCAATGTGCTGTGGGTTGAAATGTGATAATAATGTTGGAATAAGCATTTCCTTAAATCATCATCATTATCTTCCTGTCCTTGTCCAAGGTTACTTGGGGTCGGCGGAACACATTTTCTTCTTCCATTCTCCGTTGTCAAACGTCACGCTATCATTCCTTGCATTGCCTTAAATAATACCGATTTTTCATCTAAGTGGTTCATTCTATTGCCCTGATCCGCTTTTGTCAGTAGATTAGTTCATTCACTCTTTGTTAACTCATGATTTGGTCCTTTCTTAAGATCATCATTCTCTTGCCTTATCCCAATTTATTTGGGGCCGATACCATAATATATGTATTTTTCTTCCATACTTCTCTATTAGTTGTCATCTCGGTAGTTACCCTTTTTCTAGCCATAATATCATCTTTCACACAGTCCATCCAACGATGGATGGACTTTGGTCTTCCCCTACCCCAATAGCCATCCACATTCATACTCAAAATTTCCTTTCTTAACAAAAGTGGAATTGCAGATGATGAGAAACCTAATCTTGAAGAACGGTTTCGTAACAATAAAGACGGCTCTGAAACTGAATTTTTGTTTGTTTCTAAGATATATGTACACGCACACACAGCATAGATGTAATTTATTGTCGGCTATACAACAACTTTTAACTACCCCTTAAATAATGGCATTCAGACAAAAGTCAGAACTTTCAAATATTTAAAATTAATTGTTGAAAGCGGTGATCTGCTAGAAATTCTTATAAACTACTCGTAGTTTTGGTTGCAGTTATTTATTGAATATCATTTGTATCTATCGACCTTAAATGATGGCAAAAGAATAAATAAAAGGTATTTCTTTCTTGGGAGTTATTCAAATTGAAAAATTGGGAGTTGTTCATAAAACAGAATCCTTTGTAGACATAGTAGACATGCCGTTTTTTTGGAAGCCACATACTTAAAAGCACGTAAATGAATAGCGTGCTTTTAACCTTAGATGCTAAAACTGGGTAACTTCTAACACTAACCTCATAATCTCCTGTACAGATAACAGTAACATCAGAAGCTAATGAAGAGAAGGAAGCTGAAGGTGACCCAGAGAAACCAGTGGACAGTACACCTTCAGATGAAACTGCTAAACAGGTGTACTCAGATGACTCCGATAGTAGTGATGAGGAAGACGAGAGAGAGCTGCAGGGCAGGACGTATTCTGATAAAGGAGTTGAGGTGAGTGAGAGGGTAAAATCCTTTTACGAGTGGCAGTCCTTTTGTGTGACAGGACACCTGACGTTGGACAGCTCCATAACCAACCGTCGCTGAATGGGGATGTTTTATTCAGCATGAACTGTAATAGGAGAGGATAGGTCGTGATGGCATGAAAGCAAAGGCGCCATCTCCACGGACGAGAGAATCGTGGCGATAGTCACGCTGTGGCTTCTGTGTGCTGTAATTATACATTTTGATGAAGCTGTTATTGCAAATACTCCCTGTATGTGTATTATTCTAAATGGGCTTTCTAAAGTAATAAGTCCTGAGGGTAAAAAGATTTTGAGTTTGTCCAAAACCCTGTATATTTAAACTTGTTTTTTACTGCCTGAAGATATACGAAATGGGACGACACAAAATAACGGAAGATTGATGAACTCCTGTCATCTATTCGAATTTCATTTGAATTAATTGTCATTTTTGAGGTAAACAAGCTTTTTATTTCAAGTTTTTGTACAGAGACAGAATTTCTAAAAATAAATATTGTGCCTCCATGTTTGACAAATGCCTGTTGTAACCTCTTAGCCAACAGAATAAAAGTTGGTCTTTGTCATCGTGGGTTACCCACGAAGACAAGGACCAACTTTTCATACTGGGGTAAAAAAACTGGTCCTTTTATTCATGGGTTATAAATGTGTTGTTCTGATAGTTTCAGGAATTTCACAGTATCTCATAAATTCTACTTCATCCTCTAGATTGACCGAGCTTCAGCCGGAGCCGTGAAACGCAGCAAAGAAGAAAAGGAGGCAGATCCCGAAGAAGAAGACGACTTCGGCTACACCACAAGTGAGTGGAAAGATACATTGTTCACTCTCGTCAACTTTTCGTTCTATATCGTTCATGTTTACTTCTACGCGTGCCTTATTGAGCACAATAGGTGAAGCCTTTGTACTCCTAGAAGATTTTTTTTACGGAAAATTTTGATGAACTATTTTCTTTATTAGATTTATTAATACTTTTGTCATTCCGACGCAAATTAAACGTCTTCGAAATTTTACGCTTTAATAGAAAACTATCAATCTCGATAGTTTCCTACCGATCAAATTGATATAAAAAAATAAAATAAAATAAAAAATATTTTTTTTTCGTTAACAAAGACATTGATAGATCCCCGTATTTATTTTTTAAGTATGTAAGCACAACATTTTTAGAAGCAAATGAGTGAAAAGATACATTGTATGTGATTATTAAAGTTTTCTTTCTAGCTCAGTAAATCACACGTACGGTCAGTAATCTGCATTACTTAACCCCTCTTGCAAAGAAGAAGAGGGGAAGAAGGGTCGTCGTACATACAGGGTTATTGGTTATATGTTGGCAATTCATTAAATGGATGTAGGAGAGGTCATCAGCCAAATTACCCCTTTTGACTCTTATGCAAATGTCAAAAAATGTCGAGTCATTTGACATTTTTATTTCATTCATTTTAAAAATCATTCATTCATTTTAAAATATAAAATGTCAAATTACTCGAAAATGTTTTACATTGACAAAGGGTTCATGAGGAGTCATTTGGTTGCAAATTACCTCTCCTACATCCCCTTATCGGATTGCCGACATATAAGGAATAGGCCTGTATGTAGTACGTAACAATTTGACTTCCGTCTTTATTTTGTAGCTGTAAGGTCCTGTTTCGTACTTCAAGTAGTAGGGAGTACTGACGTGTGGTTGACCAAGATGGACTAGAATATGTGAAAATATTTGGACCACCATTTTTTTAATTAAAATGTGTGCAGAAACGGACGAAATGGAGTCATTTCATGAAAAATACCTAGATAGACGTATTTGTTTTGATTTGGACGAATCAAATATTTGTACTTATTCGTCGTGATTTCTTAACGAATTTCGTCTCCGTCTTCGCAAATCAATTTACTGTAGGAAACATTAATTATAAACAGACACTATTTCCAAAACTATACAATTTACTACCCAAAGTACCCATAAAACACAGAGTCCAGCAATCGCAAACCACCCAGGAAACCATTTTAACCAGTAGTTAATTATTACATAAACAGCATAATATTGTAACAGAGACGGAAGTTTGTGGTCTTACCAACATCCGTAATTCAAGGTTACCGACAGGTTAAATATAAGAACCCTGGAATAATTACCTGATGCTAGGTATTTTCGAAGATTTTAACATGGAAGCAGTATAACTATTTCTGCCACCAGGCATAATTGCTTTGTTCTGGTTGGACCGGTGAAATCGCCGAAACCTATGACAAAGTTACGTGCATCCTATTGTGGATATAATTTACTAAATAAAACTATTAACACTTGAAAACCTTTTTAAGTATAAGTAGTGACATTTAGGAAATGTGCAAAGGCAGCCCGCTAAATTC
The DNA here is from genome assembly GCA_916701695.1 of Agrochola macilenta. NCBI lineage: Eukaryota > Metazoa > Arthropoda > Insecta > Lepidoptera > Noctuidae > Agrochola > Agrochola macilenta. The sequence continues at coordinate 18,143,496 of OU753576.1, forward strand.
AAATTATTTTCTTAAGTTTTTTGGCAATTTACAGGTCTGTGAAAGATTGTATCTCTTCTTATCGTGTCGATAGCAATCTAAATAGACTCGGCCCAGAATTCGGCCACATGTTTGGCGCCATCACTAGCGTCCATCAGATCAATAATTGTATGTTGATCAAACTTCGCGATTCACTATGTTAATTTGAACTTGGAGAGTTGTATTGATGCTTTTAATAATTATAATTCTATAAATACATATTTTTACGATTGCGAATCATATTATCAACACACAACTTGATACTGTCCTGCTAATTATTTAAAACGTAAGAAAATGGGAATTTCGCGAGTCATCCTGGCGCTTTTGCCTTAACTCATTCGTACCGAAGGACCAATTGTACATATAGGTACCTACCGACGATAAAAGATTTGCACGATCGACTATGCAAAGCCTCTGACGGCTTAGTACCTATTACAGCTCGCTACGTTTTCGGGAAATATTGACTGTAAGCTTTAATGTGTGTCTTTCAGTTGATCGCAGTAGTTTCAGCATGCCTGGAGCATAAAACTTGTTTTTAGTTAGAAGACATGAAATAAGTTACCTACAATAAATTATGATAAATGATATTTATCTCTGTAAATTGATTTTAAATAAAAAAAACACATATACAATAACATATGTTTTAAAACTAGATGAATTCGGTGTTTCCTATCTAAGTACTCTGAGAAGAAATACCGAAACAAGCTCAGAGGTCACAGTCTCTTTTAAAGTCCAGACATAATCTTAGTCACGCCATATGAGGTCCCATGCAGATTGAGGAAAGAACCATATGGAGATTTTAGTGGATTTGTCTAGTCAGTGCACGTATTTGTCAGTAATCGTGTTGCTCGACTGAGAAATTAAGGAGCTCTATAGATCTACCAGACTTAAGAATGCTTTTAGAAATTTCAGTAACTAACAGACAACGTAGGAATGAATCTTACTTTTAACAACAACCACATTTACCCTACTGGAAATGGTGATATTTATGCTGTTAGGAAAATTTAAAATCGGTCCCAAAAATATAAACGAGAAAAGATAACTTAGTTACTTTTTGGGTAAACCGAACGGAAATACCTCTCTAGGCGTTGTTGGAAGGATTTCATAAAACTTCAGGGTTTTGTGGTGCCAAAGTTTATAACTTTAGTTTAGGTATACTGTGTTCTAGCGGCTAGGGAAATTTTCTTTTACGACCTATTTTCGTTTCGTAAATTTAGATAAAAAATATTTCTTTACTTTGTTATTTTGGTACTGGGTGCGGTATTAAGTGTTCTACGATTAAAAATATGCAGACTCAAAAGGTGCTCCCTCACCGGGAGCATTCGCCTGTAATGTAACGTTCAGAGTCAAGCATTACATCAGCGAGCTAGCTAGCTAGCTACTATATATCAAACTGCCTAGCCTTTTCCCAACTAGGTTAGGGTCGGCTTACAGTCTAACCAGATACCGCTGAACACCAGACTTTACATGAAGCGACTGCCTATCTTAACTCCATAAACCAGTTACTGGGTTACACGATACCCCTTGGTATGACTGGTGGTCAGACTTTCAGGCCCGTAACGACTATCCAAGAATGACAGCCGGCCGCTGTACCAATGACTTAACATGTTTTTCGATGTATGGAGGGGTCTCGGTATGTTAAGATTATAAGAAATTCATAAGGTATTTTTCTTACTGTCAACTAGTCTATTATAATTGTGAAAAAAGCCCGGGTCAAATGCAACGAGAAAAAAAAAAATTACATACAAGTTCAAGAGACTAAAAAGGTCGCTTATTAATATAGTTGCCAATAAAGTCTTAGAAAAAACACATTCTTACACGTAGATTTTCTGTAGTTTGAATTTATTTCCATTTATTTAAATAATGTATCTTTTCACTGCTTGTTTTAATTGTTTTGTAAAATTGTGTCAGTTTTGTAAATATACGTGTCTATTTTTTTACAGAATGTTATTATTTTGCTTGCACTACCCGATCTTACTTATGTAGTACATATGCATAATACCTTACCTTCGATAAATAGTGCCACTGTATCCTTTATGTAGCTTTTGCCCACAGCGTACTTACTAGCTTTTGCCCACGGCTTCGTTCGCGTTGAGGTCAGAAATTATCCCACGGCAACGTACTATCGAGATAAAAAATATTCTATGTTCTAATTCAGAACATGGTCTATCCGTGTGCCAAATTTCATCCAATTCTGTTAAGGCGTGAAAAGGTAACAGACACACAGGGAGACTTTCTCATTTTTTGGGTTCCGTAGTAAACAAGGAACCCTTATAGTTTCGCCATGGCCGTATGTCTGTCTGTCTGTCTGTCTGTCTGTCCGCGGCTTAGCTTAGAGATTGTTAGTACTAGAAAGTTGCAATTTGGCATAGGTGTACATATTAATCACGCCGACAAAGTGGTAAGATAAAAAGAAGATTTTTTTTTTTTCTCGCCGCTGGTATGGGGTGTCGTTGGAAAGGTCGTTCAAAAATATTGTGGGTGTGTGAAAGCTATTTTTTTATTTCGGGATCCATTTGCGAAATTATTAAAGTGCTCATTTCTGTTAGAGTATAGTGTTCCCCCCTGCCAGCTAAATGGTTGTACCTGGATTTATGAAAAAAATCGCAGCAGTAGTAGGTATATAAAACGAAGTTAAAAGGAAAACTATCACAACTAAGTAAACTTTACGAGTTAAGGAGTAATAATCGACCAACTTAAATTTGCAGTTTGAAAAACATGTTCTCCCACACGGAATGTACCGTGTGGGAGAACATGTTTTTAAATTACATTTGTTTGTTCTTGGAATTAATTCATACCAACTACGGAACCCTTCATTGTGCGTGGTCTGAAACGCACTTGGCCGGTTTTTATATTATTATGGAATTATTCTAGCTCCATAAAATAATCCTTCAGAACTTTTAATGAAACCGAAACAAACCTCATATATGAGGTTTTATTATAGACATCTAAGGTCAAAAACTTCTTCACATACTTTTTTTAATTCTTCACTTCCTAACAAACCAAATTTTTGACCGTTTTAAAATCTAACTTCATAAAATAACATTTTTGAGGTCAATGATGAAAATCTACATACAAAGTTTTGTTGAATGAGAGTCCCCTACATGTTGTCATAATTAATCCACATGTTACGAGTATGTTAGAGCATATTTTTTATCAGTCAGCATTACCGATAGTGTTATCAGATACTGCAGGTTAACTTTGCGATAAATAACACACAACGTTACAACACGCATGTATTCCCTGAAGGGTTAGGCAGAGGTGTACCTATAGTACACCCACATTTCGCCAGTTATGTTCTGAAAGTCCCATGTAATAGGGGGCGAGCCTATTGCTATCAACCGGGCACTAAACCTGACTCCAAGCTGCTACTATGAAATTCCAGATGAAAAAACCCAATAAAACTTTGCCCGACCCGGGAAACGAATCCAGGACTTTATGCTCATGAGTAGCGCTTGCGTCCTCTACAATACTATGAATACTATGCTCAGAATTATTCAAGACTTGGAAAAAGGCTGGAATAACTTCCGTGACTGAAAAGTTACTGATCGCATTTGTTTGCATCTTTTAACAGAGGGTAAAACATTGATTACTCAATGGGGAAGGGCAACCAATTTTCTAATTGATATCGCTTGAAGTTTTGACAAGATACACCTATAATGTAATGACCAGATTCTGCCCGCGAATTCACCCACGTGGTAGTCAATTATACTATAAAATATAATCTCATACATGCACTAAGCAGTAACAGCTTTCTGGCGGTTAAGGAATTTTCGCAATCAGATCACTACTTCCAGAGATTACCTCCTGCATCCAAACTTACGTGTAACTTTACCTCCTTATAATATTTTTTGTGTAGTATTGCGGTTTTCTAAAATTTCTAATGTAACTGTAATTTACTAATTTTAAGAAATCTGGATTATACATTATCCAACCAAATTCTTTAATACTACACCCACGATAGTCAATCGCAAACACGTTATCAAGGCCGGATCGCATCACTCCCAAACTCGCGAAACGATTCGTTATTCAATGGAAATATGTAAAAATACATAATTAATCAAACACGTAACATACCGCGTACACCTGTTCACCGTATTGTTTATTGAAAGCTGACCTTCGTCCATCAAAAATAGATGCTTATACACATATCATGAAATATGCGGACAGAAGGACCAGACTTACCGAGGTTCATTTTTGGATTTTTGGCGAGGAAATTATCACCTCCGTAAGAGTGTCCGTGGAGTTTGTTGCCGTTCTTCTTCATAGGAACCTGCCCGTTGTTCTCCTTAGGAACCTAAGTCTCGACCGAGATCTCGGTCTCGATCTCGGCATTCTCGGCTACAAATCCAACGAAGAACTCGGTTTCGGTTCTCGGCTAAAAATCGCCGAGATTCTCGGCCATATCCGAGACTGTTTTCCGGTAACACAATTTAAATATGTGGGATTAAATTCTCATTTGACGCTCACGACATGAACTTCTACTGCATCATCAGCTAGCTCATCAAACATGACCGCAATTAGAGATGAATCCAACTTTTAGGCAGCTCATGATTTCATAAGGTTTGTAGATGAGCCAATGACCAGTGACGAAAACAGTACAAATACTGTGATCGAAATAGCGCTTGATAACTTTTTTAGAGAGCCAAGCTGAAAAGGAACGCAAATATTTTTGAGTACTGATATTCGTCACCTTATAAAATACTTAGGCCTCAAGTTATAAAGTTTTTATCAGCACCGCCTACTAGTGAAGCAAGTGAACAGCTTTTTAGCAGAGCGGGTCAGTTATATGACGAGAGGCAATACTCTTTAAAGGTTGAAAACGCCAAAAAATTTGCTTTTTTGTGCTATAACATCATGTTGTTAAATTTTTTGAATATTAAAACTATTACACTCTTAAATATATAATACTAGCTGCGCCCCACGGTTTTACTTGCATATATCTAGATCACGTGGGATTATCGGGATAAAAAGTAAGTAGTAGCCCATGGTCATGGTTTACCAATTTGCCAAATTTCTTTCAAATTCATTCGCCGTTTTGGCGAGAAAGCGTAACAAACATACAAATAAACAAACAAACTTACTTTCGCAATTTCTTTCCGTGGTGAAAATATGTGCAGGTTAAAGTAGTAGAGATGATATTACATTTCCGAAGAGATGGATAAGCCCACAGTAAACGAAAACTATAACCTAATATATAAACCTATAAGAAAATGGCTGACTGCGTTTACATATTGAAATCGTCCGCAATTTATTTTTATTTTTGTTTAACCACAACTGGGAAGCTCTTAACCTGCATCTCACCTGATGGTAAGTGATGATGAGGCCGAAGATGGAAACGAGCTTCACCCGGAATCCTCAACCATAGAGGAACTGACTAACTACCGAAGCACAACCATGTTGTTAACATTGTTGTAACGGTGACAGACTTAGATAAGATGGTGGTAACTAGCCAGGCGGACTTAGAACAAGTCCTACCACCAAGCAGAAATTTTGCCCGACTGGGGATTGAACCCGGGACCTCTGGGTCTGAGACTGGTGGTCTACTACCAGTCCACAGAGACGGTTAAAATTTATATCCCTCTTCAATGTAATGTGGTATTTCTGTAAACATTTTCATGTACACACACACACATATATATTATGAGTGTGTCTCAGCCTGAATGTCTGCCTGAATTATTCAGGCATCGATTCCATTCGATGTAAGAATGAAAGTTACATTAGATCAAAAGTCGGAAGGATTAGTAAAACCCGGCTCGTGTTTACACAAAAACTTGCTTTTCATGCCGAGGAAAGATATTCAGTTTATTTTATTGGCAATGTTAAGACAAGACGTAACATTTGATGAGGGGAAATTTGGCAGTAGATAGATAGATGATGAAGGACTTTTGCATTTATAATATTAGTACGGCAGTATCCGCAGAAGAACCAAGGTAACCGACATAGCCTGAAGAATTGCCAAACTTAAGTGGTAATGGGCAGGGCACATTGCTCGCAGAACGGACGACCGATGGGGCTGAAACGTTCTGGAGTGGCGACCGCATACCGGAAGATGTAGCGTTGGAAGGCCTCCCACAAGGTGGACCGATGAACTTGCGAAGGCCGCAGGAATCCACTGGATGCAGGAAGCACAGAACTGATTGTAGTGGCGGTGCTTGGAGAAGGTCTATGTCCAGCAGTGGACGTCTTTCAGCTGAAATGATGATGGCGGCAGCATGGATAGTATGGATGTCACTCAAATCGGAAATATAGGTATAAATGTTACGTTCGATACAGGTTAGCCTAATGAAACAAAATATTGCCAAATAGCACGAAACACTCCAATCGCGTGACCAGTGGTGTCACAAGACTATTTCCTGACCTTCTTTCGCTTTCGACTACTAATAACTTCTCAGTAATTGATATCATACCGATTTATGGATAGAAATCTAATAATAAACTCAATAATAACAGTTCTTCTAACATTAGAATGAACGTGAATGTTTTTAGAGCTTCAATCTAAAAACATCCGGTTTGTTATCGAAATTACCGAGATAGTTCTATTACGCCGCTTCTTTCTTGCGATTTCAGGGTTTTGTTTTGTTGATATTCAGCAATGGGACATTCAATAATTGGATTTGGACTATTTTGTATCAATGATAATTTGATTAACATTTTAAAGTCTATAGTCAGTAGTTAAATGGTTACTTGAGATCAAGCATTGTGACGGTATAAGAGAGACATCTGCAGAAGTGAACATAATTCAAAGTCAACGTCAAATCGTTAATTTCAATTACAGCCGTCCACGAAATCGACTGATTTTGATGAATTTTGTTCATTAGTTGTGAGAAAGGGAAAAAGAATTTAAACAAAACTATTTGTGATTTGAAAAGTGGAATTCTTTGTTTTGCATGTGGCTGAAAGGGATTTTTCAAATAAGTTAAGTATTCATGGAAAATCACAACTATTCGCAACAAGTTTTCCGAGAGACGGACGTTTGGACACTTTTTTTATAAGAAACTACTTTTGATTCTGAACATTTAAAAATATCATCAACATCGTTACATGGTCTACTTCCATGTGGCTGATCCACTTTTTTCGACTTCGAAACATAATATAGCAGAAAAATAATGTTGAATAAAACATATTTTATATTTTACCCTGTCAGTAATGTACTTTTTCTTATGAAAACCATATCAAGAAATTAAAAAATTACACATTAATCTTCAGCTATCTTTGAAGTAAAATCAAAATTTTAATTGATGATTATATACAATATCTTTATTAAATAAATCAAAGGTGAAATAATCCATATTTTCGAGTGCGCAAAAGTGATGCAACTATGAACAGGCTGGTGCTGCGACTGACACGAATGACTTAGTGCCACGAAAAATGCACTTTTATACTTACACTGATACAATGTTTCAATTATTTCAAGTTTTCTTACAATTTGATAAGTTATTTTCAAAAAATGGGTTTTTTCGTGCACGGAGCCTTAAATCAAAGTTAGTTTAGTTAATTCGTTTATTTTTGGCAATTTATAATGATACAAGCCACTCTTCTTCTTTCTTTCCTTTTGTTGAATGTGAGGAGTTCCATAAAAGACCATTTTTGAAAGATGATACCCAAGTCCGAGCGGCGCGCCCTGCAGTCAGTCATCTCGCTGACTGGCTAAACAATTTATCAAGCTAAAGTAGAAGAAGTCTAAATGCTCAACTTATGCTTACTCTTTTGAGTTCCCTACGATAATGACTCTGTCTGAGCATATTATATATAGCATTTATGATTACGTCATAACTGCAATTTGAAATACAAAACAGCATTCCATCATAATCATTACATCACTGTTTTACTTTTTCATTTATTTACAAAAAAAAATAAAAAATTTAGTACCGGAACTGCTATATAAAAAGAAACATATTTTACGACTCATATGAGATTTAAATTAATTCGTCAGAGTACATCATACACAGCCGTCTGTCTGAAGACTGATCTGATGATGTATCGTCGGAATGAAGATATGTTTTGTTTTATAGTATCGTAAAAATGTAACTACGTGTGTACTGGAATGCTTTCTATTTTTGTTTGGTCGTGTATGTATGGTTGGGGCAGCGAGCATGTTCACGAGCATTTTGGCCTAAACGATTGCTTTTTCATAGTAAATTGAATTCGTTCTCGAATAGAGCAAATGATCACTAATTTGATATTATATTGGGTACTTAAAAATATAGGTTTTTTTTAAATACTCCTCAAAGTTATAACCTTACTGGACAAGCAATTTATTTGCTGCAGTAAAAAGCTTCCTACACTGATAACAACACATTTTGCGAGCGGAATGAAATTGCAATGGTTGTAGAATAACCCCATTTTTGGTCCTTCAATACGCATTTGGTAAGCTCGTAAAAAAGACATGATTATTTTATTACTTTGCAGCACCCTAATTGCATAACATACGATCAATCATAATCAGAATCATTTTGAAGGATATTGCTAATCCATTGCTTCATATGTTCGAAAAATTTGTCTGCTCAAAAACGTAAATAACGCAATGAATTTTGTTGAACTGTCAAAATGAAACAGATTGTGATTGATCATGTGTTACACAATTAGGGTGCAGACAAAAAAAAAAAATATTTTTATGACACGTGCAAGTTGCAGAGTCTTTCGTACCGTGTGTATTATACCGCGGTACGCTGAACCCCCGTTCAGCGTACCGCGGTATAATACCCTGGCTGCATTCAAGTGGAACTTGCGCGAATTTGTGTGCCGCGTTATTTGTATGGTGTACGTTTGAATATTTTAGAATTAGATTAGTTGTCCTTGTAGCATACGATAGACTTGAAACTACACAAACAAATTATTTTGAAAAATGATTTGGAATTGAAAAATTATCGTCGTCAAATACTAAAAATTGTGGTAATAATTTTCCATAGAACAAAGAGGAATTAGGCAAATTGGCTTGGCTCGGTAATGTAAGTTTTTGTAATTAGTAACTAACTTTTTTGGTCCTTTTTATTTGTTATAGGCAATCCACCAGAAATGATTATATCGGATAAATACAACATGTAAATACCCAATAATCAAATCTAAGTCTCAAAAATCTAGATTGGTCCTTGCGTCCAAAACTTTTACTAATAATATGTCGATCTGTAATACCGATAGCATCTGTTTCACTTACACGAGTGTTTACATATTCGGGCCAACTGTGGTGTATTTAATCGAACTATAACTATTAAACTTTGGCAACTAAACTCTATACATTACTAAATGCCCCATGAATCACGAGGAAACCATGCCAATTGAAATGCGATCGCTTTTTGTTCCCTATTTACTTTTCACCCAACTACGGAAAACCAAAGTAGATGAATAAGATTCTCAGAGGAATAAAAATAGTTCGTTGTGTATGATGAAAAATGGTTTGGGTGTAATTAATTGCTTTAACACGTTAAGCGCCCTGTGTATCCTTCCGAAAACACAAAGTACTGCCTTCAGAGGCCGCGTGTTTCGTTTGGGAATCACGTGGCTCTTTATTTGGAGGCCCGTGTGTCCGCCAGGAAACATAATATTAATACATTTTACTATGAATTCTAATACCTCTGGCCTCCACGGTTGTTTTGGTCTATGTGGGTCTTTTGTACAAATTTTTGATCAAAAGTTATGTCTGAAAGTCTAACGGATAGTCGGAAAATGCAAAGTCCGAAAAATTTAAATCACGGTTTTTGGGCTTGGCGCTCAACGTGTTAATTATTGATTCAACTCTACGTCCTATTTAAATAACATAACATAATATCACGCCTGTAGATCCTAAAGGGTTAGGCAGGGGTGTAGGTACCACCCTATAGTAAAAACCCACATTTCTCCAGTTTTTTTAAATCCTAAAAGGCGTGCCTATTGCCATTAACCGAGCACAAATCACGGGGTTGCTACTGAGAAGTTCCTGGTGGAAAACCCAATAACACTTTGCCCGACCTGGGAATCGAACCCGGCACCTCACACTCAACATTAGCGCTTGCTTAGACTAACGAGGCAGACAGATCTATGTAAATAGTCTTACCTAAACCGTGTAGATATCCCATGGTCAATAGATTATACTTTGTAGGCGTTATCACTGTGTGTATTAAATAACTTTTCTATTACTGGTCAAAAACGGTCTGTAAGTTGGTCAAAGAAACTTAAAGACCGTATTTACTCAATCGGGACCAATCCAGGCAATCCCATAATATTTTGCAACGAATTCACTCGTAAATAATGAATTCCATACTGAAATTCCACCGTTCATGAATATTTCTCAGATCATTACCTGAATAATGTTGTATCATATTGCCAACTTATATTTGCAACTATGAAACACCATTCTTTAATTTGCCATTGAAATTTCAACTTTCAGCCTTCGTAATACAATTGTATGGTATTCCACATTCGGCAAAACAACCGAATTCAAAAAGCTTTTGCTAACGAGCAAAAACTTCCGTTCGGTGACGAATTTTCACGAGTTGTCAACTTTTCCATATTTGAAAAGTACTTGAGGGCCACTTGCCAAGTCATAACTCACCCTATTCATATTAAAATATGGTTTGATGTCGAATGCATGTTTTTATTCATGCTTGTATTTTCTCCAGCTGAATTGGAGAACGGTGTTTTTTAAATGGAGCTTTATGATGTGGTGGTAAGGTTGAATGTCGTTTGTGTGTCGTTGAATGAGGAACCACGTGTTTGGTTTCCCTTCAGTGGCACGTCAGCTATGCTCGAGGTCAGACGTCTCGTTTGACGATTTTCGCGCGTTTTTCCTTTTCACGCCGTATTTTCTTTTCAATTTATTTTCGCGAGTTTGTATTATGTTACAATAGTGTATTCATTACGCATTAAAAAACAAGTGTTTGTGTTTAAATTAAAGTTGTTCATTAATTTACAATGTAAACAAAGTGTAAAAATAATATGTAAATTAAATATTATGTTTTTATGGATTTTCAGTAAACGGTACAGTAACGTCATTATTATCATCATCAGTAACATTTTAAGTACTAGTATAAAAAATAATGAGTAATTTGAAAGAAGTTTTCCTTCCTTATAAAATCACTAAGCCATGCCAAATATGTTACAGTACGAAAGTGAGGGAATTTCATAACTTTGAAAAATAACATTTTTATTTTTTTGTAAAAACTTCTAAAGCATGAAACAGCTTCCGTTACTAAAACATTATATTTATAGATTTTTTAAGTCGACAGGTGTCGTAGGACACTCAGTTGCAACGACGCTCCTTTCGCTGTATAATATGTATTAAATAACAGGCACAATGAAATAAAGTAAGAATATTTGAGAATAAATAAATGAAAAAAAAAAAAAAGAAAAAGTGTCCCGACGACGACGGTCAAAATGTTACACTTTTTTCGGACAGCTCTCATTTGCCAAGTGTGCATTGCGATAAGAAACTTTGTTCCAAAAATTATGAAGCCTTTAAAAACACATTCTATAAGAAATTAAGAATACCGGTCGGTAAAATATAAGAACGGGGAACAGTCAAATTATTTCACGATTGGCGTTCAATACTTAACTTTCCTATGATGACGATATGACAGAAAGCTTCTAAGCTTAAGTAAAAACTCACAGTACACACATTAGCAATTCACAAATACACGTGCACTCTCTAACATACGAATACATACAGACACTCTCTTACAACACCAACACAACTGACACAAATGACACTTTTTTTGATGTACCTTTTTTATATAAAATTGTTAACGGAAGGACGAGCCTGAAACTCAAAACACAGGGAATCCTAGTGTGAGGTCTAGGAATAGAATCCAATTGAATGTAAACTTAGCTAAATACATTTTTCTTATACGATACGATAGCTGATAACACTGGCCACAGTTAAAACTAAGTCCTCGAAACGAAAATAAGGAAATATTGCCAGAATACGTGTTTTTTAGGTATCATTTAAATTAAGAATACTTATTCATTTTTCAAATGTGGTTTTCCTTTCCTCATGATGTCATAAGCTATTTAATATACGTATAATTTTACAATAGCTCATGACGTGGTTCAGAGATTAGCCGGTCAATGGAGTCGGTAATGGGTTTGACTGCCCAGTATACAAACTCAAAGCAATTATTTTAATTAAACTATTTACAAAATTATTTCATCACCACTGCTCTCAAAACTGAAGAAATGTTATTGGAATTCTATATGTACTGCAGAACAAAACTCGTATATACCCAGCAGTAGATTTATAACACTGGTTTCAAATTCAAATTAAAAAGTCATTTATTCAAACTAGGCGGAGAAATCAGCACTTTTCGAACGTCAAAATTACATAAGACAGTCCCTCAAAAACGCCCACCCTTCACCACTTCCTAGTGCTTGAGCTGGGAAGAAGAAGTGGCGCAACAAACTCCCCAGCAGCACAGCTGTCTGTTCAGTTGAAAAAACTTGATTCTATATAATAGTGCATATTATTATGCTAAAATAATTTACATCACCACAAATTGCAATACAACTCATAAAATATAAACATTTTAAAGAGTAGATTATGTCAACAATAAATGAAAACAAAATTAAAGTAAATTGACTTACAGTCAAATAAAATAATCCAAACCATTATATGCTCATATAGTATCATGTAGTCTAAAATAGTCTAAAATAATTGTTTGTTCCTTGGGGTACATTGGAGTAGCTTAATTAGAATTGAATTGAATTGAGAATTGGAGTGTTCATCATCTGTTCCCGATAGACCTAGAATGCTGGATATAATAGAATATACAGGGTCAAATAAAATTATCTAGCGAAACTCTGGAGACGTGATGGATATCTAAACGCGATAAATCAAAAGAAAAAAATTTTTTTCAGCTCGTAATTCATGTACTATTATTACTATATTACTAGCGTATGTTGGCTCACAAAAAAAACCATCATATATTTTTATTTATCGTACGTTTAGACCCTGTACATTTGAATGGTCCTTCCAGCCGAGGTTCATTACAAATACAGTCCAAATAATATATCATTATTTGCTCAAATACATGTCTGCATACTAATAGCTTCAGCATACAAAGTCATTAATTTCATGCTAGTTGACCAAAATAATTCAAATTGCCTTGGACGACGTCGCGCGTCGTTTTAAATGATATCAACACTGATTGATTTGGTGTCACCCTGGTATGAGCCGTGTACACAATGGGGCATTCTTCAAACATTTAAGAGCCATTTAGGGTCTCTCTAGTGTAAACATAGAGCGATCGAGAGGGTAGTTTTACAAGGAGACCACAAAAACTGCTCTAAAAGATGTAGTGTTCAATTAGAGAGCTACCTTATAGGTTCTTAAATTACATAACAACGCAAGGGATATTATATCATTTACGTGACTAGGATTTGTATTAGAGAAAGATGTATAATTTACTAAGAATGTGTAATAATATTGTTTTTGCATACAATGTGCAAGTAACTGATATTGTACATTATGAAAGTACATAGTCTGTTCAGAACCGTTTAGTGAATCGATTTCTGTCATTTTTTAGCCCACAAATAATGATAACTAAGTATACCACAAATAATGATAGGTAAGTTAATAGTCACACTTCCACTGTACGTCAAAACAAAAAACAAAATGGACGAAGTACTTATTACGCTAGACCCTATACGTGTGCGACTGTGTGCGTGCGTAGATTTGTAATGTGACCACAATTTTGTTCTACAGTTATTCTAACTAATTTAATGAATACACTATGTTACATCATAATAAAAATTCAGTGTATGTATTATGAATATAACATAACATTCTAATTGGAGTGTTCGGTGGTGCGCGTTAATTCCGGGACATGTTGTATGTACAACATTTATCAATTGGACAGAAAAAGTATAGGATAATTAACAGATATCCTGTCTGCTAATTATAACAAAATAAGCTCGATTCAAATCTTAATTAAAACTTTAATAAATGTAACAATATTCCCTTTCTGCCATCCCTTAAAATCCCACCCTTGAATATAAAACGGATGAAATTAACACAGTTTTACAATAGGAAAACAATCAATAGTTTAGACTAATTAGCAGGTTAGTAGCAGGTTCGTTGCCTCGATATCAGTGACGTGCGAAATCCGATTTATTTTGTATTTTTAATTTTAAATGGTCAAAGATGTTTTATCTAAAGAGCCACAACAATTCGACGACTACATCTGTAGAAATATTTGACAAACATAATATACAATCCAACACTAAAATATAAATATTATGTACAAGTATAAAAAAATAAAAATAGAGGGAAAGGTAATTCGTCCGCATCGCTGTCAGTGAGAAACGTGCCCAAAAGACCGGCAGCGTTGCCACGTTGGTTGGCAATACTTATTTTAAACCATTCATATTCACATACTTTTATATCTCCGAAGATTTTTCATACACTGCTGCCTATCCTCATAAAGTTATTTTTCTTTGGTCGCCTTTTACAAAACTTAAAGATAAAGTAGAAGAGAAACGAGGAACTCTTCTGTGGTAGGACTTACTTGGAAGATAGATACTCCTTCTTCTGACCATATATACAGGGTTACAAGGTAAGCCGTACTGAATATTAAAGGATGTTATTATTCAGGTCATTTCTGATGAATTTGATTCTGAAATAAAATGTCCGAAACTTAACCGTTTTGGAGATATTACATTTTAAAGATTATTTTTAAAAATCCTTTATTTTTAGGCTTTTAGTCGTTTTTATTAATGGACATGTCTTCTTACTAGATACTAAAAAAAAACGGGTCTAGGAGCTCTAATCCCAAAGAAAACGACTAAAAGCCAAAAATAAAGGATTTTTAAAAATAATCTTTAAAATTTAATATCTCCTTATAGGTTAAGTTTCGGACATTTTATTTCAGAATCAAATTCATCAGAAATGACCTGAATACTAACATCCTTTAATAATCAGTACGACTTACCCTGTAACCCTGTATATATAAACCAATTTACTTCGGGTCGGTTCAACACGTCTTTTGCTTACATAGATCTAGGAGTATTTATATTAGTCGTCATCTCTGAATTCACTTTCTTTGTAGCCAAATCATTTTTCGCACAATCCATCTATCTTGAAAAATAGAGCGTCAGGTCCTGGGTAGCATTCTCAGGTCAGGCAAAGTATTATTGGGGATTTTAATATGAAAAAAATATATTTGAAAATTAAAAAAGGTCAAAATTTCTCAGTAGCAGCCCGGAGTTTTGGCGAAATGTGAATGTAGGTACTATGGACTGGCGAAATGTGGACACCTCTGCCTCACACTTCGGGGATTTAGAGTGTGATGTTATATGTTTAATAACATCATAATTTTTAGCTTGTAAAATAATTTCTTTATATATAAATATTTATAAATTAATACGTAATAAAAGTCTTGGTCCAAAATTTTTGGTCCTTTGTCTGTTGAATACCTAACTATCTTTAGTAACAGCTAAGATAACAGATTTCATTAAGATTAGTTTTAAGAGAATGTGGCTTCATTTAGGTGATTAGGTGGTATCACGAATTCTTGATTGTATGTCTAGAAAATAATAGAGAAATAAATTTGGAATTAAAGCATTGAATACAAAAGAAGAAAATCATGTATTCTTATAATGGTTCATGACAAAGAGGGGCTCGTGGCTAAGTAATAACGGCCATACGGGTCGATCGAAGGTTAAACTACGCTTGCTCCGCTTTATTCGTGGATAGGTAACCATCTATTAGATATCGAGATCCCTCTGTGCCTCGGAAAGCACGTTATACCGTTGGTCACGGCTGTCATTCGTATATATTTGACAATCGTTACGGATAGTCAGAAGGCCAAAGGTCTGACAACCAGTGTTAACAAGGGGTATCGTGATACCCAGTTACTAGGTTGTGGAGGTCAGATAGGCAGTCGCTCCATGTAAAATACTAGTTTTCACCTGCATACGTTTATACTGGAAGCCGACCTCAACATAGTTGGGAAAAGGCTAAGCAGGTTATGATGGATTAATGCACTGAATACAAAAGAAGACAATCATAGTTGTATTCGTGAACAGAAACCCTCGGGTCACCCAGATCTTCGGCGGGAGGGGTTCACATCGGTGTCGAGTCGACGATGAAGTACCTGGGACTCGTCCTCGACAGCCGGTGGAACTTCGTGGAGCACTTCCGACGTTTGGCTCCCAAACTGCAGAGGGCTGGGGCTGCTTTGAAGCGGCTTCTGCCCAATCTAGGGGGTCCAAACGCCTCCTGCCGGAGGCTCTACGCGAGGATCGTGCGGTCCATGGCCCTTTACGGGGCACCGGTGTGGGCGCGTTCATTAAGGCTGCGACCAGCCCAGCGATTGAACGCGTCCCAAAGGGTCATGGCCATTAGGCTGGTCAGAGGATACCGCACGGTCTCCCGTGAGGCGGCGAGCCTCCTTGCCGGACTACCGCCATGGGATCTGGAGGCAAAAGTCCTCGCGCACATGTGGGAGTTGCGCGAGGAGGCGAAACGCCGGGGTGTAACTCCGCTGCCGCGAGAAATCACGGCACAGCGGACAGAGCTCCGGCGGGATCTCATGGCGGCATGGAGAGTGCGATTGTGGCAACCCAGCGCTGGGCACGCCAAAATTGCGGCGGTAAGGCCCCTCTTTGAGGAGTGGTTAGAGAGGCGCCACGGCGTCCTCACCTTCCACCTGACGCAGGTCCTCACCGGACACGGTTGTTTCGGGAGGTTCCTGTTCAGGATAAAGCGGGAGGAAACGCCCGGGTGTTACCATTGTGTGGATCGCCCGGAGGACACGGTGGAGCATACGGTGGAGGTCTGCCCGGCTTGGGCGGGGCACCGCCGTGACCTCACGGAGGCGATCGGCAGCGGCGATCTCTCGCGTCCGGCCCTGGTTCAGGCCATGGTCCGGAGCGAGAGTGCATGGGAAGCCGTCAGTTCCTTCTGCGAAGCAGTAATGCTCGCGAAGGAGGAGGCGGAGCGCGCGAGGGAAATGCAAGATGCGCGCCCTCGCGCCCCTAGTCGCCGCAGGAGACGCCCCGGGCGTCGGGAGTCGCGAGCCGACTTCCGGCCACCGTAGGCGCGGGCTTGCGGACGGTGGGCAATGGGTAGCTCGCCGTCCGATTAGGACCAGGCCCGGGTCGACGGCGCGTTGTGTTCCACGCGCGCCTCAAAGAGATGTCAGCACCAACTGACGGGGTCCGTAAGGGCCAATGCCTGCCAGGGTTGCGAGTTGGTCCGAAAGGGATATCGCGGCCCCGGCACACAGGCAACGGAAGGAACACGGGTGGGTTTTAGTCAGTAAAAGTCTGACACTCCCTCTCGCTCCGCCCAGAGCGGGAGGAGTCATTTGATGATTTCCCACCCAAAAAAAAAAAAAAAAAAAACCCAGATCTTTCACAGACGTTCTAAACAGATCAGGAGCTTTAATTAACTTCTGGAGGTAGGTGGGTTGGTTGGAATAACCACCAAATGGCCGCCATGGCCCACGCACAATGGTCCACCTGACGGACTAAGTGCAGAAATCAAACCCTATAACATAGAACATAGTTGTATTCGCTCATGACGTGAAAGTGTGATTACAGTGTATAGCTATGTCCCGTTAATCGTAGTAGTAAATTGATCCATTGGTCCTTATTCAGCAGTGGTCGTTTGCAACCAATAAGGACCGCAGAATGCAATAAATTCTACCAAGTTCACTGTTTTGACAGCATGATCAATCAAAAGGGGTCATGAAACGTGCTGGTCGTAATAGTCATCATTCTATTATAATTATAATAATAATAATACAAAGGTTCTGTACAGGCGCTGTTTTGCTCGGATGAATGTCGATAAGCTCAAGGAAGATGCATCTGTGGTCGATTGGGGGCCTGTGACGGAAGCCACTTCGGTTGACGACAAGGTTGCCATCTTCAATGATGTAGTAATCAATTTATATAACATCCATGCTCCTGTCAAAAAAATTAAGTTAAAACGCCCACCTGCACCATGGATGACAAGAGGCATACAGATGGCAATGCGACGTAGGAACCGCGCGTTCCGTAAATTTAAAAGGGATCGTACTGATGAGAACTGGACATTATTCAAGGCTGCAAGGAATAGATGTAATCAGATGATACGCAATGCTAAACGCCGCCACATTCTCGATACTACGTATATTAGTTCTTCTTCTTCTGCCGATATTTGGAAAATTCTTGGAACTCTTGGTATCGGCAAATCGCGACATTTAGACCTTCCCAATTCAATTGACTTAGACGATCTGAACCGTCATTTCTCCACTGTTTTTACCATGGATCGTCTAATCAAGCAACAAACTCTGTCTCTAATTTCTGGTCTAACGCGTCCTCATATTAATCCTTTCAGTTTCATTCCAGTTGAACCGGGAGAGATCAGAAAGATAATTCTCTCCATCAAATCAAAAGCGGTGGGATCATCTCCTACCCGCGATTACCCATATTATAATTTTTTCTCTATACACCGGAGTATTCCCTTTCCTGTGGCGCAAAGCCTATGTTCGTCCACTACCTAAGGTTTCCAATCCCTCTCTTCCAACCGACTTCCGTCCAATTTCTATCCTTCCCTTCCTATCCAAAGTGCTTGAGGCCTGTGTCCACAAACAATTCTCCAACTTTGTTCATCGCAATTCACTTATTATCCCTCGTCAATCTGGGTTTAGGCCTGGGCACAGCACTATTTCCGCCCTCCTTAAAGTGACTGGCGATGTAAGGGCAGGACTGGAAGACACCAAAGTTACGGTTCTAGTGTTGGTGGATTTCTCGAATGCCTTTAATACCGTCAGTCACGACATCCTGTTAGCCATTCTGTCATATCTTATGGTCTCTCCCGAAGCACTGGAATGGTTCTCCTCTTACCTTCAGGAACGTCAGCAGTCTATTCATGTTGGGGATTCTTCTGCATGCTGGTGTGATTTGGAAACTGGCGTTCCTCAAGGCGGTATACTTTCTCCCTGTTTCTCCCTTTCTCTTCTGTTTTCTATTTTTATTAATCGTATAACTTCCGAACTTCAGTGTGCGTATCATCTGTATGCAGATGACTTGCAGTTGTACTGTCAGGGAAGGGTTGATGAATTGCCTGGTGCTATCGACAAATTAAACAGGGACTTGATAGCCATAAAAACCTGGGCTGATAGATTTGGTGTAGCCGTTAACCCTACAAAGTGTCAGGCGATCATCATTGGCAGTCCTCGCGGTATTAGCAAGGTGGATAGTACAACCTTGCCACCAGTTCTCTTCAATTGTACGATCGTTCCTTTTGGTACTGACGTGAAGGACTTAGGCTTGCACATTGATAGTACACTAAACTGGCGTACTCAAGTCACTAGGGTAAGCCAGAAGGTTACTGGAACGCTGCGGGCTCTGTACCGATTGAAAAATTTATTACCCTCCAGTACGAAGACAATGCTTGTGCAGTCCCTAATCTTCCCTATCATCGATTATGGTGATGTGTGCTACTATGACCTGAATGCAGATCTACTCGACAAACTTGACCGTCTTCTCAATAACTGCATTCGATTCGTTTTCAATCTGCGTAAATATGATCATGTCTCTGCGCATCGGTCGCTTCTAAAGTGGTTGCCCATACGCCAGCGCAGAGAGCAAAGGGCGCTGACCACCTTGTTTTCATTTCTTGACTCTCCCTCTTCCCCTAGTTATCTAGCTCCCCACTTTCAGTACATTTGCGCCAACCACAATAGAAATCTTCGTTCATCACACAATCGTCTTCTTCAATATCCCACTCACCGCACAGACTTCATTCACTCTTCCTTCTTCATTCAGTCTATCTCTCTGTGGAATGCGCTCCCCCAGGAAATCAGAATGGTGACCAACCGATTATCGTTTAAAGTTAAAGTTCGCGAGCATATTCGCAAGAAACTGGCAGTATCATCACAACGGTAATGTTTTCTCATTGATTGTCTTAGTTGTTTTAGTATTTGTATGTGTATTTATTTGTACTTATATTTATATACAATTAGGTGTATATATTATATTTATAGTTTTTGATAGATATATGTATATCTTTATATTTAAATAAATATTTATTCCTCAATTCTCGCTATTGCACCTGCCACTGTTTGTCTCTGCATCACCCAAAGGGTGACTGGTAGAAAATGCCCATGGCATTAAGTCCGCCTCTGCACATTTGTGTGCTTAAAGTATTAAATAAATAATAAATAAATAAATACAAGCCTATTATTGTCCCAAAGGCTTCTTCTCAGATTGAAGACACGACACATTGATCACCATGCTTGCTCAAAACGAGTGGGCGATTTCAGACTTATATTATTAACTATAAGTCCAGGTTTCCTCGCGATGTTTTCCTTCACCGATGTCAGTAACGAAACTAACGCAAGATGAATATAGAGTGTATATTCTATTAACGGAACATAATTATTCAGCGTGCCCTTCGTTACTTATTTTTTTAGTCCTTCGAGCCGGATTTTGAATGTAGGTGTCACACGCATACCACTCAAATTAAAACTCTCTGTAACTTCTGGAGTATGAAAAGTAATTCAACTTCGACTTAATTACCTTCTTTGACTGTAAAATTTTCTTGAAATTATAAAGAAATCGATGTTGTTTGCATGCATAACACTCTGCAGTGTTCGATATGATATTGATCCTATTGAACTAAGTGCTCTGGGAATCCCTGAGGGGAGGCTATCATTTATTAAAAGAGTTTCGTTGGTTAGGCACTTTCAATTTACTTGGCAGCAAACTACAAGTAAATTGAAAGTATGCTAAGCTGATTATGATTAGTCTGAAAGGACCAAAATTATTTGGTTAAGCAGCTGTTGTTTACCCTTCTCGGGTTTCGTCTGATGCAAATTTAGTGGCAGTAAAATTACACTATCGGAGTGGTTTATTCTTCTATCTGTTCAGCCTTTACCAATTAATTGATTGTCAAAGGTTCATCCAAAAATTGTAAAGATAGGAACGATAACGACTCACTACCTACCGGAAAAGAATCGGTCATCCCCTTAATCCTCAAGGGGTGAATGACTATAAAGGGAGGAAAAATTTAAGAACAGAGATATTCTTTTAGAAACAAACTTCGACTTCTACTGTTTACCAAGCGTGATAACAATCGATCTTTATTGCAACTATGTATTAATTTTATGTAGCGCTTCCACGAATGATGAATAATGATGATATTTAAATGATTATTAGGCGCAACTTGGGCTCTCAGGCTCTTTACGAATCTAATGACTAGCTCATCACTTTTATCAAAGAAAGAAAGAAAGAAAGAATAATGTTTATTTGGACACAGTTCGTGAAACACAAAATACAAAATAAAAAAATGAAAATAATATTTTAACAATAATACGAGTAGTGTGTGCCTCACGGCTGCGCCAAAAAGGTTAATTTCATCATTAATGCCAGACAGATGCTGTCTGACGCTGGTTTTCTAATGAACCTTTATGTAGGGACAAGTGATGGCGAGTACAAAACAGTTTGAACATACCTAATACATAATTTGTATACTTCTAAATAAATAAATAAACTAGTAATCAAATATAAATACAAAAACAAAAATAAAATATATATGAAAACAACAGGAACTGTTCTTAGCGATTAGCTAGACTAGATTGATCCCGGTATGATCTGTTAATATATGCACTCCCGAAGAAATAGTTAGGCACAGTACCCGACTGTTAATAGTCACATACAGCTTTAGAAAAAGCTCGGCTTTGTAGAGCTTTTGTCATTTTATACCTGTATACTTGTATACCATAGGAAAATTATAAATTTTTCATTTATTCAAATTACGCTGGGAATCAGCTGTTGTACTTGTTGACCGTCAAAATTACATAAGACTATTCCCCAACCAAAACGCCAGCCTTTCACTATTCCTAGTGCTTTAGCTGGGAAGAAAAATTGGCACAAAAAACTCCCCAACAGTACAACATGCATCATCATGTTACATTTCCTTCTGAAGCTCGATATGTCATATTACCACCTGGACATGGTTATACATGCAAATAAAAAACAAAAAAGAACTCGCCTATCTGCTAGGGTATCTATAAAACATGTCGAAAAGACAGCAGTGTTTCGTCGCCGCCGCTGACAATTGACCCCAATTAATTTAATGCCACTAATCGTTTGTGAGAATGGATCTATTGCCATATATTACATCTCGTTATTACTGGTAGACATGCTTTCAGTTAGTGCTTATTTATGTGTTTATATAAAATATGTTTGGATACGTGAACTAAGGATAAGGTCATTTAAATCCCAATCATAACGATAATACAATTTTCCATCTGCTTATAACATACTAGCTTCTGCTCGTGACTTCTACCGCGTGAAATTTCGGCCCGACTCACCGCGTCGCATCGCATTGCCCGCCCGCGCTATTACGTCGTTTTCGCTTAGCGTTCTTACTGACTTTTTTTCCCCTACATACTAACTTACAAACATACAAAGAAACAAACAAATTTTACCTCTTTATAATATTTAGATTATATTAATATAATACTAGCCATTTTCCCACAACAGGGCAAAGGCCTCTTCTTATGCAAAGAAGGCACGAGCATTGACGCTACCACCACCCACCAACTTCTTATAGTTACTTAATATTCCGTCCAGGATTATTCTTCTTCTATTTCTTCCTTAAATTTCTGTTTTACAGGATTGTCAACATAAACTGACTAGTTCCTTTATTTCTTCTTTAAGCAATTCTATCTCCAGAATGTCTCAAATTCCTTTAATTTATTTTGAGTAACCAATCACACTGTTACAGGGGAGATGAATCTACATGATTGCTACATATTGATTAGGGTGGTTCTATTGGGGATTAAAACTTATTCATTTTGAGAAATAATTTATATTTTGTCACACGTTTTTGATATTTTTGCTTTAAGACTCCAGTGCTATGTCATATTTATTTTTATTTATTTATATATACTTTATTGTACACCAGATTATACATTACATAAAGAAAAAGTAATACACTACAAAATATACAATGGGCGGCCTTATCGCTTACTGCGATCTCTTCCAGGCAACCTTGGAATGGACAGTGATTTTCTGGACATAAAATGGGGTTATCTTAGGTGCAAATAAATGGTATATAAGTACAATATACTATAATAGATACACAGATAAATGCTATATAATAGATACATGGATACATGGTCATAATACTAACTATATAATATTATATAAATGCGAACGTGAGTTTGTTTGTTACTCTCTCACGCTAAACCAGCTGAACGGATTTAGATGAAATTTGGCACATAATATAGGTAAACCATAACCTAGAGAAGGACATAGATTACTTTTCATCCTAAATCGAAGACGAAGTCACGGGCAAAAGCTAGTAAAAAATAAAGAGCAAAATAGCGAGTCTAAGAGGAAAGTTAGTTAGGCAACGCCATTCAAGCTGTCAAAAAGGCATGAAACTAACAGAGTTAACAGAGGCGTCCATTTTAAACTAGGTTGTAAAGTCATAACAGGGGTCATTTCCGAGGTTTTCCACTTACAAATACGTCATGATGCGATCTCCTTCGATTTTAACGGTAATGTGTCATTCGTTTCTATCTGATCGCGCTGTAGATGGAAGCAAAACAGAGCGTCGTTTATTTTCTTGGCCTAGATAATACTTGTGAAGTATTCTGAGAATTACAGCCAGGAGTATCGATTGCTTTTGTTTTCAAACAGCAAGAAAAGACCTAGCATAACATCACGCCTTGCCCGAAGAATTATGCAGAAGTGTACTTATAGGACACCCATATTTCGCAGATATTTTTAAGTCCTGGAATAGGGGGCGAGCCTATTGCCATCAACCGGGCCCAAGTCCAGACTCTGGGCCACTAATTAGATATTCTAGATGAAAAAACCCAATACCACTTTCCCCGACCTAGGAATCGAACCCTGGACCTTATCTCTCAGCTCAGCAGTAGCGCTTATGTGTTGTCGAAAGTGGTACAGTTATTACGAGTTCGACTTACTCGCGGTCGGTACCCTTACCTGTACTTATTTCTCACACCCGCGTTTAAAGCAGTTCTCAAATAGCTAATCCCACGACTGCAATTAACCGTTTGTAAAGCTTTTCTCTCTAAAAAGAGAAAAAAAACTCTCACGACAATGCATATATAAAGAAAAAGTTAACTACATAACCGGGATGGACGGAATCACAAAAATGGAAATTTCTGAAAGGGGAATTATTTGAAAACAAAAATAGGTCGTTGAGGAATACATAACTATTTATTTACATACATACATGCACAGTATAAATAAGTAACAGTATTATATCTTCATAGAAAACGACGTGCTTCGAAATCTCAGTGTGTATCGACTGCGCGGCAGTAACACGCGGACGCGGAAGGTTTATCTACCGAGCAGCCGTGGGTAATTATTTCAAGGTCACTGCCGAGATATAATATTGTTACTTATTTATACTGTGATACATGTATATTACATAAAAATACATGATGTCGTGAAATGGAGTGAAGAAGATAATAGACGGGAGTTTAAAATAACGCGTGCTATGAAAAAATAAAGATGAGGTGTTATGTCGAATTATCTCGACAGCCTTTTCCGCGAAGACATTAGGTAGAATGTACCCTATCTTATGTGACTTGTGTGCAAACATATTTTGTTTGGCTGTTTAAAAATTGTAAGACAAAGGAGATGATAGATTGATAGATAAATTGTTTATTTGGTGCACAAAAAATACATTATAGAGCACAACATACACAAACACTGTGGCTTAGGCATAGGGTTCCACTTGGAGCCCATCGGGTACGGAACCTTAAAAATACTTGGTTGGCTATGAAATACTTTAAATGAAATAAAAAAAGAAAATTCGACCCTAAAGGAGTTAAATACGTGGGGATGAAAGTTTGTATGGAAATTCGTCATTTTAGCAGCTGGGAGCAATAAAGACGGCTAGTAAAATATAGAACTAGTGTCACTGAACCTAATTTATACTCAAAATAAAAATATTAATAACTCTATTCCATAAATCAAAACTGGGTGAAAAGCATGTCGCCTAAAAGGACCAAATATTTCCTCGGTTGACAATCTGATTTCCTTAACAAACTTCCGATCCGTGGGAATTTGCATGTTGTCACATTATTTATGCAAGAACTTGAGTAACATTGGATAACTTATCAGTGAGTTTTAAAGGGCACGGCTTGGAATAAATCGCTATTTAATTCGAACTCGTAGTCTTCGATTCAATTTAATTAAACTACCTACACCATTATTGATCTAGGAACTGAATAAATAGGAATAAAAAATACAAGCAAAAGAACAGTCATTGAGCAGAGATTGTAAGTATTCATTCACCTTACCTAGTAATTTACTTGGTAAGGTGGCATCTTAAGTCTGTCCACCGACTGTACTACGTAATGTAGAAAGCCAGAAAGAATATTTAAACACAACTTGTAAAATACCACCTTTCCTAGTAATTGAGAAGAAATCCTATACAGAGATACCGAGCAACATAATATCTTTTGTATATGTATAGCTTTGTAATTTATCGTTACAAGATAGTCTTACAGTTTTATGTCAGTATTAAATACTGCAATAAACGTGGCATCGTCGTTTCAAAGCATCACGTACAAAAGCGATTCGTTGGTTCTAACCTTTATTACAACTGTAATGTATTGTGCTGTTATGTCTTTCTTTAGCTACAGAAAAGATTTAATAGCTTTGACTCTTAATTGTGGTCATTAGTTACCAAGGTACATTCAGTAGCGTCCATCAGTTATACTCCACCACATTTATACTCCTGGGGCTGCTTTGAAGCGGCTTCTGCCCAACCTAGGGGGTCCAAACGCCTCCTGCCGGAGGCTCTACGCGGGGATCGTGCGGTCCATGGCCCTTTACGGGGCACCGGTGTGGGCGCGTTCACTGAGGCTGCGACCGGCCCAGCGGTTGAACGCGTCCCAAAGGGTCATGGCCATCAGGCTGGTCCGGGGATACCGCACGGTCTCCCGCGAGGCGGCGAGCCTCCTTGCCGGACTACCGCCATGGGATCTGGAGGCGAAGGTCCTCGCGCACATGTGGGAGTTGCGCGAGGAGGCGAAACGCCGGGGTATAACTCCGCTGCCGCAACAAATCGCGGCACAGCGGACAGAGCTCCGGCGGGATCTCATGGCGGCATGGAGTGTGCGATTGTCGCAACCCAACGCTGGGCACGCCACAATTGCGGCGGTAAGGCCCCTCTTTGAGGAGTGGCTGGAGAGGCGCCACGGCGTCCTCACCTTCCGCCTGACGCAGGTCCTCACCGGACACGGCTGCTTCGGGAGGTTCCTGTTCAGGATCAAGCGGGAGGAAACGCCCGGGTGTCACCATTGTGTGGATCGCCCGGAGGACACGGTGGAGCATACGGTGGAGGTCTGCCCGGCTTGGGCGGAGCACCGCCGTGTCCTCACGGAGGCGATCGGCGGCGGCGATCTCTCGCGTCCGGCCCTGGTTCAGGCCATGGTCCGGAGCGAGAGTGCATGGGAGGCCGTCACCTCCTTCTGCGAAGCAGTTATGCTCGCGAAGGAGGAGGCGGAGCGCGCGAGGGAGATTGAAGCTGCACGCCCTCGCGCCCCTAGTCGCCGCAGGAGACGCCCCGGGCGTCGGGAGTCACAAGCTGACTTCCGGCCACCGTAGGCGCGGGCCTGCGGACGGTGAGCGATGGGCAGCTCGCCGTCCGATAAGGACCAGGCCCGGGTCGACGGCGCGTCGTGTTCCACGCGCGCCTCAAAGGGATGTCAGCAACAACTGACGGGGTCCGGAAGGACCAATGCCTGCTGGGGTTGCGGGTTTGTCTGAGAGGGATATCGCGGCCCCAGCACATAGGCAACGGAAGGAACACGGGTGGGTTTTAGTCAGTAAAAGTCTGACACTCCCTCTCGCTCTGCCCAGAGCGGGAGGAGTCATTTGATGATTTCCCACCCAAAAAAAAAAAAAAAAAAAAAAGGGTGGAGTCACCTGTGAATCTCCACCTGAGCAGGTTTTCTTTGCGCCGGCCAACTCAATTTAGATTGCCATCTCAGGCTAAGAAGAGTGGCCAGTCTTCATCTTTTACAGTGATTTACATGCATTGTTATTTAAAAATGTTTCTCTTGACAATGTCTTCGACATCTTTTTAGTGCTAAACAAAACATTCATGGTACCCTGTCTATCATACAGAGGGGAGGGGTCTTGATATGTAATGGATAGTCACCCATCCACGGACCGACCCCAGCAAGCTTAGCTTAACCTTCCATCGACCTGTGCGGCTGTTATTATCGAGCCCCTACGATACCATTGAGAAAATTTTACATGAATGCGTACGTCTTTACGTTACATTTGAAAATCATTGATATGACGTTGGTTAAATCATTATTCAAGATTAACGTCAGAACGTCAGAACACAAATGCACGCGGTCAAGAACTTTGTATAACAATACTGTTAACGTCATAACTTTAAAAACGGAAATTCGTATAAATATAGCTTACTCCGTACATTTATATAGCGTGAAACCCACGCGATGTATCAAGAGAATATTGTTGGGTGCTATTGATCGATTGCAGCGGTCTTATGTCTAAGGATGGCGAATCTTTAGAACGTCATTTAACAATAAAATAGGTGACTACTCGTATTTCGAAAAGACAGAATGATCAGAAGAAATAATATTCGGTGGTAAGGACCAGACGGAATTCCTGATCAACTGGTTCTTAGTAAAACACCGCACGTATTGAAGAGCGTCTTTTACAAATTCAATAAAGCATCAGATACTAACAAGATTCGTAAAGTGAAGTTCTGGTCTTTTGGTCCATGTAAAAACCGATCGATCACTCATGGTAGCTGGTAGATAGAATAAGTTAATATAACTTTGCTGTGATAGCTTAGTGTTGTGACCATCGAGCTGCCAAGTCATAGGTCTTGAGTTCGAACCCAACCACGCGTGGCGGTCGGTAGTTCATGCCTTCCCCATGGGAAGAAATCGTGAGTTTATGGATGTATGAACGAGTATGTGTAGAAGACGACCTAAATCCATACATTTTCCAGTCTACCCTGTAACAACCAATGCTATGAGCGTAAATTTAGGCGATGCACTTAAAGTTGATGCGATGCAACACGCTAATTTTGGCACGCCACCGCGGCCACACACTGAATGGTTTCAGATTATAACTGACGTTTGGTATTGTTACGTGCTCTTTGGAATTTTGACTCGCGGAGGGGCTCGAGGCTAAATAATAACAGCCGCAGGTGTCGATCGAAGGTTACGCTACGCTTGTGGCGATCGGTTCGTGGATGGGTGATTATCCATTACATATCGACAGCCCTCCATGCCTCGAAAAGCACGTTAAGCCGTTGGTCTCAGCTGTCATTCATAGATATTTGATAGTCGTTAGGGGTAGTCAGAAGCCCAAATCTTTGAGAACCTGTCTTATCAAGGGGTGTGTTAACCAGTAACTGGGTTGTGGAGGTCAGACTCAGATAGGCTGTCGCTTCATGTAAAATACTGATATTCAGCTGCATTCGGATAGACTGGAAGCCGACCCTAACATAGTTGTGAAAATACAGGCAGATCATATTTGTATTGTTACGTGTGCTTTGGAATTGTGACGTACACGTTTCTAAAATAGTTGAGTTTGTGTTGTAAAGTCATTGTACTAGAAAAGAGTGTTTTGACTTTGACTGTCCTTTTTGTTATTTACTGGCTCAGATTTAGGTTCATGATCACCGTTATCATTATTCATAACTTCAATGTTAGCAGTGTTATTAACTATTTCCGCCTAGATTTGTTTGATCTTCAAACATAATTCTAATATTATGGATAATATCTACGTTTTATAGCATTTTCTATGGCTATTAGAACCAGTCTGATTTTGATAGCTCATTATAATTAGAGCAAGGCGACAGCTTTTTAATATACCGTGTTTATTAATCCCCAAATAAAAATGAGATCACGATACTAAAATTAAAAACCGCAAGTTTACAACTATTTGGATGACCTGTAAAAATTTTCGTAAAATTTTCCAATTAACCCAATAATATTTTAATGTTAGTTTCTTTACGAGGCGGTAGAGCAACAGTATTGTTTGTTTTATTAAGTACGGCCATGGATGGACGTGTTAACTGTCCTTTTATTATTTGTTTATGAGCTGTCGTTGCGATGTGCCTTATTACTCCACTGTGTGCTCTAGTTTTAATTACTTTGTTATGACATACTATTAAAGGGAAGGATAAAACTATGTTGAAATAGTCATTCTTTTCACCTTTCGCATCATCCCACAGTTCAGTGTAATTCCACCGTCTCCATAAATCAACTATTTGAAAGAATGTAAAACAATATCGTTTTCTACAAAACAAGAATTTTCTCTATATCTATTGAAGATATATTATGTTATTACGTCATCATTAATTCATCAAGCAAAAGCAACAGATAGATTGCTGATGATATTAGAATATAAATTACTAATTAATAAATGTACATAGAATCCAAGCGTTTTCGTTGTATACCTTCTCACAAACTTGCCAAGGATTTGCTAGCTAATGCCACCAAGATCCAACACAAACTCGATTAACCAAAATATTCTCTAATTTACCTTCATAACAGTAGGCTCCTGAAAGTCCTAGCACATATCTTCATTAACTAAGCGTAATATAATGGTCGGACGTGCTAGTAACTAATTCTCCTTGATGGCACGAGTAGGCTACGTGCGGAACCACAAAATAGATAGGTAGGTACAGAAGGTTGGGTTCATACAAGGACCGAAAATACGCACACACGCATAGACGTGTATGGTCAGTTCTAAAAGTATCTGATGAAAATGTTAGCAAATGGATCAGAAAAAATACCTGTGGATGCCAATTGAGTTGATTATTTGATACTTAAACCCGAAATTCCTATTTTAAATCATCTAAAAGATGTTTTTAATTTGATACATGAGGTTAATTTTATAACCTCAATTTTTGTTGATTGCTTTGGAATTCAAACAATAATTTTTTGCAAAAAGTGGTACGTATGATATAAAGTTGAAACCTTCTAAATACAGATGAATGTGTTACTAATTCCCTTTAGTGAATGATTGAGTAAAAATTTAGTCCTGAACAGATTTTGTTCACACTTTCATCAGATACTTTTGGACAGACTATAATATATATATATATAGTTACGGCAATTTCGATTACGGTTGCTTGCCCTCTCCTTACATAGACACGTGTCTAAGTGTGCGTGCATTTTCGCTCGTTATATGGACCTTCTGTACCTATCTATTCTGTGCCTGTACTTAACACCGGCGCTCATACAATTAGAGGTAGATCTCATGGTCACTGTATGACAATATGTTATTGGACTGTCAGTGATTCTATCATTATTGTGAGCTGATTAGTGCGCTAATCTCGTTTGTTCGATGATTACTATTCTGATCCCGTTTATGTTTGAAATTTGTTCATCATCATCAGCTTTGGTAAGATCGTTAATACAGGGTGGCAGGGACATCGACGCGAAGCCGGCTACCATGGATTCAGTACATGATTCTGAACCCCCCTGCGTTGAAATTTTTCGTCGGTTATTAAAAAAAAAACAGCTGTTTCATAGAAAAGTGCAATACCTACGCGGTCAAAATGTATGGAGCAACAGATTTTTTTTTTAAATAACCGACGAAAAATTTCAACGCAGGGGGGTTCAGAATCATGTACTGAATCCATGGTAACCGGCTTCGCGTCGATGTCCCTGACACCCCGTATATCTTACTTAAATTAGGGGTACTTTATATTGTACCATTCCATTCGGAGGATTCAAATTTTGCTTCCCAATCTTCCTATAAAACTACACGGTTATGTCCACACACAATTGCTGCTAGCTTTAATTAAATCCTTGACCGTTTTGAGAGCAGTGGCGGTGAAATAATTTACACAAAGTAAAGTGCCTGCTTGGGTTCGAACCTACAATCTACAACCCGTAAGTCGCACCACTGGGCCACCACTGCAAGCCCACATACAACCCACAAGCCATGTGCCCGAGCATAATTTCAAAAAGAAACTTCCAATGATTACGTAATGAGACAAGAATTTCTAATGTTGTTGTCCATTTAACACATGTTGAAGTACATGGTATGTTCAAGTAATTATCACTTGCGTCTCACGTCAATAAGCGAGTGCTCGTTTTCACACGATGGCGTGGTAGGTAAGAAAATAAAAGCGATACAACATTAGTATGCTATGCCTATGATAATTTTATTAAGAGAGGGGCTCGTGCAATGGGATCGCAGGTTTCTATGATATTCTTTTGATAACCTCTCTCATCATCTTTTTGCCCTTGTCCCATGTTACTTGGGGTTGGTGCAACACGGTTTTCTTTTTCCACTCTCCCCTGTCAACCGTCACGCTTTCATTCACTCCCTTTTCTCCCTTTCATATCATTCACACAATCCATCCATCTTTTATTTGGCTTTCCTCTTCCGCTCCATCCATCAACATTTATATTCATCACTCTTTTAGTCACATGCGTTTCCTCCCTTCTCATCACATGGTAGGGGACCAAGTCAAACGATTTCCTTTTAACTTTTCTGTCACTGGCGCTACTTATAAACATCCCCTTATATTCTCATTTCTTACTTTATCCATTTTCGTCACTCCACACATCCATCTCAACATTCTCATCTCCGGTACATGCAATCCTTTTTCATTCGACCTTTTTCAGACTCTCTATTGTTATCTTAAATCTCTTAGTCGGAAACATACCAAATTTTCGAGTTTAGTTTAAAGCATCGAGTGGCAACTATCTTGATTTTGTCAACTACGTGTTTTCTTAGACTTTTTACATTTGAGGTAGGTATCCATCGTTCAACTGTTATTTTGTAAACGGGACGTAGTGATTTAAACATGTTTCTGAAAACGAATTATAATTACCAAAACGTGATTTGGTAAGCTACCAATAACGATTGGTAACTTATAGAAACATGGAAATATGAGACCGCACTCGTACGTTCTCATACTCTCGAGATCTATATAATTATTCTGGGAACAAAGTTATAAGGAATAATTGTAAAAGCTATTATTTCTATTAAGGCTCAACCAACTGGTTTCAGATTCTGTTAGGTTATTATCGAAGGCACAAATTTTCCTCTGTGGCTTGAATAATTTCTACTCATTTTCGATAGAAAATAAACTCAGTACATTCAAGTAAGTACTTTATTTAACGAAATAACTTTACGTGTCTAGTTTGTCCTTATTTTAATTATTAAATTTTCAGTTAAGTATAACGAAAAACTAACTTTCTCTAATACCTCTGGTAGCTTAAAACAAATCTGAAAAATCCTATCACATCAGAGCCTCGAAAGCATAAAAACTTCATAATAAAACATCAAACTCAAGAAAATAAAAGATTTCGCAATAACCAAAAAGTGCACCACACACAAATAGTCCAATATACAACAAAAACTTTAATTTTACATAGCAGTGCAAAAAACCTCAATTAAGTGCAACACCTCAAAAGCCTCACCAGTTAAGTGCAACAACTCAGTGATGTGTAATTCAGTGACCTCTCCGTAACAACAGTGACGTTGTTACTTCTTCGAGACGCGCATCAACAGCCACGTTGTTGCTGACGACTTGCGGGGAGTGCGCGCGGCGTGCCGGGCGCGCGCGTTGCACGCTCGCGCGCGACCTCGAGCCATGCACTGAGCGGGTCATGGAGACTATCTCCGAAGATGCTGAGGCTGAATTGGAACTTGGTAATCTTTTTGTTGATGATGTTGATACTCGTAATACCTACAACTATTATTATTCGTCTATTGAATTCTTCTTTTGTGTTGGTTCAAAGTCAATATGAAATAATTAATTTCAATTCATTAAAGGCACTTTTGAAAGTGAAACTTTCAAGAATATAGAATTGATTCTAGTCGCCCCTTGCGTAGGGTAATTTCGTATGGAGAAGAATGGGTAAAAAACTACGTAGTTACTCTTTTAAAATATTTTATAAACAATAATATTTTATATACTCGTATAATTATATGTGAAGATGATGTACCTGGAATAAAATTACTATACAGGTTCACAGAATAAAAATGAAGCAATAACAAATAATTATGTGATAGATACATGATGCTCACATATTTACAAATATTTTAACCGTAGACATAACGTTACCAGGCAACCAGGTTGATTGTAGAGCCGTTTGTCCACCACACCGTGCACGGGACGTTAACGAGAACGACATGGCGACGCCGAAGTAGCGACAGTACATTTACTATGGCCGCGTAACCTCGTTTCTCGTTGATGTCTCGTTCACGATGCGGTGGACAAACAGTGTAAGGGTGATGCCCGTTTTCACTAACACTAAGCGTCACCTAAATTAATGCCTGAATAAAAGCGCGCTGTGGGATTTTCAATAGTAATACGAAACAACGGATTAATCTGATTTTTTGCGCACAGATACTCGCAGCTTGACCAACATAGAATAGCTTTAACGTTTCAAATTGAGAAGAATAATTTTAGCGTTTCTCGCAGACTTTCATTTGTAATAACAAATGACGTGTCAGTCATTTAAACTGGACTGCTACGTTATTTCTTCAAGCAAGAGAAATGTTTTGCTCAATATTATTAAAAGTAATAGAGTATCTGTCTATTTTTTGGGGTTAGTGAGTTAGTAGGTAACTTAAAACATTATTTTTATTATAATTTTTTCTACATTGGATACTAAAGTCTAAGCGCCCAATTACTTACATGAACAAGACCGCCCCAAGTCCTTCCAGGAACTCTTTTCTGCGTATCAGATAGCCAATAGCCCTGCTGGTCATCTCGCCACCTCTTTCTGGGCATTGTGTTTATACTATTATCAATCTTTAATATTATGTTTATTGTCTAGTGATCGAATCAGAAATGAAGAGATCCGTAGGAGAACCAAGGTAACCGACATAGCCCGAAGAATAAAATAAAATAAATAAAATTCATTTATTTCAGGTCCTTGACCCACATTACATACAAACAACAATACACAATTTTGTCAATTTTATAGGTACTATTTGTACAATGAAATATGTGAAAATAGTTGAATGATTAATAAATAAATAAAGTTAATTAAACGGCGTAAAGATATGAGTAACAGATAAATGTCAGATCAAATCAATTAATGTCAAAAGCACAAAGCAAAATAAAAAATAATTAAATAGGACACAACGAACTAAAGTAAGTAAATTAAGTTATGTCGGAAGGAAGGAAAAATATAAACTCAAGTGGCAGTTGGCAGGGGCACATTACTCGCAGAACAGATATACGATGGGGCCGAAAGGTTCTGGACTGGCGACCGCGTACTGGAAGACTTATAACGTTGGAATGCCTTCCACAAGATGGACCGATGACCTGGTGAAGGCCATAGAAATCCGATGTATGCGAGAAGCATAGAACCGCTCGAAGTGGCGATGCTTAGGAGAGGCCTATGTCCTGGACGTCATTCGGCTGAAATAATGATGATGATGAATATTATGTTTGACAGTGGATCAATCAACGCATCTTCTAAAACAGGAAAGAAACGCACAAATGATATGGAGGGTTTAAAATATTACCATCTTTACCCACCTTTTCTTTGTTTTCATGAAAAACGAAAATTCTATTTCCCGTATCGGCCTTTTGCCGGAAAACTTTAGGAGTTGGTCACTATAAAATCCAACGTAGGTACTAACAACCAATTGGCAAATGAAATAATTAATTAATTGTATTTTGCGCTCGACTATTTAGTAGAACGAAGGGCTAAAAAGCGGCCAAGTGCGAGTTGGACTCCCACACGGATTCCGTACCACCGTACGATATTTAACACTATATAATATGTTTTTAAATAAGTTTAACAAGAAAACGTTTCCTGTATGGGGAAACGTTTTCCCCTTTAATTTGTATCTTTATTTATTTTTTTTTGCGGACGTAGTAGTACACACGGCTACACATCAAACTATACATTTTCAGTATAAGCTGACCTCGCATTGTACGGAAATCCTATACAATGCGAGAAATATTCACAGAGTATTACATACGGCTATACATTTCTAGTTTATGCTGATAAACTAGAAATGTATAGCCGTATGTAATACTCTGTGAATATTTAAAGTGTCTACCTATTATGGTTCAAAAGATACAACCCTGTGACAGACGGACGGACGGACAGCCTTAGTAATAAGGTCCCTTTGGGTACAGAACTCTAAAAACCGTATCAATTTAGTCTATGTAAACACATCCACGCCTAGTTTTCTTTTATTTATTCAATACCGAATTTCCTATAAATAGTTAATCGATCGCCCTTGACTAGTACCTATGTACCATCGAGTTGTTTGAATATTGACCAGCTCTGTGCCGGTAATTGGTTCTAATATTTCGGGGCACACGCAAACTATGCCTTTTTAACCGACTTCCAAAAAGGAGGAGCCACATCTAAAAAGTAAAATATATCCTATGACACTTGTCAATACTGTAGCTTCACATTAGTAACAGAATTTTTGGAATCTTATCAGTATTTTAGCTGATTGCCCCCTACATACAATACAAACTCACAAATATTACCTCTTTATAATATTAACTTATACAGGGTGTCTCGAACATAGTGGTCCAAATGCAAATGGAGTAACGCGGAAGTGACCACCAATCATTTAAAAAATTAAAAGTTGAGATATTCTAACAGTTCAGAAAATTTCGCATATTTAACCTTTTTTAAGAAATTTTACATTTTCACATGGATTTATTGACCCTGTGAACAAAATTTTCAACGTAGCGAGTTAAAATCTGGTTGAAAGATGCCTTGATAGTGTAGGTACAAGATTATGTTCCCGTTGACGTTCAGGGTAGCTCTACAATGCTTCAGCTTCTTCATTTTATTTTTACTTGTCTTTTCTAACTTTTTATTAAACTTTAGTGAAGCTTTCTAAGCCCAGAAAAAAAAAAAAACTACCAAGTACGTGCACATAGCTTTAAAAAGTATCATAATTAGTGATAGTTAGACTGGGAAATACAAAAAGATAATTAAATAATACATAGATGGCCACTTCCACTTTACCCCATTTGCCTTTGGACCACTTCGTTTGAGACACCTGTATATTATAATTATAGAAGTATGGATTTATACATAGGGTTCCATTATTCTGTCGGTAACAAGGATCTTTTACTGTTTTGTCTTTCGTCACAGAAAATGTTATGTTAACGCTAAAAAATTAGCACAGCACAGCAAAGTAAGTATGAAGTATCTATCCATAATATATGACTCAAAGTCGATTTTCGTGTCTTTGTCTGTGACCTTAGATTTCCTAAACTTCGCAGTGGATTTTGATGCGATTTTCACCATCATTTATACCATTTATTCCGGAAGGTTTATGTGTGTAATACATTCATATTTAACTTAGATATTAGTACAGAAATCTCGATGCTTTGACATATCAACGATGCATGCGGGCGGAACAGGGCCTGGTCGCTAGTTTATTTAATAATTATAGGTACATTATATTTATGAATGTTTTGGATATGAATGTGGATGGCTAAAGATGGCAAAAGTGCATGATTATGAAGTTTTGAATATGAAGATAAATGATTATTTCTGTAAATTGCTTCAAACACTTAAAAAGTCGTTAAAAGCTTTAACCCCGCGTTCTATTTAAAAGTGTTCGTTGCACGAATACGCGATCGTCGCGTACATTATGTCACTCTTTGTTCGGAAAACCGGAAAGCGCCCTCTGTGGGCGCGACCATGCGTTGAGGTTCACCGAATAAAAAGTGACATAATTATATGCGCGATGATCGCGAATTCGCGTTTTAATCACTTTTAAATAAGATGCGGCCTGAGAGTAGGACATGTGACATCTACCAACCCGCACTCGGCCCGCGTGTTGGATTACGGCCCCTCCCTCTTAGAGAGAGGGGGACTGTATCCCAGCAGGGGGAACATTATATGCTGAGAGTAGAAGACCAAAGAAACGATAAATGGACTGTGTGAAAGTTAATATAGCTACAAAGTGGGTGACTACCGAGATGACGACTCATAGAAATCATAAAGTCAAAGTCAAACAATTTATTTCAATTAGGACATAAAAGGCACAAGACTTATGAATGTCAATTTTACAAAAAATAGAATTGATTCTAGTCGCCCCTTCCAAAAGGTAGTTTTCGTATGGAGAAGAATGGGCAAGAAACTCCACCGTTACTCTTTTAAAATGTTTTTACAATATTTTGTATACATTAATTATATGTGAATATAATTATACATAGAATTATGGAATAAAAAGATAGGTTGAGTCGACCCCCAATGGTAAATTGGGATAATGTCAGGAGAATGATGATGACCTCAGATTAATGATTTTATTAAACATTCTTCTACCGACAAATTTAAGTAGTTGGTTCAGTACAAAACGTTCCTGAAACCAGACAAATACGTGTGCGATTTAAGTTTTCCATGATTTTTTTTTACCTTAGTTTTTCTTTAAAACAATCATAGTACCTACTCCCTACGAAACCTTATACAGTACAATTGGGTACGCACTTGGCAGTCTTTTTTTGAAAGGGTTACCCAATAACCAGAGTCACGTTGCAAAGGGTTAAAAGTTTATACAAGTTGCCAATCACGTGTATCGAGAGGGTTGAAAGTTGAAATGAGGGGTTGAGTTATCAGAATTTCCTGTTACGCAATTTTATTTGAAATTTTAGAATCACGTGGATTTTTACTGTTTTCTATATGGTATTTTTCCTACTCCAAATGAGAACTTAATGTTTTCGAAATCTTGCATTAATGTTTCTATTAAATATTGTGATTCTGTTCATATAATCATCATCATCTTTGGCAGCCGTGTTCCACCCGCTGCTGAGTATAGGCCTTCTCCCTTTTGTGCCATGCTTCCCTGGTCTGTGCGAGTCTCTTCCAGGTCTTACTCGCGAACTTCTGTAAGTCGTCTACCCACCTGGTCTGCCAAAGCTCCTTCCACCGTTTCTCCGCAACCGATCTGCTAGGGCTCTGCTCCACCTGTTCAGTTGTTTTTGTTAATTTATTTATAATAAAATTTAAATTTTTTATGGTTTGTCGTACCTTCTTGAAATATTTTTTATTATAATAATATCTGCTTAAATTTAAATATCCGAGAATTTTGCATGCCGTAAAGTAAAATGTATTGGGACTTTTTGTTTTTTTTACTATACTGTGCCACTGCTGGGTGTAGGCCTATCTATTGCTATACAGAGTGTATCAGAAATGTATGGTCATAGGATGTGGTACGGACCATTATTTTTTCGCGATTTGTTACGATGTTGGTCCCATGGAGTACGTTGTTCAGTTTTATGTAGGTATATGTACCACACCCTTAAATATGACCACGCATTTGTGATAAGAGTCAAGTTCATTCTCCATCTTACAATTCTTTTAATCCGCATAGCAGGGAACGGGGTGATCAAACTGTTTACTCATTTAATTCGCGCAGGCCAGGTGTTCTCGATTGCGTGAGCTATTTATAGCCCAACGCCAGATAGCTCGCGAATTTTGGACGAAAATATGTTGTACAACACATTACATTACACTTACAATATATCCGCACTTATATTATTGGAAAAGTGAGTCTTTCTTTCTTCGGATAATTTACCATATCGATCATAGAAAACAACTTACATAAATTTTGGCACGTTCAATATTTTGACGTTTTTTTAAGCCTTAGAGGGCCAAAGGACCAATTTTTTGTCTATACTTAGATAAAGTGTTTTTAGTTCATTCTACACATACATATACATACATAAACTCATGTCTTTATCCAATGGGGGTAGGCAGAAACTACAGAACGCCCGCCACCTTCTTACTCCTTTTGCTTCGTTTACCTTCAAACTTCTGGTCATACACACGCTGGTTGCGAGTACTATGCACCTGACCTTTCCGAAGAACATCACCAATAAAGATCTGGTGATAGTCCTTCTAGGGCTGCCTTGTAAGTCACCTTTCGTTAATCACCTTTCATTTATCCTCGCAACATAACCAAACCATCTAAGCATACCTACTCTTTTAATTTTTTCTCACTAAATCTTCTTTTAGTTAATTCTGTTTGTACAATACCTCTGCCCATCCCTTCAAAGAATACAAGCTTGTATACCCAACAAAATAAATATACCCAACAGTAGTGTAATTTCGGAGAAAAGGACCAATATTGAGCGCCGTAACTCTGACAACAAACTGAGGCTACAAGACAACGGGCCTATTACTCGTGTAATTAATCTTATTCTTTGTTCCTACCCTTGCCGAGGAGATATGGCGGATTCTTTCCTCCAATTTTATATTGTAGGAGGTCTATTTACTAACGGTCAGTTTTTAAACCTTACAATCAATCTACCGAGTCTTTTCCTGAACTATGTTGAAGTCGGTTTCCAGTGTAACGGGTTGAATACCAGTATTTTACACGGAGCGACTGCCTATCTGACCTGAAGAACCCAGTTACTGAGTAACACGATCCGCCTTGGTAAGACTGGTTATCAGACTTTTGGGCTTAAGAGTACCCGTTACAACTGTCAAAGATCTACGAATGACAGCCGGGACCAACGGCTTAGCGTGCTTTCCTAGTCACGGTGGAGTCTCGATATGTAATAATACACATTAATATAGGTTTTCAGGACCTTATCAAATACACATCTTATTGGCACCAACACCTAGTACACACATAGGTTTAATATACATTAATGTTATGGATGGTCACCCATCCATGAACTGACCGCGGCAAACGTAGCTTAACCATATACCAGTGCGGCTATTATCATTTAGCCTTACGTATGTCTATTTTGTAAGACACTATCTTGAACCTAAACTTAATTGTCTGCCAAGGCACGAATCATCTATACGTTTCTGTGTCTGTTTTTGATAAAAATCGGTGAAAACAATAGAATTAGAAGTTGATTTTTACGAAAATAATCAGTCTGTTATAGTAGGCGATTTGAGTTGGATATTACAAATATTATTGTTGTTGTGACTCTTATTTAGGTTATAAGCTTTTATAAATATATTTTTATAATGATGCTGTCGATTCTTGCCTTTTTTGACAAATAAATAGTTATCAGCAACTTGATAGTTTTAACCAACGAATACAGCCCACACAATCATCTTGAATAACATTTTGGTCCTTCTACGCATATTTTACACTACTCAATTTATCGTCTCGATCTAAAAAAAAAAAAAAAAAAACCAAAGGTAACTATGAAAAAGCTGGAAAATTAGTTCTCAGAAGCATGCGATAAGGTAGTTTTAATACGACTTTAGCTGTCTTGTTTTTATTGCAATTAGAGAACAGCAATATCTTTGGATTAAGTCCGACGCTGCCACCTCATCTTGATTCGTAATCAAAACACAACCAGCAAAAGTTACGGACTGCCTCTCTGGTTTAGTGGTTGCAAGCGCTACTGCTGAGCATGAGGTTCTGGGTTCGATTCCCGGGTCAGGAAAAGTGTTATTGAGTTTTTCCATATGGAATTTCTCAGTAGCAG
Organism: Agrochola macilenta; assembly: GCA_916701695.1. Lineage (NCBI taxonomy): Eukaryota > Metazoa > Arthropoda > Insecta > Lepidoptera > Noctuidae > Agrochola > Agrochola macilenta. Next base: position 18,183,874 of record OU753576.1, read on the forward strand.
TTCTGAGTCTGGTTTTGTCCGGTTGGTGGCAATAGGATCGCCGCATATTTCATGGGACTTAAACATAACTGGGGAAAGGTGGGTGTACTATAGGTGCATCTCTGCCAAATTTTTCTGGGAATGTAGGCGTCATGTTATTTTATGTTAAGTGAGGTTACTGACCTTTGAAAAAAAACCCTGTATTTTAAAAGATTCTTCATTTGGAGAATTTCCATTTCAAGATAACAGCATTACATTATGTAAAGTAAACCAATTATCAATTCAGCTCATGATTCCTCTCCATTCATAGGAATACGGAATATTGTAGACGCCACCATTTTCTTCTCGAGAAGATAAATGATCTTAATGTTGTCTTTGTATGCGTATGATAATATTGGTATAATTGTGTAAAATTGAGCTTTTATAAGATTTATTTCTTATTTCATAGTTTTGTTTTTAAATAGCAAGTTTTAGACTAACTACTAGAATTCTTATGCACAGTTCTAGGGGCTTGTGGTTAAATAATAACAGCCGCACAGGTCGATCGAGGGTTAAGCTACACTTGCTGCGGTTGGTTCGTGGATGGATGGATGGAGATGAAAATTTTATGGCTGAGGCGTAATCTGTGGACAACACTCTTGAAGTATTGTCCCTGAGACCTCGTTTTCGGCCTGGGGCGACGCGACTTGCGTCAAGCGACGCGCGCCCCTGTATTCGTCCGTCGCTATGCAAAGCGTGTCGCGGTGACCCGAAGCATGCTCTAAACCACTTCTTCATTTGTTTTCTCCGCAGTCGGCGTCGCAAGAAGCATGTCGCTTGAGCATGTAGCTCGTGGCCACGGGGTTAGTCAAGATTCATACTCTCAAATGGGACTAGTCTATAGCTATAGGTTACACATTATACATTAGGATCAGTAAAAAAAAAAAACCATACAAATAAATCAAGTGCCACTTTCATCTTCCAATTATAAACTCCTCCACACAATTCTATTGGATTTGCGTAGAAAAGAAACAAAACAATTACGTTTTTATCCGTCGTTCTTTGTTGTTTTTGTGTTCGATTGTTTTTAATACGGTTTCATCTTTGTTAAAGTTGTTTTTGTGTGCAAAAGGAAGTGATGTGTTAGATGTTTGACAGTCGGAAGTTAGGGGAATCAATTGTAGGGGATGATGATAATTTATTGGTTTTCTGAGGCTGTTAGAGCTTATAACATGACATGCCATGATTTGTTTTGTTTTGTGGTGCACACGAAAATAACATACCCAACATTTTTCTTTTATTTATTGAATCGCCAACAGAGGCTTCACACTTATATGCATGTTAACATAAACAGGGACAAATACAAGTGTCATCATCTGCCTAGCCTTTTCCCAACTATGCTGGGATCGGCTTCCGGTCTAACCGGATGCAGCTGAATACCAAGCCACTGCCTATCTGACCTCCACAACCCAGTTACTGGTTAACACGATACCCCTTGGTAAGACTGGTTGTCAGACTTATAGGTTTCTGACGACCCGTAACAACTGTCAAAGATCTACAAATGACAGCCGGGACCAACGGGTTTACGTGGTTTCCGAGGCCCGGAGGGGTCTTTGAATGCTGAGATGGTCACCCATCTACGAACTAACCACGGCAAGCGTAGCTTAACCTGATCGACTGACCCGTGCGGCTGTTACTACTAAGCCACAAATACAAGTGTGCGCTTCCAATTATCAACATTCACTTATTATCTAGGTAGGTACAACCAGTTTGATAAGGACGAAAACATAAAATACAATACACGAAAATCATACAAAGGAAAACAAAATGAAAAGAAAAACAGTAAGGGTACAACATAATACAAAATTATAATAAAATATACAATTCTTCTGTCTTCCTTGATTATTTAGGTGAATAGGCAAAGGCTTTTCTTGCGTAATAACATCAATCTGCTTAAGCTTGGCGATTATATGTAGAAATTCTTCTTTAGACGTCTTCTATTTTATTCACCAGACGTTAGTTATTAAGAAATTCTTCTGTCAAATACCCTAGAAAGAAAGAAATAGTAGGTAATCTTCTGCAAGGCAAGTAAGATATTTTTGTTTGTCAGAAATTACTATGACAAACCAACCTATTTCGCCATACACATACCAGACATTAATAACAAAGTACCAGGTTCGCAAGAAAAACAGAAGGTAATAAACAAATTTCGCAACATTCCCCACAGTACTGTTTACGTCACCAATATGAGCTACAAGGTCGACGACCTTTAGTAGTTTTGCTATTATGGCACTTTGCTTGGCAATACGACCAGGGGGACGCACTTAGGGTAAAAGGACCAGTAAGTTATTGGTCAAAGCGAAATGCTTTATTGGCACTATATGGTGAACTAATACTTTTTGTGGTTGGAGGTTCGGTTCTTGAATTATTTGGGTTAAATATTTTTGTGATGGCTATATTGTTCTATGGCTTGATACCTAAGTATTTACTACATATTTAAAGATTGCCTCGTTGGCATAGTGTTGAGGAGCGAGACTGTTGAGAATTGGGTTCCGACATTCAGAGAAAAAAAGTTTTTTAAATGGTTTTCCCTTTTCAAAATTATTTTAGTCGCAGCTCGAGTCCGGATTTCTGCCTGGAAATAGGGTTGCCTCCTATTACATGGAACCTAAATATAACTGAAGAAATGTGGGTGTTATATAGGCAAATCTCTGCCTAACCCTTCGATATGTACATGCATGATTTGATGTTATTTAGTTAGAACCAAAGCTGGAAATAATAATGACAAAAGGCTTGGCCAACGACCAAACATAGAAAACAAATAATGATAGAGTGAGACTAGTAATTGACTAGTCAATAGTTTAAATTATTCAATGAAATAGACTGCAATTGATCGACAGACGTACGCCATGTCTGTCGATCAATTGCAGTGTCCAATTTGTTTACGATACCGAACGCTTCTTTGATTTATGAGTCCCTGGTACTACGAAGACCGTTTAATGTCAATTTTATTTCTGCTTACTGATTTGATTTGAATGTAAGAAATAGGTATATAACGTACTTTTCGGTGTTTCTCACTTTAAGTTTAATAGATAAACAACTAACTATTTTATACAAATATTTCAATAATACATAAGCTAACAGACTTAAAAGAATAATATGTACATATATATAAAAAGAGGGAAAATAATCATAGGCTATCAAAAAATTCGTCCGCATCGCTGTCAACAGGAAAAGTGCCCGAAAAATAGGTCATATTTATTTGTTTAAGACTAATTAAAACATTATTGCAAAAAAAAAACACTATTTATACTAGGTAGGTACTAAATTAAATGACTAATAAACTAACTATAGAAATAAATACAAAAACAAAAGGAGAGTTAGATGTCGAAGTAGGTACTCGTCCGCTTCGCTGTCATCCGGAAACGTGCCCAGAAAACTGGCGGCATTGCCACGTTGAATGGCAATGCTAATTCTTTTTGACCAAAGGACCAGCCAGCCTTCTGGATGAGTCGGTGAGAAATTTCTTTATCAAAATAAACTTTAATAATATAATAAAGAAATATATATTATGTATTGTCAAGTCGTAAAAACAGTGCAAAGCAGAGGCGGGTCGATAGCAGATAAATAATTTAGAGACTGTTACCTTACACATTTAAAGCATTTAAACATAGCCCTAACGAGCCAGTTTTCATTCAAATTTAATATCTCTCAATAACAGTAAAGTCGAGCCTCATTCACTTCAGTAAGTGGTCAGTGATAATTAACTGAATATCGCGTTGACAGCCACTTGGCACTGTCCGGGCTTCGGGTGTTCGCTGTCAACTGACGACACTCATTCATTTGTTATTACATAATAACAAATTAATGAATGAGTGAGTGAAGTGCATGAATGAGTGACTTTATACAAATGTGTAAAATTACTCATTACGAGCTTTTATTAATATTTAAAAATATTTCTTGGTCATCATTATGATTTTTATGTAATTTTTCTTTGCAAACTCAACGTACATAACTTTCAAGATGATTTTTATTACGGATGCTTTTAACGTGCACGTCTTTCTACGGATTAGGAATTCACGCGACTATCCGCGTCAGTTTAAACACCTCCATTATAAGTTAGTTGACACAATCGGCGCAAGCTGATTTTCGTCCCGCGCGGGATTGGCCTCAGTGTGTCCAGAGCTTAAAGCTTGTAATAATATCTTTCGAGACAGAAATCATAAAATTAATGCCACTTCAAAAAATATTTTTAATAATTATATTTCATACCATGCATGCAACACAATTTATTGTTATACGTAGGTATAGGTATGTATGGTCGTGTTGAATGCAATTGTATATAATGAAAGGTGAGCCCACTGAGCCCAGTGATGCGTTGAGTTCATAGCTGTACAGGTGCCGACAAGACTGGCTGTTGAATAGTTTGTTTTAATTGCAATGCTTTTTGGCATGTTTTATTTTGTAGTGATAAGTGTTTTTTTAATTATTTTTTATAAATAACATAACATCACGCCTGTATTCCCCGAAGGGTTAGGCAGAGCTGTACTTATAGTAGACCCATATTTTACTATTTTACCTGTTATGTTTAAGTACCATGTAATTGGGGGCGAGCCAATTGCCATCAACCGGGCACAAATCCAAACTCCAGGCTGCTACTGAGGAATTCCTTATGGAAAACCCTAATAACAGTTTGCCTTACCTAGGACCTCATACTCAGCAGTACCGTGAGCGCGAGTTCAGAGTTTATTCATCCATGAAAAAAAAAAACTTTGAAATACGACATTTATTTTACCGAACTTAACAAGACAATTTAGAAATATCAACTTGCTGTAGCGAATTGAGTAGAGCATGGCTGTCTCAGAAAACATTCCCGGTAATATTCGGCTAAGTATGTAGTCTCTAATGGTTGTAATTTGCGAGATGACACGACAAAGATAAGTGTCGAATACATCCACGATTACTGGCACAGGATGATATGATTGCCTTCATCCCGACAAGGTGTAGCTTCATCCTAACCTGAATGACAGGATCTATTACCTGGTCGACTGATCTTGAGATGAACCGATCAAGATAAGTAGTTTTATTTCAATGCTTTGTTCATAACAATAATTGCATACGAGAGTTTTTTTAATAACTAATCTCTGGGCATTATTTCTGTATCGTAGAACCATTTAGAAATATTCATAAATAATTATTTATTTAACCAAAAAACCTTTAACAATAATCCTTATGACTAAAAACATAAAATGCTTAATACAAAGGTCAATGTTGAAATATTTTGACAATAATACCCCAACTTTGCCTAAGACGCAATCAGATCCAAACCCGGAAAAACTATTAGCAATTTACCTACATAAATATCTGTTCTGTGTGAGGAATTTAAAGAACAATCGACAGAAATTGTGCCGTATTCCAAAAAAACAACAAGATTTGTTGAGTTTCAAATAGTGAAGTGATATAGCCGTTTTACGGAAGTTTGTAGAAAATTAGTAAATAAGTATCAGGAAATAAGCTACAAGAAATCAAGCACAAAAGTGTTTTGCGAATTAAATAAGGGTGACTGGTAGAGTATGCCTTCTAGCATTACGTCCACTGCTTTACTGTGACGAGTATAAATCGCTATGGACAGCTTGGCAATATTCTGGTTTCATGATTCATCCATTAATATCTGTCGTTAAGATGACGGCAAATATATGTGAAGTGGCAGCACAAATATGTGACATCGTAGAAACATCAAAAATATCTGACGAGACATGCGACGCCAAAATATAGGTTGCTGCATCGGTTTCTAAAAGAATTTGATACTACGTTGTGATAAAAAATATCTGACATCACTTTGGCAGCATATAAACCTGACATTATAATGTTTTGAGTTTTCTTCTAAATCGCAATCCATAATAATACAATGTCGCCAATGGGCATGTGACCGCCCATATTTTTCTGAATATCATGAAAAATTCTCGAAAATTAAAATTAACTTTATAAAAATAAATCACTAAAATATGGAAAAGGAAATCGTGAACAGAAAAATTCAAAATTCAAAAGTCATTTATTCAAACTAGGCTGAGAATCAGCACTTTTCGAACGTCAAAATTACATAAGACAGTCCCCCAAAACGCCCACCCTTCACCACTTCCTAGTGCATTAGCTGGGAAGAAGAAGTGGCGCAACAAACTCCCCAGCAGCACAGCTGTCTGTTCAGTAAGAGGAACAAAAAAAAAAGATTCTATATAATAAGTATTCAAAATAATTTACATAACGCAACACAAAACATAATTCAAATTATTAGCCATATTATGTTAGCTAGCACACGCCAATATACCAAACAAAATCATCGAGAACTATACTCAGGCCGAAATAAAAAAACTAAACGTAAACAGAACTTAATATCTAAATAAAAAAGCATATATGGCAGGCACGCCCTTTATGCCTGGAGAGGCATAAAGGGCGTGCCCGCCATATAGTTGTAACTGGAAGTTATAAATGATAAACTAGGATCATCGATGTAAAATAATTAAACAAAGAGTTAATTACTAATAATAATAAATAATATGATCAATTGTCGAGGTCACTAGCTAACCACATATTGCAATACAACTCATAAAAAAAACATTGTGATGAGTAGATTTTGTCAACACATAAACAGAAACAGTTTACTTCTGGTTTCTTCCTGAAATATTATCAAAAGCAACGACTACTCGTATCTGTCTATATTTTAGCGCACTTATATATATACTCACGTTGACGATGCACCTACTCAACCTACAGGGTCAAATAAATTAGTTAGCAAAACTACGCAGAAGTGATGTATATCCAGCGGAGTTTCGTTGCCTAAACACGACAAAATAAAGATTTGATGTTTCTTTTTGTGGTCATCGACCGCTGGTAATGTAACTTCTTGATGTATGAGTTTAAAGCGTCAGGGTTTTTTGTTTGATCGTGATTAGTTATCAATACTCACCACGCCTGCGGAGTTTTGCTAGCTAATTAGATTCTGTATAATGAGATAAATAATAAACCCCTATGTCAGGCTTAAAGCCACAAACCCTAATCAGATGTCGTGAAAAAACTTTCAAGGGAAACCGAAAAAGGATTTTTTATTCCGGAAAAATAAGAATTCTTGTTTGTAAGAAAAGCCGCGGTTTACGGCTATGCAGTAATTAACGAAACTCGCCACGTGCTGATATCATTTGTAAGACTTTGGGCGCCTTTCAGAAGTAATAGGTCAAAGATGAAAGGGTCGTAATTAATTCTACATTAATATGTTTCTTTCAGTTACGGTTACTAATCTGTTGTTTTTCTTAATGTTTTTCTGAATGTTATTAATTGGCGGTGTTAAAAAGTCTTTGAATGAAAAACAGGCCCTGTCTTACCAAGGGGTAACGTGTTACCCAATAACTTGATTGTGGAGGTCGAATATGCAGTTGCTCCATGTAAAATACTAGTATTCAGATGTATCTGGTAAGACCCCAACATAGTTGGGGGAAAAAGTTGGGTTATTAAACATCACGCTACGACATTTAGGAGCCGAGGAAAAAGAAAAATTCAGAAAGAACGCTAACCGAAAACGAACTAACGGGGCACAGCTATAGGGAATATTTTATGTTAAAACTAAAATAGCTCACGCGGATGAAGTCGCGGGCAGAAGTTAGTAAAGTATAAAGACTGAGACACACTATCTAACTAATCGATCAGGGTGTACGTCAGACAGCAGTCAATAGCAGAAAACTAGTTCGTGATGGATGGAGGAGTGTATTGCTTCTTACACACGAGTTTATTAGTTGCTTTACAGTTTAACGATGAGAATAAAATGGTGGATTTGAGCCCAGTTGATGGCAATAGGGTCGCCCCCTGTTACATGGGACTTAGGAATTTTAGGGGCATTAGGACTGAGGGTGTAAAGTTCACTCATCCTCTATAGAAAAGTGTGGATCCTCCGACCAGTTGGGTGTCGTGTCTGACGGGCAACTGCCCAACGATTGATGTTGGGGAAGGGATATGGTGTTCGCTCGGTAAACTCTAATTGCGCGGTGCAGGATTTGTGTGACGTTAGGATTTTGATGCGTAAATGCCGCCACAAGATAACTGGCGAAATATTGGTGTACTATTGAATGCACCTCCGCCTAATCCTTTTAGGAATACAGACATGATTTTATGTGTAAAAATAAGTTTACGATTTGGTTAGAGATTTCGTACTTTATTATTACAGCGAAAGTTATCCTGTCTGTCTGCCTGTTATCTTTTCACGCCTTAAGGCCAAAGACACACAGGTATTTGATATTTACGCGGGTGAAGTCACGGGTCAAATTTAGTATTGTATATTTAATTTCTGGAGTAAAGCCAAGCTGAAATGCTCAATTTGTGACTAAAAGAAATGCCATGTAGTATAATTTATATAGATCTGCTATAGAGACATGTCTAACAACTAATTTTATGTCTCTTATGCCTGTTAAGACCCTCGTTCTCGGCCTAGTGGTCGCAAGCGTTACAGCTGAGCATGAGATCCTAGGTTCGATTCACGTGTTGGGAAAAGTGTTATTGGGTTTTTCTCAATAGCAGCCCGGAGTTTGCATTTGGAGTTGACAAACCAAGACAGCGTTGTCAACAGCGACATGAGGCCAGTTTTGTAAACGGTGTAGTGAGGTGTAGTTTGATTGTAAATGTGTGCGTGTGAGCGTGTATGCACAGAGCGGAGGTGTAGTTTTGGCATGCTTCACTGTATTATTCGTAACGCTGTCTTGGTTTTTTATTTGGTCTGAGGTGCCCGGTTGATGGCAATATAGACTCGCCCCCTATTACATGGGATTTAAACATAATCGGCGAAATGTGGCTGTACTATAAGTACCTCTGCCTAACCCTTCGGAGAATACAGGCGTGATGCTATGTTAAGAGTCCCTACGTCCACCAGTTTTCAAGGAACGTTGCTACTAAACATTCGACTAAATCTAGGACTAAAACTTTAACAATCGTAAATCGACACTTTTCCAAGTCCAGTCTTTCTCAATTCACAAACAAAATCCATTAGTCAGCCTTTGCCAACAAAAAGTTAAAACTAATTCTTTATAAGCTCCAAAAAGAGTCTGTAAGTAGTACAAACAAACGTAAACATTGTTTAGTGGTGGGCCACGACACGATGGGCTACGATGGGCCACTCGTAACGTTTGATAAAACCATTAAAAGTTTATAATGAGGGTACCGGAGGAGCCGCGGTAACTGATACTGTGGGTGCAGGGGTGGCACGTGCTGGAGACGTGGTCGAGATAAAGTTGTATGGCTTTGTTTATGTAAGTAAGTTTTGCGTGTGATTCTTGGGTACTGTTTGATCTACCTTTTTATATTCGTAATACTGGGCAGGTACCAATGTGATCTACTTTATGAGTTTAGCTTGGACATATCGTGAGGAAATTTCGAGTTATATGTATAGTTAATAATTATAAGTCTGAAATCGGCGACCCGTCTTGAGCAACCGTGGTGATCAATATCCGTGCCTTCTGTGTATGAGAAGAGGCTTTTGCCCCACAGTGGGACAATAATAGGCTGGTATTATTATTTACACTCATATTATAAAGAGAAGAGATTTTAATTTTTGTTTGTAATGAATCAACTTGAAAACTACTTTTTATTATCACTGAGTAACATACGCATAAAGATATCACGCTGGCGAAGCCGATGACGGAAACTAGTTATTAATACAGGTGTGATTATACAAATACTTTTTTGGAGAAACAAATAAAGAGCGTGTTTAGTTATACGAGTATCATAAGGCTCGTTCCATCATTTCTGAATAAGTTATCCATCAATCCGTCGAATAATTCTGCTCCGGTGGTGAAACAGACTCTTAATGTTCTTAGACTAAATAAGTTCCAAATTACTTAAAACTTCCTCAAGGTACAATAAATAAAAAGTTACTTTACAGAATACAGAATAATTTTTACATTTCCAACGAAATATAATAGAGAGAGAGAGGAAGTTAATTTCACCACCACAGTGTGCGAAATTTCTATTAATTTGTTCTAAAAGTTTTGTTTGTTGGCAACCCTGTTCTAGCTTGAATGTTCGAGTGTACTTTCATCTTTTGTTGTCGCGTTTATTAAATTAAACAGAATTAGTGTTGCCAGCTGTTCCAGGACGACTGGACTTTTGTTTGTTAAGGTTCTCCTACAACTTGTTATTATTTCACGTCATTAAAGTTGGAATATTCTTTTATTTTTGTGCTGAATGAAAATGTAAGTGGCATTGTATTTTTTGTCGGTGGTTGAGGATTTGTTTAGTTTTTTTAATTGTTGTACATCTATTGTCTCGTATAGCAATATTTTGCTCACCTTGGTATTTCTTTTTTTCAAGCCGCCCGATAGGATTCTCCCCTCTTTTTCTCTCTCATCGGCAAACATTACAAACTTCCTACAAACTTTCAAAAATATTTCTTTAGTGCTCACTTTCGTTACGTAAGGAACTCTTGTTCACTCAAGAACTCATGTTTCTAGACCCTTATTTTAATTTCAATTCAATCCTCATCTTTGACTATTTTTTCATCAAACAAAAACCACATTCCTTTTTTTTATTTAAAATTCAAATTATCAGAATGTTCGAATGCTATTTTCTTAACAGCCTGTACAACATAAGGTATATCACATAAAACCTTACAGTACTCTGTTCTTTAAAATCTGGTAAAAGCATTACTATTACTTTATTTAAATCACTGTCACTACATATTATAAAACAAAGTGCCCTCGCTGTGTCTGAACGTGATAAACTCAAATACTACCGAACGGATTTTTATACGGTTTTTACCAATGACCAGAGTGATTCATGAGAAAGATTCAAGTGTTTTCACTTCATTATGATTTTGTGGAAATTGGCTGAAATATGACAATGATTGTTTTGTAGATGTCGGAAAATATCATACCAACTGATGTAGGAAGATTTTACATGCTCTGCTATCAGTGCGAAGCCAGGGTTGCTAGTAAAATATGAAAGATCTTTCTTCAAGTTTCTGGACGAATGCCAGTCGTATTTTGCTTTGATATCATCTGTAACGGTCGAGTCTGCGTTTACCAACAATGAGCCAAGCCTGTCTTAAAGATAGATGGATCATGGATGAGTAATAGCTTTTTGAACATTGAGACTAGTTCGTGTCTAGAGACGAGAAGACTTTGGCAGTTAGAAGTTAGTACTCTGAAAGATGATCAACTTGTCTAATGTAATAACAAAATAGTTAACAAGGTTTAATTGAAATATTACATTGTTATTTATTTATTTATGGATCTCAAAAAAGGACACACATAATAGACAATAGAAATCACAATAATAAAAAGGATTCTTTTACGTGTGCTGCTTCAAGTACAGAAGACCATGCATGCACATAAAAATAACAAAGTGTAAACTTTTTTTTTTTATTGTGATAATTAATGAATAATTAATGTGCCAAGATTGAGCATTCTACAATTGATTAATATAATAAAAAATATTTCAGATTTTTTGACTATTGGAGGGAAGAAACATAGTTAGTTACATACGCAGTTATTTTGCGATGGCTAAATTATTTTTGTATTTTGAGTTGGGGAGGGTATGTCCAGGTTACAACGCTTTGACAATTCAGTGTATTGTCTACAGAGTCTTGGGAGGGCGTTGTCTTGTAGGTTTTTGTTAAGATCGCGGGTAGAACCTGGATGAGGCTGGCGCAGGAGCGTGGGGATTGGCAAAAGAAAAGATGGGCTTATGCTCAACAGTGGGTGAAGTCGGTGAATGATAATGATGAATTGAAATATCTGAAAACCTTTTAAGGCCAGACTGGCCCATGTTATATCACGAAAAATTGCAATTGTACCATACATTAAATCGAGGTGTGCGAAAAAAAATTTATGGAACACTAGATTTATTTTTACGATAGGTATCTGATTTGGTAAAAGTGGTCGATAATGGTGAGTACAATAAGTTTTCAGTTATTCAATTTCACATTGTATTTATGTCCTACGTTAGGGAAACGTATAGCCTTCGTAGGGTCAGTCCTGACTCCAAACTGCTCCTGAAAAATAAATATTGAAAAACCCAAAAATACATTTGATAAACCTGAAAAAAAAATTGTGAAAAAATTGAAAATAGGACCACCATCATGATCAGTAGTCATGTTTGCGAATCATGTGACCACTAGGACTACCGAGACAGTCAAAATTGGTTCATTACCACAAGTCTTTATTAGTTAGCGACATTTTATCAAGACAGAGAACACTGCTATTTATCTGAACATTATTCCTAAACCGAACATGAATGAACTCTGAACATGTTTCACGAAACCCTCAGATGACAAAACCTTAAAAATGTCTATGGCACCCTACCAAAAACATTTTTATAAAAATCTCGATAAAACACTCAAATCAGTTTAGCTCTCGCGTGTACCATTTTACATGTTCATAATATAATCTCGATGAACGTCGCGCGTCGGGACCGCACACTATTCACTTGTAACAACGTTATGGCGCTCTGACAGCGATTGTACTTGCATTTTCATATTATATTGAATATATTCTATCTTGAAAATCTGATCTTAAAGGTCTTGAGCTTTTTATTTTGGAAAATGACATCATTTCGAAATATAACTCGGTATCCTTCTAAAACAGGTTCCATTTTTATTAATTGCAATCCTTTAAAAAATAAAAACAATATTGTTTATCTGTATTATTTCATTTCCGCCCCAAAAACTCTACTATCTGATTACAAAAACTTTCAAAACAACACCTCAATTCAAATAAATCGCCCTTTATCAGTCGATCGACACAGTCCGTGGACAGTCGACAATTTCGCGGCTTCTCCAAGTGGGTCAAACTGATCCGTTCGTTTAGACTGCCCCCGAGACTCGTAGACTTACCGACGCCAAAGCAATAGTTAACATAAATAGGGTAATTTTTATGACCAACGATCATTTGGGCAAGTATGCAGGTGCATGTCAATGAACATAGGCATATCTACTACAAAGATACTATGATGAAATATCAACCAGTGTTGTTGTGTGCCAGTCAAATATTATAGGAGACATTTCAGCTTTGTCTCTTTAGTGGCAACGCGTCTGCGATGCCTCTGATATTGCAAGGAGCCACTGAACGCTAACCAGGTCTGTAGACTTGGTTGCCATCCAAGTCCAATAAATGACTTAAAACCCAGGCGAATAAAACAAACCTTTACACGAATATATAAAATGATTCAACTAGGAATAAGAAAGTCGTCAACATATGCACATCTATAACGACTTGATAATAAGTGCTATGTAAATCCAGCTACAAATTCTGCAGAAAACGAAAAAATGACAAAAACATTAGATACCCTCAGTAAAAAGGACGGATTACATTATACTCGTAGGATCCTAAAAACACACTTGGGAACTGTGGAAATTATGCGCAAATGTAATAAAAAAGTTTTACCGTGAACCGAATATAGGCATGGATCGGTTTAGCATAGGAAAGTTGCTGTTTGCGTTATTTTTCGAGGTTCGTTTTAGCGTTAGCCAAAAAAATTAAAAAAAAATTAACCTTGAATTGACGTAGCAAAGCCTTCTTGATGGAAGGTTATACTAGTTCGTTTTTCTACATGGTAATATGCGCTTATAATTTCTAACTTGATATTATCGTGGACGTCCACGGCATCACGATAACACGGGGAAGTAAAATGTATGGATATCATCACATTAAAAATTCTTAAAGCGCGCAATAACTTATTGTTTAGCACTTTATATACTGATTATTTAAAGTGAAAAAATATTCATTGTCAACATTGAAGGAGAAAAGTTATTATAGAAACAATGAAACTGTCCAACTTTTCTTGTTCTGCTGCCTCATCTTAAATCACTTTCCTACCCATTTCAGGCAAACGGTGCAGTTTGTTGCTCCTTCAAAGACGAAGTAAGCTCAGCATAAGAGACTATATCTCAAAGAGTGGAAGCCGGAAATCTTTCCTTTGCATTTCGTTCACAGCCGCATTCGGTCCAGCTAGTCGATAAATATTTACAAAGCAGTGATTGAAATATTACCTCGACGATGCTTTGTTTGAGAATTGTTTTGAATTGGGTGAACTTTCATAAGATTGTAACTATAGTTACTAGAGTAACTGTGTGACGTGTGTATAAGGTTATTTTCTGAAATCATATTTAGGTGGTCTTCAACGTTTAACGAATGCAATACTTTACTAAACCCATGTTAACTCCACTGCTGTAAGAATAGTTCATAAGTCTTCAGAAAAACATGATAGATTAGATTCAATATCAGTTTTCAAATTTTGTACAAAGCATAGGTTGCTTTATATACAGAAGAAGGATAAGTATTGATAACGCTTTGTGACCGTTTATTGGATATTCTGTTTTTTTTTAAATAAAAAGCAATACGTTTATTTGCGGTAAAACAAGACGCAAAGAAAAAACACAAAAATAACAAGACCACGACAATTCTATCCCGATTGTTGGACCATCGTGTCTAAAATCGAATAACGAAGTAGTAGTACATTGTCACCATATTTCAAACCAAGGGTCGTTGTTTACCTCCAGTCTACTACGACATTCAAATTGGATCCCTATGTCCTTTTGATGTGTTGACAATTCCGGAGAAAAGCTGACTGTGGCACATTCAATTCTTGCATCTTCTTCGATCTGTTAGTTGACAGTAAGCAGGTATTTCTTTCCACCTTCGGTATGAAAGGAATCAACAAACAATTAACATACTCCCACAATTAGTTTCCCGTGGGTAGTCTGATGTTTATGCTTCCATGGGCATTGACCTACTCTCCCCAATACACCGTTACAATTTGTTCATTTTGTTGTTCTTTGATACACGTTTGAATGTGAAGACAGAATGATAGAAATAAATGTAGTCACTAATTGATTTGGGTATAAACATGTTTATTGAACCTAACGGTATACCGACTTTGAACATTAGAGATATTGTAAAGTAATGTTGTGTTATCTGGATTATTACCAGTATTTAACACATTCCTCTTCTTCAAGTCAACGCGAATGCTTCTAATTAATCAATCTACGTAATTTTATCCTCTGCGCTGTCATTACAAAACTATTACTTTTGTGCTACAATAAGTAGTTTTGCATAATAATATATTCCACCACAGTAATCTTCGGTTTTTGGTTCATCTTTGTAGCGATTCATACTTGTTACATCTATTCGTGGTCTTCGTTCAAACATCTATCTATCGTTTTTTTTTTGCAACATTACCTATTACAATTTCTTTTACGTCACTCACAACTATTGATGCTAATGTCTGGCTCAGTTTCCTCCCATAAGTCAAACTAAGGTCATAAGCATTATGTTCTTCTTCTTAGTCTTTCCCATGGGGTGTCTTTTTCATGTCTTTCCCATCTTCCTTTCACTTGTGTTCTTTTTTGTTGTAATGCCAATAACCGCATCTTTCTTACTTTTCCTTTTTACTTTTCTACTTTTCAAAATTCTTTCACTTATCTTCAATATTCTCCTAATTGACTCCTCGCATAGAATATTTGCTTCAGTCGCAAGATGTTGGGGACATCTTCAACCATTTTACTACCCATTAAAGTTATCGTTCCTTGCTTTCCTTGCTTTAAAGTGCTTTATGTACCACTAAAACAGATAACGACATGCAGATCGGGTTTTTTACAAAAAGGAACCGTTACTTTTAGACTGAATTAACTGCCTTGGGCTTTTTGGTAACTTAATGGAGTTTCAGTCTATTGAAGCCTTTGTTGAAGATAGATTGATAGATAGATATTGACTTAAACTCAAGTATATTGATGAGTTTGGGAATTTTTTAAGAAAGTAACTGAACAAGAAGTCACCAAGCAGATTATATTAGCAGTATTATTTTAACCATCCGTTTTTGAAAACCCATTCAAGTCTCTGACTCTGTCAAACCTTATGTTGAATTATATTGTGATTAACTGGCCATAGTTGTCCTCCAGACCGAATTTTGTCCATGGCGACCAATCTCAGCGGGGACCAGCCCTAGGCGTGGGAGATACACACAAGTGTGTGCGCAGACACAGGTGCACTCTCTCTTCCCTATCTCTCATAGTCCGACGGGACGGAAATCCGACACGACCGGAGAGAGATCAGGCGCAGAACTTGGCGTGAATCAGGCTTAACGTGCTTTCTGAGGCACTGGGGTATCACACCCCCAACTTCCAAGGTTTGGGCTGTTACTAAGAAATTCCCAATGGAAAAACCCAATAATACTTCTTCGAACCCAGGACCTTTCCGACTGCCCCGTTGGTCTCGCGGAAACGCTGACCATAATATAACAGTCACCAAAATCATTATTTAGCTAATTATTATGTTAAGACTCGATCCAGCTGAATAAATAACACGGTTAATATTTTTGGCATCTGTATGTGTTAAAATACATACACAATACGAGTACAATTCTTTTTGTCCTCTCTTTCTAAATATATTATAGCAAATACTAACGTCTTAAGAGTCGCGTACATAATATTTTAATTGGCTTCCTATATTACCATCCACGCTTCGTCACTGACCTCCCTTTTTATCATATTCCAACTAAGAAGACTCCACCATAATTATCCACATCTTGCCACCCTCAATACGTACAAATGAGGTTATTTAAAATCTTCATCAACGTGTCTATGGGGCTGCACCACGGTGTAAGAGCTTCATTAAAAAGCAATTATTTCACCCAACGACCACCGGCCTGTCGCGTCACTGTGATTGCGGTGTTAACTATTTATTTAACTAATAGAGGTATTTAACTTATGTAGTGGATCATGAGTAGAACGTTAATGTCTCAACTTCCTGTAAAAAAACTCTTAAAATGCATTGCCATTGGGCGCATTGTTTGGTCTATATTCAAATTTTGACTGGTGAGTCAATTTCGCTGAGGCAGATCTAGGAAACTCTGGCGTGATAGTCTGGACTCCTTCTTGCCAGATTGGCTGGGGAAGACAAAACATAAAGAGAACTGGATATAGGGGAGACCTTTGCCCAGCAGTGGGCAAACTTATAGAAAAAAAAAAACTTCTTTCTACTTCCTATTAAAGGCTTTGCTTTTGACTGCCTTGTTGGTCCAGTGATCACAAACGTGTCTACTGGTCACATTCCCAAGTCAGGCAAAGTCTTATTGGCTTCTTCTATCAGCAGTTTCAAAGTAGCTGTCCGATGTCTGAATATGTTCCCGGTTGATGGTTATAGTCTCCCCTATTAATGGAAGTTGGGACTAAACGTTACTGGCGATATGAGGATGTAACTATACACCTCTGCTGCCCTCTTTCGGTGTATACAGAAGTGATTATGTTGTGTAATTAGAAATAAAATAAAAAGTGTGTATAATAAATTAAAATTCAGCATAAAATATTCTATCTATCGTGCAAAAAATGTCATTTTCTGCGAACTTATAATACCATGATGAGAAAGAAGTCTTATAAATTATTTTAAATACATTTTTCTTCTGAGATTCCTTCGAAGTCTTTGCAACGCCAGACGTCCCACTTACTTCCTTCAACATTCTTAGAAAATCTACAAGCTTAGTAGTTGACATTTAGCATGAGAGTAGGAAATACCCTCTCTATAGTGCAGTTATAGTGTATACTGTGTTCGCGATTTAGTTTCCAAACTTGTAAACAAATATTTGTTATTGAAAAAACAACGAATACCAACTCATAAAGTTCAGTTTGCGCTACAACTTTAAATATGTTTTAGGATTTTTTAATAATTCAAATTCAAATTCAAATTCAAATTCAAATATTTATTGCAAAACACAGTACATATATGCATTTCCAGGTGTTAAGTGAATGCGCAGTCCACTGCATTTACCAATTCAGGCATGCAAAATTAAAAATTATAGTTAGACAATTTCATAAAATCCAATTAATCGGTTAAATAATGTCATTAATTCGACAGAATAGTAATACCCTGTGCAATAATATACATTCAAATTAATAAATAGTAGTAAATAATGTCACAAATTCAAATTATAAGTAATGTCAGAATAAATAATGTCCAAATAATTAATGAACTTACCAATTTATAATTTAACATGCATTGTAATATTAAAATTATTATTGAAATTAAAAATATATACTAAATAAACATTCAAATTACATTATATAATTGCATTTAGATAGAATTAAGCTTAAATAAATCGGTCATTTGACATATCTAATTACTATTTATTTAACTTATCTGTTAAGAATTCACCAATGGAATAGTACGCTTTTTTAACCATAAAGTCTGTTAACATTCTCTTGAACTTGTTAACATCCTTCTCAAGTCTTACAGTCGTGGGTATCATATTATAAATTTTTGGAGCCATGCCCAGAAAACTTTTTGCATATAATGCTGTTTTATGAGGCACAGCGTGAATTTTGTCCTGGTGACGTTTACTAGTCAGGGCTTCAAATAAATACAAGTGTTTCTTAACGAACATTGCTACTTCAAACGCGTATAGGGCTGGAAAAGTCATTATTCTTAGGTCAATAAAGTGTGGTCTACAACTGTCAGTAGTTTTTATTTGGCACACAGCTCTCAAACACTTTTTTTGTGCCTTAAACACTAGCTCCCTATCTGATGAATTTCCCCAGAATATTATGCCATATCGTAATGTAGAAGACACGTATGCATGATATGCAGTCAGTACGGTTTCACGGCTTGCTACTTTACTGAGTTTATGCAAAGCGTACTGGAACTGATTTAGTCTTTTTATTAAATGTTCAATATGATTACTCCATTTCATATTCTCGTCTATATAGAGTCCCAGGAACTTTGTGTGCTTTGTTTCTTCTATCGTTTTGTTAGCGTATTTTATATTAAGTTTATCTTGATTTATTCTTTGTTTAAATGACATAATATGAGTTTTATCTAAATTTACATTAAGATTGTTATTATTTAACCATGTTATTAACCTGTTTAGATTTAGATTTATATCCATTTCATGACACTGTGCCTCCCTATTTTGTGCTGTGAAAATAATTGTACTATCATCAGCGAACAAGGTCATTGGATGTTGAATAACTCTTGGCATATCGTTTATGTATACGAGGAACAATGGGGGGCCGAGGACGCTACCCTGAGGTACACCAAAGTTCGTTTTTCTTGGTTTTGAATGGTACGTTAGTTCTAATTTTGTCTTTTGGCAAATCTTTGTTGTACTCGTCACTTGATACCTATTTTTTAAATACGATTCAATTAATTTTAATACGTTGCCCCTTACTCCATATTTTTCTAATTTAGACAAAAGTATATTAAAATCTACAAAATCAAATGCCTTGGTCATATCCATGAACAAGGCAGTCGTCGGTGTCCGTCTGTCCATATTTGTTACCACTTTATTTACAAGGCTATATATTGCCATATTAATATTTTTGCATTTTCTAAAGCCGTACTGTTCTTCCGCAAATATTTGATGTTTTTCAAGAAATGGATAGAGGTTATTATAAATGACTTTTTCAAAAATTTTTGAGAAAATTGGAATTAACGCTACAGGTCTATAATTCTTAGGATTTTGTCTGTCATCTTTCTTATATAGTGGTTTTATTACAGATATCTTTAATTCTTTAGGGTATGTACCATTTTCTATGCATAAATTTATAATAAAACTGAGAACAGGAGATATTTCCACAGCTACACTTTTTATTACTTTAGTGATAATCTCGTCATAACCTGCACTATTGGTATTTTTTAGGGTTCCGATAATTTTGTGTATATCGATAGGTATTGTAGCAGGCATAAACATTGACTTAGCTGTGTTGGTAATAGATGATAAGTCAGGATTTTTACTATTACTTAGCGGTTGAACTAAATCAATATAATAATTATTGAACGTTTCTGCAATTTCTAATGGATCCGTTATCTCTTTGTTATTGATAATTATTTTAGAAATATATTCTTTTGGACAGTTTAATTTATTTTTATTTATGGTCTGCCAGGTTGCTTTCATTTTATTGTTGGAGTTATTTATGTAAAAGTTATTTCTTGATTTTTGTGTGAGATAGATGATTTTTTTGAGCCGATTAGTGTATGACTTTAGTTTTTCTTTATTTTCCGGAGTTTTATGTCTTCTTAATTGCCATAACATGTCTCGCTTGCGTTTACAACACAATTTGATACCTTTTGTCACCCAGTTAAGTTTCTTTCTAATAGAGATCCTAATCTTAATTATGGGGAAACATAAATCATAGAAAAGTTTAAATAAATTGTTAAATTCGTTAAAGGCTTCATCAGGGTCTAGACATTCATAAACGTTATTAAAGGTTAGGCTATGGATAGCATTTTTAAATTTGTTTATATTTTCCAAGCTATAATCTCGCTTTAGTGAGTACCAATGAGTAATTGTATATGTTTTTTTTACTGGACATTTCACGATTTGTGCTGTATGATCAGATAAAGCCAGCTCTAAAACCTCACCTTTACTGCCTCTAATATTATGTATAACATTATCAATACATGTACCACTAATTATCCGAGTAGGTTGTTTAACACTCAATTTTAAATTATAGTTCAATAATAGATTTTCGAATTGTGATGCAACACGTGTTTTTTTTAGAGTGTCTATGTTAAAATCACCACATATCACAATTTTTTTATTGTTATTGGTGCAGACTTTTTGTAGCATACCTTCGAAATTATAGAAAAATGTGGTTAGAGCATCTATGCTATTCTTTGGTGATCTATAAATACATATAATATTTAGCCTGTGTTCTATTATTTCTATTCCACAGCATTCGATATAATTAGGACAGCAGTATTCATTTAAATCTATAGTTTTAAATTTATGTTTATGATTAATTAGAATACACGCCCCCCCATTTCGAGAATTTCTATTTGAGGAGGATGCAAGTCTAAAGTTAGGTATATGTAGGTGAACATCGTCACCATCCTTCATATTATGTTCTGTTATGCAAACCATGTCCAATGGCTTACCTTCATGAGAAAGTTCTTGTAAGTGATAGGCAAATAAATCCGATTTATTTATTAAACCATTAATATTCTGATGTAAAATAAATATATAGTTATACGAGAAAAAAATTAGAATTGCTATCAGTATTAGAAGTCGTATTTTGTATAAAATCATCATTCATTAATGTTTGTTTAGGATTAGCATTATTGCACTTACATATTTTACTTAAATTAAAATTATAACCTTTGCATATTTTACAAGTGCCTTCAGTTTGGGTAAATAGGTCATATGTTTTTATTCCTTGAATAAAGTTGTCAATATCTTTGAAAATTGTATGCATGCCAAAGTTATTAATCATTCCAGTGCGTTTTGAAAACATCGTATAATCATTTGACAGATTCTTATTTGAGTCCAAAAAGTATGCATGCTCATGTGTCAATGTGTCTAAATAAAGTAGGTTGTTAAATAATTCGATCCTCCAATTGTACATAGTTTTAAAGTGAGTAAATTTATATGTCGGAGCACAGAGTATAATATTAGTATGTGTGATTTTTTGTAGGGCCGTCCGAATATACAGTCCGAGCTCGAAATAGTCCTTTGTTGAGTTGAAATCTTCCTCCCCTATCAATACAATACAAAAATCATGAGAGGTAAAATCTTTTAATTTGTTGTCAATGTCACTTAATAACTGTTCGGTTTGACAGTTCGGCATTACATAATGACATATGTTTTTAGAATGTTTAGTAAGTGTCGTTTCTGCTATGTTTCTTACTTTGTTCTTGTTGTTCGTACTCAAGATGCATATCTGACAATCTGACGTTCCTAATTGTAATCTTTGTTTATGTTTAGGGTTTGTTATTGAAGTAATTGGTTTACTTTGCTTGTTGGGGGTAGGCGTTTTTATTTTATTTTGCATGTCGAGGGTAGATGTTTTCGTTTGTGTCTGTAAACAATGCCGAGATTCTGCTTCAGAATGTACTGCTGATTCGTGATGTTGTGATATTTTGACAGTTGAAATTACATCATCAGTTTGTGTCGCCTGGTGGAATTTCTGCAAAGAATTGTTTTCTTTGCTTGGGGTAGACTTTCCAGCTTTACTCTTCCTATTCCGATTTGGTGTTAGATTTGTGTTATCTGTTAAACTAAGTTTTTTGTATGTTTCGACAACTTTCAAGCTCTTGTTGAGGTCAGACTTCAAGTGAAAGTTCTCAGTGTTTAGGTTCTCAATCTCATTGTTAGCACTCGTCAATTGGTTTGTGAGTTCAATTATTTTCTCATTTAATTCAATGACTGTTTGACTTTCGTTAAGTGACGTGTTCGGGAGGCTCATCATAGTGGTATCAAAAAGAGCAGACCCACTTCTTGAGAGATCGTCAAGTGAGCTTGCTCGTTGGGGTTTGCTAGTGCGATATGTGATGTTCTGTTCAAGATCCATTATGCCTTGTATGTAACGCCCCCGTTTACTCGTAGATGGGAACTACTGGTAATGGCTGTGCTGCCTTCTTTTCGGTGTGGAGACAATTAGCATGTATCGATTGAGTTATCATGCAATCGTGTTACCGCTATCGCACCATAGGGGTCACTACTGAAGCGGTTGATTCAAATGATTTCCTTAATTCATTAGTCGAGTCTGCTGCTTCAAGGTTCAGCTATTTACTGATAGGTGCCACTGCCAGATATCTGCAAAGTCCCATACAAAGTGCTGCCATCTATTTGATAGCTTCGATTTATAGCTGCTGACTTGGATATTCAGCTATTCCCTGGTAGGTGTCAGTAATAGAGCTTATTGATTTTTGACAATGAACGTGCTGCCATCTACAATCGATTTCGGGAATAATTCTTCGTAACTGTATGTAGTTCAAATCGTTGATTCCACTATTGCCCACTAGGTTTTATTTGTAGTTTTTAATTCACATTTTCCTTTTTATAGCAGTTAATTATAGATTTGTAAGTTATTACTCACGATGTATGTTCTTGCTTGTTGAAAATAACTATTAGAAGGAATCGAACACAGTTAGGTATGATCTTTAAGTCAGATGATCACAGCACTTAATAACTTCATTGTTTGTGAATACTATCACTAGATAACGATGTGGTTTGAGTATTGTCGTCCACTTTCACTAGTTAGCCACTTCAAAATACTTAACATGTACAGAAACTATTTTTAATTATTATTTAATACGGAGCTGTTGTTAACGAGGTGACAGTGGCGCCACGAACCTACTACGATAATACTACTAGTCATTGTGAAATTAACTTAATTTGGCAATGCTGCCAACCCTTTGGACATTTTGGTGTCCTAAGATTCTTTCTTCACAAATATACAATTGTACACAATCGTTTAAGACTAAAATATTAGTTTATAAATGATGTATTTAACTTAGTTCGCCGTGAATAAAATGTTACCTAATTTACACTGGAATAAAGTAGTTATTCGTTTAAATGGAAATAACATCAAATGGAAAAAGGGATTTGAACAGATCGTAGTTATAACGTGTTCGCCTCTCCGTGCATGTTGTATCGCGATCTTCGGCTGCACCATTCAAGTCAACACTTGACCTAGAAGCTATGTGTGAATGCAACGTTTTATATGGGAAAGAAACGCTGTTGAGATTTTAAATGATTCTGGACTTTTATTGAGAAAAATGGTAGTTCTTCATCATCATTCTCAGTCATCAGGGTCAGCGCATAATATCTTATGAGTTATGAAAAATTAGTAGGTAAATACACGTAATGCAAAAAAAAAAACGAATTTCTTATCGTGTTTCGAATTCACATAAACTTGTAAATAATTTCTACATTACCAAATAAATAATTCTAAGTAGGTATTTAATTAGAATTGACAGAAAACGAAAAAAATGCTTGCCGTAACTACTGTATTGCGAAATACTATAAAGATGGTTTCACAGCTGTCCGGGAGACCCGTGCGGGCTCTTGGAACGGAAACACACGTGAGGTGCTAGAACGTTGCTTCACGGCGATGCGGATTGATCCGTACGCGACCCACTCCGGGTAGAGCCCGCACAAACAACGTATCGTACTACTCCCTCGTTTCAAAGCACTGCGGGCGCTACCCGTGGGTCTCCCGGACAGCTGTGGGACCAGCCTTAAACTTACTTAGAGCTTATTTTAAAAACATTACCTTCCCGTGCAGTCGGGCAAAATCCTTTTAAAATGAAAAGGTATTATGATGAACTTTTTGCGTTATTGCATTTTTCCATCTGGAATTCAGTCGATGGCAATAGGCTCCCCTTATTACATAGGACTTAAACATAACCTGCGAAATGTGGGTGTACTATAGGTACACCACTGCTTAAGCCTTCGGGGAACACAGGCGTGTTGTTAGGCTTATGTTAGGTGTGAACTTTTTGAACGAACAATTTCGTAGACGTTAGAACGTTCGAAGGGCTCGTAGCAGCCAAGCTACGGCGTAGCTCGATCGGTCATTGGCGTAGCAATTGAAATGGTTTCGTATTACACTTGAAACCAGTACAATAAAATAATAATAATTTTAATAGTGGTCAGTTAATTAATAGGAATAATTATGTTATTAATTTATAAAATTTCGTCTTTCCAAGAGGTATCGTTTTACCACTGGGTTATGGAGGTCAAAGAGGCAGTCGCTCCATGTAAAATACTGGTATTCAGCTGCATCCGGTTAGACTGAAAGCTGACCCCTACATAGTTGGGAAAAGGCTAGGCAGATGATGAGTTACTACTAGTCAATTATTATTATTTTATACTGGTTAGTTAATAATATCCCTCTTTCTAACCTTCGGTCTATTATCTTACTCTTTTACAAAATAATAAGGCTAGTTCTCACTGTGAATGTGCTCTGTGTGTCTCTGTTTTGTGAGTCGACAGTGTCCGGGACCTCGGGTCAAGTGTGCACCTGCCCTTACTTTGTACTTTATAATGTAGAAATGTAGTAGAAGTATAAGGGTAAAATATGTTCAATGATCCAAAGCACTCACTTCATTCCACATAGTGATAGGTCACGCATTCATACACATTCATACTCTACATATCATAATATGTGTCAAATAACACTACTATTAATTAATTAAATTATTAATTAATTTATTGTAAAAATGTATGATAATGGCAATGATAAATGTAAAATTATCCGAGGGGATTGGCGCTGATAGCCGAAATACAGGTTTTGCCTAGTTCGGCTACAGGTGCTAAGAATAATATATTTTTATGGCCGTAGTATCGGTCATTTTCAAAGAAAAATAAATAAATTATAAAATAAATATTGTACATTAATATATAAATACACCAGGTTTATTTTTTTTTCTATATTTAAAAGAGTGTCCTTGGAGTTTCTTGCCCGTTCTTCTCCATAAAGATCTACGTTTTGGAATGGGCAACTAGCTTCAACTTTCTGACTAACTGACGCGACTATTTGACAATTCAAAGTGCCTGTAAATGGTTTAATTGAAATAAATTCTTTGAGTTTGAGTTTGAGTAAACGAAGCGAAAGGAGTATGCAAGGATAGTAGCAGGCGAGGTTCTGTAGTTTCTGCCTACGCCCATGGGTAGAAAGCGTGACTTTATGTATGTATGTGTGTAAATAAGCAATTTCAATGTAATCTTTCCGTATTACGTAACACTGTCATTTTCAAATCAACTGATGCATAAGATTGAGCATTCAAAGTCGCTGTTATATCTCATCTTGTTTCTGTCATGTACAAGTTTATTCTAGAGGTAGAAAGACTAAAGAACACCACGCCTGTAATCCCTGAAGGGTTAGGCAAAGGTGTTATAGTAGGTACACCCACATCTCCCCAGTAATGTTTGAATCTCATGTTATAGGGGGCGAGTCTATTACCATCGACCGGGCACAAATCCAAATGAGAAATTCCAGATGCAAAAACCCATTAAAACTTTGCTGAACCCGGGAATCGAATCGAACATGCTCAGTAGTAGCGCTTGCGACCGATAGATCAGTATAGATAATAAAATTAAGCTGTTTTTAGTATTCGTAGTTTACTGAAACACATTTCATCATCATCATTTCAGCCAAAATATGCCCATTGCTGAACATAGCCCCCCCCCAAGCACCGCCATTTCGACCGATTCTGTGCTTCCCGCATCCAGTGGTATCCTGCAGCCTTCACAAGGTCATCGGTCCATCTTGTGGGAGGCCTTCCAACGCTTCGTCTTCCGGTACGCGGTCGCCACTCCAGAACCTTTCGGCCCCATCGGCCATCTGTTCTGCGACCAATGTGCCCTGCCCATTGCCACTTAAGTTTGGTAATTCTTCGGGCTATGTCGGTTACCTTGGTTCTCCTACGGATCTCTTCATTTCTGATTCACATTTACAAGGTCACAACGAACCTGCACTTCTGTTCCTCTCCTGTCGTTACTCTGCCCCATATCTTCGTCGCCACAATTTAATAGCGTTTGCACTGGTAACAGCCCTTCACTTCGTGCACTTTGACGTAATGTCTTATAGAGCATCAGATTTTAATTACTTCATACAGGCAGCTTTCTTCAGAAATCTTTGGAAGATTTTGGAAGGTTTTTTAGTCAAAAAAGCAGTAGCGCTGGCGACCACACGATACACTTTTATTTATTTATTATTAGGCTCTTCAACAATGAGTACACTATTATTTTACAATTTGTTGCAAACTTAAGTCTGAGCACTACATTGTGCGCAGATAATACCACAATTAAATAATAATGGAATATTTATCTAAATTATAGGTAAATTGTAAAAATAGGAACGAAAATAAACCGTAGTTAAATCCAGTAGTTATAGGACACGAGCGAGACATAAAACTAAACTGAGAGAGGTGAGGTGAGGTGATACCAAGGAGATTTTGATATCGTTCGCTTTGTGTCGTCTATCCTGAGTATATGTAAGTATTTTAGCTCATAAACACTATCCCGCACAAAGGATCGCAAAGGAAATGAAGGCGCAAAAGCCGGGGGTATGTGCCGCGCGGCGCAGCCAGCGGCCATGCCGCCGGCATAGTGTGTAGGAGCCATTTGGTGTCAAAACAAAAGATAATAAAGGTACCATTCGATACCCTACCTCAGGCGGCAACTGCAGGCGTCGTGTCGCGGTGTCATGTCACGGCAACACGTTCATCACGTTCACGGTCATGTTGCTGCAGTTATGATTCCGAACCCGTATTCCAGTCGGTAGATAGAAGATGGAAAAACGTGTTATCGCTCGAGGGTTGGCGGCACTACTGGTCTGCGGTCGGGCTGCAAGTGTCGCCTGTCGTTAGCCCGTAGCTGCCAACGACGTATCGCTACAGAAGGTATTTCATAGAAATTCATAGAAACCAGTCGTGTCGCGGCGACACGTCGACCTGCAGTTGCCTCCTGCGGTCGGGTATGGAATGGTCCCTTTAGGTATTTCATATCATCTTTCACGCTGTTGGTCATTCCAGCTTGTTGTTATTATCAAACGAAACAGTGTTGATATTACCCATTATCGAGACGCGTTTATAACACCCAGTCGTGAAGGGTATAATTATTGAAATCCACGATCAACGCTTACCAACTCTTCCACGTTTAAGACGAAACCGGAATCAATAAAAAATATATAACTTGTGACCTTGAAAACTCTTCTTCGCTTCCCACTAGATAGTGATTAATAACACTTTTCTATATCTCCACAACATAACTTTCGGTAACACTTTCCGTCACCGACACCCTATATAACCTTAAAAAGAAATACATAAGAAGTCTCTCCATCCATTACGGAGAACCCGCGCCCCCCCTCACACAAATTGAGTTTATGCGTCGATAACGTCCCGATATATCGCTTGAGGAGAGACTATGTGGAAATGAGCCAGAGTAATGTGTGAGCAGAAGCTTCACGTGGATTAAAGGAGCTGCTCAACAGCAGCCCACGGCTAAGCTACGCACGGGAGTGCTCGAAAACGTTATTTAAAATAACGTTTTTAAAACATTTCTAACAGTTCTTTGTACAAACAGTACGACATTTTGTTCGAAACAAAATGAGAACGTTTTCAAAAACCGGTTTATTCCGCAGGACGCAGCCGTGCACTGGGCGTACGCCGACTAGCATGAACTTGTTTATAAAAAATTGTACCTTATCTTACATCATTGATTCCATTGCGCTTGCCGCTTACGTATTGATTAAGGTTGTGTTGCGAGTTTGCTATCGATCAACCCAAAAATTATCGTTCCTTAGGTTTTTAAGACTTTCGTTTCGAAAAATATACTGCTATCCGAGCTCTGTCGCGCGGATGCGTAGCTGGCAAACAAATATTTAGATTTAAAAGAGTGACCATGGAGTTTCTTGCCCGTTCTTCTCCATAGAAACCTTCTACACTTTGGAATAGGCAGGATTCATCTTTTTTCATCATTCATTCATTCATTTCATCAACATTCATTCATTTCATCATTCTGACTAACTGACTCCGTAACAATTCAAATGTACCTGCAATTGGTATAATTTGAAATAAATGCTTTGAGTATGAGTTTTGGGTTTAATAGAGCTGGCCCTCTGATGTCCTCAGAAAAGTTGTCACTAGACAAAGACCAATGGAGTTGCAACATACATTTTGAGGAGGAATCCATGAAAGCAGAATAGATATAAAAACTTTACCTTCTGCATTTCTCCATCCATATCTTGGACAACACAGCTGCGATGTTACTATGAAGAGTCTGATTTACTGCCCGTCACCGCGAGGGCTGTGCGAATTATGTTCATTCTGTACTCGTTAACTGCACACCGATTATGGTGATGTGATGACCCTGTGGCTTCGAGTGTTCTTCGTTTGTTTTTGTGGTGGTTGTGTAAGAATCAAGGTTTTAGGAATAGCCTATGTTTCTTGTTAAGTGTGTGGTCGGAAAGTTTTCTGAAACTTTCGTCGGTGTCAGTCTTTGAACTTGAGAACAATAAGTGACGAGACCAGTTTAGTACCTACATTATGCCCTGCGTTTGCCGCTTTAATACCGGAGCTGTCAGCGAGCTGTTTACATGTCAGAATTTATTGCAATAATGGTCCTCCAGACCGAATTTCGGCCATGGCGACCAATCTCAACGACGACGAGCCTTCGGCGCAGGAGATATCAGTAGCGCAAGTGTGTGCGCAGACACAGGAGCACTCTCTCTTAAGGCGGGTTCCCACGGTGCGCGATATTGCGCACGCACGCGCACCAGCCCACACGGCGCACGACCACGCACCGCGCACCGAGGTCTTCCCACGGTGCGCTATATTGCGCACGCACGCGCACCAGCCCGAATGGCGCACGACCACGCACGACATCTTTCCACGGTTTCGATATTGCGGACGCACGCGCATCAGCCCACACGGCCGACGACCACGGACAGCTACACATCCCACACTTAACCTGATGAAAATTCTAAACGATGTTTTTTTTAATCTTAAGATTTAAAAAATCGCAAGCATAAATTGTTAATCATAATGATACAGTGAATTATAAAGTTTTTTTGCAGTTGCGGAAAATCACCCTTATTGGAATAAAATACCATAAAAATTGGGGTTTTTTTATTTGTTGATAAAATACAGTACATATACAACCTTAGTTTTTGCTTATCTCTTTAGGGGTCATTGTACTCATCATTATGAACAACTTTCACTATGGGAGCAACGCTGAAATCTCGAAAAAAAAATCAGTTTTTCCCTACATTTCGACGAACTATGCGAACATAAATGTAGGGAACAGTTTATTATTTTTTGCGATTTCTGCGGTGGGCCCATAGTGAAAGTTGTTCATAATGATGAGTACAATGACCCCTTAAGTGGTTTAGGGTAAACAAAAACTAAGCTTGTATAAAAATAATAATATTATGTGATAATATAGTGATACATATACAGAAGTTTCAAATTCCTAACTTATTTAGTTGTTGCGATAGAACTCGTACAAAAATGGTCTAAAACTGACAACTATAGCGGCTTCTTTTTCATAATTTTTGAAGAAAAAAATTACTTATATTTATATTCTTCTTCTTTTCGTGTGGTTAGTGACTAACCTGGTGTCAGAGTTTTAAAGCCGCCCATGGGCCTCTGATTTGGCTTCACATGCCGTTGAGAAATATTTCTCAGGCATGCCGGTTTCCTCACGATGTTTTCCTTCACCGTTTTTGAAGCAAGTGATAATTATACAATACGCACATGAATCCGAAAAGTCAGAGGTGCGTGCCTTGGGCTCGAACTCGAGACTTATGACTTCGCAGTCCGACTGTCACACCACTAGGCTATCACTGCTCTATTCTATTAAATTATATTTATATTTGTACTCTATTCGAGGATTTCTAGACAATAACACCTCACATTCCAGGGCATGATTAAAAAAAAAATATCGAATGTTTGTTGAATGGCCCTTTCATTTCGGTTCCGTACCTCAACAGTAAAAAACGGAACCCATAAAGGATCACTTCGTTGTCCGTCCGTCCGTTTGTCAAGACCCTTCTTCTCACGAACGCATGGAAGTATTAATTAAGTTGAAATCTATATCAAATACGCAGATCTACCATGGAGCTCTAAAAAAAAATCAAGCTTCTTTTTTACTCTACGCAATAAAAAAATACGGCCACTTATGCGACATATTTTGATACTCCAAATAAATCAAAACCTATAGGGTACTTCCCGTTGACCTAGAATCATGAAATTTGATTTGAGCTCAACAAATAAAAAAGTCCGAAAAGTGTTAATTTGTAGTATATCACTTTTGTTTTTCGATTACAAACTTACATTTGCAGTTGGAGAATTGATCGTGGCGTAGGTATATCGATGTATGGAGTACATGTTTTTCAACTACAAGTTTGTTTTTTAGATAAATTAAACCCAACTACTGAACCCTTAATTGTTAGTGGTCCGACACGCACTTGGCCGGTTTTATTATTTGCTGTTATAACGGGAATAGAAATACACAATCTGTGAGAATTTAAACTGTCTAACTATTATGGTTCATAAGATACAGCCCGCTGACAGAGAGATGGATGGACGGACAGCGGAGTCTTAGTAATAGGGTTCCGTTTGGCAACCTTCGGGTATGAAACCCTAAAAAGCATGTGACGAGAGAGCTGTCAAAGGCGTCTGGTTAACCGACTAAACGTAATACCTGTCACTTCAGTTGTCTTGCCACATCACAGTTGTACTTTTCAACAACGTTAACGTTGAGGTTTTTTTATAGAATCAGTATTTTTGGGCTCTTTACAATAGACAGTATATTTTTATTATACCTAAACCTAACAAAAAAAATAATGCTCAAGCAGTTACATCTACGCTACGATGAATAGTTTATGAATGAATGATAAAGTTTAACATACATTAAAAACCGGCCAAGTGCGTGTCGGAGCACGCACAATGAAGGGTTCCGTAGTTGGGTTGAATTTATTCCAAGAACAAACTTAACATTGTAGTTGAAAAACTATAGGTAGGTACCTGCGTTGCACGCAGCGACATGCATGTCATTTCGTCAAAACAACCGAAAAAGTAAAAAGTACTAAGTACTGTTTGTTTTTATTATGACTTTACGAAACAACAATCAAAATTAAACAAATGCATTTCCTTTTGATAATGTTCCAAAGTATTTTCTACTTTAACCTACTAACAATAAAGGCGTATGTCGTATGATAAGTGTACAATGACGTATTGAGCCGGAGAGCTATTCGGACAGCCGAATGATTCTCCGGCACAATACGTCATACGACTTAAAACGAAATTTTGGAACAACCTCATTGACTAAATTCTAGTAACTTTAAAGGGTATGTAAATAAAATAATGATTAATTGAATACAAAAGTTTATTAATTCATAAAAACTGGCCAAGTGCATGTCGGACCACGCACAATGAAGGGTTCCGTAGATGGAATGAATGTATCCCAAGAACAAATATATCATTTTAGTTGAAAAACATGTTCTCCAATACGGAATATATGGGAGATCATGTTTTTCAAACTGCAAATTTAAGTTGGTTGATTATTACTCGTTAACCTGTACAGCTTACGTAGCTCTAATAGTTTTCCTTTTAATTTCGTTATATAATATACTACTGCTGTGATTTTTTTCACAAATCCAAGTACAACCATTGAGCTGACAGGGGGGAAGGACACTTGACTCTAACAAAAAAAAACAGTTAAAAGCTTAATAATTCGAAGCGGATCCCTGAATCCAAAAATGGTTTTCACATACTCGCAATATTTTTGAACGACCTTTCTAACGATACCCCACAATATGGGGCAAATGAGAAAAAAAAATCATCCCAACTTTACGTGTAGGGAACCCCACCCCCTAAAAAAACGAAAAACGAAACGAACCCCCACGGAAAACGTCACCCTAAATAAATGTTTTTTCTTGATTTTATTTTACGACTTTGTCGGCATAATTAATATGTATACATATGCCAAATTACAGTTTTCTAGTACTAACCGTCTCTGAGCTAAGCCGCGGACAGACAGACAGACAGACAGACAGACGGACATGGCGAAACTATAAGTGTTCCTTGTTTACCACGGAACCTTAATAAAAAAGGAAATAATGGTAAAAATCAAAAAAATAATACGTCATTTGGTTAAGTTTATTGTATTTTTAAACAAGTCATCATCATCATCAGTCGTCTATAAAAGCCCTTTTTACGATTTGTACCTTTAGTTAATTACCTAAACTAATGGAATATACTCGTAGTTTGTTTACATTATTAAATGTGAGGGGCGCACACGCTCTGGGCGACAACGCTGTGCGTCGGTCGCCGCGCCTTTGAGCTGTGTATATGCAACGTTGCCAGCCCGCTGCCGCACCAATGCCGCGCCGCTGCCGCACCGGTGCAGTGCCGCTGCCACACCGGTGCCGTGCCGCTACTGCGCCGCACCGCCGCCGCAGATTATAATAATAATAATAATAAAAACTTTATTTCAGACTAAGGTCCATATTTTTGTTAGTATTTTGGTTTTAGTAACAATGGTGCTTAAAGTAGGTTAGTATTGTTAGTTTACACGAACTAAATTCATTTATATAGACCTATGACTGTCCCCACCCAGTGTCCCTGAAAGGGACAGTCCGGTCTGGCAGCGATCATTTTTAGAATGCTGTTGTCACTACCATGCAGGCGCTGTAGTAAGGAGGCCGCTTTCTTTCGCATGATGGCATGGAAACCATCTGTGCGAGCCTCCGCGAACATTCCCGAGGCGCTACAACGCCATGGCAGTCCCAACAGCATCCTAAAAGCATTATTAAATTGAACACGCAAGACGTTGTATGCTCGGCGCGTGTATGATACCCACAGGCCACTCGCGTAAAAGGACTGACAGAACGCCTTAAACAGGGTTACTTTGACGTCTGTAGTACAACGAGCGAACCTACGGGCAAGCATATTGCTCCTCACAGACAACGCCCTGCGCTCCCTCTCTATATCTACGTCATCTCTTAGGTCGCTCGTAACAATGTGGCCAAGGTACCTAAAACTATTAACAATTTTCAGTGCTACTCCGTTGAGACTTATGGGCGGAACACTGCGCGGCTGCTGCTTAGGTGCCTTAAATACAAGAAGCAATTAGTAGTAGTATTATATAGTGATATGTCAAAATCAAGCGGAGACGGCGCGGCGACGCGCGACGGTGTAAAGAAAAGAAAGAAAACGTTTATTTGGACACAGTCCGTGAAACACAAAATACAAACTAACTAAAATTGACAGTAATCTTTTGACAATAAGTGTGTGCATCACGGCTGCGCCAAAAAGGTTCATTTCAGCATTAATGCCAGACAAATGCTGTCTGACGCTGGTTTTGGTGCGGCGATGCGGTAGCAGCGCTTCACCGTTCAGTCTACATGGTTACGCGAAGCGGTATCGGCGCGGCTGCAGTGCCTTCTACATGAGCCCTTAAGCATTGATCAAGCCCCGTGCAGACAGGCGCGACGCGACGCTAACAAAACAATTTCTAAGCAAAGTTTACGGTGGAACAATAATTATCAGAGTCACGTCGCACCGTCACGTCGCACCAGTCTGTCCAAGGCTTTATGTTTTATTTTACTTAATCCCCCAATCCTTATATAGATAAATGTAAAAAAAAAAATTGTTACTGGCGTTTTACAAACAAATTATAATGTGATAATTTATGGTTATTTTATGGCGTATGGATAATGTAATGGTTGAATTAAAATAAATATCTAAAATACCTCAGAACTCTTCGTTGTTTTTGGTTATAAACATCGTCCAAAAAAGTAGACATTAAGTTATAAAAGGACCATTCAGGTTCGTCAGCACCATAGAAATATAAATACTTCTTTCTTATATTTATGGTCAGCACACTTAGCTCAGAGATAGTTAGTACTAGAAAGCTGTAATTTGGTATGGGTATACATATTAATAACGCCGACAAAGTGGTAAAATAAAATAAACAACTATATTTTTTTTTAGGGTAGGTAAAGTGGGGATGTTTTTTTTTTCTCGCCTATCCTTTAGTGTGGGGTATCGTTGGAAAGGTCGTTCAAAAATATTGCGAGTGTATGAAAATAATTTTTCGATTCAGGAATCTTTTTGCGAAATATTAAGCTTTAAAGTGCCAATTTTTGTTAGAGTCAAGTATAGACCCCCGCCCCTCCCTGCCAGCTAAATGATTGTACTTAGATTTGTAAAAAAAATCACAGCAGTAGTATTTATTACGAATTTAAAAGGAAAACTATCACAGCTAAATAGGCTTTACAGGTTACCGAGTAATAATGGACCAACTTAAATTTGCAGTTTGAAAAACATGATCTCCTATACATTCCGTATGGGAGAACATGTTTTTCAACTACAATGATATATTTGTTCTTGGTATAAATTCATTCCAACTACGGAAACCTTCATTGTGCGTGGTCCGACACGCACTTGGCCAGTTTTTATGAATTAATAAACTTTTGTATTCAATTAATCATTGTTTTATTTACATACCCTTTAAAGTTACTAGAATTTTGTCAATGAGGTTGTTCCAAAATTTTGTTTTAAGTCGTATGACGTATTGTGCCGGAGAGTTATTCGGCTGTCCGAATAGCTCTCCGACTCAATACGTCATTGTAAACTTATCATACGACATACGCCTTTATTGTTAGTAAGTTAAAGTAGAAAATACTTTTGCACATTATCAAAAGGAAATGCATTGTTTTATTTTGATTGTTGTTTCGTAAAGTCATAATAAAAACAAACAGTACTTAGTACTTATTACTTTTTCGGTTGTTTTGACGAAATGACATGCATGTCGCTGCGTGCAACGTAGGTTCAGAATTTTCATATCTAGAGCTATTAAGCGAGCGGAGCCGTCTCCTTCGACGCACATGCGGCGTTAGTCAAATGAAAGCCGATTCCTATAATTTACGGACCGTTATTTATTTAAAATTTAAGACTTTTTTGTTTCTTTACCAATAATGAAGCAAAGACCATATCTTTGCATAGTAGACCCTCCCATATAGAAGTAGCTATCACAGGTAAAATTAGTAGATATGCGTCAGATATATCAAAACGTATCTAAAATCCGATTTCAGTCACAAATCGTATCGTATCGATAATCCGAACTAGACAAACCGATTTCACAAAACCACAGCAAGAGTAGATTTGCGTAAGCAAGTATTTGTTTATGTTTGGATAGTTTTGATCGATGCATTTACAATCGAATTATACTCGTAATATTACTAGAGACGATCGAAACTGCGAGCCGGAAGCGCCAGAGCCGCTCCAGAATTCGATTTCTAAAAACGGATGATAAAAACGATTTCACTATCTGAAATCGAATATTTAACCGTTTGCATAGAAATCCAAAAACGCCCATGTTTAAAAATTTCCTTACAAATCTATTTAAGTAGTTATGCGCCAAGTTGAGCAATATAAAAGCTACCATTGGTAAGCTAAACGATTCATTTTCGTTTATAGGAACCGAGCATACGTCGGGCACCTTTGAAGTTACCGACTCTCCGCGGATCGGGCGCACCGCCACGCACGCGTCTGCGCTACCACGCACGCTACCATTCCCATGGTGCGTGTCCGTGCGGGCTTATCCGCGGCGAGTCGGTAACTTCAAAGGGAATGTACCCAAACTCGGACGCACCGCCACGCACGCGTCTGCGCTACCACGCACGTTACCCTTCCCACGGTGCGTCGTGCGGGCTGGTGCGCGTGCGTGCGCGATATTGCGCACCGTCGGTTCCAGGCTTTAGTCCGATGGGACGGCAATCCGATAAGACCGGAGAGAATCAGGCGCAGGGCCAACAGCTTAACGTGCTTACTGAGACGCGGGGGTATTACAACACCAACTTCCAAACTCCCGGCTGTTACTAAGAAATTTCTAATAGTAAAACCAAATAAAACTTTGCACGACCCGAGAATCGCACCCAGCGTGGGGCGCTGCAGTCGCTATTGCGACCACGAGACCAACGGGGTATTGCAATAAGCACTTATTAAAATATCATGACGTATACATTCCCTTATTGTAATCAAAGGAGTATTGCTAATTACATCCATATTTCGCTAATTATTCATTCCCATGTAATAGTGAGTTCATTGAAATAAACTTGTCACTAATAAATTACGACTCGGGGGTGCTATATATTGTGACTCGGGGGTACTATATTGTGTCATAAGAAAGTCAATTGTGCTTTGAACCACTGTTCATAATTATAATATTCTAAATGCAAAACCTAAATTATACCAACCATGTTCTCATAACTCGACAAAATGTTAGGACCAGCTGATTTTTTTGTATTTTCAGGCTTCGTCCCGTAGTAAAAGTTGTTCATAATGATGAGTATACCCTTTTTAACCGACTTCAAAAAAGAAGGACGTTATATGTTTTATTTTTATTTTTATGTACCCTATATACTCGTATATATGTTCACCGTTATTTTCATTAATTGTGACCGATTTTGAAAAATATTTTTGTTTTAACAGTTAATTAAAAAAATACCCAAGTGGAGGCACTTGGGTATTTTTTTAATTAACTTCGATATTTAATCCACTTTGTGTATCTTGATGATGTTATAATACTTCCTGTCACTGTTATTTACGTAGTAGTGGTATAAGAATTGATGTGGGTTAACCATAACTAAAAAGTGAAGAACAAAAAAATAGATAAATAATTTGTATTTATTTATAATTGTAAAAAATAATAATTTCGGAAGTCGGCAGTAAAAATCTATTAAATACAGATCCAAAGACAGATTTTCAGTTATTTCATTTACTCAAACATAAAGTCAGAGTCAAATATTTTTTTCAATTTAGTAGGCATTTAAATATTGATTCTAGGCGCGCCTTCCAAAAGGTAGTTTCGTATGGAAAGAATGGGCAAGAAATTCCAAAGTTACTCTTTAAAAATGTTTCACAATATTTTGTAGACATTAAATTAACTAATGATAATAAATTATGTGAATACTGAAATGCCAAATTTACTTTTAAATCTCAAACTTAACATAACACTGTTAATACTTACCCGAGGGAGCCGCGATTAAGACAAATTCGTCTTTAGTTTAGGTTAGGTACTAAAAATAGTGATTT
This sequence comes from Agrochola macilenta, assembly GCA_916701695.1. Lineage (NCBI taxonomy): Eukaryota > Metazoa > Arthropoda > Insecta > Lepidoptera > Noctuidae > Agrochola > Agrochola macilenta. The sequence continues at coordinate 18,221,184 of OU753576.1, forward strand.
AAGTGCAAACATGTTACTAACAATTTATGGATCTTTTTGTGTTATCCGAAATAAAATGATTTATTATTATTATTAAGACAAAACTTTTCCACTCAAAGGAGCCCACAGATCCGGCCAATTTGACAGTCGTGCTATAGATAGGCGACACTCCATTTGAACCGGAGTCGACTTACAACGTCAATAGCTTCCCGGCAGTTAAGTGTTCCCACGATTTAACACGTCAGTGAGTTCAAATTGAGGGTGACATTATCCTTTGGAAATAAGGGCTTTTGGAGTGGAGAGGCTTTTTATTGCGCAGTATTATTATTGAATTATGGGGTTATAAGATGGTCAGTGTATGAAACTGTTAAAAAACTTGGCCTGTTCAAGTTTATATGAAATGTCATTTATTTATTTATTTATTTCTAAAACACTTAGCCTATTTTACATTTTGGTTTTAGTCACACAACGAAAACCTCACAGGGTTTATCTGTGTGCCGGCGAGCCGCTCTTTAGTTTAACATATTAATTTAAATGTTCTTAATGATGAAAATAGTTCAAACGTACACTACTACATACATACATTAGGAGATTTTTTGTGTAAGGAAACGCTTATTCAATAAACTAGTTGTGTCCGCTGCTTCGTATATGAGGGTTTATCCTAAAAGTTGGCAACGTCGCAAATAACTGTCAAATATTTACCTGTTTTGATTCCTATATCAATTACTGAACAGAATACAGAATACAACAACAGAAGAACCTCGTAGCAATTACTTTTTTTTTTAACTTTTTGTTAAATATACAATGTACAGTTTTGACTTCGTTACCATTTTATTATAAGTACCTATCTATAGACAGATAAATCAATAATTCCGCCTATGTTGTCCCACTTATTAGATTTTCTGATTAGAAGACTAAGTAAACACATTAGCAAGGCCAAATCTGTATGGTTTTTTCATCAAGAAACCATTTCAGAGCAGGAAAACCTTTGCCTAGCGGTAGGACAATCTAGGCCAGCACAGCTCCTGCTTCATCATAATATTAACCTAGATACATCGAAAACGTTCCTAAAATTCTTGAAATAAGAATTAAAATCAAGGATCAGCCCTAACCTAGAACATTTTCTATCTGAACAGTATCAATACAGTACAGTAGTAAACGAATTACATTGTTTTCCCAAAGCTTCCTGCAGTCATAGCTAGCCCCGGGCGACACGCCGTCTAATACAATTTCTATCGATGTTCGGCACAGTTTGTTCTCGGTAGTATTATCGACTTAGGTTTGTTTGTGAATCGTTCGTGTACGTCCCCACTTCTTCGTAAAAGTGTTTAGTCTACAGACTACAGGGGATCTTTGTACTACGGCACGACTTATCGGATTGAAATACCTTTGATTATATTTCTACGATGAAGAATGATTTATTTTAAACAGGTGGGTAAGATGGACAAAGTAAAGATTCGGACCTAATCTGAGGAATAAGTTTACCTAATCATTAGGTAAACTTGTTGTAGCTAAAGCAACCAATTGACATACTGATGTTTAGGTTACGCTAAAGCACAACAAGTGTTTGGACAACGTTTGGTTTTAGATGACGGCGCACTGTGGATCGAACAAAGGCTCTCGAAGAAATAAGAGCTTAAATTTTAAAGTGTCGGTTTTTTGCTTAAAATGGCTTCTAATAGCCAATATTATGCATAAATATATCATAGGCAGATGATGAGAATATTATTATCTCTGAAAATTGATTCCAAGACCCAATGATATGCCCAAAATGGGCTTACAATATACCACTCCAATATTGCACCATTTCATAACAGCCTCTCTTCTTTCCAGACAAAATTCGTAAGAAGTACGCGGGTCTGGGCGACTCGGTGGTGTCTGTGCGGCTGGAGCGGTCGCCGCGCGGGGGCCTGGGCCTCAGCTTGGCCGGCCACAGAGACCGCAGTCGCATGGCCGTGTTCGTCTGCGGCCTGCATCCTGCTGGCGCCGCCGCTAAGGCCGTGCCGGCAGTTAAAGTTGGCGATGAGATTCTGGAGGTAAGTTGGACAGTTTAAATGATTCTTATGGGAGGTACCTCTATCTGTGAAACGCAACTTCAAAGTGGTACCTTACAACTACGGTACTATGGAGCTGAAAACCTGATTCAACTTTCGTAGAGATTGTAGTTGTTTATAATTGATGAGGGTGCTAACTAAAGTTGAACTAAGTGTTAAACTAATAGCTACGAGTATGTATTATCCCAGGCACTGAGACATCCTAAAATGAAGAAGAAAATGGTCCGAATTAATTTTCAAGTAGGTTCGTCATGTTAGAGTTGAATAAATTTCTTAAATATATGAAATCATCGTGTAACGTAGGGACCTACCCACTTACTTTAACTTGTCAAATTTGCACTTACTTCGGCAAAATGTTATTTAAGAACATGCAAAGTTGCGAAATTTATACGTAAACCAACGTTTCGAATTGTGTGCGGAATTCAGTATAGAATAAGAAATGAGTACATAAGAGGAAGGAAGAAACGCTGTAACGACCACAAATTAATTAGATTATGGGCAGAATGGTCCTTGAAAGCAATAAAGGCACAACACTACGAAACATTACATTCTTACTCGTTTTGTCAAACCAGTTTATCACAACTATTTAAACTTAGAACACACAGAACAAAAGCAGAACGAATATATAAATGGCTGCAAAATGCGGGCGGTGTTGGTTTGAACAAATTATTTGATACAGGCTGCAAATCATGCCAATTATAGTTTGCCCTCTGAGCGTCAGCTGCTCCAGTAATGGGGGATTGAACTCCCCCGGCTTGTCAAATTTGTAAAAAAAAACTTAATAAAAAGTGATTTCATACCGCAGCATAACCTTATGACACGATTTTTGAGATCATCTACACAAAAAAATATGTCAGCTGCATGGAAGTGAGGTGAATATTTGTCATTCGACATGTTGACATTGAATAATAAACAACTACTAGCAATGAAAATTTATTCAGTATAAAATTGACCGCTAACATCGAGCAGTACCTCCCTCCCTACTAACAGTAACATTGTGCTCTTGGCACGATCTGGAACTCTACGTGCATATATAATACGAGTATATATGTACTTTCCCTGCACTGAATCACTGGGTTGTATGCAATGTTTATTTTGTTTAGTCAGGAATTCGTGTCAGTGTGTTCCTGGCTTAAGATGGGGCCGCCCACCGAAGGAATTTTACGAGAACTTATCTGAGCATATTACTATTGATTTAAATCAAGTTACTCAATACTGTTCAAGTTATTTATAATTATTGCGGCCATTTTAATGTTATTGCATTATACGATTTTAATTGGGAAAAAATTCGCTAAGACCTTCTAATGATGTACGCTTTTTAAAATTTGTGAAACCTCTAAAAACTTGTTGGCCTCTAATGATGTAGGAACACTGTTTTAAATAAATGAGCCTATTTTAGGGTTCCGTATTTCCAAACGAAAAAAACGGGACCCTGATTAGGATCTAGGAGAACTACGGAATTCTGGCCTTTTCTCACAGTTTGTGGCAGTAACTAAGCTAGGATACTTCGATCAAACGGTTACGTTAGGTTAGAACTGTGAACAACCAAGCGCTCCATCGAATTGGTCGCAGTTCCTTGGATATTTAGAATTATGAGGACCAAAAATAGGAATTATTTGAGGTTCACAAAAAGAGGCGCAGTCATTATATTAGAGTGTTCAGTAAAGTTTTTAGTAAAGGAAAATGGGAATTATTTGAGGTTCAATTAAATACTTAGGTACATGCATTTTTAATTATCGTCAAATCGAACTCATCATATCGTATCATTTCGAAGCCTTTTCGACGAATGCTGTAACTTATAATCAGCTATACTGTTCCCACTGCTGGGACCCAGGCCTCCTCTCTGTGAGAGGGAGTGGGCCGTAATCCACCACGCGGGCCAAGTGCGGGTTGGTGGATGTCTTCGAATTTTTGGTTCTGTTTTTTTTTTTCTTTTTGCTGGGATCCTAAGGACCCTAGCCTAATGTTAAATAGAAAGATATAAAATACGGTTATTTGCGGTGAACATGACGCAAAGAAAGAACAAACAGCAAAAAATAACAAGTATTATTTTACCTAATTTGTTTATTTCATCATTTGTCTAGTTTTATATAATTGTATAATTGACCGATAACTTGTATGTCTGGTGCAAACTGTAAATATAAGTTGGTCTTATAATAAATAATCTCAGCATAATGCTGTGACCTTATGCGAGATAGAGCCACAGCGCTGGTTTTCAAATGGCCTATAACTTTCCTTAAAAAAATTGGGCTATAAAATGCAAAAAAGAAACAAATCCGACTGCTAGTTGTGGTATTCCATTATTTGGAACCACATCTTTTAGTTTTTTTACGTAGAAACACGTTACTCTTTCTTTATGTTATTATATTAAACAAACCACCTTTTGATTTATTTACCTATTGATATTCTATGACACATATATTTAACTCATTTTTATATTCTGTAGCACTGTTTACCCCTGTAAAGCATACTTTTAATTATCTCTTGATTGTTTTAGCATCCAAATCGATTTTATAGTATTTAATTTTCCCTTTTGTAAAAACTTTAGAATATTTATATTCTGACGTTTTCATCTTAAACTGTCATCTGTCGTAATTTACTTTTTTTAAACATAGACAGAACACATCATAGATAAATACACTCTATCTTATCTCATAAAGTGGGTGTACACACTGAACCTTCGCAATAAGCGTAGATCTAAGATTTCTCCTCTGTAAGCCGTTTTTATTAGTGCTGGTCATATCTAAATTAAGAATTAACTTGAATATATTTTTAAAACGTTTAAAATATGACACAGAACGATAAAAACGGTCTTCATATTTTACAGTCTAGTCTTGTCTTAGCCCTCGGAGAGTCGTATTTTTAACTTGAGACGGAGTCACTGTTTTTATGCCCTTGAGTCTTATTTGTTGAACAGTTAGCTACTCGAATATTAGTCTCTTAAAACTAGCATAACTAGCGTGCGCGAGTGTCCTAATTTTATTGTGTAATTTAAACTATCGATACTGAGTGGATTATGTCAATAAACATTCTAATACTGTGTAATACTGTGTTTAATTCGCTCGGCCCTCCTGCCTAGCCCTGTAGGAGGTGCTCACTTCTAACGAACTCTTAACCACGCGGCGTAAAACGCCGCGAGCACACGCACACGAAGGCCTCCGACACTAGACGTCGTTACTCTCCGAGAGAGACCTCCGCCGTCACCTGTGACGCTAGCGCGGTCCTCCCGCTAGGTGAGGCGCCTCAAAGCGCCTCCATCTACAAAGTCTCACAACCTCTACTCCGTTCCACAGGCTGGAGTGTACCTCCAGGGGGGATAATCCTCAGCCCAGCCTCCTGCACGCTGCCTGCGGCCTGCCTGCCTGCCCACCTGTTCCACTCCCTGCCTGCCTGTTCCTGCCTAACCTGAGCCTGTCTTGTGCCTGTTCCTGCCTAACCCGAGCCTGTCCTGTGTCCTAAACTTAACTTTACTTTTACTAATTTTAACTTTTAATTTTAATACCTTTTTATAATTTAACTTGTGACCTACGTTTCCCTCCACGGAGGAAAACGTTACGTTACATAGTTCCAGAGATTCGCGTTCAAACAAACTCTTCAGCTTTATTATATAATTAGTATAGATATGTAGATAGGTAGATGTAAAATTTTAAGTATTCGACACACGTTGATAAGCTGAGTCAGATCAATAGTACTTGTATAATTTGACACTCAGATTCACAGTACGTTTGTGGAATAACTGAGATTGGCGTGAAGCTGTCATAATAAAATTTACCATTGGACCAAGTTTTCGGAACTATTTTACATAAATTCTTACCTTATGGAAACGGAAGTCAAAAGAAAATGTATTGTATATATATATATATATATATTATATGTACTGAGGGAAAACAATGTGAAAAAGATTTTTTTATTTTCTACTTTTTATTGTGATTTAAAAATGTAAATTGTGATATTATGGTGTCATGGTTACAGTTTTTTATTTCAACACATAAAGGCTTGTGCAGACCAGCGCGACTTGTCGCGCGACGCGACACGAACAATACAATTTCTAAGAAAACTTCACAGTATAACAATAACCGGTGTCGCGTCGCGCGACAAGTCGCGCTGGTCTGTACAAGCCTTAACCTGATATTATGCCACATATATTCCTGCCACACAGTCGGATAAAATATATACATATTTTCGGAGTTGTTAATGTTCATTAAGTAAAAGGCCAAGCAGAACCATATTACTAAAAAATACCTGATAATACTGATATTGGTTGTGACGGTACTAACTCACTAAGACCTACATCACGAATTACTCGTATTTGTCAACTCGTCGAACATTAACATTCATATTGATGACGTGAGGACCTGACTTGTTGTAACCTATGTCACGATACCTACTTGTGAATGGCATGTAGTGCTAACTGATGTAATAGGTATTACGATTGTAGTGGATTAATCGGTTGTTAGAACAACCCACACTATCCATAGTATGCGAAAGTGACTCTTACTTATAATCATCATTCTCATGCTCAAAATCCAATATATTAGTGGGCGGCGCAACATGTATTTTTCTTCCATACTTCTATAGTAGTGATAGAATAGACACAGGTCTTTTCCAGCTTTTTTCTTTTTCATAGTGACATTTCGTTTCTCCATTTTTGACATCGCACCGTAGAAATCTGTCTACAATCTGTCATTTTGTCTTTCGTTTCTAACAATCTTTGTCTAGGTCCTTTTAAAGGTAGACTATTTCAGAAGAAAGTTTTCTATCCCAAACTGTCAAAATCACACTGACAACTGACAGTTGTCTCCACGGCCACAAAGTATTTATAGATATCTACAAAAAACATGATTTTACAGGAGAGCGTTTTGAACGCAAAACTGTGATAATTAATAGAAGAATAAAGCTATCTTCTCCTATTTTACATCATGAAATGGTTAAGGCCAATATTACTGTAATTTTTGTTTGTTCCAAAACACGCTACTTCGTCATTTTGACAATAATTGTTGTAGTTGTCTTTATATACGTGACTTTATATCAGTAAAAATTGAGACACAAACAGAAAAAAAATCCTATGACAAAACAAAGAATCCTGAGTCGAATTACTTATTTCAAAGAGTGAATTTCGTAAAAAGTGCAGTTGACTCTTTCTACATTGCTGCCGTCTCGTACTGTCTACACGGAACGTCATTTTTGTCTATTCTTCCGTCAACAAAACGGTGCTCCTGCTACGCGTGCTGGTGTCACCCCTTTTCTAGCCATAAGTATCATCTTTCACACAGTCCATCCATCGTTTCTTTGGCCTTCCTCTATTCTTAAACCATCCACAATCAATCTGTATAGCCTTTTCCCAACTATATTGGGGTCGGCTTCCAATCTAACCGGATGCAGCTGAATACCAGTATTTTACATGGAATGACTGCATATCTGACCTCCACAACCCAGTAACTGAGTAATACGATACCCCTTGGTAAGGCTGGTTGTCAGACTTTCGGGCTTCTGCCGACCCGTAACGACTGTCAAAGATCCACGAATGACAGCCGGGACTAACGGCTTAACGTGCTTTCCGAGGCACGGAGGACTATCGGTATGTAAAGATGGTCACCCATCCACAGACCAACCCCGGCATGATGGATCGACCCGTGCGGCAGTTGTTACTTAGGCACGAGCTTCTCTAGCTATCCACATTCATACTCAAAACTTGCCTCATGATATTTTCCTCACTCCTCCGCATCACGGGCCCATACCATGACAACTGATTTACACACAACTTTTCAGTCACCGCCACTTTCAGATTTTCTCTTATGTACTAACTTCATATTCTATCCATTCGCGTAACGTTACTGTAACTCTGTCTGCCACGCCTAAACCACTGAAGCGATTGTTATGAAATTGATAGATAGGTAACTTGGGACCTGTAGAAGGACTTGTTCTATTTTGCAACCTGGATGTTTTTTTTTGTATTAAAAAACGATGAAATACAAAATACATGAAGATGAAGTCGCGGGCAACAGCTAGTAATTTATAAAGTTGTGGTTTGAGAAAGCTCTGAATATCATCAATAGACATTTTAGTGGTGATAACACAGCTTTCATCAAGTTCTTACCAAAGATTTAAGGCAACGGATTGGTATGCTCATATTTTGCCAGATACGTTTCAGCCCCACATAATATAGACTAGACTGAGTCTATTACCACAAACCAGGCACGAGTTCAAGACTCTGAACTGCTTCTGAAAATTTCCTAGTGAAAAAACCAATGACATTGTTCAATCCGGTAATCGAACCAAAGACCACACGCTCAGCCATCGTTCTAGTGGAACAACTATGCAGAAATACACGCCTGAAAAGGTTACAAAAAATTAAACAGATACTTCTCTTTTCCCTAAAGTTAAAGAGATTTAAGATAGTGGTGCTGAAGAACGGGGTGTAAAGTTCGCTCATCCTCCATAGAAAAGGGATTCGAAGATCCTCCGAACATTCGGGTATTGTGTCTGGTGGGCTACTGCCAGATGATTGATGTCGGGACGTTGTATATATTCTAATCACGCGGTAAACGGCTTGCGCGATGCAGGATTTTGCATGGCGATGGCATGTGATGTGTAGTTCGCATGGGTGATGTTGATGCCGCCACAATACTATAGAGAAGCTATCAGAAGAAATGTCATAGAAAATCCGTGATCCCATGTCTCACTAACGCCATCTAGGATTATATAGCAAAACTAGCTTTTGCCCGCGGCTTCGCCCGCGTGGATGTCGGAAAATATCCCACGGGTATGTACTACCGGGATTAAAAAATAACCTACAGGTTAATCCAGGTTATAAACTCTGTGTGCCAAATATCATCCAAATCCGTTCATCCGTTTTTGTGCAAACCGGAACATACTCGTACATTCAAACAAACAGACCAAAATTCTATAAACTATGTTTTCGGCATCAGACTCGAATATTCAATGTAAGATTTGACTTCGTTACTATTTTATTTTACTTCGTCTGCGTAGAGTATAAATTCTTTTTCTAGATATTTATGAATGATTATAACAATTACAATATAGAGCTTTGTTCATGGCTAATTGTCCTCCACTATCTGTGATATTTGAGGAATACTGTCAAGAAATACCTACTGTAAAAAGACTGTAAAGGACCGGTATCTACCTAAATCCTTTACAGTATTTCTCTATATACAATGTTTTTCACTAATTCGGAAGCGGGCACTAAAACAACCAGGCTAGTTGGAGAGCTAATACGTGAGTGAGCCACATAAAATTGGCCGACGAAGAAACAGTCTTGCCGCAAATCAACTCCAGCAAATTTCAGAGTTTGTCCCTGTGACTTATTAATAGTCAACTACAATCTTTTAAATTCAAACGGAAGGTCATTATTTGGTATCAATGGTATACGCGGCACGAAGACTGTTTCTCCTCTGGCAGATCCAGTTAGTACTTTGGCCTCAATAACATTGCATAGGTGTTCCCTATATGTGTGGTCAGTCTGTAGGGTACAAATTATCACGCTATTTGCTATGAGGGATGAGCAGTATCGCATTCTGTTCGTATCCTTACTATCCTAATCTATATCTATATCGATTCTCCCGGAGAAGGGGAATGTGGGGGGTTCTCCGGGGGAGGGGCCCGTGGCTAAATAATAACAGCCGCACAGGTCAATCGATCAGGTTAAGCTACACTTGCCGCAGTTAGTCTGTAGATGGGTGACCATACAAAGACCCGTCCGTTGCTCGAAAAGCACGTTAAGCCGTTGGTCCCGGCTGTCATTCGTGGATCTTTGACAGTCGTTGCGGGAAGTCAGAAGCCCGAAAGTCTGACAACCATTCTTACCAAGGGGTTTCGTATTACCCAGTAACTGCGTTGTGGAGGTTAGATAGGCAGTCGCTCTATGTAAAATACTGTAAAGTTAGAAGCAGTACACGTGCACTTATATTATTTTTACTTGAATACAAAATTCAGCGAATGAGCAACTTCAATACAAAACTTCATGGCCCTTTTCAGACCCTTTTTTTTTTAGGGTGGTAAATGATCAAATAACTTCTCCCGTTTTGGGCGGAGCGGGAAGGCGTGTCAGACTCTTACTGACTAAAACCCACCCGTGTGTCTTCAATTATCTGTACGTTGCCAGGGGCCACGGTATCCCTTTCGGACTTTCCCGCGACCCCGGCAGGCATGGGTCCTAGCGGACCCCTTCCGTTGTGCCGACATCTGCCTCTCTCTCACGCGCTGCGTCTTCTCCTTTGCGAGCATTACTGCTTCGCAGAAGGAGCTGACGGCTTGCCACGCCCTCTCCCTCAGTACCATGGCCTGGACCAGGGCCGGACGCGTGAGATCACTGTCACCGATCGCCTTCACAAGGACAAGGCGGTGCCCCGCCCAAGCCGGGCGGACCTTCACCGTATGCTCCACCATGTCCTCCGGGTGATCCACACAGTGGTGACACCTGGGCGTTTCCTCCCGCCTTATGCGAAACAGGGACCTCCCGAAACAACCGTGTCCGGTGAGGACCTGCGTCAGGCGGAAGGTGAGGACGCCGTGGCGCCTTTCTAGTCACTCCTCAAAGAGAGGACTTATAGCCTCAAATGTGGCGAGCCCAGCAGTGGATTGCGAATATAATAGAATAATAAGCCGAAATATTAGTGATTTTAACTTAAAAAATAAAGAACTTTAATTACAAACAAAATTACATCCCCCTTTTCACCCCCTTAAGGGTTGAAATTCTAACAACACCGTTGCGTTAGCTTCCAACCATAAGCCTAGATAGTAAATTTAGTGATTTTTCTTAGAAAATTAAGGACTTTTCAACTTTATCCCCTTTTTAACCCCTCGGGGGTGGAATTATCAAAAACGCTGAGACACGTATAAATTAATTTTCAATCGTCAGCCTAAACACAAAATTTGAAGATCCTAACTTCAAAACTGACGGACTTTCATATAAACTTCCATCCCCTATTTTACCCCTTTAGGGGTGAAATTCCCAAAAATCCTTTCTTAGTGGATACTTACTCTTTACAAAGAACACACCCTCCAAGTTTCATGTCTCTAGGACCAGCGGTTTGGGCTGTGCGTTGATATATCACCCAGTCAGTCAGTCAGTCAGTCAGTTTATCATTTTATATATATAGATTACACAATAATAATGTTTGACACGATATACTTTTACCGAAACCAACCTTTGATTACCAACTGTCAGATAGTTTGACATAGCTAAGAAAATTGTTTAATTTATGTAATTACTCTGAAAATTATAAAATACTAACGAAATTAAACTTTAGATAAGTTCAGTAATTTTATCAGTACGAGGTTTCCAATACCACAATGAACAATTTGGCATATTTTCGTCCGTTTTTTTTTTGCACACATTTCGACACCTTTTGGCAGACAGAAAAGTGTGCAAAAAAAAAAAATTGGGCGTTTGACACGAGACAGAACTAAACTGAGCGAGGTGTGACCTGTAGGTGGTGCCAAGTAGATTTTGATATCGTTCGCTTTGGGGAAAAATCTATCGTTAATACGAGTATATTATTTAAAATATATCGTCGTCTAAAGTCTAGGTATAATTAGTCATACTCTTCAAAAAATGAAGAAAACAAATGAGCGTGTCGAGGTGTCATCCGCCATGTTTTATATACCGCGTTGGATCTCGTCCAACTCCTCTCACTAACGATTTATCTTATCGATATACTAGCTTCTGCCCGCGACTTCTTTCACGTGAAATTTCTTGTTTAAACATAAAATATATCAAATAGCATCGCATCGCCCACTCGCGCTATTACTTCGTTTTCGCTTAGTATACTTTTTGATTTTGTGTCTTTTTGCTCGGCTCCTAAGAGTCGTAGCGTGATGACTCTATAGAGACATATATATGTAGACTCTATATCGTTTCTCGAGAATTGAAAGAAAAATGCGTTTATTGGCAAACACCAGAAAAATACACCTTATAACTAAAAAAAAATACAAAAAACAATGATTATAATGCCAGCAGGGCCTCAGCTCAGCATAAATGTCAGATGGCAACACACAGTGTACCACCTGACGCTGATTTTCAGCTGCAACCCACGAGTGCCATACGCTAGAATAATAAAAACAGGGAAGTGTGTGTCCGTTGTAATAAATTAAATTAAAGGTAAGTAGTAAAAAGCTCACAAAATCAAATAAATGTTGTGACTTAGATCAGTGTGTGTGGTGTGTTGTGAAAGAGAAACTAAAATAAATAAATACCTAATATCTGTGTCTTAGTAGCTACATTAAAATAAAAAAATCTATCCTCTATAAATAGAAAGTAGGTGCCTTCAATGCAAAAAATCATGTGACTGCGTTGTTCTTCTAAACTACTAATTGGGCTATTAAATGCTAAAAGATTTTTTTAAATCCGACTGGCAGTTCCAGAGATTAGCACGTTCAAACAAACAAACAAACTTTTCAGCTTTATTATATTAGTTTATATACATAAAGGAAGACCTCAAGTCTTTTGATGATCGGTTGTGTATCTGTTGATCGCTGAAGTGTTATTTTATCGTGGATTTGTGAAGGATTAATCGGCCTACACTTGGCAAGCAAATCATCATCTTTTTAGTTGATCGGAACTTTGTAGAAAAATTATTGCAAATTAATAAAAGACCAGTTTTTTTTTAACACGTTGCGAAATTGCACCATAATTTTCAGAAAATTCAATGATTTTGTTTCAAATGATTGTCATTCGGCGCTGGACAGCCTGTACCAGACGTGGTCATCGTGGATGTTAATAGTGCAGCAGCTTCAATATCAGCAGGATCATGCCGAAATATGGCAGTTTGTCGTGGACGTGGTACGACAGCGGCTCCCATGACGTCATCTGTTATCAGGAGATCGCCTCCACAAACCTTTTTGGTGATTCCAACGTAATTTCGCGCCATTGACATGAAACTTTGGACTGGCTTACGCGAAGACCTCATTCATACATTTTGTATTTTGATGACGTGATTCGTCCACAGGGACCAAGGCAAGACGATTTTGTCAGTAGTGTGTCTGGAGTATTGAGAGATGAGCAATTAATCTGCCTAGCCTTTTCCGAACTATGTATATTTGAGTCGACTGCCTATCTGACCTCCCCAACTCAGTTACTGGGTAACTCGATACCCCTTGGTAACACTGGTTGTCAGACTTTTGGACTTCTAACTATCAAAGATCTACGAATGACAGCCGGGACTAACGGCTTAAAGTGCAGTCGGAGGCAGGGAGGAGTCTCGACATGTAATTGATGGTCACCCATCCACGGACCAACCGCGGCAAGCGTAGCTTAACCCGTGCGGCTGTTATCATTTAGCCACGAACACCCTATTGAGAGATGAGCAAATGAATCAAATATTACGAGTATTAGTCCATAATATCCTTTTTAATGGCTTTTCAGCTGAAACTCCATCGTTTCACATCAGATTGCTCACCGCCATTCCCCTCATAATATTTATACACCAATGCGAGACTATTGCCCCGCATTCCAGCTCGTGTCCAGATGCGATGCTATCTGTTATAATGCCCACAATAGAAACAGTTATAGCCCCGAGATATCGACAGCTGATAGATATATAGTGGATATCTTTGTATCGTAAAATATACATTATGGAGGAAACAATACGACAATGAATGAAAACACTGACAATACTCTAATGCTTTTAAGAGTATTTTGGAACTATCTAATAAAACCTTTTAGCACTTAATGAACCTTTTAGCGTGAAAGCGTAACAAACAAATGAACATACAACCAAACTCACTTTTGCATTTACAATATTACTAGCTGCGCCCCGCGGTTTCACACGCATAAGTCTCAATCCCGTGAGAATACCGGAATAAAAAGTATCCTATGTGTTAATCCAGGTTATAAACTATCTGCGTGCCAAATTTCATCCAAATCTGTTCAGTAGTTTTTGCGTGAAAGAGTAACAAACATCCATCGATCCTCACAAACTTTCGCGTTTATAATATTATAGTATGATACTCGTAGTAGGATAGGATTAGTTAGGAGAAAGTCCAGGTTTCCACACGATGTTTTTCCTTTACCGATGTCAGTAATTTCCAAGATAAAGTCAGAAAGTCACTAGTCACTAGTCCTAGTGACTTACCAGCCGTTATCAGTTCTAAGCCCTACCCTAACATCCTTTTGATGTGTAACAGGTAAAATTGCCTCCGGAATCTTTGTGAGGGATCTGATGGAATATCCAATTTAACGATTCGTAAGAAAAATGATCCGTTATTCGATCTAAGGAAATTAGGAACCATTCGTTGCTTTTTGCTAATATAAATGAAGGATTTTTCTACAGTCTATTTGGACAATTTATTTATTTACCAACAGTGCCCTGCGGTTTGACTCGCTTTTATCTCCATCCCAGTAAACTATCTGTGTGCCAAATTTCATCCAAATCCGTTCAGCCGGTCATGCGTGTATGATTAACAAACATCCAAACATACAAGCTTTCACATTTATGATATTGAATATTAAATAATCATTAATAATAATATATGAATCTCTTCGCATAATTCTCTATTCCGTGAAAGTATCGGGATAAAAAGTATCAAATGTCCTAATCCAGGTCATGGTTTACCCATGTGCTAAACGCCATCCAAATCTGTTCAGCCGTTTCAGCGTGAAAGTGTAACAAACAAACTCACTTTCGCATTTATAATATTAGTTAGGATTTATGTAGAATTTAGGATCTCCAACACAAGATAATATATACACAATACATGTCAGGTATAAAATAGAAATAATATGCCAAAGTAAAACAATGCCCGAAAAGTCACTAAAGAATATTAGTGAATTATTCATCAAGCTGAGTCAACAATTAGGAGCAGAATCATGATGAAGTATATCAAGTACACGTCTGTTGATATATTTACATAAATTAGCGGCTCGCGTGTTGTTTCGTGTGGTACTGGCAGAGAGCCAGCGTTGGACGAGGGCTGAGAGTAGCGGAGATTGTAGCGGGGCGGGTGAAATGTTACTAGTGATCTCAGATTGAAGAGCAGAGTGTGTTATTGATCGCTTTCTCAACAAAGAATAATACTTAGTTTCGATTGTGACTATACCAGCTTACTACTAATATGTCATTGGTATACAGGGTGGATTTTAACCTTAACCGTTGTAGATACAGGAAAAGTTTCTTAGAAGACCTTCCTTAACTTTTTGAGTTATTGCTCACTGCGTTCACAGATTTTGTTAAAATGGACTCAAACACTTCCAATGCAATAACCGGCGTTACTGAATTGCGTAGTAAACGTATGTATGAGAACTTACAAATATAAGACTTCTTAACTTTGTTTGTTGTTGAAACCTTGACACCTTGAAGTGAAGTTTTCTAACTGAACAAACAGCTGCGCCGCTGGGGAGTTTGTTGCGCCACATCTTCTTCCCAGCTTACGCACTAGGAAGTGGTGAAGGGTGGGCATTTTTAGGGGCCTGTCTTATGTAATTTTGACGTTCGAAAAGTGCTGATTCTCAGCCTAGTTTGAATAAATGACTTGTGAATTTTGAATTTTTAAACCAATATTCGAATTGTAATTTAGCTACTGGTCAAATCTTCAAAGTTCTGTTTCACTCTGTTATTCAACAATTCTTCCATAGAGTGCAAAAATAATTTTTGGCGCTTCAATTACATTGGCGTTGTTCGTAAACGTTTAGGCATGCAATTATCATAGAAAACGTATTGAAAATAAACCGGCCGCACGCACAATGAAGGGTTCCGTAGTTGGGATAGATGAATTTTTCCCCAAAACAAACATAAAACATGTTCTCTCATACATCGATATACTTCACGGTCAATTCTCCAACTGCAGATGTAAGTTTATAAACGCAATTGTTTTTTGTGTGGGAAACCTACCAATTAACTATTTTTGAACTTTTTCTTTACATGTTCTGTAAGACCTTGCCTGCCAAATTTCATGATTCTAGGTCAACGGGAATTACCCTGTAGGTTTTGATTTATTTGCGAGTATCAAAATATGTCGCATAAATGGCCGCATTTTTTTATTGCGTTGACTTAGAAGTTTGATTTGTTTAGAGCTCCAAGGGACCATTGACCTACGTATTTGATATTTATTTCAACTTGATATCTCCCCGCGTTCCTGAGAAAATTGTCTTGACAGACTGACAGACGGACTACAAAATGATTCTATAAGGGTTCCGTTTTTTCCTGCTAAGGTGTGGAATCCTAAAAACACTATGGCTGCGCTTTTTCCGATTTTAGCCATGCGTCAAAAAATGTTTGACCTACAGCAGCATATTTCGACTTAAAACAATATTTTTCTTGCCAGTAATCATAAACTCAATAAAATTTTTACCTAATTAAGTACAAAATTTACTTAAATCGTCTCCGCCTCCGCTCCGCTCATCACAAAACACTCTCCCGAACCCGCAACAAGATGGAAACTATTCCGGAGTTTCGCCTGTTGCGATTGAAACATTACCTCAACAGTAACACGCGAACTGAAAGTGATTCCAACTCAGTTTCAGTTGTTCTAACTACGCTGATGTTCGATTGTTTCTTTAGTTAGAGTTTGTTCGGAAGGTCAAATGAGGTCAGTGGCAATGAGATTGGCGAGGTCAGATAGGTTACCACCTCAAGAATAAACACACAAATGAGCACTAATAACAAAGTCAAAAATCTTTCAGGCTATTTTCTAACTTACTTTCTTGTAGCAGAGATAGTCTAGTGGTGTGACCGTCAGACTGCCAAGTCATAGGTATCGAGTTCGAACCCAAGGCGCATCTCTGACATTTCGGATTCATGTGCGTATTGTATAATTATCACTTGCTTAAAAAACGGTGAAGGAATACATCGTGAGGAAACCGGCATGTCTGAGAGTTATTTCTCGGCGGCATGTGAAGCCAAGTCAGAGCCCAAGGGCGGCTTTAAAACTATGACTATGAAAAAGAAGAAGAAAGATTTTTTAACTGTCACGTTTGTCTAGTGGTTGTAAGATCTACTGCTGAGCACGGTTCTGAGTTCTGTTCCCAGGTCGGACTAAGTGAATTTTGGGATTTTTCCATCAGGAATCAGTAGCTCAGAGTCTAGATTTGTGCCCTGTTGATGGTAGGTATTAGTATAAATATTATTATATTTAGCACAGACTAAAACACACACAATATACAATTATTATAATTACACAGCAAATAAAATAAAAAAACTAATAAAAAGTGTAAAGTGCGATGTACTCAGAAATTTTATAGGGAGTGTGCCTCAGGGCTGCGCCAAAAAGACCCAATTCAGCAAAAATGCCAGACAACTATAAGTGCCTGACGCTGGTTTCTGACCTGAAACGTGACGGATGTTAATCAGTTTTATAATTAGGTTCGCCCCTATAATTACTCGGGACTTTAACAAAATTGGCAGTATTGTGGGTATACTACAAATATACCTCTGCCAAACTCTTCACGGAATACAGGTGTGATATTATAAAACATGTTAGTTGAAAATAAATTAAAGCTAAAGCTATTTAAATGTGAAATTAATGTCTGTTGATTGAACCAAGGTAAGCGATCGGCCTTGTCCAGAACAAAACTAAAAATTTTATCAAGTCACCCTTTTTTTACTAACGTAGATATTTTTAACTGTCATTAAATGACTGAAACCTGAGTCTGTACCTAATTAGATATAATCAGCCTGTAATATTCCCACTGCTGGGACACCGACCTCCTCTCTTCGAGACAGAGTGAGCCGTAATCCACCACGCGGGCCCAGTGCGGGTTGGTAGATTTCACATGTCTTCGAATTTTTGGTTCTAGGACATGCCGGATTCCTCACGATGTTTTGAGAGTAGTGGTAATGAAATTATTTACACAAAGTAAAGCGTTAAGAGTTGTAGATTGTGGGGTCAAACCTAGGTAGGCAGGTTTGAACCCACAATCTACAACTCTGTAAGTCAGGGCCGTCAGCACTGGGTCACCACAGCCCTTAATTACACGCTTTCTTTCAATATAGGTAGAACTAGGTGGATCTTGGACCCTGGGATCCTTTTAACAACCGCAATACTTTTGTTGTAGATTTCGTCTGATCAATCTCACAGTTGAAGAGAGTGCATGCGTAAAATATGAACTGTTATCGTAAAGGGCTATCGGATAGAACATAAGAAGAGCTTTGCAAAGAAAATTGAAAATTATAGTCATACACGTTTTCATTCATGGCTACGAGGAAAAACCTAAGAGGTTTGATTGTATAAAAGATGAAGATATAAAAGATGATGTAGATAAGATTAGTAATAATTGGGGGGTGAACATTGAGATGACAGCTGATAGAGATGCATGGAAGAAGATGTGTGAAAGACGTTGGTTGGAAACCTGTAACTTGGGTCATCGCTAGTTAAGATAGTCGTTACGAATTTGCTAGAAATCTGAAGAATCTAAGCAATCTAAAGCAAATTTAGTGTTTTTAACGTCCAATTTGTGAATGAATAAGCAAAACTAGTGAAGGTTATGCAAATTACCAACTGGAAGAACATTTATTAGATAATTCTGACAATAACGCGAAGCGCCTTACAGTTTGGTAATAGCAATGTTACGTTTCAGATGTTATTGCTATGAAGTTTTAAACAGGCGCTATGTTTATTAGATAGTTTGCAAATAAAGATGCAAAAGCATACGTATGGCAGTAGTAACCATGCTTTGAAAGTCAGACTATCGTTACATAATTATGTAAGACATGGTAAAACTCAGATAATTTTCCCATTTGTTTCCACCTACGAACATTAGATAGTAATCATTTTATTCATTCCTATGTAAATAATACTAAATCTAGGTAAGTACCTACTTAATTCTAAATTAAACCATTTCTTAACTAAAGATCTAAGATCTCCATAAAATAGAAATGTCAATGTAGTATTTATTTTAAAAGATGTTAATACGAAAATGTTGTTTGCAATGTAAACTTCCTGTCATGTAAAATGTATGAGTATGTAAATGTAATGTGTAAGGATCACATTTATTCATCATGTGACCGTTTGACGGGTTGTCAGTGCCATACGTTAGTGGTCACGTGTGGTACCGTGATGGAAGGTGTAGGTATAGTTATGCTAGTTTTAATAATACATCTATGGGTGTAGGGGACTTTGTTGCCATCGAGATGAGCCAAGGAATAAAATATAAGCACAGAACCTTCGAAAACCCCGGTGTCATTTGTTTGTGAGGACGATTGTGGCTATCAGTAACGATGAGGACAACCCTATAGAATGATCTATTTAAAGAGTCTGATTTATTTATTGGCTATCTGCAGCGAACGGTTTAAAAAAAAAAAAAAAAACATATTCTAATGGATCTGTTTTGGATGTTTATTCTTGAACTGCCCTCTCTTTCGTACTTTCAATATCTTCTAAGGACCCAACATACTCTTCATAATGTATACTTATGCCTGTTTTCACCAACATCACGACCTAAATGGCCGCCTAAATATTATTGCCCTGTTGGATTAACAACGGGCAACGGCCACATCTCGGCCGTCTTAGCGTATCGATAGCAAAGATACCCTTTTATTTAGGAATTCATTTAGGTGTCATATTATAGTGTTCGTGAAAACAGGCCTTATTATTTCTCTCACTGAGCCTTCTCTAAAAGTCAGTCATATATTGCCTTTTTCCAGCTTATGTTGGGGTCGGCTTCCAGTCTAACCAGACGCAGCTGAATACCAATATTTTACATGGAGCGACTGAATATCCGACCATCACAAACCAATTACTGGGTAACACGATACCCCTTGGTAAGACTGGTTGTCCCACTTTTGGGCTCCTGACTAACCGTAACGACTGTCAAATTTCTACGAATGACAGCCGGGACATCTGATCGACCCGTGCGGCTGTTATCATTTAGCCACGAGCCAAAAAGTCAGTCAGATCTTACGAGAATTCCACGATGTAGCTGTGACGTCACAAAATCATACTGATCAGCCTCTTGTTTCAGGTCAACGGCATCGTGCTACACGGAAGGTGTCATCTCAACGCGTCTGCCATCATCAAGGGACTGGTTGGACCTATCTTCAAGATCATATTGCTGAGGTAAGGAATCCATCACCGTAATGGAACTTCGAAGGTGGCAGAGGTGCATTCAGGATTTAAGACGCAGATATATGCCAGTGACCTTGAGTAGTTAGCTTTTGTGTTCTGTACTGAGCTCACGCAATGCGTCGTACGTGCAGCCAGTTATAGGACTCGCCCATCTAGGAGCGCTGTAGACACATTATTAATTTATTATACATAAAACAAAAGGTATTTTAATAAAACACGGATACCAAAAGATCAATAGTTAAATTATCTTTAAAATGGCGAAGATTTCTGGAAATTACGCTTCACAGATTTGGCGTGATTCTCAGTTTTTTATCCGCGTTATACATAACTTTACAAATTAATTTTACTATGTAATATAAACATAATCTAAAATATTGCTATATTAAGTTATTAAAAAAATGCTCTAATTTAACACATATTTTTTCCAAAGCATTAACACTACTCGTTTAGATGTGATCTTCAGTATAAAATCTTTAAAGGTCGGTTATCGTCGCCTTAAGGGACATCTACGCGTAAACTGTTGCCATGAATTCAGTACATGATTTTAGACCCACAAGCGTGGAAACTTTTCGTCGGTTTAGAAAATACCTGCTGTTTCATACAAAAGCGCATTAGGTACACGGTCAAATGCATGGAATTGCAGTTTTTTTATAACCGTCGAAAATGTGCGTCTAGAAGAATTTTCTAAATTCATGGTGTCAGACATTTTTAGGCTTCATTCATAGCCTTGACAATACTTAGAAGCCATTACGGGCACCGATATAGAATGATATCGTTAAAAATGACTCAAAGGGAGCTATTAACCATTGTAGTATGTAAAGAAATATTATGGTCTACATGTCAATGCTTTCATAATCGATACGTTGAGCTACATTTTCACCACACAAACATAACATCACGCCTGTTATTCCCGAAGCGTTAGGCAGAGATGTACCTGTACTAGTACACTCACATTTCGCCAGTGTAATAGGGGTCGAGCGTTTTGCCATCAATCGGGCAGAAATCCCGACTCCGGGCAGCTCCTGAGAAACTCTAAATGGAGTAACACTTTGCCCGACCTGGGAATCGATCGCAGGACCTCATGCTCAGCAGTAGCGCTTGCGACCACTAGTCCAATGAGGCAGTAGGCAGAATAGGCTATTGTTATTACAGCTTTCAAGCCTGTACTGTCCCACTGGGCAAAGGGCTCTTCTCATGCAGAGAAGGGACGAGTATTCATCATTCATCACCACGCTTGCTCAAGACGGGTTGGCGATTTCAGACTTATATTAACTATAAGTCCAGGTTTCCTCACGATGTTTTCCTTCACCGATATCAGTAACGTCCAAGATAAACTCGGAAAAACAAATGAATTGAAAAAGTCTCTTTGGTACTTGCCCGGATTTAATCCCAAAACCTGTTGCTTGAGAGGCGAGACCTTAACATTGAGCCATCGCAACAACTAGAAAGTTATATTTGAAAATCGAGAAGTAATCTTGGTAAACACGAGTCTGTCTACCCGTTAGAAAAGAGTAGAAGCAACCCAAGATTCGCATGAATACATAAACAATATTTAATGTAGCAGCAGACAGTGAAATCGGAAAAAGAGCTGTCAGAATAGACTGTGAAGAATTGTATGTTTCATATTTCTTTAGCATCTCAAAATAAACTGACACTTATGTGGAAGCTTTCAATGATTTATGTTAGAACTAGCTGCGCCCCACAGTTTCACTTGCATAAATGTCGATCCCGTGGATATATCGGGATAAAAGATATCCTATGTCCTTTTCCAGGTCATAGCCTACCCATGTGCCAAATTTCATCTAAATCCGTTCAGCCATTTTAGCGTGAAAGCGTAACAAACAAACAATATAAACAAACTCACTTTCGCGTCTAAAATATTATATAAGTTAGGATAAAACACATCTTCTTAACCCTCTTAATTTCGTTAAAATATGACAAACTGGCTTCTGCCCGCGACATCGTACGCGTGGAAGTCAACTATACCATAAAACATAATAATATTATCCTAGTAAGGCATTTGGCAGTAGTCTAGGTTTCTATCAGTGAAAGATTTTTTTGTAATTGGATCAGTACTTCCAGAGATAACCGCTTCATCATCTTCCTGGCCTTGTCCCATGTTACTTGTGGTCGGTGCAACCCGTTTTCTTCTTCCACTCTCCCCTGTCAACCGTCACGCTATCATTCACTCCCTTCTCTTTCATATCATTCCTCACACAATCCATTCATCTTTTCTTTGGCCTTCCTCTCCCGCTCCGTCCATCAACATTTATATTCATCACTCTTTTAGTCACATGCGTTTCCTCTCTCCTCATCACATGCATACCAAGCCAAATAATTTTCTTTTCTGTCACTGGCGGCACTTTTAAACTTCCCCTTATTTACTCATTTCTTACTTTATCCAGAGATAACTTCTTACAAACATAAAAATGTGCCGCAGAAAACACGTTAAGCCGTTGGCTGTCATTTGTGGATCTTTGACAGCCGTTACGGGTCGTCAGAAGCCCGAAAGTCGTAACAACCAGTTTTGTCAAGGGGTATCGTGTTACCCAGTAGCTGGATTTTAGAGGTCAGATAGGCAGTCACTCCATGTACTATACAATACTGGTATTCAGCTGCCACAATTTTACCTCGTCATATGTTTAAATAAGATAAATTTAAATTTACTGCTCCTCTATCTAATATGTCGAGATACCTAGTAGCAACTAATACTTGATTGCTTCATTGGTGTAGTGGTCGCACGCGTTATTGCTGAGCATGAGGTCCTGGGTTCGATGCCGGGTCGGGCAAAGTGTTATTGGGTTTTTCTATCTCAAATTTCTCAGTAGCAGCCCGGAGTCTAGATTTGTGCCTAGTTGATGGCAATAGGCTCGCCCACTATTACATGGGACTTAAACATAACTGACGAAATGTGGGTGTGTAGGTACTGTAGGTACCTCTGCCAAACCCATCGGGGAATACTGGCGTTATATGTGTGTGTCTTGATTGCTACGTAGAACGATCGATTCGTGATCAGTAGACCAATGGTGACAACACAAAAGAAATAATATACCAAGGGAGTAAAGACCACCATTAAACTGACAAAGGATGGCCCTAACCGGGCTTTATATAGATATGCTCTGACTGGAAGTGACAGCCAAATCGAAAAGGAAGACACAAATCTTGAATATTGAATTAATGAGTTTCTAATTTTGCATATTATAGTCTGAACTTGCAATACATACCTATCACCTTTTTATTGTTCATGGCTTCCCTATACGTAAAGTGGTCTTTAGCGGTATAATGTTGAGTTGTAACTGCTTTTTTGTTTGGCAAAAAATTGCAGGTTGCTAACTCAAAAATATTGTTATTAAAATAACATACGTTTCCAAATAATATGCTCATACAATTGTTCGTCCGTCCACATTAGCAGCTGGTACTGCGTCTCTGTCTGGGGAAGTGCCGGAAAAAGACACATGATTTACGTTGAGAGAGCTTAAGAGGGCACATCTGAAAGACACGTTTAGGAAACCATTCCGTCTTCAACTGACAAGCTCTATAGAGAAATCCAAGTCCTCCGCGTGAGACAACTTTTCATTTTAACTGCAATCGTCCGCACTCACACGACCCTCCCCAAAAGAACTGACTATAGTGAACTACTGTCTAATCGGTTGTTCAGAATTGCAACTCCGTCTGCGAAGTCCCTTTTGGCCAGACGCAGTTTAGCTTACTCTCACCTACACACATTTAACAAGGTCCGCCAATCGCTGGACATCAAAGACTTGCAATCCGCTCGCCTTAAAAGTGTACTTAAGAAATGGCTTTTGAAACTAACATACACCGAAACAGAATCGTTTCTCTAACGTTTATCGACAAGCCAAAGTGCCAGCAAACAACATTCCTCTCTCACACTTTCACCCTCACAGACACTCACACAATATAATACATTACTAAACTGCCCTATAAACTGACATGGGTATTTCTTTCTCGTCCATCGCACTCTGACCCCCAAGATACAAGCACTGCTTAGTTTAAGCTCAACGGTCAAACCAAAACAATGTGATGTTCAAACTTAATTGTGTTTAGGTAAGATCACTATTTGCCAATAAAACTACGAGGGTTACACTGAAAGTTTTTAGAACTGGCCACTTGTAAACGATATAATAAAAAAATAAGTTAA
Source organism: Agrochola macilenta (assembly GCA_916701695.1). NCBI lineage: Eukaryota > Metazoa > Arthropoda > Insecta > Lepidoptera > Noctuidae > Agrochola > Agrochola macilenta. Next base: position 18,245,394 of record OU753576.1, read on the forward strand.
AATTTTGAAAATTAAACTCTTTGCAAATATTATTGTGTATGTATTTTATTAATTTGTCATTTGTTTACGAATTGGCGGCAAATTGAAAATTGTCTGTGTCCCGTCAGCATGAATTTAACGCGAGAAAATTTTCGTACAATGTTTTTTTATGACTTTCGATGTCATTTAAGTCAACAAGAAAGTTATGATAGACTTCGATTGGCCTTTCACGATGAAGTTCCATCTCGTGCCACTGTTTATAACTGGTTTAATGAGTTTAAACGTGGTCGCACTAATGTGAGGGACGGCCTTCTACGGCGACGACTGAAGATAACATCAGTGTTGTGCGGCGTATGATAGAGACTGACAAAAGATTGACTTATCAGCAGATTCGGACAAGCTTAGGCATCGGTATGAGTCAAGTGCACAAAAGCCTCCATGAACATTTAGCGGTCAGGAAGCTTTGTACCCGATAGATTTTGTAGCGATGTATTGATGTAAATGGGCACTATTTTGAAAAGATATAATAAAACTAATAACTTGCTAGTATGTTAAGCTTTTGATTTTCTAAGAACTTTCAGTGTCACTCTCGTATTTGTATTTGTATGAGACCTTACCACAGGAAATATACCTAACATAAATTCGAACGATTTAAATTGAATATACTTGTTTGGTACATATTTATTTTTACGACTTTATATCTATATGTGATAATAAATAAGAGTGACGCAGAAATTTAAACCAAAATGTTATAGAATAGTTGTATTTTCGATTCGGCTGCACAAATACAGAAAAAACACTGTTATTGTGACCCTGTTCGTTGTTTTCTTAGGAAACCAAAGTTTTAGCACGAACGCGCGACGTAAATAAAGGTAATGTAAATTCGAACGACTTTTTTATCGAAAATACAACTATCCTATATTTATCGTATTTCAAACAATATACAATCTAACACTACTAATATTTATATTATGTAGGTAGAAGAGTATATAAAAGGGCCAGATCATTGGGCATCAAAAAGTGCCCAAAAGGCTGGCAGCGTTGCCACGTTGGATGGCAATGCTGATTCTTTGGCCTACATCCTACACCAAAGGCCTACCCAACTTCTATGGCATAATGGTCATTCAGTCTGGCCTGTTCCCATCGTCCCAGTTTCCTATAGCATTTTGGTTACACGCAATATGCTTGCGCGCAGGTTTGCGCGGTGCACTGACGAGGTAAATTTGACGCTCTTCAGAGCCTACTGCCAGTCGTTTTACTCGTGCAGCTTATGGGTTAGGTATCGCAGAAGGCTTACAACGCTCTGCGCGTGCAGTATAATAATGCCCTGAGAATATTGTTGGGGCTGCCTCGCTTTTGCAGAGCATCAGGCATATTTGCGGAAGCGCGAATAGACGACGTTCATGCCATCATGCCGGTGTGCATCGATGTTGCGGCGATTCAGGGGTACCCCTGACAGTATTGTAGCTACACTGGCAGACAAGGTTGTTGGACGATTTATCAGGCATTGGCCTGGCAGACATGTGCGTGCACAATCATATTCATGTAGCCAATTAATGTTATTTACTAACATAGGCTAAGTTCATACTAACACTAATGGATCCTTTGGTCTGTTTTTTTTTTTAATTTGAATTTGATAATTGTTATTTTCACCCGTAGTCTTAAAAATGAATATGTGAGAAATAAGTTTTTTTTTTAATCGTTCGAAATTACGTCATTATTATTATTTCCTAGAAATATTTTTTCTAAATTTGAATTTATTAACTATTATTATCACCCGTAGATATTAGTCTTAAAAATAAATATGTGTGAAACAAGTATTCAATTTTTAAATCGTTCGAAATTACGTCATTATTATTATTTCCTGGGAAACCAAAACTTACAGCCTCTATATCTTCCACATCTCCATGTCGCTTCTAGAACCATAACATGACTGTGTGTCCACAAAGCGATTCATATTTATTATCCTGCCGGCCCAATTCGAGCAATCTCGAGCCTTTAACTGTTGCCACTTGATGACTCTATTTATCTTCATCCCTCTTCTACATTAGAGGGTCAGTAGACGAGTGGGTTTTTATGAGTGTTGGGGTCAAATCATAGTTGTTTTGTGGTTATCAGGTCGCGTTGTTAATGTTTTGGGGTGGTAAATAGGCTTGCCAAGGGGTATCGTCATACCCATTAACTGGGTTGTGGAGGTCAGATAGGCAGTCGCTCCATGTAAAATAGTGGTATCCTGCTGCATCCAGCAATATAGACCTACCTCACTTGATGAAAAGCACATACTCGTATTACGCGTTTCTGACCCGCTCTTCAATTGCGTAACACACACTTTGAATCACACTTCTTCCACTTTTTGAAGGAAATTCGTAATCCTGTACGCTTTGAATTCTAAAATAACCGACAGCTTCGGGGGTCAAGTGGTCGCAAGCGCTACAGTTGAGCATGAGATCCTGAGTTCGATTTCCTAGTTGGGCAAAGTGTTATTGTGTTTTTCTATCCGGAATTTCTCAGTAGCAGCCCGGAGTCTAGCTTTGTGCCCGGTTTATGGCAATAGGCTCGCCCCGTATTACATGGGACTTAACATAACTGGCGAAATGTGGGTGTACTAATAGGTACTTAAACCTCTGTCTAATCCTCCGAGGATAACAGGCATGAGTTTATGTTATCAAAGTCAAAGTCAAATCATTTATTTCAATTAGGCACATGAAAGGCACTTTTGAACGTCAATTCGGTCGTTAAACCGTCAAACGGTCGATATGTTACAAATAGGTATCCGAATAATATCCGTTCCACCGTTTGGTTCTTATTAAAGAATTTAAAACATTCCACAATCTTCCTACGAATTGTTTTGATTCGATTCATCAAACTGAGGAAGTTACCCATTCTCCTATTATCCAATTGATTTTACAACACCCACGGGAATGAATACTTTGCTAGCAGAAACCATATGGTGGTTATTATAAAAATAAATCATAGGAAAGTAAAAATAACTGCCTATCTAGCCCTTTACCAACTATGTTGGGGTCGGCTTCCAGTCTAACCGAATGCGGCTGAATTTAATAGTATTTTACATTTAGCGACTGTCTATCTGACCTACACGACCCAGTTACTGGGTAACACGATATCCCTTGTTATCAGACTTTTGGGCTTCTGTCTATCCGTAACGACTGTCAAAAGATCTACGAATGACAGCCGGGACCAACGGCTTAACGAGCTTTCCGCGGCACGGAGGGGTCTCGATATTTAATTGATGGTCACCCATCCACGAACCGACCGCGGCAAGCGTAGCTTAACCTTCGATCGAATCGTGCGGCTGTTATCATTTAGCCATGAATCCTAAAGTTAAAATAACTATCGAAGTTACAAATAATTATATGAGTAGTCAAGGTAACTCACACCGTGTTGAAACGTCAGCGAATAACTCATAATATTGAGTGCAACCACCTTTGGGTTAAGGTCGTTGGCCCAGACCAGGTAAAAAACACTTTGTAGCAGATAATTCAGAAATAATGATGGCGTCTGTTTTGCCGGGTTCCTATAACTTACCGACCGTCATTATAACGACTCGTTAGCGTTTCTAAATCAAACGTAGCTTCGCAGAAGGAGATAGTTACACAAAACGGTAGTTACAGAGGTGGACTTGTAGAAACACCCGCATTTTGCCAGGAGATAGTTGTGCTGATCACATAAAAAAGTATAGTCCCATGGGACTATAAGTAAGTGACTATAAATAAGTCTTCCAAAGGACATAAATAGTAATTTATGTCCTTTGGAAGACTTACAGCTAAACAAAACAGACTAAGAACTTGAAAATGTGACTGACAACCAATTACAAGTCTTCATTTATTAATAATAAAATAAATCTGTGAACAATACAGTACTGCCAACAAAAAAGAAAAACCGCTAAAGCCAAAACTATACGTATGAATCTAATACAACAATACAGTATAGGTGGTAAAACTAGTCTAATCAGGCTAACATAATTTGAGCAATATCAAGCATCAGATGAAAAAGTTAAGGCTCACGTACTTTCCGAGCCATTCCGTTAGTCAGTCATCATCGTTGGCAGCCGTGTTCCACCCACTGCTGAGTATAGGTCGCCTCCCTTCTGTGCCATGCTTCCCTGGTCTGCGTGAGTCTTAACCAGGTCTTCCCCACGATTTTCTATGAGTCGTCCAGCCATCTGGCGGTTGGTCTTCCAACACTCCTTCTACTGTCTCTCGGCAACCATTCCGTTAGTACCTCACAGCAAGCCCATGATACATTAAAATGTGATTCATTTTTCTGAAACCCCGTGATCTTTTTTGATATAGAATTCAAATCAAAATATTCTATTTTACATAAAGCTACATACGTGGGCACTTATGAAACGTCAGAAGTTAGGTGCACGGTCCTAAATTGTAGTTTCCTATGGAGAAGAGCCGGCAAGAAACTCTTCATCAACTCCACACACAAACTCCACATAGGTTAAGTGAATAATATACTAATCAACCTCTATAGTTCCCTCTGCTGGGACAAACTTCTCTCTAAGATCTCCACCATGCGGGGCCAGTTTTGGTTGGTGGATGTCACATGTCTTCGGTTCTAAGACATGCCAGTTTCCTTACGACGTTTTCCTTCATCGTTTTGTGAAAATATCAAAACAGCTTATGTGTCTGTTTTAATTTCAGGCGAAAGGCGGCGTTAGAAGACGTAGCAGTCAAACCACTAACTCCTGCGCAGTTCCCCGTCGCTTTAGAAGAAGAGGTAAGTTTATCTGCAATATCTAAGCATACGAAATTAAAAACTAATTTCCATTTTGCGAGTGTCTTGTTCAGGTAATTTGCAAACAAGTATCTTGCAAGCAAGTCTTTTTATGCAGGTCGAACTCACGTGTTGCTATTCAACGTAATCTATAGTCTCCTTGCATGCAAGCAGAAACGATGCAAGCCGCTGCGCGACGATAAAGACAATTTGGTTTTATTATACTAGCGAATCGCCCCGGCTTCGCACGGGTGCCATTTAATATGTCAAGACGGTATTCTGTTCACGACACGTTGTGCACAAGTTCTGAGCACTAACCTAACAAAATTACTAGGCTTGTATGAATTAGTTGTAGTTATAGTTTTGTTATAGTTTTTCATTAGTACGAGTATTTTTTATTCCTTTATTACATTTTTATACAAAAATATAGGTAAAAACAATACATTTAAAAATATAAAAATAGTGGCCTATCGGCATCAAGAACAAGGTCCAAGCTGCCGGTGGTCAGGGTTCTAGAGAGACTAGAGAGAGGAACCTCCTCACGATGCGTGCCGTGTCTAGGAGTACTGCTTTCTGAATCAAGCCCTTGACCCAGCCGCGCAATGAGAGCCTCCTGAGGTCTTTGTCGAGGCTCTCCGCTATAGGCCATTAACCGTTGCAATTATCGGTACAATGATTGCACACTCCATGTCCCACATGTCGACAACCTCGTGTGCTCAGTCAAGATACTTAGCACACGTATCTTTCTCAGCTTTCAGCTCATTGGTATTATTATTAGATACTTATTTTTGTATATATTTACTTAATATATAGCCAATGCCCATTTGGAATTATGTACCATGTCCTAGAGAAGGACATGGTCATTGTCTACCCATGTGCTAAATTTCATCCAAATCCGTTCAGCCATTTTAGCGTGAAATAGTAACAAAAAAACAAACAAAGAATAATATTAAGTACGGATTAGGATTATTTTATAAGAAAATATTATAGAAGATAACCGATTTAAACATAATAAAACAAAGTTGCTTTTGTGACCGCTTAGTTTTTCTAAACTACACAATAGTTCTTGAGGAAGGTTTGTGTGGATCTAATCATTGTCTCCCTAAAGAATGATGCTGTCACCTGCTTTTCACTCACACTCTGCAATTTGTAGTTATTTATATACTTACAAATAATGGAACCCGGTAAACATCAGATTGTTTCATTGTTAGTAAAAACATGATTTTCCTGTCATTGTCAGCTGAGCACTGAATGAGTAACTACTTGCATGCATTGCACAAAGATTCTACATAATATTTTCTCTCGTAATTGATGGAATAATCATCACGCCTGTGTTCTCCGACAGGATAAGCAGAGATGGGTACGTTTAATACCTACATCCATATTTCGCCAATTATGTGCAGGTTCCTATACAATAGAAGTGAGACAATTATTGGAATTAACTGGGTACAAATCCAGACTTCTGGTTGCTGGGAATTTAACATAAAATTACATCACGCCTGTAGGAAATACAGGCGTGAAAGCTTAAGCAGAGGTGTACCTACTTATTATAGTACACCCACGTTTCGTCAGTTATGTTTAAGACGCAGATATATGCCAGTGACCTTGAGTGGATAGCTTGCGTGTTCTGTACTGAGCTCACGCAACGCGTCGTATGTCCAGCCAGTAATAGGACTCGCCCATCAAGGAGCGCTGTCCGAAATTAGACGCATTATTAATTATTTATCCTTATCCGTACATATTATAAAACAAAGGCCCCCGCCGCTTCTGTCTGTCTGAACGCGATAAACTTAAAAACTTTTCAAACTATTTTCACTAATGGACGGAGTGATTCATGCGAAAGGTTTTTGTGTAAATTGGCTGAAATATGACGATTATTGTCGAAGATGTCGGAAAAAATCATGCCGACTGGGAGCTTTACTGGCGTGCGCCGCGTAAGCCGTGAGAGACACATCATATTTATGTTGTACAGAATTATAGATCTTAAAAATTTCAATAAAAAAGTCCGTAATAGCATATTTCTACCTTCTATGGATGACCTATCGTAATCATTTTTACCTTCAAAATTTTATAAAAATTTCATTGTTATTTCCGAAGCTATTTTGGCCGGTATTTTATTTATCCTTATTTTATATATCAATAAAATATGTTATTTAGATTGGGCATTTAATTTAGATTAAAATATGCCTTCATATCACATCATATCATTTAAATTAATAGTTTAAAAGATATCACAGATTTAAAATTACGCGTAACAAAATAATTATGGTTGACAACAACGCGGGTGCAGCGGTAGGAGTCAATGACCTTTCCGTCGACTATTAGGTATGAAATCCCGGTAGTACGTATCAGTGGGATATTTTCCGACATCCACGCGGGGGAAGCCGCGGGCAAAAGCTAGTTATACATAAAACAAAAAGTATTTTAATAAAACACGTAATACTACAAGATCATTATTAATAATAAATAATTAATCATTATTATTATTATTATTTCCGTAATTGGCTGTATGTTTCATATACAACTGTTATCCATTTATTATAGCTGTTGGTTCTCCTATCAATAAATAAATAAATAAATTATTATTCATTAGAATCATTGATTCATGTACACTACATATCTAGTAGCTTGGACATTGGTACGCAGGATGACGCTCTGTATTTTGATTTTCGGAAAGCATTCGACAGAGTTGACAACGATGTGCTCTTGACAAAACTGGGGGTCATCGGTTTCTCGTCGGGTCTTCTTCACTTTTTTCCCGACTACCTGCGGCATCGTAAGCAGTTGGTCAGACATGGCTGCTTCGAGTTCAAGCCTTATAACCAGAGATCGGAATAGGTAGAGTATATTTGCCTAAACGTCAAGGATGTAAGTAACATAGAGTTGATAATACCGGCTTCTGAATTCCCGGAATAATAATCCAGAAAACAATATTTTGATTTTAAAGACTGGCCGTATAGTTTCTCGTCCATTTTTTTCCATAGGTAGCAACTACGCTTTGAAATGGGCAACTAGCTTCGTCTTTCTGACAATAGGGAGGAAGACTGATATTTTTTTTTAGTTCGTGTTTGAGATTATAAAAAAATATTGGACACGTATTTTTTTCTTTTTGTACGTAATCTAAAGATTACGGCGATACATTCAGGTAAAATGTGCCATGACGTCACGAGTATGTAGATTTTACACATACTAGTGACGTAAGTAAGATAAAACGCATTTTAGGTTGGGGAGTGGGGGTCGCCCCCACTCCCCAACCTAAAATGCGTTCTACGAACTACACGGCCAGTCTTTAAAATCAAAATATTGTTTTCTGGATTATTATTCCGGGAATTCAGAAGCCGGTATTATCAACTCTATGTTACTTACATCCTTGACGATTAGGCAAATATACTCTACCTATTCCGATCTCTGCTTATAACACAAGCTCGGGCGTAAGTCAAGGATCAGTACTGGGGCTGCCTCTGTTCCTGATCAACTTCAATGAGCTCATGGCAAATGTAAAGTTTGCCAAACGCCTTCTTTATGCCGATGACCTAAAGGTTGTCGCACACATCAGAACAGACGAACATTGCAAACTCCTACAAAGGGATATTGACACCGTTTTTGAGTGGAGTATCGTGATTAAGCTATTTTTCAATCCTAGGAAGTGCCACGTCATGACTTACGGTAGAAGGCTGCGCCCAATTCATTATGACTATAGTTTGGGTGGTGAAGTAATTACTCGTGTCACCAACACAAAGGACTTGGGAGTAACTTTCGATCGCTGTCTTACTTTTAGAGATCACATTTCTACCCTTGTGACGGATTCTTTCAGGCGCCTGGGATTTGTTTTGCGAAATGACTTGCGCAATCCTAATGTTGTTAGGCTATTGTACACCACTCTGGTTCGAAGCAAACTCGAGTCCAGTGCCTGTGTTTGGTACCCCTATACCGCGACCCAAACACTGATGCTTGAAAACGTACAGATTTCCATTTCTCTCCCTATATGTACCCTTCCAACTTTCTTTTAGGGATGTTGGGCTTTAATTCGTTGGAGGTGAGGAGAGGCCTTGATCAGCTCACGGTAGCCTGTAAAACCTTACGGGGACGAATACACTGCCCAGACCTCCATGGCCTTTTCTACCGACTATTTGTGCCCGACAAATACATCGGACACCGTCCCAGCTGCCGGCGCAACCTATTTGCGCAACCGTCATCCAAAACTGTTGCCAGAGCTGTATCTCCAGTGTGTTTTACTTTGAAGATGCTCAACGCCCTTCTGACTGCCAACCCTTTTTTTTAATTTTTTTTTGAGGGTCACCAAATGACTTCTCCCGCTCTGGGCGGACCGAGAGGGTGTGTCAGACTTTTACTGACTAAAACCCACTCGTGTTCCTTCCGTTGCCTGAGTGCCGGGGCCGCGATATCCCTTTCGGACAAACTCGCAACCCTGGCAGGTGACTGCCAACCCTGACGATGAGTTTGCGGATGAATGGAATAAAATTATGCGTATATGTGTGATGTTCTGTGAGAGAAAGTATGCAAGGGAGGGAGACCACTGTTCCATGTTAGTTTAATTAAATTATATACAAAATAAATTCAATATGAATCTTTTTATACTAGTATTTCTATGTTAATTAATGTAATTGGTGTTGTACCGTTTTCATTAACTATAAATAAATAAATTAAATTATCTTTAAAATGGTGAAGATTTCAGAAAAATACGCTTGATAGGTTTTGCGTGATTCTCAGTTTTTTATCCGCGTTAGACATAACTTTACAAATTAATTTCACTTTACATAAACATAATCTAAAATATTCATCTATCAAGTTATTAAAAAAATGCTCTAATTAAACATATATTTTTTTCCAAATAATTAACACTACTCGTTTAGACGTGATCTAAAGTATAAAATTATTAAAGGTCGGTTATAGTAATAGCGGACGAGCCTATTGCCTGCTTCTGGGAATTCCTAATGAAAAAACCCAATAACACTTGCCCGAACCCAGGACCCCCCTTAGCAATCATGGTTCAGACAACTAGAAAGACCAACGATATCTTCTAATAAAAGACGAAAACAATGTGGCTACTTTTAGGTCCTTATATATAAATTTTATGGTTCTACGTCTAACTTGGCAAAAACACATAAAATCCATAAGAAGCTTGGTGACAATATGGCGCCGACAAAACATGGAATTATTTACCTTACAATGTTCTAGAGATAACAAGATAACACTTACAGTTTTATAACCATTGTCTTTATATGAAAACGTAATTATGATGCCCACACTGCTACTAAACCTGGGCTTCAAGACACTACTATCCGGTTTCTGAAGTTTTTTTAATTCTCCTGTTTCATAGAAAAGTGCATTATCTACGCGGTCAAAATGTTAGACAGATTTAAAAAAAAAAAAACCGATGAATAATTTTAACGCAGGTGGGTTCAGAATCACGTACTGCATCCATGGTAACAATTTTCGCGTCGATGTCCCTGCCACCCTGTATGCAGCTCGTCCCACGGATATGCCACATGGAGGGAAAGTACCTTGAATATTGTAGATGGAACATTTTACTGAAAGAAGACATTATTTGAATTTAACAAACAATTTAAACTGCATTCATAGATATTTAAATAATTACATGGTTGAACCGGAAATCGAACCCGTTACACGAGAAAAATTATAAACCTGTAGCTTTATCATACCGATCGAAAGGCTTCATCATAAGGATTATTTTTCGTATTACCCAGTTACTGGTTTGTAAAGGTCAGATAGGCAGTCGCTCCATGTAAAATACTGGTATTCAGCTGCATCCGGTTAGACTGAAAGCCGACCCCAACATAATTGGGAAAAGGCTAGGCAGATTGACATGTAGAAAGTTTACATTGATTCTTAAAATGTTTAAGTAGATGACGACAGAAAGCTTGTTTCTATTTTTCTTCTATTTTTATTATTTCTTATGAATATTCAAGTGTGGCCGGTATAATTTGGCAGGTGATGTAATTAACAACTTTGTCATAATATCATAAGTCTATGGTCCTTTGTTCCGCCAAACAGACCACAATGAAAAACAAAAATAACAGTTTTATAAACAACAAACATGAATTCATTATAATTAAGTGCAAAGTTAGAAACGGTAGAAGAAGGGTTGGCAGACCAATAGTCAGGTGGGTAGACGACACACAGAAAACGCGGGGACGACCTGGATGAGACTCGCAAGATCCAGCACCTTTTTTTTTTTTTGGGTGGGAAATCATCAAATGACTCCTCCCGCTCTGGGCGGAGCGAGAGGGAGTGTCAGACTTTTACTGACTAAAACCCACCCGTGTTCCTTCCGTTGCCTATGTGCTGGGGCCGCGATATCCCTTTCAGACAAACCCGCGACCCCAGAAGGACCAGCACCTTAAATGCGCAACACACGATCAATTGCCTCGCCTGAAATACGGGATGACCTAGTTCAGGCACATAATATAATTTTTCGTAGATTTAAGTTATTTTATTTGTATTTAGTATTTTACCTTTTTACATGAATAAACTTTTATTTATTTTATTATTTTTATTTTATTAAAACCTGTTTCATTTTGACAGTTCAACAACATTCCTTGCGCTATTTACGTTGTTGAGCAGATTGTTTTTTCGAACATTTGAAGCAGTACTTAAATGATTGATCATGTGTTTCTCAATTATGGTGCTGAGAAGCATGAAACAGAAGGGAGGAGACCTATACTCAGCAGTAGGTGGAACAAGGCTGCCAGTGATAACGATGAAGTGCAGTTAGATTTGTACCTACTTTCTTTATATTCAATTATATATATATCTTTTACGACACTCACTATAAGATAGCTGATAGCCTATTATATTCAAGAAATAACACAGAGTAGCAGATAAACAGCTGATTCAATAATATCCTATGTTTTTCTCTCTGAGTACCCCACGTGTAGCAAAAACGTGTCTCCGCAAGACGATGCAATTCCACATAATATACAACACTACTTATACACTAGAAGTTATTTAAAAAATACCTCTTTCGTTCCGAACAAATAACATTCGGAATCAAAAAATTCTCAATTATTTATGAAGAACATTAACATATATTATTAAATAAAACCAGTTTAATATGTGAGAAATAATTCTCAAACTTTATATTATTATGTGTTATGAAGCTGACCTTGTCGATATATTCCGTCTCTTTCGCACTCACGGATTACATGCCCCGGAGATTTTCGAAGCGTTTTCCTAAGTGCCTCCCGCGGACAAATTTAAACTCTAATATATTGCGTATAAAATTTATTATCGATTGCCTGTTACATTTTTCAGTGTTTATCTTTTGTACCGATTCGAGAATGACGCAAGTTTAACTCGGAAACAAAGGCAATGTAAACTTTATAACATGAACGATATGATTGATTTTCAACTGAATTGTTTAGTAGAGTTACGGTATTTGCAAGTGGGTGTATACTAAATGTATTATCTGGCATTTTAGCAGTGTCATATTGAAAACACTGTTAGTATTTAGTACGATTTCGGAGACGAAGTAACGCGTTCCGTTTTTAGTAACTAAACTAAAAAATAAACTAACCTGTAAAGGTACCTCAAGTGTGGCAGTTAATTAGTGATAAAGTGAAGTGGTATGTTTATTTAAATCAAGTGATAACGAGGAAACACAAAAGCGTTTTATTTAAATAGTGTTGTTTAACAGGTAAACGGACCAGAGGATTTTGTGTTCATATGTAATCAATATAAATAAATACAAAGATAGGTTTATTTTTGTCTGTTATTGTTTCAAGTTTATCCTGCCAGAGTATTATTAGTTTAGCGGCGTTTTTAAAAGTGACATTTAATATCAAAGTTTAAAATAAATATTTTATACTCAATATGAGCTGACTTTATAAATAAGTACCTTTGAACATAGAGTTACACCGACGCCGGTTTTTGCTCATTCTAACCAATAAATAAATGTTACAATGTATCGAGTAATATCACATTTGATATTTAAAATAAAAAATCTCGATAAGTCGTCTATAAGAATAATTCTGATTGTAGCCAGTAATATATAGACTTGTAAATCCAGTTTAACCTAAAAACAAGAACTGGAAATCATCGGATCGATCGGACGATTGTCGAAAATGCTAATTAGTCTAAAGATAGTCAAGACCACGCTCAGGTTACATGGTCTTTAGGTACCTACGTATTAATAAAATAACATAAGATCATGTCTGGAGATGTACCCATAGAACACCCACATTTCACCAGTTATGTCTAAGTCCCATGTAATAGGGGGCGAGCCTATTGCCATCAACCGGGCACAAATCCCGACTCCGGGCTGCTACTGAGAAATCATTATGAATAATATTTATAGTTATTTATTTCTTCACAGTAGTACAATACTTGAGGATTCTCAATAATTTCGTATAAAAATAATCAGACAAAAAATTTGCTGCGCCATACAGATGTTTATTTCGAAGTAGCATTCAATTGTTTTAACTGGCATTGAAGTAGATAACAATGATTAGCCTTAACCAAGAGGCAGCTTTTAACATAGAGAATACCAGCCTATTATTATTTCACTGCAGGGCAAAGGTCTTCTCATACACAGAAGGCATGAGCATTGATCACCATACTTGCTCAAGACGGGTTGGTGATTTCAGATTTATATTAACTATAAGGTCCTGGTTTCCTCACGATGTTCCTTCACCGGTGTCAGTAAAGTCTAAGATAAACTCAGAAATTATTGTAGTCATATAAATTGAATAGTGATAGCCTAGTGGTATGACCGTCAGACTGCCAAGTCACGGGGCTCGAGTTCGAACTAAAAGAAGAGGAAGAGTTGAAAAAGTCACATTCGTACTTGCCAGCTTTCAACGTAATAAGATGCAATAGTTCAAAAGCAGGGCAAAGCCTTCCTCTAACATACAGACAAGGGACTATCATTGACCAACCATCCTTGTTCACTGTGTGTAAAAAGACCATTAAGTCCAAATCTGCGAGGTTTTCTGTCACCAGTGATGTCTTAGATAAACTTCAATTTACTCAGCGTATCGTCCACTGCTGGACAATGACATAAGCCTTTTCTAACTTACGCTACAACACCCAGGTCTCCGCTAGATGGGCATTTAATGACCTTATCGGTGATATTATTCAGAAAGGTCAGGTGTGCGCTAGCGGCGTGCGTTTAGGACCAGATTTAAGAGCGTTTATGCGTTTTAGTGGGTAACGTCGCAAATAACTATCAAATATTTCGCTGTTTTGATTAATTTGGTAATATTACTGTTTGGAAATAAGAATTATGGCTAACTAGTGAACTAAATAATTGATTAAGAAATGCAATTATTAATATCTTAACACCGAATATTAAGTTTTAGATGTAAACAAAATATTTGGAAACTTTCCAAGTGTTTTTTTTACACCTAAAACGGTTACAACATAAAATTCAGTGTTTTAATTGTAAGACATTACTAATATTCTATGTCATTAGTTAGCCATATTTCTTATTTCCATATAGTAGTATAGCCAAATTAATCAAAACAGGTAAATATTTGATAGCTATTTGCGACGTTGCCAGCTTTTTGGATGAACGCTTTTAGGAACGTAAATTAAGCAAAAAGAGTAAGTACATATGTAAGGATCCTAGCAGGTGGCAATTTGTAGTTTTTGCTTACCTGGTTCTGTAAGGGAAGAAGGTGTGAGTAACAGTAGTATGCATGTATCTCATCCACATCTTAACATTCTTTGGTCCTATGTATCTAGGGACCCACATTATGCTTTCCTTGCTGATACATGATGTTAAATAATGATAAATACCAGGTCTTCAATCTATAACCTGCTTTAGAAACGGGGCACTAAGACCACAAAACACCTGTAGTTTTTCCATCACCTCTAAAAACCCCCATGACGAGATGAGGTCAACCTATTCTTAGGTATGAATCATTTCGCCGCATGATTAGTTACTATGGTCAATTTCGTGCACATCTGTGTTAGTTTACTTTAGAACCGTTTAACATAATGATAAATTTATATCTAACGGTTTTGGCAGATAAGCTCTAAAATGGTACCGCTAGTTTCAAGACATTTGAACATTAGTAGCTATTTTTATTTTAATAAACGTGAAGGATGCATTTTGCATATGAACTCCACACTAGGTCGAGCCTGTCTCGTGGAGTCCTTGGGTGTTATTACCATATGAAAATGCGCATTACGTTAATACTGATGGATTGTTATGTTTACAATTGAGAAGCACATGAAAAAGTCATATTATTTTATAGTAATTGAAGAGTTTTGAGAGTTCACTTTGATTTATAATCCTGGTCTCATTTGCTGGAGGAGCAAAAGGACCAGATTTTAAAATTGTAATTTTTCTTTGAGTACCTTGTGTGTCATTTTGAATCTGCTTTTAAGGGGTCCCGTAGCTAAGTGGCAAAAATGGAACCCTTATAATTTTGAAGTCTAATCTAAGACTCCTCTGGTGCAAGGTGGACAAAACATCGTGAACTTAAACTAAAAATAATGCTCTGGAATTGCCAATATGTACGGAGCAACATTTGTAACTAATCAATGCTCGTTCCTTCTCTATATGAGAAGGGGTTTTTACCTTGCTATCATTATCCACAGCCCAACTTTACCCACTGCTGAGCACAGGTTTTCTTGAGCCAATCCCCACGCTCCTGTGCCAGCCTCAGGATCTATGCGCGATGGTAACAACTAGAGATGCCGCGAATACTCGCAATTATTCGGTATGAGGCATTACTCGACATTTTTTTGTTATTCGTCGAATACTGAATAATAGTGTCTATTATTCAACATTCGGCGAATAGTTGTCTAAATAAAAATAAACTTTCAATGAACAGAAAAAGTAACTTAAATATAATTATTAACTTTTATTAATCTTTAAAAACAAAACACACTTAGTATGATTATCATTCATATAAAAAAATTGCCAAAAATCTGTCATGTTTAAACTTCAACATGACTGATTTTTGGCAATTTAGTTAGGGTTTTCAATTAATTCTAATAAAATAATAAAACAATAGTAATGGCGAGTATTCTACTATTCACCATAGGGAATGGCGATTAAACGGTTCTATTTGCTGTAACAACTATTCTCGGCTATTCTAGTACCAATGTCGTCCGCCCACCTCGCCGCAGGAAGACCGACAGTTCATCTTCCAGTCCTTGGACGCCACTCGGTCACTGCCTTACTCCATCTGTCATCACTGCGCTTTGCCAGATGTTCTGCCCAACAGCCCAACTCCATTTTAATTCCATAATTCGTAGTAGGTACCCAATTAATATTTATTCATTAATTGGAATTTCTATTATGACACTGAATCTCTTCGTTAAAAATAGCAACAGTCATTTACAGGATAAATTCGGTAAAATATTTCAATGTTATAAATTGAAATCGGTTCAATAATAAAGCCATTTCCTCGAATGTATTATATTTTCTGTCAGAACCTAGGCAGTGTCGGGCATCCTTAGTGATTATATCAGCATAGTATTGATTACTAGCCTACATATTATTTTACATCGTAAGAGCATTAACTATATTGTACTAATTGTATTGTAAACATTAATATTTACATCATACATAGACACCTGTGGTGCCTGCTAAGCCGCTGAACTTTGTGATAAAACCATAAAACTTGACATTAGAATTATTTGGTAAAATCATTAAAATATACCAGTTTTATTAAAACATTAAAACAAAATTACATGATTTCTTTGTAAAGTATTATATGATTTTAATTACCTATTGTGAATGTGAGGACAATGCGGATTTTTTTTTTTTTTTTTTCGTTACTCCTTTTACGATTATTAAAACTAACTGAGATAGGAAAAATCCTATCTCAGATAGTTTTAATAATCGTCTGGCAGTTTGAGTAGCTTATGCGACCTACCCAAATGTCTTTTCTTTGGTATTGTTCGTCGAGTTGTGCTCCTTATGTTCTGTGTTGAGCTCCACGATTACTGACAAATGCTTGCACTGACTGGACAGGTCCACTCAAATCTGTGTGGTTCTTTTCTCAAAAGACCATTTCATTTCATTTACATGGTCCTCATATGGCGTGACCAAGATTATGTCTGGACTTTAAAAGAGACTGTGACCTCTGAGTTTGTTTCGACCTTTCTTCTCAGAGTAGTCGGATAAGAAACGCCGAACTCATCTAGCAAAATTTAATATTTTTTTAATGTATGACGTGTAAAAGTGATTCCTATTTACAGAATAAACAATTTCATTTAATTTCCTGATCCATAAAACAGTGGGTGTGGAAAACCTTACAAGGGTTGTCGTTCGATGGAGAACCATCATACTTATTTCCTGCCCCCCAAGGACCATTTGTTGGGTTTTAATCCTATTTGTGTCCGTGAAATTGAAAAACGTCCACTGCTGGACATGGGCCTCTCCCAAACATAACCACTTCGATCAGTTCTGTGCTTATCGCATCCAGCGGATTCCTGCGGCCTTCACCGGGTCATTGGTCAACCTTGTAACTCCAGAACCTTTCGTCGGCCGTCTGTTCTGCGAGCAATGTCTGCCCACTGCCACTTAAGTTTGGCTATTCTTCGGGCTATGTCGGTTACCTTGGTTCTCCTACGGATCTCTTCATTTCTGATTCGATCACGTAGGGAAACTCCAAGCATAGCCTTCTCCATGCTCACAGAATCACAATAACAACGTCAATTAGTAACGAAACAAAGTATTCTATGATCACTATAAAATCTACAGTTTTATAAAAAGTTTCATTGTAGCTGCACTTTTTATAAGATGTTCATGATAGTCAGTTGTAGCCAGAACCTGTGTAGTGGCAATAAGAACTAGACCTTGACATTATGTGACGTCATAAGAGATGGGAACACCCAGATCAATATTCGCTTATTAAAATCAAAATTCAAATTTTGTTGGCCACAACTTGGCCACTTCCTCATCGTTATCGGTGGAAGCACAGAGGTCATTTTGACTGCATGCACAAAGAGCAGGATAGAAGGTGAAGATTGCAACACAGCTCCACATCCACGTCCTGCTGCCGTTCTTGTTTTCTCATTGATTTCAGGTGTCTTCATTTTGTTCTTACCATTTTGAATTTTGAAGGGGTTCGTGGCTAAATGATAGCAGTCTCACGGGTCGATCGAAGGTTAAGCTATGCTTGCCATGACTGGTTCGTGGATGGGTGACCATCCATTACATATTAAGTCCCGTGCCTCGAAACGCACGTTAGGCCTGGTGACGTTGGTCCCGGCTGTCACTCATATATCTTTGACAGTCGTTACAGGTATGCGGAATCCCAAAAGTCTGACAACCACTCTTACCAAGGCCTATCGTGTTACCCAGTAACTGGGTTGTGGAGGTCAGATAGGCAGTCGCTCCATGTAAAATACTGGTATAGCTGCATCCGGTTTGACTGGAAGCCTACCCCAACATAGTTGATTGATTCCATTTTGAATCAGATATTCATCATGAAAATTTTGATGAAGTTATGGAATCTTGGTCTTTGTATTGTTTGGCAATCACGATTCCCGCGCTATGAAAGTCTTCCTGCAAAACCTTTGAGTTTTCCAATCTTAGAGACAAATATATAATGTAGCATGCAACAATAATAGTTCTGATGTTATGTTGAATGGTCCCTTCCAAACTTGAACTCCTCATCTTTTAAACTTGGGTAGGTACAACATTTATTTCAATTAAACCAGGCATTTTTGAACTGTCAAGAAGACGGGCAGTCAGAATGTTGAATCTAGTTGCTTATTCCAAGTTGCCTATGGAGAAGAAAGGGCAAGGAACTCCATGGACACTCTTTTCTTCTCATCCCGTATTGGAAGTAGCCTTTCCCTGGCAGAGGAAAGATTACAAGCTGGTATTATTTTTCTTCGATATGCCAATAGCACGACAGTGGCCCAAAACTTCTCCACATCCACGGCATCGTCGGTGGCAGCGCAGGGGTTGCTATAGTTGCTTGGATAGGAAGTGGGATATAGTTTGCGCCACAGCTCCACCATCCACACCCTGCTGCGGTACTATCGAGATAGCCCCATTTTTGTGCGGTTGTATTGATAACATAAAACAACAATGCATGCCACACGTTAAAGTCCTTGAATTAAATGATTTCTCCGGATTATGTGGGCTTTAGCCAGTATTTGTCTCTTACTTATCGGAGTGGACCAGCCTTATCGGGCGATACACACGGCGACAGTGCGTAGGCGACGTAATCGCATCCTCTGTGGCCAGCCTTAGATAACAGCGTTTTATTCAGTGCTTTATAATCCAGGCTGCTTGGGAATTGGGTGTATTGATAAACGCTGTGGTTTAGTTTTTATCTTTATGTTTATATGTTCTAGAACAACAGTTATTTTTTTGGGCAGTCCGTATATGAGTGACCATACATTACACTCCAAGACCCCTCCATGTTTCTGGAACCTTCATAACCCGTTGGGTCGGAGGCTGTTATTCATAGTTGATGACTTTCAACTATGACTAACGAGTGTCACGGGTAGTCAGAAGCCTGAAAGTTGTCATACTCTTGCAGGGGTCGATCGAAGGTTAACCTATGCTTGCCGCGAACGGTTCGTGGATGGGTGACCATCCATTACTTATTGAGACCCGTGCCTCTAAAAGCACGTTAAGCCTTTGATCCCAGCTGTAATTCGTATATCTTTGACAGTCAGCTTCTGACTACCCAGTCAGAAGCCCACAAGTCTAACATCCAGTCTTTCCAATGGTTAAGTTGCTACCCAGTAACTGTGTGGTGGAGGTCAGATAGGCAGTCGCTCTATGTAAGATACCCAACCCCAAAATAACTGAGAAAACGCTCGGATTTGAATTGTTTTGAGTGATATAGAGGTCTTATTTCTATCTTTACTACCTCCCATCATATAAGACTATCCTAAAAAAATACATAAGCTCTGTAGAACAAATTTTCTTTCTGTTAGAGAAAATTTTAATTTTACCCTTTCGATTTACTTTTAATCATTTAGAGGGGCAAAATTCCAATTAATATTAATAACCCTCTATGAAAGCAAAACATTCGAATTTCTTTAAAAAAAACTTTCTAATACTTTAGAAATGTATCTAAGGCGTAATATAAGTTGGGGGATTACATCGCTGATAAAAATGCTTAGCTCAATTTACTGGTCCTGTTCCACAATCACAACGAATTGATTAAAATTTGAAAATACTGTTGGAGATGCTGAAGAAGACTATCTTTGCATTGTATAAATTCAATCTCCTTTGTATCATTTAATTGCATAGCACAGGTGTGAGTACTATAGAGCTAGCATGAATTTACCGGGTAATACGTCTTAAATTGACTTAAATGTGCCCTGGCGGCTGTGAGTATGTCATGCTCACTCAAATGTCTCGCTGATGGTGGCGAGTGTGTTGGATCATTTAGCTCCCTTCAAAATAGTTGAGCTAAATGGTGCTGATCCATGCGTCGTGTAGTACGGGCGCCATCAGTTCGTACTGGCTATCACTTAGCTGCCACGGCTTATTTTAATAATTTTATTTTTGAATTGCTTTTATTTGCTGTACTCGTGGACGCTTTTAGCGTGTGGGTACGTCTTTTTTTACTTCGATATCCCCTCACACACACTCCACATATAATTATAAATTCAACATTAATTATGTAACTACTATTTTGTAACAATATAATTGAAAATAGTGTCCATGGACTTTCTTGCCCGTTCTTCTCCATAGGTACCTACTACGCTTTGGAACGGTCAACTAGCTTCATATTTCTGTCTGACCGACTCCAAAAGATTAATGCAAGATATCTTAATAGCCAATGTTTTATCTGTTACCACGTTGTTTGGCCGTTATGCTATAAATCTTTCATCATAAATCTCTCAGAAACGTTACTCGGAACAAACATCTGTTGGCCTCACATTTTGTATAGATGCGGTAAACTGAAGAATACATTGAAACAGTATATTTAGGCCCGTCGTCTACAACACTGAAAGACTAATCAAATGTTATCAAATTAAAAAACGTAAGTACAAAAAAACATACGATGTGGTATGGGTTAGAAATAAGGAACAGTTCGATTAAAAATAAAACTACCTATTTAAGTATTTATTTATTCAGCCACATAGTCTTATACTCGTACAATCATATCCACTTTAAGCTAGGTAGACAGATTTACACATGAATAATTGAGCCGGGTTCAGGTGAATAAATCTAAAGCTAAATTAACAATATTTCCTTATTGATTTAACAGCACAATACAGACACAATATAAACTGTATAGTACCTCTAAAAGCAAAATAATACAGAACATACAAGTTTTCAACAAAGTGAGAAAAATACAATATAACAACTAGTGTCAAAAAGTGCGATTATACCAACTACAGCAAAAACTTGGACTCTACCGCCTACCGCAAAAAGTTCAACTTTACAATCTACCAAAAAAGTGCAACATTATCTGTACACAAAAAAGACCGACTTTTCGACTGCAACAAAAAAGTGCGACTTTTCCGACTGCAACATAAAAGTGCAACTTTTCCGACTGCCACAAAACAGTGCGTGTACCGTCGGCCACAGAGTGATGTTGTAACAAAGTGATGACTGTGATGACTGAGGTGCGCTCTCGGCGCCCCCTGTCGGAACAATACTGCATACCCTCCACGTTTCTCAGGACAATATGGCGCCGGACACTGTCATTCAAGAAGAGGAAGGTGAGTTACACCGGTGTTTTAATTAATAAAAATAAAATAAAACTATGAATAAATCGTGTAAAAAAAGAGTTGACTTTACAATGTAGTCAATAAAAAAAATTATGTCATAAATCATTTATTTCGTAACATAAATACATTGTGTTGAATTATTACAGAGATGATAAATAAAATAATAAAAATGAAGCACAAAAACCACAAATGGTTAAATATAAAAGGTGTTATAATGTCAGTTTTTTTTAAAAAGCTTCACAACAAATTTTGGGTGTGGTGTGGCATTGACATTCTATTAACTGGATGACATTGTCATCTGTATTTTTTTTTACGACAAACAAATTAAATAAGGATAAGTATAGTAAAAACAAATAGGATTTTGTTTGTTTTACAAACCTACCCCAGACTTGAAAGGCGTTGCTTAGAATGTAGCATGCTTTAAAACCTTACCTGATAGTCGTTGCTAAAAACTGTCAGATAGGTCCAATCACCACTTTAGGTGGTAGGGTTGCGTTATTCACTTTAAAAAAGTGGTCTTTGTTCACAGACCATCCAGACCGCCTCTTACAAAAAAGGTTGATCAATTTCAGTTCTGAGACAGTCAGAATCGCTGACTGACCGTCTCGCGTATAGTCAGTGCCAAAACTGTCTGATGAGAATGTAAACAAATGGATCAGTAAACATACCTGTCGATGCCAATTTGTAGTGCCACTTACAAATTGTGTGCTCTGATTTGATTATTTGAATACTTTAACCCCAGAATCTAATTTTAAATCACCTTAAAGCTGTTTTTCATTAGAAAAATGTTGAGGTTTATTTTATAACCTTCGTTTCGTTGATGATTTTTCTATAACAATTTAATGATATTCAAACAATTTGTTGTAAAAAGTGGTGAGATTTAAAGTAGACCTTCTAAATATACAAGAATGTGTTACTAATTCCCTTGTGATTAATTGCATAAGAATTGAACCTGAACAGGCTTTGTTTGCACTTTCATCTAAGACTTTTGGAACTGACCATTTACAAAGTTACCGGGACTCTAGCAAGAGCATAATTCCTCGCTATAAAATATTGCCATTTTTCTATATCCCTCTCAGACATGCACAAATATGGCATGATAAAAGCCTCCTATTACCGCGGTATCACTAAGCAAGACATTCCGCCCGTATTTACCTACAATGGTAGTGACGTAGGTACTCATCTCTTGTGCATATATGGTGCTTGGGACACGCGTGCGAAGCGTGCAGTATCTCCTACTGTTAACAATTATGGAGCAAATAACCTTATAAATAAGTATGACATTGCCAGAAGATGCAACGATTGATAGCTTAATTTTAAAATCACTTGGTAGATCGACACAATTCACAAGTTGTATAAATCTTATCGGATTAACCCCATAGCTGAACACTGTCTCTTAAGATACAGGTAACCCTGGTTTAAGAGGCAGGGCTCACCAATAAATTGTCTACAGATTTCTGCACCAAAGTTTATTCGTTCTGTTCTTACCTCCTACCATTAGAACTGAGTCTGTAACCCTTTTTGGAAATAAATAAATTTTATTGTTATGTATAAAATTTGTCTCACAAGTACTCGTATGTACCGCCAAACTAAAGTAATGTCCCGCGCAGATGTGTGTAGCCCGAACAGCTGGTCGGACTTGCCGCCACTTAAACTTTACGGTACTGCGCTTGAGAAAGTCGACGTGGTCAAAGACTTAGGTCACGTAATAACATCCGACCTCTCCGATCACGCCGATATAGAATGGCAGCGAAGAGCCATATCGGTGCGCGGCAACATGCTAGCTAGGCGGTTTAGCCGCTGTAGCGACGTGGTGAAGGCACAGCTGTTTACCAGTTACTGCACAAGTGTCTACACAGTCGAGTTGTGGACAAACTACATCAAGGCGGCGCTGAGTGACATGCGAGTGCAATACAACGACACGTGGCGAGCTTTGTTTCGACTGCCTCGGTGGTGCAGCGCGAGCGCCATGTTCTGCGCGGGCCGCGCGCCCTGCTGGCAAGCGCTGCCGAGGAGCCGGTCGGCCGCCACACGCACCGCCATACATCGCTCAGCCAATTGTTTGGTGGCCGCGGTAAGAAATTGGAACCAAAGCCCCTTACATAAAAGGTGGCAGTCCTACAACACACCGATTACATAAAAAACAATGTGCGTGTGTAATAAGAATCTTATATTTATGTTATTGTATATTTATTATGTTATTTATGTGTGAATATGTATTATTGAAACTTGTAGTTAGGTATGTGGATTTTATATCTGGTAATAAAAAAATCCATTTCATTTTTAATGTCCGTAAAACATGAACTAGTTAATAAAAATCTTAAATGCACAGAGTTGTACGAGTAGGCTGTGCGTTGACAGCCTAAACCGCTGGTTCTAGAAGCATGACATTTTCCAAAAGAATTCTTATAATATAACGAAAGTGAGCACTAAGGAAGGTTTTTTGAAAATTCATCCCCAAAGGGGTTAAATAGGGGATCAAAGTTTGTATGGAAGTTTGTCATTTTTGCCGGTGGGATAAACTGATCCACACGCCATTCCATAAAACTACAAAAAAATATGGTCCAGACTTAAGAATAACAGCAACTCTACAAAACAACTGTGGGTACCTCTATCACACGCACATTGTCGGTCAATAAATTCCATAATAAAGTCAAAAGTAATTTTTTATTCAAGCCAGGCTGAGAATCAGCACTTTTGTAACGTCAAAATTCGATAAGACAGTCCCTCAAAACGCACCTTCAACCACTTCCTAGTGCTTTAGCTGGGAAGAAGAAGTGGAGCAACAAACTCCCCAGCAGCACAGCTGTCTGTTTAGTTAGAAAAAGTTATTTCTATACAATAAATAGTACGCAAAGTAAATAACACTATAAAACTAAGAAACACAAAATATTAAATTAAATTATTTGGCATAATATGTCAGTTAGCACACGCCATTGTACCAACTAAAAACATTGAAAACTATATCATTTTAATAGTCTATGCTCAAAAATGAGAGCTCAATCCATGTTTCAAAATAATAAACATTGTCGTAGCGATTAGGTACCATTGCCACTGTTTACTTAAAATTCAAAATGAAAACCTAAAGTATTGAAAATACTAAACAAATTATTTAGGTAGGTAGGTACTTACTTACATATTAATATTCCAGACATCTCGAAAAAGACTTAGTTGAAGTTTTTTTATTTTTTTATCGTCTGCAAGTCACAAAAAACTAGTTTGAAAGGACTGCAAATAATAAAGCTTTGGATTTTAATATTTATTTATTACTGACCAGTTTTTAGAATATATTTGAATTAGGTACCGATTTAGCAATGACTTGAATTAATCTGCGTTGCTTTTAGATCTCAGAATGTTTTTCTTATTAAAATTGCATTTAATTTAATAATAGCATATCAATTCTACACTCTTTTTTGTCGGTTTTGATCCAAGCTTTTAGTTTTATAATAACAGCAAATTATTATTTTATTTCTATTGGTGTGCGAATTCATAAGAATATAGAGTGGCGATTTAGACTCCTGCATCCGTCAAGGGGGTGATTCTACCAATCGTCATACTAAACAACTTTCGCCATGAAACTCATAAACGATTCGTGAAAAAAAAAA
The DNA here is from genome assembly GCA_916701695.1 of Agrochola macilenta. Lineage (NCBI taxonomy): Eukaryota > Metazoa > Arthropoda > Insecta > Lepidoptera > Noctuidae > Agrochola > Agrochola macilenta. Next base: position 18,270,374 of record OU753576.1, read on the forward strand.
CAAATTCCTCTGCAACAGTAGATAGATTATTTCGTTTCATGTTAGAAAAGTTTTTTTAATCTTTTAATAATGTGTTTCATAGCGAAAGTTGTATAGTATGGCAGGTAGAATCACCCCCTTGACGGATGCAGGTCACTAAATCGCCACACTAAAATTATTCTTCTTTGTACTAAAAATCTGCATTGTGAAGTCATCTCCGTGAATATCTGCATAGTCATCCGATTAAGTATTACTAGTACTATTAACAGTGTAATTTGAAAACATTGTTTAAGCCAATTTTTTGTAAAAGAGTAACCGTGGAGTTTCTTGCCGGCTCGTCTTTATAGGAAACAACCAATTAGAACCGTGCAACTACGAGTACATAGCGTCTGTCGTTTCATGAGTGCCCATGTAGGTTTATGTGAAATAAAATATTTTGATTCTAATTTACATTCTTTCCGATTCTTGAAAATTCAAAAGTGCCTGTAATTGGTTTATTTGAAAGAAATAAATACTTTGAGTTTGAGTCTTTGATGACATCATGACAAATGGCGAATTATAAAAATACGCTTGAAATGTGAAATGAAAAATGAAAAAAAAATCTTGTAACAAACTGAAACCGATTCGCTGTTATCAACATAATGTAACAGATGTTCAAGATAAACTAATATAATTATCTGTTGTGATAGTGATTTTTTCCGCTCTTTGATAATGTATTTTATCTATTTACTCTTGCAGGCACCTACATAACTGTAGGTACAAACCTAAATCAATCCTATTTACGAGTTATCTATCCCTTGTTGCATTGGCCATGTTTTCTCTCTGCATCGCCCAAAGGTTCTCTGGTAGAAAATGCCTCGGGCATTAAGTCCGCCTTTGTAGGGATTTTTTTACATGTGCAAAGAACCAATGCGAATGTGAGTTTTGTTTGTTTGTTACGCTTTCACAGCTAAATGGCTGAACCGATTTTGATGAAATTTTGTAGGAGGATACTTTGAACCATGGGGAAGGACACAGGCTACTTTTTATTGACATACTATGCGGGCGAAGCCGAGGGCGGAAGCTAGTAATAAATAATCACCGACAATTTCTGATTTTTGTAGAGATAGGTAAGTCTCTACAAAAATCAAACTAACTATTACACCCGGATTCTGAAGTAAAAATCAACGACGTGTTAATTAAACCTTTGTTTACATTCCGACCGTTGAGACAATGCGTTCTTGACACCTGTCAATTTCATACTAGCGACTAAATGGTTTTTGCGAATTTGATCCTTATTACTACTACAAATTTTCCAACTGACAGGTGTCAGGAACGCATTCTCTCGACGGTCGGATTGGAGTGATCTGATTGGCTGTTTATAATCCAGCCAACCAAACAGTTAACATGCGTTTGACAATTTCTTTACTAATTGTTGTTCGAACCTAGAAAACTCAGACACAAAATATATTATAGGTAATCATTAAGATTTACATGTGCTTATGTTTTCAGTATCAGTTATCATAACATCACGCCTTGTTTCCATGAAGGGTTCGTCAGAGGTGTACCATAGTACACCTACATTTCGCCACTTATGTTTAAGTCCCATGTAACATTGGGCGTGCCTATTGCCATCCACCGGGCATAAATCCGGGCTGCTACTGAAAAATTCCAGAAATAAAAACTCATATCAATAACACTTTTCCCGACCTGGGAATCGAATCCAAATCCTCATGCGCAACAGTAGCGATTGCGACCAACTAGGCAGTCAGATATCATTACCACTAAAATAAACTTTTCACATCTCTTTATACACAGGGAATAAAATTATTATGTGTGAATGAAATCATGATGGTATTAAAATACAAAGTACAGAAACGCGTCAATATCACAAAGTTTATCTGAATGAAAACTGCTCGGAAATCCTTTGATCTTAGTACTAAATCTATACTTACAGGGTGGCAGGGACATCGACGCGAAAACTGCTACCATGGATTTAGTACATGATTCTGAAGCCCCCAGCGTTGAAATTTTTCGTCGGTAAATAAAAAATAAAAATAAAAACAGCTTTTCCATACATTTTGATCGCGTAGGTCACTTTTCTATGAAACAGCAGATTTATAAAAAAAAAATCGACAAAAATATCAACGCTGGTGGTTTCAGAATCGTGTACTGAATCCATGGTAACAGGCTTCGCGTCGAGTGAACAGGCATCTCCTGGGCACGCTCGTTCTATCGTAGACCTCATCCTTATGTTTCCATCAGAAGAGCTCAGGAGAAGACCAAGCAGTCAATAAAAAAAAACTAGCTTTTCCAAGATTGACAAGTCTGAGTAGTGCTCAAATGTGCTTAAAAAAGACAACTTGATAAATCAGATAATATTCTGTAATAAAAATAACACTGCCGTAAAAGATAAAATAATGAATTATCATCTATCTGACGCTGTCTTATAAAGATTTAAAGCATATCTTTTCTCAATATCTATGATAAAACAATCTCAATATTTAACCTTCAAATTGTTCGTGATGTAACAATTCATAACTATTTGATGCTGCCCTACATGATGTACTACAAACACAGCCGTTTCACACAAAAACAAAGCATTACAGAGCCGGGAATACAACCCGGAACTAAACGCTCCACCACAATGTAAGACAAGGCAGAAGGCATACTATGACAATAATTTTTATTTAGAATCTTCCACAGAAATTGCCAAATTAAACAAAAAATATATTTTGAGTGTAAAGGTAAAAGTCAGTAGCCGACTGCTGGTTGCTACCTGCAGTCGGCGACGCTACTGGTTTCTATGTATTTCTATGCGTTTCTTTCCGTAGCTAGCGACACGTCGATCGCATATAAATACATAGAAACCAGTAGTATCGCGGCGACACGTCGCCTGCTGCTACTACCTGCACTCCGCTATAGAATTGTAACTTAAGAGGGTTTATCCTAAAAGTTGGCAACGTCGCAAATAACTGTCAATTATTTACCTGTTTTGATTCTTAAAGCAATATTACTGAATAGAAATAAGAAATGTGGCTAACTAGCGAACTAGAATATTAATAATGAATTGCAATTATAACATTGAATTTGATGTTGTACCCATATTTAGGTGTAAAAAACGCATTTGGGAAGTTTCCAAATAGTTTTTTTACATCTAAAACTAAATATTCGGTGTTACGATTTCATAATCAATATTCTAGTTCGCTAGTTAGCAACATTTTTTATTTCCACACAGTAATTTTGCTAAATTAATAAAAACAGTGAAATATTTGACATCTATTTGCGACGTTCCCACCTTTAGAATAAACGCTCTTAATTAATTACAAAGAAGTACGCGTCGTGTTGGACCACGAACCACCATTGAAATACTAGCTGTGACATTTTAGCTACTTATTGATGATGTCAGTTTGTAACACGTTAGTTTTGAGTAGAGTCATGGACGATGGGCTTAAGTGAATTGAAAACCGGACTGTCGAACGGTCGATATGAGAATAAAATAAGACGATAACCGACTTTTAATGATTTTATACTGAAGATCACGTCTAAACGAGTAGTTTTAATGATTTGGAAAAAATATATATTTAAATTATAGCATTTTGTTAATAACATAAAAGGTATAGGAATATTTTATATTATGTTCATATATCATAAAATAATATAATAATATCAGCCTGTTACTGTCCCACTGCAGGGCAAAGGCCTCTTCTCATACAGAGAAGGCACGAGCATTGATCACCACGCTTGCTCAAGACGGGTTGGTGATTTCAGACTTATATTAACTATAAGTCCAGGTTTCCTCACGATGTTTTTCCTTCACCGATGTCAATAATGTCCAATATAAACTCAGAAAGTACATATGAATTGAAAAAGTCACATTGGTACTTGCCCGGATTTGAACCCACAACCTCGTGCATGAGAGGCGAGGCCTTAACCACTGGGCCATCACGACATCAACATCATATATCATAGTGAAATTAATTTATAAAGTTATGTCTATGCGGATAAAAAACTGACAATCACGCAAAATCTATCAAGCGTATTTTTCTGAAACCTTCACCATTTTAAAGAAAATTTTGTATTTATCTTTTAGTAAACGTGTTTTATGTATAATTAATTAATAATGCGTCTAATTTGGGACAGCGCTCCTTGATGGGCGAGTCCTATTACTGGCTGAACGTACGACGCGTTGCGTGAGCTCAGCACAGAAATCACAAACTTACCACTCAAGGTCACTGGCATATATCTGCGTCTTAAGTAAATTCTAAACACATGGCGATCACCACATTCATAACAACAATCAATTTATAATTGATTAAATTAAATAGACCAGTATTATGTATACTTAGTTAGCAGGTGTTTATTTTTCAAGGCGCTCACCACTATTTGCTTTATTGTTAAATAATTAAACAAAACAGTTCCAAAAAACAATATATTCAAGACTATTTCGTAGTTTAATTGCATTATTTTTGCCTCAATCACTGCCTATACATCTGTGACTTCGTTATCAGTATCACGCACTGCATAAAGTGGGTCTTCTGACCTCTCACTGTGAACATGACTCACAGCACACAGTGTTACATAAACGTGTTAATAAAAACATTATTTATGCGTAATTTATGCACGAGATTCGTTCATTAGTTTGTGATATGTTTCACTGTTGGAAGACAGCTGTTTTTAAAGTTGTATGTGGCGGTTTGCTGGATAAGAGGCCAGAGAGTTGAAGCATCGAAGCACAGTGTGACTGCGGTGCTTCTGATCAGACCCTGTCCCACTTCCAGGATCTTAAGTGTCATCTTTGAGGACCTCCAGAATGTCACTGATGTCGTAATCAACGTGGCCAAATACTAGGCCAATGCCCATACATTTGGGTCGAGTAGGTATTGAAGTTTTGTATGGGACAATTGATACTTTGTTTTCGATTACGATATTGGTCCCATTCAGAAAGTTGTTCAGTTTGATCGTCTGTACCACACCCTTAAATATTACCACTGCTTTCTGATACATGCTGTATTAAGAAGTCAAAATCAAAGTACTATCGACACGGAGAGTAGAAGAAATAGAGGTCAACCTGTTTGTCAAGAAGCTGTTCCGGGGAAGTACTACCACTATACCTTCTGTCGCCAAGCATTCTTGTTCCAATGTGAAGGGTAGGGTGATGGGGTTCATTACAGGCTCTTGGATGCCAACGTATATGCAATATTTCCAGAAGCATCACAATACCAGTATTGCAGATGCCCTTAAGCGGCGGTTACCTAAAATCGAGACGAATGACGTTTGATTGGAGAAGCCTATGTACAGCGTAGGACTGTTGTAGGCTGAATGAGATGATGATGATGATGATAGGTGGCAATGAACACTTGCGATCAGGTGGTTGACAAAACACCTAATATAAGTTCGCCAATGCAATGTCAACTCTAAAAACATAGATGAAAGTTCAAAATAATGTCCTTTGATTTTCACATACATAATATAGATCTCATAATCTGTTATTTAACTGAAAATTCCTTTAGCTTGGTGTTGGTATTTCCTTGAACGAGCTCTTTCGTTAAGTGTTGAAACATAATGTATATGTAGCTATACATTTCCAGTATAAGCTGATCTGGCATTGTATAGGATTTCCGTACAATGCGAGGTCAGCTTATACTGGAAACTTATAGCTTGATGTGTAGCCGTGTGTAATAACTACTTGAATATTTAACAGTGATACATAATCACGTTAACAGTTTGATAAATTATTTATTGAACATTCACGGGCCAATAGGTGTGAAGTATGAATAATATTAAGTTTGTTTTAACAATTTAACCTAGCAGTTGACATTGTATTAGTAGGTACTTAAAAGGTTTATTTTTAATTTCATACTATGCAGGAAAACATAATGGGAAACACCACTCGTTAATAATAATATGCTTTTGCATACCTACCAAGTTATGAAGCCGCATCAATTGTAAAGGAACCTAGAAAATTTCCGTTAAGTTCCTGAAGAAATTACGTAGAGATGAGAACCTCAAAACCACAAAAAAACAAAATATTTTATTTCACATAAACCTACATGGGCACTTATGACACGTCAGAAGCTAGGTGCACGGTTCCAATTGGTCGTTTCCTATGGAGAAGAGCCGGCAAAAAACTCCACGGTTACTCTTTTAAAAATAATTGGGTTTACAATATTTTCAAATAACAGGTATGGGAGAAAGGTAGTCTTTGAACAATTACCAGGTATGTAAGACTAACAAAATAGGAGATGGTCAACAAATCTACAGTCCACTAATTCAACAGCTTTCTTACATTCACAAAATAGAAAATAATCTTTATAAAGGATAGTTAAATTATTAAAACTAAAAACCAATTTTAATCGAAATGACATGATTGTTACAAGTGTTACAACTGTAACAAATCTGAATAATGATCACGTCCACAAAAGCCACTAATATAGAGTTGAAATTAAATTGTAGGTAACTAATGTCAAATAGAGGATGATTAAGTCAAGGAAGAATGTAAAAAAAAAAACGAGGTAATTCGGGAGCAGTTAATAGACTCTTACATAATTTGCCATTACAAGGAATTATTGCCAAACTTCCAACCGACTTTGGCAACTTCATATAAAAGCGGATACTGTTTATTAGTCGAGTGGTCGCAAGCGCAACTGTTTTAAGCATGGGGTCCAGGGATCCATTCTCCGGTCGGGCAAACTGATATTGGATCAGGACTTTCTCAGTAGCAGTTTGGAGTCTGGATATGTGCCCGGTTGATGTCAATAGGCCCGCCCCCACCGCCCGCCGCGTGCTTAGTTAAGTTAATTTTCTCGTAATAACGAGAAAATTAACTTAACTGACTTTGTATAAAAGTGCGTAAATACCATGTGTGAGTCAAGCGGGAAGTAAATCGACGGGTCAGAGAAAGAGTTATAAACAAAACACTTTGGTATCAATCTGCCTAGCCTTTTCCCAACTATGTTGGGGTCGTGTTCCAGTCTAACCGGATGCCGCTGAGTTCCAGTATGTTACATGGAGCGGCTGCCTATCTGACCTCCACAACCCATTAACTGGGTAATACGATGCCATTTGGTGTTGTCATACTTGCGGGCTTTTGACGACTCGTAACGACTGTCAAAGATCCATAAATAACAACCTGGGATCAACGGCTTAACATCCTTTCCAAGGCACGGAGGAGTCGTATGAAAAGATGGTCACCCATCCACGGACCAACCTCGTCAAGCGTAGCTTAACTTGATGGATTGACACGTGCTGCTGTTATTACTTAGCCACGAGCTCTTCCAAACAAAGCACCCGTTTTTTACTACGAGTAGGTACCGGTCTGCAAAGTGATGACGAACTAACTTTAAAAAAAAAATGCTAGTCTGTGGAAATATGACATATTTAACATATAAAAACAAAATCGCTTTAAAAATAATACATTGTATTATTTTTAAAGCGATTTTGTTTTTAACAGTACGAACTAAATTACTCGTAAAAGGGCTATACATTTTAGTTACTGTCTTTAAATGAAATAATTATGTAAGTATCTAGGTTTAAAAACAATTGTTCAAACATTGGCGGCACGCTCCGTTTACACCATAGATATAAGAAAGTATATTTCTATGGTTTACACTGTGCCAACATTCTTATTGCCCAAAATATTCATCTGTGCTCAAAGGCATGTTGTATGAATCCATCTTACAAACAAGTGCATCTGAATAATAGTATATTGTAATTAAATATATTTGATTATTAATACGAGCAGTGGTGGCCGAGTGGTATCAACCCCGAATTACGAGTTATCAGGTCGTCGGTTCGAACCCAAGCAGGCGCTTTACTTTGTGTAATTTATTTTATCAACACTGCTTTCAAAACGGTGTAGGAAAACATCGTGAGGAAACCGGCATGTCCTAGAACTGAAAATTCAAAGACATGTGATATTCACAAACCCGCACTGGGCCCGCGTGGTGGATTACGGCCCACTCCCTCTCACAGAGAGGAGGACTGGGTCCCAGCAGTAGGAATATTATAGGCTGATTGTGAAAACGAAATGTTAACTTTAAAAAAGGGAGGGGAAGAAATAGCGCATCAAAAAATTCGTCCGTATCGCTGTCAATAGGAAAAGTGCCCAAAAGGCTGGCAGCATTGCCACTGCAATGCTGATATTTTGGCTTAGACATAGGCCAGGTCTTTGGTCACTTAAAGAGTCGGCCAACCGCTGGGCGATGTCTGGCAATTTGACCACTAGTTTTTTTTTTTAAGCTAGGTTTATTACCAGTTCCCTCACTTTACATAAATTTTGTGTACAGTATTAAGGCTTGTGCAGACCAGCGCGACTTGTCGCGCGACGCGACACGAACAATACAATTTCTAAGAAAACTTCACAGTATAACAATAACCGGTGTCGCGTCGCGCGACAGGTCGCGCTGGTCTGCACAAGCCTTTATGAGATTGTTTAAAAAAGCGTATGAATTCATCTCTCGACCAACAAGGGATCCACACAGACTTGTATTAAAGGATAATCCTAAGTCAGCCAAGTATCCTAAAAGCTGCCTTGTGATGTGTGTACGTATTTACAATAAAATACCAAAAGAACTAAAATTATTAAATAATCATAACTCAATTAAAAACAAACTATACAAATGGCTGAATGGACATAATTTTTATGACATTAATGATTTCTTTAACTTGAAAATATAAAATGTACAGGTATTAATGAAAATGTTTGTGATGTATGATATGAATGACTATTATTGTATTTCCAATTAATCTGCGACATTCTATAGCTCACCTTTAACTCGTTATTAATAATTATTATTTTGCATACAATTGATACAATATTCTATATAGCTAAACATGTGGACATTATATGAAAACCAGATTGTAACAACTTTATACCATGTTTAAAGCAAATAAAGACTCATCTTATCTTTATTTATAAGTATAAAAATTATGTATTAGGCATGTTGAAACTTTTTATTACTATCCGCCACTTTTGTCCCTAAAAGTTCTTTAGAAAACCATTGTCAGAAGCATCTGTCTGGCATGAATCCCGAAATGGATTTTATTGGCGCAGCCGAGTGGCACATACCATTATTTTCACTTTTTTATATGTATTTTGTTTCACGAACTGTGTCCAAATAAACGTTATTCTTTTTTTTTTCATTCTAAATGGATGTTATTGCTTGTTTCAGTCGTCGGAGGATCGGTTCGCTGGCTACAAGGGAGTCAGGGATATCACCATCAAGAAGGTGAGAACAGTTTTATTTACATTCCATTGTCATCACATTTACATTAAAATTGTATGCTTACAATAGTACGCTTCTCTAAATGTGGAAATATCATTCCGGTTTCTGAAATTTTCAAAATAAGATAGTAACTCACCTACTCAAATCTCTTGGCTTGAGTGAGGATGTCTGCTAACAAAGAAAAAATGGTGCTTTAGACTTTTCATCTTTTGCACGGTTGAAACTGCAAGCACAATCTAGACTCGGTAGCCATAAGCATTTAAGTCAAAATATTTTAAGATTGATTTAAGTGGCTAGGGCTTCCGAGTCAAGAACAATTATTCTATATACATTGGCACAATTACCAAAAGGCCAGTCTTACCAAAGGGTTACCCAGTAACTGGGTTGTAGATTGTGGAAGTCAGACAGGCAGTCGATACATGTAAAATACTGGTATTCAGCTGCATCCGGTTAGACTGGAAGCTGACCCCCAACGCAGTTGGAAAAAGGATAGGTAGATTAATGATAACACAAGTAAGGAATTTCTGGAGCAAGTAGTCCCATCAACATATATAGACATGTTTTAACATACGAGTACAGTACCTAAATAGTAGGTAGGTAGTTACTAATTCCAAGCTGCCATGATTGTAGGTACTTACTGATTCCATGCTGCTATGGCATATGGCCTGACCAAGATTATATCTGGACTTTAAAAGAGACTGTGACCTTTGAGTTTGTTTCGGCCTTTCTTCTCAGAGTAGTCAGATAGGAAACGCCGAAGTCATCTAGCAAATAATATTTTTTAATATGACGTGTAAAAGTGATTATATTTACAGAATACACAATTTCATTTCATTACTCTAAGGCAGCCATCTTGTTCTAAACCTTGGGCTACCGAGCTCTGCTTGGGTGAAAATACGGAGAAAACAAATTTTCCCAGAAATGAGACATAGCTAGATCAATTTTCCGCCCCCGTAATCCGCTATATTGCAACTTTCATCGAAATCGCTAGAGCAGTTTTCGAGAACGTGATAACAAATACAAATATTCCTAATTTAATAGTATAGGATACATACTATACATAAACTCACGCATTCTTCCCGTGGAGGGGTTAGCAGAAACTACGTAGTTGCTTCGTTTCCGTTCATACATCAGGCCATCGTACAAGCACGCCGGTTGTTCTAATATACCAATCTGAAATGTTCCAGGGTCCATCCGGTCTCGGCATCATGATCATCGAGGGCCGTCACACGGAGGCGGGCCGAGGTATCTTCGTGTCAGATCTTCAGGAAGGCAGTGCGGCAGAACAGGTTAGTAGTTACTCTTGACTCCTGTGTTGTTTGATTTACACCCTAAGGGTAAGGTATTAAGGTCCAATGTAGCGATACAGTCATGTCTGACAAAGCTCCTAAAATCTCCTAAATCGATAAACTATAATTATCCTGTATCAATAATGATGTTAAATGTTATTGTAAACAGCTTTTATCATGAGACCAATTCGGCAAACAAATCCAAACCTATCCAAACAAATTAAATTGCTAAATTATCCGTCCGTGTTTACATTACAAGGCATTCAGAATGCAGGAAGTATCCTAATGAATGTAGCTACCTAATTGTTTCTACAATGTGGAGAAGTCGATACGACAGTAACTTAAACTTCCCCGTTGCCCCTGCGCCTGATTTCTCTCCATTCGTGTCGGATTGTCGTCCCATCAGACTATGAGAGTGAGGAAAAAGAGAGTGCTCCTGTGTCTGCGCACACACTTGTGCACTATAATGTCTCCCGCGCCGAAAGCTGGTCTCACCGGTGGAAATTCGGTCTGGAGGACTATACAGACTATGCAGGGACATCGACGCGAAAACTGTAACCATGGTTTCAGTTTCAGTACTTGATTCTGAACCACCCTGCGTTGAAATTTTTCGTCGGTTATTTAAAAAAAAAACAGCTGTTCCGTACATTTTGACCGCGTAGGTATTGCACTTTTCAATGAGCTAGCAGATAAAAAAAAAACAGGGGTTCAGAATCATGTACTGAATCCATGGTAAAAGTTTTCGCGTCGATGTCCGTGACACCCTGTATAATTTAAACTTCGTATATCTAATGACCATAAGTGAAGGCCGCAAGAATCCGCTGGATAGGCTGGGAAGCACAGAACCGGTAGAAGTGGCGATGCTTGGGGGAGGCCTATATCCAGCAGTGGACGTCTTTCGGCTGAAAAGATGATGATGATCATGGTAATGACGTTCCTAGTCTGCATATAACAATTCAATCAAAAATATCCAACAGTTTAGTCACTGTAGCCAGTCGATTTGATTGTCAAAACCTCATAACTTTTTAGTTTGTTTGAAAAAATCATTTTTAAATTCAATGTCTCCGAAACGATGAATGGCAATTATCAATTTTTATGTGATTGATACACATATTAAGCGCAAATTGATAGTCTACCAAATGCAATTGAAGCGTTTGGTCGTTTAGGGGATCCTTTATGATTTACTAGCTTGTGCCCGCAGCTTCGCCCGCGTATATATATATATATATATATATGTTAATGAAGGTTACAAACTATCTGTGTACCAAATCTCATCCAAATCCGTTCAGCCGTTATTGCGTGATTGAGTAACAAACATCCAAACTCAAACTCAAAACTCAACTCAAACTCAAAGCATTTATTTCAAATAAACCAATTACAGGCACTTTTGAATTGTCAAGGGGTCGGTCAGTCAGAAATATGAAGCTAGAAACACACAAACATACAAACTTTCACATGTGTAATATAGTAAGAAGTAGGATTAGCTAATTTCAAAATATTCCTATGCACTAGTATTGCCAGTACCTACTTTCATTTATTGTCATATCGTTTCTTCCACATTGTATTAAGAACTCTCTGGAGTGGACGTCTTTCGGCTAAAATGATGATGATCTGGAGTTCACATAATTTATCTTCACGGGACAAGTACCTACCTAATTAGATACATGTTTCCTAAACCACATTATAACAATAGTTTACAAAAAACCTATACCTTTTGAAATCACAAATAATAAATAATGCCTACAGGTAAATGGGTAAAATTTGAAATAAACCGTGACTAACTTGAATATTATATCCACATATAAACATTGATATTCAACATTACAATGACATTGTTTTATTGTTTTATTTTTAACTGATGAGGTTGTTCTATAACTTTTCCGTAACCGTTAAAATTACTTTGAAAGGACTTTACCCTTTTCTAGTACCTATGGATTAGGAATTGCCTATTCTGAAAAGTCTCACCAGTAAAACTTAGTTGAAGTAAGCTTGAAGTGATGCGTCAACAGTTTCAATCCCTAGCATCAAGTGAAATGACATATTCTCACTTCGAGGGCACTTCACCAATTTTCACGTTGAGATTTTTACGGACAAAAACTGTGTCTCGTCTTATATTCTGTCCCTTGCGCCCGCGAAGATTTGGACCTTTTTTTAAATAGTCGTAAATCATCGACTACCGTTCCACAGCGACCCATGGCTTAACTACGCACGAGTACTTAGCTTCGCCGCAGATTAAAATAGTACAGATGGTGCACTCCGCAAAATCATTTAAATAAAAAGCAACTCTTGCTACGACACAATAAAGTACAATTCAGGTCGCACAGCGCTAATCACCTACAGTTATATTCACCTAGAAGTTGCCTCTCTTTCTATCGTGTAACTCTTCTGTCTCTGACTACGTTACGCCCACTGAATTCGACAAGTCGAGCCCGCCGCGTACCAACTCGTAGCTTCATACCTAAAATGCGGAGTGACTATCTGTATTCATCTGTGGCTTCGCTTTGTATTAAATGTAGGTGGGATCGTGTACTGTGAATCGCAGTCTCGTTAGGCACGGATATGAGTCTGGCAAAGAAATGAACCGCGCAGCTAACGTGGCTAACCTTTTCGTGCATATCATAAGTAGCAGTGGACGGTCGACTTTATATAAGATATTTGGACAACATATCCGATTTCGATAAAAGTTACAAAATAGGGGTTTACGGGGGCGAAAAATCAATCTAGCTGGGTTTAATTACTGGGAAAATTCGTTTTCTTTATTTTCACCCGAGCAGAGATCAGTCGACCAGGTACTTATCATTACAATGTGTTTTTTTTTTTGTTTTCAGGGAGGACTGCAGATTGGCGACATGCTGTTAGCAGTAAATAGAGACTCCTTACTAAACTGCAGTTATGATGCAGTAAGTATTAAATGTTTTACTGTAAAACTTATGGCTGCACTAAATTGAATTTAAAAGAGTTATTCACCAAACCATAGATGAACCAAATTGGTGTCTGCTGACCGAATTAGTGTGTAATTAACATTTTTCATTAAGGCGAAAGTGTCAAGATAGCCCGCGAAATTAAAATTTTCTTACGTTTTTTGCAATTTGCAGGTCAGTTTTAGGTTGTATGTGGATCTAAATATGATTCGCGGCCGTATCAAATATTTATTTATAGAATTATAATCATAAAAATATTCAATACAACTCTCTTAGTTCATGTAGGTAATCCTATTTATTGATTATTTCATGAAATCATATTTTTTTTGGATTATGCTAACTATGGAGTTGTATTGTTGATTCTAATGATTATAAATTAATTAATATAATTCTGCAAAGCCATATTTGTTACGGTTGCGAATTATAAATACAACCTGACATTGACCAGAAAATTACAAAAACGAAAGACAATTAGAATTTCGCGGGCTACTTTAGCGCATCCCCCTTAATATAAGAACTGAAGATAGGTTAATGAATTATAAGGTCAAAGAGAGAATTGCTTTATCCAAAACTCTCGACAAACAGAATATCATTGCTACATGTTATAGACCGCTTTCACACGTAGGCGACTTTAGCAGCGCGACAAAATTTCATATAGCTTACAGATAGAAGCAACTTTCGCTCCTATTGACCCTAAGTTGCCTTTTACAGCACGTATCAGAGCTAAAATCTGTCTTAGTCAATAAAAATGCGCATGATAACCAGAGCCCATTACTTTTCACTAGTTAATCAGTCTACTTTGTCTTTCCAGGCGGCAGCGAAGCTCAAGCAGACAGAAGGCGTGGTGGTCCTCACAGTGTGTACTCCGAACCTGAAGGAACCAGGAGACGAGTCCACCGCCACCACACCCGGCACTCCAGGTGCTGGTCAGTTATCTATTAGTAACTATTTTAAGGTCGATGTTTATGAAAGTTATAGTATTTCTATCTCACAAAGCGACGCGCGCTTTACTTGTGCTTACCAAGTGTACAGTCACGAGCACTAATATGTGTACAGTTAGCAACTTTTAAAAGTGATTTTCTCCAAGTTTGTTGATTGTAATTTTATGTTGTTACGAACGTAGTATTTTGGAACCTTTACTATTATGAAATAGGTCTTATCTCAAAGTTGCAGTCATTATTCAACGAGAAAAACATACATATTAGCGCTCGTGACTGTACACCTGTGAATTGAATGAAAGCGCAGCAGCTGTCGGTCCTGTCCGAGACAATAGCGAAGTCGGAAGTGTGTGTGTGTACTACCTACTCGTCTTGAAAGTAGTCTCTTATGTTTGATGAGGAAGTAAAGTTTATGTTTGGTATTGTGGGAAACCTGTGCTTCCTGTCTGAACAAAAGTGACTACCGCAGGCGCCGGTGCTTTCTTAAAAGTGGATAACGATCCCACAATAACGGCTGTCCAAAATACAGAGCGTTTTTTGACACCTTAATGTCAAACGCTGGTAAACAAAAATCAGATTTTGAAAAATGAAAAATATGTCACTTATAAGCCTGGATGTAATGTCACCGAAGGGGCGCCCATAAATATGAATATTGGTCGTATCTACCGAGTTCTCTAGAGAAACCTACAAAAAAAGGAAGCTCAACTAATAGATATTTTCATAAATTGAATTCTTCTTATTCCCAGGCGGTCCGTCAGCTCCCGGCGGCGCATCCCGTCCAGCGAGCAGGAATGCCAATGAAGCCCTCGCAGCCAGCAGACCGCAGACACCACGACCTACACCCTCACCTGTAAAAGGTATGTAGACTTTATCACAATCGAGCAAGGTTTGTTTTCCCTCGCCGCTAACAGGCTGTAGACCGATTTCTCAGTAGCGGTTTGTATTGCTGGGGAGTTTGTTGCGCCACTTCTTCCCAGCTAAAGCACCAGATGTGTTGAACGGCAGGCGTTTATCATGTCATTTTGACATTAAAAAAGTGCTGATTCTCAGTGATGATTGATGATTTTGTTAGGTCATGTAATAAATTTTTATTCTTTACTTATTCCCAGTGGAACCACCTCCGGACCCTGCAACAGCACCAGTGGCTCCTAACGTGGACACTGTCATAGAGATCAACTCCGCCAACGAAGTGCTGGGAGTACTGCTGCTGGGAGGCAGCGATACGTTGATCAATGTGAGTACTATGCCTTAATATACCAGCACTCTATGTAATTGCGTAACACAATTTCAATCACAATCCTAGGTTTTGAAGGAAACTCCTTATCCATCGCTTCATTGGTTTAAAAAATTCGTCAGTTCAACAAAGCAATGAACGTGGATGAACTGTCAAAAGGAAAGACATTGCAGTCGCTTACCTTTAATGTACTCGTACATCGCGGCCATCTGGTTAAATTAGCCAGCTAATTGAACGCCTAGGCCATTCATTCAACGCCGAAAATTCCATTAAAATAGCTAAAGGACAACTAGCCAAGTAATTGAGCGCAACGTTTAACCAGATGGCTGAATGTCGTGTAGTCATTCAGTTAAACTGGGTGAAATGTGTTAGGTTAGGTTAGAACTGTGCCCAACCGCGCGTGAACCGAGCGAGCGCTATTTCCAATTTGCTTGCAGATTTTTTTTACTATAAGAATCACTTGACTGAGTCTTGGTCTGTTATCTTCATAGGGCTGACTTTCAATACGCCAAGTTGTTAAATGTTGAATGATTCTAGTTCAATTAACTATCGGCCTAGGCATCCAATTGGCTGACAAATTTAACCAGATGGCTGCAACATGTACATGTTACGCATTTCCCCTCTGGAGTGTTAACAGTACAACAAGCACCTGCTGAACCAAAAACTATTCTCAAGCTAATTCATTTGGACCGTTATCATGACTTCAGACTGTTCCATACCTATTAACACTGTTATTTAAAGATATTGTAAAAGCCAATTATTTTTTAAAGAGTAACTGTGGAGTTACCGGCTCTTCTCCATAGGAAATTACCAATTGGAACCGTGCACCTAGCTTCTGACGTTTCATAAGTGCCCATGTAGGTTTATATGAAATAAAATATTTTGATTTTGATTTTAATATTATCAGAGTTCTACCTACCGTGACTCCTGCTGTAGAAAAAGTTGTATCTTCTTCTAAAGTTTACTAAGTACTTTTAAATTCTGTTATATCAGTTGCATTGAATACCCTTGCAACAATAGTATTCGAGCTTTACCAACTTAAGCCAAGCTGTAATTTCTTAACGCGCTTCATAATATTTCTCTTGCAGGGAGCTGCAGCAATAATCCTAGATGTATACAACAACGGCGCGATCGCGAAGGACGGTCGGCTGAAGCCCGGAGACCAGATCCTCGAGTGCAACGGCATCACCATCACCAAGGAGATGGCACACGAAAGAGTCTGTCTTACCATCAAGCAAAAAACTGCTAAGGTACGTAATACATTACCTAATATTATTTTATCATCTCACATTTCTACCTCAGCATGAGAAAATATTGAGGGTATTGAAATAAGCTTGCATAATACTAAGGAGGTAACGGAGGCGGATCCGAAGGTGAAAAAAAAAGATGATTAAAACATTCTACTAAAGAAAAAATCAACCTATTGGTAATCAAAATTTTGAAGGGGCAGACTACATACATCACAATAACTGTTTTGCGGCTTTGTCCTCTTCTAAGTGATGACTTAGTCGTTCATAAATTAAACCAGCCCCTCCAAACAGTTGCTCACTTAATACTGAACCACGGTGATAGCGGTGGCGGTGACATGGAAGTAAAAACTTGAAACTTTGACATATCTCGTTTAGTTATAGCCAATTTTCTTTAATAGACTTTTAAAACTTGCGGAGGCAGAGGTATAATTTCTTGCGGATGTTTCGCTTTTGCGGAGACGGAGGCGAGGTTCCATTAAAACCATACTCGGTACTCTACTCTAGGTGGTTATTTGAGATTAATTAAGACTTCCAGAATGAATTGTTGTTACAGGTATGATGTTTTCCTTCACTAGTACTTTTATATTTGCCTTATCTTTTGATAACTATTTTGAGGCAGTCTTTCAGTCTATCCAAATGCAACCAAAGGTTTTGTGTTCATAAAGTAACTGTCCCTCTGCTGCTGTACTGTAGTTGTCTTTTTTATATGAATGTGTTTCTGTTCTTTTCTCTTTTTCTCTGTGACATGTTTTGAATTTGGAAACTTGATTACTAGATTGGGACCTTTACTTCTTTTTCGGCCGTGGTCTCATGTTACTTGGGGTCGTTGAATTTGAATAATGCAAATCACGTAAATTCGATTGCCTCGAATTTGCGTAAACCTCTATCTACCAAACAGCGACGTAACTTTACACGCATCTTTTCCAGCTAAAACTGACAGTGCACCGACCAGAGCCGCTAAAGTACGAAGAGATAGAGATCGACCTGAGCCGCAAGGCGGGCAAGGCGCTCGGACTCACCTGCGTCGCGCCCGTCGCCGCGCCCGGCGTCTATATAGGACAACTTGTGAGTATTAATAACACAACATCACGCCTGTATGCCTCAAAGGGTAAGGCAGAGGTGTACCTAATAGTACACCCACATTTCGCTAGTTATGTTGAAGTCCTATATAAGAAGGGGTTACTGAGAAATTCCTGATGGAATAACCCAATAACACTTTGCCCGACCTGGAAACCGAAACCAGGACGTCATGCTCAGCAGTAGCGCTTGCGACCATTAGGCCAACGAGACAGTCACATACAGTATTGTTTTTGTTTTTAATTCTTGAGGGTTACTAAAACCTCTAAAAGCAGATCAACATTAGACAAACGGTGGATTATCAGTCACGCGATTTTAAACCATGACCTGTACAACTACATAACCGACGCCTTGATTTGCCCTTCACGTCAACTGTCTTCCAAATGATAATCGTAGGTGAAAGACAGATCTTTACAATTGAGGGACATGTACACTACTGGCAAACTGATTAGTGAGCACAGGTAAGCAGATAGAAGGATGATGCTGGCTGTCTTTTTGGTGTAATTCCTGGTCGAGATCCAGTGGCAATACGGGTGGATTTCTAATTTATAACCAATAGCGTGCTAGAAGGCGCAACGTCAACGACCGCTGAAAAGGTTAATGTTAGAAAAATCCATTGGATGTGAGAAACACAGGATTGGTTGGTTGTGGCGAAGTTTGGGGAAGCCTATAATGACCAGCAGTGTACGTCTTTCGGCTGGATCATGAGAAGTCAATTAAATTGACTACATTGCATTTTGTTATGCTGTTTTAGTTAGCTAAAATCCTAAGATATTTCCTTGGATTTTAAAAGGATAGAATGTTTGAGGTTATCTTAAGCGTACATCCAAAAGGGTGCTTTTTGTCTTAATTCTGTATATTTTCATTCCAGCTTCCGGGCACCCCTGCAGACATGGACGGTCGCATCCAGAGAGGCGACTTCCTGATGGCAGTGGATGGCAAGGACGTATCGTCAGCAGACCTCCTGGGTTGCGCCACCGCCCTTAAACTATGCGCCAACAAAGCGACCATTAAGGTCAAGCGGTTCAAGACAGTTAGGTAAATGTAGCGTAGAAGAAGTTTTGGTGTCACCGTTTTTCGGGTGGAAAGACCAAAATTCTAAGGACTATAAATGTGATGAATAGTTTACTGACTATAAAAGTGTTGTTTTCTTAATCGCTTAAGTAATTGAAGATAATACGGAAGATAAAGGAGTTGTAAATATGAATCTGGTAAAAAAGGGAATATTTGAAGATCATGGTAGGAAAGCCATAAAACTGAGGATTTAATCATCGAGGGAGGATGCGTTAGACCGAGCCAAGGAGAAGATGCATCGAAAGCTTTATAGAAAAGGATGAGAATCAAATGCATTTTATAATAATAATTTTTATTTCAAGACCAAGGACCGATGGCCCTTTGTCAAAACTTGTGTGTCACTTGTTATTCATATTTTTAGAGACAGACAACTTATTAATGTCGTTGATAGCGTTACTACTTTTCACTATAACGTCACTTTCGATGATTATATTTGCTGAAGAAAGAGATTACTCGAAATAATTATATAGCTACTTACTCGAATATAACATACTTACTTAAACACTGACAGGTATAATACTTTAACTTAGTGAACTGTGACACCAAAACTAGTTTATCTAGTATAGGTTCGATAGTTTGCAGACCAAAAAACTATTATTAAATTATTTATTGAAAAACTTCCACCCAAAAATATGCATTTTTTTGTCAAAGGTGCTTCGAAGGACCAAAAAAAAGCTGGTCCTTCGGGATCGATTTGCTGGTACACTATGCCTTACGGTGAATGTTTTTGATCTGCAAATATATCGGTAAATAATTTAGAATAAAATCTAGGCCAAATATAATAATACTTACCTGGGTATTCTGTAGTTAACATCGGGTGTTGACAAGTGATTAGACAATAAATTACACTCATTCGATACATTCGTTGCGATAAACCGATTGCAAAAATAAATAAAGGCTCGTTTTAATAAATAATTTTAATTTGGGAGTTTTCACTTAACCCGGTGCAATTTGAGAGTCTCTTGAATAGTTTAGAAAGATGATGATAATATTTCGACAGCTACAAAGGAGCATATTCACGGTAAAAAAAAATGTAGTCGTTATTAATTCATACAATGACTTACCTACTAATGACTTTACGTGTGACTTACTGAATTGCTTTACGTAAAAAAAAGTATCGTGAATTTGCTCCCTATTTCCATAATGGCGTTGAAAGTAGAATCTTATTGCTCTCGACGCCATATTGGAAATAACTGATTAATACTGGCGTTTACCAATAATTTATTATATATATATTTATACGTCAATTTTTTTTTTTTTATATGTTTTTCCGAAGAATATAAATGTAATTATATTTTGTATAATTGTTTAGTGCATCCATAAAGTTTAGATCAAAAATAATTTAAAAATTTTGTTTTGTTTAGTCTAAGATGTTTTGAGATTTAGTTTATTTGCTAAGGCCGACAAAACCCTTGGTTTGTAGCTTAGAAAATGCCTCAGTATTTTAGATTTGCAGTTTTTAAGTACATCTTAATTCAGTACAAGAAAGTAGATTGTAGGAGTATTAAATAGGAGGAAAAGTTAGCGTTCGTATTTTTTTTGCGAACATTAGAAAGCATAAATGCATAATCATTCTTTAATATTCCCTCTGCTGAGACACAGGCTTCCTCTGCTCTCTTCGAGAGAAAAGAGGAGAGACTGTAATTTACCACACAGGGCCCAGTGCGGGTTGGTAGATGTCACATGTCATCAAATATGCGGTTCTAAGACAGGCAAACAAACGTTTTATTTCTATTATTGAATGAGAATAAATTTTTGTCATTTTACATATTGTTGTTGCTGAATTAGTACATTTATAATGTTGAGTTATCAATAGAAAATAAAGATAGCGATATTTCCATATTACAAAATTAATAAAAAATAACAATACCTAAAAATCGAATATTTACCTTTTATTTTATTTTCATCAACACTATAAGTGCCACGTATCGCAATAATTACGGAACACACCTAACTATACACATTATTAATAATTAATAATAATAAAAGTACACTTATGCTCGTTTTCACTAACACTAGACGACACCTAAATAAATGCCTATTGTTTATGAAAACGGGAATAAAATCTAGTCGTATGCATTAGATGTCGTCTAAGTTGCCTTTTAGCGTAGGCTTCTCCACTATCATCGCTAGAAGCTAGTGTCCTACATAGTACTTTAAGTACCGAAATATCACTATAAGGTGACGCATTTAGCACCAAGAAAATAAAGCTCTTGTCACACTCTGCGAACGCTAAGCGAGGCGCTATAGGCATACGAAAGCAATTTTTTGTGCTAAATATACAGCGTGTTTCATAAAAATACATTTTGGTCGACATTGAAGCTTTTTATGGGACAGCTGATAATTTTTTCGAGATTACAATATTGGTCCCATGGAGAAAGTTGTTCAGCTTGATGGTCTGTACCACACCCTTAAATATAACCACAGCTTTCTGATACAGGTTGTATTTATTAAAAATGGTGGCAGAGCTGTTTGTTGCGCTCTTTGTTTGCCAAGGGCTTTAATACACGTCATACAGAAGGCAGGACAGTTTCCATCAGTTGTTTGACTGAATTTGAAGGATAAAGCCAATATACTGTCAATTAAGTAGAAGGTACGTAAAGATCACAGGAGACTTAGGAAACATTAATAATGAAACAAGACATTTTATTTCCTCATTAGTTTAGCGTAAGGTCCCGGGCAAAGTGTTATTGGGTTTTTCCATATGGAATTTCTCAGTAGCAGCCCGGAATCTGGATTAGTGCCCGTTTGAAGGCAACAGGCTCGCCCCCTATTACATGGAACTTTGGAAAATGTGGGTGTACTATAGGTACACCTCTGCTTTGCCCTTCGGGGAATACAGGCGTGATGTTATGTTATGTAGATTTTAGTTAAGACCATTTCGTACAGTGGTGGTACCTACCTATTTTGACTTTGTGACCAGCCTCATGTATGACGTGAATTTTCTTAAAATAAAATAATTAACTTTAACGATCTATGTACACAATTACTCTTCATTGAAATGTAACTTTAGAGGGATTTTCCCTCGGATTGTATAATTATTTAAAGCCCTAAAAGTTAGTTCCATTTCGATGTAAGGGTAAAATAACATTTTTAGAACACCGTCCCACAACATCTATGAAACAAAATGGTTTAAAAGAATAATGAAGAAACAAACTAAACTTAATTTTAATTTAAAAAACTTTAGGTATCAAGCAAATTATGTATAAAATAAAAAAATTGGTGACGGTGTTCAAAACTAAACCTAATTATGTAAAAAAATACTATTACGTAACTATTCAAACTTCGCTGATAGCTAATTTATAAACAAAATTTATGAAAAAGCAAAACTTGCTACTTTTAATATAAATTTAAATTTAAAATAATGCATTTAAATAATGAATGGATTGCGTAGCATAATTCTAAAACATTGTAAAGTGTATAAAGTCTTTTCCCTTTTAATAACTACATATTTAGAAAAAAAGTACTGTTAGCCTTAAAATAGTCGATTCTTCATTACGGTTCTAGTACGCCAGGACCAAATACCATTTTAAAAAAGTGTGTATGTGTCAGCTTCGACGCACGACTGGAGTTTACTCCGTTATGCGTTTATTTACCCTCTTTGCCTATAGGCAATATATTGCCAATAGGCAAAGAGGGTAAATAAACGCATCTCTTGAAAAAAAAAATTTGGACTTAGTTGGCAAAGTTTGCAGCATCTTACAGCATTTTATGGTACCTTTTTGAAGTACATTTACTGTTGAGTAACTACTAAAATTAATATCTTGTGTACAAAATAAGCAATAGATGTCGAACTTACTCATTTGGTCCTTTGATACTAGAACCATTTAGGTTCTTGTAGTACGGCCTCACTAGTAGCTAAATCTTGTATAAATAGCATAATTTATATTTTTTAAAGGTTTTCAAAATTAACACAAAACTGTGCCACGACAAAATGTTACATTTTAGACGGTAAAATATAACCAAAATAAAAGTTATGTTTTTTACATATTAAGTATGCTTGTTTTTTTAACAAAATTTTGTCAACAAAATTTTGTAATTCATAATTTAAAATTATTGAAAAAAAATAGGATCTGGTAAAAACGATAAAAAAAATGTTTTACATGCGAATGACACATGGCAACACTGAGCAAGTAAACATTCGCCTGTATAAAAATTGTTTAAATAATATTATTAAGTTATTATATGTGGACGAAAATACAGAAGTCCAGTACATAAAGTGAATATACAGTGTTGTGATTGTTATCTTCAATGAGAACCTGGTGGATTTCAAATAAACAGATATTCCTTATAGTGCAGTAAGGACCCTTGAAAATTACTGTTTATCGAGTTGCACCTAAAACTGTGAGTTAACCACCCTTTAAAGGCTACGGCCAACAAACGTAGATACATTTTGCTGCGATTTGTGTGTCTCAAAACTTTATTAATTAACTAAAAACCAACTGATAACAAATATTTGTGTTTCGAATCCGTTAACAGTTGAATCACAAAACCACAAAAACGGAATAACGCCATCTTTTATCATAAGCAGGTAGTAAAAAGTTCAACTGCTTGACCGACGAAGCAATTATTAATTGTTGCCAGTGCTAAATCTCGGTTGTCTAGTCCAACAACGAAACATTATTGACACTTTTTAACCTGTGATTATTACTCATCTGTGTGGCTCGAAAAACATTACCAGAGATATCACGAAGTTCATCTGTCATGGAAAACATTACTTTTAGAAACAAAATCAGAAGAAATAAATCTGAATGCGATCTATCTACAATAACCATGGATCGCACATTGCTCAGCTCAACGTTATCCGAAGTATCTGATACGGAGGTACTGGATCTGTCGACAAAAAGTATGCCTACAAGCGCCGGCTTTAGCCTGGCTGACTTTCGGCATTTAAACCAACAGGTTAAAGATCTTGGTTTGGAACTGACTACTGCGCACGAAGAAATAGCAAATCTGAACCACGAATGCAACAGTCTTAAGCAGAAATTAGAGGACAACAACAAGCAAATTCATCTCCTGAAAAGAGTGTCAAGTGAATGCGTAACAGTGACCCCAGTTTTCACACCATTCACACCACAAAACAAGGTTTCAACGCCTCTGCTAAAGAAACTGACGAACGTTAAGATTCGCTTATCCCGGGGCCAAATTAATCACTCTGGTAGAATAACAGCTCATACTGAAACACCTAAAACTCATACTAACAGTATTCCACAAAGGTTAGTCAGCCAAATGTCGGATAATATCAGAACAGACATATTAACAAATAACTGCAACAATACCGAGTATCTGATTAAGAATCTACCTAGCCCATCGACTTGGACCTTGCCTACTATAGTTGGAAGCGACTGTGAACAAAAAAGGTTGAAGCCTAAAACCATAACTGAAGTAGACAACAATAAAGAAAATAATGACAATAACAAGAGAAAAATGATTTACATCATTGGTGACGAACAAGCTCAAAATCTTGTAGAAAGCATGCTTGAAAGTAGGCAAGGTAAATGGAATGACGAATATGGAATCTTTGGAATGGTAAAATCATCTGCCACTAGCTGTGAAATACTAAAAACGTGTGAAAATATGTCAAAAAATATCACAAACAGAGACATTGTTATATTGTGTTTTGGTTTAGGTGACAAGAATGTATACAAATATGTTTCGAATTTAAGTAATATGTTATACATATTTCGAAAGCAAAAGGTTTTCATAACAAATGTACAATACAACCCATATCTCAATGAATACATGCTTAATAGACAGTTGTATCTGATTGTAAAAAATTATAAGAACTGTAAATTAATTCAACTGAATGACAGAAAGATTTTTCTGAATAACATGAATGAATTTACGACCATGCTAAGTTATAGGCTTAATTTAGAAATAGATTCTATGACGTATAATAACCAATTCTTGACTTTTTCCAATAAAACTAAATACCTACTACAGCCAGGTGTTTGCATTGAAAATAAGCCGTCCATAACCCAAATGCCAGAAAAAAATAAGAAGGGTTGCATTCTTTACTATTTCAAACCTAAAAACTTAATGCAACGTATTGACAATCCACAAATACTATTTAAGAAAGGTACTATCCCATTTTTATTCAATAAAATGAAAATTACTAGTCAGGCAAACATAAAAGAACCTTTCCTTCAATCAAAGACACCATTTTTTCGTACCTCACAGTAAGTCCAGTCTGATACTGTTTCATCAAAACATTGCAGGTATTTTTAATAAGATAGACGAAATAACGGTGGCACTTAATGAATTCTCTCTGAATTCTAAGGAAATTGACATCATTTGTTTAAGTGAGTCATTTATTAAAAGCAAATCAGAATCACTTCTAAAGATTCCAGGTTACAAACTCGTCGCTTCATACTGTCGAGATACTAAACGAGGTGGGACATGCATTCTCATTAGGAATGAGATGACATGCGTTAAATTAGATAAGTTTATAAATGACATTGCATGTAATTTTAATTTTGAATGTACCGGAATAGAATTAACAATTAATAAAATTATCATTATTTGTATTTATAGGACACCAAACAGCAATCCAAAAGTTTTTCTAGAAAAATTGGAAAAATTACTAATTAGAGTCACAAAGAAATCAAAGAAGGTAATTATTTGTGGTGATTGGAACTTAGACACAATAAAACCAAATAAAAGTTGCCAAGAACTCTTAGGGTTATTAAAAAATTTCAATATTGAATTGCATATAACAACACCAACACGGAAACAATCCTGTTTGGATTTATTTGCTAGTAATATCAAACAAGCGAAAGGTGAAGTTCATCACCTGGCGCTATCTGATCATGAGACAGGGCAGACCCTGACAGTGACAACTAATAAACCTAAATCTGTAATAAGTTGGTTTGAGTACAAAAGGGACTATCATGAAGAAAACATAAAAAAGTTTTGTGACTGTATTTCTGCCCTTTCATTCTCAGACATGTATCATGTGGATAATTTGGAAGATGCATTTCAGGTATTTCATGAGACATTACAACTGTTCTATAAACTATGTTTTCCCATACGAAAGTTAAAAAGGTCATACGGAAAAAATAATACTCTGTGGTTGACTAAAGGTTTAAAAAAGTCATGTGTAAGGAAACGTTATTTACATTTAAAAAGTATTCATAATAAAACAAGCAAAAATAGATTAACAAAAAAGTATAAAAAATATAGCGACATACTTAAACGTTGTATTAACAAATCTCAACAAATACACAACAAAAAATATATTCAGAATATGAAAAACAAGTGCAAGGCTACATGGGATATTATCAATAAAAAAGTTGGTGAGACACAAAAAAGTAATGACATAAAACAAATAGTGTTAAATACCAACAACATCACTGACCCTCAAACCATTTGTGATATGTTTAACGAATACTACATACAATTGACAAATAATAATAAATTTACGTACAAAATTGACGCTATCAATAGAACTCTGGACATCAATCACAATAATACAATATTCCTAAATCCTACCGATCATATAGAAGTGTTCAGGGTAATCCAAAACCTAAAAAATACTGCGTCAGTCGGGTTTGACGAAATAAGTACCAAAATTATAAAAGTTTGTGCTAACCACTTATGCAAACCGTTGAGCTACTTAATTAACATATCGTTTTCAGAAGGCATGTTTCCAAGCGCATTAAAAAACTCAATAGTCAAACCGATATTTAAGAATGGTGATAAATCTGACATGACGAACTACAGACCGATAACATTAATTCCTATAATATCGAAAATATTTGAGAAGACAATATTAAAAAGACTATATGACTTTGTGGACAAGTATAATTTGCTGAGGCGGGAACAATTTGGATTCAGGAAAAATAGCACCACCTCTTTAGCTTGTTTTAATTTAATAAAAATAATAACTGAGGCAATGAATGACAACATACCTATAGTTGCTATTTTTCTGGACATGAGTAAAGCCTTTGATTTCGTTGATCATAAGCTATTACTAAGCAAATTGGATAAATATGGAATAAGGGGCAAAACAAATGACTGGCTTAAATCTTACCTAAGTGATAGGCGGCAATGTGTCCAAATATCAAAAGTCATTGATGGAAACAAAGTAGAATATAAATCTAATTTTAAAACGAATGCAGTAGGAGTACCCCAGGGCAGCGTAGTGGGATCGTTTTTATTTTTACTATATATTAATGACCTTCCCAATGCAACACGCCACGAAACTATCTTATTTGCTGACGATACGACACTTATAATAAAAGGTAATGACAAAAATAAATTGAAACTAGAAATTAATGAAGCAATCAAAGACATAATAATTTGGCTTAATAACAACAATTTAAAAATCAATATAAATAAAACAAAAATAATTCAATTTCAAACTTATAAATCAAACTTTCAGACTCTTTGCATAAAATATGAAGACAGTATCCTAGAACAAGTAGTAAAGACAAAATTCTTGGGGATAATAGTGGACCAAAACTGTAACTGGAAATCGCACATCAATTACGTATGCGATAAGCTAGACAAATTCGTATACGCAATAAAACGCCTACGATCAACAGTGTCCGTAGACGCAGCAGTCACTGCATATCACGGATACGTATCGTCTGTACTATCATATGGTCTGATACTATGGGGCAACTCAGTTGAAGTTTTAATGGCATTTCGGGTACAAAAAAAGTGTGTTAGGGCAATATCTGGCGTCTGGTTTTTGGACAGCTGTAAACCGTTATTTAAAAGACTTCACATATTACCTTTACCC
Source organism: Agrochola macilenta (assembly GCA_916701695.1). NCBI lineage: Eukaryota > Metazoa > Arthropoda > Insecta > Lepidoptera > Noctuidae > Agrochola > Agrochola macilenta. The sequence continues at coordinate 18,298,088 of OU753576.1, forward strand.
TGCATGTACATCAAAGCACTATGTATGCTAGTAAAACAATATCCGCACTATTTTCGCATGCAATCAGAAGTCAGTCACAAAAAGGCTGCTGCTAGAAATAGGTATAAACACGAATTAAATGTACCTCAATGTAGATTACAAATTTTTAGGAGGAATGTGTATGTAAATGCCATTCAGGTGTATAACAAGTTACCTAATTCACTTAAAGAACTTCCTATCCCCATGTTCAAGAAAAAGCTGACAAGCTGGCTATTGGATAATTGCTTTTATGACATTGACGAATATATGGAATATTTTAAAAATCCAAGATGACATGGACTTCATTTTGACATTTTATTGTAACGATTACCTAATTATAAAAATACTAATTCATTGGACTTATTGTAAATCACAAATCTTAAAATTAATATTGTACTTAGTTTAAGAACGACAACTGAATATTTGTACACCATATACTTTGTGGTAGAATGTATAGAACTAACAAAAATACTAACACCATACTATGTAAAACTACAGTCTCACAAATAAATGAAATGAAATGAAATGAATAAAATAGGAATCTCCTTTTTGTGAAAATATTATAAGTTCAACTTAAGATGCTTCCGGGCGTTCCAATTTTAACCTCATTTACAAGGTATTTTCAAATCTAGCCTCCTTTTATTTATTTTTTGTGGTTACTCCGAAATAAGTACCAGAGCAGACGTTCTATTCTGTAAACATCTGACCCACCATCTAATTCCACCTGATGCTAGGATTGTTACTACTGACAGCTCATTTCACTTAACATTTTCACGGTGAGATTTTTACAGATTAGGTCAGCAAGTGTGAAATTGGGACGTTTTTTAGGCAATCCTACCGTGTTAATGCTATTTACATAATTATACCAATCTAAATAGTATTCCCTTAGATTTAAGTAGAAATTTGTGATCTTCATTATTATAAATAATATAAACTCCTTACAATTATTGTAAATGATCTAACTTTAGAGTAATGTAACTAACTCTTTTCAGTACTTATTTAGTAAAGTATACCCTTTTTCCCTGTCGTCTAAGATTCGCCTTGATAAAGTAATTTTAAAATCTATTGTAATGAAGTTTAGGTGTATATTAGAATAGTTTCAGTTTTACTAGACGCGTTCTACTGTAGGGTCTTAAGATTTTAATAATGTTTTATTGTTGGAGTTTACATAATAATATAATATAAACGGAAATTGTATGAGATAGTGATACTGTAATAAAACGTGCGCTTTTTTACACAATTGTTTTATTTTCTTTATTTATTCTTTCAACATCTACCTAGCCTTTTCCCAACTATATTGGGGTCGGCTTCCAGTCTTACCAGATGCAGCTGAATACCAGTATTTTACATGGAGCGACTGCACCCTGCTAACTGACCTTCACAACCCAGTAACTGGGTAATATGAAACCCCTTGGTAAAACTGGTTATCACACTTTCGGGCTTCTGACGACCCGTAACGACTGGCAAAGATCCACGAATAACAGCCGGGACCAATGGCTTAAATCGTGCATTCCGAGACTCGGAGGAGTCTCGGTGCATAAATATGGTCACCCATCCAGGAACCGACCGCGGCAAGCGTAGGTTGACCTGATCGATTGACCCGTGCGGTTGTTAATACTTAGCCACTTAGCATTATTCTGTCTGACTAGAAAACCAGCCTAGATCCACCTGTGAAAGGGAAGAGGACAAGCAAATTAAAAAGATTCCAAGTATCTTCATATATTCACTTTATTTGGGAACTTTAAAACTTAACAGTAAGTATGTACAGGGTTAAGTATTACGTTATTATTAACAATGAATATTATGCAGATCTAAGTTGATAATTTGTTCAAAAATCTATGTCTTAGAGGCGAAACACATCAAGTTAAGTACTTTTAATTAAGCAAGTTCCATATATTTTTATTGGTCCAATGGAAAACCTCAGGTTTTTAAGATTTGGGCATAACACAGATAATACTGGAAGACTGTCAGCCTATATTAAAATATATTCCATCTTTTCTGGCAAAGACAAATACAGTCTCGAATTTAGTTTTGTACCGACGAAACCAAACTTAAGCATACGCTAAGGTAGCCCGCGTAATTCAAATTATCTTACGTTTTTCGCAATTTACAGGTCAGTGTCGGTTCCGTGTTGAAAAAAATATGATTCGCGATCGTATCAAACATGTATTCACAGAATAATAATCATTAGAATCATCAATATAATACTCTAAGTTAGAATATTGACCTCAAATGCCATGATTTCATAAAATAGATCATTCAATGGGGAGTAATTTGAACTTAGAGAGGGACTTGTATTGATGATTTTAATAGTTGTATAAGTCTAGAACTAAACCAATGTTTCCCAACAGTAAGTGATTCGCCTTAATAATGTGATGCAATGACTAGACAATAAAATTAAGTACTAATAATTAAATAATAAGTAGGATCATAAGATTAACTTAAGTCTAACAATAATTAATTTAAATCACAAATTGTTCTGAACAACAATTATTATTTTGTTATTTTGGTAATTTGCTTAGAATTGTAGTAAAAGAAAGTTTGAAACGCGTCACTGGTAAAAGATATATGTAGAACGAGTAAAGAATATTGAAATAAAGAACAATCCAAAAAATGGTCCTTTAGGAGGAAACGCGGTCACGTGGTTGCTGGCCTTCATTCCATCTATCTAATTACGTAACATATTTTCGTAAACGATTACGACTAATCTGTTTCATTTTGAAAGTTCAACAACATTAATTGCGTTATTTACATGATTGAGCAGATATATTTTTCGAACTTATGAAGCAATGGATGAACAATTTGTTTCAAAACGATTCAGATTCTGATTGATCGTGTATTACGCAATTAGGGTACATACTAAAGTAATCCTCTATTTTCTCCCTCATTTTATGTGTGTTACGCAATGGCGTAACACACATAAAATGTCAATTGATCGCAATGGGTTTCATTTTGACAGATCACCCACGTTCATGGCGCTATTTACGTTGTTCAGCAGACGAATATTTCAAACCTATGAAGTCAAAGTCAAAGTCAAGTCATTCATTTCAAATAGGCCCTTGCAAGGCACTTTTGAACGTCAAAAATTACAAAAAAATTGAATTGATTCTAGTCGCCCTAGAAGCAATGGATTAGCCATATCCTTCAAAACTCTCGGATGGTGTTTGAAAGTGTGTTACGCAATTAGGGTGATGGTTAATGATAGGTATTAGATCAAATATATTTTATACGATATATTGTAGGTATCTGCTGCTACGCCGTTTTGTTTTTTGGCGTATTTATAATACCGATAGTTTTTTTTTCTCTACAATTAATTTAACTTCTTTCGGGATAATTGTTTTCGCTCTTTCCAGAAGATTTAAGGTATTAGAAAATATTGAAAGGACAATAGTTTAAAGACTAAGGTAAATTGCGATTATATAGACCTTGAGCAAAATACTACAACATACATAATTATAATTTTTGTTCTTGGAGTTAATTTAAAGTCACTCTATCCAAGTCAATAAACTTAAGAAGTCAAAATAATTTACTAGACTTTACTAGATGACAAATAAACTAAACGAAATATAAACTGTCTCGTGAGTAGCATATCGTAGCTTCCGTAAAATTTTCAAGTGTTATGGCGGCTTAAGTTTATTTTTATTTTTTATTACCCTAAACCTCTTCTATTTTAACATTTAGGTACACAACCTTTCAAGAACCTGCTTCAAGGCCAAAAATGTGTCTTCATCCGTTTTTGAATAAAATGGCAACAGACATACACACAACCTTCAATAATTCGTCTAAAAATAGTCACAAGAAAATCTTACAAAGGCAGTTTTAAAATTAATTTACAATTTTTCATTAGAACTTTTCTTAATAACTAATGGCTTTAATCTACTGCGAAGCTTTACCAGTCGCTTGCTTACTTTACCAGAAGAATTTGTCATTGGGTTCCTCAAATCAGGCATCGACTTGCTTTCGTGGACCGGTAACGGTTCCGTTGATTTGGAAGCAGTTCCGTAGTACCTTGGCATACTGAAATCTTCTTGGTACATCATTGCTGACTGCTGTTTTATACTCTGTAAGCTCGTATCTCCTTTGTATTCCGCCAACGATGGAACCTCAGCAAAGAATCTTGGTAGATTATTACTCTTTATTATCGGAGTGTCAGGCATTTGACTCAGTTTTAATTCTTCCGTGGCTAACATTACTCCAACCATTGATTTGCTTTTGACTAACGGCGGCTTTTCTGGTGCGAAATGTTCCGGAATATTCAAGAACGATGCACTTCGGTGGGGTACTCTTGATAATACCTTGTTTAATTTGTTCGGATCTATGTTCTTCAAACTATCGACCCTGCTTAGCATTGGTCTCGATAATTTTCCGCTGCTGTCAACTCTATCCAAAGTCTTAGAGCTATTACTTCTCGGGAACTCATTATCTGCTCTTATCCTTAGAATTCCTTTCACACTCTCGACTCTTGGTAAAGAGAAGGCAGATGGTAAAGCCATAGAAGAAATTGGGTCATACTGGTAAATAGGACTGAGAGTTGTGATCTTAGTTTCATCTTTAATAGTAATCGTACTGGGTTTAATAACGTCTTGTTTCTTAACTGCTACGTTCATTGTCAGACCTTCCTCGGTATCCTGGCTTTGTCGATCACCGTCCTCTTCTTCGTCAATCTTGAACATGTCGTGGTTAGCAAGAAGTTCATCTTTGAACATAATTTCGAAGTCAGTGACTGGTGAATTGATCTCGTCTTCAAAATAAACCTTGGTCCTGTTTGGCCTGTCCGATAGATAATCGGGTTCGGATTTGGTCTCCAGCTCGTCGAGTGAGTCCGTGCTCGCCGTTTTAGCTTTTAATTCGTGGTCATCTCTAAATATTAGAGATTTTGAGAATACCTGAAAATGAGAAGAGAAAATGTTAGTGTTGATTACTAGAAATTCACTTTAGTTTAATAGCTAGTAAATTGTTATGAACCTTGAACTTAATTCACAGATGACGGACTTCACGTAGCAAGTGTCAGGTGTCGGTGTCATGAGTGTCAGCTGGTGTCAGTATTGTGAATGTCAGGTGTCGTGAGTGCTAGGTGTCGTCAGTGTCAAGTGTCGGTATCGTGAGAGTCATGTGTCGGTGTCGGTGCCGGTATCACGAGATGCAAGTTTTGGTGTCGCAAGTGTCAGCGGTCAGTGTCGCTAGGGTCAAGTGTGGGTGTAGGTGTCGCATGTGCCAGATGCCGTGAGTGTCAAGTGTCAATGTCGTAAGTGTCAAGTGTCAGTGTCGCGAGAGCCAAGTGTTGGTATCGTGAGTGTCAGGTGTCGGTGTCGTTACTTGCAGGTCACTTGAGTTATCTGTAATCTTACACCAGATTCTCACCTCATAAAGCTTGTCAGCATGCAAGGGCACCTCGTTGACCTCTCTGCCGGTGATGGCTCGCGGAGGCAGGTGGTTGTTGTTGACCGGTTGTTCGGTAACTACGCTCTCGAGGCTGGCTCCATTGTTGACGTAGCCATTCGTGTGGGCTGCATCTTCTTCTAGTCTGGAAGGAGATATAAGGGAAATATAAGTAGAGAGATTTCAGTGATGTTGATGAAATCTAAACAAAAGGTTGTTATAGCCGCGAATACTGCAAGGTTGTTGAGATGGGTGGCCGTTTTTATTACAACCATCCTCTGCGCTACGGAAGTCAGGTGCAAAAATTACCTAACCATTTTCCCGAGTTTCGAAATTGTGAGTCTATATTAAGCGTTTGTACGTAGGTACAAAAAGTAGTGTCAGTTGACAGTTGGATCTACAAATCTACCATCAGCACCAGTGTGTGTAAACAGTTTGGAATGAGCGGCACATTTTCTCCAACAACTTCATACGTGAGACTATAGATAATATCTATAAAATGTATCATCTTCAGTAACTCACAAGTCACGACCATGACAAATACATAATTTACAACTGAAGTAGATGTTAGCATAACAACTGACTATCAAGATCGTTGCGTGTTTAAACGTGTGCGCACGGATTGGCGCGGTCTGTGACTACGGGGACAAATAGAAGAAATCTGTATGTAAGTAAATAGTTGTTAATGAAAAATGTATGTTTATTGTAAATGTGCGTTTTTATATTTTTTTACGTGACCATAATATCGTGGTCGTCCACGTAAAATGTATGGAAGTACATGCACGGTATATCGTGGACGAAGAGGACATGTCCAAAAATGGTTTTTTATTTTTCAATAACTCTAACTAGGCTAAGTTACATATATTTCAAAAACTAGTGGTTCTAATTACATCATACATTTTTAAAGACTCCAATTTTGAGAAAAATCGTTTCTTATTTTAGTGTGAATTTACTCCTAAAACGAACAAACCTTTCTAATTATCTAGGATACTAAAATGACCACACCCCAAAAAAAAATTAAACTTGTCAAAATTTACACTTTCTACTGTCATTACTGTCAATCGATTGACAGTAGTGACAGTACCATGTGTCAATGTATGTCATATTTGACATATTCAAATAATTAACTGATCAAAATTGACACATGCACTGTCTATTGATTAAGTAATGACAGTACCATAAGTCAATTTATATCATATAAAACAGATGAATAGAATCATATGTCAATTAAGACATTGTCAAAGTGTGTGGGAGATTTTATTTGAGGTGCCATCAACAAATAAAATATATTATGTACTAACATTAAATAGTTTATAATTTATCTTATAAATGGAGGGGTCTAAAAATATTATTTCAGTGGTTCCTAGTTCCAGGAGATAGTATAGTAGTTTGATGCTGGTTAGATTTTTCTCGGAATAAAAAACCAACGTCCCTATAAAAAGCGGACATCTCCTTTAAAAGCCTCTTAATATATCTCCATACATTTTAGTTCCTTGTGTTATTGCGATAGAATAATTTCATAAAAAAAAACATCGTTATTTGTTTTAACGAGACACGGTTGTTCCGTTTCACTTGTACGAATTGTGAAAACTGTTTTAATTTCATGAAAGTTCTACTGGAATTGAATGCACGAATGTCTTGCTGTCGAGAATTTCGTGTATTCGCTTTTACACAAATTTCCTCGATGATCGTTTTCGTGAAGTATTTTCAAATCACTTGTACGAGTGTCTCGTATAGTCGACCTCGTAATTTCTTGACGACCCTAAGGTTGAATGTCACTCGCACATCACAAAACGACAGGAATTTGTCCATGAGACAACTAGAAATGGAAAAGCAATAACGAGGTCGATTATACTTTACCTATAACTAACTTTTGACCCCGGCTTCGCTTGCGTACATGTCAGAAAATATCCATAAAAAAGTACCCTTATGTGCTAATCCAGGTAAACAATTTAATGTATTAATTTCAGAAAACAGTGTTTTCATAATTATAACATTAAAGCCTCATGCAGACTAGCCCGAAGGCACGGCCGCGACACCGGTAATTGCTCTACCGTGAGGTTTTCTTAGAATCGCGTCGCGCCAGTCTGCACGAAGGTTAAAGTTCCCAGTCGGCATGATTTTGGTGTCCGTACGGCGAGCGCTACTTCCAAGTTAGATTTCAATAAACAACTGCCGCTTTAAATCAGTGCCTTATCTTCACAGTCACAATCTTTCAAAATATACCTAATTCATCGCCATTAGACAATGTTTACTCAATTTTGTACTAAAATTATTCACAAGCAAGTGAAATGGAATACAGATGATATCCATAATCCATATTGTAATAATATTTCATATCTGCATGTACCTACTCTTATCACTAGTGTGACAGCTATACGACTGTTGACGTTGGTTTTACATGGTTTTCCTCTTCAAACAAGCACTTACAATGATTTATAATACAATGCTACAGTTTACAATGCTATTTACATATCTTTTACTTAGGAACATGTTTTACATGTCAATCAAGCACGACGGTAGACACTTTCCGAGTAGGTAGAAATCCAGCAGGTATTGCGTAACACACTTCAAATTGCAATTGATAGCAATGTCTTTCACTTTGACAGTTCAGACAAGTATATTGTGTTATTTATGGAGCAATGGATTAGAAATTTCCTCCAAAACACTCGAATTTTGATAGAAAGTGTGTGTGTCTTTTATATACACAATTAGAGCGCAGATCTTATCAATTTACACAGCCAGAGATAGGTGCAAACCTATGACTGGATATAATATGGGCGTCTGTACAGATAACCGGCGGCCGAGGTTTCAGCCGTATTCGTCATCTATATATACTATAAATAATAAATACAATTGAGCTGTCTGTTTTTACTAAATGCATATGAAAGTGTATATACCTACGGTACTTATAACAAAACAACATTCTTTTTTAAATTTGTCTGTCTGTTTGTTCCGGCTAATCTCCGGAACGGCGATTTTAACGGGACTTTGAGAGAGCTGATGTTATAAGGAGTAACTTAGGCAAATTTTATTTTAGAAAAAGAATTAGGATCTATAAATTAGGAATATTATAATAATTATTAAATCATTTTTAAAACGTGGTGATGGCACTGAAGCGGAGCCCTAACTGAATGGTTGGCGAGAGACGGTAGAAGGAGCGTTGGCAGATCGACGGCCAGGTGGGTGGACAACCTACAGAACATCGCGTAGAAGACCTGGAGGACACATGCACATACCAGGGAAGCATGATACAGAAGGGAGGAGGCCAATTCTCAGCAGCGAGTCGAACAAGGCTGCTGATGGTGACGATGATACCCTTAAAACCTGAACTGAATTCTTGGCACCAGAAATAATACCTATTAGTGTGTGGTCGTTGGTACTTCCTCGGACGATTTCTTCAAAAGTAGATATCACTTACTAATTATGAACATGACTGTGACTTCTCCCAATACGTTGGAGTCGGCTTCCAGTCCAACCGGATGCAGTATTTTACTGCATACCAGTATTTTACTGCCTATCTGATGTCCACAATCCAGTTAATGGGTAATACGATACCCCTGGGTAAGACCGGTTGTCAGACTTTTTGGGCTTCTAACTACCCATAACAACTGTGATTGTAATTTCTCATATTAAGTATTATTCATTATTTCTATTACGGGATTTTAATATGATTATTAGCAAAACCACATTTGATGTAAGTAGATGCGTGGAAGATGTCGTGTTTGTATCAATTATATTTTAATGGATCCAACGTGACTGCAAGTTAGATTGTATGATGTGATTCGATAGACATAATACCTACATTTAACGTTAGCAACAACTAAGAGGCACACAAGATGTAGGTATATACAATGTGTAACTGAATTAATAAAATAGATGTATGAAATACATGAAAAACAATAAGAATATGTAGTCCGCTTGTCTGGACCAAACTCAAAATCAAAGCATCTATTTCAATTAAACGATTTACAGGCACTTTTGAATTGTTGGTCAGTTAGTCAGAAATTTGAAGCTAGTTGCACATTCCAAAACGTAGATCTTTATGGAGAAGAACGGGTAAGAAACTCCAAGGACGCTCCTTTAAATATAGAAAATTACAAAATCATGGGTACATTATTCTTGTTATAGAGAAGTCTATGTGAGAACAATGTACAAAAAATAATCAAAACAATTCAAAATATAAGATTAAGAATAAGCCCTGGCAGATAAGAGATGACCAGTCACAACTGACGGCGCCCGTTCACGAACATGGCGCGTGGATCAGCACCATCAAGCTGAACCATTTTGTAGGGAACCGAATGATCCAACGCACTCGCCATCATCAGCGAGATATTAAAGTTAGCATGACCCGACGTGACATCAGTTACTTGTCTTGCCTTTAGTGTCTGTGGTCCTCTATAACATTTTTGTTACAAGTAAAGAGACGCAGACGTGACGAGACGATGACTGATTTCTACAAAAATAAAGTAAAAATCAGGATGAAAACTGTTTTGTGGTAGTCAGCTAACGGCAAATGGAGAATTTGATTAACTATTCTTAATGCTCAGCGGACAAGTCACAGATTCTAGAGTCACGTCGCGCCTGTCTGCTAGACCCTTAACACGAACCGATGAGCAACCTAAGCCTGCAACTCGCTTTTGTAACTGTAATCAATGAGTTAATTCATGCAAGTAATGATGACGCAGAAAACTAACATTATTATTATCCTCAAATAAATTATAAGAGATACACGTGTTTTCACGAGTAATGTTTATTAGTCAACTAAGATTTATTGTTATTGGTTGGTTTAGTGGTTGCAAGCGCTACTGGTAAGCATGAGGTGCTTCCTGGGTTCAATTCCCGAGCAAAATTGGGTTTTTATAACAAGAATTTCTCAGTGGCAGCCCGGAGTCTGGATTTGTGCCCGGTTAATGGCAATAGGCTCGCTCCCTATTACATGAAAAACATAACTGAAATGAGGGTGTACTATAGGTACACCTCTGCCTAACCCTTCGGGGAACACAGGCGTGATGGTATGTTTATGTTTCATATTAAACTATAATCGACTACCTGCGCCCCCTGGTTTCACCCGCATAAGTCTCGATCCCGTCGGAATATCCGAATAAAAAGTATCCTAATCCAGGTGAGGAGGAGCTCGTGGCTAAGTAATAACAGCCGCATGGATCGACCCATCAGGTTAAGCTACGCTTGCCACGGTTGGTCCGTGGATGGGTGACCATCTTTACATACCGAAACTCCTCCGTGCCTCGGAAAGCACGTTAAGCCGTTGGTCCCGGCTCTCATTCGTGGATCTTTGACAGTCGTTAAGAGTCGTCAGAAGCCTGAAAGTCAGACACCAGTCTTACCAAGGGGTTTCGTACTAGCCAGTTACTGGGTTGTAGTGGTCAGATAGGCAGTCGCTCCATGTAAAATACTGGTATTCAGCTGCATCCGGTTAGACTGGAAGCCGACCCCAACATAGTTGGGTTTTCCCGGGCTAGGCAGATTAATTGATGTCCTACTCCAGGTCATGATCTACCCATGTGCCAAATTTCAACCAAATCTGTTTAGCCGTTTTAGCGTGAAAGCGTCACAAACAAACAAATTCACTTTCGCATGCGTACAGTTGTGTATTATGTATTTATAGTATTAGATTGTTATGGGTACTGGGTTCTAAGACAACATAAAATTCTAAGCTAAGCTAACAGATTTTACATACAGATAATACATAATTAGACTTTGTACTAGTAGTAATTTAGATTCAGTCAATCTAAATTCTAAGACATACTTAAATCTGCTGTTACCGATCTTTAAGGCAAAAAAATCCACATCACACTGGGTGGAAAAATTACAGGGTCTCAAAAGATATCAGTATAAATATTTATCCTTTAAAAATAAATACTAAATAAACAACGTAAATTCCTCGCTATATTAATAGTTTGTTCTAGCTTCTGTTTAAGTCCGTGTGTTTGTTTTGTTATCAGACGAGAGACAAATGATTTATTGTTGGAAACTGAATCATCGTTTTCATCATGTGAGCGTTTTTTTTTTGAAGATTTTCATGACTTACAGTCACGATTTTCATGACTTACAGTCACGATTTTCATGACTTACAGTCAGTCAGACCGTTTCCTGTAAGGAATCTGAATCACAAAAACCAATAAATCAAAGTCAAAGTCAAATAATTGATTTCAATTAAGCACATGAAAGGCAACCTTTTAGCGTGAAAATTTACAAAAAAAACCGGCCTAGTGCGTGTCGGACCACGCACAATTAAGGTTTCCGTAGTTGGGATGAATAAAATTTATCCCAAGAACAAACTTAACATTGTAGTTGAAAAGCATGTTCCCCCATACATTCCAACTGTAAATGTAAGTTTCTACGCACAATATTGAGTGATTTACCATGTTATTTTAAGACAATAGACTTCATATGGGTTTTCCTGTAATCTATAAGCAAAGAACTATTCTCTGTATTTTTTTCAAAATTTTCGGATCAGTTGTTTCGGAGATAAGGGGGAGGAATGGTAAATTTTCATCTATTTTCTTAAATATCTATGAAAGTGTTTATTTTAAAATGATTAAAAAAAATTGTAGTTGAAATCCTCTCAATGAGCCCTTTCATTTGCTATGTGACACGGTACAGTTCGCAAAACGTTTTTTTAATTTTTCTTATTTGCCCCCCAAAACTGACTCCCATATTCAAAATTCATTTATTTATGTTACACGTCCGTGTTTGGGTCACAGAAATACATATGTGTACCAAATTTCAACTTAATCGGTCAATTAGATTCGGAGCAAATTGACTGTGACAGACGGACAGACAGACACACGAGTGATCCTATAAGGGTTCCGTTTTTTCCTTTTGAGGTACGGAACCCTAAAAAATAAAAGATTTTAGTTTCCCCTTCCAAACGGTAGTTTTCGTATGGAGAAGAATGGGCATGAAACTCCACCGTTACTCTTTTATATTTTTTTACAATATTGTGTATATGTCACAGGTTTTTCATAAAATTATGTTTTTGATCAAAAACCTAGGTTTTTGATGAAAAACCGGAAGATGATACATTTTAAACTTCTTCTTGTCAAAATCACGGGTTTGCTTTGTTTTATGACTCATAAAACAAAGCAAACCCGTGATTGTGACAAGAACTTTATCATAAACCCGTTTGGGTTTATGATAAAGTTCTTGTCACAATCATAGTTTAGGTTTTTGATCAAAAATCTGAACTAGTCTGGATTGTTACAGATTTATGATGAAATTGAGTTTAAATTGTGTCATCTTCCGGTTTTTCATCAAAAACCTAGGTTTTTGATGAAAAACCTAATTTTATGAAAAACCTGCGACATATACATTAATTACGAGTATATTTGAAGAAGATGCACCTAGAATAAAATTACTGTACCACAATAGGTAAAGAGAATTAAAAATGAAGCAATGATGGATCAACTAATTATGCGATAGATACATGCTGAATGAGGTTAGAGAATCTATTTTACCACTAAACCACGATGTACATTTTTTTTTTTTTTTTTTGGGTTGGAAATCTTCAAATGACTCCTTCCGCTCTGGGCAGAGCGAGAGGCAGTGTCAGACTTTTACTGACTAAAACCCACCCGTGTTCCTTCCGTTGCCTATGTGCTGGGGCCGCGATATCCCTTTCAGACAAACCCGCGACCCCAGCAGGCATTGGTCCTTCCGGACCCCGTCAGTTGTTGCTGACATTCCTTTGAGGCGCACGTGGAACACAACGCGCCGTCGACCCGGGCCTGGTCCTTATCGGACGGCGAGCTGCCCATCGCTCACTGTCCGCAGGCCCGCGCCTACGGTGGCCGGAAGTCAGCTTGTGACTCCCGACGCCCGGGGCGTCTCCTGCGGCGACTAGGGGCGCGAGGGCGTGCAGCTTGAATCTCCCACCACGATGTGACAGTTTAGTAATGTGACTGTGACCAAACTGCCACGTTAGGTACATTGTGACTGCTACAAGTGGAGGTCGACTTTTTGGCTCAGCAGTGTAAGTGTTAAACTAGATGTTCGTGGCTAAATTAAAACAGCCGTATGGGCAATCGAAGGTTAAGCTACGCTTGCTGCCGACAGGTTCGTGGAGATCAGTCCGTGCCTCGGAAAGCACGTTAAGCCCGGTCCCGGCTGTCATTCATCAGCTCGTGTCATCTTTGACAGCTTTTACGGTTAGTAAGCCCAAAAGTCTGACGACCAGTCTAACCAAAGGGTATTGTGGTACCCAGTAACTGGACTGTGGAGGTGTGATAAGCACTCCCTTCGTGTAAAATACTGGTATTTAGCTGCATCCGGTTAGACCGGAAGCCGACCCCGACATAGTTGGGAAAAGCCAGGTAGATTGAGTGAGTGTAGACAAAAACGATTCATTTTCACACAGAATTTACAAGAATGTTAGAATCAAATATTATTGTACATTCGATTTTACAAGAAAGTTAGAATCAAATATTATTGTACATTCGATTTTACAAGAAAGTTAGAATCAAATATTAGTGTACATTCGATTTTCAACCCTCGACAGTAGGGAGTAATCTCCGGAACTACCAGTCGGATTTGAAAAAGTATTTTTGCATTGGATGGCCCTATTCTTGAGGAACGTATTAGGCTCGCGGATGAAGTCGCAGGCAGAAGCTAGTCCTATAATAAATGGAGTATATTGTTAGTGAAAACTGGCATAGTTATATGCTAATACATCGTGATGTTCCTTTTCATCTGAAGGATATCAAGGTCGCTAACAGTCAATGTCCATTCAGTCATCATCTGTGTTATCAGTGATCGCTATCGTTCATCTAATCGCGACAACACGACGCATGACGTCTTAAAATTTTCAGTGTTTAAGTACTTATCAATGCATCGAATCGTGAACATCGTGGGGAAAAGATGAGAGATGATAATCTTCGTTTTGATGAATACATATTGTTCATAACAACTTGATATTTTGGCAATGGCAAACATTTACCGGTACTTATTGTGTATAAAACCTAAAGAATCACATCTAATGAACCTACAGAAACCAGTAAGTTGACGTTGTTGTTGAGAAGCATAAAGCGACATATTGGGTCTCAAATTCATCATCATCATCATTTCAGTCGAAAGACGTCCACTGCTGAACATAGGCCTCCCCCAAGCACCGACACTTCGACCGGTTCTGTGTTTCCCGCATCCAGCGGATTCCTGCGGCTTTTACAAGGTCATCGGTCCACCTCGTGGTAGGTCTTTCAACGCTACGTCTGCCGATACGCGGCCGCCACTCCAGAACCTTTCGGCCCCAATGTGCCCTGCCCATTGCCATTTAAGTTTGGCAATTCTCAAAGTCTCAAATTAAAATAAGGAAATATTCCGCTCTGGAGCGACATGAGCTCAGCTGGTGCAATTATTCTGCCAACAAGGTTGATCAAATGGGATACTACACACCAAAGACCGGCTGACTTGCAACGTTCTGAAGCTGCCGAGCTAACCCACGCTTGGTGTGTAAACACCCTAACGGGTAACTTACATTATTTTAAAGGTAGGTAAATGCTTGAAACTTACTTGTAGGTCGCGATCTTCTTGTCGAAACAGAATCTCTCCTCGCAGCAGTTCCAGTACATTGTCTCCAGACAGCTGTGGACAAGAGGACAACATTATTATTGCTAGCTTTATGGTAGGTTAAGACACCACGACCACTACCAGTTCTTACACGTTTTATAAAAGTCCTAAGTTCTGAAAGGTTCTGACTCGCAAAACACCGTTCGTGGTTTTAATGTAACTTTGTTTTTGATTGTTTTTTATTTATGTTTAATGTGTTTTTAGTTTTGTGATTTCCTGTGCGAGTCTCAATAAATACTTTTTCTTTCTTTTCTTTTCTTTCTAAAAATATATTGGGGTAAGTTCGGCGCTGGGATAAGACCGTACGAATAAAATTACTGGCTAATTTGGCAATATTTTTTAATGCTGACAATATTGTGTTCTGAGCCATTTTATTGTATCTATATATCTATCAATTTAGCCCGTACTATCCCACTGCTGGGCAAAGGGCTCCATTATAATCTGACGGGAAAAAAAAATAACCTTCTGAATAAAAATGTTATAAATAAGGTCTTGTTCACGCGCCGACCTTAAAACCCACCATACTTTAATTCAAGTAGGCATTCTATTAGGTACCTATCTGTTTAGCTGCTAATAATGCAAATGGTAAACGAAAACATGAGCTAAATAAATATAAATATTATCATGATTCTCCTGCCTTTATCTGGGTCGGTGACAGCTCGGCCCGAGTCATCGCAACCCGAATAATAATACCACGTCGTCAAAACGCCAAAAAACTGGTAGCGTAATCTTAAAATATTGAAGATTTTTTAATATTTATTGATAGTATTCATTTATTAATTTTTATGAATAATAAATGTAACAAATATTAATATTTTAAATGAAATTGAATGCTATGAACTTGTTCTGCAATTTATACTGTTTTTACTTCAGAATCTACTACAAAAAAAAAAACACTACTAAAATCGCAGAAATCGCCTTGTTGTTTTACATTTGTTCTAGACTTGGGGTCGGTACAACATTTCTTCTTCTTCGATACTTCTATATTACTTTTCACCTCGTTAGTCACCTCTCTTGCCATAAATCATCTTTAAACGCTAGCAAATAATAGTTATCAACGCTAGATCCTAATCTATTATAAGAAGTAGCCTTTGCTCTGCATTGAGGCAATTACAGGGCTGATCTATGATTTATTAAGTATCAAAAGTAACATATACATCACGCCTGTTTTCCCCGAAGGAGGTGTGTACCTACATAGTACAACCACCATGTCGCCACAGTACAATAAGTATTTGTTTTATTTGCCTTCTACACCGCCATACGTAACTGTATCACAATTACTATAACAGTATCTTACGCATAATTTGTTTTTAGATGTAGGTAATACCAGTAACCTTTTCTGACTATAACACGTCATGAAATGACATTGATAACTATCATTATTCTCCTGCCCTTGTCCAAATATATTAGTGGTCGACGCAACATATATTTTTCTTCCACACTTCTCTATCAGTCGTCATCTCGTTAGGCACCCCCTTTCCAGCCATATCATCTTCCACACAGTCCATCCATCGTTTCTTTGGTCTTCCCCTACTCTTATAGCCATCCACATTCATAATCAAAACTTTCCTCACGACACTTTCCTCATTCCTCCGCATCACACACCCGTACCGTGACACATTGATAACTATCTGATACATTAATATCACTGTGATTCATTACCAAAACTTCATCGAATTTGACTCACCTGTTTACGAATTAAGGTTACACAAACTGACACTAACAATTGATATTTCGCTAAATTGTTGATAACATAAATTTTTTATATGGTCATTATGTTTAAAGACGCGACTTTTCCGTGTTGCCGTGACAAGAGAACTGAATCTCAAACAATAAAAAAAAAACACAACAGGCAAATATACATAGTTGACAGTTCTTGGTAGTTAGTTATTATGGAAGTACAGTTGTTTTTGTTAAAGAAATACTATTGTTTTAAACTCTTAACTCATCATTTGCCAAGCCTTTTCCCAAATATTTTTTGAGCTCGCAACCGGTGTTTTACATGGAGCGACTACCTATCTGACCTCCACAACCCAGTTACTGAGTAATAATACCCCTGGTTGTCAGACTTTTGGGCTATCCGTAACGACTGTCAAAGATCTACTAATGACATGTGGGACTAACGGCTTCCCGTGGCACAGGTCTCGATGTGTAATGGATGGCCACCCATCCACGAGCCGACCGCGGCAAGCGTAGCTTAGCCTAAGCTCGACCCGTGCGGCTATTATCATTTAGCCACGAGCTCCTAGTCTCATAACTACTTTTGCGTAATTGGCCTGTAACGCCCACTGCTGCGATACAGGCCTCCTCTCTGTGAGAGGGCCGTAATCCACCACACCGGCGTTGTGCGGGTTGGTAAATGTCACGTTTTCGTATTTTTTGTCCAAACCATGCCGGTTCCCACACGATGTTTTCTTTCCGTTTTAAGAGCAGTGGTGATGAAATAAATATTACAAAGTGTCTTGTTTCTGGTGGCCCTGTGGACTTATTTGTAGTAGGATCAAACCTAGGCAGGCACTATAACTACTTATAATACTCGTATGTAATTGGGAGGCCTAGGCACCTGTCCCACCGCCGGGATTAACACGAAGCGACTAGACCTAGCAACTAAAAACGAGTGGCGAGTGTGCGATGACTACCAGCGGCTCACGCTTGGTAAAGGGTAAGTCTCTCAGCGAGTGTTCTGCCCGCCAAGCGAGTGACGCTGACTCTCATTGGTAGGTACCATAGAGATAGATGCAAACGTTTAGTAGAATTTCATTTCAACATATTATATCGTATCATAATATTCTAAAGCATATATACACAGTTGTGGAAATAGAAGGTAAACCGCAAAATATATCCTTTTCTGATACGAGTACATTCTGGTAGGTAGTTAGTAGAGGAATGTTTAAATAACATTATGATGGATTGTTGCAATGGACATATATTATTTTATTTGTGGGTTTGTATATCGAGTGTAATCTTCGGAACTACTGATGCGATTCCAATTCCGAATGTCCCATACTATTAAATGAGCAATATTTGTATATATATTTGTAATCACGTTCTCGAAAACGGCTCTAACGATTTCAATGCTGCTAACGCTAAACTAAGCTAACGCACTAGGAAGTGGTGAAGGGTGGGCGTTTTGGGGGACTGTCTTATGTAATTTTGACGTTCGAAAAGTGCTGATTCTCAGCCTAGTTTGAATAAATGACTTTTGATTTTGAATTTGATGAAAGTTGCAATATAGGGGTTTACCGGAACGAAAAATTGATCTAGTATCTGGGAAAATTCGTTTTTTCTATTTTCACTCGAGCAGAGCTCGGTCGACCAGGTACTTTTATGTTAAAACAAGAAATGTCTCGTGGATAAAGTCGCGAACAAAAGGGAAAAGATAAAACAGGCTCTAATTATGTACTTGTTTCTCACGGCTTCAAAACCATGAGGACTTACAAGACGTGGTGGCAGATGGAGCAAAGCCTAACAGTGTATGGTTGTTAAGAGTCGGAAGAAGGAGGGTGGGCAGACCAACAGCCAGACGGGTGGTATATGACCTACAAAATTAAATGACCGTATTTAAGACTTGGACGAGAGTCGCACCAGGGAAGAATGGCGTAAAAGACGTCAATACACAGCAGGGGATGAAACAATGCTGCCAATGATGATGATGTTGATGATGCCTTAATTATTATATATATTAAATATTTGGAACCCCGACGCGGATAAAGAGGTTATGTTGTTCTGTATTGTATCTGTTTGTCTGTCTGTGGCATCGTACTTAGCTCCCAAAGAGGTGGTCCGATTTCAATACGGTTTTGTTTATTA
Source organism: Agrochola macilenta (assembly GCA_916701695.1). Taxonomy (NCBI): domain Eukaryota; kingdom Metazoa; phylum Arthropoda; class Insecta; order Lepidoptera; family Noctuidae; genus Agrochola; species Agrochola macilenta. The sequence continues at coordinate 18,316,883 of OU753576.1, forward strand.
GAAGGTTGGTTTAATCGAGGTGGGTCTTAGCAATGTTTTGTGAAAATATGTTCAGCCAGTTTCAAGATAATCCGGTCTTTTCTGATTGGTGTAGGTATCTCAGCCACAAAATGGCAGTTTATTAGAGATATTGATTACTTTAGAAATGGTAATATGAGGTTTACGATGGGAGGTTCGCAGCCAGGTTTATATACTCTGACTTTGAAGGTGGATATGTTATAAATTGCAGGGAAGACGTACGCTGGAGGGGCCCCCAGTATAGAAGTATGAGGGACAAGATCTAAAGTTTACTCATCCTCTATAGAAATGGGAGGAACCTCCGACCAGACGGGTGTCGTGTCTGGTGGGCAACTACCCGACAACTGATGATGGGAAGTTATATATATTCTGATCGTGCGGTAAACCCTGCTTGCGCGATGCAGGATTTTGCGTTACGTCAGTGGATGCCGCCACTGCAAGTTTAACAGTTTAGCTGTGCATATATTGATGGTTAATGGAGAAAAGCTGCAGTAATTCCAGATATTAGTTGTTAGGTAATTCTCACCTTTAACTTCTCAGCAAAATGTATATAAGGTCTTGCATAACACTGATACACGTCATTCGGTGACTATCCATACACTTGATAACACGTTTGGTTCATAGAACATCAAGATCCTAATCGGGATGTCTAAGTAAACAACAGTTTGGATCTATGAAACACTTGCAAGCACTTTAACGAGAATAATAATTATAGTTACGGCATTGACACGACACTAGCATGTTATTATTAAAGTAATTAATTTGCGGGGTCAAGCACATGTCCCACCGCCGACGAGCAAGCGACTAGCTGTCAACGATTTTCTCGCTCCAGAAACGCACAAAAGGTCCCGTGTAAGTAAAAGAGTTATATGAAAAGTTGATCACTGACTTCACACTGCCGATGCCACCGGCGAGTACTCGTTTGTCGCAGCGACAAGAGTTATCAAATACATAGAGTAATCGCTTTTCGCCGTTGTGCACTTGCTGCTCTTTGCTCGCCAATTCTTTTTTAGTTGCTAGTTCTACTCGCTTCTAGTTAATCGCCACCGCGTTGGTGGAACGGGTGCCTTACTGCTTATGAAGATGATATAATAAAACGGACAATAAGAAATCACAATTTAGCAAACGATTGTCAATATTATGTTTCACACATATCTTCAACTGTTTCTATTATAGAAACAATTTCACATAAAATCACTCGTTCTCTCACTCGTTGCACACTGTATCCTTGGTCCACTATCCTCCGAAACGCACGGTAGCAAAAATCACTCTAATACTTCAAAACTTCAAGTACATATTACAGTACAATTCCCTGGTATGTTATATCACGCACTAAGAAAATACGCGTCGGTTGAAGCATTATCTTGACACTGACTGACACTATCAGAGTGAAGGCACTTCGTGTAGCGTGATCATCTGTGGTTTGAAATGTGGAAGTGTACCTAGTGGTCGTAATGAATGATTTTACTGTTCCTAGTTGCCTCGTTGGTCTAGTGCTATTGCTGAGCAAGTGGTTCTGGCTTCGTTTCTCAGGTCGGGCAAAGTGTTATTGGGTTTTTTCCTTTTGGAATTTCTCAGTAGCAGGCCGGAGTCAGAAATTGTGCCCGAAGCGAGCCCCCTATTACATGGATCTTAAACATATCTGGTGAAGTGGTGGCCAGGTGGTTGCAGCTCCGACTTACAGGTTGGATGTCACAGTTTCACAGGCAGGCACCCTATAACGATTTCGCTGATAGAGGTCTACGGGGACGAAAAAAAGATCTAGCTAGGTCTCATATCTGGGGAAATTCATTTTCTTCGTATTTTCACACGAGCTGAGCTCGGTCACTCAAAGCTTAGAACAACATGGCTACCTTAGAATAATGACATGGCAGCATGGAATTAGTAATTACCTACTATCATGCCAGCATGGAATTTGTAATTACCTACTATCATGGCAGCATGAAATTTGTAAGTACCTACTATTACGGCAGCATGGAATTAGTAAGTACCTACTGTCATAGCAGCATGGAATTAGTAAGTACTATGCATGGAATTAGTATGAACTATCCTTGAGCATTCTCTATTTTCACCAGAGCAGAGCTCGGTCGACCAGGTACTACTATTTAATCAAAACTGCTCTCAAAACGATGCAGGAAAACATAGTGAGGAATATCTTAGCAGTACAAATTCGAAGACTGTATCATCCACGAACTGGACCTGCGTGGTGGGTTCCTGCCCTCTCCCAGTCACAGAGAGGGGGCCTGTCCCACACATTGTGGGCTGATTATGATAGTTTTAAAATGTGTTGTCGTGTCGCGGATAAGGAATGAGAGAGCTCTATAATGCCAACCTTTGCGTGATCTCGAAATTATATTGAGGCCTTGAGAATTACATCTGGTGATTGTTTTCACCTATTTATAGACGAATGAATTAATGAAGTGCCTAATGACAGATGATGGATCAATTATACTTGACTGCTTAATTGCCGTTATTATACTTAGTTAATCACGTTTAGCGTGTGGCGTTGCTCGCGTGTATTTAAAGACTATAACTTCTAAATTATAGTGATAATATAGCATTCTAGTGGTGCAAAAAATCTCAAAATCAGTAATTTTTGAGTTTAAACATTACGAAAAAAAATGCAAATCTTTTCTTTTTATAAAGTTTATGCAGATTTACAAAGATAAGAAAGTTTCCTCACATTATCCTAGACTGTTCATCAATTAGTAGCGTTTAAAAACTAATTTAGCTTTCTCTAAGCTTTAATGTAAGACTCAATCAATCTCCTAGTCGCCACCACTTTCAGTGAGCAGCTAATTACTCCATTTTACAAAACTAGCATACAACACTGACCTTCTGAAGAGCGAAGCTAAGAAAAGGAACAAGCATCGACAATTTATACCAAATAAGTTATTCTAACAAGTATTGGTCATTATCTCAAAACGGTGAAGGAAAACATCGTGCGGAAATCGGCATGTCCTAAAACCAAAAATTCGAAGACATGTGACATCTACCAACCCGCACTGGGCCCGCGAGGTAGATTATAGCCCACTCCCTCTCACAAAGAGGAGGCCTGAGTCCCAGTAGTGGGAACATTATAGGCTGATGTCCTCACGTGAAGAACCAAAAAAAACAAAAGCTACTTACTACTGGCATGACTTGCACAGTTTGAGCAGCATCTTGAGTTGTTCACATAGTGTCCGCAGGTGCTGCTGGCGACGCTGGGCATGGATGCACGTGCTATAATGTTACTCTTGACGAACACTGCATTCCTGGAACAAGAGAGGAATATGGTTAGAGAAGAATGTATATGGCAAATTATCTATGACAGGTGAAAGCAATATTTTTGGCGCGTGGCCACTTGTTTCTTTCAATACTTTTCACAAAACAATTGCATGTAAACGTTAACGTAAAACGTCGTTGTAAAAGTTTGACGTCATTCGAGCTCCAAACGACCCTTAGCACTCTATCCACTTTGGGGTGGTGCAAGGCTTTTCACACAGAGACGGAACAATGATGACCATCACGTTAGCTCCTGGCATGAACGTGATTTAAAACAATAAATGACCAGTCAGACTCTTCAGTCTCTTCTTTTCGTGTGGTTAGTGACTAACCTGGTGTCAGTTTTAAAGTTGCCCATGGGCCTCTGACTTGGCTTCACATGCCGTCGATAAATATCTCTCAGGCATGCTGGTTTTTTCCTCACGATGTTTTCCTTCACCGTTTTTGAAGCAAGTGATAATTATACAATACGCATATGAATCCGAAAAGTCAGAGGTGCGTGTCTTCGGTTCGAACTCAAGACCTATGACTTGGCAGTTTCGACGGTCACACCTCTAGACTATCACTGCTGCTATACTATATATTGTAGGGACACTAACCCTGTAAAAAACAATTCTAATAATAGGCCTAGTTTATCAGTTATAAAGAATACCCCCCAACTGTGATCTCTGTAAAGCCCTCCAAAGGTATGCTAATTAATGTTACCTTCAGTAGGTACACCATTGTAGTTGAACCCACTGTTACAAGCTATTCCCTTAAGGTGTTCAACCTTGTTGATCACAGAAGTGTGTCAGTGAGGTCTCATTAGAATACAATAGCATCGTTATGGCGCGGTATTCAGAACGATCTCGACGCCTCGTTACAGAACATTATCTGTCAGTTGGAACTAGATACATAATGTAATGTGTTAGTAGCTAGAGAATTAGGACACTTGCAGTGGGAGTCAAAAAACTGTTAATTTCATGACTGGCCCAAACTTAAATTCAAAGCGTTTATTTACATCTACAATTACACTAATATTATATAGGTTTTAAAGGAAATATTATAAAGGAAAAATTTGATTTTTTGTATGCTTTCACGCTAAAACGGCTAGCTTGGCACATGGGTAGACCATGTCCTGGAGTAAGACATAGAATACTTCTTATACCGATATTATCACGGGATCGAGACATATGCGGGTCAAACCACGGGGCGCAGTTTGTACTAATAATATTAAAAAGACATAGAATACTACTTTTTATCCCAATATCATCACGGGAGCGAGAAATAATGCGGGTCAAACCGTTTCTAATGAATATACTCGAATAGCCCGGGGAAGTTACGCCGAATTTTAGGCTAACTTTGCATTAATTTAAAACAGCGATTTTTTTTTATGTTAAACCGTATACCGCGAAAAGTTCACCCCCGCGTGTACGTTTTTTTAAGAAAACATCTAATTTCAATTTTACGTGGTAGAAAAAAATATTAACAGATATGTTTGTATGGAGTGTTTGTCGAAGAGGTATTAGGTATCACAAGTAGGTCAAAAAAAATAACATTTTCGTCCAAAAAAATTTTTTTTTTATTTTTTTTTATTGTACTTCAAGCAAAAAATGTACAGCAGTTTTTTTGCATTAAATTACTGAATTAAATATTTTAATACGCTATTCAACAAAATTAAACATTATTATATTGTAGGTACTAGCGCAAGATATTAATAAAAGTTTTTAAGTAGGTATAGGCTCTTTCTAACATAATTACAAGAAAATTAAACAAATTAAAGCAATTTGTTTTTTAATGAATAGATATACATATACGGGGTGTCAGGGACATCGACGAGAAGCCGGTTACCATGGATTCAGTACATGATTCTGAACCCCCTGAGTTGAAATTTTTCGTCGGTTATTTAAAAAAAAAACAGCTGCTCCATACATTTTGACCGCGTAGGTATTGCACTTTTCTATGAAACAGCAGATTTTTTTTTAAATAACCGACGAAAAATTTCAACGCAGTGGGGTTCAGAATCATGTACTGAATCCATGGTAGCCGGCTTCGCGTCGATGTCCCTGCCACCTGTATATGTCCGTCAGTCAGATAATAAAAAAACATTATACACGTATTTTTTGCTCTAACATATGAATAAAAAATGGCTTAGATAAAACGCATTAAAGTTGGGGAGTGAGGGCTCGCTACGTCACAAGTCAGTATAAATTTTACCGGCCAGTGACGTCATGCCACATTTTAACGCTTTGCCTATTAATGTATTGCCGTAATCTTTGACTACGTAAAAAAAGAAAAAATACGTGCCCAATATTTTTTTATAATCAACCTAAATGAATAAAAAAAAATCGTCAACTTCCTTAATAGGTAATTTGTCTATTGTTATTTAGTAGTAATTGTGCATATTGTGTGCCTTAACCTGGGTCAAATACTCGTAAACTTACTTTATTTATTTCCTTGTTGCTTTATCTTACGCCATTTTATGAATTGAATAGAAATCTAATCGGCCCCGAGAAAAAAAAAGGATTGTCACAAGTATAAATTAAAGGTTAGTTTATGGTTAGGATAATACTTTTTTTTTCGTCTATTTTTTAACCTCAAATAGACCAACAACGTCTATTTATACATGCCATGCCTACAAACACTCGACATCAGAATGATCACAATGTAAGTACTAACTTCCGTTTATAGAATAATACATTTTTATAATTTAATATAATAGGCTATAAATACGAATAATGGTGTAAAAATATAGCTAGATGTCTATTTTAGAGGCCATTAAAAGGCTCATGTGATTTGATAATGACCACCTAATAGAACCATGTCCAAAGATTGGTGTCTCCAAGCGTCAGGTCGTTGTGCTCCCTAAAATTGGAGTCAGCTACACAAAGACTAATGCATAGCTGCCATCTTGGGACAGCCCCACAAATAGCTTTGCCATGCGATTTACTTAGATAAAAAATATTTTAATAACGGTTCACTAATAACGAGTTGGTTGCGCCACTTCTTCCCAGCTAAAGCACTAGGAAGTGGCGAAAGGTGGGCGTTTTGGGGGGCTGTATTATGTAATTCTGATGTTTAAAAAGTGCTGATTCTCAGCCTAACTTGAATAGATGATTTTTGATTATGAAGCGTTCTGAATTTGTGAGCTATTAAAATCTATGCTACTTTCTTATCTTATCGATAATAACTTCCCGTGTTTTACAAATCTACTTACCTATTTATCACAAAACTAGAACGCATTTTCTCAAGACCCCATTACAATATAATATATGTTTTATAACACCTTCCATGCACTCTAGAACAGACCATAAAGGCTCCCGCAGAAAACCGCGACGCAACGCCTGTTCGACTGTGGTAGAACAGTTTCTATAAACCCTTCAAAGAAATAATTGTTCTCCTGAAGTCGCGTCGCGCCTGTCTGCGGAGCCTTTTATACTTCCATATTTATAGCCATAATATCTTGTAGTTTATCTCATTACACTATGTATTGTGTACCAACCTCAAGCCGTGACACACATTTGCAAGATAATCAGTTCACACACAGTAAGCAGTGATCTGTTGAAGAAAACAAGGTGTTAGGTCTCTCTAGTTTGATAGGTTTTTTTTTTTTTTTACAACGCGGGTAGAATTTTATCTCTGACAATCAAGTGGGTGACGTGCTTGATCTCCTTGCTAGGCTATCCAGTCTAGCCAGGTGCAGCTGAATACCAGTATTTTATTTCACAACCCAGTTACTGGGTAACACGAAACACCTTGGTAAGACTGGTTATCTTTTGGTTGTCGTTGGTTGAAGGAATGAATTTAAATAGATGAAAGTACGGGAATGAAAATGTACGACTTTTAGTGGAGCATAACACTACTATATTTCGCTTAAAAAAAACATCTGCTGTTTAAAATACACATTGACTATTTAGAGGTATGAGGAACTGCGTGTAAAGTTCTCTCATCCTCTATAGAAAAGGAAGGATCCTCCGACCAGACGGGTGTTATGTCTGGCGGGCAACTGCCCAATGATTGATGTCGGGGATGATATATAGGTACAGGTATGCTGGTCGCGCGGTAAAATCTAATTGCGCGATGCAGGATTTGTGTGACGTCAAGTCTTTGATGCGTAGTTCTCATGTGGCGATGTATTTGCGTCTTATGCCATTTCCGAAACAGAATATTAATAGAAACACGGCGCCAACTGTCAAGTCAAAAGTAAAAGCTACATTTCAGCTTGATCAATAAGATTTACTGCTGACAGAAACGTTAGCAACTACAAATCCTGCTGACACCCATATTGGCATAGCGCAAAGATATTCAGGCTTACATAAACAGTTTGATAGCTTGTACCTGACACTTAAGACTGATGTTGTTGACGAAGAGATAGTGAGCTAAAAATATAAGCGCTATCAGAACATCAGAGATTAAGGTACCTGTCCCTCCGCCAACGAGGAACCGACTAGATATCAGCGATTTTCTCGCCCAAGAAACGTATAAAAGATTCATATATTGAGATGCATTTATATAATTATATATATAGTATATACAAGGTGGTCCAAATGATGTCATAAAAAAGTATCCGAAAATACCTCATTTATGTTCCGCGATTCTTGATAGATTTGGAGTTTTTTTTTATTTCTTCAACATTTTATGGGAACCGCTTTAAAAAAAAACTGTCTCTTACTTTTACACGGCATGCGGTGCATTTTCACTGGTACCTTTTTAACAATATTCTTCCAGACATGAAATAACATCTCAAAATTTTGGCCGAAAAAGAGACTGACTGTTCACACCGCGCCGGCGAGTATTCGTTTGTCGCAGCGAAAAGAGCAGTCAAAGAGACCACTCAGAGACTCTCAATTGGCGAGCAGACAGAACACTCTCTGAGAGACTTGTGCTCGGTACATACGCACACCAGCGAATCGCGCTCGTCATGGCCGCCGTCGCGGACTCGCTGCTCGTTGCTTGCCAACACGTTTTTAGATGCTAGCTCTACTCGCTTCTCGTTATCGCTGGATGGTGGGATAGGTACTTTATACAAGATAGTAGTGATAGATTGCGCTAGATGGAAAGATAGATAGCCTTTATTGTACACTTATAAGCGAAACACATCAATAAGATATGTACAGATGACGGTCTTATCGGTAATCTTATAGCCAACCATTTGTGTAAGGAAGTAGAAGATTATAGACGAGATAAAAGATATGTTGGATGATCATTTTACTGCTTCGTTGGTCTTGTGATCGTTAGTGGTGAGCATGAGGTCCAGGTTCGTATTCGAGGGTCGGTCAAAGTGTTATTGGGTCTTTCCATCTAAAATTTCTCAGTAGTAGCTCGGAGTCTGGATTTGTGCCCTGTTGGTGGCAATAGGCTCTCCCCCTATTTCATGGGACTTAAAGGTAGCTGGCGAAATGTGGGTGTACTATAGGTACACCTCTCCTTAACCCTTCAGTCAAACATCCGCCGTCGTCCTATGAGCAGAGAGTTTCAATGACGCAAAATAAAACTGGCTAAGTGGAACGTCACTGTCATCGAGTTCTTTTGTAAGCAAGCTCTTAGTGGCAGCCGCAACCCGAAATATGAAATTGAGCTTCAAAAATATCACCGCTTGTTCACAGATAAGAAAGTATAGAGGTATGAGGAACGGCGTGGAAAGTTTTTCGTCCTCCATAGAAACGGGAGGGTGACCGAATGAGTGATGTGTTTGGTGGACTACTGCCCAACGGTTGATGTCGGAGCATTGTATATATATGCTAGTCACGCGTCGAAATCTGCTTACGCGATGCAGGATTTTGCGTGACAACAGTGTGATGCGTAGTTCGCATGTGACGTTGTAGATGCCACCACAAAACTGACATTCCCACCACCACCTTCAAAGATAAAACTTTTATGGTAAAAACAATTGACAGTATATTATTACTATTTTAAATCCGCTATAATAAAAACAATAAGTTACCTATCAGTTACCTGTGACTTAACCCACCTAAATAGCCTCATTGACAACAATGCGCTCAAATCTTAATTGTTTTGTAGATACTTTATCATTAAAGATAAGGTGGAAATAGTTGAATAGTTTGCGAACAATATATAATTAATAGATAATCTTATTACCTTGATAGATATTGTAGATAAGATATGATACATACAATAAGCAAAGATGGTTTTTAAGATATTAGAAGTAAATTGGCAAACAGATAGACGAATGGAGATAAGACAATAATATGGTTGATATCATACAAGTTATATCAGTTTCCCATACAATGGCATTTAGAGTTATGCTGATCACCAATTTAGAGGCATGATGATCACGTCGTGGTCACCAATTTAGACGTATGAGGAACAGGGTGTAAAGTTCACTCATCCTCTATAGGAAAGGGATGGTCCTCTGACCAGACGGGTGTCGTGGCTGGTGGGCAACTGGCCAACGATTGATATGGAGGGGTCGTATATATACTCGTTTCACGCGCAGATGCAGGATTTGTGTGACGTCAGGTCTTTGATGCCTAGTTCGCATGTGGCGTTGTAGATGGCCGCCTCAGACAAAACGAATACCTCAACAAAATTAGAAGCTATTAATAAAAATACACCAAAGGTAAGATTATACATAGGAACAAAAAAAAATGGCGAGTGACCTCTGCGTTTCCTTTTATATTGAATAAAAAAATTAACAAAACTGACCAAAATCTAAAGTTTTTTTTCTATTTTGGTAGCTTTTGATTAAATTTTATGCACAAGGTGGAACTAAAACTTGTGATATCTAACTCCAAAATAGACAAGATTTCAAGAAATACTCAGACATTTCTTCCTTGCCTCCCGGGAAGTAATTGTTCTTCGTGAGACAGTTTGTCTGGGAAGTATCAAGGACAAAGCAAAGCCAAACAACAATACATGGAAAGGTATGATGGGTACAGGACCTACCAGTACAAACAATGAGCACTGAAGATGATGTAATGCAACAACAATATTGCCAATCAAAGAAAAATACAGTTGCAGTGCAAAGGGACAGTCACACAAAAACATACGATTGTCATGACTCAGTGGTATTTTAAAGATCGTGAGTAAGAAGCCCTGAGTCCTGCCAAGAATTTCAGGTCCTATACAGTGGTCATAATTTATTACTTAATGACATGAGTAAGTCAACAACAATTTTGCCCGTCCAATTATGTACGCTTTTTTTGACATAAATGAGCCTCTTTTTATCATTCTGGCCTTATCTCACAGTTGGTCGCAGTAACTAAGCTGGGGTAATAAACGGAATAAGTACCTTACGTTAGAACTGTGACCAACCACGCGCGAGCCGCATTGGACACAGTAACAAAGCTAGGGCAACCCGACCAAATGGGTTAGGTAAGAACTGTGACCAACCTACCTACACCCAAGTTGGTCGCAGTTACTTGGCTATTTAGTATTTTTAGAATTGGAATTATTTAAGGTTTGACGAAACTTTCATTTCGCCATTTTCACACGCTTTTATGCTGAAGAACGGTACAAATATTTCTGATGACCTAATGTTTTCACCATAGCTGAAGCTATTTTTGTATACATTATATCGTGAGAGAAGACATTCCTTGCACATAGTAGGCAATATTTTATCTGTCTACATAATTATCCTTTAGACAAATATCTATCTAACTAATCACGGATAAGTTAACAATTAATCATCATACATCATCGGTTTTTAAAGGTCCACTCGTATCAGTTGTTGCAGATTGAGCCTCACTGGTTTAGTGGTCGCAAGTGCTACTGTTGAACATGAGGTCTTATTTTCGATTCCCGGATCGGGCAACTTTTTTGGGTTTTCTATCTGAAATTTCTCAGAAGCAGTCCGGAGTCTGGATTTGTGCCCGGTTGGTGGCAATAGCCTCGTTCCTATTACATGGGACTTCGACACATCTAGCGTAATGTGGGTGTACTATAGGTACACCTCTGCCCAACCCTTCGGGGAATACAGGCGTGATGTTATGATTAGTGTTAAATTTGTGATTATTTGTCACTTTTAATGTGAGCGGGGCCGATACCACTGGGCCACCCCAGTGGAATCGGCCCCGACTTACGAGTTGCCGTGTGTTCGAACCCAGCCAGGCACTTTACTTTGTGTAAATAATTTCATCACCACTGCTCTCAAAACGGTGAAGGAAAACATCGTGTGGAAACCAGCATGTCCTAGAACCAAAAATTCAAAGACATGTGGCATCTACCAAACCACACAAGGCCCGCGAGGTAGATTACCGCACACTCCCTCTCGAAGAGAGGAGGCCTGAGTCCCAGTAGTGGGAACTTTAAAGACTGATTACGATCACTCTTAAACATATCTACGGAACAGATAACCTGTCTGTTCCAAAATCTTCACCATTGTCGTCAAAATTTTGAAATCTCTGTTTACGAGATTCCGGTACAGTGGTAATTTTTATAGTAGTTCAGTCAGTGACCTGTTAGTATTCATGCTACCTAGGAGTTAACTTGGTGAGGTGTATACTAATGGCAGGCCACCGACTATACCTTCAAAGTAGTTCAGAGCAATCACAACAATCTACCTACGTTTACTTAATGAAGCACATAGCTCTTGTAACAGCCTCGCCAGATAAGTGGGGAAAGCGACGTCTGCGCAGAATAAATGTACCAGTTAGCTCACAGCTAGGCAGGTAGCCAGTGTAGCCGCTACTTTCCCGACGTACAGGATATAAATAGAAATACGTTGGACATAAACAAGGCGCCATGACAGTGCGTTTTGTTGAGAATCAATATTTTTTTAAGTTGGCATGTATTGAATTCGAACGTGCTCTTTGAATGCACAGGCGTCACCCAGAGTAGAACAGAAACCCTCGGGTCACCCAGATCTTTCACAGACGTTCTAAACAGACCGGGAGCTTTAATTAGCTTCTGGAGGGAGGTGGGTGGGCCGGTTGGAATAACCACCAAACGGCCGCCATGGCCCACGCACAATGGTCCACCTGACGGACTAAGTGCGGAACCAACCCCATAACATAGACATAGACATTAAATCGAACCTAAAATAATCAAATTTTGCGCTCCTAAAAAATATTGAACACATGCGCCTCTTTTTGTGATCCTCAAATTACTGTTATTTTGGGGTCCTTTAAAATACGAAATAGCCAAGTAACTACAACCAACTTGGATGTAGTGGATGTAGTGTAGTGTGTGTTGTGTTATGTGTGTGTTGTGTTATGTGTGATTTCCTGTGCGAGTCTCAATAAATACTTTTTCTTTCTTTCTTTTATTTTACTGATCGACGGCCACTGCCGCAGCACCGCTCGCTTCGCTCGCACTGCTCGCGCGCTGTTGGTCTCAGTTATAAAGTAGCTTACTTCCGTTTGGTCGCGATACCCTAGCTTAGTTACTGTGACCAACTGTGAGAAAACGTCAGAAAGTTAAAAAGAGGCTCAATTATTAAATTTTTTAAACTTTTTCCAGCGCTAAACGTTTTTAAGTGTTCGATCATTTAAAAAGGTGTCCATGACTAGAAGATCAATAAGTTTTAGAGGATCAGTTAAATAGGTAGATATTTCCCTTTTAAGTTTAACTTGATCTGGCCTTCGTGGAGATTTTGGTTGAAGTCTTTGTCACACACTGTAGTCCTCTTCGAACGTGACCAGAAATCATGATATGCATGACGGGTAGGGGGTTGGGGATATTCAGTAATTCTGGGCTTTCATTTGGGAATGTAGTATTATAGTCCGCGCGCGAGAGCTAGTCACCGCCTGAAGTATGTGAGTGGTGAGAAGGGGAGGTAGACAAAGGCCGACCCCTGTTTTTTAAATTTCTATGGGCCAACATAACTCAGTCTGCGAATTTTGTCAATGGCGCCCTCCCCGTCTCACCATTCACAGGCGGTGACTAGCAGTCGCGCATGGGCTATAGTCTCCTAGCAAAAATGTAGCAACGGTAGAAAATATAACAGGTTTCTTTCTTATTGAAATAATTAAGTATGACTAAAGAAAGTGCCATCGATGTTGACGAACTTACAAGGAGTTAGGTTTTACACAACTGTTGGTCAGTAAAATATAGGCTCCAGGTACAAGTTAATTATGCACTTTAACTGCAATTTTATTGCCCTTAACAAAAGAAAAATATCTTGTCGAAATACCAGCAATAATTCGCCTCAAATTGGTCCATTTCATCAATCAACGGTAATCAAATTAAAATTACATACATTTCTTCCACTTAATTTTTTGACTGCTCCGGAGTAATTCGCGTAATAATCACCCTACAAAACAATTGAAGTATCATTAACATTTGTGCAACCGTCGTAAAATACTGTGTTTATGTGGCGACGGCCTGTAGTGAATTTTGTCGTTTTATTTATGACAATGCGAGAAATCGGAGGAAAGATGTGATATGGCAACGGTGCGATTATAAAGAAAATGTAGTGACAATTTTACTTAAAGAGTGTGCTTAATGTTTGTTCATGTTTAGAGGATTAATGAAAGGCGACTAATAAACGGTTTACAAGGCAGATATGACTGGCAACGCCGCGAGGGGATGCCCTAGGAGGACATGTATCGTCCGTATGTCACTGCAGGGATCCAGCAGAATATCAGCGTCAGGTATATTTGCCTGACACATGCTGAGTTGGACTCCCATTTGGTGCAACCTTGAGACGCACACCGGACTTTGTATGTTTCACTATTTTAAAGTGTCTTAGCCAATACTCATCACAATGTCTTGTTTTATTCTTTATTTTATTAAAGGAGGTTATATTTTCGCCGCGTATGTACGTTTATTTTTTATTTTTTTTATATATGTCCTTCGGTTTCTCCGTCAATTGTGGACCGATTTTGAAAATTATGTTTTTGTTTGAAAGGGTATGCTCTCAAGTTGGTCCCATATAAATATTATTAACTTTGCTTGGATATTTTTTGATTTAGCTTCAATAATACGTATTTTTCCCACTTATACTATGTGGATGATATGATAAGTTCCTGTCACTGTTAATAACATATCAGGTAGTGGTATTCGAATTTGTGTGGGGTAGCTGTATCAAAACTAAAAAGTGAAAAATAAAAACTTTTTACAAAAAAAACAACCGACCTTGTAGAGGCTGGTTGTTTTTTTTTTGTAAAAAGTTTTTTTTTTGTAAATTGGCACCTTATGCTATATTCATGTATTTAGTAATTATTTAATTGTGTTTTTGTATTTTGTGCTGTCTTTTGTGTGCACCAAATAAACGATATATCTATCTATCTATATATTTAGTGACTTTATTGGTGATGTTCTACAGAAAGGTCAGGTGCGTAGTACTCGTAACCGGCGTGGCGTGTATGACCTGATGTATGGACGTAGACGAGGCTTGGAGTATGTAAGGATCGTAGCAGGTGGTGTTCTGTAGTTTCTGCCTACCTCCCATGGGAATAAGGCGTGAGCTTATGTATGTCTGTATATGAGAAATTGTATGCGTCAGAGTATGTAGAAAAGTTTAAACAAAAATATTATTTCGTTTAGGACGGCTGCAACCAGACGATTCGGTTTTGCGATTGTAAAATTAAAAAAAAAAATACTTTGAGTTCTAAATATTATACTTCATAGCATAATATCACCCCTGTTTTCCCCGAAGGTGGTATTCCCAGAGGTGTACGTATAGTACACTCACATTTCGCCAGTTATATTTAATTCCCATTTAATATGCGAGCCAATTGCCGTCAACCGGGCACAAATCCAGACTCAGGGCTGCTATTGAGAAATACTTGATGGAGAAACCCAATAACACCTTGCCCAACCTTAATTTTGTCGACTACTCGTAAAATTACTTTTTTTATTGTATTTTGTTAGAAATTTTAATAGTATTTTTTGAAATTTTAATTGTATTTTGTCATTGGAATTGTATTTTGACATTTTAAATGTATTTTGTCATTGGAATTGTATTTTGACATTTTAAATGTATTTTGACATTTTAAATGTATTTTGACACTTTAAATGTATTTTGACTATTATGTTTTTATTGATTGCATTTTGACTGAATTTATTTTAATTATATTGAATTGTTAATTTTCATCTAATAATAAATTGTTTAAAAGTTTTATTTTATTTTTATCATGCATCGTATTCATTAATTTTAATTTTGCATGTCGAATCTAGGGCAGAATGTATGGCTCAAATTTAATTATCCACAACCTTATTTGTATACCTACATTCTAGAAAATAATTATTTGATTTGATTTGACCCGGTAATCGAACCTAGGATATCATGCTCAGCAATAGCGCTTGCTACCACTAGAACAACGATGCAATCGAAAACTTTAAACTGCATAAGATTAACAAGACAAGTTATAAGAAAAAGTGACAGTTGCTGTGCTATTTTAGCAGCGAAAACCTGCTCTTCCTGATACTTGACACTTCCCCAACACATCTTATGGGCTATAAATAAAAGTCTAAAGCTTAAAGCCAGCCTAACACGCCACTTCCTTTCGGCCAAATGTCACCGACCGACCTTGAACACTGTTTACTTACAGTCTTTATACCTAGATACAGTCAACCACTCGTACAAAGCCCAATCCCTCTTTAAAAACGCCTATATTTCTTAGCAGTACGGCAGTTTTCGAAGTTTAAGTTGTGACTTTGACGTGCGGTTGACCATACATACATGCGTCATCCACTACAATGTAGGGGCTCCGAGGAAATCCTGACTCATTGTGAAGGTAACGAAGTATCGATTATTCGGATCGGATTAATCGAGAGATAGTCGGATGAAATTTCGTAGTATCTGGTGTTCGATATTACACTGATATGGGTGTAATATTGAACACCAGCCATATTCCGCCGTCCATATTATTACAAACTTGGACGTAGGATTAAGGCCTCAGGGAAGACATTATATTCCTAAGTTCCTACCTACATGTTGAATTGAACGATGAAGCATTCATCACCATGCTTGTCAGCACTGTGTTATTAGCGGACGAATAAGTTCAGAGGGCTTATTGCCTTTATTGTTGATGTTTTTCACGGCGCGGGCGTGCGTGTATACCAAAACCACAATCCCCCTATAACATTCCCACTACTGGGACCCAGGCCTCCTCTCTGTGAGAGGGAGTGGGTCGTAATCCACCACGCGGGCCCGGTGCGGGTCGATAGATGCCACATGTCTTCGAATTTTTGGTTCTAGGACATGCCGGTTTCCTCACGATGTTTTCCTTCACCGTTTCGAGAGCAGAGGTGATGTAATAATTTACACAAAGTAAAGCGCCTGTCTGAGGTCGAACTTATGACCTACAAAACGTAAGTCGTTACCACTGGAAAACCACTGCTCTTATGCGTGTATGACCAGATGTAAAAGGAGGATCCTAAAGGAGTATGTAAAGATGGCCATTCACACAGGAACTCCATTTCCATCACTCCGCGTATTTTCTCGTGAGGTATCGTTGGAAGCCTTAGTCCGCTGGTTATAGGTTAAAGGCTATGAGACGTAACATTGAATTGAATATAGCGCCCTATATAGGACACTAATAAAAAATCATTTTTTTTTTATGGTGCTATGTAGGGTACCTATTAGATGAAAGGGCTTAATTAGCACATTTAACATTTTCATGGTCTTCCTTTTATTTTTGACACTATAATATTTAGCAAAAAATAATCCTTATGATGAAGCCTTTCGATCGGCATGATAAAGCTACAGGGTGATTATTTTTCTCGTGTAACGGGTTTGATTTCTGGTTCAACCATGTAATTATTTAAATATCTATGAATGCAGCTTAAATTGTTTTTAAAATTCAATTATTGTCTTCTTTCAGTAAAATGTTCCATCTACAATATTCAAGGTACTTTCCCTCCATGTGGCATATCCGTGGGACGAGCTGTATATAATATGTATGATATACGAGTATTTTTATCATAACCCCAAAATTAAATAAACAAAAATAAAAGCTATAATACTAAAACCCAACTACGACAAAAAGTCATCTTAAAAGGTATAAACAAAAAAATCTGGAGTCACACGTGTAAAGCGTCGTGCAGACCGGCGCGACGCGACTCTAACAAAACAATTTCTAAGAAAACTTTACGGTTTAACAATTACTGGTATCGACAAGTCACGCTAGTCTGCACGAGCCTTTAGGCGTCAATAGAACTGATGATGTATTATTTTGTAATAAAAATAATAAAATTATTGAATATTAGTATTCTAGTTTTCCTTCATGTAGATAATTTGATATTAATCATCTAAGCACACCCGCTACTGATGATAATTAACTCAAACCACAATACAAGGATAGTTTTATAGAAAAAGCCATAATTTATTCCAACAGAGAAACTATAGGTAAGCATTTTGATCACGATTCCAAAATGGCGACTGTTCTCCAAATCGTAGGAAAAACCTGTCCTGAGTGGGGATAACAGCTACTTGTTATAATGAATGTATCTTTCTGATAATGTATGCACTTATCTTCTTATAGCTGGTATTTCTGGTGACTCATGAAAAGAATAATACACGACATAACAATATCACGCCGCGACTGCCACGTTGGTCTAATGATCGCAAGCGCTACTGCTGAGCATGAGGTCCTCGGTTCGATTCCCGGGTCGGGCAAAGTGTTATTGGATTTTTCTATCTGGAATTTCTCAGTAGCAGGCCGGAGTCTGGATTTGTGTCCGGTTGATGGCAATAGGTTCGCCCCCTATAACATGGGACTTAAACATAACTGGCGAAATGTGGCATACTTAGGTGCACCTCTGCCTATCCCTTGGGAGATTACATTCGTTATCTTATATTAACTACATCCCGCCTATTGCTATCGCTAAGGGAGTAGGCAGAGCTGTATAGAAGACCAACGTTTTGGCGGTTATATTTAAGATAGTTAATTGACTCAGTCGTGACTGCGGCAATCCATTATAAAATACAATAGACGATATATATTTAGTAAACTAATCCGTTTAACTGTTCTTAAAGAGTCATAAAGAACCCTGTTAGAAGCCGACACGTGTTTCACCTCTCAACGAGCTATCAGGATGTCTCGTCGCATCATGATGCGACACTGCATTCTGCGCTTGGATCGCAACAAGTCAATCTTCATCCCTTCATACTTCATATTTCTTACAAGGTTCTTTATGCCTCTTTAAGAACAGTTAAGCGGATTCGGTTACTAAATATACGTCGTCTATTGTATTTTAGTTATTTTTAAGTCCAATTATCCCATATTGAGTGCGAGCTTATTGCTATCAAACAGGCGCAAATCCAGACTCCAGGATGCTACTGAAAAGTATATGTCTGAAGAACACTTTGACAGACCGGGTTTAAACTTCGAACCAAGAACCCCATGCTTAGAAGTATCGTTTGCGACCATACAGCAACGAGGCATTTACTTATTTCATACTTTCAGCAGTAACTGCCCTGGATTGTGGAGGTCAGATAGGCGCTCCATGTAAAATACTGGTATTCAGCTGCATCCGGTTAAACTGGAAGTCGACCCCAGCATAGTTGGGAAAAAGCAGGCAGATGATGCAGATGAAGACTATCAGCACAGGCGGGTTTAAAGGGTCGTGCAGACTGGCGTGACACTGGGAATTTTTGTACCGTGAAGTTTTATTAGAAATTGTTTTATTAGAGTCGCGTCGCACCTGTTGCGCAGGCTTAATGCCACAGGCATTTTCAACCATTCAACCTTTGGGTGATTCAGAGACAGCAGTTATTACTTACCTACTTATTGTATAAAATAGTCGTGTGTTTAAATTACAATAATATAAATACTCTTGAATAGAACGTGTGTAATTGTGGTGTAACGCTTCAATTTACGTGGAGTTTTCATAGATATTGTTACTACTAGAGTAGCGTCGTGCTGTCGAGAGCCTTAAAGGCGATGCTCCACAGTGCCCTTCGGCTAAGCTACGCACGCATTCACCTTCGCTTTGTATGAAAATGTAGAGGGATCGTCCACTGGGACCCGCGCACGACCACGCTACGCACGAAAGCGTGGGTGGTAAACAAATGAACCGCGCAGCCAAAGTGACAAACCTCTCCGTGCATATCCTACGTAGCAGTGGACGGTTGAGTCATTCACATACTGTATCACACACTCATTGGACTGGCATTCTGGTACAAAAACTTGGTTCGTAATGAGCTGTTTCGTTGACCAGTGTTTAAGGCTCGTGCAGGTCGCGCGACGACACCGGTAATTGTTCTACCATGAAGTTTTCTTAGAAATTGTTTTATTAGAGTCGCGTTGCGCCAGTCTGCATAAGCCTTTATGCTGGTAGTGCTTTCTTAAGCTAACTAATACATTTATGGACTTTTAATGCTAATAAATGGGCTTCTGAATATGTATCAGAAAATTGAAAACTTAACATAGGTACTTTGGAGCTGAAAGAACTTTAGACAGATTCTGATTTATAAAGTCCTACTAGTTTCTAAAAACTGAAAACGCGTGTTTTTTTTAACCTAGAATATATCCTATGACAGCCGACAATACAGTAGCTTCTTATCAGTGAAAGAGTTTTCAGAATCATACCAGTAGTTCCGAATGATTACGCCCTACATACAAACTCACAAATTGGACTTCTTTATAATATACTCGTAATATTAGTATGGTTAATTAAATAACATATTTTGATTGACAAGGCTCATTAAACTCATTAGTCATTCTTCCAAGCAGATGATGTAAGAACAAAGACCAGCTGTGTCTACTAAACAAAATATATGGAATAGCTGGTTTATTTAAACCAGTTTTGTGGGAATCTATACAAATAATAAAGCTGAAGAGTTTGTTTCTTTGTTTGTTTGTTTGAACGTGCTAATCTCGGGAACTACTGCTCGGATTTGCATTTGATAGCCTAATTCTTGAAGAAGTTTATACACTTAGCTGTAAGTGCCTATGTTCAGACCTGCCAAGTTATGCACATACCGTATCCGTACCGCCGCTGAATGGGCTTTTATGCGGCGAATTGCAACTGATATGTCGGCTGAGTCCACTACATCTATCGCGATCCGCGAGGAGCACAGTGGGTCTGTTGCCTTCAGCTCAGCATTGGCTGCGGATAGAACAGGGTCATACGGCAGAAACACTGAACTGAAGTATTTGGCAAACGCATTTGCTGCGTCTACCCCAACCACGATCCGTCCATCATATTCAAACTCAGTGCACACTTGTCTAGAAGCCTGCTGACCTTTTAACAAAATTCCAAAAACTTTTAGGATCCCTCTTTATATCCACCCCTGTTCGTCGGATATATTCGTTACACACGTCTGATCGATTAGCTCTTTAGCTCGCTGCCTGTAAAATTTGTATAATTCCTGATTGAATTCTAATTTAAACTGCTTGAATTTTTTTAAATTAAAATATTGATGACGGGTGTAAACCACGCCGGATACTGAATTTCGAATTTTGTTTTTTTGTACATTTTTTTGGTACATGTTTATCAAAAATTTCATTTAACTTGCTGTAAAGTAATGTGACAGCTTCGTCAACGTCTGTTACTGAAAAAATAACGTGTCATTTTGTTAAATAGAACTCACCATAAAAAGATTGGAAATCAGCTTTACGGTAATTCCATTCTGTCGGCATAGTACCATCTTCACAAAACCAGATAATGAGGCGCGCGCGCTATGCGACCCCGGTTTGTACAGCACACTCGCACACTCACTGATAAATATATATATATATTTGTAATCACGTTCTCGAAAACAGCCCTAACGATTTCGATGAAAGTTGCAATATTGGGGTATGTGGGCGAAAAATCGATCTAGCTAGGTCTCATATCAGGGAAAATTCGTTTTCTCCTTATTTTCACCCGAGCAGAGCTTGGTCGCCCAAAGTTTAGAACTTATGACACTAATAACATGTCAATAATGACACAGCAGCATGGAGTTAGTAAGTACCCTACTATGATGGCAGCATGGAATTAGTAAGTACCTACTATCATGGCAGCATGGATTTAGTATGTACTAACCTATACTATTAAATGAGCATTATCTATTTTCACCCAGGTCGACCAGGTACTAGTTATTATAAGTACATAATAATCCAACAATATTTCCGTGTGTCCGCCGACCATGGGTGCGTATTATCTGGTATTATGGTCTACTCTAAATGTCATGGTAATTTCGTCATTATGCTAATTCCCGCCTATTATTATGTCTCACTGAACGTTATCAAAATATAGCACGCCCGTTCTATGTAACATTGTCAATTCGAAATTGAGCCTTAATGTTTGTTCGGTACGTTTTCATGGTCACGGTTCATTATTGAACAGTACCCTGATTGCGTAATACACGATCAATCAGAATCTGAATCGTTTTGAAACAGATTGCTAATCCATTGCTTAATAAGTTCGAAAAAAAATCTGCTCAACAACGTAGAAAACGCAATGAATGTTGTTGAACTGTCAAAATTGAACATTACTTGTAATCGTATACGAAAATGTGTTGAGTAATGAGATAGCTGATTTTGTTAAGGTAAAGAGATATCTGGTGGAACTGCCACGTTATTCTAATGGTTGCAAGTGCTACTGCTGAGTATGAGGCCCTGAGTTCGATTCCAGGGTCGGGCAAAGTATTATTGCGTTTTTCCATCCAAAATTATGGATTTGTGCCCGGTTGATGGCAATAGGCTCGCCCCCTTTTACATGTGGGTGTACTATAGGTACATCTCTGCCTAACCTTTCGTACTATTGTACGAAACATGTATTGTTGTCTGGTGCACAAAAATACAGAGAATCTCGTAAAATTCGAGGTCTCACACTACTTGGTAGCTGTGCTCGCAGAACCCAAACGTATAAATAGTTCAGTTTTCATAAAATATTTCTACTTTTAGTAATCGAGGACACAATCTTTCTTTGAGCCAAATTATTTGCAAATCAGTTGGGTATAACTACTTATTATTGTAATTTAAACCTATGGATTTAAGGCAGCTGCCCCACCGCCCGTTGGCGATTAAGGAGAAGCGAGTAGAGCTAGCAACTAAAAACGAGTTGGCGTGCAACGAGCAGCGAGTACGCGACGGCGACGAGCGATGCCTCACTGAGATTCTCTCAGCGAGAGTTCTACCCGCAAAGCGAGCGTCGCTAAATCAGTACTGACTTTGATAGCACTTTTGGCTGCAACAAACGAGTACTCGCCAACGGCGCCGGCGCGCGGCTGTTTGAACAGTTAGCGATCAACTATTAATATAATTGTATTATTATCTTTTCAAACTACATGGGACCACGAAAGAACAAAAACGGGGATCTACAAAAGATTGTTCATTTTGGTTGATCGATTAAAGTTTCTTGAGCTAGAAAAACGTTGATAGCTGTCGCTTACTCGTCGAGCGGCGGCGGTGTGACAGGTGTCTTAAAACAGATACTGATAATTTATAAAGTACACATTTGTTTGATGAAATAAGTAAATATTAGGAATCTATTTAAGACGATATTATTAATTCGTTTTGAAGTATTTACTTAGTCATAAACGGATGTAAATATTTTGAAACGATCATCATCAATTTATTTAAGGATTAAGTGTTATTAAAATAATTTGATTGATAATGATTAATCAATGGTTAGCATTAATAAACCTATCAATAAAAATAATAATAACCTATCCATATCTTATTATGACGATGATATTATTATATAAATGGAAATACCTAGTATGTTTATAAAAATATTGTTAATTTTACCTTCGTTTTTTTGTAGTTTTTAGGGTTCCGTACCTCAAAAGGATAAAAATGGAACCCAAGGATCACTCGTGTGTCTGTATGGCTGGTTGGCTGTCCGTCCCCTCGGAGCAAATTCGGAGCAAATTAGCTGTGCTGTGACAGATCACAGCACAGCTAATTTGCTCCGAATCTACTGGACCAATTTAGTTGAAATTTGGTACACATATGAATTTCTGCCAAACATAAACATGGATGTTTAACGTAAATAAACGAATTTTGAATATGGGGGTCCCTTTTTGTGGGCAAATTGGATAATTAAAACAAAGTTTTGCAAACTGTATCGTGTGATATATCAATGGGCTTGTTGTGAGGATCTCAATTTTTTTTTTAATACTTTTAAAATAAATACTTTTAAAGATAGTTAAGAAAATAGATGAAAATTAACCATCCCCCCCCCCCCCTTTTCTCCGAAACTACCGAGTCTTTTGAATAAAATATAAAGAACGGTTCTTTACTCATTGATTAGGTACAGGAAAACCTATAAGAAGTCTATGGTCTTAAAATAATAAGGTACTCGTAAACGTACGTACAGACTCGAACATGATTTTCAACTACAATGTTAAGTTTGTTCTTGGGACAAATTCATCCGAACTACGGAACCCTTCATCGTTCGTGGTCCAACACGCACGCACTTGGCCGGTATTTTTTAATAATCGGTGCAGGATACCAATTTTCTTTTTAGAGCAGTTTTTTAAACAAAATTCTTTATTATTCTGCGGCTATACTTTCAAAATGAGCATAGCAAAAGCAGGTATAAGTATAATCAGCCTCTAATATTCCCACTGCTGGGACCCAGGCCTCCTCTCTGTGAGAGGGTGGGGGCCGTAATCCACCACGCGGGCCCAGTGTTGGTTGAAAATTTGAGATGTCACATGTGTTTAAATTTTTTGGTTTAAGACATGCCGGTTCCCTCACGATGTTTTCCTTCACCGTTTTGAGTGTTTCAAAGTGAAGTAAATTTAGAAAAGAGTGAAATGACATTATTTTTAAAAGAACGGTCTAGAGTTAGACATTCATTACTACATCGTTAAGACAATCGATTCATATTTTCATTCATCATTTATTTTTAGGGTACCGTACCCGAAGTGTACCAAACGGAACCCAATTAAGCCTCCGCTGTCCGTCCGTCTGTTTGTCAGCGGTCTGTATCTCATGAACCGTATTAAGTAGATAATTGAAATTTTCACAGATTGTGTATTTCTATTGCCGCTATAACAAATAATATAAATTAAATAAAGTTAGTGTAGGGGTCCCCATACAAGAAACGTCTTTTTTCCGCGTTTTAGCGGCACGTAACCCACCGCGTGCTAGTCCGACTCGCACTTGGCCGTTTATTTAAGGATTTCCTAGAGTCTACACTTTTTAGACTAGTTTGTCTACACGGATCAACTAGATTTACCTGTTTGACAAGTAACAAATTATATAATGTGGTATTTTCCCCTACAGTACTAAAAGTATTTAGGATTTGAATGCGGTAATATTTTGGTATAAGTAGTAATTTTGGTTTGCAGACTCCTAATAGTTCACTAAATCGATTTGTATCTAAGTAAGTATCCATATTTATAGATAATATTATTTTTGTGAATCAATTTGCCTAGCCTTTTCCCAACTATGTTGGAGTCGGCTTCCAGTCTAACCGGAAGCAGCTGAATACCACTATTTTACATGGAGCGACTGCCTATCTGACCTCGACAACCCAGTGACTGGGTAATACGATACCCCTTGGTAAGACTGGTTGTCAGACTTTCGGGCTTCTGACGACCCGTAACGACTGTCAAAGATCCACGAATGACAACGGCTTAACTAGCTTTCCGAGGCACGGAGGAGTCTCGGTAAAGATAGTCACCCATTCACAGACCAACCCCGGCAAGCGTAGCTTAACCTGACGGATCGACCCGTGCGGCTGATATTACTTAGCCACGAATGTGAATCAAAAATACCGACTGGTTTAATTTAACATTAAGTTATATTTCTGTTCTCAACGTATAGTATTATGTATAATAAAATAAATCGCAATGGTATAACCTGTAATTGTAAATATACGTTGATAAATACATAAATAAATAATAAAACATTTTTTTTTTTGCAAAAATTGTAATCTATGCATGATTTAGATTTTTCAAAAGTTACGTAAGATAGTAATCTACTCGTTCTACTACCTAATACATAACATAGGAATTATATTCCTACGTCTGTGTAAGTACTTAATTACTTACTTTTTGTAGATAAAGAAATCAACGCCATTTTTCTTTATTGTTACAATAAAGAATAATCCCTTTGTTTACGAAATATCCGATTAAATCATAATTTATAATGCATCAATATGCAACTAAAAAGAACTCAATATCACGCCATTCATAAGAACTTTAACAATAGGAGTACAATAATAACTTCTTTAGTCACATTTAAAACGGTTCAGCGGTTTCTGAGAAAAGTTGGACAGAAGGTACCAACTTTAATACAAAAAGGTACAAATGGAGGCGCCATGACGTGGCCGCGTAGAATATGCTGCAATGTCAAAGGGAACAACAATGTGTTCGTTCAGGTTTGAAGTAAACAATAAAATCAATTAATACATAATTTAAATAACGTAGGTATAGATGAGGGTTAAATGATAACAGTCGCACGGGTCGATCAAAGGTTAAGCCACGCTTGCCGCGGTCAGTTCGTGGATGGGTATCATCCATTACAAATCGAGAGCCCTCCGTGCCTTGGAGGAGGATTATTGTGATCGAGTGGATACCAGTTTGACATCCGAGTATTTGTTGGCTTAGCGCATACATTGTTTTGTTTTGATTATTCGCGTCACAAAGTTCGCCCCAGATTTTAACTCTTTTCGGCCTCGTTTTTTTTTTGTCCTGTTTTGTGCCCATTTTTAGACGATGATTTTTATATGTAAGAAGAATCATTCAATGTTAGTGTGATCATTCTCAATACTTTAAGTTCTTAGTCACGAGAATTACTAAGTAATTCCTCACATTCATACTATTGACTAATTAATGAGATATTGACACAACATTCTGCTAATTTTTAAGTCATGAAAACTGCACAACAGTTTATAAACTAAAGAGTAAACAAACGATATTATGTTAAAGTAAATATAGACTAATAAGTGTTTGAGACTGCAATATGAGCGCTTATCCTAAAAGTTGGCAACGTCGCAAATAGCTGCCAAATTTTTACCTGTTTTGATTAATTTGGCAATATTACTGTATGGAAATATGAAATGTGGCTAACTAGTGAACTAAAATATTGATTGTGAAATGCAATACCTAATTATTATCTTAACACCGAATATTTAGTTTTAGATGTAAAAAAAGTATTTGGAAACTTTACAAATGCCTTTTTAACACCTAAAACGGTTACAACATCAAATTCAGTGATATAATTGCAATTCATTTTTAATATTCTAGTTCACTAGTTAACAACATTTAATTTTTCCATACAGTAATATTGCCAAATTAATTAAAACAGCGAAATATTTGACATCTATTTGCGACGTTGCCCACTTTCAGAATAAGCGCTCTTAACTTAATAACAAGCTTGCTATCTTTCTGACAATGATTTGTTTTTGAGAGAAAAAGGTGTTTTTTTTTTAGTTATTACTAAAAACTTCTGCGATCGAACTTATGACTGGATATATATCCAGCTACTATTTTAATTTACTCTTAATACCAATTACGGGAAAATGGCAATGTAAGAAACGTAAAAATTTTAACAACATGATCATTTGTACGTACTTACATCCAACTTTTTTATTTTGAACGTACCTACTAAATTGAACCAAGTACAAAATAATAAGTAATCACATAAAGGGTCCCCGAAACGATCAATCGCAATTATTATAAATTTTTACGTGATTGATACACATAAATTACACATTGATGCGCAAATTGATCGACTACCAAATGCAATTGAAGCGATTGAAAATATTACTCCAATTGCAATTGATAATTTTGGGTCCCATAAGCAATTAATGTTATCGTAGAAATGTAACAAAACCATACCTCCAAATGAATTTCCTTAAACTTTCCACACACACTATAAACAAAATCTTTGTTCCTTTCTTTCCACTATCACTTCAACACTTTTGGTCACTTTGATCACAAATACGTGCGTACACTCGTTCAGTTTGATCGCAGCGTATACGGGAGTCTGTTTTGGTTACAGAGCGGGTACATTGGCCCGGCGCGGTAGTGAAACTGCGGCGGTGAGCGTACTACCGCTGCGACGTGATTCATTGACGAATAGCGGGTGGTGCGGGGCATGAGCGAGAGCGGCTGAACGTGAATTGATATATTACGTTTGTAAATTGATTATTATGGTAATGTTTTTTATGGACCTATAATAACTTGATGTTTAACAAAATTAGATAGTGTTAGACTAGAGGAAAGCCAAACGAGGGTTTTGATTTTAACAGGCTATGTAATATGTAAGTGTTTATATATATTATGTTCATTTGTTCTGGCATGACTCCGAAACTACTCGTCTTATTTTGAAAAACGAGGTATTGTTGTAAGCGTTATGTTGTTCCGTGGGTTAGAGGCGGCGTGACTTCAGTTATTCGAAATCCGATGTTATCTTTAATTTGTCTGTAGGTGGTATATCGTTTTGGTTATTAACTTTCGTTTTGTTTTTTGAAGTATAGAAAATAAAAAATAAATGTTTTACTTCAGTATTTTTAAATCCAATTAAAAGATCGTGCTTATTTTTGTTTCAGAAATTAAACTAGATTTGTCATCAATGTTAAACTGTCAAGCCTGCAAATCAACATGATTTTCAATTTAACGAAGTCCAACGTCACCTACATATAAGATGAATATCAAT
Source organism: Agrochola macilenta (assembly GCA_916701695.1). Classification (NCBI taxonomy): domain Eukaryota; kingdom Metazoa; phylum Arthropoda; class Insecta; order Lepidoptera; family Noctuidae; genus Agrochola; species Agrochola macilenta. Next base: position 18,344,596 of record OU753576.1, read on the forward strand.
GTAAAGAATATCAATCCGCGTCAGAACGATCCTCTCTATAATTTAAACAGGCATTTTTTTGGGTCGCTCATTCCATCGTAGACTTCATCCATTACTTTTCACCAGGTGAGATTAAGGTCAAGAGCAGGCCAATTTCACAAAAAAACACGTACAGTTGCTGCCAGTCGCGAGTGCACTTGCACTCGCTGTATTTGTGGCGTTCGCTGTTCTATGGAGCTGACCTTCTGTACCTATCTATAATACGGCTGATGTATTATGGCCGGTCCGAACTTTGCGCAAAAGGCTGCACCATAACATTTTCAGGAACGAAATAGTAACATGAGGCGAGTGTGAGTGAGAGAACATGCGCAAAAGTTCGTAGACCCCATGTTCAGACCAACTATGATTCATCGGCCGTATTGTACGTGTGGCGTATCTATGTGTGGGTGTCTTTTCGCTGGTTGTATGGACCCGAACTTTGGTATCTATTTATTATGGTTACGAGCGTGATAATGTGTTGACCTCAGAGACAGTTATGATTCAGTTCATATGGGCTGAGATGTCGCCCGTAGTATCCATAATTTATAGGTCACGTGATCGAGTCGTAAGATGAAGTGTATCGTAAATAACTGTTCTTATGTGAGCATTGTTCGTCAAATGTATTATATGTAAGAGTAGTTAGGTAGTTAGAATGTTTAATGCTTAACCATTACTTCACACTTGTATTAACTGAAGGGTTAGGCAGAGCTGTACCATAGTTTGCCAGTTACGTTTAAGTCCCATGTAATAGGGGCCGAGTCTATTGCCATCAAAAATCCAAACTCCGGGCTGCTGCTACGAAATGATTGATGGAAAAACCTAATAACACTTAGCCCGACCTGGGAATAGATCCCTAAATCCCCCTAAATTATATATTTCAAAACGACCACAATCTGTAGTACTAGGTGGCTTCAGATCTAAGGTATATTATGCACACTCAGTTGTTCCGCAGGGATCTCATTTAGGGCCACTTCTCTTCCTTATCTTCATCAATGATATAACTGATTACATACGACATTGTAGAATTTTCGAATTTGCTGACGATCTCAAAATATATAAAGTGGTAAACTCCCTTACTGACGCTGTCTTTTTTCAGACTGATTTGAACAATATTTAAAACTGGTGTAACGTAAATAGTACGAAAAATGTCATTAAATACAAAAGATTCCCAAGGAAAAAGACAACAGTTCAAACAAGGTATGATATTGGTGGTGTAACACTGAAACAGGTGAATGACATTTGAGATCTGGGTATGATCGTAGACAGCAAACTGAAATTTACCTCACACATTGATAAAACAGTGACAAAGCCCGCCCAAATGCTAGGATTTTTTAAGCGGAATTCCAGAGGGTTTAATCACCAGAGGACAAAGGTGTTGCTCTACAATGACCTTAGTGCGCAGTCATTTTGAGTATGCAAGCAGTTTATGGACCCTTTTTTATGCAGTACACTCGCAAGGTGTGGAAAGCATACAGCGAGCTTTCACGAGACATCTTGTATTCTCTACAAGAGGCTTTTCCCACAGAAAGCCATACATGGGGCGTTTAAAAAAAAAGATAACCCTTCGCGATCTTAGATGTCTGCTAGACTTATTCTTCGTCCATAAATTAATTACTGGAAAAATACATGTAGTAGTGCCTTTTGCAAAGTGTTTCTTAGCAGTTCCATGAATTAACCCAAGGGCCAAAAAAAATAAAAAGGTATTTGATACACCTTTTGTAAAAACTAATTTAGGTTTGCAGTCTCCGTTTATTCGAATTAGCAACGAATACAATAATACTATATTAAACATAGGACTTAGCTATATTCAACGACAAGCTACCGGGAAAGAAAGAAAATCACGCTATCCTTGTCAAGTTCTTTTTAATTTTTATTTCTTAACTTTTTGTTTTTATTGTTACCCGTCTTATGTACTCGTATGTTAGTCTATTTTAGTTTAGTTTAGTATATTAATTCAATTGCAAGGCAGCAAGATATTGCCATCAATGTTATGTACGCCGTAATTGTCATGTATTAGTCCTTTAGTTATTAAGATTATTTGTAGCTAACGTATAATGTATGTGATGTGGCTGTACTTATTCTTAATGAATAAATAAATTCCAGGACCTCATAATCAGCAGTAGCGCTTATGACCACTAGACCAACGAGTCAGCATGTTTAATGGTAATAGAAGCAAATTGGTTTCTTTAGATATCATGAGATCGTCGTGCAAGATATTTAAAAGTCCAAAATAAAATTAATTCGGTTGCGTGACTTTCAAGGTTAAATTAAACAAATTAAATCATAATAAAAAAATTACAATGTTTTATTATAGTTTTGTTGTTTTTTTTTGTAGGTACTTAGTAAAAGACTTCGGAAACATACTTTAATATTTAAATTATCATTATTTATTCTATTCATACACTTAATGAGTCCAACAACTTTTCTTATATACACGAAAGAAACGTGTTCTTTAGACAATAGATACTACGTTAAATTCAATGTCAACTCACCGTGTAACATGTAAGTAATTCGTCACAGAAGCAATAAAATTGATCTCGACCATGCAAATGTCTTTCGCACCTTCGTGCTAACGTACTCTGCCAATTGGTCATTTACATGATTTTCTAACAATGTCAGTGGCATAGCGAATGTCAAATTGTTTTGGTGCTAATATTATTTCAAGAGCAGATGTTTTGGTTCGTTCTAATTTGGCCTAAATTTGAAATGTAACGGTTTTGTTGTGGTATCAAGAGTAAGGTAAGTATCGTCATAGTTTAACATTTACTGATGATTGTTTAGCATAATAATTATGACGTGTAAAATCAATTGGTAATTGGGTAACTATTTGTTTTAATTTTGTAGTTTTAGCAAAAACCAGTCTCATCATATTTTATTAAATTTTATTTTATTTAAAATAATACTTTTATTGTAGCTAAATTATAATTAAACGTCTTTGAAAAAATATGTTAGTACATACTACTTTATTAGATCAAATTTTGCCTCACACCGTCAAGCGATTTTGAACCTTTTGCTGTGCAACTATTCCCTTCTCCTTGACCTGCACTCTAATTGCTCAGCATATACCTACGGCTACAGTACGGACCCAGGAAATAACGATCATTTGACTTGACCCCCGCTGCCGCTTATGCCTTGCATTCCCAACGTAATTTTATTAATTGTGACGTAACGATCGGCATTGGATACCGGTTTCTAATGACGGAGGTACCAATTCACTATAATTTGAGCATAGGACAGCCGTCGTCGTCACATAGGCCAAAAGAGTAAATGTGACGTAGATTTCTTCTGCGAAAGCTCTTCCTGCTGACGTCATTTCTTTAATGCTTTCGTCATAAGTTTTACAGTGACTGTCTCGTTGGTCTAGTGGTCGCAAGCGCTACTGCTAAGCATAAGGTCCTGGGTTCGATTCCAACGTCATGTTAAGACCAAAGTGTTATTGGGTTTTTCCATCTGGAATTTCTCAGTTTGGATTTATGCCCGGTTGATGGCAAATTGCCAATAGGCTCGCCCCCTATTATTGTAGGCCTTATTTATTATTTTATTTTATTTATTAGGGAAAACAAACAGTGACACATTACATATTTTAGGAAGTAATACAAAAAAGATAGGTACGGGCACATGTGTATGTGTAACCAACAACATTTGCCACGGAATACACATGAAAAATAATCTTTACAAACTATGCTATTTAAACTAAAACCTACAAACTACAATAATTTAAGAAAACATTTTTTGTGCTAAATAGTAAAACAAAAGTAAAGGAAAACTCATCATGCAAATCTTAATTAAAATGACTAGTGACTAAGTGTTTTGAGTATAATATTTTTGAATCTACCAGCAGAAAGAGCAAACATATCTATATGATCGAATTGCTTGTTGTAATTAGTAGTTAGTCGACGCAGAGGTGCCCGCATACCTGCGTTACTGCGACAAGAGGTAACAGCAAACATTGGCCGTGCGGCGCGTGCGCGCACCCCGCGGCGTACTGTCGTTCTGGGAACTATGTAACTTATTTTATTACGGATATAATACATTGCTACACAAATCAAACAAAAATGTCGTCTCTAGGAGAGTGCGTCTTGATTTAAGACCAAGTAATTTATACTTCTTAAAACATAACTGGCGAAATGTGAGTGTAGGTACACCTCTGCTGAACCCTTCGGGGAACAAGGCATGATGTTATGTTATGTTATGTAATATGGTGAATAGGTATTGATCCCATGGCATAGAAAGGAAAGTAGTTTATATGAATACCTGTACCGTAGAAATATTTATTTTATTTATTTATTTATTATAAGGTAGCTTCACAGCTGACAGTAAGTATAACATTAAAATGTAATATTTTTATAGTATGTAATATATATTTTTATTTCCAGGTAATATAATTACATACACAGGTAACATGAATAGGTATTGACGATGTTGCTTATGTAACCAGTTAGGGTTATTGGTTATATAACTAATCAGATATAATGATCGTACATTATAATATTAATTACTATCATCCGTCAGCGGTTTCGCCCGCGTGTTACATACCTACATATAAAATATAATATGTATACATCTTTATAAAATTATTATAGCCTATGTTACTCAGTGGTAATATAGCATTCTACTGCTGAAAGATTTTTTTTAAATCGGTCCAGTAGTTTTTGAGTTTATTCATTACAAACAAAAATACAAATATTTTTTCTTTTTATTAATATTACGTTGTGTAGTTTAATGTGATAGTTTGTATGTTTGGCTGTTTGTTACTCAATCAGTGGCTGAACGGATTTGGATGAAATTTGGCACATAGATAGTTTATAACCTGGATTCACACACACTTAAGACTTTTTATTCCGATTTTCCCTCGGGATCGAGACATGCGGGTGAAACCACGTGACACTGCTAGCTATTATTTTCTGATTGATTGTCAAAGGAATATCCTGTGATTATCGTAAAGATAATAAACAGTCAGAAACTCGAAAGTCCGAAACTGGAAAACCAATATCATTCTATGATGACACCAGAATGATTTTGACTTTTCCCTGTTTGACGAGGAGATAATTCTGTCATTTCGCATAAATTCAGATATTTCAGCTGAATTTTCTTCAACTCGTAGATTATTCGATGACTTCATCACTCGCGAAGGGAAAATAATGAAACATAGATTTAAAATATCCTTTCCTATTACAAATGCGAAAATATCTCTGTCTGTCTGTCTGTAACCTTTTTACGTCTAAACCACTAAACCGATCGTTATGAAATTTGACAGATAGGTAGCCTGAAACCTGCAGAAGGATATAAGCTACTTTTCATCCTGGATATTTGTAGGTAAAAAAATGTGAAATACCAAATACACACAGACGAAGTCACAAACAACAGGTAGTTATGACTTTATGACTTACCTATAATTGAATTTCTACCCACCTTCAGTGCCGGATTAGCCCATAAGCAAATTAAGCAATTGCTTAGGGCATCACGTCTCGGGGGGCACCATAAACAACACCGATTTTTTTTTGGCTAGCCCCTGAATGGCAAGGCTGTTTGAAAACCCGGCCGTATTGTCGGCGGGAGATGTCGTTGTTGGAGGTAATAAAACTTTAAAAAAGAACGACGATGCTGCAGGAAAGGTTCGATGCTTTATCAATAGATAATATATTTACTGGTTCGTTTAAACGTCAACATTTAATATCTCAGTCGACATTTTGACATATCATTAATGTAGGGTTGTAGGGTTATCCATGATATAAGGAGTAGTAAAAATTGTCAAGTAACTGTGACCAACTTGGAAGTATCGGTCGCCGCCGTTGGTATTTGTTGGGGGTGCCACAAGCGGCGTGAAATGCAACATAACATTTACAATTATGTAGATAAAAATAAAAAAACACGCCGCTTGTTGCACCTCGACCAAAAGAGTTAGGATAGGTTAGAACTGCGACCAGCAACGCTACTTCCAAGTTGGTCACTTTGCAATAGTTGGTCACTTTAAAATAATATCATATTTGGAAATAAAATAAAAGTTCATCGACTTTTTTTGTGTGGTATCAGGATACTTTGTTAATTTTTTTGTTGGCATACAAAAAACCGCCATGATGCACAACCGCCATGACGCACAACCAAAACAAAGCGACATCAACACCTCTCCCCGTGGATCTTCTTCTCTTCGTGTGGTTAATGACTAACCTGGTGTCAGAGTTTTAAAACCGCCCATGGGCCTCTGACTTGGCTTTACATGTCGTCGACAAATATCTCTCAGGCATGCCGGTTTCCTCACGATGTTTTCCTTCACCGATTACCCGCGGATAATCTAGCTATTTTACTATTTATGATCACTAATGTTTGGCGTCATAATGAAAGTCCTGCGTTTTACTGTTCATATCGTCAAACGTTGAGTATTTAATTCTCTCTAATCTATTTCATGAAATACAACCATCGCCATGGCCGGCCCACGGCATACACAGGCAAATATGCTAAGAAAGTTGAACTTAAAAACTATTGTCCGCGAATTTAACGCACGTAAAAGTCGCAAGTGGCATTTCAATAAATAAAAAAAATTATGCTCTGGTTTTTATTGTAATACCTAAAAATATATGCTTTGGTTTTTATTGTAATACCTACTCCACTTTCGTCTCTCGTACATAATTATTCTAAGGTACGTAATGATTTATCTCGTTGTTATAAATAGTTCTTTTTTTTTTTCTGATGTTTGTTTGGCCGTAGGTGTGGATTGCTTAGGGCATCAAGTACTCTTAATCCGGCACTGCCCACCTTCCACAACAATAAAATCAATCTGCCTAGCCTTTTCCCAACCATTTTTTGGAGCCGGGTCCCAGTCTAACCGGATGCAACTGAATTTTACATGGAGCGACTGCATCTGACCTGCACAACCCAGTTACTGGGTAACACGATACCCGTGAAATTTCAGATTATTTAGAAGATAATAAAACTTGGGATTAAGCTGCTCGCTCTGCTAAGCTCTGTGATAAAAAAATAAAACTTGACATTTTAATTATTCATCAAAATAAACCATTTTTATACACGTTGACATTGTTGAACATTATGTACAAAATGACACGATTACCTTGAAGTATTATATTATTATTTTAATTATTGTGAATGTGAGGACTATGTGGATATTTAGTAATGAATTTTTTCTCTTTCATTTCTTTTTTTCTTTCTCAGTTAGTTTTAACGATGGTCTGGCAGTTTGAGTAGTTGATGCGGCCTACCCAAATGTCCTTTCTTTGGTATTGTTCGTCGAGTTGAGCTCCACGATTACTGACAAATGCTTGCACTGACTGGACAGGTCCACTCAAATCTGTGTGGTTCTTTCCTCAAAACACCATTTCAGACACTAATCTACATGGTTCTCATATCGCTTGACCAAGATTATGTCTGGACTTTAAAAGAGACTGTGACCTCTGAGTTTGTTTCGGCCTTTCTTCTCAGAGTAGTCACATAGGAAACGCCGACCTCATCTAGCAATTTTTTTTATTTTTTATATGACGTGTAAAAGTGATTCCTATATCCTATTTAAAGAATAAACAATTTCATTTCATTTCATTTCCCTTGGTAAGACTGGTTGTCTGACTTTTGAGCTTCTGACTAACCGTAACGACAGTCAAAGATCTACGAATACGAGGAACCGACTCAGAGGGATCTTGATATGTAATGCATGGACAAACATCCACGGACTGACCTTGGCAAGAGTAGCCAGACCTTCAACCTGTGCGGCTGTTATTATTTAGTCACGAGCTCCTCATTATCATTTCAAACAATACTTCTTCATTACCAAGAATGAGAGTAAAATAAGTAGTCTCTAATTAGGTGTAACAAACAGAAAGAATTCGTAAAATTAATGTTTTCTTTACAATCTTAGACCTCGTGCCGGTCTGATAACTATGCCACAGTATAAATAAGTAACAGTAAATAAGTAACGGCCGAAACCACGTGCTTCGAAATATCATTGTATATACTCGTATCAGTACGCAAAAGTATCGAGTGCGCAGCAGTTACGCACGGAGGCGGAAGGTTTATCTACCGAGCGGCCGTAGGTAATTATTTCAAGGTCACTGCCGAGATATAATACTGTTATTTTATTATACAGTTACTATGCTATTCAGATACACTAGTCAGTCAACAGTCTACAAGGAAATTAGAACTTTAACTAGTTAAATATAAGGTCTCAAGTCTATTGACTGAAAACTAACAATGAGTTATTGAACCATAAACCCATTACCATAAAGTTCAAAGTAAAGTTTGTTGTCTTTGTAACTTAACATCTGTCGATCAATTTGAGCCGATATGACTGATTGCAGATGATAATTGTATTGACATCAATAAGGCTTGATATGGACGGGCGACTTGGTCGCAAATTGATTCGAAATGCCGCAAAAAATCGCAGTAATTGTAGAATTAAGTTTAATTTTAGTTGGTTATAATTATATTGAGGAAAAAAAAAGGCTATAGATGGATTGGATACTTCGTCGCAAATTATAGCAATTTGTCGTTTAAACATACCTACATAATTTTGTGTACGATTATAGTAGTGACGCAGTCTACCTAAACTAAATATTATAATTATAGAGGAATAGAGAGAAGATTAAATTATATGTTTAAATGTTTGTTTAGGAAGGACATCGGCTAGATTTTATCGACATAACGGGCGGGTGAAGCCGCGAGCGGAAGCTAGTTATTAATAAAGCACTATTTTACTAATAAAATGGATCAATGTTGTCGGAATAAACAAAAAAATTGTCACCTTGACAACAAAATGATGCCCGCCGTTTGCCGGAAAACTCCATGTTTAGGCATGACATTTGTATCCAGAATTTCCGTTTTTGACCCCAATGTTTACTTAATTTACGTAATAAAAATAATGATTCAAAAGGGAAAATTGCCATCACCTATATTAATAGCAGATGGACTGACATGTCACTCACACATAAAATTGAGCATTTTGTTCTGTTTATTGTGACGATGTCTTGCAAATTCTTTCGAGCATAGCATAGCTCTTAGAGAGCTATATTACAATGGGACACCTGGGTGGCACGCTGCCATAAAATGATGACTAACAAACTAATAATAATGAACTTTCTTCTTCATCAAAAAATCAAAAGTCATTTATTCAAACAAGGCTGAAAATCAGCACTGAACGTCAAAATTATATAAGACAGTCCCTCAAAATCCCCCACTTCCTAGTGCTGAAGTGGCGCAAAAATCTCCCTAGCAACACAGCTATCTGTAAAGTTAGAAAAATTTGAATAAATACAATATCATCATTGTCGCTATAACTGACCAAAGCCTAACATCGATTGAAACATCACCCACAAGAGCGTTTCGCAAATAATTTATATCATCTATCGCAACGCGATGGCCTTTGATACACTTAATTGGCAATCGTTTTGAAATGTAACCCACTCTAGTGTATAGGGAATACCATACACTTACGCTTAGTTATGTAAGAAGGTAAGCAGGGATGCAAGAATTGATAGCTGGCGTTATTTTTGAACGTGGTTAAAAAGGTTCTTTTATATTTTGTGAATGTCAGAACGTTGTAGGATTAATAGGCTGTAGATTTGTTGACCATTTTTGACAACATTGTGATTACCGGGTTTCAAAGTGTTATTGGGTTTTGTCTCTGGTATTTCCCAGTAGCAGCCCGGAGTCTGGATTTGTGCCTGGTAGATGGCAATAGGCTCGCCCCTTATAACATGGGATTTGAATATAACTGGCGATATGTAGGTGTACGTAAGCCTTCGAGGAATACCTAAAGTAGTGATGTTATGTTAGGTGTATTTTGATCAAACGACAATGACGTCAGATTTGATAGCATGTTAGATAATTTCAGAAACCAGGTTTTTAGACATAGAAATTAGATTAAAATCAACAGTTGGTACAAAATCTATTCTTATTCACACTTGATAACAAAGTCCAAAAGAAAAAAAAAAGTGACGAATGCAAACAAAAGAATACTCCATACAACTTTTTGTTCGCGATTTTTTTTTGCAGTAGCATTGTATTTGAGCGAGATCAAGGTCAGTAGTACCATTGAGCGAGTACTGTGTACGTACTGCAGAGCTCGATCATCAAAAAGTTTGTGCCAATAACTAGGCTATTATTTATATTATTTTTCTTTGTCGCTGGCACGACAGTATTTCATATTGGCACAAAACTTCGCTACTTCCAAGACGTCGTCGGTGGCTACTAAGAGGTCACTTTGACTGCATGTTTTGGGGCACAGAGGTCATGATAGGAGCTTGAGCATAGCTTGCGACACAGCTCCAAATCCAAATCCTGCGGTCGATACATCGAGGTAGAAGTACTTTACAAGGTTGGAGTCTGAAGCGTGGTTGGAGCCTAGAGGTTCCAACTGCACGTATTTAATTTAGGGGTTGCCAAATATTCGTGAACGCGGGTATAAGATACAGACCAACTTACGCAAGTAACGCAACTTAGAAGGGTTATGAGAAGAGAAAGGATGTCTACCACTCGCACACGATATCATTGTGTTCCCTATCCGAAGGGATTGCCTCACGGTGCCGGTATGCGAGTAACGTGGCGATTAACGTGGCGCAATCGTAAGCTGTCAGTAGTAATGTATGGTGACGTAGGGGTAATTTTTAAACTCAATATTTATTGTATTCCACAATGTGAACTAAGGGATTCCCCAAAGAAGACTTTTAACACATTGTGCCATTGTCATACCCATAGAATTCAACTACCATTTGTGTGTGTGTGCTTCTTCCCAGAGATTGTCATGGGAAAACCCAACGTGAACAAAAACCTATTGGCTTGTAAAAGGTCACGCGTTCTACCTGAAGAGGGACCATGCCACGGTGTTCCTGCTTCCAAGGAGATTCCCAGAGATTGTCAGATGGTAAAAAACCTGAAGTGAACAACAATCTTTTAGCTTGTAAAAGGCCACGCCTTCTACCTGAGAAGGTACCTCCCCACGGTGCTCGTGCTTCCAATGCGATTCCCAGAGACTGTCAGATGGACAAACCCAACGTGAACAACAAACCAATTGGATTGTAAAAGGTCACACGTTCTACCTGAGAAGGGACCACCCCACGGTGTTCCTGATTGCAAGGAGATTCCCAGAGATCGTCAGATGGGAAAACCCAACGTGAACAAAAAACCTATTGACTTGTAAAAGGTCACACTTTCTACCTGAGTAGGGGCCACCCTACTGTGTTCCTGCTTCCGAGGCGATTGGTTTACTGGGTTTACTACACATCTACATACAGTACACCACCTGCTACCATCCTTACTTATTCCTTCTGCTTTGTTTAAGATTGCACCGTGATAACGACTATGGTGCCATAGTTATAAGGTTTCATTATCTTATCTATCCATGTTCCATGTTCGTGGAATACACTGAATTGCTAACAATGTGGTCAAACGATGAGAAAGCCAATTCACATGATATGAATGGCCGAATTTTAATCTCAGTCTCAATCTGTCAAAAATACAGCGATACAAGGATCTTTTGGCGCTTGAATGACATTGACAGGCGGGGTCTTGCCAAGGTCATCGTTGTTGGTAAACATTTTGTGGTAATGAATTGAAAAAACAAGATGGTAGCGTGGCATTTATAGTTTCGATTTTGACCACGCGCCAAAAGATCCTCGTACCTAGGGTTGCCAGATGGTATCCCAAAGGAGGACATGTCCTTCTTATCCATTTTTTGTCCCCCCGTCCTCCCTTACCTACTGTAAGTCCTCGTTTTTGCTAAACATCGTTGGAAATTTCGTGTCGTGCCGTGCGTACATGTGTGGTCAAAGGTCACGCACATAACGCAAATGTGGAAAGAGTTTTTCCACTGATTAATACTCAGTGGAGCAAAGAGAGGGACAGAGTAAGTGTGCAGTCAGTTAAATCTTTAATTCTTACTCAACATAACTTCAAAAACATGACAGCTGAAAAACCAAGAACTTTTTGCAAAAATTGGCAGCTCAGCTAAATATGATTAAAATAATGTGAAAAATTCGTTTAATTGTGAATGTCCTCCATTTTTTGAGAAAATCCTCATTTTTAGACCCATCAGCCATCCTTTATCAAATTATCATCTGGCAACCCTGCTCGTACCTAAATTTTTGACGTGTTTTTGACATTGATTGTCGCTGAGATGAGATTGGGACTATGTTTTGAAAATTTTTAACCGACTTCAAAAACAGGAGAAGATTTTCAATTGCTATTTCAGAACTCCGTCATTGATGATGAAATGAGCTGTACCTACGTGCTTACTCTCAGATTATAAAGCTCAAGTTCTGATGAGTGGTTTTTGAGTTAGTTTTAATCATAGATATGAGAAAGAAGTTATTTATATTTCGATGGGTTCAATAATACGTATTTATTTCCATTCAGTGTCATGTTGATGATGATATAATAACTATGTCACTGTTATTTACATCGCAAGTAGTGGTACAAATACATACGAATTTATGTGGCATAGGTACCACAGCTAAAAAGTGCAAAATAAAAAGGTTTCTTTGCTTCTATATGTTTGTTTTTTGTCACTTCCGAAATTAAAGTTATGTTTCACTTTTTAGTGTTTTTTAGGGTTCGGAAAAATCGTAACCCTTCAAGGATCACTCGTGTGTCTGTCTGTCCGTCTATCACAGCCAATTTGCTCTGAATCTAAATCAAATCAAATCATTTATTTTTTGCCAACATGGGTAGGGGTGGGTATAGATGTTATACATGTTTTGATAATGTTCTCCATGCTCTGCCGACTTGGGAATGCAAATTTTTACACATAAATTACAATCTACTATCAAGATATGCTGAATAACAATAAATATTACAAAACTAATAATGGACCCATTACGTTGAAATTTGGTACACATATGTATTTTTGTGACCCAAAAGCGGACGTGTAACGTAAATAAATGAATTTTGAATATGGCGGTCACTTTTGGGGGGCAAATAAGAAATTAATAAAGAAATTTTGTTAACTGTAGGTACCGTGTGACATATAAAATTTAAGGGGCTTGTTGCGAAGATCTTAAATATTTTTTCATTATAATTATAAAATAAATAAGAAAGCACTTGGTCGGTTTTGTTTATAAGTCGTTTAGTTTTTGGAAAAACGAGTTTATTATAAACGGGAATTGACCTTCTATTATTAATGGGATAATACATCCAGTGCTGAAAAATAAACATAATATTGACATCGGACGATAGATGTTGTTTACTGGATGATTGAGATAGAAAGTGAATGCGGTGAGTGTATGTGAGTGTTGAAAGTGTTATTGGGTTTTTGTATCTAGAATTCTCAGTAGCAGCCCGGAGTGTTGGTTTGTGTCGGTTGATGTCAATAGGCTTACCCCCTATTACATGGGAATTAAACATAACTGGCGAAATGTGGATTTACTATAGGAACACTTCAGCCCATCCCTTCGGGGAATACAGGCGTGATGTGATGTGTATGGTTCATGTTGTGATTGAGAAATACAATCCAAGCCAATCTTCCAGGCTTTATCTACCCACAAAAAGAAAGAAGGTGGTCTATTCTTTGACTATAGCCACATAACCGCATCACTAGCACTTGACAATCATTATACTCATTCTCCTGATCTTATTTAAATTTATTAGTGGTCGGCGCAACATGTATTTTTCTTCCACACTTCTCTATCAGTCATCATCACGGTAGTCACCTCCTTTATATCCATATCATCTTCCACACAGTCCATCCATCGTTTCTTTGGTCTTCCCCTACTCTTATAGCCATCCACATTCATACTCAATACTTTCCTCACGACATTTTCCTCATTCCTCCTCATCACGTGCCCATACCATGACAACCGATCCGCACAACTTTTCAGTCACCGGTGCCACTTTCAGACTTCCTCTTATGTACTCATTTCTTATTCTATTACTAATAATATACTAACAGGTAAAATAGGTTTTAGTTTTCTAAGGCTGCCTGTCCATTGAAGCGGAGCGAGGCAGCGGAGAGGAGAATGGCAGTGAAGTGGAGCGGAGTTGCGGATAGTGTCTGTCCATCGATGCGGAGCGAGGTAGCGGAGCGGAGTTATGGACTGTGCGGAGCGAGGTAGCGGAGCGGTGTTGCGGACTGCGCGGAGCTAGACCGAGTTCAAGCGACGAGTAATAATTCCCCGCTCCACTACTCCGCCCCGTATTCCCGCTCCGCTTCTCCGTTCCGTTTCCCCGCTCCGCTTCCCGGTTTCTCTTATTGAAGTTCCCCACTGTCAAGTCCTACGTTTCAGACTTTTTGGATTCGTGTGCGTATTGTATAATCACTTGCTTCAAAAACGGTGAAGGATAACATCGTGAAGAAACCGGCATGCTTGAGAGAATTTCTCGTCGGCATGTGAAGCCAAGTCAGAGGCTCATGAGCGGCATGAAAATCTGGCACCAGGTTAGTCACAAATCTCACGAAAAAAAAAGTTCACGTAAAATAAAATCAGTTCAACATTTTTCGAGTTCACACTACACATGCATACAGACATGGAGTTATCCTTACTCGCTTAAGACCCTGCCCCAATTGTGACAACCTAGAACATTATATTAAAGCCTGCCTTCGATAATTAATACATATTTATCCATAACCACCTTCTCGCCAAACGTCTCTCTAAGCATGATCTTATTGGATCTCGTTAAGATCTACCATCTTACATCCTGCACATAGTAAAGACTTTAACTTGTGTAACTTAAAGTCCAATATTGCTTTTTCTTGTGTCGAGTTAACGTGGTATCTGATTAAAGAATACCAAGTAAAGAATTGCGACCAATTACATCTTTATGTCTGTGTTATACGACTGATATTGTTTTGGCTAGATAGTATTTCTAAGTTTGTTCTTAACTTAATGTCCTGCTGTTCGTTACACATAATTGGTACACATTGCGTGTAAGGCGAATATAATAAATGATTAAATAGTAAAGTACATAATTGTATGTACTTGTGAGATATATAACGGTCGTATTTAGATTAGAACGTCTGAACAAGTTAATAAAATTGTATTTCTTGAGTTAATGGGAGAACATGGTGTATTTATATCGTTAGGTTATGTGTTATTAATTTTTTTGTTAAAGAAAGCGAGATATAAGATAAATAGAATCTGAGACGTTGGTCGCAAGCGCTACTGCCGAGCATGAGGTCCTGGGTTTCATGCCAGGCTCGGGCAATGTGTTATTGGGTTTTTCATCAGGAATTTCTCAGTAGCAGCCCGGAGTCTGGATTTGTGCCCGGTTGGTGGCAATAGGCTCGCCCCATATTACTGGGACTTACACATAACTGGCGAAATGTCGATGTACGGTACACCTTTGCCTAACCCTTCAGGGATTACAAATGTACCGTGAAATAGAAAAATAAAATATAAAAAGTTTTATTGATTCATCAACATAGGTATGCCACTGGATCCCGCACTAGGATACCCTGTGTCGCAGGATCTTGTCTCGACAGATAACAAGAACTTAAAAAATAGGTTAACAAATGCACCGGTTTCAGATAATAAATCAAACTTAGGGCAATTGACATACTTCTTCCTTTTCCTGTCCTGTCAATTACTGGGGGTCGAAGCAATCAATGTTTTTGTTTTCCATTTCTTTAGCCATTACGATACTAGTCCCTCCCTTTCCCGTATTTCCGTCACACAATCTATCCATCGACACACTAACTTTCGCCCGAACCTCCGCCCGTGTGGCGATTGGAAGTGATGACCACATAAACGTACTATCGGGATAAAAATTATTGTAGTACTAACCCAGGTTATGGTCAAGCCGTGGGCCATACATAGGGTTGCCAGGCCTAAAAATACAAAAGTCGGATACAAATTCATATTTAGCTGGACATCCCTGAAAGTACAGTAATAAAAACAATGTGTTTTTATTACTGTTATCTATATATACGAGTATATGTTACTCTAAGTACTCTTAATTCAAAGTTATTTTATTATGAATCACATTTTTTATTACTATCGCGAGTCATGCGTGTCCGCGTGATTCGGTCGCGTGCTTTCCTGCGGCATCTTTTGGCTGGGCGGGGTTGACCAAAAGCCTAACGCCTATGGCCGGACAGGCCCGACTTGATTTGGCCGGATACGATTGTAAAAAGCCGGGCATGTCCGGCTAAATCCGAATATCTGGCAACCCAGCTTGAAAAGGCACACAGACATAGATACTTTTGCATTTATAATTCTTATATTATGGATATATGTATTAAAGGTTCTTCTAGATTTCCTCATTTTTCCTCCACACAACACAACACCTTTGTACTCAAATTATAATTATGTCATATCTCTTTGTATTTTACTGTGTGTACATAAATAATAAAATAAATAAATAAATAAATAAACATCTTTTAAAATATTTTTCGTATTTTCATTACCATCTTAGCTAGTAAGATGGTAATGAAAATACGAAAAATATTTCAGTCAGATACCAGAATAGAACTATTTTTTTTGAATGTCAGATCAGACTGGAGTTATACTTCTTCTTCTTTTCGTTTCAACGGTACATCTATGTAGCTTTTACTGTTTGGGGCCCAGCAGGTGGCCACATTTATTGCGGCGTCAGAGGCTTTGTTCAGATCGTCAAGGGTGCAGGAGACCGGGGATTTGGACACTAGCAGATGGGCCGTCACTTCCTTCTACGAAGCAGTAATGCTCGCGAAAGAGAAGGCAGAACGCGTGACAGAGAGGCAAGATTCGCGCCCTTGCGCCCCTAGACGCCGCAGGACACGCCCCGGGCGTCAGGAGTCGCAAGCCGATTTCCGGCCACGGTAGGCGCGGGATTGCGGACGGTGAGCGATGGGTAGCTCGCCGCCCGATAAGGACCAGGCCCGGGTCGACGGCGCGTTGTGTTCCACGCGCGCCTCAAAGAGATGTCAGCACCAAATGACGGTGTCCATTAGGGTCAATGCCTGCCAGGGTTGCGAGTTTGTCCGAAAGGGATATCGTGGCCCCGGCTCACAGGCAACGGAAGAAACACGGGTGTGTTTTAATCAGTAAAAGTCTGAAACTCATAATTTCCAAACCAAAAATAAATAAAAAGTGGCGTTGTTCAGATCTTCAAGGGAGCAGGTGACCGGAGATTTGGACACTAGCAGATGGGACATAGTCTATTCAGAAGCACTGCACTCGCACTGTTCGATGAATCGGTAATGCCCCAGATTATGTTTGTAGCGGCCTACTTGGGTACGCAATTGATTCAGGGCTATACTTACAATTGGCATTGATATTACAGTTAAATTACTTGAACCTACTACGAGTATAGCTATTGTGGTAGTCAACAAACTATTTGGGCCAATGTTATAACAGAACTCTTTCAAAGATGACCAATTGAGAGCAACTGCATAGAATTCATCAGTTTGGTAGACACGGCATACAAAAACCAATTCATTGAGGTATTGGTTCCGGTTTCCATGCGAATATCAATTACTAGCTTCCGTCAGCGGCTTCGCCCGCGTGATATCTTTATAATTAAAGACTATTTTACTCAGTGATAATATAGCATTTAACTGGTGAAAGATTTTTTTTAAACGGTCTAGTGGTTTTAGTGTGAATTCATTACAAACAAACAAACATACAAAAAGTTAAATATTTTCTCTTTATTATATTAGTTTAGACAGAGGAACGAGACTGGCAGTAAGCCTGGAAAACAATACACACAACGACAAATCTAGGTATACATTTTCAGTACCTAGTGTAAGTTTTCCGTACAATGAGAGATCCGAATCAGCTTACATCCTTGCCTCGCCTGGCTGTCATTCGTAGATCTTTGACAGTCGTTAGCTATAAGCCCAAAAATCTGACAACCAGTTTTACCGCGGGGTATTGTCACATGATTTACATTTATACTCATAATTCGGTATGTAAAGTAAAAATGTTTTACGTTGATTCCAAAACCATTTCGAGCTTTTAGGTTTCTTAACATTATTTTTCTATTTTTGGCGCTTAAAATTATAAGATGGAGTTTATTTTAACATAAACACATAAAACCCACTTGACTTTCATATGACCTCCAAATGACGTCAAAACACCGGAAGTTACGTACTACTCCATGATAAAAAAATCGGGTTATTCCATTAATCCCCATTGACAATCCCCATTGGTTTAAAAATAAAATACAAACAACATAATTTATTAGTTTAAGAATCATGAAGTCTTTATTTCTTACGGAGGTATATTATGTAATAGATAGATAATTAAAGTATGCTGGGACTGCACCTGCGTAAGTGTAAAATATTTTTGTCATATCATACTACAGTCTAAACTTTACTACAAAATATAATCTTTTAAATGGTAAATAAAATAATAACTAAACAAAAGTTCTAAAATAATTAATCACAAAGTAAGATTAATTATTTTAGAACTTTTGTTTAGTTAGGTTACCTAATTAAAATGGTGCCCCTTTTATTAAAAAAAATATCTCGTAAATAAAGATGCTTATTATATCAAAATCTATTATATTCACTCAGTGAAACATCTAAATACCCTACGTATACGTTCGTTTTTTATTTATTAAAACGCTCATAACAGCTATATGATAAAATAGTTTTCTGTAATGATGAAACAGTGACGCATAATGCATATAAAGCAAAAATCTATTAACAATGTCTTCAAATATGTGTATCTCGATGCCTCAAGAAGTGGGAGAGATTTTATGAAACAACCACGAGATATTCTTTTTTTTAGTTAATTGCCCCGCTGGACCTACGTATTAATAATAATTGTAAAGCTATGTCGCTTTGTTAGGAAAATAGGTTATGACTCATAACCTAATGAATGTTACCGCAACCTACGTAAGGACTCATAATTTATGAGTCCTTACGTAGGTTGCAGTAACATTTTGGGATCTTTTTTGTTGTTGTGAGGGTTCTTTTTTTATTTGAAAGGAGTAACTTTAAGTTGGTCTCATAAAAATTTGGTGAATATCTGAGGAGGATCTTCCTGCGTGATGAGCAGAATAGCTACTCAAAATGCAGTAGATTGCTCACTTTTAGATTTCTACCAGTGAAATCAGCCCTTTAATTACTAGGTAGGGATTGATGAAGCACCCGGGACCACCTTCTCATCACAAAATTTGAAAATTCAGAAAATAATGTTCTGAATTCTCTAAAACTTTTTACAATAAGATGGCTGGATGGACACTGTGCACCGCTATATCACGCTGTCGTTATTGCTCGGCAAATGGTGACTGAGCTTTGTTAGGTGTAAAGTAGCTTCGAAAATAAAGTCACGTGTTTAACAGATAGCAGGTAGTTGGTTAGTTGTGGGTTAGTTGATTTCTGTTTATTTATCGTCTTGCCACCATGTGCTTTTTAATAATCTAAAGCCGTAGTCGGGTTTATTTTAATTTGGATGGGTATAGGATTTTAATCTGACGTGGTTATTTTCACTAATAAAGGTATTTAAAACGGGATTTATACCATGTTTTTTTTTTAAAACATGGTATAAATCCCGTTTTAAATATCCAATTTTAAATCATTTTAGTGGTATATTAATTGTTGCAAAAAGTTTGTGCTCACGAGGTCTACTGTTTGCAGAACTACTAGTTTTTAAATCGATGGGGATTTGTGATCTTTTTGTGCACAAATTCCTATTGATGGAGATTTGTGGACAAAAATTCACAAATCCCCATTGATGGGGATTGTCAATGGGGATTAGTGGAATAACCCAAAAATCAAGTCATATAATGTCAACAATGCGACATGTATTGTCTTTAGAAATGACCATAATTAAAATGCGAAAATTTGGTCTTTGAATCGATTCAAATCAAACATTGAAAATCAATTCACACAAATGATCGTTAACCAATAGAACGATAGCTTAAAGAAAATCCATTCCCTGTAAACAATAATCATTATAAAATCATTCGAACTATTTTGTAACTGGTATTAAAGGTGTTAGAAACTTGCAAATATAAATGTTATTTGTTGATTGGTTTGATAAATAGTTTAGAAAGAAATCATTCACAGTCGTGCACGGATAGTAGGTATCTACTTATCTACCATGTGGTAGTTATGTAGATACCTACTATCCGTCTTCATTCGACAAGACTAATGAACTCGGATGTTCAAAGGTTCAACGACAAGTAAGGACAGATTAGTAATAAAAAAATTGTAACTATGTATAATCAATTAAAAGTAATCGAGTTACTAATTTCATATTGATATACGTAAAATTTCAATTATGTCGCTCATTCCCACCTCTAATTTCATGTGTCCATCAACTAACTGTCAAGTGTCATGTAGAGATGGGTTGTAACAGGTATCTGTTATCACTGTTACTGTTACAGAAAAATAACAGATTCAAACATCGGTTTTGAAATAACTGCCTGTTATTTTTGTATGGACGATAAATACGTATTTAAATCTCAATTGATTATCTTCCTTAGTTTATTTCGTTTAAAGGCGAAAATCGAATCTGAAGTTTTGACTAAGAATGACGGGGTAATGTGAAATTATAGAATTACGTTTATTTATAAATTTTTAAGTCATCCGGTTACACTGGAAACCGACCCCAACATAATTGTAAAAAGCTAGGCAGCTTGTTTGATGAATACACCATAAATAAACACAGAAATGTATTGGAAAAAAAATAAATACAATTCACCAGTTCTCTTCCGTTAGAAAGCAGTGAAAGCAATTAAATTCCTAAATTTCAAAGGTTCAAAATTAAAAAAAAAAACAACAAACTAACCAGCCAAATTACTTTCAATTGAGTATCATCTTTATTTCTATTAAAATAAAGTCGTACATGCATAGAACCTTTTGCGACCAATCCCGTCAAATAAAGGTGATTCAATTCACTGAATTTTTTGGTTGCATCACAAATTTCCATGAGGATAATAATATACAATTAAAGTAAAGTAAGTAAAAAAGTATTTTTATGAAAAAAAATAACAAGCAAACCAAGCAAATTACTCTCAATATAATTGAATAAGATCTTTATTGGTTAAACAAAAATATCGTAAATACCTGGAATATTTTGCGATTAATTCCGTCAAACCAAAGATAATAAAGACATTCGGATACGATCACAATTTTTTTTGGTTGCCGTAAAGTTAAATATTATAAAACACAGCCGTGGTAACTGTCTGTGGGGGGATTGCTACGAGTAATTTCAGTAACAGATAAGTTATATTATTAGGAACGTTATTTGTTATTTTTTAATATCTGTTACGATAAATATGCCTCCTCCCTACTGTCATGCTTGACGTTTCTGATGTCCAGCCAAAAACGTCAAATTTATGATTTTTATTATTGTGTTTTAAGTGGCAAAGATCATAAGCTATTCAGCCTACGCAGCTACGTTATGACGTCAGCATGAACAAAACTTTAAAACAAAATATTGAAATTAGTTGCTTAAAATAACTAAATCTATCAATTAAAAATATAAAAAAAATACCTGAAAAAAACTTTACATAGGTACCGAATTATGATTATGTCGTATCTGTATCTATTTTACTGTGTGTACATAAATAATAAAATAAATAAAAATGATTAAATAAGGAGCCCCCGTTTTTATTCACCTGACAAGAACAACATTGTATCTATATTTGCTAGGTTTACAGGAGACTGAATAAATTTTTTATTTGGTTTGAATATCATCCTACTGCTTTTAAACGAAACACAACACAAGTATTAAAGTAGACGTTATAAACAATATTTTTTTGCGTTCTATAAATAAATATAACCATGTTTACGAACATCAAACAGAAACCTGTTTTTGGTCAAGATACAATGTTAGAATAATTGATTATTTTAAAACAACAACATTGAATGTTATAGTCGTGTGAGTACAATTTTATATTATATTAAATTTTTCGCTTTTTAAGTCAATAACATGCACAACATATTTATGTTTACATTGAAATATAATGTTTTTAAGGCGACTATAACCGACTTTTAATGATTTCATACTGAAGATCACGTCTAAGCGAGCAGTGTTAATTATTTGGAAAAAATATGTTCGAAATACAATGATTTATTTGCATATACAAAAATAATTGTAATTGTCGTAGGAATACGGCTCGCGGACTGAAAGATACGTTTTTTTCCAATTAATGCATTTATGGTTTAGTTAGAATACATTGCAAAATTAGTTACAATGTTGTTCAAACTCAAACTCAAAGCATTTATTTCAATTAAACCATTTACAGGCACTTTTGAATTGTCAAGGAATCGGTCAGTCCGAAATATGAAGCTAGTTGCCCATTCCAAAGCGTAGTAGGTACCTATGGAGAAGAACGGGCAAGAATCTCCACGGACACTCTTTTAAATAAATTGTTACAAAATATCGGTTACATCTTTCATGTTGAAATTAAACATGTGAGAACAATGTAGAAAGACGTGCACGTTTGTAGCAATCAATCTGCTTAGCCTTTTCCCAACTATATTGGGGTCGGCTTCTAGTCTAACCGGATGCAGCTGAATACCAGTATTTTACATGGAGCGACTGCCTATCTGACCTCCACAACCCAGTAACTGGGTAATACGATACCCCTTGGTAAGACTGGTTGTCAGACTTTCGGGCTTCTGACGACCCGTAACGACTGTCAAAGATCCACGAATGACAGCCGGGACCAACGGCTTAACGTGCTTTCCGAGGCACGGAGGAGTCGGTATGTAAAGATGGTCACCCATCCACAGACCAACCCCGGCAAGCGTAGCTTAACCTGACAGATCGACCCGTGCAGCAGTTATTAATTAGCCACGAGCTCCTCAAAAGATAAAACAGATAACAATTCAAAAGATTTAAACCAGCCAAGGCAGCTAAGAGTTGACCAGTCCCAGCTTGTAATATTAATTCTAATATTACAAGCTGTGTGTAAGATTTCCTAAAAGGGATTCCCCTTTACATCATTGTCATTGGCTTAAGCTACACATAGCGTCTGCAATTTACCGGCGAATGACGTCACTAAAATGTTTTTTTATGAAAGCAATTTAGTGTGTTTTCCTAAAGAGTGTTTTCGAGACCGTAAACCGCGCTACCATCATTTTCATGACAGTCGTCACTGTGGCCGTTACTTATGTGGTGGCCTTTAGCCAAGTCAAATACCACATTTTCTTCGCAAAAAATCGATTGTCAATTATCTTGTAATCAGTAACGTAACCAATTTGTATGCGAATCATCTATCAATGTAATGGACGCATTACTTATTCGCGACACGTTCCTATTGCTTCAAATTGTTGCTCAGCTGAATTCTATTACATTAATGTAGTCATGTTGCTATTATTGCGTGTGAGTGTTCCTTTTGTGTTTCGTAAGTTATAAGATATTATAGGTAACATAACATCACGCCTGTATTCCCCTAAGGGTTCAGCAGAGATGTACCTACAGTACACCAACATTTCGCCAGTTCTGTTTAAGTGCCATTTAATACGCGGGCCTATTGCCAACAACCGGGCACAACATCTAGACTCCGAGCTCCGGGAAAAAACCCAATTTCACTTTGCTCGACCCGGGCCCAATAACCTCATTCTCACCAGTAACGCTTGCAACCACTAGATGACATATCCAGACCAACGAGGCAGCTTTCTTGGTATAACCAATTGTGTAGGTTATTAGGACCTCCTTGATTGAATGAAGCTGAGTTGAGTCCGCGCCACCACTCTAGTCCAATAGACGCGGCGCTAGTGTCCATGAAATTATATCGGATTGCATAAAAAAAAAATCGATGTAATGACATAAACACTAGCGCCGCCGTGTCTATCGGACTTGAGTGGTGGCGCGGACTCTAACACCCTTTTTTTTTGTTCTTGGTTGTAAAATTATCAAATATCTTCTCCCGCTCTGGGCGGAGCGGGAGGGCGTGTCAGACTCTTACTGGCTAAAATCCACCCGTTTTCCTTCCGTTGCCTGTGTGCAGGGGCCGCGATATCCCTTTCGGACAAACCCGCAACCTTTCGGACAAACCTGGAGTTTGGATTTGTGCCCGGTTGTTGGCAGTGTGTTCCTTCAGTGTTGCCTGTACGTTACCATAGGTTGTCACTTGCACGTCATAAAATGTTAGACAAAAATTAAAGTAGTTTCAACCACAATAAAGTTTTAATTCACTGGGAGTTTTTGTCAACAGTGGTAACACAAGTTTGATGTAACACAATGATTTGATATTTTGTTCTGTCAATATGATCACACTGTTCTCTGTTATACCTACTCATCTCTTCAGTTTTCAGTAGTCATTTAGAGGCATGGTCAATAATCAGCACACGGGTCGATCGCGATCGTTAAGCTACGCTTGCCACGGTCGGTTCATGGATGGGTGGGATCGGAAAGCACGTTAAGTCGTTGATTTATATTACATTTGAGTATTTTGTTTTTTATTAACAAACACTTATATCGAATTAGTCCAGGAGACCGGCATTTAAAAATTACAGAATCGCCAGTAACATTTACAGAACACATTAGGAGATCGTTTGTAATAACAGGAAAAACAGTTGCGTTGTATTTGTAGGTACTAATAACACAGAGAAACCTGAGACAGTAGGTTAACTCTCTCAAAGCGGGAGTAGCGAATAGTATACATATAAAGATGTGGGCAGAAACGTTCATGAACGTGTACACACCAAATTACAAAGAAAGCATGAGACACTCACTAAAGAAGTAGCAAACCAGTCCTGAGCAGCCTCCCTTCGACTGTTATTCTATGAGAAGACGGAACATAAGAACCAGCGTTCACTAGCGTTATTGTAGAGCGTTATCCATAGCGATTAGAGTTCGAAGTGGTTTTTATAGAAATTATTGGCGACCGCGTGTTAGCCATCACACGTGACAACGTCAGCGAGCGGAGCGAAGAATCTGAACAAAACAAACAAAGGCACAGCCCGGTACCATCTTTTCTCGAAGCCATTCACGACATTTTCGACTTCATAATTTTAACGTCCTAAAGTGTTTAAAATGTGAATGCATAGATGCATAGATGTGATGCATGTATTGCATGTGCAATGTTAGTGCATTCACATTCAGTACGTCTACAGGATATAAAAAACCCATCACAAAACCGCTATTAATGCATTTGGTACATGAAACAAAGTAATATTATACGAGTACAAAAATAATTGCAGCGGTAACAATTTTTATATTTAAGTAGTGTGAAAAATTACTATTTACGGTAGCGGGCAACGTAACACACAAAACGTTGTGCATATGGGTGCAAGCAACGGTATAAGTCGTGCGGATAATTAAAGTTAAGTTATAACATGTAAAACGTTCATAAACATCAAAAAAGTTTGAACTTGGACCTTCAATATCTCCGTAACCAGAAGGTTCCCCCAGGTTAGTCCAGAACAAAATAAAAGATCACAATGACGGGTAGCGTAGTGACACTTGGCTACGTTAAGCGTCTTTTTAGACCCGTTATAGGTTTTTTATAGAAAAGTTACATACGGTGAGCGATGGGCAGCTCGCCGTCCGATAAGGACCAGGCCCGGGTCGACGGCGCGTTGTGTTCCACGCGCGCCTCAAAGGGATGTCAGCACCAACTGACGGGGTCCGGAAGGACCAATGCCTGCTGGGGTTGCGGGTCTGTCCGAAAGGGATATCGCGGCCCCAGCACATAGGCAACGGAAGGAACACGGGTGGGTTTTAGTCAGTAAAAGTCTGACACTCCCTCTCGCTCTGCCCAGAGCGGGAGGAGTCATTTGAAGATTTCCCGCCCAAAAAAAAAAAAAAGTAAAAATAAAAATATTAAATTCTAAAAGATTAGCCAGTCATTAGATTGATAGTGACTAGTGAGGCTGAATGACCAGAGTGCGCTAAACGAACACGATCAATGTCACTCGTTGTGGCGTTTCTTTATCCACCACGTTGCCAAGCTCCAAGCTAAAAATGCGTTCATAGCATAGTGTCCGTTTCACGTTGAAAGACAAAATTGAGCACAGAGTGTTTATTTTACGTATCATTAATAAACAAAAAAAAAACTTTTTGGTTCCATCGTTTTTTTTTTAGCATGTATGTATGGATTCTATACTATTGTGGGTTAGTGGGAACGCCCTTCGTTAGTTAGCATACTGTATATTAAATTACCAGAACTAATAAAAAATATCATAAATTTAGTACGTTCCATTGAGTATCTTCTTCATATTGAGTATCCCCATGAAGTAAGATGGTTTGACAGCTTGAGATCGCTACCTTGTCTTGTTACTTCTCTTGACATAAAAAAAAATGCCCTCTTCAATATCACGGGCACGACAGACCTTCTTTATTATTTTATGTCGTGGCTGCAATACAGACGGAAGGAAATGGCAAATTCATTTGAAACAGTATGATTAGGTGTTTATTTGATGGCGTTTCCGTTTGTAAGCTATCAAGGTTCGTTCGATACTTGAGCTGCAATAATCACTTGTTTATAGACATTTTAACGGCTTTGACACATTTAAAACGATAATAGTTGAACGGTTAAGGTGCTAACTATTTAAAGGTCGTATAAGAACCATCTAACTGAACAGACAGCTGTAATAGTGAAAGTAATTTTATTTTATCCAAACTTCAGTACTCGTTACATCAATGAGATCTCGACCCCTGAATTAGGACACCTGTATGATAGAGGTCGAGGTGTCTCCAGTAACATGGATCAGCATGAGATAGCTTAGACTAGATACAATTTACACTTAATTTTTACAATATTTGGTATGTTGGGCCTTTTGAGGGACTGTTTTACGTTTTGACGTTCAAAAAGTGCTGATTCTCACCCTTGTTTTTGAGTTTGAATAAATTACTTTTGATATTGATTTAAAGTTTCCATCTATACCAATTCCTATCTAATTAGTTTGTCACCACAAACCACGTTCTTTGGATCCTTAAGTCTTAATTATTATGCTTGAGAAGGTTCAGCAGTGGGGTGTAACGTACATGCTAATTTAAGATCCTGGCAATTCTTAAAATAACCTTATTGAAAAATCTGTCTAGCCTTTTCCAACTATCTTGGTCGGCTTCCAGTCTAACCGGATGTAGTTTTGTGTTTTACATGGAGCGACTGCCTGACTGACCTCCACAGCCCAGTTGCTGGGTAACACTATCCCTTGGCAAGACTGGTTGTCAGACTTTTAGGCTTCTAACCATAAGGATTGTCAAAGATCTACGAATGATAGCTGAGACCT
Source organism: Agrochola macilenta (assembly GCA_916701695.1). Classification (NCBI taxonomy): domain Eukaryota; kingdom Metazoa; phylum Arthropoda; class Insecta; order Lepidoptera; family Noctuidae; genus Agrochola; species Agrochola macilenta. The sequence goes on from OU753576.1 coordinate 18,371,669, forward strand.
ACTGCTTAGCGTGCTTTTCGAGGCACAGAGGTCTTGGTATGTAATGGATAATCACCCATCCACGGACCGACCTCGGCAAGCTTTGCTTAATCTTGAAGATCGTCTCGTGCGCCTGTTATTATTAAGCCTCGATAAATAACCATACTGAATAATAGCTTTAATCATCATTGTCCTATTCTTATTTAAATTTATTCGTATTCGACGCAGTTCACGTTTGTATCCATGCATCTCTATTAGCCGTTTTGATATCCTATAACTCTAGGAAATTAATGAGACCATGTCAAAAAATCAACTAGCATATAAATTATTTTTATTTTTAATATAACTTACCACTATACTCTCGATGTGTGTATCTAAGTTTCATTGATAAGTACGAGTAAATAATTTTCATTCAAACCAATCATTCATATTTACAGCTAAAAAAAGCGACGTTGTCATATTTTCTTTTTATGAACAAAAATAGACTGAATTAAATGTTTTTTTAAAGTTTTTATTTAACTTGCAATGTATGTATGTATGTTTGTTCGCGTGAAATCTTGCTACTCAATTTTGAAGCATATATCTTCAACCGATTGAACTGAAATTTTGTATACACGTTTAATTTGGATGACAATACACGATACACTGTGTGACGTCATTCTAAATCCAATATGGCGGAACATCCAAGATGGCGGAATAGTTATTTTTTATGCAATTCTGCAATATGGGTATCAAATGAAAGGGCTTGTTGAGAGTAACTCGAAAAATAATGTGACGTCATTCTAAATCCAATATGGCGGAACATCCAAGATGGCGAAATAGTTATTTTTTATTCACTTCTGCAATATAGGTATCAAATGAAAGGGCTTGTTCAGAGTAACTCGAAAAATAATGTGACGTCATTCTAAATCCAATATGGCGGAATAGTTATTTTTTATGCACTTCTGCAATATGGGTATCAAATGAAAGGGCTTGCCGAGATTAATTAGAAATAACTAAAAAGTAAAAAATAAATTAAAAGCAAAAAAACCTTTTAAAAAAAAGCTTTTATTTAAATGCTCTAAAAAGAAGAAAATAAAATTTTCTTTTAAAATTTTAACTATCAACTTATAACCTCATTATACACAATTTATATGATCATAAAAGCTTGTCGCGAGGTTTGAAAAAAATTTGGTTATAAGTTGATAGTTAAAATTTTGAAAGAAAATTTTATTTTCTTCTTTTCTTTTATTTTTTATATTTCACCTAAGGGTTTTTTTACATTAACAATCGTGTCGTTGTCGAATTTTGAATGATGAATGAATGATGATGAAAATTATGGTCTCATTCGTACGCTAGAGTTATGCGATATAAAAAAAACACCTTATATAGCTTGTTCTGATTATTTTCTTAATTTATGAGTGAGCTACACGATTAGGTACTGATAAATGCTTGCACTGACTGGACAGGTCCACTCAAATCTGTGTGTTTCTTTCCTCAAAAGACTACCTCAGACATTAATCTGCATGGTCCTCTTATGGCCTGACCAATATTACGAGTATATCTGGAATTTAAAAGAGACTGTGACCTCTGAGTTTGTTTCGGTTTTTCTTCTCAGAGTAGTCAGTTAGGAGACACCGAACTCATCGATTTTTTAAACATAAGTTATTTTTGATGTGTAAAAGTTTTTTTTTTTAATTGACAGAATTACTTATATTATTTATTATTTTTATTATTATGTGCCTTGGCGGCTGAGAGTATGTCATGCTCACTCTAATGTCTCGCTGACGGTGGCGCGTGTGTTGGATCATTTAGCTCCCTTCAAAATGGTTGAGCTGAATGGTGCTAATCCATGCGTCATGTTCGTGAACGGGCGCCGTCAGTAGGGACTGGTCATCTCTTTGCTACCACGGCTTATTTTAATTTAATTTAATTTCATTTTAAATTTATATTTTTATTACGGACGCTTTTAACGTTTTGCATCGTTCTCACATGTATAACTTCAACATGAATGATGTAACCAATATTTTGTAACCATAATTATGATTTTAAAGAGTGTCCGTGGAGTTTCTTGCCCGTTCTTCTCCATAGGTACCTACTACGCTTTGGAATGGGCATCTAGCTTCATCTTTCTGACTGACCGACCCCTTGACAATTCAAAAGTGCCTGTAATTGGTTTATTTGAAATAAATGCTTTGAGTTGAGTTGAGTTGAGTTGACTGTAATTTATAATTTTTATGAGATTGCTCGTTAGATTACTTTTAAGTAAGATTTTTTTTGTTTATAATCATCACACTTTCAGTGGCATTCATTGTCAGTCAGGTTTGTAATCATTTAACTCGATCAACGGCAACTAAGTGGAATTAGTTTAATTCTTCAGAATAATCGCTGGTGACTGTTTGAGCAATTGTATTCATGAAGCTAAATACATTAATATCAATCGTGGGAACTCGTTTCCCTTAAGCTGTACCTTAGGTACTAGGTAAGTGCAACGAGAAATCTATTGCCACAATAACATTAAATGGAAGTATTCAAACATTTATACTTAATGATGTTCGCAGACTGAGGTAAACTTAGTTTTGCTAAAAGCACTGGCTGTAGATGGTTATCGCGCTGATCAATTATAATTATTCCTGTATAGGAGTAGACTGTTATCATAATATATTAATCTGCCTAGCCTTTTCCCAACTATGTTGGGGTCGGCTTCCAGTCTAACCGGATGCAGCTGGATATCAGTATTTTAGATGGAGCGACTGCCTATCTGACCTCCACAACCCAGTAATTGGTTAATATACGATACCCCTTGGTAAGACAGGTTGTCAGACTTTCGGGCTTCTGACGACCCGTAACGACTGTCAAAGATCCACGAATGACAGCCGGGACCAACTGCTTAACGTGCTTTTCGAGGCACGGAGGAGTCTCGGTATGTAAAGATGGTCACCTATCCAACCGCAATCCGCGAACCAACCGCGGAAAGCAAAGCTTAACCCGATAGATCAACCCGTGCGATGAATAAAGAATCTTAGAAGTTTCTGAGAATCTTGACCCAAATTTCACTTCTGTCTCATATAACTGCTGCTACAGCAGAGATCTTAATTGCTGCTGTAACCTAAATCCATTGAATTGGGTACAAAGCAAGCGCTCGATTCCGGCAACTGTACGACTGTTTCTACGCAAGTAAAGCGAGCTGGTGAAAGCAAACCGTTTAACAAAATGTTCCGCATTCACTTGTTCACTAACTACTTGTAATGGCTACTACAAACTGCCTATCTTCACGCTTCTTCTTATTAAAGCAGGCCAGCAAAACCGAGGGTTCAAATGATAAATTATATTTATTTCAGTAAATACACTTTTACGCGTCAATAATAAATAATCTTTTTAAAACTAGATTTGTTCGGTATTTCCTGTCTGACTCAGAAGAAAGACCGAAACAAACTCAGAGGTGTGTCTTTTAAAATCCAGACAATCTTTGTCAGATCATGTGTGGACCATGTGTCTGAAATGGTCTTTTCAGGAAAGAACCACACAGATTTTAATGACTGATTTACATCCGTAAGACGTCCTCGTAACATAAGGTCCAGTTGAAAACCAGCGTCAGACACTAGTTGTCTGGCAGTTCTTAGTCAGGATCAGGACCTATTTGGCGCAGCTGTGAGGCAAACAATTTTGTTTTACGATTTTTTAGTTTTTTGTTTTTGTGTGAATATTGTTTATTTTATTTATTTATTTATTTCTATTTTTGAATTGGCCCTTTGAGGAAAGAACAGTGCATGCATTTGTCATTAGCATTACTCAACTCAAAAATATGCATGTTTCAGTGTGACTTTTTTGACATCATCATCATAAAATTATTGTTATCGGCTAAAAGATTACTTTTAACTATCCGATCAAAGAAGGGTTAGGTATGTCATTAGATTGGATCTTAATTGTCTATTTCCGGTCAGATTTAGATCCAATCATACAAAGAATTTGAATGATTATCGGTAACGATAAGATTAATATAATAAGTTATCTTATTCCATGATCATTAATTAAATTCATTTACATCACTAACTTACCTTTATAAAAACCAACCATTAAAAATGCCTTTGTTTTTTTATAGTAATAGGGTAATTATTTCAAGTGTAGCTACACAAAAAATAGTATTTATTTTTTGTGCGAATACACTACTGCTTTGTTATTATCACATTATTATTTAAACATAATTCCTCCTATATGTAATAATTTAATCCTAAATATAACCCTTCTGTCGATTTGAATAAATTTTCCGCCCGAGCTTGACAAATTTAATCATTCAAAAGGAAAAAATAAAACAAAATTCCAATTTCAAACCATTAACTTCAATTAAACTATTTATAGTAAATTTTTTAAAGAGTCGGTCAGTTAGTCACAAAGTTGAAACTAGATCCTATTCCAAAACGTAGATCTTTATGGAGAAGAATGAGCGAGAAACTCTAAGGACACTCGCTTAAATCAATGGATTACAAAATCCTGGATACATTATTCTTGTTGCTTCTAAATGTGAGAAGAATGTAAGAAAACAATATAAAACAATTCAAAATATACAATTGAATTGAAACATTTACCAGTTAAGTTAATGACACATGTTTAAAAATCTAATTTTAATACAAATAGTGAACACAGATGTCGTCGATAAACTTAAAGTCAATATTTACCTTAATCAGCAGGTGTACCTACTTCCTTCCAAAAATCACAATTTAACGACTTATCACTGATTATCACGTCAAACTGACTGATATCACCACTTTTTATTAATAATACTTTCCACTGTCACAAAATATTTTGTTGATTAGAAAAAATTACTTCCGAACGGCCCGATCTATATTCCAAATCACGGTTCCCTAAAAAATACTAGATAAAAAAAAAAACTGTTATTATATAACAGTGATTTTTACGAACCGATGAATTTTATTTTATTTTCACGTAAAAAATCCCGATGTTTATTTTGTTTCGCAATTGGTCACAATTTTCACGTGCGTTTTGCTCGCGTGTTTAACAATGACTGACAGTAAGAGGCAAAGTTTCGTGGGAATTAGTGATTCAGTCATCATTTCCTTAACATTATTATATTGTGTTACTCCTCCTTATAAGGTATACCCAGTATGAATGGGTAAAGTTTCCCTAGTGATAGCAAATACGTTGAGTAATAGGAGTTCCACCCAACCAGTGGGATAAAACTATTCAACAGTGAGTTAAGGGTTCGTGGCTATTAATAACAGCCGCACGGGTCGATTTTAGGTTAAGCTACACTTGCCACGGTCGGTTCGTGGATGGGTCCATTACACAATTATCGGTCCTGGTTGTCATTCGTAGATCTTTGCCGGTCGTTACGGGGTAGTCAGGGAAACCGACATAATTGGGAAAAGGCAGGCATCTTGATTGATTGAGTTAGCGGTAAAAAAACTGGATACACATCTTTTTAAAATAGCATATTTTTAAGCCTGTATTTTTTCATTTAAACGTTTGATAACATCCGACTACGTTTTCCTTGTTCCAAATCTAACAGTTTACATAACATAAAAGTTTACATACAATCACGCCATGTTTCCCCGAAGGGTTAGGCAGAGAAGTACTTATACCTAGTACACCCACATTTCATCAGTTTTGTTTAAGAGCGCTTATCTTAAAAGTTGGCAACGTCGCAAATAGCTGTCAAATATTTTCTTGTCTTGATTAATTTGGCAATATTACTGTTTGGAAATATGAAATGTGGCTAACTAGTGAACTAAAATATTGATTACGAAATGCAATAATTAATAACGTTACACAGAATATTTGGTATTAGAGGTGAAAAAAAAATGTAAGTCTTTCCAAATGCCTTTTTTACATCTAAAACGGTTACAATATCAAATTCAGTGTTATAATTGCAATTAATTATTTCCAAATTAATCAAAACAGCGAAATATTTGACATCTATTGGCAACGTTGCCCACTTTCAGAATAAACGCTCTTAAGTCTCATGTAGGTCATAGGGGCTGGACTTATTGCCATCAACCGGACACAAATCCAGACTCCGGGCTGCTACTGAGAAATTCCAGATGGAAAAAACCAATAACACTTTGCCCGACATGGCCATCGAACCCAGAACCTCATGCTCAGCAGTCAAAAATTCAAAATTCAAATTCAAAATTCAAAAGTCATTTATTCAAACTAGGCTGAGAATCAGCAGTTTTCGAACGTCAAAATTACATAAGACAGTCCCCCAAAACGCCCACCCTTCACCACTTCCTAGTGCATTAGCTGGGAAGAAGAAGTGGCGCAACAAACTCCCCAGCAGCACAGCTGTCTGTTCAGTTAGAAGAACAAAAAAAAAGATTCTATATAATAGTATTCAAAATAATTTACATTACGCAACACAAAACATAATTCAAATTATTAGCCATATATTAGCTAGCACACGCCAATATACCAAATAAAATCATCGAGAACTATACTCAGGCCGAAATAAAAAAACTAAACGAAAACAGAATTTAATATCTAAATAAAAAAGCCTCCAGGCATAAAGGGCGTGCCCGCTTACATATAGTTGTAACTGGAAGTTATAAATGATAAACTAAGACCATCGATGTAAAATAAATAAACAAGGGTGTAATTACTAATAACAATAAATAATATGATTAATTGTCGAGGTCACTAGCTAACCACATATTGCAATACAACTCATAAAAAAAACAGTGTGATGAGTAGATTTTGTCAACAATAAATTAAAGTTAAATTAAAATAACTTGACTACAAAGGTCAAATAAAATTAACAATTATAAAAACTCATATAACTTGTCAGTACGTAAGCTGGAGAAAGAACATAAACATTGTCTTGAGTTAATCACAGCGACCAACTATTCTTATCATTTAAGTAGTCGTTGATAGAATAGTATGCCTTTGAACAAAGATTGGATTTTACTTTCGTTTTAAACGCATTAAAAGGCAAATCTAGCAAAGAAGAGGGTAGCTTGTTATAAAAGGTTATACCAAGCCCAACAAATAAGTTATGAACCTTATGAATCCGGTGAAAGGGAGCTCGTAGTTTATCCTTATTTCTAGTTTAACATTGTGAAAATCGCTGTTTTTAGTGTATAAGTGTATATTTTGCCTAATATATAAGATATTGGCGAAGATGAATTGAGATGCCACCGTGAGGATACCAATATCTTTGAAAAAATCTCTCACCAGAGAGAGAGAAACTCTGGCACCAAGCTGGTAAATAGCTCGAACAGCTCGTTTTTGAAGAACAAATATATTTTGAATATCAGCAGCTTTGCCCCACAGCAGAAGACCGTAGGACATAACGCTATGAAAATAACTAAAATAGACTAACCGAGCTATATCGACGTCAGTGTATTGTCTTACTTTCCTGACAGCGTAGGCGGCTGAACTGAGCCTTCCCGCTAGGCTCGATATATGTGGGCCCCACTGAAGTTTGGCATCTACTGTTATGCCCAGAAAAACCGCCGAGTTTACAGATTCAAGCACCTCTTTATCTAAGACGATGTTGGGACCTAGATTTCTAACATTTGGTAGGGCAAACTTTACACATTTCGTTTTCTTAGCATTTAGAACTAGGTTATTTGTCGTAAACCAATCCGTAACCATTGAGAGTGCACTGTTTACATCGTCAAAATCTTGTCTATTCCTGTCTACTTTAAAAATAAGAGAGGTATCATCTGCAAACAGTACAACTTCACAGATACCCTTTAAATAGAATGGTAAGTCATTGATATACACTAAGAACAAGAATGGACCCAGTATTGAGCCTTGAGGTACACCTAACGTAGTAACGTAGTAGCGCTTGGAACCACTAAACCAACGAAGCAGTAATTAGTAATAAAAATTGAAACTCCTTGATTGTCTGTAATGGCCTGCCGTCTTTGAGAAAGTTTTCCACAACTTTTTGGCGACATGGACATCTTTTTTAAATGACATACATAATTATCAATTTAATGTAAAGTTTAAGTTCGACCGATAGGTATGTGTATATTTTTAAACACATCTTAGGCTTCATCATTTCATTAATCCCTATTGATGGGGTCATCAATAGGGATTAGAGAACAGAAAATTCACAAATACTAGGTTTAAAAATAAAATACAAAGAACATAATAAATAAGAATCACGAAGAATTTATTTCTTTCGAAGGTAAGGACAGATTGATTATTTTTATATAAAAATAATCTAAGTAATGGCTAAATTAATAGCCTAAGTATAAAATATTTCTGACATGTCATATTATAGTCTAAACTTTACAACAAAATATAATCTTGTAGAGATCCAATTTTAAATTACTAAATAATCAATGAGTCCTGATTTTTAAACCGATGCGGATTTGTGAACTTTTGTCCAGGAATTCCCAATAATGGGGATAGTCAATGGGGATAAGTGGAATAACCTCAAAGCATGAGGGCTATGTATGAATTATACACTTGTTACTACAATTTACATATTTGTAAGGGTTTTCCGTTACACTTGTGTGGTATACGAGATTTGTGGTACACGGACTTGTAAAATTGATCATAACTTTACATTTACAATTTGTAAATTGTAAATGTACAGTTCTGTGGCCCAGGTTGCTCCTCGCTCAGTGTAGTTCTACATATGTGTCGTGTCATACGCCCCACATGACACGTCGCATTGTGTGCAAAAGAAAAATTTTTTCGAAGAAAATATGCCATTGTGGTATTGGAAACATTGTAGTAATAAAATTACTGGAATTAACTATACTTTATTTTCGTTAGTATTTTATAATTTAACAAGTATGTAGTTAAATAAAATAATTTTCTTAGTTAAGTCCAACTATCTGACGGTTGGTAATAAAAGCCTCCAGGCCACAAACAGAATGACCGCCAGACCGCAGATTAATTACAACCTTGGAATTCTGCTCACTCCAGAAGCGTGATTGGCGTGAAGAATGGATGTGAATAGTGAGATAAATTAGTAGTATTGGAAGTGATTCATCATTGTCAATAACGAATCAATCACTTGTTTTGTGTTGAAAACTTAATTATGGCCAGTATTACCATGAAGCTTAATTTAAAAAGTACGGAAATATTTTTTCTTAGTCCTACTTTTTGAATGGCAACACAGACCACACAGATATAGTACTGTTGCCTCGTTGGTCTAATGGTCGCAGGCGCTGCTGCTGAGCATGAGGTCCTGGGTTCGATTCCTGGGTCGGGCAAAGTGTTATTGGGTTTTCCATCTAGAATTTCTCAGTAGCAGCCCGTAGTCTAAATTTGTGCCCGGTTGATGGCAATAGGCTCACCCCCTATTAAATGGGACTTAAACATAACTGGCGTAATGTGGGTGTTCTTTAAGTAAACCTCTACCTAGCCCTCTGGGGAATACAGGTGTGATGTTATTTTATGTTATGTAGATAGAATGCTACAAGGATCTTTTGGCGCTCGAATGACGTTTACAGGGTGGCGCTCTTCGTAGAAATTTGTGAAATTGTTTTGTGAAATGTATTGAAAAAACAAGATGGCGCGTTAGTTCCGATTTTGACCACACGCCAAAAGATCCATGCATCGTTGTATCTACCTAGATAGTTACTTACTCTTCTCTCAGCCAGTTTCATAATTATTTTTGGATCTTTTATTCTTTTCTAAAAGTTTTATGTCACCCAAAGCGCAATAGAGAGGGTTATGTTCGGAATTTCCCTACGTTATCGAATCGGAAATGAAAAGATCCGCAGAAGAACTAAGGTAACCGACACATAGCCCACAGAATAGCCAAATTTAAGTGATAGTGGGCAGGGCACATTGATCGCAGAAAAGGTGGCCGATGGGGTCGAAAAGTTCTGTAGTGCCGACCGCGTACCGGAAGACGTAGCGTTGCAAGGCCTCCGACAAGGTGGACTGATGGTCTCGTGAATGTCGCAGGAAACCTCTGGATGCGAGAAGCATAGACCTGGTCAAAGTGGTGGTGCTTGGGGGAGACCTATGTCTGACAGTGGACGTCTTTTGACTAAAATGATGAATGTTGATGCTGATAATATTTCGGTTCTAAAACAATATCTTTAACTTTTTCATAACACTTAGACGCTCTGGACTAATCACGTCCCTAGATTTTACTTTCCTTATTATTTTTAGTTTAAAAGTTCCTTCTTCATTTTAGGAAATAATTGTCACCCTACCCAATATAGTTTTTCTGCTACTATCCGTGAGTGATCAGCTAGTTTTTCACCGAGTCAGGCTCCATTCGAGCGTAGCGTGAAGGTTGCGTCTTTTGTTTTTGTCACACCATTATTAGGAATTATCACATCATACTCGTGTTAAAGTAGATACATAATTACCAAAATTTTTCTTAAATTTCAGGTTTACGTCAAGAACTCAAGAGGTTTTTTACTAGACTGCGTGTTAGCATAGACAGGGTTATGTTTTAATGCGTATCTATATATGTATCTTTGTATGCGAGATTTTTTATACGATGATGCTGTTTATAGAGGTATATTTTAAAAAGCGCTATCATTGGCCTCGCAAAGGTATTCCATAGTGCACGAGTTATTGCACAAAGAGCACGACAAGAGGTGAAGTATCGTCTGTGATGTGTCTCCATAGCCGCACTAAGTGACTCATTGGAGTATCCCCACCTGACTACGGTGAATCCGCCATAAATCCGTTACGGGCAGTCACTAGCCCGACAGTCTGACAACCTATCCTATCCTATCTGCGTAACACACGATCAATCATAATCTGACTCGTTTTGAAGGTTATTGCTAATCTATTGCTTCATATTTTCGAAAAATTTATCTGCTCAACGACGTAAATAACGCAATGAATATTGTTGAACTTTCAAAATGAAACAGATTGTGTGTTACACGGTGCAAGTTCATAAAGGTATATCGTGTTACCCAGTAATTGGGTTGTGGAGGTCAGATAGGGTCCCCCCGCCCTGAATATACTGATATTCAACTGCATCCGGACTATTCCCGACAGACTGGAAGCCGACCACAACATTTCAGTAGTTGGAAAAAGGCTTGGCAAATGATAATGTAACTGTCTGTAAACATATTTTTTAATTTATTGTTGACATAATTTACTCATTACAATGTTTTTTTAATGAGTTATATTGCAATATGTGGTTAGCTAGTGACCTCGACCACTGATCATATTATTTATTGTTATTGGTAATTAACTGTTTGTTTTATTTATTTTACATCGATGGTCCTAGTTTATCATTTATAACTTCCAGTTACAACTATATGTAAGCGGGCACGCCCTTTATGCCTGGAGGCTTTTATTTAGATATTAAGTACTATTTACGTTTTGTTTTTATTTCTGCCTGAGTATAGTTCTCGATGATTTTGTTTGGTATATTAGTGTGTGCTAGCTTATATGTGGCTTATAATTTAAATTATGTTTTGTGTTGCGTAATGTAAATTATTTTGAATACTATTTTAAACAATCCTTTTTTCTCTTCTAACTGAACAGACGGCTGTGCTGCTGGGGATTTTGTTGCGCCACTTCTTCTTCCCAGCTAACGCACTAGGAAGTGGTGAAGGGTGGGCGTTTTGGGGACTGTCTTATGTAATTTTGACGTTCGAAAAGTGCTGATTCTCAGCCCAGTTTTAATAAATGACATTTGAATTGAATTTGAATTCATCTCTATACTGATAAAACTGACTTTTAAACTGATAAAAAGCTTGCCTGTATTATAAACATAATATTAAAACCTTCGTGAACATTAATCCATATTAACAGTTGTCGCCTTCACCGACACTCACATGACAGGAACGATTACTGTCACGCCACAGAGTAAGGAAACAATGGACTGAAAAAAGGTGGTTGGTTTGTGTGTGTGTGGGTAGCTAGCAGTGTTATCGAAATTAGTAACTGCAGCCTTGCAACTACTGCAGGAGTCTTCAAAATTAATCACCTTCATGTTTCTTGCTCAATGAAGTATTTATTAGTAATGGTTGGCCTAAACTACTATCAGTCGATACGCAATGGTTACCCAAGTAATGCTGGGTCAATGTCGTAAAAGCTGACAAAGTAGATCTTCCATCAAAGGTGTAATTCTATTTATGTTAGAATAACATTTTTATTGATCTGACAAAAAACGACCAAGGCCAATAACATTAGTTACTGAAAAACATTCTACTATAACGTGTACAAGCATACGGTCATCCCGCAATAGATGCTTCAGACATACTAACATAATCTTCTATTCGTCCGTGAACACATCACTTTTCATAGACAATCAGTACAATACGAAAACAATTGTTAGACAAAATTTTAGAACTTCAAGTTTACCAACACCTTATGAATCACTTAATTTATTTACTACTCTGTGTTATCAAAACCACTTAAGTAACATATCTAAGTTAGAAGGTCGCAACTTGCTAACACAGCTGCTGATATCTACCATTAACTTGAATTGGTCAAGTTATATTTAATTAATATAATGATGAGAACTAGATGTAAGATTAAGTTTGTATTCACGAGTGGGGCCGGAAATGGGCAACGCCATTGTTGTTTCTACACTGTTACGTTCACTTCCATACAAAGTTTAATTCCCTATTTACCCTCCCTAAATGCAACTCCTATAGGGAATTAATTCCGAGGGATGTTTATTGTTACACTCCAGCTAGTACACAGAACCTACTTAATTTATATAATTTAATTGTGATTTACTTCTGTACTTTCAATTCGTCAAAAATTTATTTAATGCAGCAGAAACGAAAAACATCAAAATAGTTTTAAACAAAATCCCGTCAATCAAGTATGAAACCTGAAAAAATTGTAGCTTGGGAGAATATTCTCGTAAATTTGTTGAGTATTTTTTTTTAAATAGATTCGATTCTTTGTAGGAGGAACCCTATTGAAAATGGCTCTTTTATTCAAAGTAGTTTAATAAATGCATATACTTAGTCTAATATATAAAATTCTTAGGTCACAGTGTTTGCAACAAAACTCCTCCGAAACGTTTTGACTTATGAAATTTTGAAAAAAAATCTTATGAAATTTTGTTAGAAAAAATCAAAGAAAAGCAGGTAAATATAAAATTCAAAGAAATACGACTATCATAAAGGTACATTACGTACCTATTATTATTCAGTAAGACATACTTAGGTATCTGAATAAGAAAATAAAATAATAATGAGCATAATTGATATTTTTTATTAATTGAATTATATAGAATGAGCGATACGAGTATGTGGCGTGCACTTTTAGATTTTCCATTTGTTTTAATTGTATTGTATTGTAAAATTACAATTTTGAAAGCAAGAAGTAAGTAAAATTATTTGCATAAACTGCAGGTAAATAATAATAACATGTAACAATAAAATGCGTGATTCTTATACAATCTCACTTGGCATGCAAACATTAATAGTGTAAGTATGTAAAATTTATGATAATTTTAATTTAAAAAAAAAACAAAACAGAATATGTTTATTTGGCACATACAAAATTGATTTGTTTAAAAAATATAATTCATGAAAATATGTAATATGTCGTTTGGCACTTTGTGGATTCCACACAAAATAAAATAAAATAAATGAAAATATGTTTGTTTGGCACCTATGTGATTACACAATATAAACACAAAAAAAACATGGTCGTGGTCTATTATCATCTATGGTTAATAAATTGCAAATTCATCAAACTCTGCCCTAGTCGCTTTCCGTCACGGCTACTGGCACTTCGGAAAAGGCGCAGTGGTTGTTGTCGACCCACTGAACAAATCGCTCGGCTCTTGTTTGTGCTATTTTCATCATCATTATGCACTGGTTCTCCGCCCTTTGCGGATCCAGATGAGCATCATCGACGATACGACCGTAAATATGTTTTAATTTGTATGAATCAGCTGGATAAGGATTGAGTGCATGATAAGGGTCTCTCATTACCTGGGAAAATGATTTCAATTGAGTAGTTTGCTCAGACGCAAAAACGAAATCTATGTTTTCAATCTTTTCGGCTTCCAACAAATTATAAAATGCGATTAGACTATCCGTAGATTTAATGTCTGGAGATAACTGGAAATCAATCGCCTGGAAGTAATGTTTGAGTAAGGGAAAATGAAATTTGTAACCTTTGTGAGCGATCTAGCACACGGGAGACTGCAGGCAGTTGAAAGAGCTGATGGTGTTGAACACTTTCAGGTTGAAGTGCTTCCTTACTTCCTGTTCGAGCAGGTGTTCGTTGAGACCGCTCAACTCCACGCTCTTGTCGCTCATCTCCTTGTAAGGCCTGAAGCACATGAGCAGCTTGTATTGCACCCGCAGCTCTTCATCTCTACTGCTATTGAGGAGGTGACTCCGTTTTATAGCTATCATACACAATTCTGTAATTGCCGGGACGCTTTCTTTAGTTATTAAGCCGGTTGTTTCCGTATCAAGGAACACGTATGTTTCAATCTTTTTCCATTCCATTGCTACAGTTTCCGTGTATTTTTAGTAAGGCTAGTTTTTCGTAGAACGAATGGTGAATTTTTCAGGTGTGGCGATTGTCTGAAGGCGCAACGTTGGCGGGTGCCCGTCACAAGGTAGATCGACGGCCTGGTGAAGGTTGCGGGAAGCACCGGTCCTCGTGAAGATGCTTGGGGGCGACGTATGTCCTGCAATGGACAACTTTACGCTGAACGATGATGATGAAGATTAGATATAACAGTCCGTGTTGTAGGTTCCTCACACTTGTGCTCATAGTGCTGACAACCGTACATGCGTATCACTGGTCACTACTGGTAGCTCAACAGCTATCTATTAGGTACGGATGTATTCAAGGCCACACAAGACTGCATTTATGCAGTGATAGCACTATCGCGTATTTCCCTTTCCGTGTCCAACTGGCGACACCGGTCTCGCTAAATCTGCACGCGGAATAGGGATGATGTCTGGGTAAAAAAAACGAAATTCGAATTAGTCCGTCAGTCAGATAATAAAAAAATATTAGACACGTATTTTTTGCTTTATTTATTTATTTATATAAACTTTATTGTACACCAGAAAATACATAGTTAATCATAAATTTAACACTACAAAACATACAATGGGCGGCCTTATCGCTTTCTGCGATCTCTTCCAGGCAACCTTGGAATGGACAGTGATTGCGTGGACATAAAAATGGGGTAGACATACACACACATGGGGTGGGGCTTTATCATATAATAAAAAAATACTTAGAAATAACGCATTAAAGTTGGAGAGTGGGGGTTGCTACGTCACAAGTAAGTATAAAATCTACATACTCGTGACGTCATGGCACATTTTAACTCAATGTATCGTATTAAAAGGGATCGTACTGATGAGAACTGGACATTATTCAAGGCTGCAAGGAATAGATGTAATCAGATGATACGCAATGCTAAACGCCGCCACATTCTTGATACTACGTTCGCTGCCCCCGCAGAATAAACGCGCAAGTGCAAAAAGTCAATTTTACAGGAAAAATAAAAAACCTAAATTGATCCATAACTTTATGACTCCACATAATAGAAGTTTGATTTTTATGTCGTTTAAAAGATTTTTTTTTTTGTAGATAGTCTAATTAATATTAAGTGTTAAACAGGTACCGTTTTTGAGTTATTGATAAAAAAACATTTTACAGAAATATTTTAGTTTTTTTAAATCGTTAATGTTATTTTGAGTTTTTTTTCTTGTCAACTATTGTTCTTTTCTATTTTGCAATATAATATAACTTGAATTTTCTTTGTGATTTTCGCAGTACAGTGATAACGTTAATGGGTTATTACGCGTTTATTCTGGTGCAGTCGAAAAGTTACTGATAATGTAATAGCTGATTAAGTTTTTGTTCTGGATAATATATCCTCAAGGTCGGAATTATAACATTATGTTACGGTATATCGGTAGGAACATAACTATAAATAAATAAAGCAATAAAAATCCGTAAATTAAGAAATCTTTTCTTTAATTATTTTGGATAGTCAAACATAAACATTTCTAACACTTTAATTAAGTGTCACCGTTCAGAAAACTCTATAATTCCAACAAAAAAAAAAACTATTACAATCATTTTTTAAACGAATTATTGGTTTTCTTTATTAGACTACATTATTATTCAGTTCAACTAGTTATTGTGCATGTACAGCTTAATTATGACAAAACAAACCACTTTACCAATTAAGGTAATATTAATTCTAATTAAAAACATAATAACATGATACTTTGGTTCTTTATTGGTGCCTCAATTGTATTATAAGAGATATTTTTTTTGCGATAATCTGAAAATATCTTTTTGTTTTAATTAAACGATTACACTTTTTGTAAAAGGCACTTTTCTTAATTAAACTAAATCAATAAAGATGATTAAAATATACTCTACTATAATTAAAATCTATAACGCTCGCAATTGAATGATTTGCGCTAATGACTAGATAGTTTTAACTCTCTTCTTCTTCATCAGCATCAGCCTCTTCGGTATTAATATCACAATTTAAAGATTTATAAAATCCTTGATAGTGTCGAGGAATAGCCTCAGCACAACACCTAGAGGGCCTTAGGCACGGGAAGGAGCTAGCTATAAACTGGTTAAAAATTTTGCAAGATAGCTTAAAGCTAGCTTGTAGCTTCGGTGTCTGAGCCCAAACCAGCTGACTGCTCCCGGTATTAGTTGTAGCTATTCTTCCTCGGGGTAATCTTGCGCTGCCGTTTGAGGGTCTAGTAGCTATCGGGGTTGACCGCGTGCGATAGTTTTCAGTAAAATCATATTTGAACATGAGCTGATCTGGCGTTATGCTTGATATACTAACGTCTTTTACTAGGGACCATTTAACTTTCTCGATCCCAATTTTTGCCGTCCACTAACAGTTTGATATCAAAGAATTCCGCCTGTTGCATCTCTTTCAAATCATCTTTTGCCCTGCTGTCTTAGCGTTCATTATGATGCCATACATTAGATCAGGTTTATGGCTCGCTCTATACATGAATGCATCGAGTCTACTTCGGACTGAAAGATCGATGACTAGTTATAGATAGTATTTACATTTTTTTTTTAAAGGTATACTCGTAGATAGAGGGCAAAAATTAATCTATTTTTATTTTGGCCAGGCCAGCTATCGGAATAAAAAGAAAATAAATTGATGCCTCTGTTATGTTCCTGCTGAATAAATTTTGAAGGCAACTACCGATTTTATTGGCACCTCGTTTGGCTATTTGCAAATGTCATACGTAACAGTAAGCTTTTTCTGTTAAACTATTATGGATTGTGAAGTCATACACTGGGTATTTTCGTTTATAATGGACTAGCTTTTGCCCGCGACTTCGTCCGCGTAGAAGTCAAAAATGGTTCTAATACTCGTAGAATTTTTTATTGGTTTTTTACGTTATTAATTTTGTTATAACATATAAATTATTATGTTAAAATGTTTGAATAATTATAAAATATAACAATCTTTATTATAGTGTAGGGATATAAAGGTTAAAATATAAACCTGAAAAAATAAAGTAATATTTTATGGCAGCGAAAAGGCTAAGTGCATGAACGGACGGCTGAGGCTTAGCAATCGAGTACCCTTTAGGTACGGGGCCCTCAACAACGTACAAGATACCCAGCGTTGTGTACTCGCCATTACGTTGGAATATTTAGCAACCCCTTTCGTTGATTCTTGATTCAGGCAAGATATTGTCTTCTGAAAAGTAAATATTTGTCTGAAATTTTGCAGCACAGCTCAATTATTAAAGTCGTAGATCGCACAGCACAGGCAGACCCCACCGGAGTAGGTAAGGTAAGCTGTATGACTTCATACAGCTGATCCGCGAGACCACGAAGCGAATCATAGGTATGATTCGCTTGACATTGACAAAAGCGAATCATACCTAAGTAGGTACTTAGGTATGATTCGCTTTTGTCAATGTGTATATTGTTAGGTATTTAAGAGAATATAGTCAAACAAATCCTTATTTATCCAATAAAGGATTGTGCAGACCAGCGCGACTTGTCGCGCGACGCGATACCGGTTATTGTTGTACTGTGAAGTTTTCTTAGAAATTGTATTGTTCGTTTCGCGTCGCGCGACAAGTCGCGCTGGTCTGCACAAGCCTTAAAACGGGAGTACTGACATGTGGAAATTGGTAAAAACGGTTTTAATTAGGTGATATACAGAGTGATGTGATCTGGTTTGTTTACATTCTTTTAAATACTTAGAGTACTATTCTTATAATTTATACGTTACAGGGACTGATTTTAAGAGACATAAAATAGAAGATCAAATATCTGAGATCCGATTCCCGTGATGGACGTGCCTACTTCACTTGTGTGTCGTGTTTTATAAAAAAAAGGTACTGCGCAAGAGTGAAATTAAATAGAAAGGGACTAAGTTAGGTATGAAGTAGGTACCTACTGAATATGAAAATACGGATATGTAAATAAGTAATTAGGTAAATAATTTATCTTACCTTGCTCCTCTGGTCCACATGATAATATCAACATCCTTTGTGCTCGTAGTTTTATGTTGCGATAACATAGTTTTCGTTGTTTAGCCATTGCACTTGTTAAAAATTATATCATAATACATAAATAGGTAACTACGAAATGCAGTCAACAGCTGTTTTTGTTGACCACAAACTTCAAAGCATAACAGACCCGCCTTCCAGCCGCGAGTGTATGAAGCTTAAGGTCATTTGCAAACGGCCAAAGAGTTTGTACCACAATAAAAAGTAAGAAAGATGTCAGTTGCGTAGTCTAAAATACGATTATTTGGTTGGCAACTACGTTTACAATAACAATTAAGACGGAAACGAAATGTAAAGGATATTATCGTACTCTTAAGTTCTTGAAGTTTTCTGCAATTGCACGTTGCGGAATTATAGTATTAAAATCTGCACCAGAACAAACGCGCAATGGACAACACCGTTAAAGTGATGTCTCAGTTGCACCTGATAAGTATGGTAATATACTTTACACAATGTAAAGCTTTAAATATGGTACGCATATATATATTGCAGATTTTTTTATTTTGGTTTTAAATAAAGAATAACTTTTCGTAACTTCGTAAATACTTGATATTAAAATCTGGAAAAAATTGAGGTGATGTATTTTGACCACATTACGAATATGGAGTAACATCAAAACCGCCGCAACAGCACTTACATGTTCATTCTGCGGGGGTGGCGGTATATTAGTTCTTCTTCTTCTGCCGATATTTGGAAATTTCTTGGAACTCTTGGTATCGGCAAATCGCGACATTTAGACCTTCCCAATTCAATTGACTTAGACGATCTCAACCGGCATTTCAACACTGTTTTTACCATGGATCGTCTAATCAAGCAACAAACTCTGTCTCTAATTTCTGGTCTAACGCGTCCTCATATTAATCCTTTCAGTTTCATTCCAGTTGAACCGGTAGAGATCAGAAAGATAATTCTCTCCATCAAATCAAAAGCGGTGGGTTGTGACAATATTACCCGTGGTATGATCATTACTATTCTGGATCATCTCCTACCCGCGATTACCCATATTATAAATTTTTTTCTATACACCGGAGTATTCCCTTTCCTGTGGCGCAAAGCCTATGTTCGTCCACTACCTGAGGTTTCCAATCCCTCTCTTCCAACCGACTTCCGTTCAATTTCTATCCTTCTCTTCCTATCCAAAGTACTTGAGGTCTGTGTCCACAAACAATTCTCCAACTTTGTTCATCGCAATTCACTCATTAGCGCTCTTCAATCTAGGTTTAGGCCAGGCCACAGCACTATTTCCGCCCTCCTTAAAGTGACTGGCGATGTAAGGGCAGGACTGGAAGACACCAAAGTTACGGTTCTAGTGTTGGTGGATTTCTCGAATGCCTTTAATACCGTCAGTCACGACATCCTGTTAGCCATTCTGTCATATCTTATGGTCTCTCCCGAAGCACTAGAATGGTTCTCCTCTTACCTTCAGGAACGTCAGCAGTCTATTCATGTTGGGGATTCTTCTTCATGCTGGTGTGATTTGGAAACTGGCGTTCCTCAAGGCGGTATACTTTCTCCTCTTCTGTTTTCTATTTTTATTAATCGTATAACTTCCGAACTTCAGTGTGCGTATCATCTGTATGCAGATGACTTACAGTCGTACTGTCAGGGAAGGGTTGATGAATTGCCTGGTGCTATCGACAAATTAAACAGGGATTTGATAGCCATAAAAACCTGGGCTGATAGATTTGGTGTAGCCGTTAACCCTACAAAGTGTCAGGCGATCATCATTGGCAGTCCTCGCGGTATTAGCAAGGTGGATAGTACAACCTTGCCACCAGTTCTCTTCAATTGCACGATCGTTCCTTTTAGTACTGACGTGAAGGATTTAGGCTTGCACATTGATAGTACACTAAACTGGCGTACTCAAGTCGCTAGGGTAAGCCAGAAGGTTACTGGAACGCTGCGGGCTCTGTACCGATTGAAAAATGTATTACCCTCGAGTACGAAGACTATGCTTGTGCAGTCCCTAATCTTCCCTATCATCGATTATGGTGATGTGTGCTACTATGACCTGAATGCAGATCTACTCGACAAACTTGACCGTCTTCTCAATAACTGCATTCGATTCGTTTTCAATCTGCGTAAATATGATCATGTCTCTGCGCATCGGTCGCTTCTAAAGTGGTTGCCCATACGCCAGTGCAGAGAGCAAAGGGCGCTGACCACCTTGTTTTCATTTCTTGACTATCCCTCTTCCCCTAGTTATCTAGCTCCCCACTTTCAGTACATTTGCGCCAACCACAACAGAAATCTTCGTTCATCTCAGTCTTCTTCAATGTCCCACTCACCGCACAGACTTCATTCACTCTTCCTTCTTCATTCAGTCTATCTCTCTGCGGAATGCGCTCCTCCAGGAAATCAGAATAGCGACCAACCGATTATCGTTTAAAGTTAAAGTTCGCGAGCACATTCGCAAGAAACTGGCAGTATCATCACTACGGTAATGTTTTCTCATGGATTGTCTTAGTTGTTTTAGTATATTTATGTGTATTTATTTGTACTTATATTTATATATAATTAGGTGTATATATTATATTTATAGTTTTTGATAGATATATGAATATCTTTATATTTAAATAAATATTTATTCCTGAATTCTCGCTATTGCACCTGCCACTGTTTATCTCTGCATCACCCAAAGGTTGACTGGTAGAAAATGCCTATGGCATTAAGTCCGCCTCTGTACATTTGTGTGCTTGAAGTATTAAATAAATAAATAAATAAATATCGTCGTAATCTTTTGTTTATATTTATTTGTTGTATTACCTCAATATGATTTCAATGAAACATTACAATAAAATTAATGAATCATTTATGATTAGCACAAAAAAAAAATACAAACGACAAAGCAACTATTTTGTGGAACGCTCGTTTTGGTCTATGTTAATAGCGATAGTGTGTGCACGTTTCATCTTAACAGGACGGCCGGACTGTATTCTATCACTGCTGGGTAACTGTTTTTGATGCCGTCTCGAAATAGATGTAGGTTGGACCTTTAAATAATGGAAGGAGTCTGCAATCGAGATGGTTTAGATGAATATTTTTTCAGTATTTGAGTCTTTACTGGATTTGGTTCTCTTTAAAGTACTTTGATTATTCTCATAAACTCTGACTCAATTGCGTCCACAGTAATCTTATAATTTTCTTTAATTGAAGGCTCTGTGGAAATATTATTTTCTTGTGTTAGCAGGTTCATTAATTCTTTTCGGCAACGTAAACTGGTGAGGTGCCTTGACTTTTTTCGGTCGTCTCCACGTTATTAAAATCAAGGGTTATATTTTGGAAGAAATGGTGGTTATATTCGTCTCCCAATGCCAATTTGGCCAAATTTTGTAAAAATATAGGGCGGCACGGACATCGACGAGAAAACTGTTACCTTGGATTCAGCACAAACTCAAACTCAAAGCATTTATTCGATAACTCTGATGATTTGATTCTGAATACCCCGGTGTTGAAATTTTTCGTCTGTTATAAAAAAAAAATTGTTTCATACTCAGACCAAATAAAAAACCAAGACAAAGCGCTGCGAACAATACAGTGAAGCATGCCAAAACTACACCGCCGCTCTGTGCATACACGCTCACACGCACACATTTACAACCTTTTACAATGACACTACAATCAAACTACACCACAAAAAGTGCACAGATATTACGAAACCGGCTTCACTTCACCGTTGACAGCGCTCTGTCTTGGTTTTTTATTTGGTCTGAGGTTTCATAGAAAAGTGCAATATCAACGCGGTCAAAATGTATGGAACAGCAGATTTTTTTAAATAACCGACATAACATTTTATTAAGACGGGCATTTCAGATTCATGTACATACTGAATTCATGGTAACAGTTTTCGCGTCGATGTCCCTGCCACCCTGTATATAAATCCTAACTATAATTATTATAAATGCGAAAGTGAGTTTGTTTGTTTATTAGTTTGTTACGCTTTCACGCTAAAACGGCTAAACACATTTGTATGGAATTTGGCAAATGGGTAAACCATGACATGGGTTAGGACAAAAGATACTATTTATCTCGATTTTCCCACGGGATCGAGACTTATCCGGGTGAAACCGCGGGGTGCATAAGTTATTTTATCATTTTTAGTGCGTTAATATGTTTTACAATGCATTTGCTCGAAAAGAGCCTTTTCCAAGCAGTAAATTAGTGCGGAAAGTGTCACTTTATTTCACTAGTGCTTTTTACTTTACTGTTTTTTTTCCATTTTTGTGGCCGTCGTCAGCCCGTTGCAGAGTTTTTATTATTTGAGAAAAGTTTTACAAATCAGATGATGATGATAACGATGACGATGGCTAAGGCGATGGCGATGGCGATGACGACATCGACGACGATGGCGATGGCAATGGCGAGTCAAAGTCAAAGTCAAATTCAAAGTCAAAGTCAAAGTCGAAGTAGAAGTAGAAGTAAAAGTAGAAGTCGAAGTCGAAGTCGAAGTCGAAGTCGAAGTCAAAGTCGAAATCAAGTCAAATTCGAAGTCGAAAGTCAGTCATGAATGTTGTTTTTATCATTTATATATACGTCGTCATTATGTTAGATGTTACACATCATCGTAAGGCTCACTCGATTTTTTTTTTTTTTTTCTCTCACAATGCATAGTAAAACGTTGTATGATACACGTGCGTAAGATGATTTCCGCACTTATAGCATAAATAACAATTTTTTAAACTGGTGAAATAAAAATAAAAAAACTTATTTTATCTTCGCCATATTTTTTCTGATGTAGGTCAAACAAATACATAATTTATATCTATTTCCTTTTCCATAGACTTCCTTTTTTTCCTGGCTCCAATCACAGGGCCCGTAGAAGGCTAACACATCATTAGTGACTTGGCTTGCATTTCTTGAGTGCCAGACACATCGCTATGAGGTTTTTATCGATACTTATTATAGAAGCTAATGGTATTGATATAAATAATCTGTAGTCTGTTGCTGTACCTAATTAAATATGATAGGATATCTTTTATTATTCGACTACGTGACAGCAAAGATAGGTATGTATCTTTGTATCTTTTAAAGTATTATTTTAGAGTCCAACCGAATTCCAACGAAAGCCTAGTCAAGTAGCATTCGTGGTCTCTTGTGCTGTTTTCACGTCTTAGTCGTCTCCGTCTTGAGGCGAACCGCCGCCTTATCACTTAGATTTACCATAATGGAGCACGTTGTACAATAATAATATCCGCTTTTATAACAAGTTGCCAAAGACGGTTACAGAACTTAGCGATGGGAAGTTCAAAACCCACATCAAACGTGTCCTTATCAAGTTTATAAAATTAAAGACAGTGTTGAAGAAAGGAAGTTTGGCAAGAATTCCTTCTGCACACATGTGCAGAAGGAATTCTTGCCAAACTTCCTGCTGACTGTACCAGGGAAGCCACATGGCTTCCCTGGTACAGTCAGCATCAAAAGTTGTTCACCACATTTAGATTTTCAAAATCGCTGTATAGTGAAGTGCTAATAGTGAATACAGTGTACCTACAGCGATTTTGAAAATCTAAATGTGGTCATCAACTTTTGATGCTGACTAGTACATCATTAACGGCATATTATGTAAGAGTATATTAACTGCTCCCAAATTACCATATATTTTTTTTTAACATTCTTCCTTGACCTATTCATCCTAATATTTGACATAATATACCTACAATTTAATTTCAACACTTTATTAGTGGCTTTTATGTACATGATAATTATTCAGATTTTGTTACAGTTGTAATAGCAATCATGTCATTTCGTTTAAAATAGGTTTTTATTTTTATTAATTTATTCCTATTTGATATAGATTATTTTCTATTTTGTGAATGTGAGAACGCTGTAGGCTTAGTGGACTATTTATTGACATCTTCTATTTTGTTAAGTACCTGGTACTTGTTGAAAGACCTACATTGTCCTCCCTATTAATACTGTTATTTGAAAACATTGTAAAGGTCAATTATTTTTAAAAGAGTAACCGTGGAGTTCCCTGCCGGTTCTTCTCCATAGGAAACGACCAATTGGAACCATGCACCTAGCTTCTAACGTTTCATAAGTGCCCATGTAGGTTTATGTGAATTAAAATATTTTGAATTTGAATTTGATTGAATAATAAAAACAAAAAAAACTCTTAACTACTCCTTAATAAAAATAAAATCTTAAATAATATTAATTAATTAATTAAGGACCCCTCGATTGTTATAGGCCTCCGCCAGTACTTTCCAGCTTTTTATGCATGCCATGATTTGCCAATCAATTCCTCTATCTCGTCTTGCGTTCTGCTGATCTGTCTCTTCTTTTCTTTCCGTTTGGGCCTTTCAAAGAGTCCATCCGACGTGGTATAGTATAGGTATGCACAACTCAGCGAACCTATGCGGCATACGTCATTGGCTCCTTGTAGTTTTATCCTGCCAGGCAAAGGCGTAGCGACTTTAGAAGAAAGTTGAGGGAAGCGCGTATGGTAAAAGGTTGGGAACCCCTGCTAGATGGTCGGATGACACTATTATATAATATATTATTTATTTATTATCTGGACCAAGGTGAAGCCTAAATCCAGCTGTTACATAACTGGGCAAAGAGAGAATTGGTCACGGCTATTGCTAATGTTGTCATTCGGGACAATATTTTTACGACTGAATAAAATGAAAAGTTGAAAGCCAAATTGCCAAGCCTGAATACATGGGCTATCAGCACAACAAGTTTAAAAGCTCTAAACATCAGCCTAATGCAAAACATATAACCTTCCTCGATACACAAGAACTCTGAGACCGTGTGAATATTGCAAAAGGATGCAATGGAAGACTTATAAATGAATAGCTCCTAGAAATTGACTAGGAAGGGAATAATCGTGACATCCTGGACGCCTTCGTAGACACTACTCACTAAACATGCTCTGTTTGAGTAGTTTCGCATCTTGTTAAATTATAAATAGCGCCATCTACTGCCAAGTTTAGGGTTTAGAAGATAAATATCGGTTATTTTTCGTTCTATTGCACACACTGCGTTTTATTAATTAACTACTGAATAAGAGATTCTGCTTAGTAGTTGGCTATATTAAATGGGTACCACCACTTTAAAATACCAGCCTGTTACTGTCCCACTGCAGGGCAAAGGCCTATTTTCATACAGAAAATACTACGCTTGCTCAAGACGGGTTGGCGATTTCAGACTTATACTAATTAGAACCTACATAAGTCTAGTAAATGCGTAAAACACTTTCTTTCACAATCCGAAGGATCACGAAGAAAATTCCTAATACATTGCTTCTTTTATTTGAAAAATTCGTTGGTTTGACAACGTAAATAATGCAATGGATGTTGTTGAATTTCCAAAATGAAAAACTCGTACGAACAATAAAAAACCGACCAAGTGCGTGTCGGACCAAGTGCGTGTCGGACCACGCACACCGAAGGGTTCCGTTGTTGGGATGAATTTATCCCAAAAAAAAAAGTTCTATGCCCAGAAAAAACTACAACTGTGCTTCACCCAAAGCAACCTGTGAGTAGGTAGGACGGAGGACATTTTGGTTGTGAACCGAGAAATGTTTTAAAATTTTCATCGGCGATGCCTATATTCGTCAGAGAATTTTAACACTGCGGTGTAGAATATTGCAGTTTTAGGTCAGCGCCATCTCTTGGCTGATAGTGGAACTAATGTAATTTTGTTAATGATTTCTGAAAAAGTGTGCTATTTAAAGACACCGTTTTATTTGTCCTGTTATCTTTAGTTATACATCTACCACATAGAATAATTTCAGATTTTTCTCTATGCAAACTTCGTAGATAAGGGTAATGGTATTTTTTAATATTTATTATCAAAGGGCGACTAGAATCAATTAAATTTTTTGTAATTTTTGGCGTTCAAAAGTGCCTTGCAAGGGCCTATATTTGAAATAAATGACTTGACTTTGAAAGTCGAAAACTATGCGACCTAAAAAAAGAGGTGTTTTTTGAGAATGTGCAAATAGCGCTCTTTGATATGATACCCCACATGCTCTACTCTTACTTCGAATTTTTAAGACCCACGTTTAGCTCATGTTTAAAAAAAAATATCTTTCTTATTTTCAAAATAGTTGGGCAAATGTCATCTAAAACTATCCCAAAGTTCAAGTTGATAGCATTAGTAGTTCTTGAGATATCCAGCTGTGACAGCTTTTTTTTTTTTTTGCTTGGGAAATCATCAAATGACTCCTCCCGCTCTGGGCGGAGCGAGAGGGAGTGTCAGACTTTTACTGAATAAAACCCACCCGTGTTCCTTCCGTTGCCTGTGTGCCGGGGCCGCGATATCCCTTTCGGACAAACCCGCAACCCCAGCAGGCGTTGGTCCTTCCGGACCCCGTCAGTTGGTGCTGACTTCCCTTTGAGGCGCGCGTGGAACACAACTCGCCGTCGACCCGGGCCTGGTCCTTATCGAAACTGAGTCGCACCATAAGGGTTCCTTTTTACCATTTTGGTACGGAACCATAAAAATGGCTCTGCAATCACTAATCTAATTTGTGAAGTGCTTTTAGAATAAATATTTTTGTCAAGGTATATTAATGAAAAACGAAGGGATCATATTGGTATAAATAAAATGCAAACGTTCCTTACGCTAAATTAAATTTATATTTAACTTTTATAGGTACATCATAAATATATACATATTAAATTAACTTGACAGTTGATCAAACGTCTTTGTCCAATCACAAAATGACAAATGTTTGATCCAACAGTCAATACTTTGATCAATCAAATATTGTTTCAATAACTCCATCGTTATTTGAAACAATCAAACATCAATTTTCGTGATCTTTTTACCAATCACACTCAGTCTTGCGTCCTCTATGAAGACGGAATATTTTTGGTAAAAATGTACATAAAATACAATAAGTAACTTAATCGTTGTAAAAGTAACGTTTTGGTCCGAGGTCTTATCTTATCTTCCTTTAAGAATTCAGAACATAATTTTATTTCTAGTTTTAAAGGTCCATCCGCACATATCAGGGCCATGCCCGGGACTAAAGCTCCGTCGCCGGATCGGACACGGACTTGTGTGAACGTGTTCATATAAAATGTACACACCGATATATATTTTTGAGCCCCTTACGGAGGTCGGTCCGTCCACGTCACGGGCACGGCGTGTGAATAAACCTTTAAAGACCACAAAAACGACTTTCGTTATTAATATAACGTATATCAGTTATTTACAGTTATTTTAGAGTAACGATCGTTTTTTGCAACGATCAGCTCATTTAACACAAGTTACTTCGTTAGAAAAGCATCTTTATTTCAAGACATTTTTAAATCCTTCTTCTATAAAACATTTCACAACATTCCTTTCATCACATCACGAAAACTTTCAGACTAGTAAACTGTAAATGCATAGCCTTGACCTGCCAGTTAAACTGGAAGACTTGATACATTGAATAACGATAATATGGTTATCACGAGCTGGCCGCGACAGCTCTCGGTACGTTCACGATTGTTTCATCGGCTGTTCTGGTAACAGCTGTACCGGTATCGTTACTTCTGGTATCGGTTCTTGTCTCGGCACTGTCGGAGGAGGTCTGCGCTAGCGCTGTGGTTATCGGTGCTGTGATGGGCTGGACTGGGTAGTTGGGGTAGTGGACACCCACGACCTCATCGTAGCTGGGCGGAGCCATGCATTCTGAAATTGAGATAAAAGAAAACGTTAGTGATGTGAAAATACATTTATGTCGTAGGGATGTATCTTTTATAATTCAATCTTTTAAGGATATTTGTGCTACAAAAATGGTCTGATTTCGGTTATTTCGGTCAGTCAAAATGAAAATGGGAAGCCATCGGAAAGTGAGGTTATTGTCTAAAAAAACCTATTGGATATATCCGATTCGTAGATAGTTGTTACATGATATAAACTACTAGCTATAAACTAAACAAACAACAAACTTAATCTGCGTTCGTAAGTTATTTACCAAACATGTACACAAACACGAGTTTATCAGTGAGACAAACATTAACTTTAGGCACGTGTATATAAGGTTGATTTTAGACCGACTAGTACTGTTGAAAAAGTCATAAAAAATATGAAGTTGTAGCGCAAACGGAACCATGAACCACCAACCAACCACCAACCACCATTATGTATAGGCATTAAAGTTGTTTTTCCTAAAACTGGTGTTTGTTCACATGTTTGGCAAATGAATTGCGAACGCAGCATAGAAATAAACTTTTTTTTTTCTTCCTCCAGCGATTTCGTCAATATTACTCAGTGATACCTAATATAATATAATATTCTACTGGTGAAAGAATTTATAAAATCCATCCAGTAGTTTTTGAGTTTATTCATTATAAACAAAAATACAAATGTTTTCTCTCTATAATATTAGTATCAATGTAGCTTCTGCCCGCGACTTCGTCCTTGTGAAATTTCTTGTTTGATAATATCCTATGACACTCGGCAATAGCTTCTCATCAGTGAAAAAATTGTTGGTGAGTTTATGCTCAGTAGTTACGAAGGTTACCCCTTACATAGAAACTCAAAAAATGTACCTCTTTATAATAAGTATAATAAATATAATATAGATTACTTGAGTGCATCAACACACGTTGTATCTTCACGTGATACAGATACTTATATACTTGTTCATGATCTAAGTATGGATATTATTCATATCCTGTTGATGGAGCACCTGGTCTTGATGATAAATAGTATTATAAGGAAATTATCGGTGTATTTTAACTCACTGTCTTGTAGAGGAATATTGTCTTGATAAAATAGTCAGTATAGTTAAGGAGCTTGCTGATAGGATGTATTCTACCGAGACCTACAAACGGTGGCTACAAATAGTCAGTATAGTTAAGGAGCTTGCTGATAGGATGTATTCTACCGAGACCTACAAACGGTGGCTACAAATAGCTACGTAACTGTTTTTTTATGAGTTGTATTGCAATATGTGGTTAGCTAGTGACCTCGACAATTGATCATATTATTTACTGTTATTAGTAATTAACTCTTTGTTTATTTATTTTACATCGATGGTCCTAGTTTATCATTTATAACTTCCAGTTACAACTATATGTAAGCGGGCACGCCCTTTATGCCTGGAGGCTTTTTTATTTAGATATTAATTCTGTTTACGTTTAGTTTATTTTATTTCGGCCTGAGTATCGATGATTGATTGGTTGAGTTCTCGATGAATTTGTTTGGTATATTGGCGTGTGCTAGCTAACATATGGCTAATAATTTGAATTATGTTTTGTGTTGCGTACTGAACAGACAGCTGTGCTGCTGGGGAGTTTGTTGCGCCACTTCTTCTTCCCAGCTAACGCACTAGGAAGTGGTGAAGGGTGGGCGTTTTGGGGGACTGTCTTATGTAATTTTGACGTTCGAAAAGTGCTGATTCTCAGCCTAGTTTGAATAAATGACTTTTGAATTTGAATTTGAATTTGAATTTTTAATTTTAATTCTGATTTTGTTTTTGATTTTAATTTAGATTATGATTTTAATTTTGATTTTAGAATTTTTAGAAGTGTGCACTTTAGACAATCTGAAACGTGGTTGATCTTTTCCGAACATACATAATGTTTTCATTTATATACTGACAAGGTACCGTCATGATGTTAATTTTCTTAAAAAGTTCCCTTAGAGATTCTGTATGGCTCTGACAGCCCTCTTTTGCAGAATAAAGATAGAATTAATATTATCAAGTTATTAGCTACAGGTGGCGCTAGTTGTCACGCCAACATTGGCTCCGTTTTCAAAATATCATAAAAAATACTAAACATCCGTTTTTAAGTCTAGTTATATAATATATCAGTCACTTTACATGTAGTGATTACCGTCTATTGTGGGCAAGAGAGTATCTAACGTGATTTGTGAATAAAAGTGTGATAAAAAAAACAGACTCTTACTGAGTGTTTACAAACAAAGTTATGCACTGAAATATATAAACAGTGTTTAAATAGACCATAAACAATAACACCTACAATTTAACAGTATAAAAACAGTGGCACAATAAAGTTAAAAACAAGTGAATCCTCAAATATCTACTTATCGTTAACCTAATTCAAAAGTGGCGACGCTTAATTCTCGACCAATCAAAACAAACAAAATAAACGAACTTTTATATCCGTACAATAAAACGCATGACACAGTCACGTATTTCGACATCCCAATATGTGTCGACATAGCTGATTACAACGAACGTCGAATCAACGGTGCATGAATCATAGATCGCAAGTTCAAATCTGATCCATTACAACGACTTTATTTGTTTTTTTTTTTTGGTTTTGTTTAGGAAGACTAGAGCGGTTGTTTTATTGTTTTGCTACTTTTTATGATATTTTTTGTTTTTTTTACTATTTTTCTGCAAGTTTTATAAATATTTTGATACAAATTCTCTGAAAAGATGGAAAACTTCAGTAACGTAACTATAAGGAAAAATCGCATGCGACGCTCTCTTTCTCGTGTGTCCGATGAATCCATTGACAGTTTGGCATCAAACTTAAGCGTCAAAAGTATGATGGACCTATCAACACACCGAAAAAGTGATGAAACATTACACTTAAAAAATACAATCGAGAATCTTATGGAGCAGATCATGAGCATTAATCTTGAAATTGAAACACTAGGTTTACAGAATGCTTCATTGAAACAACAATTAGCCGACGAAAAGCTTAAAACTGATCACTTCAGGAAAATGTACATCACGAGCACAAGTGCCAAAAGGACAACTTCTTCACACAATACAAACAACTCCAAAACAAAAATACCGAATAAAAGCAAAGTATCCGCTAGAAAACTAGACCTAGACATCGACTTCCATACGCCTGAACCATCCTCCAGCTGTACCGTTACTGATATTCTCAGAAAAGAAAATAAAAATGAAACTGAAAAAACTGATGCTAAAGATTCAATAGAAACGGATTTAATTGCAATTATTGAGGAGAACACACAAGAGCCGACCTTACTGGAACCAAAATCACAGGCTACAGTAAGCAGCAAACCTGGAAATGGAAACTTACTTATTCTGTCGGACGACCAAGGGAAAGGTATAGTTCAAGGGCTACTGGAGAAGGAAAAAGAAAATAAATTTATTATTAATAAATACGCCATAACAGGGATTAGGAAACCAGGTGCAACAACAGAAGAAGTCTTGATAAGTTGTAATAAATTAGCGGAGAACTTTTCAAAAAATGACAGCGTGATAATAATGACCGGTAGAAATGATTCGAACCCTATTAAATTTATGGCTGAAATGGCTGCAGCAATTAAGCTACTGAAGAACTGTAATATATTTATTGTAAATGTTAAGTACAATGCATTTCTGAATGAGGGTAAACTTAATTATCAATTGAAATTACTTTCACAAAACTATCAAAACTGCAATTTCATTGAAGCAAGTAGCTACAACAGCCTTATAGAACAACTCTTGTACAAAATTAACGATGTCCAATACTACAACAAATACCTTCTTTATAACAATAATAACATAGTAATGACAAAAAAACGAATATGTTCAGATTATATTATACAAGAAAATGCTCAAACTATATCATGTCCGGTAGACAGTATCTTGGAACCTGTAAATCTACCACATAAAGGCACTATTCCATATTATTTTCCAAAGGCTGTTAAACCACAAATGTCACCTATAAACACTTCTCCTGACAACGTAATGGTAAGTAAAGAACGTTTTTTTCGTAACTAATAAAACACATAACAAAAGTAGCAGTTTAAAATATAGTAGAAGTAGCTTTTCAGTACTGCATCAAAATATTGCAGGGGCTTTAAATAAATTACAAGATATTGATTTAACTATTAATGAATTACATGATTCTCATATTAATATAGATGTTTTATGCTTGAGCGAACACTTTGTTATAAGAGGGGAAGAAAAATACCTCAAACTTAATAATTTCTATGTTGGTGCCATTTATTCACGTCCTGATCAGCGGCGAGGGGGAACATGCATACTATGCAAAAATCATCTCCAAAGTACTGAATTAAAAGAAGTAAAAGAATTTTCCATTGATAAACACTATGAGATTTGTGGATTAGAAATTAAATCTATACATGTGATCATAATTTGTATATACAGAACACCCTCATCTAATCTAAATATATTTTTTGAAAACTTGAACAAAACCTTACTGAAACTCCAAAATAAAAAAAGTAAAATAATAATAGCTGGAGATTTTAATATTAACCTTTTAAGTAATGACACTAATTGTACAAAATTTAAAGAACTCATCTCAAACTACGGTATGCGGTGCCACATTCAAGAAGCCACCAGGTTAAACACATGTATTGATAACATCATCAGTAATATTCCAAATATCACAGGTAAAACTCATGATGTTTGTTTATCTGATCATAATACAGCACAGGTTGTTAAATTCGAATATAATCAAAAACCCATTTCAGGCCATTACTTCATGACCGTAAAAGACCTGAGTAAAGATAATGTCAATAAATTCATTGAACATATGAGTCAATTATCTTTTGCCGATGTTTACAACATTTCCGACACTAATAATGCTTTTGATAACTTTCATGACACAATCACTTTATTTTATAAATTATGTTTCCCTCTCATAAAAGTTAAAAAACAATTTAAATATAGTAATTTAAAATGGATCACAAAAGGAGTAAAAAAGAGTAGTAACACTAAAAGAACATTAAGATTTAAATATTATCTAAACAAAACCAATGAAAACAAAGCTATGTTTAAGGTATACTCTAGTATGTTAAGAAAATGTATTCATAACTTACAATCTTTATGTAATCTGAAGCACATTGCATACTCAAAAAACAAGGGTAAAGCTTCATGGGATATTGTTAAACACAGTACAGGTAACGAAAGGTCTCGAGAATACATTAATAGTATAGTTGACGACGATATTACTGCAACATCAGGCTTGGATATCGCAAACCTATTTAACAATTTCTTTATAGATATTGTTGAAAACAACGCAATCTTTCAAAACAACACATATGATCTAAATGTTAAAAGCAACGATAATAGCATATTTTTAAGACCTACTAATCCTGCTGAAATTTTTAGCATCCTAAAAACATTAAAAAACACAAAATCGTCTGGCTATGATGATATATCTACAGATCTTCTAAAACAAATCGCTCAATATATCGCAGAGCCTCTTTCATATATTATAAATTTATCATTAGAACAAGGTTGCTTCCCGGAAAAACTCAAAATATCTATAATAAAACCGATGCACAAAAAAGGATCTAAAACAGACAAAAATAATTATAGACCTATTGCGCTGATACCAATTCTATCAAAGGTCTTTGAAAGAGTTATGTACAAGAGAGTCCTTTCTTTCTTGGACAAGTATAACATGCTTGCAAAACAGCAATATGGTTTTAGGAAAAACAAATCCACCTCATTGGCAGCGTTTAACTTAGTCAAATCGATCCTAAATAACATCAACTCAAAAGTTAAAACTTCAGCTCTGTTTTTAGATCTTAGTAAAGCTTTCGATTATGTAAATCATTCCATTCTCATTGATAAACTGAGTAAAATGGGTATAAGAGGTCCAGCCCTAGAATGGTTCAAATCTTATTTATCAAATAGAACTCAGATCACCAGAATCACAAAATTTGATGACAAAGTAAATATTATCACCGACTTTAACTCTCAGCCCCGACCAAATTACTTCGGAGTTCCACAGGGAAGCATCTTAGGGCCACCACTATTCCTTGTATATGTTAACGATCTCCCTCAAGCTATAGAACAGGATTGTGTTCTGTTTGCTGACGATACAACGGTTATCCTTGATTGTAAAAATGAGGAATCATACGAATCTGATATAAATAACACCTTGAATAAAATTATTACTTGGTTAGATAAAAACGCTCTAAAAGTTAACGTAGAAAAAACTAAAATAATCAATTTCAAAACGCAGAAAAGTAAATATACACACTTTAAAATATCGCATAGAGATCAAATAGTAGAACAATTACATAAAACAAAATTTCTTGGCATAACACTTGATGAACATTTCACCTGGAAGCAGCATATCGATGAAATATGTATAAAAATCAATAGGTTTGTTTTTGCATTAAAGAAAGTTAAAAATGAGACATCCAGAGAAACTGCTTTAATGGTGTATCACGCCTATGTTTGCTCCGTCATCCGGTATGGTATAATTGTCTGGGGAAACTCTTCCGAAATTTCTAGAGTTATGTTAGCACAAAAAAAATGCATACGAGCAATTTTCAATATGGACTGGACTGATTCCTGCAGGCCAGTGTATAAATCACATAACCTTCTCACAGTTCCTTGCATTTATATATATGAAATCGCTAAGTTTGTTAAAACAAATTATTCACTTTTTGAACTTAATAATAATACAAATAAACGAAAAGTCACACAATATTTATTAAAAATGCCTGTACCTAGGATCGAACTATTCCGACGCAGTTGCGTGTATATGGCGCCACTTATTTATAATTCAATTCCAAATTTTATAACTGATCTTCCTTACAGAAAATTCTGCGTAGTACTAAAAAAATGGCTCATTTCACATAGTTATTATTCAATTGGTGAATTTCTAAAAAAAACTTCTTGTCGGTCCTATCATTTCAGAAATGCATTGTAGACTATACCTACTTAGTATATATTATTAAATCTACGATTGTAGATATAATTTTGATGTTCTTTTATTTTTATTTTTTTATGTCGTGCTAAATGTATTACCTACTTACATATACTTTTTTATTATTATTATATTTCTGTTGTGTAACTTGAAGATTGATTTACTTTAAATAATTTCAGGTTTAGTAAATATTTTCAACTTGAGTTATAGATAATTGCTTATTTAAATAAGCCTTACTATTAATATTTGCATGCCAAAATATGGCGAAATGTGTCATCGCACAAGAATACTTATTTAACACCTTTGTAACCGCATTTAAAGCAAATAAATGATTTTGACTTTTGACTTTTGAAT
This sequence comes from Agrochola macilenta, assembly GCA_916701695.1. Lineage (NCBI taxonomy): Eukaryota > Metazoa > Arthropoda > Insecta > Lepidoptera > Noctuidae > Agrochola > Agrochola macilenta. Next base: position 18,406,968 of record OU753576.1, read on the forward strand.
ATGTGCAGACCGTCCCCACAGCAAAATACCGTAAGACATGATTCTATGAAATAACTAAAATAGACCAGTCTCGCGGTAACCACGTCTGTTAGTTGGCGGATTTTCCAAACAGCGTAAGCGGCTGAACTTAGCCACCCTGCAAGTGATGTTATGTGAGGACCCCACTGTAGTTTTGAGTCAAGCGTGATTCCCAGGAAAACCGTTTTTTCGACGAATTCTCGTGTCTCCTTTCAGTACAACATGACATTCACTACTTCTAACATTTGGTAACGCGAATCTTATGCATTTAGTTTTCTTCTCATTTAATACCAAATTCTTTACAGTAAACCAATTATGGACCTTAAGCATAGCGTTATTTACTTCGTCAAGCTCCTGTGCATATCTGTTTACCTTAAAAATTAGTGATGTGTCAACAGCAAATATCACCATTTGTGGTCGGTTTTTCAGTAAATGAGGTAAATCATTTATATATACTTAAAAGCGGAAGGGACCCAAAATCGATCGTTCAATCGTTTAGTCATCGGTTTGATGGTCTGCACCCTTAAATATAAGCACACATTTCTGATAGACATACATGCTGAATAGAGGCCCTAGCTCAGTGGTGTACTGTTATGTCAGTTCATATTCTGAACTAAAAATATGAATGACATATTAGGCACTTGCTTTTCGAATATTTTTGTTACGCAATTGTACGTAATAAGCCTGAGGTTCGTATTCTATAAATATTTCGTGTTATTGTTGCGGTCTAATTATTTTAGATTTAAACTACCCATACCTAGTATAACAGCTTATTCTCATATTGTTGAGTGAATATGAGCATATTTTGGTATCTCTTTCGAAGCGTATATTTTTAACTCAATGTTTGGTTGGCAGAGAATGCCTGAAGCCATGACATGAAATTAATAAAGGGCGCCTTTTTGTGATGGTAGAGTCCCATAGTCTCAAAGAAATCGTCATATAATTTTATGTCACTAATTTCGTAAAGTAGTTTTGGTTTAGATTATTTTCGTTAAAACTTGTCGTTCTTCGTACACGAGAGACGAGTCGATGTACTCACCATATTTTGGCGGGGGTGGCAAATTGGAAGGGCTGACGTATATAGACGGCTCCTGCTGCGCCAGTGACGGACGAGCTCGAGACCCCACATACATTCGCCTCTGCTGCGGACTGCGCGTTTTTTGCCCTGGAATAGATAAAAATTAACAAATAAGACACAATGTTACTTGGCAGGTCAAATCTGTAGCATTTTGGAGGAACAATGGGCATCACCACATGGTGGGTTCCAAGTGACTCCAGGAACAACTATGCGGCAGGCTTAGAAAGAGATGGGAGGATGAACTGGTTTCCTTTTGAAATAATCTTATACAAATAATAATCATTTACTTTACGTTAACGTATTGGACTTGCTAGGGAGCCTGCGTCGGGATGAAGTGTTTAAAGATAAATTATAAATTACCAATCAACCATACCAACCATATAAATCACCTGATCGATAATGCCAAAGTAATATCAAACCTAACCTAAATTAATTTATTATAGCTTTAGCTTAGAATCTAGTCGGGTAGTAATATTGTACTGAATTTCATTGTAAACGCGTGTTTTATACTTATCCTAGATTTACAGGGAAACCTATTATTTGCTATACAATACTGTAACACACATACTCTGTAACATACTATACGAGTATGTATCGCTGGTGGTTGCCTCAATAAACAAATAAAAAAATTAAAATAAACTGCTGGTCAATAAAGTGATTTGAACAAAATACCTATAGGTACGTATGAAAACTTTTTCAAAAAAAATATAATGATGTAATTGTTTATTCTCTTCTTTCTGTATTCTCCTCTGGAATAAAGGTGTCTTCGTCGTTATCCCTCGTAGCACTCGAGATTATTCGCTCAAGAGCACTAGCACCCTTTGCTCTAAGTTCGGGATTTATTTAAATATAGCGCCCGTGACATAAGACAATGCTTTACCCTCTTATTGAGTAATCTACTGTTCCGTAGGTACGCGTACGTAATAAAACTTTAAATTCGGTTTGTTGTAATTGTCATGTTCATGTAGGTAATGGAAAATCCGAGCACATTATAAATCGTAATTGTTGCCGAATAATTAGTTCAATATCTATCTATATTTAGATATAGGACTTTATTTCCCCATGTTATAAGATTTTTCCTCGAAAATAAATCATGTCTAAAATAATACAGCTATTAATTAGGTACGTAAATTTAAAAAGACAGGCAGTCGCTCCATGTAAAATACTGGTATACATGCTTCCGGTTAGACTGGAAGCCGACCCCAACAGAGTTGTGAAAAGGCTGGGCAGATTAATTGTAAAAGCAAATACAGAGGCGCTCGGTAATCGCACCCATATTTTTTCGCCAATTATCGGAAACATTGGTTATGAAATGTCAGCTAACTAGTAAAAAATAATTTTAACACATATTTGTAAAGTAAAAAGTTTATGTTTATTGTATTAGTTTACCTACTCGTACAAAAGGACCAGACTGCAGAAGGACAACGAACAATGCGGGCGCTCTGTAATCCTGCACTTTTGTATTAAACCTATTGATTGCAGAGTAGGATACCTAAGTGAGGAAACGCCGCACTATTGGACATGTCGGATTAGTGAGCGCTTACAGTAGTTGATATTATTATTTAATACCAATTCCTAAGTGTAGGTAGGTACATAGAATTCGCCCCTCATTTTTTGTTTGTCGCAGAACATCGCCTGATATTTTCGATCCTCGATAATAAAAAATGATATGATATCGAGTGAAAGAGATTACTTACTGATTAGTGCACTAGGTACATACAAATACATCAGTTTTTGCTTAAAATAAAGTATCTGATCCTAAATATATTTTATATGATAAGAACTCATTCTATGAATCAGATGTGACGTTAACAAGGCTCACTTTTAATTTCTTATTTGATTATGCGTAGGCGCAACTGTTCATGCACTAATGTAATTCACTATTGACACTACGTATTACATTTAAATTCAATTAATAGGTAGGTATTAGAAATGTGTTGATATATGCTTTACAGACAAATAACATTAATAGAGTTAAACAAAAAGTTTGCCTTTTATGAAAAAGAAAAAAAGAATTAAAGTTTAAACTTAGTTGAGTCAGTCATGATTTTAATTAAATTATATTTTAAACTTAAACCAATTTTTTAATGGACACACCTTATGGTCGTTTATTCTGAAAGTGGGCAACGTCGCAAATAGATGTCAAATATTTCACTGTTTTGATTAATTTGGCAATATTACTGTATGGAAATAAGAATAATATTAATGTCGTAACACCAAATATTTAATTTTAGATGTAAAAAAAGTATTTGGAACCTTTCCAAACGCCTTTTTACACCTAAAACCGGTACAGCATCAAATTCAATGTTTTATTTGCAATTAATTATTAATATTCTAGTTCGCCAGTTAGCGATATTTCTTATTTCCATACAATAATATTGTCAAATTAATCAAAACAGGTACATTTTTTACAGCTATTTGCGATGTTGCCAACTTTTAGGATAAACGCTGTTAAAAACACAAATATCCTCAATTTGAATCATTCTGAAACACAATACTCGCTCAAACACAACTCTAAACCTACTACTCCTTTTAAATAAGTACACTTTAAAAAAAAAACTACAATGATGACAGTGTAAAATTGCCTTGCAACACATAAATGAATATGATGCCAAAACAACCATGATCTCACATAAATTCAATAAGGAAAATCACAATATAATATAATACGATGCGTACCTATAATAAGGACCCTGATACACGTGACCATGAAGATTAAAATCAAGAATATGGTCGTAGTACTCAGAGCAGACCACACGATATCGGCAAAAGAACTGTTATAATTCTGAACAGGTAACCAGTCGTTACTGTTCTCGTCCCCTATAGATTCGACGGCAGAAAAATTGAGAGATTCCATTTTGAGAACTAAAAATTTCAGTTCTAAATCACAATTCACTAAATACTTGATGTAGTACTACAGTATTGCCATCTATCGGTGAAAGTTGTAAGAGACTTTAAATTAACTCGTTTATCGAATTCAATCAATTTAATCCTATTTCAGAGTACATTCACAACTTTAGATGCATTTGCAGTCTATTGATCACTATATTGTTCGAAAAACACTTAAAACAGAACAACTATTCACGTATAACTGCAAATATCACTCGCGACCGGTACATAAATTCGAATGACAGCGAAATTAACATAATCGATATGATATAAAATGTTATCAAAATCGATTTTATCTCGGATTAACATTGAAATATTTATGGTTATATATGCCCCCTATGTTTTTATTAGCGGAGACTTATGTATTAGATGTTATTACTGAGGCAGTCTTGAAGTAACTAAGGTGCAAGTGATGACGGTATCTTATTGATTACTGATTCGATTTTAATTGCCGATGCAATTTATTCGATATTTGCCGCATTGTATCTTAGTTTACGTAATACGTAGTTAGTAAAGAGGTAAATCTGTGGGAGGTGTTTGGTACGGGGGATTTTCACAAAGGTATTACCAAAGAGATGGGAAGACGACATTGTTACCATCGCGGGCAAAACCTGGATGAGGAAAAGAGAGGACTATACTCAGCAGTGGGTGACGTCGGGCTGTGAATGATGATCATGCTTGTCAAAGTAGTTTCTGATCAGTAACGTAGGTGTGTTTATGATTACAAATTATGTTTAGGAGATATCGTATTTTTAATCATTAGGATCGAAGGCTCGACTGATGATAACAATGACCCTAATAAAGATAATATCTACCTAAGTACTTACAAATCATAGGCAGAGATGAATACATACCAGTTCTCTAATGAAATGACTGTTGTCTAATGAAGTGAATGATCACCATCAATAACAATAATCATGAACCTTAAAATAACGTTCAAATTGATTAAGAAGTCACCATGAGACAACACACGAAGAAACGGAGGAAACTAAGAAAACAACATAATCCAATATTGATAAAAATTGCAATAAACCGACCAAAATATAGGTGACTGTAGATTAAAAAGACGATAAATTAACAAGACTTGTTAGATTAATGTTGCACTAGCTAGATACATAGATAAGAAGAAAATGTATCATTAATTAACTGTTAAAGTAAACCCCCGAGTAACCGGTACACTTGCAACTAAGAACAGTTGATATCGATCCTTCTTAAGCTGCGACTAATCTCTTGGTGTCTAATATAAAATGTAATAATAATAATGTAAATATAATTCATAAAATAAATTGTATTAAAACTGCCACCATGGGAAATGATACGGTAGAGAAGAAAATGAAGATAAAAACAATTACGAAGCACCAGCAACCGATTGTAAAAAGAAAACATTTGGATAAAGAATTGACATGGAAACTACGGAAAAATAAGTTATCGAGAGAAGGCATGATCCTAGAACTGTAGTTTTGTTTTAAATTGATTGCAACTTGATTAGAAATAATCTATTTTATGTTGAAAGATATGTATTTAAAATTTACAAGCCGTTAAGCCCTTATTGATAATGTTTATAAATATTATAATTTATTTCACTGACGTAGATGATTGATTAACAATTGACATGTAATATCCTTAATGACAGCATTTCGAGTGTGTACATAATTATGTACATATTATCGTTAATTGGCGCACATTGACGTAACTATTGTCATCTAGAGAGGAACTTGAATTAAATCTTGCGTAGAAATTCCTCTAGATACTACTGCCAATCGAATTGTTGAAACTAAAGATATTGGCTTAAATACTAATAATACACACAATGGTAGTGACTTAAATACTAATAATACTGTGTGTATAGTATGTGTGTATAGTAGTACCTTAAATTACTTATCACCACAAGGTAATTTGACTATGGAAGTCTAGAGGAACCAATTTTCAATTAATCATGTGTTTTTGACAGGCATTTGACAATACGTTAAAAAATTTAGTTTGAAACTACGCACTAATAAATATTTCAATCCATCACTACAAGAAAACAAGACAAGTAGGATTAGGATGGCAATGCTATCAATAAAACACTATCTAATCTTGAAATGTACTCGCCCTTTTGTACAAGCTTAGTGAAGAAAGGTTATTTCAGTACGACTTAGTATTAAAGTAAATAAATTACTCATAGCAATGATCCTTAGACAGAAGAACATGAAGAGCCAGGTCAGCAACATTCCGATCAGGATGATCAAATACCAGAAGGCCATCTGGCTCACACTGGCTGGATCGTGTGCTTCCTTCTGCTCGTTACTATAGTCTTCAGACGAATCGCCTGTTTCGAAGAAATTCACATTCGGATAATACGGTGCCATGCTTGATCAAAGGTGGCGAGTATTGTCGCAAATGTTGGATCAACAGTTACTTTCCGTTTGGTTGGTACTATGTCATGGACTTGATCTAACTTTTCTACGATATTTGGTCACTTTACTTGGCCAATTTTCATGGATCGAACTCTAGATTTATGATCAAAAAATTTCTTTAAATTACAATTTTACTGTTAGACAATAAAAAAACTCGAGAATCTTCTAAGTTGCTTGTAAAACAAACGATTAGAGTTCTCGAACATCACTTAAACACTCACAACTAATTTGAATCAACAAATTATTGGAATGATTTAACACTAAACACCATTATTCTCACAGATTCACAATAATTAATATTTTTCGACACATTTTAACACAGTATTCATGACTTTTCGTAAGCTGAACATCGTACTAGTGTTTCAAATGTATCGAGATATCTATTGATAAGTGATATCATCTCCGATATGTCAGCACTATCGCAAAGGTTAAGCAATTTTTTCAAGAGTCAGAGTTTAAGATTAAATTCTATATTAAAGTTGTCAGTATATCTAGGTCCAAATAACTGGAAGATGACGAATTCAGAAGCATACATTCAAATGATTGTTTTTTTTTAATCAAATCTAGTCTTGAAATAATTGCTTTTGTGACTGGGTGATGGTGAGTTGAGATTATTGATGAAGATTTTATAAATGAATGGAGTACTGTGCCATACTGAGATGAAAATTGACAAAGATGTGAGAAAGAAAAGAAATGCTGCGCCAATCTAAATAAATTGAGATGAGGAAAGAGAACGATGTTGATATATATTATAAGTAAAAGTTGTAGAAAGTTATAATATCTTTTGAGTGAACTCAATAAATATTCAAAAGGTAAAAATAAATTAAAAGGAAACTTGACACAACACAAGGAAAATTCTTTAAGTATTTAGACAAATATAATAAAATAAAAGCTTACTCAATTGACCCATCTTCACGCACATTATGACGAAGCCCATGATCATTATAGTGAATAACACCGCTATGTACACGATTTGGTATATCGACACACTGTTGCTTTCATGCATGGCTTCTTCCATACTCGGCGCCATTTTTCTTTTTCTATTATTTTTCGTTTTAAAATAAAGATGTTCTTTATTTATCCTTATTTAGTTTTTTTTGTAATTGTTTTTTATCTTGACAGTCTGTTTTTCTTTCGTATTGATTTGTGTAGTCGTTCCTTGATAGTTTTTATTATCTTTAATACTTAATTTAATCTTAACTCAAGGGTTAATAGTAATTATCACTATTCACTATTCGGCTTCAGGAATTAGATGAATTTCAATTGAATAATCAATAGAAATTCAGTAATCCTTTCTTTCTTATTTGTGTCACTATCAACTGCTTTTTTATGTTTAATTACGATCTTGTTAATGAAAACAAAACGAATTATTTCAGATGCTATTTCACAATCACACAATTATTTTATTATTGTTTCCGCCATTTTATTTGAGATGCTTTCTGATTTATCTATCTGTATTATTTCACAAATCGCACAACTATTCTTTGAATCACTGAAAGAAACTGTATTCCATACATTTTCTGTTTCAGGCACGTCCTTTCAAATGACTGATGATCAGCTATATATATGTACCCGTATCATTATGTTTTTTATCTACAAGAAATTTGAACCTTACATCATTGTATTAGAGACCATGAAAATGTTTTGTAAAGACGATTTTGTTTTTGCTGCTTATCGATAGAGTTATCATCGATTTAAAAATACGTGTCGATGTTTTTAGATAAATGAGCCTTGATAATGTCCAAAGTCTGTAGGTATGTAGGGGATTTAATATTTACACTGTGGTATAAAAGTAAAAAAATGGGCTCAATAAAATAGCCTAGTAGTGGTCACATAGAATTTATACGACAATTAATTAATTACTCATGACAAAGTAATGCCGTCAATAGGTAGGATCCTACCCATGAATGTAGTTGATGCACATAGAGTAAAAAAAAGAAATTAGACGTGGATAATCGACCATAAAGAAATAAAGTTAATAATCGACATCAAGCAAGGGAAGAACATAAAATCATAAAATTATCACTTGAAACAGTAAACGAAAGAGTGTGTCTGAGTTATATAGATAACATTGAAAGGAAGATAAAATAAAACAATGGAAGATCACCTTCCTGATGGCCAGAGCGAAAGGAGTTTGGCCCATGTACAGGTACTTTTAGATTAAAAGAAAGATCAATGACTTACTGAACAATCCCACAAATTTTAAAATCACTATTAGAATGGCGATTCCAAGTACCACATAAAAATAAGTATAATCTACAGCCATTTTATTTCACAACCACAAATAAAGTGTACACGATATTATTTGTACACATATAATACATATACTGACTAATTATATTTATTAACGATAAAAAGTATGACAATAAAATCGATAATCTTATCGGTAAAGATATCCTTGACTTTTCTACATATAATCTTTGTTTTAGATCTTTAACCTAAAGCAACGTAGATCCTAGAATTCAGGGCCAAGAATGGGCAAACCTACTAAAATTTAAAAATATATACTCGTATTCGAGTTTTTTCAGGATTTGGATTGAAACGTATGTGATGATGTGACTAAGAGATTAATAAATAAAACGGCTGGCAAGGGATGACATATATAAGATACATATCATATTTGCGCTTAGCTCAAATAAATACCTAACATAACAACACTACAGGAGCCAAAAGAAGACGAAAAAGTGTAACGCAACATAATTATAAGCTTTATATCAACTTAATAATCGTCTATTCAAATTTTATATTCATTCACTGACAGACAACGCACAGTCTTAGGACATGAATTTTGTACAAGAGTCCCTTATATGTATATCAAAATGAGGACATACGACTAGTGAGATTTTTTAAAATTCACACCCTAGAGGTGTTAAATAACTGGTTCTAACTGGTTTTAAATGCATCTAACGTTCGATCAAATATTTAATCAAAAAGCCAATCTTAAATTGTAGTCGAAGCAACTGACAGCCGTAGATAAGACCAATCATAGAAAAACATGAGACAAAAAATATACTCACTCTTTAATCTAATCACAATCACAATAATAACTAGAACGTAAAAGATAAGCATCCAAAAGAACGCCCAGAAATATTCATTGTTAAAGATATCCATGGTATATCTCTTAAAATAATTGTCACAACCCTTACACAAGCTGAGGTACTTTAAATAAATCAACAGGATAGTCAGTAATTATATACTAAAGATAAATAATAATTGGATGATAAAATTGATACTGAATTTCTATTAAATAACTATGACTTCATAAATTTTGTTGGTTTCCTGGAATTTTCTCGTGCAAAATATATGACTGTAAATGACGTTTTTCTGTCGTTGCAGAAGAAACCTTATCATTCTCTACTGTAATACTGATTGCACTCACAAATTAAGTAGTGAAGATCGGGGCAATCGTGTGCATAAATATAAATAGTATCTGGCCAATTGATACAACATAAAAATAGACAAAGGGTTTGACTCCAATACTAATAACAATTGTTTTTCCTGTAAAAATACTTGTTTTGGGACTTGGTGATCATTGTACTTAAGACAGTGAAGAAATATCGGCTGCTCAATCTTAAAAAAGTAACGTTAGTGACAAATTATGTGAGTTTAAAAACCATGAAAGTTGAAAACAATACTTGTTTGATTTCATGATTGTGTTCTTGCTAGAAAACATGATCACAATTATAACAGTATGAATAATAAAAACAAACTTACGTAATGTACAGCACAACCCGAAATATAATAATAAAGCGAGGATAAAAATTATACAAAAAAATATCCAACCGAAGGTTAACATTTTAGAAGAAAAAGAAAATTAGTTAATTTGCCTCAGACTAACTACATACATAATAACAATACATCACACACAATATCAACTTGAAAAGGTGACGAATCAATGAAGATAGTGGGAACTGGTAATATTCCGCGACTTTCTATAATAGTATTAATTATCTTATCAATAAATGCCGATCAATTACGAACAACTACCTCTCAAAGCGATGGCAGACGGAATGAGGGGAGCTGATGTCATTACTGAATAAGTGATAGGAATGGGGACTGAAAGCAATGCTGAGTAGGACAATGGGTGTTCTGAAAGTTACAATTTAAGTGTAGTTAATAACGTGAATATTTAAAACAATACTTGTTTGATTGTGCTTCCACTTAAATCCTTTTACAGAAGTCTAACGTGTTGCACAAAGGTGTAAGATGAAAGATGAATCTCCTTCAAGTGCATTAGTATATGTCAAGTAAAAAAAGTCGATGGTCCACCTGTTGGTAAGTGCTCACTGTCACCTATAGCCATCTGCAATACCAGAGGCATCGCAGATGCGTTGTCAATCAAAGAAAAAGTTAAAATAATAACAGCTCCTTCACATCGGAACGCAGGAACTCTGATTGGTGGCAGCAATAGGTGTGGTAGTGTTAGAAATTTCCCTGACGAGCTACTTCACAAAGATAATAAAGTTATGCTATTGAAAATACTTTAGTGGCATGAGGAACAGGGTGTAAAGTTCACTCATCCACCATAGAAAAGAGAGGATCCTCCGACCAGACGGGTGTCGTGTCTGGCGGGCAACTGCCCAGAAGTTGAAGTCGGGAGCTTGTATATTTACGTCCATCGCTCGGTAAACTCTAATTGCGCGATGCAGGATTTGTGTGACGTCAGGATGTTGTGTGACGTCAGGTCTTTAATGCGTAGGGCATGTGGCGATGTAGATGCCGCCACACTACCATCCGAGAGACAAATCTAATGAAGTATCCTAAAATATGCCTGTTACACGATCTGCGAAACAGCATCATTGATTGGTGGCGGAAATAGGTAAAGTAGTCATACTAACCGATATACTACTACAAACCACCTTAAAGTAGATAAGTTGCTTGTGACTAAAAGAAATCAAGGAAAATATTATATGATGTTGATTAACTTACGCCACAACCAGAACAGTAATAATAATGTGAGGCTAATCATTATCAAAAACAGCATACATCCGTGGCTAATCATTTTTATAACAAAAACAAACTGACAATGAGATATATTCCACTTAATTCCGGTAAAGTTACTCTCAAGACTATATAGGGTGGCAGGGACATTGACGCAAAGCCTGTTACCATGGATTCAGTACATGATTCTCACCCCCTGCGTTGAAATTTTACGTCGGTTATTTGAAAAAAAAAAACAGCTATTAAATACATTTTGACCGCGTAGGTATTGCACTTTTATTTATAAAACATCAGATTTAAAAAAAAAAACTTAATTTTTCAATGCTGGGTCGTTCAGAATCATGTACTAAATCCATGGTAACCGTTTTCGCGCCAATGTCCCGGACACCCTGTATATTATAATATGACCGAATGCTGTATGGACTGCCGCTGTATGGTATGCTAATGTCATTGCCAAACTAGGAAAACGAATTGGGGAAGAAGGCAGTGGAATAATGGAGAGTATTACATCATTATTATATAAATACATTAATATAGGAGGATATAATATAAGGAAAAGGTATAGTACCTAACATTAATTCCTAACATAATTCAGGTTTATGTGCTGTTATATCACAAACTATTCAAGAAAATAAAGGTGTGGTGTCAAAGTTACTCTCATAACTGAGGAAACATCCTGGAGACAAAGCAGATGAAGTATATCATGTGCCTGTAACGACGCAAACTAGGATATAGACAGAAAAGAAATAAGTATGTATGTGGTACTCCCTGACGAGCTACTGGCCAAAGAGCCCTTCCACTACAAAGCACCTTATTCTGGATGGTGTTTAAGACTTGAAACAATCAAGCAAAATAATTAATGATTATAACTTAAAGAACCAATGATTAACTTACGTGAACAATATCTATAGATCCAGAAAAAAGCTATTAAGATCTTGATTATAAGGACGATCAAAATCACCATCGATTTGCCACTAACCATTTTTATAACCAACACAAATACTGATAGAGAGATTTATTTTAATAATATTGACAGTCTATCGATTATGATGAACAACTAACTCACAAAACGATGGGAAACAGAATAAACTAGGAAAATAAAAACGGGAAAGAAGGCTATAAGATAAAACGGTGGATCGTATGAGTAATTTTAGACTCCGTGACTCCCAACGACAAGACGTGTGTTCTAGAGATTTGATTATTTTAAATAGGCAATTTAAATATCTATATGAGTTTGAATTCTATACACTCAACAATAAGCTTTAGTTTGTCAGTGAAAGTGCGTACTCCGGTTATTACCTCTCAGTACAGAGCTGTTCTACATAGCGGAGCGCTTGAGCACCCCTCACACCCGCGAGTAAAAGAGAACGCCGTGATTTTTTAACTCGCTCGCCTGTTGCAAATTATCGTGAATAATAAAGATGTAGACTATGCGATCATCGAAGAGCGGAAATCAAATGAGCGACAGTGGAGGTGGTTCAACACCGGATTTACGGACCTTGAAAGAAAATGTAACGCAAAAAAAAATAAAGTACTCTGAATACGAATACGATGTCAATCAGATTTAGCGGAATTTAAACAAGAAATAATGTCCTTTTCCAACATTTTAGCAAGTAGCAAAAAGAAAATTTCCCAATATTTTATGAAAATTTAACAGAAATAAATGACGAAATTAAAAGTGTTATTTTAAAACCGTTTTAGACAATTTAGTATCGGAACAAAGTACTTTAAAAAAAAGGAACTAGACGACGACGTGTAATTACTAAATTCTTTGTTACAAGAGAAAATGCGTAATCTTGAAGAAAACCATTGCAACCAAAATCGCTTCCGCCAAGTAGTGAAGACACATTACTAGAATTACGCGAGCGCCAGCGGTAGCGCTGCGATAAAAATATCATATGGATATACTCGAAACAAATGATGCGAATACAAAAACAAGGATTATGACAAAAATTCAATGAAGAAAAACTATGAAGATTATTACAAACATCCTGCTGGAATGTCCCATCCGCCATGCCCCGTGTGTCATGTCAGGTTGGGAAAATACGTTCCTAACAATAACCGTCGACTTGAGATATGTTTTGAATCCCAGGAAACTTCCAAATCCATATTTCGGAATCGAAATAATGTCATAGATAAACAAATAATTATATTATGTGGACCAGCCTCCCACTCGACTACGATAACACAAATGCGTGTAGAATTACTAAGCCTTTTACAAAGTGATGAAACTAATAACGCAATACGAAATAGAAACTCTGTGCCTCAAATAGTCAAAATAAATTTAAAAAAACCACGAGCAAATTGGACCTAGCCCCGACATCCTAAACTTCTAAAAATTTTAAATTGATTGTGACATAACGAAAATTTATTTTTAACCTAAAGCAACGTAGGGCCAAGAATGTTAAAAGATCAATTTGAGTTGTTTTAAGGATTTGGGATGAAACGCATGGTTAATCAATAAAAATGTGGATGGATGAAGGGGAGAACCAGACCTAAGAAAAGGTGAAGATATGTTAGATATGATGAATGAACGAATAATTGACGGCTGGCAAGGGAAAATAATATATAAGATATACGAGTATATCATATTTGCGCTTAGCTCAAATAAATACCTAACATGACACCTGTAAGCCAAAGAATTTCAAACATACAATATGACAAATACTACAAACATGGCAACCTTTATAATATCATACCCCTTTCAATTATAATTTGTGCCACTTGCATGAATTTCAGCAGGTTTTGCCCGAATATATCCTCCGATACCGCAATAACATTAATAATACGTGCGGCTCGTGAGATAGGGGTAAACTTGAGCAGGTTAGTCCTAGCCGCTGGCACGTCTAATAAATACTTATAAATACTTAATGATGAAATTGATACTGAATTTCTATTAGATAATCGATGACTTCATTAATTTTGTTGGTTTCCAAGAATTTTCTCGTGCAAAATATATGACTGTAAATGATATCATTGCCCTACTGTAATACTGATTGCACTCACAAATTAAGTAGAGAAGTTTTGAGATAGTCGTGTTAATTAATAAAATTAAATTAATAAATAGGTATGTAGTTAAAAGGGCTAACACAACAAAAAAAAATGTAATCTTTCTTTGCCGTGTCGCACCATGAAGGGTTCCGAATTTGGGATGAATTTATCCCATTGTAGTTGAAAAAGATGTTCTCCCATACATTCCAACTGCAAATGTAAGTTTGTTCACACAATATTGAGAGATTTATCATGTTATTTTAAGATCAAAGACTTATAATAGGTTTTCCTGTAATCCATAAGTAAAGAACCATGGTCTGTATTTTTTTATCAAAATTGTAGGCTCCGTAGTTTCGGAGATATGGGCGTAAAGGTAAATTTTCATCTATTTTCTTTTATTATCATCTATTTTAAGCTGTTATTTTTAAATGATAAAAAAATTATATTTATGATCTTCACAACAAGTTCTTTCATTTGATATATCACACGGTACAGAATGGGAGCAATGCTGAGAAGGACAATGAGTGTTCCGAAAGTTTCAATTTAAGTGTAGTTAAAACCATGAATGTTCAAACAATACTTCTTCGATTGTGCTTCCACTAAAATCCTATTGTCCAACATATTGCACAAAGCAGTAAGATGTAACATTAATCTCCTTCAAGCGCATTGAAATGAAATGAAATGAAATTTATTTATTTGCCAGAATATAGGTACACACGGCTACACATCAAGCTATACATTTCCAGTTTATGCTGATCTCGCATTGTATAGGATTTCCGTACAAATGTGAGGTCAGCTTATACTGGAAATGTATAGCTTGATGTGTAGCCGAGCGTACTTACATAATAACATGGTGAAATAATTTTAGTCTCACTATATTCGACTTATCAGCCGTGCAAATATTTACTAGTAGGTAGGTACATGCTTTAATAATTATCATGAAATTACGAGGTCATTAGTCACACACATCATTCAAAATAAAAACAGTCTATAATAACATTAATTAGGCACATTAACATTATAAAATATATTATATTAGTTTATTAGATTATATATCAAGACAGTTCATCAATGTATTGCTAGATTTATAAATAATGTCAATAATTATAATTTAAATAAGTATTCGTCAATATATTAGTTAGGTTAGGTTAAATTAGTTAGGTATACATCATGTCTGTTTAAAATTTAAATAATCATATATTGAATAAAAACATCTGTCACAAAGCCAATTGTTTAAAGTTCTATTAAATTCTAAGTTATTATTTTTCCTTATTTTTTCCGGTAATTTATTATAAATTTTCACCGACATGGTGTAGCAGTTTTTGTTACATAACTTTAATCTGCTTCGAGGTACTACCAGAGGTTTTTGTACTATTTTCCATTTAAATTGAGACTTCATGATCCTGTTCAAATAGTGAGAGGTGGTTTCTAACGAATTTACACATTTCAAAAACGTATAGGGATGGAAGTGTAAGTAAACGTTTATCAGCGAACACTGGTCGGCACGAATCAGTCCACTTGAGACTATAAATTGACCTTATACATTTTTTCTGGGCTATAAAAGCTCTTTGGGCGTCTGTAGAGTTTCCCCATATGATTATCCCATACCTCAATACTGAGCATACATGACTGTGGTATACCATTAATGCTGTTTCTTTATTAGTTACTTTCTCTATTTTACGAAGTGCGTAAACGAATTTGTGATTTTTTTTACAAACAAGATCTACATGAGATTTCCAGTTACAGTAATTATCAATATTTATTCCTAGAAATTTTATTTCATTTACTTCTTCAATGGTGATATTATTATATTTGATTGGCAAGTCTATTGTATCTTTTTTATTTCTTTTGTTATTATATGTCAGGTATCTCATGAATTTAGTCTTATCGGTATTTATTTCTAGATTATTTACAATTAACCAGTCATGTATACCCTTAAGAGCTTCATTGGTGACGTTTATCGCCTGATCAATAGTAGTTTCTTTAGTTAAAACAGTGGTATCATCTGCGAATAATATAACGTACTGATCCGTTGATTGCGGCAATTCGTTTATATATGCTAAAAACAATATCGGGGCTAGCACAGTCCCTTGTGGTACGCCATAGTGGTTCGTTAAGTATGGGGACCTATAGGTTACCTGAGTGTTAGTCTCTGGATGCATTTTTACAATCTCTGTGCACTGTTTTCGACCCCTTAAATAACTTTCAAACCAATTGTAAGCAGGGCCTCTTATACCGTACTGTTAATTGCTAATTTGTTTAATAATTTATTAAGAAAGAAAGAAAAAGTATTTATTGACATATCATGGCACACCATATCGAATGCTTTGGTCATATCTAGAAATATAGCTATAGGAATTTGTTTTTTGTCTACTGAATTGAGAATTTCTGTTATTAATTTAAAACATGCCAATGTTGTGGATTTATTTTTAATAAAACCGTTTTTTGCTGTTTACAAAATACATCATTTTTTTTCAAAAAATTTGGTAAGCCTTGTACGCATTACTTTCTCAAATATCTTAGAGAGAATCGGTACCAAAGTAATTGGTCTATAATTCCCTGCTTCTGTTTTCGAACTCTTTTTATGTAGTGGCATTACTATATTTCAAGTAGAAAAAGTCGATGATCCACCTGTTAGTAAGTGCTCACTGCCGCCTATGGCCATCTGCAATACCAAAGGCATCGCAGATGCGTTGCCTTCAAAAGAATTGCTGAAATAATAACAGCACCTTCACATCGGAACCCAGCAACTCTGATTGGTGGCAGTAATAGGTATAAGGAAAAGAAGAAAGAAAATACATTTATTTAGCACAGACTAAAAACACACACAATATAATTGCACTGCACTATCCAGGGAAAAGGCACTGAAAACCGAAATACAGGCTTTGCCTAGTTCGGTTGCAGTGGCTACATCCATTATAAATTAGAAACTTACTGCCAAACTTTTTTTTTTTCTGTAAAATATTACTAAGTTTTTTGAGAAATAAATTTATTATTAATAAATACTGCAGATAAAAAAAAAACAAATAAAAAAGTGTATAGTGCGATGTAAGCAGAAATTGGGGAGTGTGCCTCAAGGCTGCGCCAAAAAGGCCCAGTTCAGCAAAAATGCCAGACAACTATAAGTGGCTGACGCTGGTTTTCAACTGGACCTGAGTAGAGTAGTAGTGGTAGTACTTCCCCAGACGAGCTCATACAAACCGATCTACTACTACAAATCACCTTCTATTAGATAAGGTGCTTGGAACTAAAATAAATCAAGAAAAATAATAAATGATGATGATGATTAACTTACGCCACAACCAGAACAGTAATAATAATGTGAGGCTAATCATTTTATAACAAAAACAAACTGACAATGAGATATATTCCACTTAATTCCGGTAAAGTTACTCTCAAGACTTTATAGGGTGGCAGGGACATCGACGCGAACTCCCAACGTTGAAATTTTTCGTCAATTATTTGAAAAAAAAAAAACAGCTGTTAAATACATTTTGACCGCGTAGATATTGCACTTTTCTATGAAACATCAGATTTAAAAAAAAACTCAAAACTTTTCAATGCTGGGTCGTTCAGAATCATGTTCTGAACCCATGGTAACCGTTTTCGCGTCAATATCCGTGACACCCTGCATATTATAATATGACCGAATGCTGTATGGACTGATGCCATTGCCAAACTAGGAAAACGAATTGGGGAAGCAAACTAGGATATAGACAGAACTGAAACAGGTATGGTGGTACTCTCCCTGACAAGCTACTTGCTAAAGAGCCCTTCCACGACAAAGCACCTTATTCTGGATAAGATAAGGTGTTTATGACTTGAAGCAATCAAGCAAAAGAATTAATGATTTTAACTTAAAAAGTACCAATGATTAACTTACGGGAACAATGTCTACGGATCCAGAATAAGGCTAACACTAACTTGATGATAAGGACGATCACAATCACAATCGACCTGGAACTAGTCATTTTTTTAACCAACACAAATACTGATAGAGATTTATTTTAGTAATATTGACACTATCGATTATTATGAACAACTAACTCACAAAACGGTAGAAAACAGAATAAACTAGAAAAATAAATACGGGAAGGAAGGCTATGGGATAAAACGACGGAGCCATGAGTAATTATATAACATTCAGGAGCAAATAAGGAAAAGTTAAATAGTACAACCATACCACATAACAAAGTATGTATGTAGTAACATAAATGGGGTTTATCCCCGCGGTTTCACCCGCTTATGTCTTGATCCCATGGGAATATCGAGACAAAAATTATTCTATGTCCTTCTCCAGGTCATGGTCTACCCATGTGCCAAATTTCATCTAAATCTGTTTAGCCGTTTTAAAGAAAGAAATAAACAAACTCAGTTTCGCATTTATAAAATTATTATGTATGATAATGTAATACATTATATTTAAGATCATCAAGGTCATAAACTATGAAAATAAAATCTGTTTTCGAAGTTATGATGAATAATCATCAAGTTTTCTAACTGAACAGACAGCTGTGCTGCTGGGGAGTTTGTTGCGCCACTTCTTCTTCCCAGCTAAGCACTAGGAAGTGGTGAAGGGTGGGCGTTTTTGGGGGACTGCCTTATGTAATTTTGACGTTTAAAAAGTGCTGATGCTCAGCCTATTTTGAATAAATGACTTTTGAATTTGAATAACCAATAACGAGTAAATAAATAAATGAACAAACGACCGGCCCCAGTACACGGGAGTTTTTATTC
The DNA here is from genome assembly GCA_916701695.1 of Agrochola macilenta. Classification (NCBI taxonomy): domain Eukaryota; kingdom Metazoa; phylum Arthropoda; class Insecta; order Lepidoptera; family Noctuidae; genus Agrochola; species Agrochola macilenta. The sequence continues at coordinate 18,426,021 of OU753576.1, forward strand.
TATTCTAAAATATTCCTCAAGAAATTTCTCAATTAAACTCATCAAAATCCATTTTACGATAGGCTGTTGTCACCGATAATACACGAATGTGTTTACACAATAATGCGCAAAAAGTGGCCATTGCATATAATTAATTATATTACTTCACCAAAGGATTTGGTCACTGATAAAAATATTATAGACTTGATTTCAGTCAACGCCATCTAGTGACAATTCAATCTAACCTGTTTCCCTAGTGACTACTAAATTAATAACATTACTGTTTAAACTACAACTTACATAATCTTAAAACCGTAATTATCAATCATAAACCAACCACCACTGTAACAAAGATGATAGGATAATAAAAACATTAGGAAGTGCCTCAGCTGCCGGCGCCGTGTCCCGAATTGGCTGCCAGCGCCGGTTGCTGAATTGGCTGCCGGCACTGGCACTTTGGAAAAACGAATCGGAAAATCGGGTTGGCAATTTGGCATATGGCTATAAACATTTCCATAATCCAGTAATCAAGTAGGTACTACCCGGAACAGAACTAGTTAGATTAGGTTAAATATTTTTACTCGTAAAAATGGCTAGGCTAAAAATGTGACCTACGCCAAAAACGACTAGAATTTATAGAAAAAAATACTTTAGTTAAAGTTAGTTAGTTGGGGTTCTGAATACTGGAAGGGTTTCCATAAGCGCCGGCAGTGATGTATTGCCGGTTCCCAACGGCGTTATTTTTGAGTGCCGGCGCCGGCAGCGGAGGCACTCCCAAAATATTAATCTTATTGAAAAACACAAAGCACAAAGCAAACACAACAAAAGCAAGTCGAATATATCAGAAAGTAATTCAATTCAAAGTCATTTGATAATAAATATCCGGATGTTATCGAATTATCTTAATCTAATCAGGATACTATATTTTTGCGTAGTTCAGAGGTGAGTCAACAAAGGTTTTTCACCTATATTTAGACCAGTGTCATCTAATTTTAACTGCTGTTACTTGTTATTAATTGTGAAATGATTCCAATCCAACAGCGTTTTTGATACTGTATCAGCTTTTTGTGACTGCACTACTGAATAAAAGAGGACTGGACACGGAAAAAAAACGAGGTTGTCGAGGTATGGAACGTGGACTCTGCAATCATTGTACGGATAATCGTTTCGGTTAATGGCCTAATAGCGGAGAGCCTCGATCAGGAGGCTCTCATTAAGCGGCTGGGTCAAGGGCTTGATTCAGAAAGCAGTACTTCTGGACACGGCACGCATAGTGAGGAAGTTCCTCTCTCTAGATCCCTGATCACCGACAGCTTAGACCCAGTTTCTGATGCCGATGGGCCACAATTTTTTATTTTTTTTAATTATTTTTATGTTTTTTATCAAAATGTAAATAAAATAAAAGAATAAATATTTTTTCTTTTGTTTTTACTTATTATATTTCAATCATTTAAATAAATAATATTATATTTATAAGTGATCAATGATGTAACTTACTTGATTTAATAATATAAAGCGCAAACACAAGCGAACCCAAAATAAGAACAACCCCAACTACAGTGGTAGTGTCAGACATGTTTTATTTTAAACGCGCAAACTGTCACTCTTAACAACCAATAAAAAACTATGCGGAATTATTATTTTCTGCAAATATAAAGCATATAATCGATAAACGGTGAGTTTATCAGTGTACTATCTTATCCACCCGAGGCAAGTGACGTCACTGAGAGATGGGCTACCATTCATAACCAAGTGCTATCAGGTCTGAATCCCAAATCAAGCTGTAACCCTGCCCTGCCCCCTTACTGTCTAACCATAAAAATATTAATAACATTTGTGGTGATTTTGGCTTCTAAATATTATCTTAAACTTTCCCAAAGCCTCATCATGTTTTATAAAGGTTTCATTTTCATTCTTTTCTACCCGTTTATGTAGCTTTTACCTGAAAGTTGCTTGCTCGTGTTCATGAGCCAAAAAAATTATACTATTCAACTTTCTTTACATGACTCATGTAAATCCAAAAAAACGTATAAGCAAAGTATTAACTCAACAAACTTACTATCTCTTCAGATAGGTATTTAGTTTTAATTCATTAATAAAATGTTTATCAGGTGAGTTTGATACCTTAATTGAAAATGTTCGTGATTAATTTTCCTTGATTGAAGCTAGATGGCGTTGTAATAAAATAGCTTTTACTCGAGAACAGCGCCATCTACAGATGGATGTAGAAATAAAAATTCACATGATATAAGATCATTTAGAACGATAAATAAATACAGCACGGATTGTTATAACGAACAGTAAAAATGTCCTAAAAAGTTGAGCCTAGATAATTTTTTTACATACCTACATTGAGCGATCACAATTCGCAAATCTTGAAAAACACTATCATCGTTATCTATCCGTGAAGAATTAAAGTTCAGATGCAAAGTATGTAAATTTTTATTAACAATTAATTACCTACACAATTATTTTTCTACACGCTTTCGTAGGATAAATTAGTTTTTGTGGATGTGGAATGGATTCTGTTTATCTTAAATAAAATAGAAATTAAATCAGCAATCTACCTATACTCATTGCTAGTAATCTACAAAAAAGCAAACGCATACAGAACCTATGGCAAATTAAAAACAGAACTTACGTCTCAATCGATAATACACAACCATTGTCAAAGCAACTAAAAAAAGACTCCAGAACACGGTCTGAAATATATAATAGTCACTAGGCATGTTTTATTTAAAATATTGCGCCAAAATATTTCTAGAACACTGGTAACGTCACTGTTATTGTACTCGATATTGAATGCATATTCGATAAGACCAAAAAATAAGACCTTATCAGTTTATTATCTTATCACAGAGAAATAATTAGCTCTGAATAATTCAAAGCTACGCTTAAAAGGCTCTTACCATTTATTGAGAACAACGCCATCTAGTGTTGATAGCCAGAACTAAATAATGCCTAGCATTGCGTGTCACAAGTCACGTCGTCTTAAGGCAGTGCATTGACAGGTTTGAAAAAAATAAAGGCGTTAATACGATTATAGTGTTCAAAAATGTATAAATAATACGCAGTTAGATCAAGACTGCTAAGTCAGAAAACTGCGTGTCATTATTTTGAATGAACACAGATAAAAACAAAATATGCACTTACTCAACTTACTGATAGATTTACAAACAGCAACAAATAGAAAGAGAAATATCGAAATAACCAGGAGCACTAACCGGAATATATCAAAAGCATGCATTTTGCAAAGGAGAATAATTCACTATTTAATAATCTATGAACCACGTATGCACTGAGGAAACAACGTACCGAGAACTAAATGATAATGTTAATAATTAATGTGATAAATATCCAAATCTTATCATTTGCCTTGTGTTTACTATCTACATATATTAAAACGATCGATAGAATCGATTCAGCATTTCGGACAATCAGTGTTAGAAAATCATGACAAGAATTTGAAAAAAACTTGTCCGTAGGCTGAGGCGAATCCAAAGAGTAGCATTATGGCAAACCATGATGTTAATATAAACAGTTCGAAATACATTTTTTTTAATAGTATCAAAATTCACATTCAAAGTAAAAGAAGGTACTGAATCTAGAATTAAGTTAGTAGCAAATGCAGATAAACATAATACTCGTAATACAATTTGCGATAAGTTGCGAAATCTTATCACTGAAATTTTAAGAGATTATAGAAATTAAATTCAAATATTCCGCTGTTTTTACTAGGTAGAAATGGAACGGACATAATAAGTCCTACTTATTAGTTTATCAGCCGGTATTTTTCCTACTTTAGAGTTAGCTAAGGTTCCTTTTCATACAAAGAAACAACTATAACTACATGCTCTTTTACCGAGCATAGGCATCTAAAAGACTAGAAAATATGCGATAAAAAAAATTGGCTTTGTTATAAAATAATAAATTTAAAATAAAAACTTACTCCATTTTCTATATGCAGCTATTCCAATTAAGAGGACGATGAATAACACCCAAAACATTAAAACAAATAGTTGATACCATAACGTAGAATTACTGGGGTACATCTTTAAATTAAATCCACAGCCACTGCAAATGGCACCGTGAAAACAATGCGACTAATTGTAACATAATATATCATTATAAAATGTTGATAAAATAAATCATAATTTCTATAATCAATGAAGCGAAATCTTATCACTTAAAACTTTTGGTGATTAGAAACAAAAGATTGGAGTTTCCCATTGTTGATGATTTTCAACAGAATAATTATACATAATTATAAATTAATATATTGAGTACTTACCAGTCAAAAGACTAGAACACGTTAACATAAGACTGAAAATCGCAACCCAAAATAAAAACCCAAACCAAATATACTCCATTATTAAATTCCCTATCACTTGCGAACGACCGATATATTTGGAAGTTAGGGTCGTTATAACTTTGAGATTTTAATACGACACAAATCTTATCACTAGAGTTTCACCGATTATTTGAAATTCGCGCCGCCCCGGGTGTTTCCTACAGTTTATTATTGATTGTTGATAATTTGGTAAACCAATCGGTCTAAATAATAAAATTGTATCAATGTATGAAAACTTATCATTTAAAACTTAAGTAATTTGAAATATAAACTCTCCACTGTGATCCGATATAATTAAAATTAAGATATACTCAGGGTACTTACACTTGCTCACAACCCCACAAACTGTTATCTGCAGAACGTACACGATTACAAGTAAAAAAATATACCAAAGAACAAGCATTTTAAAAGAAAAATCTGCCGGAGACTCAACCGTAGGATCAGGCATAGTGTCAGATATACTGTGGTCGAGATGAGGGGAAACAAGAGAAATATATTCCTAAGTGGAACGTCAACAATTGTTACAGAGTCAATTACAAGGGCATTACTAAACACTACAGGAAATACTGAGCAGTTTTTAGGCCAGTATGTGCCGCGACCACGTCTTAACAATCACTGTCGCTCCATGCTCTCCATGGTTCATATCAACCCCTAGACTCCGCACAACGACAAACAAAGGTGCTTCTGTCTCATTGTTAAGTGCATATTGATCTTAACAGATCCAACAAGTATAATATACCTATATCTGTGTATATATACACTAGCACTAACTCCAGGACATAGGCAATTATATTTTCTTTTTCTCGTTAGATTAGTACCTAACTAAGATTATTTTTTGTAGTGATGTGACCGCTTAGCTTATGAAGTTACAACAAATAAGTGGAATTTGTGCAATCGAAGATTTAGACATTTCGGGCAAAAAAAATGTTCTTCGTCGATGAGAATCGATGCGATAAGTAGTAGAGTAAAATAAAATAATATAGACAGAAAAATGAGGTTCAAACTTACTTTTAGACTTGTAAACACCTAACACAATACAAAAGATGATAAACACAACCCAAACTATAAACATAGTGTGCCTGTAATGCATATTGAATGAGAAAACAATTGAATTCGACTGACACTAGCAAACAACGTGATTCTTTGAATATCTATCATTTATTAAAAAGCATTATGTAGCTATAATTTGTGATAAGGTACCTATCGTATATTTATCTATATGTACTTAATTTAGGCGATGACACGTGAAATTTAAGGCTCTATCATAGTTATATCTACAGTGACGTATCGCATAGACGGAAAGTACTTCATGAGTAAATGAGTATAATAAACTCTAGCTACTCGTAGTTACCAAATTCAATAAAATCAAAATAAAACAACGTTTTTTCAGTAAACGTATGAGCTAATGCGAGAAAACATTCGATTGAATTAAAAAAAGATAAATAGTTGACGTAAAATACAAAATACTTACGCCATTTTCTATACGAAGAAGAAATTAGTATAATTAGCAAAAACGTAAGCCAAATCAATATCACAATCACGGTCTTAAAAAGTAATCGTGTAGACGCAGAATCGACAATCCCTATCACAGTACAACAGAATGATACTGATCGTTAGTATATTTAAGCTCAAGCACAGAAATGAAAAGATAAAATTATAATTAATGATAACGGTATAGAATACGTACATAGAATGTTATCTATACATTAATTTGTGCGCGATTATGATATTCAACACCACACATAGTCCTTTTTGTTGATATTTAAGAAGTTATTATTGATGCAAGGTTTACTCCTTTAAGGACGATGCTCAAACCGAACAATTCAACCATAGAATAGATAAAGAAGGATTCAAGAATCGGTTTCGTTTGACAGATAAAAAATTTCATAAAAACATCTTGTTTTATCTACAGGGTTAACAGAACAAAGATAAGGAGAAAAAGCCTTTTTGCTTAGTAAGGTAGGTAGTAAAAACTTACACAAATAATTTCTGTACACGGATAGCAGCATCATAAGTATGATTAACGTTACCAGTATTAAAAACAAAAGCATTTCAAATATTGGAATAAGAACAAATGGATTAAAAAATAATATAAACAATCTTCTTCTGCACTATTACGGACACTGACGCATAACGGACGGACGGACGGATTTTAATCATTATATTCGTGATTATATTCGAAATCTTATCAGCTTATTATCTATGCGATTCATTTTTGTAGTGACCAATCCAGTTCATGTGAAACTCTAAAGGCCTGGCGGCCTCTTTGGTCCAATATGCGGTCCTATGTAGATTCGATTCCCAGGTTAGGAAAGCTAACTGGGATTTTTTAATAGGAAACCTAGCTCGCGGTAGCAGCCTATAGTACGGGTTTTTGTCCGGTTAATGGAAATAGGCTCGCGTCCTATTACATGGAATTACCTTTATTATTATTTGTGGACTTTAATAATTATTGATACGAAATTCTAATTATTAAAAAAAATGGTTTGACAAATATAAGATACGGGAAAGATCGAAAAAAAATTTTTTCATTAATCAATCATGAATTTTAACATTTTCATATTTGAGCTCCAGCACAAAGTAACGAATGAGATAATACGCGCTATGTAGCTTTATGATTACTTTAGTAAAAACACAACATAGATGGCGTTGATTTAAGTTTTGAGTTAGAACAGCGCTATCTTACGGCGCCGGTTGAAACTGCACAAATTGAACATAATATCTATTATAATTGATCTCTTCAAAACGGTCTTCCTAATAATGTTTTGCCTTTGGGAAACATTTAATTATAAAAAAAGATGAAACCAATACTTTTACCGCGGCGGGTGGGGGCGAGAGGTTTTCTTAAAATCGTTGATTTTATAGAATAGCTTCATAACGAGTATACGTTTTTAGAATAGCTCCTTTTATCAAGATAAATGGTACAAAAAACTTACCTAAATGATGTCTGTACACAGAAGCCACCATCATCAACAAAATCACTATTAACATTATTAGAAACAAATACATTTTTAGTAATAATGTAGCCCAAAAATATTAAAAATGAAATAAACAGCTTCTTTCTACGCACTGACAACTTTACTGAATAACAGTAAACGGATTAAATTTAATTATCTTGATAATTAGCGAAATCTTATCTATTAATTAATTCATATCTAGGCGATTTATTCTACACAGTAGCCAATTAGACAGCCTTATTGTAATATTAGTCTCCACTTGATCAAACAGAAGTTTGTGCGTTTCTGAGTTCAATTCTCAGATTGGGTAACGTTACTAGGATTTCTCATTCGAAAATTATAGTCAGCAGTAGTTTGGATTGCGCTGATATGATTTTTCTAGACATTATGGGGTTTATTTGTAATCTTTGCTTAAAGATATGTGACGTTCAAACGTCAAAAATGTATTGTTAAACAGTCGCTAATCATTACTTAACTTTAAGCAACATTTATAAATAAACCCCTATAATTTTAGTACGTAACAAGAAAAAAAAACATTATCTTTTGTAATACATAGCTTAAAAGAAATTCGAATTTTATAATTTATCTTCACACTCCAGTAACATACCAAAAATATGACGTTTCATAATGTAGCGAGTGATAACTGATACGTGTCATTTAATTAGATGAAAACACAACAAAGATGGCGTTGATTTAAGTTTTGAATTAAGGAAACGCCATCTAGCGGCACTGGTTGAAACTTGAAAGAATGAACACTGTATTTTTTCGTTGATAAAATATTGGTAGTATTCGTATTCGTTTCGGTAATAAGAAACTAGAAAGTTTTCCCTTAGTTACTTCGAACGATATAACCTATAAGTTGTGCATAATTATATAACAATTTATTTTTTACGTTAATACGCCTTCGTATCTTGCAAACTAGCGTCCACAGGTAGCGAGTAGAAGAAGAATTATTTATTAATAACTTACCACAAAATTTCACCAGAACTGCGTAAATAACCCAAAACAATGCTATATTAATGACCATAAAAACCAAAGCCGCAGTTAAATCCACCGACATTTTGCCAATTTTGATACGAACCAACTTTTATAACAATATTGTACCTACTAAATGATTTAGTTGCTTCACTGTCAGTACGTTGATGTACCTTATACGATACGAATACGATAAACTATCTGGTGATAACGGCGTTAATTACCGGTTTGTGTTTTGCCTTTTTATATAAGACTAGCTTTTGTCTGCGACTTTGTCCGCGTAAAATTTCGGCCCCCGCATCGCATCGCCCGCCCGCGCCCACGGCCTTGCCGCTATCAGCAGAAGCTTAGGGCGGCGCGGCGGCTAGTGTTATTTCGGAAGTCGGTGTCTTTGGTTTTGAATTTTTGGTTTTTTACCACCGACTTCCGAAATTAAAGTTATTTTTCACTTTCTAGTGTTTTTTTTTCGAAGTCGGTTGTTTTTTTTTTGTAAAAAAGCAGTTAATAAAAAAATTATGAGACCAACTTGGAAGCATATCCTTTCATATAAAAAAAATAATTTTCAAAATTTTGTCCACAATTGAAGGAGAAATCGGCGAACATACAAAAAAAAAAAAAAAAACATACATACGCGACGAACATATATATAACATCCTCCTTTTTGGAAGTCGGTTAAAAATGTATGAAGCATGCCACGAGGCGCCGCCACCGCTTCCGTCAGCAATTTTTTAGTTCCGACACCGCGCCGCTTGCCGCGCCGCCAAAAGTCGTAGGCAAGCTTTTACTTCATTTTCGATTAGCGTTATTTATTTTTGCTAGGCTCCTAAGGGTCTTAGCATGATATTAAATAGCCTATAACTTTCCTCAAGTTTTTTTTTAAATCCGTATGATAGTTGTAGACTTTAGCGCGTTTTTAATTCTTTGTACTTCTACCTATAATTTTATTCTAGGTGCATCGTCTTCACATATAAATAAATAACTAATGTACCTACAACTTATAACTAATTAATTAATAAAAGTAGCAAAATTATACACTAACCTAACTAAAACTACATATTTTCAAACTAAAATATAGCATCGAATAATTCATCCGCATCCCTGTCGACTGGTAATGTACCCAATGTACTCACATCTAAAATTAAATAAGTATAATAAATTATAAAAAAATAAAAATACCTATACAAAATATGGTAAAACATTTAAAAAAAGTAACGGTGGAGTTTCTTGCCCATTCTTCTCCATACGAAAACTATCTTTTGTAAGGGGTGACTAGAATTCATTCAATATTTTTTTGGAAATATTGACGTTCATAAGTGCTTTACAACAGCCAATTTGAAATAAATGATTTGATATTGACTTTCAAACACACAAACAAACTCTTCAGCTTAATTATTAGTAATAGTATAGATATAGATTATGGGTAGGTATATTGAGAATTTACATATATTATTATGACAAATTCACGCCTGTTCAATAGGGGATTGGGCAGAGACAATAGTGGACAGATTTTTTCAGTGATCTAATTCATGCTTCACTTACTGATAAAAATATCAACTTTACGCTTGTAGATATAAATTACGTAAAGATAGCAAGGAGGTGCTACACAAAGCGGACATAACTCTACTGATATTAATTCTTAATCTATAATAATACAAAGTTTTGCAATTATTTTATTCAGTACTGGGTCCATAATCTTTACCTGCATCAAAAGACTCTTCAGCTTTTGAAATTCTGCTTATCCAAAACAACCTGTATAATGTCAAATGTATCGACAGCTTCTATTTGTATTCCCCTGTACAGTTTCGGTACTGCGGAAAAGCTATGTTATTGATTGTGATATCAAAACTATTAGCAGTCTTTAGATACCGGCAAGATTACCTTTGTAAATCGAACCAAATTTAAGTACATTTCAAAATTTTCCGCCACCTCTTATCTATTGAAAATGGACAAAAACGTAAAAATGTTATTGTAATTTTGTAATAGGATTTTCCTTTAATTTGAACAATACAATTTGCGATTGTTACGAAAAACTATTATTTTTTTCGTAATATACTAATAATACCTAATATTATAAAGAGGTTTATTTGTTTGTTTGTAAGTTTTTGTGTAGGGGGTATCTCCGGAACTACCAGTCGGATAACTTTTTTTTTTTTTAAATTTTCATTGAACGGCCCTATTCTTGATGAAGGTCAAGGCTCGCGGACGAAGTCACGGGCAGGCGCTAGTGACTAATAAGAAAATAAAAAAAGATAACTATGATAACGTGACGTCTGACTGGGGAGAATGCATTTACGAGTAAATACATTGTAATATTTTGCATATCAAATGTCTGACTATGTACTTACGAGTATTAAGAACATAATTACTGACTTTAATACCAACACCGTACCAATACCTCATCATCTTGCTAGCCTTTTTCCAACTATGTTGGGGTCGGCTTCCGGTCTAACCGGATACAGCTGAATACCAGTATTTTACATGGAGCGACTCTGCCCTCCACAGCCCAGTTACTGAGTAATGCGATACCCCTAGGTATCATACATTTTGCATTTGGATGATGTAAAAATAAATTCGTCAACTAGGACGAAGGGAAGACGATTTTGTCTATAATGTGTCTGGAGTATTGAGAGATGAGCAATCAATCTGCCTAGCCTTTGTCCAACTATGTATGTTTGAGTCCACTGCCTATCTGACCTCCCCCAACCTAGTTACGGGGTAACTCGATATCCCTCTTGGTAAGACTGGTTGTCAGACTTTCGGGCTTCTGACGACCCGTAATGACTGTCAAAGATATACTAATGACAGCCGAGACCAACGGCTTATCGTGCTTTCTTTCTTTTCTGATTATAGGTTATAGACAATTAAATAAGTGCCTCATTAGCCTTGGGGTCGCAAGCGCTACTGCTGAGCATGAGGGTTTGATAGGACCCAGGTCGGGCAAAGTTTATGGGGTTTTAGAGGTATGAGGAACAGGGTGTAAGGTTCATCCATCCTCTTTTAAAAGGACAGGATCCTCCGACCAGACGGGTGTCGGTGACAGGGTGTCTGGCGGGCAGCTGCCCAGAGGTTGAAGTCGGGAGTTTGTATACAGGGTTATTGGTAAAACACCAACAACCTTTTAAGGGGTCATTGTACTCGTCATCGATAAAAAATCTGCTGTTCCCTATATTTATGTTCGTATAACTCGTCAAAATGTAGGGAACAGCTGATATTTTTTTCATGATTTCAGGTTTGGTCCCATAGTAAAAGTTCATAATGAGGAATACAATGACCCCTTAAAAGGTTATTGGTGTTTTACCAATAACCCTGTATATGTCCATTGCGCGGTAAACTCTAATTGCGCGACGCAGGATTTGTGTGACGTCAGGATGTCGTGTGACGTCAGGTCTTTGATGCGTACTTCGCATGTAGATGCAGCCACAGGGCTTTTCCATAAGGAATTTCTCAGTAGTAGAATTTGTGCCTGGTTGATGTTAATAGGCTCGCCCCCTATTACATGGGACTTAAACAGAACTGGCGAAATGAGGGTGTACATGCTTCTTTAGGTACCTACGCCTCTGCCGAACGTTTCGAGGATCACAGGCATGACGTTATGTTTATCTAAATTAATTCTTCTCGATGGCTGACTGTTCTAGCCCAGAGTATAAAGCCTTGCCAGCCTTGTAAGCCTTGTTAGGAAAACCCTAGATTATGGTGGTATTGTCTCCCATTGTTTAAGATGAATGAGTTATCAATGCTGTATGTAAGAATATCATCTCTATTATCTTTAGTTATTGTCTTTGATGTGCATTATCAGTCAGTGCCTTCAGTCATATGTTCACCTTTCTTGTCAGAGTCATTGAGTTATTGATTTTACAGCAGCCGCCCGCTTGACACATAACATATTATCACGTTTTGTTTCCGTTATGACTCCATTTCTTTAAGTACTTATGTTTTTCTTTTTTGTATATTGGCATCTTGTTTTTATATACACTTGAGAGCAATAAAATCGCACATCCCTTGTAATTTGGTTTAATATAGTTTTTTTTCTTAAACCTAAAGATATTGAGTACAAATGATTAGGTAGGATTAAAGCATACAAGCTTAGCTTTACAAAAACACAAAATTAAAACCATTGACCTTCACGTAACTTACAAAAACCAACCGTACACCAAATTCCCCAAATTCAACCGTTTGCGTTGTCACTACTTGCACCCTTGCCCACAGGTATAAAAAGGTCGTTTTATTTGGATTTTTAATCAGTTGCACACCGAAGGTCAACGTGATAAGATCTCTACTGGAAGCATACGGATTTACTGGAAAAATATGGATACCACGCCCGCAGAAGCCGCTCAAGTTATTGCCTTGCTCGAAGCAGGCCATAATCAAAGTGAAGCTGCTCGACAGTTAATTTTGAGCCGCTACTCTGTCCGTCATGGGGTTCCAAGAGACCGGTGGCTACATTCGGCGACCAGGATCTGGCCGGCGACGCAGAACATCAGAGCGTGATGACCGCTTTCTTGGGACAAAGTCATTGAGAAATCGGCAATTGAACGCAGTTCGACTGGCATAACAGCTTCGACAAGTTCGCAATGTCAGTATATGTCGGTGGACAGTTAGAAGAAGACTGGGTGAAGCAGAACTGACTTTTGGGGACTTTGGGGTTGGTTTTTTTTTTGGAAAATCGTCTTCTTTTACAATGTTTGTAAATATGTGAGAACCATGTATCTATCACATAGGTAATTAATTTATCTGTTGTTGCTCTCTTTTTAAATTTATTTTTACCTATTGTGGTATGGTAAATTTTATTTTTTTATTTTTAGATGCATCGTCTTCACATATAATTATATAACTAATGTACCTACATATATACAAAATATTGTAAAACATTTTAAAAGAGTAACGGTGAAGTTTCTTGCCCATTCTTCTCCATACGAAAACTACCTTTTGGAAGGGGCGACTAGAATCAATTCATTTTTTTTGTAATTTTTGACGTTCAAAAGTGCCTTGCAAGGGCCTATTTGAAATAAATGATTTGACTTTGACTTAGACCAACGAGGCAATAACCCGCGAAATAATCCCACGGAAACAAACCACCGTGATAAAAAGTATCCTATGTTCTAACCCAGGTCATAATCTACATGTGTGCTAAATTTCATTGAAATCCGGCGTGACAAGGTAACAGACAGACAGACAGGCAGACAAACACAGTTACTTTCGCAATAAAATAGTATTAGAATAGATTTACTGAAGGAGCTCAATCGGATCAGGTAAGTGCGATCTCAGTAACAAAACGACTTACATGACATCACAACTGTTTTGCCCGTAGGGTTAGGCAGAGTGTACTATTACGACCTACGCCCACATCTAATTTCCGCCATAAAACAAAGGAGTGATAAGTTTGGAAATCGATTGTTTTCGTCACCGATAAAAGAGGTGAGATCTAATGGGTGTAAATTTACATCCTAACTAATATTTTAAATAAAAACGGCTGCACGGATTTAGATAAAATTTGACACATGGGTAGACCATAACATGGGTTAGGACATAGAATACATTTTATCCCGATAGTCCTACAGGCTCGAGACTTATGCGGGTGAAACCGCGGGGCGCAGCTAGTCCTCTACAGATATAATTAACAAAATGGGGTATTTTTATTGCTACTCTTTTCCGGAATTTGACGTGCATACAATATATAGGAGTTAAATACATGAAGAATGCTATATGTTAAACAATATTGTGTGGTTAAACAAAAGTAAATAGATTACATTAATGTGTATCTTATATTTATGTACCTACCTATAAATCTATATATAGGTATATAAAAATCAATTGCCGTGCATTAGTCTCGCAAAAACTCGAAAATGGCTCGACCGATTTGAACATTATTGTTTTGTTTTATTCGCCTCAATACTGGAGTGGTTTATGAAACAAGAAAATGAGGAAAATCCTAAACGAACAGCCGAAACATCGAAATTGAATTAATTAATTTCGACAGGATAACGTCTGACGGGTCAGCTAGTATTTAATAGTAATAATGATGTTTCGGTAAAAGTTCGGCTTTGTATAGCATTGTCTCCCATACACGTGTGACAGTATCTTATTTAATCTTGATGTGTCATCATCATAATTACACGCGGTGGATACTATTATATGCCTAGTATTAATATGAATAGTCCTCCAGACCGTATTCCGGGCATGGCGGCATGGCAACGAAGACTAGCGTTCGGCGCGGGAGATAATTATATTACAGTGCAAAAGTGTGTGCGCAGACACAAGGACACTCTCTTCCCTCACTCTCATAGTTCGATGGGACGGCACGCATTCTGACACGACTGCACGCATTCTGCAACGGGTTTTGTCGACGGAAGAATAGACAAAATCACAGATTGTGATTGTGTATTTGTCATTTTGTCTATTCTTCCGTCGACAGAACCCGTTTCTATTGTGGTCGACCCACGGCCTAAGCGTGCTGTACCTACGGCTTATCGTGCTTTCCGAGGCACGGGGGTATCACACGGTCACAGCGCCAACTTCCAAACTCCGGGCTGTTACAAAAAAAATATTAATGGAAAATCCAATAACACTTTGCCCGATCTGGGAAACGAACCCAGGACCCCACACAGCAGTCGCGCTTGCGGACCAACGGAGCAGTATAATACACTATATCCCTAATCCATACGTACAAAAAGTGTCTGCTGGGCCTGTTTCTAGAGGTAAACTCAATAAGGCTAGTCATCATCAATAGGTCATCATCGTTGCCTAGCCTTTTCCCAACTATATTGGGCTCGGCTTCTAGTCAAACCGGATGCAGCTGAATACCAGTATTTTACCACAACTCAAGTTACTGGGTAATACGATACCTCTTGGAATATCAATAGGTAATGCTGATAAAAGATTACCTAGCATTTTTAACTTAATGCGCATAAAATACACGACAAAATAATTATAATGACGAAGGTAAATTCAAACGTCGTTCGATCATGAAGATTTTCCGCTCAATCATACTTTTAGAAGGCGATAAGTCTAATATTAGTTGAAAAAAACCTTCATAAAGTAATCTCTCCCTTACTAAATTGGATACTTACAGACTACGATTGAACTAAATTAAAAGAAGTCGACATTATCTATGGTAAATTCAAGGCAGGCAACAAACTAGGAAAAAAAAAAAAAAAAAAATATATTAAAAAACTTACGTCTCTTAACACAATTCCCAAAACAGAACCACAGCCAAAACAAATAAATGAACATAAGAAGTACTATAACAACAAAAATACTGCCTAATAAATCCATCGTGTTTACTCTGTGTATCGATCAACACTGTTCGAAAAACAACGACTCTAATCTTATCACTCACATCGCGTACGGACTTAGCATCAGTTAGTATGATTTGCTTAAAAAGTAGTTGATAATAAAATAATGTCTTGCTAAGGTATTTACTTTCATTATTTTTATGAACGATTGCGCGGGACGGATGTCGGGAATAAACTGACAAGGCGTAATAGGGACTGACTAACTCTATGCGGTTTTCCACAGTGACTGTGTCGGAAAATACAAATTATGTGCTTGAAAATGTGTTGTGTTCGTCATAAGGGGAACGATCAAATTGCGACTCATTTTTCTATTACGCTTCATGAACAAATGAAATTCAGTGTTGTAAGAAAAAAAAAACAATAATCATCTCATCTTTACAAGATATGTACTGAAATTACTTAAAGACATTGACGTTGACAGATAAAACTTATCGACCAATTAGCTTTTGCAAGCGGTATGCATTGGGCTTAGAAACGTGTCGACTCGCTAGAATCAATGTGAGGATATTTTGGGGTTCTAGTGGGTCTTTTGAACCCGCTTCAACATTTTTTTTTTTAAGAACTTATGGATGCAAGAGCCAGTCCAGTGATCTTGAGACCAGGCACCCCGGCTCGAACAAGTTACGTTCGAAGGGGATGGCGATCTAGTAAGAGAGCGAAGCGAGCAAAGCTAGGCTCTGTCGACTACGCCTTACTTCAAATGTTTTATAGGGACTTAATTTGACCTTGACCTTCGAGGCGTTTGACATTGAATTTGAAAATGTGTTTCCTGTGAACTGGTGAGTGGGGGGATGGCTTGCTCTCTTTCTCTCTCCTCCCTTCCACCTCCTTCTACATTTCATTTATCAACATTTTCTATGAGATTTACGTCATATTAAAAAATCGTTTAAAAAAAACCTATGTATCACCGACGGGGGAGAGTGAAATAGATGGTACGTTTCTAAACTTTTAGTATCCTATGTCGTACCCAGTGTGTCGTACACACTGCTTAGCGCCGAGAGTTGAGAGTTATTTTTTGACGCGCTGGGATGCACTGGTCATGGTTAGCTCAACACCGAGAGTTGAAAAAACACTGCACCATAAAAAATCATCGCGTAAAGAAATCGCCCGTGCGATCCTGGGCTTAACGTGTGATCATTTGACAAAATAGGACCGGCCGATGCCGATGTGGAGACGCTTGGGGGAGGCCTATGTCAATGTCCAACAGTGGACGTCTTTCGAATGATGATGATGAACAAAAATCCAAATTTGCAAACAAACTTCATATACAAAATATTGATTTGCACATTTAAAATATGATTAAAAGATGAGATTGAATACTCACACAACCAGACGATGAAATTTATACAATGCATTAAAATTATAACTAATATTAATCCAACTAACGGCAAAGCTGCTATTAAGAGTATAATCAAAAAATCTAGCATTGCTAAAGTGTATATAAATTACCAAGTACGTATAAAAGCTACTTTATCACTATTAACGATTGGAGTCAAGTTTCAAAATGATGAAATTATCATTAAAATACTATCAGCATTTTACATGATAGTTATCTATAAAAATTACAAGTTACGTGTGACAAGAAATAATAAAAAAAAACAATTACCGATTTTTGCAAGATACTGAAAACGAGGCAATGACGATGATAGATAAAAAAGAACGATGTACATTGACAGTTAAAAGTCAACGTTTAGATTTTATTTGTAAACAAAACTAGCAATGGACATTGGACAATGACGTCAAATTTATTCTTATCAATCAATAATATAAAAATACTCACTAAGCCAGATGAAGAAAGTAATACAGTACATAAACATTACAAAAAGTAGTAATAATGCAACTGCCGGCAATGACATTAAAATCATTATTAGAGCAATTTCTTCCATAACCAAAAACAATTGGCGAGGTATAATGCTACTTTGCCACTATTAACGATTGGACTCGGATTTTGCAATGATAAAATGGTCGTTGAAAATATTTTAATACTTATCAGTAATTATGATATCTAAAGTACTTACCACCATTTCTTCGAGTTAATTATCGTATAGGTATTTTCCTTCTTTTGTATTGAATTTATTTGTGACAGGTTTTTATTTATCTATAAAATTATCTGACTAGCTAGACGATCAATGAACTCTATCATATATTATTACTTATAAATATATTTTTGTGTTTTGCTTCCTTACAAACAACTCTATTTGAGATTACACTTTCATATAACCGGCTGATTAGGTCTGATTATAGTAATATTCTATTTTATAATTAACTATCGACCCGGCCCTGCTTCGTACGGTTGTTAGATTTTGAAGACTATACCTACGTTACCGTGTATTTTACCGTGCGTCTACTCATCAACTTTTGTCTCGACCAATTATTCCGTGTCGACAATCGACACATTAGTACACATTGGAACGCAACACTCCTAGAATTTGACTCCCTACGATAAGAACTATGGTTGCACTTTAATGATATGTAAGAAATATAAAACTTATCTACATCACAACTTGCATGTTGGAAAACGATTTGTTTAAGACAGTAAGTTTTATATTATCCATCACCGTTACTGCTATAGACTGATATCGTTACTGCTGTGTTTACAAGGCAGATGTGAATGGAAACACCCTAGAAGGACATAAATAGTGACCTTATTGTTACTGACCTCAAGTTCAGGTGCAAGTTTTATGCAACCGTCGTGCGTATATGAACCAGCGGAGTAATTGCGGTAACACACTTAAAATGACAATTGATTGCACATGGGTTCCATTTTGACAGTTCACCCACGCTCATTGCGCTGTTTACGTTCTTGAGCAGACGAATTTTTCAAACCTATGAAGCAATGGATTAGTAATATCCTTCAAAACTCTCGGATCGTGATTGAAAGTGAGTTCATACACGCACGCCGGTTGCGTTACGCACCTGACCTTAAGGTCAGTAACAATGAGGTCACTATTTATGTCCTTCTAGGGTGTTTCCACATCTGCCTTGTAAACACAGCATTAGGGTGCAGATGTATGAACGTAAACAAAGCAAAAGGAGCATGTGAGGATCGTACCTGCTCACCCCCATGGCAAGAAGGCGTGAGTATAGAGGATGGCAGGGACATCGACGTGAAAACTGATACCATGGATTCAGTAGACGATTCTGAACACCCCTGGGTTGAAATTTTTCGTTGGTTATTTTCTTTTTATCTACTGTTCCGTACATTTTGACCACGTAGGTATTGCACTTTTCTATAAAATAGCTGTTTTTTTTAAATAACCGACGAAAAATTTCAACGCAGGGGTGTTCAGAATCATCTACTAAATCTATGGTATCAGTTTTCACGTTGATGTCCTGCCACCCTGTATGTTTATGCATGTTACTGCCACTTGTAAAGGTGCATACTGCATATGTTGTGTAGAAATAAGTCTTATTTCAAGCTTGGTTAGGTATTCAAAATTTGACAGAAAACAGACGAAATGACCTGCGAAGTGTCAAGCGATTTTGAACCATGTGTGATACAACTATCAGTGCCCTATGAACGTGGTACCAATGTTGATGATCCTGTAGTCTTTCTACTTGCTGTAGGTAATTTTCTAATGGCTTATAAAACACAGAAAGTGTTTTGTTATAGCAGGGTTATCTCTGCCTTTTCCTATCTTTGGAGCTGGTCTCCAGTCTGATGTCATTCTTGTGGTCAGGTGTTCCGTCAAACGGAACACCTGCCACCTGACCTTCGCAACCCAAATATTAAAGGATACATTTATATGATAAAACACAGTAATATACAGTGCTTTCTGAGGTAACAACAATTGATGGCTACAGAGCGATCAACTTCGTTACAATAGAATTATTTTTGTTCGAATTGGACACAAATTACATTAAAACATCTTTTACTGTGACCTCTGAGTTTGTTTCGGCCTTTCTTCTCGGAGTACTCAGATAGGAAACGCCGACCTCATCTAGTTTAACAGTGTTTTGTCCAAAGCAACTTACAGAAATAAAATCATTTATAATTTATCATTTACAGTGTAAGGAGAGCAAAGCCTTTCAAAAGCAATCCTTGCCTATATTTACCGATGTTCTTTAACAAACATGACTTTATCTAAGTATACCAAAGTCAAAATCAATTTGGTATTTTATTTATTTATTTATTCAAAAGGAACAACACACAGCTACAATATACAGTATAGTAAAAGATATACACATAACATTTGAACAATATTGTAGCCCACAACGCTGTTCAAACGTTTTATCTATTCAAACGTGAATACTCACAAACAGACATGAGATACTTTTGTGTATTTATGATATAAACTAATGATGTAGACCTACAAATCTACCCACTACAATAAAGTTATACTGTGTCGAGCTAACAAAGAAGGCAGGAAAGAAATTATCCAATTGACCTGCATGTCAACCTAGCTACCGAACGATATATCATTGTACCGAGACCCCAGCTTACTATGACCCATCACAGTGGCGCCAATTGCCAAAGATCTGTCAAATACTGTACATTTAAAATTTCGTTCCATATTTCGCCGCAGTGCTTGGTGTACTGGTCAAGCAGTGCTTGGTGTGCTGGTCATTAAGTGCTCTGTGTATGGCTTCATACAGTTATTATGTCAGAGATGAATGACTTGGTTGCAAATGTAATTGATTGTGTGTCTCATTCATTATAGATCTGACGTTAATTTGATAAAAATAAGTAGTTATGTAACATACTTTAAAGTATGATGACGACTTGTTGATCTATGTAGCTGTCGCAGTACGATGGTTGAAGCCGTGATGTAGTTATGTCTTAGGGGATATAGCTATATACCGTTATATAGTAATATAAAATCGGTTCCTAATGGTCGGAGTTTCCTAATTTTGTAACTGCGACAAATTTCGTCGTAGCGCCCGCCAGCCGCTGCAGCGGCACTGCTCGCTTCGCTCGCGCAGCTCGCGCGTTGTTTGTCACAGTTCTGACCTAACCTAATATATTTGGTCGGAGTGCCGCTTTCATATAACTATATTACGGTATACACCTATATTCTTAAGTATATAACTATATCTAAAAATAATGAAGTAGTAACGAAGTCAAAACTGAACATTAAATATTTAACAAAGTTACACACCACACACCAGCCACACTCACACACCACACCACCACACACCACACCACACCACACCTCACCAACACAAACACACACCACGTTCTCACACTCCACAGCCTACACACACACGCAGACCCACATTTCGTCAGTTATTTAATAGGGAGCGAGCCTTTTACTATCAACTAACTGGGTACAAATCCAGATTCCTGGCTGCTGCTGAGAAATTCCAGATGGAAACCTAGGAATCTATCGTAGGGCATCAAGCTCAGCAGTACCGCTTGCGACTATACCAACGAGACAATCAGTTCTTTTTCCCAAGTATCACTGAAAGAACGACTAACTTAAACAAACGCAATAAAATTAGTACCTTCTACCAACGTAAAATATAAATAGGGATTTTCTATTGCTCACAAGACGAGACCATCGTTGAACTAATATGACGTATTCGGTTACCTCGTAGAGTAGTACCTACTGTAAGTAGGTAACCTTATATTAGTAACTATCAAAGGAAATTAACGTCATCCTCCTGCAGAGACAACATGCTTGAGTGTGATGACGTATCGACTTACCTACGTATGGGATGCCCCCAGACAGACTGATATCATATTATGTGAATAATGAACAGGTATATCTCCGTAATATGGACGTGAACCGAATTGTAAGTTGTAGGATTTTAAGGCATTTTAGGATGGGACTTTGGCGTCAGTGATCTAAGGCACCTGTACCACTGCCGGCGATTAGCGAGAAGCGAGTATAGCTAGCAACTACAAACGAAAAACGAGTTGGCGAGCAACGACCACTACGAGCAGCAAGTGCGCGACGGTGACGAGCGGTTACTTGCTGGTATGCGTGTTCAGCCCGATTCAAACTTACTGGCAGCTCGGAACATGAGGCGAGTCGCTGCGCAGTAACGAATTCATGTGTCAGCTGGGGTGAGGGGTGCGGCACTGCGCAGCGAGTGGCTAACTTCCGAGCCGCCATTAAGTTTGAATCGAGCTATACCAAGCGTGAGTCTCTCATTGAGTTTTCTGCCCACCAAGCGAGAGTCGCTGAGCGAGTCACTCTCTTTGATAGCTCTTGTCTCTACGATTGTGCGACTTTCAGCGAAATTCTGCGATCCACTATTAATATAAATGAATCTATTTTACTCATACGGGACCTTACAATCTTGTGTACGTTCCTTGAGCGAGAAAGTCGTTGCTAGCTAGTTGCTTTCTCATCGGCGGACCTGTGTCTCAGGTCCTTTTATTGATTTATTATTCAAAGTCAGGACCTATATTTTGTTATATATCATGTTTGTATTGTTTTATCATGTCTAGATATCGATACCATCATGTCTGTGGAGTTTCGCTCGCTAATTTAATTTGATCCTGTATTATAATTAAACACAAATATCAGCCTAGCAGACTGTTAATCTCATGTTGTCAAACTGCTGCGATTGGCTGACAGAATATTTATTTATTTATCATAAGCACACCAACAGCACAGTCACTTACAATTCAAATTAAAATAACATTTAGAATTATCATTTCAGTAACCATGCAAATGACAGGTATGCATGACATTCACATATGAAAAAAATTTGAGACTAAGGAGAACAATTTAAAATGTGTCTAGTAGACATAAATCTACAACACTACAAAACTAACCGATTTGAGCTAGATAGACTAGACTCATCACACTGTTTAAATAGGGAGCGCCTGTATGAAGCGAAAGTCATGGAGAAAATATCAATAGGGTAATCCGTCAAATTAGACCTTTCATTATATTGCCTTGCCATACGTGTAAGAGGGCTATTAAATGTAGTATTCAAGGTGGATGTAGGTAATTCAAAAATACGATGATGACGCTTACTACGTTGGCTAGGCCTAAAGTTAAAATAGTTAATTAATTGTGCATCAATGGAACCGTTTATAATTTTATGAAGTATTAGTAAGTCCGAATGGTTACGTCTTTCATTTAAGCTAATCATATTAAAGTGCCTTACCCTGTCATTGTAATCAGGTATAGCTTTTCGAATCCCATTCTTCATACATAAATACCAATACCATAATATATAACTACAGCCAATCATAATACCTCTATGATTGGCTGTAGTTATTCATTCTGTGAGGAAATGAGGAACAGGGTGTAAAGTTTACTCATCCTTTATTGAAAAGAATGAGTAAACTTAATTAATTTTTTAATTTAATTTAATTTTCCTACCTATGAATGATTTTAATTGTGTTATTAGTCTGTAAGCTTTCTGTAAAATAAAATAAATAAATAAAAGGAGGGATCCTCCAAACATACAGGTTTCGTTCAGGTCTTTGATGTAGATCATCACTACACTTACATAAAATTTAATAGCTGTATTATTTTAAACGTAAGTATCTGATAATGCAAAAATGATGCAATTATAATAGAACAACACTTAACATAATTACTGTATCTACAGAGGATTTTCACGTCAATTTTAATCTGAAGGAGCACTTAAACATGTCTATTATTAGCATAAGAGTAGGTAATACTCACTGCAGTACATCATCCAGTATCTTAGGCACACGAATGAAAGCACTAGAAACGCGAATATACTAGGAAAGGCTATTACGAATATTGTAGAATTCATTTTTAAGGATTTTATTAGCACACGTTACATTACAATTATTTTGAAAAGTTTCAAAAAAAGTTTTAAAATTTGACCAAAACCACTGGGGAGGTGATTTAAAACTCTGTAAAATGATTTTATACAATTTTTTTTAATTTTCGAGAAATATCTCGATTAATTTTAAACTTTCTTAGCAACAAATGGGACTCAGTGCTAATTATTGTTAGTAGGTGGTAACAATCACGGTTAGCCGTCTATTGTAGTTTATCGGTAAAAGAGGGGCAAATATTAAAACCTTTTGTATACAAAAAGATAGTGATAATCTTATCGCTGTCTATCGGGAAATGGGAGAGGTGTGAAGTGGCTTTGTGACGTCAGGCAGGTGATAGGGTGGACAAGGACGGGATCGGTCCACGAATGAAGGATTTTCAGACGGCATTGGCCTGATGGCCAATCGTATAAGAGTAGGTAACTTATCTTGACGTTGGTTTCCGAATTGATACTTAATTCAAACCAGGATCATTGGAAATGGAAACTGTAGGCTAGGCATTGCCTAGTCTGGAATGGTTCCAGGTTCAATACGTTACCTACTTCATTGTAGGAATAAAGGATTACTTAGATAATTGAGACGTTATTGCTGACAAATCTGTCAATATAAACACAGACATAAAAGAAAACTACAAAATTTCTATTCTATTGGATTGCAATTTGTCGATGGGAGACAATAAATTTTATTTACGATACCTAACGCCATCTATGCAAAACAGTCTGAATCATTTAGTGCGCCGGCTATCAATCGAGAACTCTGATAAAGCAGGCTGACATATACAAATACCGCTACTCGCCACTAGATGGCGCTAACATTCACAATACTGAGAATAAACAACCATCAGATGCTAAATTAATTTTAACCCCACTGGGCCGACGTTATTTTAGCACGGAGGGAAAAAAACGTTTTTCGACTTATAAACTAACTTATCACTTGTATTCCCCAACAGGGTAAGCAGAGGTACACCAAATAAAGGTCGATTTTGCGGGTTTTTGGACTTTTACTTTTCATGATGTCTTCAGTATTGTTGTTAACTAAATCACACAAATAAATACAAATGACATTTCTAAAGATGTGCCTGTAAGACTAACCAATGTTACCCACAGAACAGATGTGATGTTACCAATGTTATATTGTGTCGTATGTGAGTAGTACAACGTAACGAGAGCAATTATCTCATCTTTACAGTAATCCAATTGAGACTCACACATAAAAAAATACGTTGACTGTTTGCCTCAGCCATGTTTGTCTCATTGCTCTATTTGGTAGTAAATACAAATAGTAAACGTGTTGTCGATAGGTTTCATAATTTACCTACTGTTTCCAAGCTAACTAACTGAACTCCATTAACTTATCATCAACAGCTCCATAACACATCAGCTTATTAAAAAAAATATCGGAACATAACAATTACACTGGTGCCTTTTACAACACTGGAACTAATTATGGCCTGAACAAGATGTCTGGACTTTAAAAGACACTGTTACCTCTAAGTTTGTTTTTGGTCTTTCTTCTCAGAAGAGTATTCAAAGCACTCATATATGTAGTTTTAAAACATATGTTATTTTTGACGTGTAAAAGTATAATTATTTTTGACCCAATTTACAAAAATAAATATCGTTTACTGCTTGACGGCAGAAATAGACAGGATAGGTAGCTATAGTACGAGGAGTAGTAGGACGAGCTTTTATGCAAAAAGCTCTAATAAAATATATTTTCTAAAATAGGTAATCTGTATTTGATGGACGTCACTCCAATGAAACTGTTAATTCACACACAAACCTACATCAAACTATAACTTACAGTGTTAAGAATATAATAGATACTGTTTGTTCAGAAATACAAAACTAGACCCTACGATGGTGAAAATAAAGTTTAAATTTTAGTACTCACGTAAATAATATTCAAACATAAAGGCGATGACACCAAGCACTACTACACTCAAAATAATTGAAAGAATGTCGTACATTTTTTTAAATAAATAATAGTTTTTAAACTAATAGTAATTTAATTTAATGAGACAAAAACACTGTTCACACAATACAATCAGTGGCCGAGTGTAAACGTTAAAATAATTAGATATTTTAAGTAAACCATCGATCGATTAGATTACTTTTGAGACCCAGTTTTGGTAATCTATAATCTCATAAAAAATAATATGTTTTGTTTATTTACAATATTGGTACGTGGCCCAGTGCACTGGAGACATTAACAGATAAAAGCATTTAAAGTTTCAATCATTCTTATTAGTAACAAATAAACTAATTTTACATCATGCTACTGAGAAATTATTTATCCGGTTTATATAAGTCGCAGTAAGATGGTTGAAACCGTGATATTGTATCCGAGTTATAGTTTTATACCGTAACATAGCTATATGAAAGCGGTTCATAACTATCTTAATAGGAATATAACAATGATACGAGCACGATATTAATATAACTATCTTACTAACACGATACCCGTTGGAAAGACTGGTTGTCAGACTTTCGGGTATCTGAGTACCCGTTACCGACTGGCCAAGATCTACAAATGATAGCCGAGAACAACGGGTCTCGGCTATGGAGCAAGGATCTTTACGAGACACGGATCGATCACGGATTACAGATTACATACCAAGATCCTTTCTCGGTACACAATGGATGGTCACCCATTGACTGACCGATTTCGGCAAGCGTTACTTAACCTTGAAGATCATCCCGTGCGGCTGCGATTATTTAGCCACGAGTGAGTCTATTTATCTACTAAACAAGCTGTAGCAGCTGCTCCACCTCTTAGTTTTCCGAAATGAAAAGAACTTAATTTTGTTCTCCCGAAATCTAGATATCGTCCTGCAAATCATGATAATTTTCATCTTTGGTGCGTTTCGAGGAATACAATTATAATATTTTTAATTTGATTTTGTTAGCGCACCTGAATGGTGCCTTTCGAGGAATAATTTTGGTGCGCTTCATTTGGTGCGTTTCGAAGTGGGTGTGCTTTGAGGAATACCCTATCTTTTCAATAGTTTAGCCATAAAATGCAGCAAACATACAGAGATACTTTCTTACACATATTTACAAAATCAAATTAGTGTGTGGAGTTGTGGAGAGAAACCTTGTAAAACGACACTGAATCAAAATAATGACGAATGCATATTACGAAACTTAATTACTTATGTTTCCGTTCTGTTGTAATCGGTAGTTAAATTTTAATGGTTTGGTTTGATTGCTGGCATTTGATATAGCAAGGTAACTGGTCACGTATGCAGTGACAGGCTACATAATGTACTGAGTCTATAAATACTCTAGGTCTGGCCGCGAACGTCAAAAAGATGACTTAACATTACGCCTGTATTCCTTGAAGAGTTAGGCAGAGGTGTACCTATAGTACACCCACATTTCGCCAGATGAATAGAGGGCGAGCCTATTGCCAACAACCGGGCACAAATCCAAACTCCGGGTTTGTCCGAAAGGGATATCGCGGCCCCTGCACACAGGCAACGGAAGGAAAACGGGTGGGTTTTAGTCAGTAAAATTCTGACCCACCCTCCCGCTCCGCCCAGAGCGGGAGAAGTTATTTGATAATTTCCCACCCTCAAAAAAAAGGGCTTGCTATTTAGTTTGTGAATTAGTTATGTCAAAAGGAAGTTTTGGTGTATGCGGTCCTATGAGACAAAAAGTAATTTTTTCGGGATCGAAAGACCAAAAACTTGTTGAACAACGCGCCTAGTTAGTTAAAGAACGAACGAGCTCATATAATTATGTTATAAGTAACCTGTGTTTGCCATTAAAACGTATTTTTTAAGGAACTTGAAAAGCCTTCTTTTTGGCTTTGTCGTACAAAAATAAATAAGTACTTAGTTAATAACGTAGCACGAGTTGTTCAATATCTTCTTCACATAGTCGTGATGTCGTGTGTGTTTTTAATGGAAACTATGCACAACACATAATATTATGTTAATGTTGTGGACATATTTGTAGTACAATGGAGTGAGTTAGTACTAGTATGGATGGAAAGTGATAACTAAGTATTCTGTGCGTGCAAACAAGTTGTTAGAAACGTAATGGTGATACAAATACTTATGGAATGTCAATGTGTTCGTGATGAAGCTAAACGTTTGTAATTATATTTGTATCTCATGTTTTATTAAAAAGTTATGATCAACTGACGCTTTTGCAACGGAAGCTCTATAATTTCGTAACTTGTTTAAAAATGCCTTAGTCTAAGATTTAATCAAATGCTAGGATCGAATTGATGTTATTGCCACTTAAACAAATAACAACTTTATACAAATGAACATTATGTTGATTTCAGAATGATTGGCTCTATTGAAAAAGTTATAAAAAACGTTGTAACTCAAACTAAACTTTATTTTACAAAATTAAAATAATTTTCCCAAAACAAATATTTGTTTACATATTTGGAAACTAAACGCAGTAAATTTAGCAGCAAATTCTCAAATTCAAAAAGTGAGTCTAAAAAACGCGAAGCATCTCCAACTCAAAGGGTATGAAAGTTGCCTGCACTCAGTGAGCGTGAACCATGCTCGTCCCTTCTCTGAAAGAGAAGAGAAGAGGACTGCAGTGCGACATAACATTCAGATATGACAATATAATTATGAATTTAGTTATAAATATTTACTCTCAAAAGATAATTAATTAATTACTGGTAAACATTTAACTATAATTAATGATAAAGTGCTCTTTACAGTAGGTTTAGGTACTGTTATTTGCTACGTAATCTAGTTGCCAAGCAAACAAAACTTATGGTTTTCCCTGGACTGGTAATAATTTGATAGACATTTTAGATTTTTCTTGAGTTTTATGAAAATTTTGAGAAAAGCTTCATTCTGCGGGATCTCCTTTCTAGAGTAAGATGGATTGACGATATAAAAAAATGTCGTTATTAACACCGGAACGATGGTTATAGAAACCAGAATTGTTTGCCTAGGAGATTTTGAAAACTGAAGACGATGATTTGGGAATACTCGTACATACAGATACTCTCTCGTATTAATTTATTTCGTAAGTGACAGCTTTGTTTATGAAAATGTTTGTAGCTTCAATAATGTATATGTCACCGTCTAATTATGAACTTCGTCAGTTTATAATGTATATGTCACCGTCTAATTATGAACTTCGTCAGTTTATAATGTAACTATATTATTTCCGTTAGATTATAAAATGTCGAAAAATTATGAACTGCAACAAACCATTAAAATATTATCGAATTATTTTTCGCACCTAGCGCTAATACTAAATTCTAAACTTCCCTCACTGTGAACAACTTGGAAGTAGCGCACTCCGGCCACTACAACGACATTGCTCGCTCGGCTCGCGCGCGGTTGGTCACAGAATTAGACTTTAGAATAGCCCATTATTAGAACTCATCTCATGAGCTGGCAAATGATCATGATAAATAATCTTGCCACACACGTTGCTTTGCAAATGTAAATGAACCGTAACAAAAAACTCACCGTTTCGGTACTTCGTCAGATAATAAAGAAGCAACAGCGTCAACAAATACACTAAGTAGCAGAAAATAGGCGCCATCACTACACAGATCAACCCTACCATGTCGTGTAGCATTTTCACTAATTAGAAACCACAACACAGAAGTTAAACCAATCACAGGGAAGGCGAAAAATCACTGGATAGACACTAAGACCGCGTAAATACGCGGTCAACTTGGGTTGAAAAAAAAAAGAAAATTCAAAATGGCGGATATATTTTGGTGGCGGTACCGACAGTTTGCCACTTAAAAGAGAAAAAAATCGCAATTGGGTAAGATATCTAATATTTTAACGCGATTTCTTTAACATTGCCATAAAGCCGGTATTTTTTTTTTCAGAATTTTCATTATTCGAAACTTATTTCGCAACCTCGGGATACGCGAATGTCTGAAACACTGAAGATATGCGTATCTTTGTGTGTTTTAGCAAAAGCACACAAAATGTTATGTTACACAAGATAGTCGTTTAAGGTTATGAAGGTCTTTTAATCTTTTATCATTTCCATGTTCGTCAAGTTTAAGGTTATTTTTCATCATTATTTTTTAAGAGATTCAGATGCTTCCTCAGAATTCCATTCTTTCAGGAAGCATCTGAATCTCTGAAGGGCCAGGTGTTTATTGTGACATAAACATGACACTGTACATTACTAGATTACTACTACTCCTTTTACAAATTTAAAATGTCCTGACAAAAAGCCGGACATTTTCAAAAAACGTCCGGACATTTTACTTTTTAATCTTTCTTTTTGAGTACTAACACAATTCCCATCGCAAAGTCCGAAAAAAAAAACAAAGGCCGAGAAAGTTCAGATGGGGGCCAAAACCCTATCCATCCATACATACAGACATATCCAAACAAATCCGGCTGATAATAATATACTTCAAAGCCAAAAACCACGTGTATATACACTTTTCCCATGCATTTAACGTTTATAATAGCAATTATTCACTTTGTAGGTACTATAAATATTGGTCCTGCGAGCTGAAGTTTACTTTTTAACACAAAAATGTAAACCTTTGCTTTTACCTCTAAATATTATCAAAAGCAAAGTAACGACACTATGGAGGAAGTTATATAAAAGTATGTAACTACTATAGTACATTCTATTGCTATCTTAATACATGGACAAGAAAATGAGTTTTATAACAATTGACGTTATTAACGAAGAGGAAGGAAAGAAAGGAAGTCATAAAATTCAGCAGGTGGTTGGTTTATCTAAGGTGAATTAAAATTTATGGTTGCTATTTCCGAATTAAATATGAATAAATTACAATTTTATTATAATAGTGTACCTGGTTTTATAATTTCTACCTAACTGCAATGTCTGACATGAACATTGTGTCAATCAGATTAACAGAGTCATCAGTTACTGTACTAATAGTCTCGATGAGAATATTTTGAACTAAACCTCTAAACATTTCCCGTAACAAACATCACGAATACTACACACTATTTCTAATCTTAACTGCACCCTTCGTCATGCGACTGTTGGGCGTGGGGTTCTGGGTTCGATTCTGAGGTCAGGCAAAGTGTTATTTCCATTAGAAATTTCAGTAGTAGCCCGGAGTTTGGAAGTTGATGGTATGAAACCCCCGTGACTCGGATAGCACGTAAAGGGAGTGGTCCTGCGCCTGATCTCTCGCGGTCCTCGCGGATGTCGGCCCATGGCCTATGAGAGTTAAGGAACAGAGAGTGCACTATATTAAAATATCTCCTGCGTACTTGGCTTATCTCCGTTGAAATTGGTCACCATGGCCGTAATTCGATGGGGAGGATTATTTCTATTAATCTGAGAGTTCAATGTCCAAGAGTTCAGAGTCCACAAATAACGTAATGGACTTTGTCCCTGCTTCTAATTTTAGTTCACCTTCACAGTTCAGTTGTCATGTCATCATAATACTATAAAAATATGAGTAGGTATGATGCTAATCACTAGATCATAAAAACCTACGAATGCTACTCCGAAGCTCATAAAAAACGTAATGGATCCTCTGATTGGTGCACCCGTCCACTAATCTAACCCACTAATCGATTGAGTTAATAGGTTGTCACACTACTATGATTGTTTTGTTAGTCTTTAAGACCTTGTTTTTATTGCAAGGTCTGGATTGAATCAGACATAATTATTTTTAACTTTTTGACTAAGGCTCATTAGTGGTAAAATACCACCCCAGTTTTGTTCCACTGCAAGGCAAAGGCCTCTTCTCATACTGAGAAGGCACGGGTCTTCTCATACTGTAGGATTACTCACGATGTTTTTCGTTCAGCGATGTCGGTAATGTCCAAGGTGAACTCAGAAACGTATGAATTGTAAAAGTCACACTGGTACTTGCCCGGATTTGTCATGTTCGTGAACGGGCGCCGTCAGTAGGGACTGGTCATCTCTTAGCTACCACGGCTTATTTTAATTTAATTTAATTTATGAATTTTTATTTTTGCTACGGCCGCTTTTAGCGTTTTGCATCGTTCTCACATGTATAACTTCATCATGAATGATGTAACCAATTTTTTGTAACCATATTATGATTTAAAAGAGTGTCCGTGGAGTTTCTTGCCCGTTCTTCTCCATAGGTACCTACTACGCTTTGGAATGGGCATCTAGCTTCATCTTTCTGACTGACGGACCCCTTGACAGTTCAAAAGTGAGTGTAATTGGTTTATTTGAAATAAATGCTTTGAGTTTGAGTTTGAGTTTGAGTTTGAACTCACAACCTAGTGTATGAGAGGCGAGGCCTTAACCGCTGGGCCAGCACGATATTCATTAGTGATTACAGTAAGATAATACTAAGTTTACTGGTTTAGCTTTCTATAAAGTGACAGGAACAAAAATTATTATGGTGCAAAGAAAACAGTGAGAGACAACTTGGAACAGAAACAGATAGTAAGCGAACCGAGTGATCAGATTAAGCGTGGTGGACGATGCTCGTTTTGTTACTGCACAAGAAGATGGTTATTTTATATACTGTAGAGGAAAATCAAAGAAACGATGAATGGACTGTATGAACGATGATATGGCTAGAAAAGGAATAACTACCGAGATGACACTAATTAGAGAAGTATGAAAGAAAAAGACAAATGTTGCGCCGACCACAAATTGTGATAAGGGCAGGAGAATAATGATGGTCATATTATACTGAAATTTATGTTAATATTATAAATGTTAGTATTGCACGATCAGGTGGCCAACGGATCGATGAACTAGATAAGTAAAACAAACACAGTTCGCTTGACCATAGAGATACCAAAGAATGTGGACAGTAATAAAAGCATTTCATCATCTCATACTACTCATAACACAAATGAAAATCTTACATTTTATGGACGTTGCTTTACGTTACCCAGTTTCCTGGTCCTTTGCTCCGTATGTAGAAGAAAATGTTAAGAATGTTTCATCAAACAATTTCTGCTAGATAGTTTATAACGTAGTCTCTAAAATTTTAATATGATCCCACTGATTCCTGTCAATAACGGTAAAATTCAAATAGGTCAGAAAACTGTAATTTCTCAGCTCTTGGCTCAACAACCGTATGTAGCAATGCCATTTGCATATTGCGACAGAGAAGTTTATGGTGGCGATAAGATATCCCGTATCAATTCAGGACAGCAGACTATTATACGCTATTGTGTGAAAACGCACAAACAATGAAGAAAACAATGGCAGTAAATAATATTATAATGCGCCTAAATAATAATTATCTTTGCGTCTAAAATAGACGAAAGAGAAAATATTTGCAGTTTTCTAAGCAATTGAAAAGTATGATACAATTCATTTACAATTTTTGGTCCTTTCGTCCGCATATATTTGGAATAAAAAGGTCCAAGGACTAAATTGTATAATTATGATAACAATGTACAAATTACCCATTAACTGGGTTGTGGAGGTCAGAGCAGTCGCTCGATGTAAAATGCCTATAAATGCATATATTCAGCTAAGGCTAGGCAGATGATGCTGAATAAATAATGTACATAGTGCATACTCGACTGAATTCATAAAACGTGAAAATAAATAAAAATACTTACATCTCCAAGTTATTTTTGTAGCAGGTATACACCAAGCATATCAGAATAATGCACGATATCGTAAACGGTAAAGCAACTAGTTTGAACCAAACACTCCTGACCACGTTCGTTTGAGCGAAAGTATCGATGTCGGTTGAATTTGTTTCCATTTTTTTAAATAAAAATTAACTTCTAAAACACTTTCGAAATTATAAACGATTTTTTATTTTTTTATAAATTTGATAAAGGAAAGTAAAAGATGCAGTGAAACAAATATACCTGATTATTATTAAATTAGATTAAAAAAAAAACTTTGCCATTATTTGATGCTTAGAATATATTTTCTTATTTTAGCTTACGTATGTGTTAAACAAGGAAGGTAAGGTTATTACAGTTGCCATTATTTTGCATAACAAACGGCTGTTATCAAGTCATTATCGGCTATTATCTGCGAAAGTTTGATTTGAACTAACTATTGTTGACGGGTTCACTCACTTACTAGTGACATTGTAATTCTAACCTAACCTAAACTAACACAGTTATATAAGGCGTTCATAAAGTCATCATTATGTAAAATTTTCAAGTAGTAATTAAATAATATGTAATAAATATACAAAGATTTTTAAATTTCCATTTACATTATGAAGTTCCTTATTTCAAATTAATCCTCGGACCGAAGGACCAGTGGAATGTCTCTTGTGATTCGTGAGTAGAAATAAATTTATTAAAGGAAATACAAACACTACAGTTTTTCATATGTTTATGAGACATTAGCTAACATGAAAAACGTGTTACTAATCGTTGTGATAATGTGAGCAAATAGTAGTTATCTCTGTATCACTGTTAGCGGGTTTTTGTTAAGTAATAAGGAGGTTTGCCCTTTTGATTAAGCACGTATCTAATTATCTTTTTCATCCTTCTAAAAAATGTTGTCCTAGGTATTGTTAACCGACTTCAAAGAAAAAGGGGAAGTTACTTAATTGCGAAGATTTAGCTCTTTCTTTATTTATTCTAACTACAACACCATGTCGTTCATTAATGAAAAGACACTGGATACATTATTTGTTTTTATTAAGCTTTAATGTGTTTTAACGTTGATTAACGTTGTAAACTATGATTAGAAACAATAAAAACTGAAATAGGAACATCTTCGATTTATATCGCAGATAAAAATAAACCCGGTTATTGGAGAAAACAAAAACAAGGTATAGATTTAAATATAAATCCACTCAAGGAACATTACGCTCAGATACTACTTATATCAAAAGGCCCGGTCTCAAGAGGAGCTTATTGAAATTACTGATAAATAACCAGCGTGACTCTATCACATGATTCTACTTCACTTTTATCTCAGAGATCATTATCTTCTTCTTTAAAGAGCGAAAGGAGTCTGTTGGTCCTTCGGTCCGCATTATTTTAATAACTTTCAAAAAGTCATTGTCACCCTATTATGCCAAAAAATAACAACAGGTTTTTACAGCATTTTTTACTTTTATAAATCTTTTATCCAAAAAAAAAAATTGACCATAATTACTTTATTTATTTCCATTTTTTTACGAATGTCATAACCTAGTTCAACTGAACCAGTTGTTCACGTAAGTCAGAGAAATAAAATGGGGTGGAAAAAAAACGGAGAACTGGAAAATCCCAAGCAAATCCAAAGAACTATGAGTTATAATGCGCTTACGAGTTTCTCCTTCCTTAATGTCAACGTTATCTTGTAATCTCGAGGTTTTCTAAAATAAAATAATGTAGGTGGTGTATGTACTCGTTAATTTTCTTTTATCTTGACTTTCGATCGGTGTACCGATCGCTTTCTGAATGCAAAGTAGAAGGCCGCCTGATTTATATCAATGATCATGAAATATAACGTCAGATTCCTCGGTAATTGGAGACTTATTTTTTAGGGTTGCATTTCCAATTGTACTGGAATATACTTATTGTTTCTGCTGCATTTTGCAAACTTGAGCTATATTTTCTACCACCATTTAAACTGATTTAGGCTGCAATGGTAGAAACAAACTGTTTGCACAGAGAATTTAGAGCCCTCATTCACTCATTATCTACCTCCCCTTTTCTTAACTATGTTGAGGTCAGCTTCCAATCTTACCGAATGCAGCTGATTATTTGTATTTTACATGCAGCGACTGCCTATCTGACCTCCAAAATCTAGTTACTGGGATTACCCAGAATAGTATAGTATACGTATAGTCTTAACCAAGGGGTATTGTATTAACGATACCCCTTGGTTAAGACTGGTTGGCGGACTTTCGGGCTACTAAAGAACTACCCGTAACGACTGTCAAAAATCTACAAATGATAGCCGGGACCAACGGTTAAGGCTGCGTTTCCACCAGAGATGAGCGCGGATGTGTGTAAAGCTAACCAATAACATCGCTTCACTGCCAGAGCTTGAGCTAAGCTAGCGTTGTTATTGGTTAGTTTCACACACATCCCTCGCTACGCATCCTCGCTCATCTATGGTGGAACGCAGCCTTATCGTGTTTTCCGAGGCTCGGTGCAACCTCGATATGTAATGGATGGTCACCCATCTAGCGTAGATACTATCGATGGTCTCGTGCGGCTGTTATTATTTAGCAATGAGTCCTCATTCACCATGACGGTCTAAGACACTTTAGACGAGGCTTTAAAAAAATATAACTGCAATAATAAACTTCTAGTAAAAATATCTATACCTAATAATATACATATACTCGTATAACTGCAAGATCACGAGAGAGAGAATGTTTGCATTGCATAAGTATCTGGCAGTCAGTCACGAACTCACGACCAAATGGATTTGCATGTAGAAATTTTCAATATGAAAGTAACTCGAGTTTCCTGTACATTTATTTTTGCAATGTTTACGTATATGAAACTTGAGTAACTTTCATATTGAAAAAATTTAGGATCGAACTACACAGACAAACCCGTGTTCAAAGCTAGTATGTTACATTAGCGGTATCTTTTGAAATGCTAGACTCGAATCACGGCACTAACAAACGACCTCTACATTATATCGTTTTATAAGTATAGCTAGAACATAAGTATCGCCACACAATGATAATATGTCAAGTGCTTAGTTAATGACATAACTACAAATTGGATACACAAATGGGAGGCTGATAAAAATCTTACATCTAAGGTCGTCATACCCCGATGGTTAAGGCCTCGCCTCTTATGCACGAGGTTGTGAGTTCAAATCCGAACAAGTAAGTACCACTTTTTCAATTCAAATGTACTTTCTGAGTTTATCTTGGACATTACTGACATCGGTGAAGGAAAACATCGTGACGAAACCTGGATTTATAGATAATATAAGTAAGTCTGAAATCGCCAACCCATCTTGAGCAAGCGTGGTGATTAATGCTCGTGCTTTCTCTATATGAGAAGAGGCTTGCAGTAGGATAATAATAGGCTGGTAATATTATCTAAAGAGGTCGGTACTGCAATGAGAACCGTTTGTTTTGTAAGGTATTGTATGGACAAGGACAAAAGTGAACGTAGGGTCTGACCTAAATTAAATTGTAATAGTACTGTAGAGATTTTACTTAAATGGCTTTGCCAACCAACCTCCACGAATACTCCATAAGTTAATGTCATATTAGGTAATACGGGCTAGTCTCCTGCACGTATTTTGCGTACGGGTGGGAAAATCGATTAATTATTCGATCCAGCCCTGGTCCTCAAGGAAGGCCAGCAACGCCTTGTTGTTACTGAACTACTTTGCTCTAATGTCAAATTAATTATTAAGAATAGAAAAAGTTTCGACAGGAAGCTCGGATGGCTGACAGCTCCCGTCTTAATGTAAGAAGACATTCTTTATGGGAATAACATAACGTAAGATAACTTAACATCACGTCTATAATTCCCGAAGGTTTAGGCAGAGGCGTACTTAATACTATACCCACATTTCGCCAGTCATGTTTAAGTCCCATGTAATAGGGGGCGAGCCAATTGCCATAAACCGGGCACAAATCCAGGCTCCGGGCTGTTACTGAGAAATTCCTGATGGAAAATCCCTATAATACTTTGCCCAACCTGGGAATCTAATCCAGGACCAGTCTAATACTGCTCAGCAGTAGCGTTTGCGACCACTAAACCAACATGTCAATTGGAATAATTATCCTTTTATAATATAATACGCTTTTTCTTATAAAGATCCCGGGGAGTCTAAAGTCGCCAACAGTAGGTACTGCACTAAGCTTACTATACCTAAGGTGTCCAGCTTCAAATCTTGTTATTCAGTCCTCAAGGTTAAAGTTATTATCATGGATCAATGGAGCAGCCCATCAAACTACGAGTACATCAAACTAGAGATTATCTCAGAGATTTTGACATATCCGCTGCACCTGTCAGTGTTAAGCTGTATAGCTTTAGCCTATATATAAATCCCCGTTTCATCGAATCCTACATCAATCTTTGAGGTTAATCTTCATTTGATTGACATTTGTTTTCCAGCTGCTGATTATGTTTGCTTAGATGGCATTTCTAATTCTTCTTCTTTTCATATGGTTAGTAACTACCCTGTTGTCAGTGTTAAAGCCGCCCATGGGCCTCTGACTTAGCTTCAAATGCCGTTGAGAAATATCTCTAAGGCTCGCGAAGGAGGAGGCGGAGCGCGCGAGGGAGATACAAGCTGGGCAGCTCGCCGTCCGATAGGGACCAGGCCCGGGTCGACGGCGCCTTGTGTTCCACGCGCGCTTCAAAGAGATGTCAGCACCAACTGACGGGGTCCGTAAGGGCCAATGCCTGCTGGGATTGCGGGTTTGTCCGAAAGGGATATCGCGGCCCCGGCACACAGGCAACGGAAGGAACACGGGTGGGTTTTAGTCAGTAAAAGTCTGACACTCCCTCTCGCTCCGCCCAGAGCGGGAGGAGTCATTTTATGATTTCCCACCCAAAACAAAAAAAAGGCATTCCGGTTTCCTCACGACGTTTTCTTTCACAGTTTTTGAAGCAAGTGATAATTATACAATACGCACATGAATCCGAAAAGTCAGAGGTGCGTGCCTTGGGTTCAACACCTATGACTTGGCAGTCCGACGGTCACACCACTAGGCTATCACAGCTATTTTGATTCAGAGCCTTATGAGTTATCATCTATACTAGGTAATATTGTAAAGAGAAAATTTGTGAGTTTGTATGTAGGCGTAATCTTCAGCACTACTGATTCTGAAAATTCGGTCACTAATGGAAAACTACAATATTGCTGAGTGTCAAAGGATATAATTTTTTTAAGTTTTAAAACCTTAAAACAAACAAGAAACACGAGGACGAAATCGTGAGCAGAACCTAGTTCTACATAAATCTCCAAAACTTGACATTTGCGTACCAGTTATTTGACTCTGTATTTTCAAAGCTGAGGAAAAAAAGCAATTATGAAATACTATAAAACAAAACAAAGATTAATTCTCATCGCATATCACCACAGCCACTCAAAGAAACACTTCGATAAAAAATCGAGTATATTTTATCTTTATTGATCTTGTTTATATAAATAGTTCACTATCATTGCTCAACTGCATGTTAGAGTCACGGGACACATGACTAATAGTTATCGTGTAGTTATCATTTAGGTTACATGCGTAAATCATCTGAAATCTGTCAACAGGATAACAATAACTTCGAGAGGCTTGCCACTCTTTGCGTCTACTAAAAATATCTTAAGTATTAATAGGCTCTGCGTTTTTTTGTTTGCCTACGGGGGATATTACACTATCAAAATATCTAGAACCTTATACGGCGTGTATCAGATATGTGTGGTCATATTTAAGGGTGTGGTACAGACCATCACACTGAATAGCTTTCCCCATAGGACCAACATCGTAATCATGAAAACATAATCAGCTGTCCCGTACATTTAGGTCGAGTAGATATTGAAATTTTGTATGGGTGATTATTTTCAACACCCTAAAATATGACCACACATTTCTGATACAAGCTGTATAGAATCGTACCTGTTTAAAATAAATGAAATAATAACCCCTACTCCATTACCCCGTTACACACCAGTCCGGTCTAGTTACTGGGTTGTGGGGGTGCTTGTGGAGGTGAGATAGGCTGTCGCTCCATGTAAAATACTGGTATTCAGCTGCATCCGGTTAGACTGAAAGCCGACCCCAACATAGGGGGGAAAAAGCTAGGCAGATTGATTTCATAGGACTTAAACATTACTGGCGAATGTACACATCTGCTTAGGCGTGCGGCGAAAACAGGCGTGATGTTATGTTACATTTTACCGAAGCTTCCTCAAAATATACTTATATTACATTGTCATATCTCTATGACTCATAGATCTATGATCATAGATATATACATGGTGTCAGGGACATCGACGTGAAAACTGATACCATGGATTTTTGTACATGATTCTGAACGATGAAAATTTTCAACGCAGGGGCGTAGAAATCTTTCATCGGTTATTTAAAAAAAAAAACTGTGGTTTCATAGAAATGTGCAATACCTACACGGTCAAAATGTATGGAACAGCTGATTCTTTTTTTAATAACCGTCGAAAAATTTCAACGCAGGGGTGTTCAGAATCATCTACTGAATCCATGGTATCAGTTTTCGCGTCGATGTCCCTGCCAACCTGTATGATATTATAATACCCCCCTATAATCTGTCGTCTATTATATTGACACCATGATCTTAACATTGATGTAAATTGCTATTGTTTATTACAACATTAAATTATCAATGCTAGATCTACAATGTTTTATGTGTGAAGGTAACTATAAAATTGTCGATATCCTTAATAAAACTGAGGTGATCATAACAGTAAGGAATATTGAGTCATTAGAACATAAAAACGTAAGTCTAGCGCATATAATTCTAATTCATAATCTATCAACTCAGCCTATCGCAGTCCAGTGCTGGAGATTGCCTCTCCCAGGTTGCGCAACAATACCTTCTCCTCGCCTGCCGCGTCCAGTATGTCCAAAACCACCTTTTTGTGGTCGTCGGTCAATCAAGCTGGGGGGCGTCCCATACTACGTTTGCCGATACGCGGTCTCCACTCCAAAACTCATTTGCTCCACCGCCTATCGGTCTTTCGACAAACATGGCCAGCCGACTGCCTCCTTACTCTGCAAGCTATGATTGCTTACTCTGCAAGCTATGATTGCTTACCCTGCAAGATATGATTGCTTACTCTGCAAGCTATGATTCATAATACTTTGTTTTAATCGATCCACATATTATTCCCACTTTGTTTTCCTGAAAATAGAATCGATATCTACGCTAATATACTCGATCGTCTTTTTGTGATGTGGTCTAGCCTAGTAACTGCGATGAACTTGGAGAATTCACAGACATCTGAGACATCTTGTAGACGCCCATTTTGAGGCTCATGAACCCAAAAATCAATATTTTCGTCATCTTCATATCGATCAACTTGACCGAAGCGGAGACGATGGAAATGGAATATGATAAGAACAAATGCTTAACATTATTACTCGTATTATTATTGAATATATGCTAGATAATTGCTAATCTCCTACTATTGTTCTGTTATCAGTCGTTGACCTACATGTGGTG
Organism: Agrochola macilenta; assembly: GCA_916701695.1. Lineage (NCBI taxonomy): Eukaryota > Metazoa > Arthropoda > Insecta > Lepidoptera > Noctuidae > Agrochola > Agrochola macilenta. The sequence continues at coordinate 18,466,324 of OU753576.1, forward strand.
TAGGACAATATAATTTATGCGTTTGTTATCTTTGACTGTACTTAAGGTAAAGACTATTATTTCAACATAAAAAATATTAACTTAAAGGTACAATTCCGAATGCGACCGCAGACCGCAGATCGCAGCGGCAAAGACACTTAGTCGCAATAACAAGCCGCAGCGACGTTACTGATTTCTATGTAACACTATGTAAACGCTTCCGTAGATCGCAACATTGCAGCAATATCATCGTCTAGGCGGTCCGGGTATCGGTATGCTGCAGTTTGACTGTGCCAATATTCTGTTATGTATCTATTTCATTATTTATACTGGATCAAAACTGAATCTACTTACTTAAGCATCCATTTGACTACTGTTTAGTGTTATTTTTAAAACGTAACCAGCTCCTCCATAGGAAGGACAAATTGAAACCGTGCTCTTAGGTGACGTTTCATAAGTTGCCCATGTAGGTTTATATGAAAAATAAAATATATGGTATTTGATTTTTTTTTATTCTTTCAAATGTCTACTATCATAGTGGATAATACCGTTAGTCCCTCAATTTAAAGTTTTAAACCTAAGGGAACAGGTTTATGTGACCTCTAAGAGGTTTGTCGGGATAAAATTGAAAATACTCGTATAACTCGCTTAACCAGTTGAATATCAACGAGATATATTTAGACTTTTTCTATATTAAGACTGAACGACTAAAAGTCTTAGTCGCTGACATTGAAACTACATATACTATAAGAAAAACACGTTTGAATTTGTTGTGAGAAATTTTTAGAATAATATAACAGATAATAATTAAATAATTATGTTATGCAATTTATTAGTTACCTTTGTTTTATCATTACAATCATGCTTATAACATCATTTTGTGATTTTCTATAAATATACGTTTTATCTACCTAGTAACGACTATCAAAGTCGTACTAAGTAGGAAATGGTTCAAGTTTTACTTATCAGGAGACTGATAACATTGTTCGAAAACCTTATTAGTGAAAAGATTATGGTCGTCGACAGTAAACGATTTGAAACTTCTGCCATAGATTACACGGTGATATAAGACCCATCACATAGCCGTTAACTTCACATTCTGTATATCGAAGCATCCAACTAAATAAAGTTGAGTAAAAATAATTTCTGGGAATGACTTCTATTTTTGGTGTGAGAAATCGCTGTATACGTAACGATGCACGCAAAACATTGTGCTTATGTGTGCTTTAATAATATCTAACGAGACGATTTTATCGTGGACGTCCACGTCACGTCATCACCATAACACAAGGGACTAAAATGTATGCAAATATACGAAGACGCTTTTAAATTTCACGATAACGTTATATCGTGCACGTATTTCCATATATTTTATGTACATGGACACGGATGTCCACACGATTATATCGTCACGTTAGAAATTATAAAAGTGTAATATCGGTTATTGCGACCGATGGTACAGGAATTGTGGGGGTATTTAAAGTTAGGTTAAAACTTGGTTTCGTGAACTTCCAATATCTGCGTAACCAGAAAGTTCCCAGGTATGGTCCAGTACAAAAAGTGATCACAATGACGAGGAGTACTGACTAGTGACTCTTGGATCATAAGGCGTGTGTGTGTGTGTGTGTGTCAAAGTACTTTTTAAAATCTCTCACATCAAGTTCCCTATTACTAACCAAACTTAGTGATTAATTAAACAAATATCTAGGTACTAACTATTTCCCCGTGGCTGTGACCTGGGCCAACGGAACTAGGCGATAATAAAAGCTAAATAATTACATTTCTTGGTTATTTCGACGATAAAGCAAGGTTGTTGACATTATAGCCTTTTATAAACTAGAATGCATGCTTTAGAATATTAGAATAACTTCAAGTAAATATTGTGTATTTATTTACTTTGTTTGTTTTTCATGGTTTGGTCATGTTGAGAGGATGAATGAAAGGCGACAAACAATAGGTATTTACATGGCAGATGTGAGTGGAAACGCCGCGAGGGGACGCCCTGGAAGGACATAGTGACTTTATTGGTGATGTTCTTCAGAAAGGTCAGGTGCGTAGTACTCGCAACCGATGTGCGTGTATGACGAAGAACGTAAACGAAGCAAAAGGAGTATGGATCGTAGCAGGTGGCGTTATGTAGTTTCTGCCTATCTCCCAAGGGAATAAAGCGTGAGTTTCTTTACGTATATCAATAACTCAACATTGCTTTTGTTTTAAAACCAAAGTCACCCGTATGATCTCCAGTATGGTTCACTAACTTACTTATTGTAGAAAAACATATTAGTATATTTCTTACTTCCATTGTTTTAACGTTTTGCATTATTTTATGGCGCAAAAGTAATATCCACAGCACGAGTGAATCACTTGATGAAAATAGTGGATTTTGGGTAAATTGGGACTGTAATTTTCTCCTAGGTGTATGATTGCGGGTTATCATGAATAAAAGTGGTCCTTTTGGAAGAACTTGTCCTTTGAATCTGAACAAAATAATTATCGCAGTTTTACGTTTGGCATGTAATTTGATATTATATTAATATTACAAAACAGATAACATAACATCACGCCTGTATTTCCCAGATGGGTTAGGCAGAGGTATACGTATAGTACACCCACATTTCGCCAGTTATGTTTAAGTTCCATGTAATAGGGGGCGAGCCTATTGCCATCAACCGGGCACAAATCCAGACTCCGGGCTGCTACTGAGAAATTCCAGATGAAAAACCCAATATTTAACACTTTGCCCGACTTCATACTCCGACCACGAGACCAACGAAGCAGTATTAATTATTCATATTTTGTTTAACCTCAATTGTGCATATATTTTTAATTTTTTGCAATTGTTCAGCGTAAAGGCTGAGTTTCTGTCCATTATAGATTATGTTGATTGACCTTCTATACTATTTTCACAAAAGATATACATGTGACATGACCCTGCATCCGCCGAAGTTGACAAATTTCAGATAAAGATTCCATGTTCTTTGTTCCGGTGTTAAATGTTGAATGTTTTGCTGATGAAGTAAAATATTTGGCTTGAGTGGCATGCGTCTTAAATATTTCATTCATCTTCGAATAAAACAATAATTTATGAATTAAACAATCTACTCTGAACATCGTGTCATAAATATCCAATTGAAAAGTCGTCGATTCATAATAGGTTTAAAGAAAATCAAATGTTTGGCGACACAACTATAAAAGTTAGGATATTATGTATATTGTTTTTTGCACGTCCAATACTCCGGCCTTTTCTAACTTAGCTCTCCTGCCATAGATATCCGTCTCCTACTCTTTAATCCGGCAGGTTTTATACAAAAGTTCCGGATTATACAGAGCGCGCGCATGGAACGTTGTTGTTCTACAGTCCGGTCCGATTCTACCAGTAGTTATTGTTACCTAAACTAATAAGGATGTTTTACTTTGCAAATCTGTGTTAAAATTATTTCTTACTAGCTAGCTGATATTTTCTATAGAAACTGTATCTATTTTTATTGTTATAATAAAATAATTGATAACGTATGGTAGGTACATTGTTTGTCGAAATAAAATCAGTGAGCTCAATAATTACGAAATATATTTAAAAGTTAAATTTATGCACTTTAAAAACCTCTCTAAGATTCTAAACAAGTTTGCCAGACAGATTGATGATAAGAATGATGCCAGTACAGGTACCGATTGAAAAGAGAAAGGCTAAGATAAATGTTATGATTATAATATTGCAATGCATAAATTGACAGCAGCTAGACCAAGGACTTTCTCATGAGGAGACAAGGCTTGAAATATTCTTCGTAAATTAATGATTTTCAAAACTCTCAATACAACATACAAGTTCACACATCTGTTTGAAATTCATTTATCACTTTTGAGACCGGCAATACTTATGAAACCTTAGTCACTGTTTTAAGCACACAGTGAAGATAAAAACGACATTAAGGTGAGAAATACAAAACGCAGCCTTATCGCTTAGACGGATTGCACCGGAAATCGTTTATGTACAAAGATGAAATCTACAGATCAGATTACGATAAGAATACTTATTATTTTGGTGATCGCTGTAAGTATATTATATTTATCATTGGCGATTTATAAGTAAGTGGGGCCGACCCTTAGCAGTTGGCCCTTCTACCAAACATGCTGAATAAGAGAGACCCTAGCATGAACGCGCAATGAAGGTTATTTAAAAAAAATCTTCAGATTTATAGAAAAGTGCAATACCTATGCGGTCATTTATTGAACAGAATGAAAAATCCGATAAAAAATTTCAACGTAGTGGGGTTCAGAATCATGTACTGAATAGCGCACCCTGTATAGCGTAAATAGGAAATTTCTGAATCGTAAAATATAACTATCGCAATTATGCACGAAGGCTGCGCTAACGTTCATACTCGGGGTCACCAGTTTAGAGACATGAGGAACAGGCTGTAAAGTCCACTATATAGAAAATGGAGCATCCTCCGACCAGGCGCGTGTCATGTTCGGTGGGCCTGCCCAAGAATTGATATCGGGAGGTCATATATATACTCATCGCGCGGTAAAGTTTGCTTGCGCGATGCATGATTTGTGTGACGTCGTGTCTTTAATGCGTAGTTCGCAGGTGGCGTTGTAGAAGCCGCCACAATATCATGTTTAAGTATGAATAAAGTTTTAAAACCGAGTAAATATTATGTGCGAAACGAGTATTTTCGATTTTAAAATTGTACGAATTTACGTTACGCTTACTCCGTGCGTTCGTGCTAGGCCAAGTGGGTTCTGTATACCGTTTGCCGATATGAAAGAAAAATAATTCTTTAATCGCCTTAACCATACAGGAAACACTATACGAGTGGTTCGGAGGATTGCTGAGATAGACACAGATAGAATAGTAAATAAAAGATTATTTTTAGAATCTTCCTGTGTTCTCATGCAATGTCAAATGTTTAGCGGGTCTTTCCGTTTCTCGTGTTGTGTAATTAGCTGAGTCTTGGGTAAATATTAACGTTCTCTTAATTCTAATCTTCGTGGTTAAGATGACGTTCTTTTTATGAGGTTTTATAGCTAAAGAGTATAGTAAAGAGTGTTATTGTAATTCGTTATGGTGTTTTTTTCCGCTTTTGGATCAGGGAAAAGTACGTCATTGATACTTTTGCTTGACGCTAAAGTTCACTTCAGACATCACTGTCACGGTCTTTTTTTCCTAAGTCGGTATGACCTACCTTAATGAAAATAGTTCATGCTATTGTAACAGCATTAGTTTCTGAAATGACGCGCACCACTACAGCATTACCCATAGTAATCCGCATTACCGTGTGCGTAAATGCGGTAGTGGGGCGCGTCATTTCAGAGTGGACAAGCTTTGCTCTTAGACCATAGACTAGAATAGACAATAACATTGACAAGAGCGGATTTTGGATTTAAAGTAACTGTGCTTTAGGTAACATTTTGTATAAGGTTATCAAATCGTGGACCTGAGCCAAACCAACCAATGCTCTTCTGATATCACCACAGGAGTGTGACTGGTTTTCAGGGAGATGGATAGATTTGTGTCGTGAATGTTTAAGATTTTGTGTGAAGATAATTCTTTAGCTATATATAAGTAATGTTTCTTTTTTTTTTCACTTGATATTATTAGTTAAATATTATTTCGTTTGTAAATTTTGTTATTTTTTCGTGTTTACATAAATATGTATTTTTTTGTGTACAATTTTTCTCGACCATTTAGTAATAGTTTGTAAATTGTTCTGAACAACGCCTTGGGAATATATATTCTGTAATGTTGTGCATGTACATTTAAATAAATAAATCCAACACATCATTTTCACGCCATAAATCACAAAGATTTCTCTTAATTTCAACAAAATGCACGCTTGCGCAGTCCTTGCCACACGCTGAGCTCACTTATCTTACGATTTGCGCAAACGTTGCACGATCTGCGGCAAATATTGTTCGAACTCACGTCAGCTATGTTTAGCTAGTATACCTAAGAAATACGTACTTCGTGCATTAGAACGAGAAGTAGTCATGACGACACGACTCTGGGCGAATAAGTAGGGACGTTGCTAGAGTGTGCGGATAGAAGGACCAATTTTTGTAGAGTGTTGAGTGACTCAGGACCGAAAAATAGAGGCTACATAATTATACAGAGTTAACGTCAAAGAAAGTATTTATTTTTATTGTAATGGTGACGGCAACGACAACAGTAGGTAAATAATGTTCTAAATAGATGTTCTTATAACACTGATCAATTATTCAATTACTACAAGTACCTACCTACTACTATGAATGACAAAAGAATACTGATGAGATGGCATAGTGCAGCACTATTTATAAAACCACTTACATATTTAACTGTCATAGAAAACGCACTTAATTGTCCCTTACGATTTCAACCACGTAGCTGTAAAAGTACCAAAGAACCAAAATTTAAATAAAGAAGCTATTTATCTAATGAAACCAGTTACTGTCGACCGTACCATGCTCACGTGGGATAAGAATGCTAATGTCCGATAATCATGTCCAAATTCGAATGGAATTTAGTTAAATGAGGCGAATATTATGAACAGCTTTGTCAGAAATTCCTGGAACGTTTCAAATGAGAGCAAATCTTTAGTTTGTTAGACTAATGTTAGTAATTAGACAGAAGAATTAAAAACCTGTAGATGTTTGTTTACACTTACGTAAAAGTAAAGAGCATACACCCTTTTTGATATAACCAGGTGTTTTATGAAACTAAACATATAACATAACATCACGCATAGTTATACACGAAGGGTTAGGCAGAGATGTCTCTACAGTACACCCACATTTCGTCAGTTACGTTTAAGTCCCATGTAATAGGGAGCGAGCCTATTGCCATCAACCGGGCTTAAATCTGGACTTCGGGCTGCTGCTGAGAAATTTCAGAAGGTAAAATACAACAACACTTTGCTCGGCCCGGGATTCGAACCCTGGACCTCATTCTCAGCAGTAGCGCATGCGACCACTAAACCAACGCGGCAGTCTTGAAACTAAACACTTCAGCAGAATTATCTCGTTGTTTCTTGCAACAATCAAACCTTTTATGATTTGAGTTTAAACTAAATCGACGACGAATTGATTATATATTTAACCTATTTCAAATTATATGTAGTTGGAAAAGGTTTTGGCTTAAAGGACAATTACTGAACTCATATATTTAACAAGCCCCATGGTCTAGTGGTTAGATCACCTGTGTCAGACGCAGAGGTCCCGGGTTCGATTTCCAGTGGGTGCAAAATTTTCTGTTCGGTTTGTTGGTGGTAGGGCTTGTTCTAAGTCCGCCGGCCAGCTACCACCATCTTATCTAAGTCTGTCGCCATAACACCAATGTTAACAACATTGTTGTGTTTCGACATTTAGAGGTAAGATAGCCAGTTCCTCTGTGGTTGAGAATTCCGAGTGAAACTCGCTTCCACCTTCGGCCTGATTATCACTTACAATCAGGTGAGATGTAGGCTAAGATTATCCATGTTGTAGTAAAAAAAAAAACCTTTTGTCTAATAAGCAAATATACAATCAGTATCTTGTAGGGCTATTGAAGTCATTATCATTCTCTTGCTATTATCCCAATATACAAGTGTAACATATCTGTTTATTCCATACTTCTCTATTAGTCGTCATCTCGGTAGTCACCCAAATCAAACATCAAAATATTTAAATTGGAAAAGAAACAGTTGTGTTATCATATTTTAACATAGTACGGCAATGTTTTTCCTAGTTAAGTATTAATTTATTCAAAACCATTAACAGATACAATTTCATGCCTTGCCCTCGGTTTCCATGGAATTCAATATCGCCTTCGTCGAACTATGCGTGGGTACTTAGTATTGGCAGGTACATTGTAACCTACATTATGTCACGATTGTAAGTAATTGTAAAGTAACTCAATATCTAGGTGATGGTTGCACGACCTGTAACCACAGAGCCACAACTTACCCGTTTGTCGGTATGGCTTTTTAAATATTATGTAGGCATAGAATCCTCAGATTAGTTAGCACCATCGAGTAAAAGATTTTGAGCAAATTGTCACAAATATTTTGACTTCTTTACCTTCTGTCTTAGTATAAGTTCATGTCGTGGTGCAAATAAGACCTAATCAGTCAGTCAACACGGTCGAAATTAGGGAACAGTGTTAAAAGTTATAAATGACCTTAAAAAACTGTTCACCTGTAGACTTAAATGCCACTTATCACGTGAATTACGTATGATTTTTTTCTCATATTTTTCAAAACGAGAGAAATGAGACTAATAAAATTTACATAGCGATAACTTGATCGGGTGTTGTCGGGACAGGATTTTAAAGATAATAAAAACAAAAAAATACAACTAGGATAGAAGCCTAATAAAAATATCTTAACATGCATGACATCACTATTTTAGAATTGGAAATGGATATTAGAACGAGAGCCATAAAGGTACTTACAGATTAGATTTTGAATAAACTCGATAGTAAGATTTTTCTGTTTTTAGCTATAGGTACATTTTGCCAACATAAATAGATTGTTTTTATAATTAACCATAGATGATCCTTTCTTTATAAACCTACCTAACCTATAGTTAAACTGTTCACAAAATAATTTCAAATAAAAAGGACCAAAAAATATTGGTCTTAAGTTCTTTCAAAAAACAAACCATGTAAAATACACTTCGTTACGCAAATAATTTCAGTTGCATACATTATAAGTATTTCAGCACTATTTACTTCAACAATAATATTTAAAGTTAACCTAAATTGTAGAGCAGTGACCTTCCCGCCAGCTCATACTTGCTTGAGCCCATACAAATGTACTACAGTCCGGCCGTTGAGAGAATGAGTTCTTGACACCGGTCAGTTTCATACTAACGAATATGTGTTTTGCGAATTTGATCCTTATTACTACTAGAAAATGTCCAACTGACAGATGTCAGGAACGCATTCTTTCGATGGCCGGACTGTAAGTACTTAGACTACTTAGTATGAAGGCCTCAACTGTCAGCTCACGAGGGTACGGTACGCCGCACGTAGTGGTAACAAAGCCAGTTTAAGCTGGCCTCTTATTCTATTGAAACTCAGTACTAAGCCAGGCCAGCTCAAGGTCAAATTGTTACCACTGAGTTACCGCCTACAGTTACTGTACCATAACAATAGGAATGAGACTGGAATATCAAGTGCGACTCTCGATTTCTTTAAGGTTTCTGTAAGCCCAGCATGAACGTGCGAAATAAATGTAACGTAAATTCGAACGACTTTTGAATTGAAAATACCTGCTGGGTCGCACATAATATGGATGTAGTTTGAAGACTTTATTCACATCTATGGGTGACAGTAATTGTAAAGAGTTTGTGGCTAAATAATAACAGCCGCATGAGTCGTTCGAAGGTTAAGTAACGCTTTCCGAGGTCGGCCTGTGGATGGGTGACCATTCATAACATATCGACACCCCTCCGTGCCTCGGAAAGCACGTTAAGCCGTCGGTCCCGGTTGTCATTCGTGGATCTTTGCCAGTCATTGCGGGTAGGCAGAAACCCGAAAGCCTGGCCACCAGTCTTACCAAGGGGTATCACGTTACCAAGTAACTGGCTTGTGGAGGTCAGATAGGCAGTCGCTTCATGTAAAAGGTATTCAGCTGTACCCAGTTAGACTGGAAGCCGAACCCAACACAGCTGGAAAAAGGCTAGGCAGCTTGATTTTTGGGTAATACTTATTGTGCCTGTCGCGTTAATTTAAACAAAAATGTTATACAAATAGCTGTATTTTTCAATTTAAAAATCGTTAGTATTTACGTAACGTCTACCCCGCGCGTTCGTGCGAGGCCCTCTGTTTACGTTGTGTTGGTCACGTATTTTTGTCCATCTCAGCGGTCAATAAAAAGCAAATGGTCAGTGCGTTTTATTACTACGCTTTCATGGTAGAGTTTGCAGAGCTGTATCTTATAGTCTTAGCTGATTAGAAGAAAAAAAGCGTAGAGAGTAGTAATTCAATTTAAAATTACCATTTGTACTGGTCGTTATGAGATATTTTATGTGTTTGTTTGCTTTACATCGGAGGTCAGATAGACAGTCGCTCCGTTTAAATTACTGGTATTCAGCTCCATCCGGTTAGACTGGAAGCAGTCCCCAACATACATATTTGGGAACAGGTTCGGCAGATTCGTTTGCTTTACATTCTTTACTTATACTTTTATAGATTTTTGGTAGATATTCTATTATTATTCGACCTTTAACATAAAAAAATGCCAATAAAAAAATGGTCACGTTGTGTTCTGAATGGAAACGTTTCGAAGAAATGCGTGGACAAACATACATACATACAAATATATACCTACAAACGTAATTAAAAGAAATACATTGTTTGGAAGTTCTAATAGATTAACATATAAATATGTGAATATATTGCAGTTCCAATAGCAATAATATTACATACATACGTGTCGAATTGATAACCTCCTTTTTCTTTGAAGTCGGTTAAAAAGGGAAAAGTCCAGTCACATTTGAGGCGTATTCTCTCAAAAATTGCACCTACAAGTGACTATGTAACTACCTACCTATGTTTCAATGACTAGTCAACAGTCAACGTTTTGAATAGAAACTTTTTGTGCGTCTTAACTCATCAAACATTGACTAGAAATACAAAAAATACGGTTTTGAATGTCACGAACTACAAAACAGGGTCTTCTAAAATAGTCAAGGTTAATTTTTATTCAATTTTGAGCTCGACTAAACTAAAATTTAGAATACGTTCTTTAACTGATCCAACACGACTGCCCCAGAAAGCGTGTAATGTTTTTCGAGAGTATGTATGTATGTATATTCTTTTGGAACGCTCTGTATCCTAAACGGCTTGATGAATTTTAACATATGAGGTGTCGTTAGATTCGTCTTAATTGTAGGAAAGACATAGGCTATATAATATTCATATATTGCACCTGTAAAAACGATAAGGGAGAGGAAGGATTTTTTATTAATACACATAATTTGATACCCATTCAAACAAAACAAAAACATGCAAGCAAACACAGCTACCCTTTATAAATAGCATAATTTAATTAATAAATGGCATCCTTGGGTACACCTACCCACAGGTTCGGTGCTCGGCCCACGAGAGACCTACGAATGTATTAGGAACTGAAGCTGTTTGGTATACAGACAGGTAACTTGCAAATCTATAGATACATATAAAATATTAAAGTCACTTTTCGTGTTGTCTGTGGTTGCTTTGCTTTTATATATTAGAGCAACGGATATTATGATTTTCACTAGACTTTTTAGAGAATTTATTTTGAAAGATTTATGTGCATATTACATTAATATTAAACCTACATATAATAAAAGGGTCGCAAATACTTTTATAAACAACTCGTGAGTCACCCCTGATTTGCACGGATGCAATGGCCACATTGAACACATCGAGGTTTTTGTGCTCAATCAGAATTTATAGGTATTAATGGGTTATACTAATACCTAAACCTTACGGAACAAATACTTTAAATGATGGTAAAAACCACATTGCCAAATCATTTGTTTAGTTTAGAAGATCTAAGCGGTTACATTATCAGACAGGAAATTAGACTTTATTTTATAGTATCTAGAGAATATAGATACGTATAGGAATATAGATGCTGTTGGTGTTCTGAGTAGTAAATTTGTGCAAGCTTAAAAAGTTATTACGTATAAAATAAAAATGTATATTAACAGTGTAGTGGAAAGACAAATTCGTGTCTCGGAACGGCTGTCATTCGTAGATCTTTGACAGTTTTTACGAGTAGTCAGAACCGCAAAAGTCTGACAAACAGTCTTACCAAGGGGTATCGTATTACCCGGTTACTGGGTTATGGAGGTCGGATAGGCAGTCGCTCCATATAAAAATACTGGTATTCAGCTGCATCTGGTTAGACTGGAAGCCGACCTCAACATATATGGGAAAAGGTTAGGCAGTTTGATTAATGGAAAGATAAATATTTTTGCATGTATACATATAGCTTGTTCGACTGTATAAAGTATACTCTGTGGACCTACACGCCACTCCTAGTACAAGTGTATTTAACCTAATTGGAAGGATTGAACAGACATCAATGTTATTTAGTATCCTGTTAAACTAATTAGTATTTATTTCTTTCTAGCTTACGGTTTACAGGCTTCACTGGTGTGAAATAAATCTTTTTTGTGAAGCCTTCAGGCGTAGGTTCTCAAGCCGATACGTTTTTGTTTCAAGCCTTAATTTGACCGCCGCGCCGGTGTACTAGTTCCAAGCTTGTGTGTTGTCTTGGTGAATTTTGTTTTTAAATATTCGCCTAATTTCTTTAGCAAAGAAATTATGCAATTTAACTTAAGCTAACAACAAGTTTATAGCTGATACATAGAGAGAGTTTATTCTAAAAAGAAACACCAAAAACTGGACCTATTAAGTATGAGAGAATTCGAATCTATTTCCATCGCCGCGCGCCGTTCAAACTGGTATGACCAGTTCAGATGTTTGTTAAATGTTTACACTTAGGTAAGTTCATAGCGTAACACACCCTTTTACTATTATTGCAAAAGAGTTACACCTGCACGCGTAGCATAACAACCATAGAAACGGGTTTTGTCGACGGAATAATAGACAAAACGACAGATGCTGATTGTTTATCTGTCATTTTGTCTATTCTTCCGTCGACAAAACCCGTTTCTATTTGGTCATGCTAACCGTGCTAGTTTCCGAATTAAAAATAAAAACTCTACTTTAGCTGTAGTTAAGTATATCGAAGAAACAAGACATTCACAAACTTTCAGGACATAATCATTATCTTATAGGTTATGTTCTTCAAAAAGGTAAGTGTAGGTACTTGCATACGGTGTGCGGGGATGTATAAACGTTATAAAAGCAAAAGGACTATGTAATGATCGTAGTAGTGGTGGTTTGTAGTTTCTACCTACCCCCATGTCAAGAAGGCGAGAGTATACGTGTGTATGTATTAAAACTTTTGCACGGGCGAAGCTGCGGTCACAGCTAATATAAACTATTTGTATTATGTACAAGTTTGCCTTGTAAACGTAAATATTTGTTTGTCTTGTCATCTGTGATGACTTCCAATAGACGTGGCAATGGGGTCAGGGTTACACGAACCTTAGAAATAGAATAATATATTGGTATTTTAAACTGTGAAGAATGTTGGTGAAGGTAATAATTATGAATATGGAAGATGTTAACTGTTTTATGTCATATCGGTCTGCTACTGAACTTGGTCTGTCTTTTAGACAGGTATAAAATAACATAACATCACGCTTAAATTCCCCGGAGGGTGAGGTAGAGGTGAACCTATAGTACACCAACATTTCGCCAGTTATGTTTAAGTCACATGTAGCAGGGGGCAACCCTATTGCAATAAACCGGGCACAACTCCAGACTCCGGGCTGATACTGCAAATTTTGAGATGGAAAACCCAATAACACTTTGTCTGACCTGGGAATCGAATCCAGGACCTCATGATCAGCAGTAGTGTTTGCGACCACTAGAGCAACGAGTCAAAATATTGGTGTGAATCCACGCTTGGTAAATTAAATTGGTAATGGCAATAACCGCCCGCGAGCCCTTCGGCGACAGAGGATTCTTCGCAAGTTGTATTTTGAGTGTCGCATTATGGTATGGACCATAGAAATATAAATAACAGGAGAAGTGGCATGTGTCTGTGTCCGCGCATCTTGGCCAGAATGGCCATGCCTCAGGCAAATGGCCGTTTCCGCTAACTAGTGCGGTTTCGAACGCGATCGTGATAACATTTAAGAATACCGTGTTGTTCAGTGGTTTCTTGTAAAAATCGAAGCTATACTTTTAGCTACTTATAACTACTATTAACTTTATAAATCGTAGAACCACTTTTCATAAATCAGCACAAGTATTTTGCTATATTTGTGTTGAAAATCATGAAAAACAACAAATCGTAAAATATTTCTTGCCTTTACTACGTTATTTTTGTTTTCATATATCACAGCGACTGTACTTTTATTGTAGTAAATACATTGCTTCTTTACCACTACCAAAGTATGTCGCTAAGTAACTGGACAAGCAATGTAAAAATTACAAAACGATATTTGCTTTAAGCGGTTGTATCGTTAGTACGGCTGCAGCGTCTTTCGATGGATTAGTGATGTGGTTGTGCAGATCCACTAACGTAGGCTATCGACAATAATGTCGATTGTCGTATGAATTTATATTACTATTAAAGTTTATTCTTCAACTTGTCAACAGTTATAGCCTGATTGGAAGACCGATGTGAAATCTTGTTTTATACTCATTTAGATTTTCTCATAATGTTGTTTTTTTTTTTGTTTACTTAATATTTCTTTTTTTATTTACTTATTGTTTATTTATATCATCTTATTATATGTATATCGTTTTTTATTTATAATTTTTTCAGCAACTGCCAAAAATTTTAATACAATAATAAATGGGAGAATCGATAAGTTTCCGATTTAGTAAGTCAAGCTTATATGTAAAATAAATGGCTTTTGCACAGCACAACGATAGCAAACGATGTTTTCGTGTGGGTGAGTTGTACGGTGCATGGTAAATGCACGCTGTGTTTGATGGGATAAGGTTTATAATTGATTGTGTAGTACGTTCTGATTTGAAAATTGCAAGTGTGAGCGGGACCTCGTATTTATTGGGTTTACTGATCGCATGTGTGATCGCAGGCTAGAGAGTAGGGATAGATTGAAGACATTGGGTTTCGATACATTTTCAACTACCGGGCATATCTCCTTCTTTCTTATATTTATGGTATGGACTAACGATCAGGAGATGATCTGGACTCTGACATAGATTTTGGTAAGTGACTTTTAAAGTCATACATATGTTATGCACACACATTTAATAATCCATCATCTTGTGATTCATAACTGTCTGTCTGGCTTGTGACTATTGAATTCGAATTTTAACTTTTTACGTGTATATTTTAACTAGCCACCCGCTCCTGCTCGGCATGCTTCGCATGGATTTTATGACTTGACAAAACTTCGACATTTCTTAGTTTTATGTAACTTTAGTATTAACGTATTATACACATACACCTTCCGGAATAAATTCTCTAAGCAATGGTGAAATCCTCATCAAAATCTGTTGCGTGGTTTAGAAGAACAACGCCGAC
Source organism: Agrochola macilenta (assembly GCA_916701695.1). Classification (NCBI taxonomy): domain Eukaryota; kingdom Metazoa; phylum Arthropoda; class Insecta; order Lepidoptera; family Noctuidae; genus Agrochola; species Agrochola macilenta. Next base: position 18,481,392 of record OU753576.1, read on the forward strand.
AAACAGACAAACACTAAAAGCGAATTTAATTTATAATATGTTTAAATGATTGTGCTTAATGAATATAATATGTGCTATGCTTTCGAATGTATTTGTGATTTTAATAATAGGAATTGGTGCCTGAATATTTTTTTTTATAACTTATATTATGATCATTAATCAAGACTACGTAAAATTAAGTTCATATTTTGTAATCTATAGATAAATATATACGAATGAATAAATAAATATACGTGCTATGTATTCACAAAGTGAAACTAAAGTTTATCTCTCAATGTTCAATCACCCCAAACTCAAAGATTTCGTCCAGACGGTCATCGGCACAGATGGACTGACAGGCAGACATGACAATGTAGTGAATCATGCGGAAATTGTTGTTGTCCAGTACACAAAGATAGGAGTTTGACAAGTAAGACACATACGTTTGATTTAGGTAGACAAATATGTAGTAGTCAGACAAAAATTGTAAATGACGGAGTGCGGATAAAAGGATTTTTTTTTCCGAAAACACCAAATTTTATTGATACCAGACTTTGCATAAGCAGTTTAAGAGCGTTTATTCTAAAAGTGGGCAACGTCCCAAATAGATGTTAAATATTTCGCTGTTTTGATTCATTTGGCAATATTAGTGTATGGAAATATGAAATGTGGCTAACTAGCGACTAAAAAATTTCTCGTATTCTATCAGCTCTTTGCGACGTTGCCAACTTTTAGGATACGCCCTCTTAAGCATTCTGAGGTGCAAATTGTAATATATCTTACAGATATATATTTAATAAAGAATATTAGTGTCCTATCTCGTCGGTCTAGTGGTCGCAAGCGCTACTGCTGAGCATGAGATCCAAGGTTCGATTCCCGGCTCGGGCAAAGTGTTATTGGATTTTCCATCTGGAATTTCACAGTAGCAGCTCGGAGTTTGGATTTGTGCCCGGTTGATGGGAATAGGGTCGCCCCCTATTACATGGGACTTAAACATGTGGGTGTACTATAAGTACAGCTCTGCCTAACCCTTTGGGTGCTTCACGACATACAGCCTTATAAACATTACCTACATAAAATGGAACATTTGCTTACGCAATAAAAATAACGATTGTTATAAGCTTTCTATTATGTATCTAGGACTATCTGACAATAACCTCTCTAGAACTACTTCACTGTTATAATGTTATCAGATTTAATACTCAATCATAAATATTTTATTTGTTTTGCTACTACACTTAAATACGTAAGCTTATTGGTGAATAGCACGAATTTTGCTCGCCTGAAACGGGCGAATCGACACTCTTAATTAATATTATTTTGTTTGTTTATTTGTAGGCGAATCGACTTCTAGATCATTTGCCTACAAATAAATAAATTTCGTGAGAATCGTCGATATATACTTTATTGTACACCGGAAAATACATAGTAAATAATTAATTTAACACTACAAAACAAACAATGGGCGGCCTTATCGCTTTCTGCGATCTCTTCCATGCTATTTAATTTTTGTTATTATTATTATTCCAGGCAACCTTGGAATGGACAGTGATCGCGTGGACATAAAAATGAATTTGGATTGTCATTGGTGCAAAATAATAATTATATACTCGTAGATACAATATATTATAATAGATACATAATACTACTAAACTAAGATACTACTACTGCTACTATACTTAATTAAGGTGTCTATTCGCCCGTTTCGGGTGAGTAATTTCGTGCGAGTCAACAATAAATAAGTCAAACTCACGCTGCTTCCCGTGGGGTAGGCAGAAACTATAGAACGCCACCTGCTACGATCCTTACATAGATGTACTTCTATTACTTCGTTTACGTTCATACATCTGGGGGCCTACTCCCTAAGCGAAATCTGTAGTTTCGGGCGCTTTGTTCTCCGTCTCACTTACGGACATACCGTAAGTGAAGAGTTCACTCAGGGAGTAGGCCCCGTGGTCATACCAGCACGTCGGTTGATAGTACTACGCACCCTGAAGAACATCACAAATAAGGTCACTCACTCATGTCTTTATGATATATACATATTATTTGTAATATACAAACGGCATATTACGGTTGCATAGTTGTTAAAAACTGTTCCATCTGGAGAAACTAATAAATAAAACAGGTTTTAAAATACTATATCTATGTTACTACTCGTATCAAACGTAGGAAATGAATTTCTATTTATAAACTGGTATGTCTGTCTATACTTAAAGGCATAGATTAGATTAGTCTATAAATATACTATCCTATTAGTTGTGGAAGGAAATGTCTTAAATTTGAATAGATAAAATTGAATTAACATAAGTCTTGACTTTAGCAGTTTTCGTCTATTATAAAGAGAAAAGATTTGATTTTTGTATGTTTGTTTGTAATGGATAAACTCAAAAACTACTGGACCGATTTTAAAGATTCTTTCACCAGTAAGATTATATATTATCACTAAGTAAAATAGGCTGTAATCTATAAAGATATCATGCAAATCATTACCAAATAAAATCCTACCGCGATTCACATCCGTCTTTTTATTTCATTCAATAGGTAAAATTATTTTTAGGGACATAATATGATTGATATGTAACATTTAACATTTGTCAAGAGCCATATGTAACATTTGTCTACCTCGTTGGTCCAGTGGTTGCAAGAACTACTGCTGAAAATGAGGTTCTGGGTTCGATTTCGGGATCAGGCAGAGTGCTATTGGGTTTTTTCATCTGGAATTTCTCAGTAGTAGCCCGGAGTCTGGATTTGTGCCCGGTTGATGGCAATAGGATCGCCCCCTATTACATGATGGGACTTAAACATAACTGGCGAAATGTGGTTGTACTACAGGTACACCTTTGGCTAATCCTTCGGGGATTGGATTACTTTCGTGATATTGAGATTTGAGATTTTGGAACTTATTACCTATTTTATTTTGTGGAACGATATAAAATCGATTTTATAGTTCATTAATAATGTTACATATGGCTCTAAAATGTAGAGCCTTATGCCATATGTAACATTATTTCAGTTGTAAAAGGACCACATTTTAATCACCATTTATTTAATTGACTGTTAAATTGCACAGAATATCCGACTAACTGCACTATACGTATTTTTATTTAGCAACAAACAGCATAGCAACATTTTTTGCCACGTTTTAAAACATGTTTCTACAAATCTGTCAACTATGCAGACGAGATGAGAGCTATTCAACATCATTACGCAATAAAAATCGAGGCCTCGCCGAGCCACTGAACTTATTCATGGCGGCTCTATTCCGTTAATACCAAGGACGGCAGTTATACCATTAAGCTATGAAGCTAAATTATACGGTTTGAGGGCTCGGCCTTGTCTAAAATAATTATGAAGTTACTCAAAAGAAAAATGCCGGAATCTTTTTATGATAAAACTATACAAAAAGTTCATTGAGAGGAGAGTATACTCACGAACGAACGGGAAATTAATAACTAAAACATTGATTATCGAACGAGGAGTTTTTTACCATTGAAGCATTTATTATGGCGTTATTTAGTTTATGCCTACTTTAATGGGAGTAAGAATATTATATTTTTAGACACTGGATCGCACTCCATGTGTCAATTTAATGTCGTTTGTTTTATTTTTGTGTTTTACTAACATAGTTCCTAAGTACTTACTAACACAATTATGGATGATTCTATAATGGATAGTCTGAAATAAAGTTACTATTATTATTGTATATTAATATATAGTCTGGATTTGTGCCCGGTTCATGGCAATAAGCTCGCCCCATATTACATGGGACTTAAACATAACTGGCGAAATGTGTATGTAGTATAGATACACCTCTGCCAAACCCTTCGGGGAATCGAGGCGTGATGTTATGTCAAATTAATATAGCAATTAACTAGTAAAACATAGACTAGTTATGGAGGGGTCAAGAGGTCGAACACAATAATTATAATTGTATAGACACTAGTAGTGTCTATAAACGGGTTTTTCGAAAGAGCTGGTTGTATTGAATGCAGTCGATACATAGCTATAGCACTCAGGAATGTGGATAAAGCAAAAAGAGAGAGAGGCCAGGCGGTGCAGCGGTGGGTAGATGCAGGCTAAGTACAACATGGTTGATCAAACCAATATACAAGCTGACCAAATGTAAGCCAGTAAAAATATCACATTGCGGTACTAAAGTATATTCTCATGCAGAAAATGAATGAGTAATTAGACCATAAAGACCAGATTATCTTACAAACTTTCTTTCAACTACATAGTTAACGTAAATCTTCGAAAATGGCTCATTTGTATGCAAAGTATTAAACCCGGAACCTAGTGATCAAGAGTCGGGTCCGTTAACCCCAAGTCTTTATTAAAAATATTGGAAATGTCATTCTTTCAATTATTATTCAGCACAAACTGCAATAAAGGAAATTATAACGTACAAGCTTTTGGCCGCGGTTTCGCTTGCGTGGAGGTTGGAAATTATCCCACGGGGACGTATTACCGGGATAAGAAGTATCCTTCGTCCAGGTCAGGTCCAGGTCATGGTGTAACTGTGTGCCAAATTTCATCGAAATACATAAAAAGGTAACAGACACACAGCCAGACAAAGTTACTTTCGCATTTATAACATTAGTAAGTATGTGTGTTAAATGTTGATGCAGCTTAAAATTTTTGGTCCTTTGGCACGGGGCATACGAACGACAACATTTTGTAAAGTTTCGCTAAGAATTGTTCACTTTTAAAATCCTTAATCAGTTGATAACATAGATTTTGTAGATATTGAGGTTAGTTAACCGGAACGTGAAATAAAACATGTATATCGATTATTTTCGAATTGCATTTGATATGAAGTAATAATTTAAATTTATATTGATTTATGATTATAATTAAGGTGAACTCCTCGATAAAGTTTATGAAATAACATAAACTCGGTTGCGTCACATTTTCACACAACTTTTATACTGCTTTCAAAATATAAAAGTTAAGTTCAAAGTTGTATTCAAAGCTAATTAATTATTTAAAAAAAAAATTACCCGTCAAAATGTTTAGAAACACGTTGAAGGAATTTATTTCCGCTATGTTAATTTTGTAAATTAATATTTAAACTCACCGAAACTTTTGTAAAGCGTCCATGATATCCTTAAGACGATGATCAGAACTAGTATGAACATAGGCAGTAGACCTATCAGTCTTTTGTCAGCCACGTATGATTGAAACTCCTCCCCTTTAGGTTCCACTTGCTGGTTCTCCATTTTAAATAAAAAGTTTTCTTCACTTAATTCACACAAAAACTAAGTAACGAAGTTTTGTTAAATATATCACTCTTATTTTCTATAAAAGTTTTGCTAAGTCTATTTTATTTATTCAGTTCAACATTCAATTTAAAAATCGAACACATTTTCCACAAGAAAGTTCCAATTTATTTTTAAATTCCGCTCACTGAAATCACTATTTAAAAAAAAAAAAAACTTCCAACCGAAACGTTTTTCAAAAAAGTGTTTCTTTTTTTGTTAGGTATGTATTTTAATAAAATAAACCGTGTTGTAGAATGTTATGTTAGCGCGCACGTTTGCTTCGCGTCGTTCCTACAGTAAACAGTAACGGAAAAGCCGCCGAGCCCAGCGTCTGCTACACACACACTATCTGCAGTTCATTGATAAAACAGCCGTGACTTTGCCGCAAGAAACCGCCTATTATTAAATACTAGGTTTATTTTAATAATAGATTATTTTTGTTTTCTTTGCAATTATTACGATTATTATCTCTAGATCTAATAATTGCCATCATTATCGATTGCTGCAAGGAAAAAGATAATGTTCATAACTTCTAATGCTGTATTATTAAATGTTATTATTGTTATCTACTGTTATTAACTTATTAATAACTGAATGATCTTTAAGCCGATTATATGTTAGTTTGTACCTATAACGGCTTTGTTGGCACTACTTTAAGTTTATGAAATTAAGTTAATGACTCTCATCATAATAATATTTTCATAGATGTAAAAAATAAAAATATACCTACATAGAAAAATCTTTATTTTTTAGGAATGTACAGTCACATCCAAAATATTGTGGCGGCATCTACATGGCCACATACGAACTACGCAGCACAGAGAGGTCACGCGAAATCTTTCAACGCGCAAGCAGGGCTTACCGCGCGATCAGCATATATATAACTTTCCGACATCAATCATTGGGCAGTTGCCCACCAGACACAATACCCATCTGGTCGGAGGATCCTCCCTTTTCTATAGAGGATGAGTGAAGTTTTCACCCTGTGCCTCTATAATATGTTCATTACTTTAAGGGCTATTTTTGCCTGCCGATTTCACGACAGAATCTGCTTTACAGACTCAAGATTATCATGATCATTGCATATTGCATCGAAGAATGACATTCCGATTCCCAACATCCCCTCTACGATTACACGACTATACCGGGTAGACTAAAAGTCGCAGGAACTTCTTACGGTCGTCCCAAAGAGTAAAGTAAACTGTGGGAAGAGAGGTATCCACCGCCTGAAGTCTTTACCAACGGCGACACCTGCTTCCCGGTCATGCAGTGGCAATTTTTCAAACAACAATTGCAGTTGCCTATTTGGAAAGCTCTGAATTGATTAAGTACCCAAGTAGACCGCTGCACACATAATTTGTCGAAGTGGGGCATAATCGATTCACCCAACTTTCAACGCGAGTGCCGTGCTCCAGAACAGACTATGAGCCATCTGCTAGAGTGTCCCAATTGTCCGTTGACCTGCACCCTTGACTATCTGACCAACGCCAACGACGCGCAATAAATGTGGCCCCATAATGGCCCCAAACAGTATAGATGTACCATTGAAACGAAAAGAAGTAGAAAAATTACATTCAGCCATCTTCTTTACATGTCAGAACGAATTAAAAATGGGACACTGACAGACTCTGCCAATTAAATTTGATAAAGTTTTGGCTGATATCAACTCGATAGTGGTCAAAGGTGGTTTTTGTTTTGGTGGATTTTGAACTTTGTTATCAAGTAATGAATTCTAGTCTGTTCAGTGATGTAGCTTCAAAAGGTATTACGTGCCGTGACTTGATAAAGAAAAGAATTTGAAAACTGACGAAGTTAATTAATTATAAAAGACGTGACTGTACCTGAGCTCATCATTCCATATAAGTAGGTTCGGTACTAAAATAAACGCTCAAAAGATATAGGGGGCCTGGTGACCTGTAACACAGGTATTTTATGCCTTTTTTTCGGGCACCAGTCTCTCTCAAATATTAACACATTTTTTAGATTAAACACTTCCCGTCCAAATCAACATTTGTGATGAGATAAATAAATAAATTATTATTATCTCATTTATTCATTTATAAACTTATTAAGTACATTTTTAAATATTTTTATAAAAATCATTAAAAAAAACATTTAAAAATATAAAAAATAGTAGCCCACCGGTATTGGGAACAGGGTCCAAGCTACCGGCGGTCAGGGCTCCAGAGAGAGGAACCTCCTGACAATGCGAGCCGTGTCCAGCAGTACCGCTTTCTGAATCAAGCCCTTGATCCAGCTGCCCAACGAGAGCCTCGTTAGGTGTTGGTCGAGGCTCTTGGCAACTAAGCCATTGGCTGATACGACTATCGGCACAATGATCGCTGAGTCCACATCCCACATGTCGACAACCTCGTGAGCCAAGTCAAGATACTTGATTTGTTAATCTTTCTCAGCTTTCACGAGGTTCCCGTCATGCGGGACCGTTATGTCAATAATCATTGTGCGCCGCTCTACTCGATCACCACTATATCAGGTTTATTCGCAACAATAGTCCTGTCAGTGATGATGGATCGATCCCAGTACAATGTGATATTTCCATTTTCGAGAACTGGGTCGGGCACATACCTGTAATACGGCACTTCCGATTCCACAAGATTGTATTTCAGAGCAAGTTGCTGATGGATAATCCTGGCTACAAGGTTGTGTCTATGCAAGTACTCTTCGTTAGCTAGACGAGAACAGCCGGAGATAATATGTCGGATTGATTCTCCCGGACGGTGGCATGCCCGACAGATGTCAACCGTGCCGTCTTTCACAATAAATCTACGGTAATTGTTCGTCATGATAAATTCGTCCATAATTGCACAGACAAAACCTTCGGTTTCCCAAAGAGGTCACCAAAACACAGCCAGGCTACGGATGCTAGAAAATCTACATCGGGTCCATGTAGGGCCCGGAAAAAGGGTCCGTGAAGCTCCTTACTCTGCCATACCTCCCTGCGATCGTTAGTGTCAAGCACTACAGGCTTGCGCCAGTTCTCTTTAGCCATGGCGAGCGGGGTGAGGCCCTTGTCCACCGCGACCACATCTCGATGCATCCCCACGTCGGCTTCTAGGAAATATTCCCTGAGACTGCATATCTCGCGATTGTGGAGGGTCTTAGCGTTTAAAAAGCCTCAACCTCCACACCTTCGCGGGATATACAGTCTCATTACCGATGACCGTGGGTGGTGCATTCGATATGCAGTCAGCAGCGTACGCACCCTCCTATCCAGGGCGTCGAGTTCAGTCTGAGTCCATTTGAGTATGCCGAAAGAGTGCATCAAAACCGGCATGACCCAACCATTGAAGGCGCGCACCTTATTTCCGCCTGATAAAAGACTATTGAATACTTTCTTCAGGCGGCCAAAGAAGCGCTCCTTCAATGATTGCTTCATGTCAGTAACATTGATACCCAACGCTTCCGACATACCCAAATACTTATAGGTTTCGGATGCGGAGAGGGCTCTAAGGTTTATGGAATCCGCGAGCTGTGTTCCCACGGATTCCACAATCTCCCCTCGCTTTACATGCATGACCGCACATTTGTCGACACCAAATTCCATCCTGATGGCGCTACTGAAAGTTTCAGTTACTTTCAGTAGCTTCATCAGTTGCAAATTGTTGGGGGCAAAGAGTTTTAGGTCATCCATGTAGAGAAGGTGAGATATAACCTGACCACCTCTCCTCAGCCGATAGCCTAGACCTGAATCCTCCAGCAATGTGCTTAGAGGATTCAGGGCTAAGCAGAACCAGAGCGGACTCAAACTATCGCCCTGAAATATGCCTCGCTCAATCCTTATCGGCTCGCTATTCCTCTGGATATTGCGACATCCTGGATAGCGAAGGACCGTCCTCCATTGCCCCATACACGACATCAGGAAAGTGCGCAGAGGTGCATCTACTTTATACAACTCCAGCACCCTCCTGAGCCATGTATGTGGCACCGAGTCATAGGCCTTCTTATAATCTATCCAGCATGTCGATAGATCTTTTCGGGAACGGCGAACCTGTTGGCTAAAGGCCATATCAATGAGGAGTAGCTCCTTAGTACCGCGGGACCCGTTCCTACATCCATTTTGAGAGGCAGACATGATGGAGTTGGTGTCTATATGTTTGTTAATTTTAGCTCTCAAAATGGAAGTAAGAACTTTATAGACCGTCGGTAAAAACGTGATCGGCCTATAATTTTTGGGTTCTGCGGTGCTACCAGATTTATGGAGCAGGTGGGTAACTCCTGTCGTTAGGAACTGGGGTAGCGAACCAGACTCCAAAGCAGTCTGGTACTGAGCCGCCAAGCGAGCGTGCGACCTTTTGAACCATTTGATCCAGAAATTGTGCAGCCCGTCCGGCCCTGGAGACTTCCAGTTGGGCAACGGACGAACTGCACGAGCTACATCTTGGGGGCAGATGGTAATAGCCCCCATTTCTGGTATTGGATCGCAGGCTCGCTCGACTTCTCTAGTCCAATCACCTTCGGTGTGGTTGACAGGCGCCGACCAGATACTCCACCAGAAAAGAACACATGGCATCATCATCCGGAAGGCGCGCGTCAGCCACACCTTGGTCCGGTCGCTCCCAAGCCCTATAAACCCACCTTTCATCACTCTGGAAGGTGCGATTCTGAGTATATCGCTCCACTCGCCGCTTATACCTACGAATACGGTTCGCCCATGCATACCCTTTCTGCTTCAGGAAGTCGATGCGCTCTGTGACATGGGACACATAGTCCTCAGGGCGAATATCAGTCCCTAAGAACGCCCGCCTCACAAAGCGCATAACTCTAGGGCGAGTATTGCCCTCCCTGAAGCAGATAAGTTTGCCGATGAGCGCTCTGGCCCCACCAATACGGCGCTCAATTCTGCACTGCCAAGCTGGTACGGCTGGTTTCGGTCGTGTAGCTCTAGAGTCATTTGCAAATTTTACGTGAGCTACACGACATGCTGCTACAGCCGCGCAGTACAGAATTGAATGAGTATCAGTGAGGTCTTCGCAATCATCAAAATAGTTTGACAACTGCGAATCCAGAACCGCCACCAGCACCCTATTTTTGTTATGCATGGGCAAACGAGGTAAACGTGGTCTAAGTCCGGGTGACATGAATCGATATTCCCGAATCGCACCCTCCAAAGCACTCCTCAATTCCTCATTGCATTGGGTACTTACGTTTGTAGCCCTGTCATCAATCCTCTCGTCAGCTTGAATTGTAGTGTCATGTGGTGGTACTACAATAACACTCTGCGGCGGGGGAGCGATGACATGGCTACTCTGCATTTCATTTCGCAGGCGATCAAGTACAGCGTCATCCAACATATGATTACGCTGGATGACCCGCACCTGATCCGACAGTCGTTGTGCCGAAACGTTGACAGCTGGCTCAAGCACCAGAAAAAGAGAGAGCATCCGGACACGGTACGCGGTTAGGTTGTTTCCCCCCTCTGTAGCCCCATAGAATGAGCGCATGACATTCTCGTTGATGGATTGTGTCCATCTCATGCGCTGCACACATCCGCCGGGAGCTGGGACCCTATCAGAGGCCGGTGGGCCTCGAGGTCCTAAGCCGTCCGGAGGCCGGTGTCCTCCCCGTCGACGAACAGGTGGTTGCGTCGTGGGCGGAGAGAAATACTCGTCGCTCGAGCTCGACGCAACTGCCGCGGCTGGTGTCGTCCCAGCGTTCACAGTGGGGCTGGGTACCAGCGGTGGCGAGGCGGAGCTGAGCGACGATTCCGGAGGTGGTAGGCGTGCTCGACGTGTGGCCGATCTTGTCAACATTGTCTTGATTTTCTTATTTTCATGTTGTGTTCATTGTTCTGTTATCGGAGGTGACACCTGTTATGTCACCTCCGATTCGGCAATTTTTATTAAAATTCTTTTACATTTTGGTGTATATTTATCTCCTTAATGAATTATTGCTTTGTGGATACGGTTTACTTAAAATTTAACAAACTCTTGTAAAACTGCGTGTGAATTAATATTTTATTACGAAGACTGTAAAAAACAAGACGTGCAGTTGACACGGTGTTGCCATGTAATTATTATTATTATCATTATGAACAACTTTCACTATGGGTCCAATGTTTATTCATTTCAACTGGCACTAAATTAAATTACAATATCCATCCCATTTACTTTAAAAATATTGAGTGGATCCAGTTACTTACTTTCTTCTACACAATGGAATTGCTGCGAGCGATAAGATAAGAAACGTGGAAACGGAATGTCGTGATTGGAAACGTATCATAATCACCATCCACTAACTGGCGGTACTTAATTATATGGACCATCGCCCCAAATACCATCCTTTCTTGACATTCTCCGTGCCTCGGAAAGCAAATGCCACCGTTGCTCCTGCGCCTGATCTCTCCTCGGTCATGTTGGATTGCCGTCCCATTGGACTATGAGAGTGAGGGAAAAGAGAGTGCACCTGCGTGCGCACACACTTATGCACTATTATATCCTGCGAAGAAGTACTTCGCAACGCAATTCTTCGTTGAGATTGGCCGCCGTGACCGAAATTCGGTCGGGAGGATATGTTAGCATCCTATCTGACTGAATAATCTTTTCGCCATCACCATCATTCAGGTGGACATAAGGTTCCCGCTAAACATCGCCACAACGACCGATCCTAGGCTTCCCACAGCCATCATCATTAAATTTCTTGTCTCCACCTCAGCGGAAACGTGCCTTAAGGTTGGAAGAGCCAAACCACTAGGTGTATCCGTGATACCCATCATACAGATCTTAAAATCACGTGCGTGACTTGATTTGAAGATGAATGTTTTATCAATTCTGTATTTCTCTCCATTATTTATTTCAACAATCTCGTTGTATTCAACTTCGTTGAAAACTACGGAAAGACGACTTTATTAATGTATTCCGTTTATATGAAAGCAATTTAAAGTGATTAATGCTGTACTTAGAACAAAAAGATACAAGAATGGTGAGAAAATAAACCAGTTGTGTCTACGAATTAGTTTGGTCTTTCTATCCGGATTAGGTTTTAATAATTTGAAGCCCTTTTTAACAATAGAACTTATGTTTCATTTTAAAAACTAGCTGCTAAATTAATTCTATATTATATATTATAATTATGTATTATAATTAAGTACTGTGATCATGTAGGTTCATAAACAAAGTAGATACCTTTGTAGACTGCCCTGCAGAAATGCCACATATTTTAATACCATAACATTGGGGCGGCATCTACACCGCCACATGCGAACTAGGCATCAAAGACCTGACATCACATATAATTCTGACGTCACACAAATCGTGCATCGCGCAATTAGAGTTTACCGCGCGAACGACATATACCTATAAGACTATCCGACGTCAATGGTTGGGCAGTTGCCCACCAGACACGACACTCGTCTGGTCGAAGGGTCCTCCCTTTTCTATTGAAGATGAGTGAACTTTACACGCTGTTCCTCATACCTCTAAAATTTGATTATTTGAAAGTTATTGTTATTTTCTCCCCTAGATCAATGACAGGCCAGCCGATGTCTCTTTCGATAAAGGCGACCTATTTCAACCCTCCTCTGTCACTTTCCATATCTTCCTAACGTGGTGGGAAATTCCTTTCTTCATTTCGCCCAGTTTTGCCCTTCATCTTCGGAAACTTAGAATTCTATGAGATTTGGACCAGAAAAAAACTTGTTAAAATATTAATTCCTTATCATAAACAATGTTGTTGTTATCAAAACAAAAACAACGATACTTGGACACAACAAAGGCGCTATCATTTATCTTGGTGTCACATCGAGTAAATGAGGCAAGGAGGCTAGTTAGGCAGTGACGTCACCACAGACAATGATAGCAGAATCGGTGATTATTAAGTCATTTGCTCAAGGCTTGCGGTTCGTTACAGAGGTCAGGTAAAACTGTGTGGGTAAGATTTTACCTAACTGTTAAAGAACATGTATAACAGTCAGGACCGACGATCCTTGAGGGTGTTGTTAGGTATCGCACTGGGAGTCTATTTATGTGGTACCTAACGTATAGGAAAAAGAAAAAAAAAATCGGCATTTTTTTTCAATGGGGAATATTACCGGTTTAGTACAGAAGGCGCGGGCGGCAGTCGTTTAGAGGGTGTCCTGTAGGTTTTTTTTTTCATTTTGGTACAAAAAAAAGGGAATTTTAAATAGCAATAACTTTTTTATTTTCAATAATAAGATTTTTGATTACTTTTTGGTAATGTTACTGCAATACCTATGGGCCCCTTTCGGATCGGACAGGGTTTTTTTGAGAGGCATCGATATGCGTTGCTGTCCCAGATGCAAAACGGAAATGTCTCTTAGGCCTGTAGTTACACCGGTGCCAATTATCCTTTAATACTTTCGACTCCATCAACTTTTCATAGAATTCATACGCCATGTCGCCATACTTAATGGAACCCTACGGGAGGGTTGCGGCATTAGGTTTGCGCTAAAGTTAACCATCCCATGTTATAAAACACTGTAAAACGAGGTAAAATGGTATTTTCAGGGGGTCTTATCGCTATACGTAGTTTCCAAACTTTTAATTTTTTTAACAAATATTGTAAACGTATATTTAAAAAAATCTTGTTAAAATATACATCAGATTTTACTTTTACGGTTTATAATGCTGTATTCGCTAAGTAAAACTTACATTTAAAATGAGCCCTCTGCGAGGGTTCTCGGCATCCCTTATGCGACTAGGTGAACCCTCCAGGAGGGCTCCCGATACTGAACGCGTAAAACTAGAATACAGGGACGCTGCTTGATGAGATTCTATACGACACAAAGAAGAACCGAATTTATTTTTATTTGTTAGTATCATTTACAAAAGTTGGCATGAGGAAAGTTTTGAGTATGAATGTGCATGGTTATAAGAGTAGGGGAAGACCAAAGAAACGATGGATGGACTGTGTGGAAGATGATGTGGCTAGGAAGGGGGTGACGATAACAGAGAAGTATGGAAGAAAAAATCATGTTGCACCGATCCCAAATCAAAAAGGCAAGAGAGAATGATGATGATTTACAAAAGTTTGCATGAATATTATTTGGAATTATTATATAGCTACAGGCTGGGTCGGGTGGCATGGCGTGAGTTCTTAAATTCGATTCTTATTGATCTTATTATGTCTGTCACTACTGTTGATATGAATTATGGTGATAGCTTGTTGGAAATTGTTACTGTGTCCGATAATAAATTACGATAAAATTGTAACCTTCTCTATTAGATCATGTCTAGATTGGTAAGCAGTCCGACGACCTGGTGAAGTCATACCAGTGTAGCCTCCACCTGATAGATTACCAACTGATAATTGGCAAATGAATAAAAAACGGGTGTGTACCTTAAAAAGTATAATATTAAAAATTAAACCAAGCTGATAAAGCCGGAGGCACTCAAAGATTTGTGGGTTGTGGGTTACGGACGTCTATTGTCACTTCTGCATGGAAAGGTACTCCCCTGTAGCTGCAGGCAAATTCCCGTCGCTGGCCGGAGATGGAAGTTGGCCGAAGTTCGGTGCTGTGCTGCACGGTGACGTGACTGGTAGATTGAAAGGCGCAGCCGCCGACTTGCTCGGCACATCGGTGGCACCACGTGATTAGTCGGTATGGATTGCCAACCTTACAGCACACATAGCATGACAACCATAGAAACGGGTTTTCTACGGGTTTGTTGACGGAAGAATAAGATAGTTAATTGACTCAGGCGTGACTTTGCGGAAATCCATTATATAATTTTAAAAAACAAAAAAAAACTTACACTCATGTGCTCAGGTTTCAGAATGTCAGTATTAGAGAGCTTAGAAATTGCAAAAAATTATACAGGGAACGTTACACTGTTGAAGGAATTAAATAAAAGTAGGTATTCCAAGATCACCTTTGTTGCGATTGTTCGCAGCCCCTTATTGCGCTGATAACGATCCTAGCCGAGGTGGGCGGGGCAGTAATCCTATATAAGTGGGGTTGTCGTGCGAAGTCGCTCACGCCCCTGGCTGGAGGCTTTAAGTGTAGAAGCTTAAGGCAGCCACAGGAAAGTCCGGTTAAGCAGCTACGACCTCCTCAGAGGTTAACTGCGAGATGCCCTATATAAAAAAAAAAAAAAAAAAAAAACGAAGTCGCTCACTCTGCTCTCGACGCTTGACGTGTCAATACGTTGGGTCCGGGTTCGCAACAAGTGAATGGTCATCCTGAGGATGCCTCGATGGGAGGTGAAACGTGGTGAAGGTTCTTTATGACTCTTTAAGAACAGTTAAGCGGATTAGGTTACTAAATATACGTCGTCTACTGTATTATTATTTTTTTGACCGAAGAATAGACAAAACCCATTTCTATTGTGGTCATGCTAAGCGTGCAGGTAGCTACCTAGATATTCCTTATCCAAAAACAGTTGCACTCGTGACTAATCAAACCATCTAAAAATGTGCGATATCTAATAATAGACATTTACGTAGTCTAACCAATCTCTATGGAAGAGAATATAAAGTCTGATTACACGGAGACTCAAAGATTTCTAGAATTTCTAGCGAGATTGGAGAGCTTGAGATAGTGAGTGAGATTGTAAAGTAAATAGGTATAACAGTCATCGTGAATCTGTGATTTAAGATAACGTTTGTTGTCGGCTTTCTAAGACACGATCTGTGATGTATTTATTTACGAGTATATACGAGTACTTAGTTAAAATCTGGTACATCCATATCCATACTTGCGAAAGTAACTCCGTCTGTCTGTTACCTTTTCTCGTCATAACGGCTGATCGGAATTCGATAAAATTTGGCATACCGGTAGACCACGACCAAGGTTAGGACATGGGATACTTTTTACCCTAGTATACTGTGTTCCCGTACGATAACTTCTGACCTTCACGAAACCGCGGGTAAAAGCTAGTAAATAAAAATTATGCCTCTCATTGCTCTCTTTTGCGCTATCAGGGGACAATAAAATGTTACATTATGTAAATACGAGTATCTACTCGTATCTAAGAAATTAACCCATGTAACTATGCTCCTAAACATGTGTTTTATTTATGCCTAAACCGCTCATACATAAATCTAAAGTGCAAAATACATAGTATTGCTACAGGACGATGAATCGTCAAGGATCATAAAATAAATACAGCGTGTATGTATTAGCTCACGTCCGCAGTGACCTAGCGTAGGAACGAATGGATGTCTTACGAAACATGTACAGACTGCGTAGCTGTTGAGTAATGTTAGTACCTACCGTCGGATTTAAGATGAGATGACCTGCACGATTCGTTCTACGCGGCGTAAAGACACAAGAGTAGATAATACATCAGAGTCTTAGTCCCAATGCATATCAGCTCATATCGCAGTTTGACTTAGTAAAGTCAAACTGCGATACACAGGGTGGCAGGGACATCAACGCGAAAACTAATACCATGAATTCAGTACATGATTCTCAACACAGGGGCGTTAAAAATTAACGACGGTTATTTTTTTTTAATTTGATAGATTGAAATCGACAAGGAATACAGTGTATCTGCCCATTAGGTTTAGACTTAAAATAGCTAGGCTATTAGCTTATATTAACTCAGACATAAGTAGTATGTCGAAGTGTAGTACTATAATTAACACCTCAATTATTAGTAATAATTCTAATGTACAGGTGGCCACCAGTAACTGTAGCACAAGTGCTATACACATTTACAATAATTGTACGAAGGAGGATCCATGTGTCACTATGGCAAATTCCTGTCATAATGTGGGGTCCACAAGTAGTAGGATCTCATTGCCTGGTGATGGCATGGGAGTCTCGGGACTCACTCTGGATGTTAATTTAAACTAGATAGTAAGACAACAAAAGATACCAGTAACACTATAGTTATACCTACCAAGAACAAGGTGTCTTCTTGCTCTCAAATTGTTAATTGTAAAAAAAAAGTCTACGCAGAATACCTTGAAATTATTTCATCAAAATATTCAAGGTTTTTCTTCAAAACAATTAGAAATTGAATTATTTTTAGAAAAAACCATGTTTGAAATTATTTGTTTAACTGAACATTGGTTGAAAGAATATGAGATGCTAATTAATTATAAAAATTATAGTGTGGGCAGTTGTTTCAACCGAAAGTCTATGCAACGTGGGGGTTCACTAATCTTAGTTAAAAATTCTATTAAATCTAAGACTCGTAAAGACATAGTTGATCTGTCGGTTGAACATAACATTGAATTGTCCTGTGTTGAGCTGGATAAGTATGTTATATTTGCGTTTACAGACCCCCTAATTATCAAAACTACTCCACATTTGAGTCAGTAATGGAAGATGTTCTAGCAAAACTTGCAAGGGGTAAAAAATCAGTGATTATCTGTGGTGACTTTAATATTAATTAATATCTTAGAAAATAGCTCAAATAGCAGTCGATTATTAAGTCTCTTTAAATCATTCAATTTGTCAAATTTGTTTTCAGAACCAACCCGTATAACTATAAATACTTCTACATGTATTGATAATGTTTTTTGTTGCTGCAACTACTTAGACAAAGCCATTGTAAATTATCTCCCTTCTGATCACAGCGGTCAAACCGTTGCTTTCAAGTCCAACACACCATTACAAAGAATTCAGATACAATCTAGACAAATAACTACCAGCAATCTAAGTAGATTTAATAATAACTTAATTAGTAAATTAAGTATACCGGGTCATATTATAAAAAATGTAAATGTTAAAAATTCTATTAAATCTAAGACTCGTAAAGACATAGTTGATCTGTCGGTTGAACATAACATTGAATTGTCCTGTGTTGAGCTGGATAAGTATGTTATATTTGCGTTTACAGACCCCCTAATTATCAAAACTACTCCACATTTGAGTCAGTAATGGAAGATGTTCTAGCAAAACTTGCAAGGGGTAAAAAATCAGTGATTATCTGTGGTGACTTTAATATTAATATCTTAGAAAATAGCTCAAATAGCAGTCGATTATTAAGTCTCTTTAAATCATTCAATTTGTCAAATTTGTTTTCAGAACCAACCCGTATAACTATAAATACTTCTACATGTATTGATAATGTTTTTTGTTGCTGCAACTACTTAGACAAAGCCATTGTAAATTATCTCCCTTCTGATCACAGCGGTCAAACCGTTGCTTTCAAGTCCAACACACCATTACAAAGAATTCAGATACAATCTAGACAAATAACTACCAGCAATCTAAGTAGATTTAATAATAACTTAATTAGTAAATTAAGTATACCGGGTCATATTATAAAAAATGTAAATGAATTTTAAGAGGAATTCTTTTCGGTAGTGCGCACCGAGTTCAATAATACTTTAAAAAAGAAAACTAAAACGATTTGCCCAAATTTTTTGTTCAGTGACTGGGCAACTAAGGGTATTAGGAAAAGTAGGGAAAAATTGTTTGAGCTGTATGGCCTTAAGCCTTATATTAACTCTGAAACTTTTAATAAATACGTTGCTACTTACTCTAAAACTTTCAAAAATACCTGCAAGGTAGCTAAAGCCTTGTACATTAGCAACAAGATCAAATCAGCCGAAAATAAAATAAAGACGGTTTGGAAAATTATCAATGACGAAACAAACAGAAATAAAAGACATAATAATGATTTCACTCTAGAAACTTCACGGGGTCTCATAAGCACTAACAAAGAAGTTGCTCAAGAATTTGTAAATTTCTTTACCAGTATTCCACTTAAAACTACTGAAACTTTACATTCCTCTCCCTCGCGTTCAATTGATTTATTAAGAGCAAACGTTTCATCCTGCCCGATTGAATTTAAATTCAAGCATATAAACCCCTTAACAGTAATAAAAGCCTTTAGGCAAATCAAGATCACATTAACCGAAGATCTATGGGGAATGTCAATCAAAGTGTGTACCTCCATTATTGAGACTATAGCGCCGTACTTAGCCTTAATATTTAATTTGTGTGTGGATCAAGGAGTCTTCCCTGATCTAATGAAATATAGTAAGGTAATACCACTTTTCAAATCCGGGGACAGTAAAGACACTAATAATTATAGACCCGTATCCGTGTTGCCAGTTTTAAGCAAGGTGTTTGAAAAGGTAATGCTTAATCAAATGCTCAATCATTTTAACACCAATAAAATCTTACACGATCAACAGTATGGTTTCACCAAGGGACGTTGTACGACCGACGCCGGTGTCAACTTATTAAAGCACATATTTACGGCGTGGGAAGACGCCCAAGACGCCATAGGATTTTTTTGTGACCTCTCGAAGGCATTTGACTGCGTCGACCACGAAACCTTAATCTTGAAACTTGAGCATTACGGGCTTGGAAAACTTGCGCTCAGTTTAGTAAAATCATATTTAAATGATAGAGAACAGCAAGTTCAAATAAATGGTGTCAATTCAATCGGTTTAAAAGTAAAAATGGGTGTACCACAAGGATC
Organism: Agrochola macilenta; assembly: GCA_916701695.1. NCBI lineage: Eukaryota > Metazoa > Arthropoda > Insecta > Lepidoptera > Noctuidae > Agrochola > Agrochola macilenta. The sequence continues at coordinate 18,500,998 of OU753576.1, forward strand.
AATATTAGGTCCTTTCCTTTTTTTAGTTTATATTAATGATCTACCCCATTTGTTAAAAACTCAACCACAAATGGTGTTATTTGCTGACGATACTTCCTTAATTTTTAAAATTAATAGACGTGCATCAAATCTTGACGACGTAAATAACGCCCTACAGCAGGTTCAAAATTGGTTCACTGCTAATAATTTAGTATTAAATGGGGAAAAAACGAAGTGCATAAGATTTTCTTTACCAAATGTAAAAAGTAGTAGTTGTGAGATAATATTGAATCAAGAGAAACTAGAATTCGTCGATAAAACAGTTTTCCTAGGGATCACGCTCGACTCAAGGCTTCAATGGGGTCCTCATTTAACATCCCTTTCAGGACGGTTAAGTTCAGCAGCATATGCTGTGAGAAAAATCCGTCAATTTACTGACGTAGGTACCGCGAGACTAGTCTATTTTAGTTACTTTCATAGTATTATGTCGTACGGTATTCTACTATGGGGACGGGCTGCAGATATCGAGTCTATTTTTATTCTGCAGAAAAGAGCCATAAGAGCCATATATGGCCTCCGCAGGCGCGACTCTCTAAGGGAACTGTTTAAAGATATTAACATCATGACGGTACCTTGTCAATATATCTATGAAAACATTATGTACGTAAGGAAAAATCTACATCTTTTTAGTAAAAGAGGTGCAAAACACAATTACATCACTAGGAATAGGGACCAATTAGTGCAACCGGGTTTCAGGCTGGCTAAAGTGGACTCGTCTTTCATGGGGTACTGTTTAAAATGCTACAATAAAATACCTCCCAACATACTTCAACTGAATGAAACGAAATTTAAATCTTATATTAAACGCACACTATGCAGCCAAGCATATTATAAGTTGGGAGATTATATCGCTGATAAAAATGCTTGGTTCAACACTGGTCTTGCTCCACAAGGGCGCTTAAACTAATTGATTAGCATTTGAAAATACTGTTGGAGCTGCTGAACATTTTAAAAACTATCTTTGCATTGTATAAATTCAATCTCTTAACATTATATAATTGCATAGCACATGTTGAGTACTATGTACCGACTATAAAGCTACCATTTAGGTACTGGGTATGTCTTTCATTGACTTGAATGTGCCTTGGCGGCTGAGAGTATGTCATGCTCACTCTAATGTCTCGCTGACGGTGGCGCGTGTGTTGGATCATTTAGCTCCCTTCAAAATGGTTGAGCTGAATGGTGCTAATCCATGCGTCATGTTCGTGAACGGGCGCCGTCAGTAGGGACTGGTCATCTCTTTGCTACCACGGCTTATTTTAATTTAATTTAATTTAATTTTTGAATTTTTATTTTTATTACGGACGCTTTTAACGTTTTGCATCGTTCTCACATGTATAACTTCAACATGAATGATGTAACCAATATTTTGTAACCATAATTATGATTTAAAAGAGTGTCCGTGGAGTTTCTTGCCCGTTCTTCTCCATAGGTACCCACTACGCTTTGGAATGGGCATCTAGCTTCATCTTTCTGACTGACCGACCCCTTGACAATTCAAAAGTGCCTGTAATTGGTTTATTTGAAATAAATGCTTTGAGTTTGAGTTTGAGTTTGAGTTTAAAACAGCTGTTCCATACATTTTGACCGCGTAGGTATTGCACTTTTCTATGTAACAGCAGATTTTTTTTAAATAACCGACGAAAAATTTCAACGCAGGGAGGTTCAGAGTCATGTACCTACTGAATCCATGGTAACAGTTTTCGCGTCGATGTCCTCGCCACCCTGTTATATTGCATGCAACGCGACGCTTGCTCATATTTACTTAAACGAATATGAACATTATAAAAGTCAAAATAAGGTTCATATTCGGTAAATAACTTCGAATATGAACCTTATTTTTACTCCTATAATTTTCGATCGATTGGTACGTTCTTTGCTCCAAGACTCGATGCGCGTTGTGGTCTGTGGTAAACCGCGTACAGCAGGTACAGCTGCGCTATGTAAAGCCGTATGTCTAGTAAGTCATCTGAATGAACATAGTTGTTAAGCAAGGTCATAAACGGCTCAAAGTGTAAGAAGATAGGGGAATAAATAACTGTAATATGGCAAAGTTAACAGAAAAATGAGACCAATGGCAAATATGAAAACAATAAATATCTGAAGTTTTACAAAAAGTACTTACATAAACGATTTACGTCGCATATAATGATTATATTCAGGCTACCATACACGGTTGGATAGTCGGACAGTTGTATTTCCGATTAAAAAATCTTTCAAATTTACGTTACGTTTATGTCGCGCGTTCCTGCTAGGGCCTCTGCTCTACTTCAAGATTCATCTGATATAGTTTAATTTTATGCTATTTTGCTGTTACAGTTTTCATTTACCTAGCGAGTAAAGGACACGGCCGGAATTTGTAGAGAGCTATGCCCTGACAAAAAATATTCATGTACATTGACATACAGTACGACATATTAAAGCTTACAGGTATGTCTTTACAATAGTTTAAGTTTTATGATAAGAGAAGAAGCGAGAGATACTATAAATAGGTTTTTTTTTAAGTGCCTAGATATTTTGAATAGCAATGATCGTTAATTCCGAGTTTTATAGACGAAACAATACAAGAAATACAACATTATCAATGGATATAAAGTTCGTTTCTTCACTAGCTGACACGACATTCATTCATATCAGTGTGTTCCATACATTTTCATAGAATTACGCGTCAAGTCAGCTAGTGAAAAAGTGCCAAAAATCTAAATACCAAGTAAAACTTATTGATTATCATATTGATGAATATATATAGGTATTGGTTATAGTCTCTGGCTAGATCTTTCAATCGTCGTCATAGGCAGACCACGATAGCGAAGAGCTCGTCGTCTACAGATATTTCTGGATGCAAAAAATATACAATTGGATAGGCAATAAAACACTAAAATAGCACTTGATTTTTTATTTAAGTATCTAATTAAGTAGTTAGGATTACATTTGCTTAATTCAATTCAAATTCAAAAGTCATTTATTCAAAATAGGTTAAGAATCAGCACTTTTCGAACGTCAAAATTACATGACAGTCCCCCATAAACGATGGGAAGAAGTGGCGCAACAAACTCCCCAGCAGCAAGCCTGTCTGTTCAGTTAGAAAAACTTAATTCTATGCAATAGTACTTATGCAAAATAATGAACATTATGCAACATAAAACATTAAATTAAATGATTTGCTATATGTTAGCTAGCACACGCCAATATACCAACAAAAAATCACTGAAATCTATACTCAAGCGAAAATAAAAAGTAAACAGAACTTAATACCCGAATGAAAGCCTATAAAGGACGTGCCCGCTTACATATAGCTATTAAAGCTGTAACTCGATGTCACAAATGATAAACTAGGACCATCGAAGTAAAAATAAATAATGTTTATGTTAATGTTTTACAGACATTTTAAGAAAAAGTTATTTCCAAATTAAATGCCCTGATTGATTATATTACACTCCCGAAAAATACAATGGCTAGAAGTATTCGGAGCACGTTTTTAACTAGGCAGATAATTCATATGGTCGATCCTTCGTGCTTCAGCAGGATTATCAGCTGGTGAAGGTGACGGTGGGGGTTCATGTGCGGTGGTTCGGGCAATCCAGGTCCATTTTCATCTAGTTCTTCAACCTGTCTGTTTGTATTCAGTACTAAGTGGCGCTTAGCTCGCATCAAACAAGGATGACATGCTTGGACATTCGTCCTCCGATCCTGTAACAATGTTTGACATTTTTCATATAAAATCTTCATCTTTACCTTTTAAAGTAAATGGTAGAAATGTTAATTAAGATTATTTGAAAATATCCGGCGGCGTCGCACTACGCTGCGCTGCGCCTCGAGATGCCTCGCGGCGTGTAACAGCGGCGCGGGCGGCGCCTCGCTGCGCCGCGCTATGTCTCGCGGCACCGCGGTGCGCAACGCGAAACGTCTGGCCTCATCAAGAATCGTCGCGTTGCATCACATCCCGGTGTGAACTGCCCTTACTCATGAATTATAAGGAATTTGCTTCATCATAGGAACAATACAATAACAATTTACAGCAGCCTGGGCAAGATAGTAGGCAAAAAATATAAGTTCAACAGCACACACTTACGTCGCACTGAGTAACGCTTCCCCATAACAGAGCATCCACAACCAATACACACCATTGAGTAGCCCAGAACTCTGCTATGTGTACCTTCTTCACCGCATTGGTTGAGCAATACATAACATGCATTGCAAATCAATCCATCTAAAAGAAGCTGAAAAACATTAGATATTGTACTCAGTAAAGTAATATCTTTCGGAATTTAGAACTCAGCCGTTTAAAAGGCAGGTGAAGTTGGTAAAATATGAAAATAATTACTGCCTGGGTACATACCTCTTGTACAGATAACCATTCAGTCAATATATTTTGTAACTGCGGTGTTAGAGTTGTTACAATATGCCTTCGCATTCGATTAGTGGCCACACTACAATTCAGGCACCTTGATATCGTGAGCCTCAGAACAGAATCCAAATCGTAAACAAGCAAGTCCAATATGCACAGCAGAATATTAACATAAGAAGCGTAAACGAAATTCCGATAAACGCTAGCTTGGGGTCAAGTTAAAATATCCAACAGAGGAGCACAAACACAACACAGTAATACGCGATAGGATCAACGCAAGACTGCACAGAGCACAGGGCACAGAGTGACAGGTGACACAGGTACGAGTAGGAGTGAGGCGTATTTAATTGTAACAGATAAAAAACAGATACCTATTTAAAAATAACAAATAACCATTGTTCCTAAAAATATAACTTATCTGTTACTTAAAATTACAGACCCTCAAAGACTGTTACCGCGGCTGTTACTGTTAATTTATTATAACAATCCCCGCACAGACTGTTACTACGGCTGTTACTTACATACACACTCAGCAGGCTGCTAGCAGGCTGTTATATAATAACAGATATTTCGATCAGTTATTTTTGTGTAACAGTAACAGTAATACCAGATATCGTGTTTAACCTGTTACAACCCATCTCGAGCAGCGTGAGCGCGCGCAGTTCAAACGTCAAATTAACTAGGACGTTCGGATACACACCCTTGAATATATTGTCGATGCATCATGACGCAAGGGCTCCGGCAGCTCGAAAATGGTGTCTGCGATAATCATGAAACGGTTGACTTTTATAGGTAATTAGCTTAGCAATACGATTCTGACACCCATGGGTGTTTTTTAACTGATCTTCAGGCGAGCTACAGATACAGTGTTTGTCTTATGCGTGTATCCAAACGCAAAGTCAAATTAAAAACCACACAAAATCAAATAACACACATATTTTTTTGGTATTTTTTGTCGCCTATTCGAGAGAAATGCAATTGTTGTGATTCATTTTAGTATATTTAAGAAGTCATTTTCATATATTAATAATTACTGTACATTTATTTATTCTGAATTAATTCTGAGGGCACGATCCGGCCATGTCATTTATTCTCGCTAAACGCTTTAGCCTTATCTGGCGTCCTACAAACCGATAGTCGCGCGAGTACGCGACTTGACTGTTCGCACGACTATCTCATCTAAACTAATATTGTGAAGCGAAATATTAGTTTTTTTTTGTATGTTTGTTGGTTTGTAACGAATAAACTCAAAAACTACTGGACCGATTTTAAATATTCATTCACAGTAGCATGCCATATTATCACTGAGTAACATATGCTATAATTTATAAAGATATCACGCGGACGAAGCCACTGGCGGAAGCTAGTATTCATATAAAGAGCGCGATGATCGCATATTCTCGCGGCCTAAAGCTCGGTCTCTGAAAACTATTTACTCCTGGGCTTCAGCTTGCGTAACATTGAATATGTCAATAGAATATCTAACATGGTCTAGTAATGCTGCTTGATTCGGTGGTGGCGAAATACTTAGTTTCCGTTTCCTGGCCGAAGTTAGACAGACATGAATGCAATGCAATTACATTATGTAGTGAGAAGTCTGTTGGAAGCTGTACCTTGTTTTGAATTTTAATGAAAGTTTTTCTTTGTATCTTTCCAGTTATGGTAGTCTTACAATTCATGCCTGATGGTCTTCGGATCACTGTTTAAACTGACTTTTGTTGACAAGAACCCGACGGCATTCCTCCAACTAATATCTACTCGTAAGTAAGAAATACAATTACGCACATTGCGCGCATTTGCTAGCTTGTTCAGAAAAAAACTCTCTGAACACCACTGACCATCTCGAGCTTGAACTCTAAACGCAAGCCAGGGTCAATAGGGTTTCAGTTTTTCATGTGCACAGTGTTTCATGTTCACCTTCATGGGAGCGACGATGCCGTCCTGGAACCGGCCGCACTTGGTAATGGGGCCCGCTAGTCATGGCAGGCTGATACCAGTAGGGGGAGCGACGAATTTACAAGTATCTCCCAAGCCCCCAAAACATGGTAGTGAAAAGAACAGTGGGGTTTTAGTCATAGAGTTTGCCATAGCCCGTTCTCCTCAGACTAAGGGTACCCATTCATGAGGATTACCCTCCGGAAAAAAAGGTGTAGTTACCTATAAGTGCACTCTACGCCGCACTAGTTAAGGAATTCTTGTAACATGTAACTCACGAGATGACACTGTGTGACACTTCATTTGTCAAGCAGCAACAATCAAGAGTACCAGTGCGTCACAGGACTCAGCTGGTCATTTGCCCAGCATTGATGAGTCTTGTGACTATTCGCGTGAGGCGTAAAGTGAATGAGATTGAACCCCATTGTAGTAATCAAGTTCATTACGTCGGCACTTTTGTTACACATTCCCGGAAAATTTATTTTAGGTACCTACTACATACTTTATAAAGGACATTGTTCGGCGTCCATACATCGTTCGCCTAAGAACCAACAGACACGGGAATTTACTTTCTGTATTCTAAATAATGTATATATTCGACTGAACCTAAATTAAAATCACGAACACTGCTGAGAATTGTAAAAAATCTAAAATACTTTCGGATTTTGGGGTTATAATTAGGTCAATAGAAACATACTAACTTAACGTTTATTAGTGAAAATACATTGGATTTTACCTTCAAACGTTTCATTAAATGCATAATGTACTATTAGGTAGTCAGAACCATTATTTCTTTATAAGTAGTTACTAATTTATTTGTAGTTATGACTAGTTTAGGGCCATGAAATCCCAGCCAGAGGTCGATGTTTCAAGAGGATATCACAGTACTTTGTTCACGCCAAGTTGTTAGTTAAAATAGGTAAAAAAAAAAATGCAATAACACAAACGAATACACGCAAGCTACGCAAGATGCAAGCGCAGGAGTTAGGATGCGAGTGACAAAATAACAACGCTGTCATTACTATGAAATGTCAAACTGTCATCTGTCAATTCATCGACAGTCAGTGTCGCGGTTGCTCGTTTCACACAGCGCTTTTAATCACTTTATTCTGTTTGTAACTAAATCACCTTATTCATAGATCAAGCGCTGAGAGTGCTGAGCGTTGTAATTACGGGACACACTATACCGCTGCGCAAAAAGACTTGGCTGTATGAGCTATTGCCCTTTGCCTACACCAAAACGTCAATTTGGAACAAAAATAATGGCGCCGGGGAATAAGACCGAAGTGAATTACTTTTTTAAATGTTTTCGAAATTAAGAAGTGTCCGTTCTATTGTAATAATTGTAATGTAAATTATAAAACAAACTAGTAATTACTGTAAAGGTTTCATACGTGTTGATTCATAGGCCATTTTTAACAATGTCCTTTTACTGTGATGGTTCTGCGTTTATTGACCCGCTTCTTATGATGGTTCAAAACTTTGCACAATTCCTAGAGTTTGAACGTCAATAATAAATGAATTCACCACAGTTATACCAAATCAATTCTAACAAGTTACAGTAACTCAAACCTCTTGACAGAATAATAAATTCAATGGGATTCTTTAATCCGGGAAATCGCCGTGAAAACACCGTGTCAAGAAAACGTGGGACCTGTGTCTCTTATTTACAGGCGAGTATGATTATATTAGATTTTTATGTGAAAAGAATATAAAGGCAAAATTAAATTACCTACCTACCTACCTTGTCAGCGGATATTGTTAGTACCTAATTAAAATATTTGCTGAAGTTTCTCTTGGCTAAATGAATAAAGATTTTGAACAAAATGTTGAATAGAGATCAGAATAATATTAATTATTGTTCCTTACCTTATTGTTTTGTAAACAAAACTTGTTGACGATGACACGATCATGACCTGCAGCGCCATCTAGCAGAGACTGTGAACATTATCTAGAGTTTGCTACTAGGCACTAGATAGCAGTAAAACATTCCGTTGTAAGTATGCTACTCACCACGAGATGACGCTGTTCTAGATTGTTTTGATACCACAGTATAATAATTCCGAATAAAAACTGCAGTGAAATTATAAATTATTATAATTTCAAAAAGTTTTCTCCCCTGGTAAGTATTACGGGGGATTCATCAAGACAACCAAATTCAAACTTTTTTTAAGTCAAAGTCAAAGTCAAAGTCAAAGTCAAAGTCAAACAATTTATTTCAATTAGGCACATAAAAGGCACTTATGAACGTCAAATTTACAAAAAAATAGAATTGATTCTAGTCGCCCCTTCCAAAAGGTAGTTTTCGTATGGAGAAGAATGGGCAAGAAACTCCACGTGTAAGTGTTTTGTAAAGTGCAGCGCTACTTTAAGTTGTACCGGCAAAAGTTGATCAAAATTTTATTACACGTCAATAATAATGATTAGAATATAGCTACCAAAACTTTATCAATGAAATCCTCAAGCTCTCGAAATTATATTTTGGCGAAATAGTCTCTCTCCCTCACAATCATGTTTTTTTTTCTATGTAATCCGTCAAGTCTACGTCGCAAATATTATTTCGTAAACTTGTACAGTTTCAGAATGAATCACTGTCTTTGTCTTTACCTATCGGGCAGTAATCAATAAATGTGAATTCTTTGTTTCTAAAAAAAAAACATTAACATAAAGATAAAGAAAAAGAGATAGTGAATAGAAACACGATGTATAACAGTGGTTAAGAATGAGACTTTCTTCAAATAGGTTCTTCAAATGCCCTCCGATTCAGAATATGACTCTTTTTTCAGGTTGAGTACGCTGTTAAACACCTTGTCACGAATATGAACTCATATGTACCGACTGTGACATAGGCCCAGCAGTGTAGACAGCCACAGCTGGAAATAGGTCTCTCTCAAGTTGCACCTCAACACCGCCTTCCGCGTCTAGTCAGTCCCAGTCACCTTTCCAACCACCACTATCACTCTACGCTTCTCCAAGAGTTCATCTGCTCCAACGACCTTCGGTATTTCAACTGATGGCTGGTCCACTGCCACTTCAGTTTGCTAACTGCTACTCTGCAAGTAAGGATATCGAAAACCCCAGTTCGATTTTAAACAACGAAAGTAGATAGGTTTTTCTTCATGTAGGTACTTACTCGAATAAAAAGTATCCTTTTTTATTGACAATATTAATTAATGAATTGTTGTATTTTTTATTTGATGGAGTATGATGATTACATAACATAACATCACGACTGTATTCCCCAAGGGTTGGGCAGAGGTGTACCTACATACAGTACACCCACATTTATTTCGCTAGTTATGTTTAAGTCCCATGTAATAGGGGATGATAAGTATACTATTAATTATGTAGTAATATTTCCGTGCTCATGAAAACCCGCTTAAGCCGTAAAAAGATTAGTGTAGATTAACAATTAGTCGTATCGATTTCAGGCTAGTCATGTGCAATCTATATAATAATAAAATAATATATATCAATAATAATCAATATAATTTCAGAGCATAGGTGTGAGTACTATGTACTAAAGAGCTAACATTTACCAGGTAATACGTCTTTTATTGACTTGAATGTGCCCTGGCGGCTGTGAGTATGTCATGCTTACTCAGATGTCTCGCTGATGGTGGCGCGTGTGTTGGATCATTTAGCTCCCTTCAAAATGGTTGAGCTGAATGGTGCTAATCCGTGCGTCATCTTCGTGAACTGGCGCCGCCGTCAGTTGGGACTGGTCAACTCTTAGCTGCCTTGGCTGTTTTAAATTTTGAATTGTTCTTTGTTTTATATTTTTATTACGGACGCTTCTAACGTGCACGTCTTTCTACATTGTTCTCACATGTTTAATTTCAACATGAATGATGTAACCAGTTTTTTGTAACAATTTATTTAAAAGAGTGTCCGTGGAATTTCTTCCCCGTTCTTCTCCATAGGTACCTACTACGCTTTGAAATGGGCAACTAGCTTCATATTTCTGACTGACCAATTCCTTGACAATTCAAAAGTGCCCGTAAATGGTTTAATTGAAATAAATGCTTTGAGTTTGAGTTTGAATCAAAATTGACATCTTTTGTCAAATTGAAATCGATGTCATCACAAATTACAATTCATTGTTATTCCATACAAATTACAATTCATTGTCATTCTATACAAATTACAATTCATTGTCATTCCATACAAATTACAATCATAGTCATTGTAGCATGACAATCGTCTAAACTCTAATCGATCCGGTTCTTTATCAAAAGCTCTTATCACACACAGGTTTTTAACACACTTTTACTAGTAGGTCAAACTGTAAACATCACTATGTACTAATACGAGCAATGCTTCGAAATAACACTGGGTACACATAGAATAAAAAAAAAAATCCGTCATATATTTGAGAATCTCCAATAACATTGCATGCATAAATGCATCACGTTGCTCATAATAACAAATGACTTTGACGCTCCTCTGGTACAGCAAAGGTCCATAAGCGGTGACGACTTTCCATCAAGTGATCTGCCTGCTTAGAAAACAAGCAGTTTATTTAACAACCTTACCTTTACCTTTAGATTGTGTTGACCTGGTCAAGGTAGCAGGAAAGAGTTTAATCCGGGAGACCCAAGACCGGGAAGAATAGCATGTAATTGAGACCTACACTACTCTCAGCATTGGGTGGATACGGTTTTAAAAAGACAGAGAGATAGTGAAAAAGATCGTGCTAACACGAAAGTAGAAAAGGGATGCATGAGCTGTACTTGCAATAACTGACAGAGAATGATAGCTTGTCGGTTGCCAGGTGAGGATGGAAGAAGAAACGTGTTGCGCCGACCCCACGTACCTTGGAACAATGGAAGGTAGATGATGATTTATTGGCAGCTGGATGAGAGTTGCCGAGAATCGAGTTGAATGGTGTGCCATTGGAAAGCAGTCCAGCAGTGGACTGCTCTAGGCTTGTGATGATGATGTTGATATACTGAAATGAAGTAGGGTTGCTTTTTTATAATTACGAAGGTTTTTGTATTATCTTTTTGAGATAAACTTAATTTATAGTTATTGTTTATCTTAACTTTTCAAAGAATCTTAGAAAATCACCGTGTAAAATTGTTTTTAAATTAAAAGTGATAACGCGAAACTATTTCCAACCGCTTCCGCCATAACCCGCGCGCTTCTCGCGGAAGCGCCTCTCGTTCCCGCTCTACCAATAAGGGGAGCCGAAGCTTCTAGAACATTCTAGAAGTTTCCTTAAAGTACAGTTCCGTAATCGACCGCAGGCGGCAACTGCTGGCGACGTGTCGCCGTAACATTACTGGTTTCTACGTATTCTTATGTATTTCTATGAAAACGACGCACTGTGGTAGTTAATGAATGAAGGGTGTGTACCACACTCGATTTACTGATGACGTTTTTACATAAACATTATGATATTATACAATCTTATCACTATTATCATCGAGCTAAACCATAATATGATGACTGACTGAGATTAATTAAACGAAAACACTGTTTATAGAACCCGGTTGTATATGTACGTATATATATATCCACTTGGAGTGTTGCTGTTATTCGAGATAGTACTATATTATTTATCTACTATTATATTACCTGAAGCACTAAGGATATGCTCATAATTTTGACAAACGGCCACAAAAGCCCTTATTTCTTCGACCACTGCACTGCAGAGAAGGTATTTTTCATAAGAAAAATATGGTGTTTTAATAAAAGAAGTAATGCACATCGTTAATAAGATTTTTACAATAGACAGAGGTGCATTAGCAGAGCTTGTACGAGATGACCCCTGATCAATCACTTCTATCATTATATCTATAATTATATCACTTCTATCATTATTCATTATATCTTTTTTTTCCCTCGCGCGCCTCCAATGTGAACAGACGTGTGACACCAACAGTTAAAATTTTAATAAATATTTAAAGTTATAAATTTGCAAAAATAAACCCTGCTACGAGTGAATACAGTTTAAAACAGCTTGGAGGACACGGATTTGGCAGCGATCACGATCCCTACGCCTGATAACACTAGTACTCGATTCCGCACAGTATACGCAAAAATATCAGAGTATGATGCGCACGCCCCCTACAGCCCAGGATGCTAAATATTCATCACAACCAGATTTAGCTACTTGTAATGTTGAGGACCATGAATTCATTACTTCGAGGAAAAGAAAAATGCGTCCTGAAACGGAAGATTTCGCTCAAATGCAAAGCGATATACTTAAAATGTTTTCGAGTTTGAAAGAAAATCAAGACGTCAAACTACAAAAACTAAATGATACGATTAAGGACCTCAAAGAACAAAATAATACAATCATAAATTCTAACTCGCTACTACAAAAAACTATGGAGCAAACTAATACTTTATATTTGGCGTTGGAGGAAAAATATGATAGGGTTATTATGCAAAACAAATCCGCAAATGCTAGGATTATTATACTGGAAGACCAAGTAGAAGAATTACAAAGAAAACAACGAGAGACCACGATCGAGATTAGAAATGTACCCATTCAAGAGGATGAAAATGCAAACGTAATTGCTGCTAAGCTTCACTCTGCTTTGGATCTCATTATACCGGTGGAACATATTCGCCAGGCCTACCGATTGAAGTCAGGAAAAAACAAGCCAATAGTAATCGATTATCAAACAATGAAATCCAGGAACGAAGTTATCACAGCCCTAAAAAGCTATAATAATAATCATAAAGACGATAAATTTAATACGAAGACACTAGGCTTTGAAGGTGAGAAACAACCAGTCTACATTTCTGAGTCACTGACACCAAAAGCCAGAAAATTACATTATTTGTGCCGAGAACTACAGAAAAAAACAGGCTTCAAATTTTGCTGGATTTCATTTGGCAAAATTTTTATCAAGAAATTGGAGGGGCAACCAGCAATCCTGATAAAATCTACAGAGCAAATAGATGGTATAATCGATGAACACACAAATGAGGTATCTTATAACACCCAGATATGACTATCTTTTGAACTTAATCCATTTTTTCATGCTTCTTTATATACCATTAGTATTATAGTTAATCGTAAGTCCGTGTTACCTTTCTTTTTATTCTTTGTTAAATTCTATGTAATAATACCTGCAGTGATAACTTATATGTTTACAGCTACTCTTAACACTAAACATACTTCAGTAACACTAAACAGCATTTATACGAACACACACACACAACTACACCACACACAAAAAATTACATTCGGCTATCAATGGTTTTTCCTCTCGGATCTTGATTATCTTCACTGTCGCATTATTGTAATACTTGCTCTCATCATTGTTGTTGAGGATTATGGCTAATCTAGAAAATTTCACAATAGACATTGATGATACTGTCAATGTCCTAAATGCGTACAGTGTGGATACTCCTGAACTCTGTAAAAAAAAATTCAATGGAACACCAAATTCATACAAAATACTTACGCAAAATATAAGAAGCCTAAATCACAACTTCGAGGAACTGCAAGTTTTGCTGAGTAGGCTAGATATTGAGTACGATTTCATTGTGTTAACAGAATGTTGGTTATCCCCAAACATAAAAGTACCGACGATTGAAAAGTATCATGTACATACTACAACACACCACCTCAATAAGAATGATGGCATAGTAATGTATATTAAGGATTGCATAACCATTTCAGTAATAGAACCAACGCGAGTAGGCGATGAAGTTAATTGTATCACTGCCACTATAAAAAATGAACTATCAATTATTGCAATGTATAGACCTCCAGCATTCAAGAATGTTGATAATTTTTTGTTGACACTAGATAGAATATTAAACAACATGAAAGGCGTGAAAAGTATAATACTTATTGGCGACCTTAATATCAATATTGTGGATGACAGGAGATCGGCCAAATATTTAGACCTGTTGGCATCGCATGGACTTCTTGCTTCACATACCTTTCCTACTCGTGATAAAAATTGCCTGGACCACTGTTTTGTAAAAACCAATTGCGTAACGTTGACTATTGTTTGCAACTCGACTATCACTGACCATTCCAGCGTCATGATATGTATTTCGAATAAAACATATTCTACCAACAAAAATAGTAATCAAACAATTAGGAAAACTGATTATCAGGCTATTGTCAAACACCTTAAAGAAACTAACTGGCAAAATGTGGTGTCAGGCAATGATCTGAACAGAATAACTGAATCTTTCTTGAAAGTAATTGGTCTAGCCATAGAAAACAATACGGTGGTACAAAAACTATCTCGCAGGAAAAGAAACATTAAGCCTTGGATAACTCCAGGACTTTGCCGCTGTATGCGAAATCGTGATCGGCTTCATCAAAGGCTGAAAAAAGACCCTGAAAATGCTATCCTTAAAATTACATATTCTAGGTATCGAAACACGTGCAATGCGATACTTAAAAGACTTAAGAATAATTATTTAAAATCTGAAATGAATCTCAACAAAAATAACCCTAAAAAACAATGGTCCCTTATAAAAGATGTATGTTATCTAAGTGCTAAATCTAAAAAAAATACTGACCTATTATACATAAAAACAAACACTAATGATTCATTAAATTATACCAATGAATACTTTACAGGCGTGGGATGCCAATTGGCTAATAATATCAAATCACGAACACAGTTAAATGAGCAAGACCTAGCAAAAATTACAAGTCAAACAAAACCTACACCAAACTCCCTTGTTCTCTTGCCAACTGACGAAACTGAGGTAAAACGCGTTATTATAGGACTTAAGAGCTCTAACTCTACTGGTTGGGATGGAATACCTACGGCATTGCTGAAAATGAGTTCAGAAGCTCTTGCGCCACCAATCGCTAAGATCTGTAATCTATGCATTGACAAAGGTGTATTCCCGTCAGTACTTAAAAAATCAATAATTATACCTATACATAAAGGTGGGGACAAAAATAATGTCGCAAATTATAGGCCAATTTCCCTCCTACCGTCACTTTCAAAAATTATGGAACGAATCGTTGAGTCTCGGCTAAGGCATTATCTAGAAAAATACGGTATTCTCTCTGAGAATCAATACGGTTTCAGAGCACAAAAATCAACTGAAAATGCTACGCATAAGCTAACTTCTTTCATAGTAGATAGCCTGGACAAGGGAGAAAAAGCTATTGGCATCTTTCTGGATCTAGCAAAGGCTTTCGATACCGTTTCGGTTCCCATTCTTCTCAGGAAGTTAGAATTAATTGGTGTTCGCGGGATTACCCTCAAATTTCTAAAAGACTATCTAACTGACAGGGAACAGAGCGTAAAAGTGAGTGATTATGTGAGCCAACCTGGAAAAAATTCGTACGGTGTTCCCCAAGGAAGTATCCTGGGGCCTACATTGTTCTTAATATACATTAATGATTTGTGTAATTTGCAATTGAATCAAGGTCAAATAATTACTTTCGCGGACGACACAGTTCTACTATTTAAAGGACAATCCTGGAAGGATGTATATAAGTTAGCCAATGAAGGTTTTACCCTGGTATCTACATGGCTCGACCGCAATCTACTAACTTTAAATACACAAAAAACGAAATACATTGCCTTTAGCATTCAAAATAAGACACAACCACCATTAAATACCTTTTATATTAAATATCACACATGTTGCGAATCCAGCACCTGCTCATGCTACTCTCTTTGTAAAACACAATCAATTAAATATCTAGGATTAATTGTTGATCAAAATCTCAGTTGGAATGAACACATTATGACCTCAACAGCTAGAGTCAGAAAGATGATATATGTCTTTAAAAAAAATCGCCACTTTTGTAACAGAAAATTACTACTTACACTTTATTATGCACTTTGTCAATCAATTTTAACATATTGTATCTCCACATGGGGAGGCTCATCTAAGTCAACAATGATTAACTTAGAACGCTCGCAGCGTGCTATACTGAAAGTTATGACATTTAAGAGGTATAGATACTCAACTGAATTACTGTACAGTGAATTGCCTGTACTAACAGTGAGACAGTTATTCATATTAAGTGTAACACTAAGTCAACACAATATCCCCCCATATTACACAGGAAAACGAAGAAACGACATAGTATACAAAGTCCCATCTTACAAAACCACATTTGCGTGTAAATTTATGCAATATTTAAGTCCATTCTTGTATAATAAGATATCACAATACGTCAACCTACGAAATATGACTTCATTTGCCTGTAAGAAAGTTCTTGTTGAATATTTAAAACAACTTAACTATGAGAAAACGGAGAAACTATTGAAGAGCTTGACTTAAACAAACACATATACACACAAACTAACAGCACACAATGCTCAAACCACACCTTACAAACATCTATACCTGTTCGAGTTAATCGAACACTCAGCGAAAATGCATAATTGCATCGAACGCAAATATGCACATTCGCTCGTTCACCTAAAGGTGGGCCAGTTCGCGTTCAGATCTCATTAGAGACACTACGACTCAAAACCATAACCATTACCATTTTACCATACATTTTACCAATAAGTTAGTTATATTATATAGTTCACCTTTATATACCAGTTCTTGTAACTAAGTGTTAGTGATTCAATATAGCTATTTCCCTTTATAATACGAGACTTTAACTTTTACCATATATACCATATCCTATCAATACGAGAAAGGTGTGTGTTGGTCACCATAGCGCCGAGCACTACTTTCTACATGGTCCTTCGAGCATTTAATTACCAGTGACTACCAAGTGAAACAGCGCCCCGCGAACCGGAAGATTGCAGAGGCGGTTGGAGCAATAAGGTCAGATCGAACCATTTATTTATAATAACCAATACGAAATATTTTAAAATCAACCAAATATGGATTCCGATTCTCTGTTCATCAACCAAACGGAGCTCTATGAAATCCTGAACAAATTTTTAACCAACATAAAGAAGGATGGATCCGAGAGGAAGACCATCGATAATTACAAACGCAAGGCTAATATGTTGGAAGCATACTGGCGCGATTACCAAGAAAACCATAAGAAAATGTGTGAGTATGCAAATTTTGACCACATTTACTTCAAAAAGGGTTGTTTCGATACAGTCCAGGAAGTTTATTATAAAATTAAGGAAATTATATTTAAAACCATGGAGCAGTTAGGCACAACACACCTGCAGGAAGAAAGCCCCCGTAGAACAAAAGAGGAAGAGGTACTACAACCATTACCAGGTATCCGGGCTAGGCAACCACTAACCGCTGACCATCGTCAGCCGGAGGATGACGCGACGCAGCCACAACCAGGTACGTCGTCTCGCTATGAGGAGTCCTCGCAGCGAGAGAATTTTCTCTATACAGAGAGAGAGTCCAGCAAGCTGAACGGGTTAGTGAAAAAGCAGAACATTAATTTCAAAGCATTTATGAGAACTGTGAGTAATATACAAGTTGATAAGTTCGAGAATCAATGGCAATTCGAGAACGCTCTAAAATCACTAGATAGCCGATGGGGTCAGATTGACAAACTTCATTGGGAAATTGAAGGTGAGGATGGAGGCGACGATATTACGTACCAAATGGAATTCTGCAAGCACGAGGAAGAGTACAGTGAGTTGACAAACGACATCAACAAAAAGATGTGGGCAGTGAAGCACCGTGAAAAATCAGCTCCAAAGATGGACATCCCCGTGTTCAACGGGACTTACAACCAGTGGACTCCGTTCAAAGACTTGTTTAGTGAAGCGATCGATAAAAACCCGTCTATCTCTAATGCGCAAAAAATGCAGTTTTTGAAGAGCAAGGTGGCTGGAGAAGCAGAGCGTCTGATTCACCATTTACAGATTAGCTCTGACAATTATCAGGTATGTTGGGAGATTTTAAGCCACAGGTATGGTAACAAGAAATTGATTTTCACGTCCCATATTAACATTCTACTGGGACTTCCCAACATACAACAGCAATCGCTGGCCATGATCAAGAAACTGCATGACTTAACCAAGGAGACGTTACATGCTATTCAGAATCTGGGAGTGGATATAGCAACTTGGGATCCACTTTTAGTGCACCTACTAGCGCAAAAGCTTGATAACGATACCTTCACCGAATACATAGAATCGGTCAAGAATCCTCGAGAGCTACCCGATCTACAGGAATTCCTGGAATTCTTAGAGACGAAATTTACAGCGCTAGAAGCGTCTCGTCGCAAGCAAGAACCAGCTAACCAAAAGACTACGCCGCAACAACCATCGAGAAACGGCAACTATAACCAAAACCAGAGGAAAAGTTTTCATCGAAATAATCATCAATCAGACAACAAAGATAACTCGAAGTCTAATATGAATGCGTTACATGTGTCGCGGTCGATAACCTGTGCATTATGCAATTCTGAACACGGATTGTGGCGTTGCCCTGATTTTTTACAAATGACGCACGAGCAAAAGGTAAATAAAATTGAGCAATTAAATTACTGCCAAAACTGTCTATGCAGTCATAACAATAAACCATGTCAATCGAACAAACGATGTCGTAAATGCTTAGCCACACATAACACGTTACTTCACGATGCATTGACAAGACAAAGTCCAACTGCGTCAGCAGGAGAAACTACGAATTCTGTTGCAACCAAAAAGAGCGCATCTAGGTCATCTCACGTGTCTTGGGATGACATGTCTGAAATACTTTTAGCCACCGCTATCATAAAAGTAAAGGGAGCTGATGGAACTCAGCACAAGATGAGAGCTTTAGTTGACCAGGGTTCTCAACTGTCGTTAATCAATGAAAACGCAGCCCAGGTCTTGGGATTGAAGAGGGCTCATTTCAAAGGTCAAATTTTCGGTGTCGGTGAAAGAGAAAATAATGCGAAGGGAATGTTACAGGTGACACTACAGTCTGCAAATAGTGAATTTACTTGTAACACGAACGTTATTGTTATGAATAATTTGATCAAACGACTGCCAAATAACACGTTTACCAAACCAACAACGTGGAACCATATTCAAGGGCTACAATTGGCCGATCCAGAGTTTCATATAAGCAGACCTGTAGACATGCTTCTAGGTGCAGAAGTTTATAGCAAGATAATGTTAGGAGGAATCTTGAGAGGAGACAAGGATAAACAACCAATCGCTCAACAGACGCAACTAGGATGGCTACTCTGTGGATCTATGAGACCACACTACCAATGCAACGTAGTTCTCAACAACACAGAAGATCTACTGAAATATTGGGAGAACGAAGACATAAACCAGAAAATAGAGATGTCCAACGATGACCATGAGTGCTTACAATTTTTTCTCAAAACCACTAAGAGGCTTGAGGACGGAAGGTACGAAGTTCGACTACCACTTAAGCCGGAACATAAAGATAAGTTGGGTGCAACTAAACCACAAGCATTAGCTCAATTTAGAAACTTAGAGAAGAAATTTGAAAGAAACAGCGAATTGAAAGCAGATTACAAAAAATTCATGGACGAATATTTCACATTAAACCACATGATACCATGCAACATTAACCAAGCGCCCGAATGCTACTTACCACACCATGCAGTCATTCGGGCTGAATCTACCACAACCAAACTGAGAGTAGTTTTTAACGCCTCAGCAAAGTCTTCATCAGGGTACAGTCTAAATGACGTCATGTACAGGGGTCCAAATATACAAAAGGATCTTCAAGAGCTTATCCTGAAATGGAGACAATTTCAATTTGTATATACTTCTGACATTGAGAAGATGTACAGAATGATTCGAGTACACCAAGAAGATCAAGCTTACCAAAAGGTACTATGGCGAGAATCAAATAACCAACCTATACAATCATTTCAACTCGTCACGCTTACATACGGAACCAAACCAGCAGGATTCTTAGCGATGATGTGCTTGAAACAATTGGCGTCTGATGAAAGGCAGAAATTTCCTGATGCAGCAAAAGAATTGGAAGGCAGCTTCTATATGGATGACTTTTGCGGAGGGCGTCATTCAATTGAAGCAGCAAACAAGCTGAAATCCGATCTCATAAAATTATGCCGATTGGGAGGATTTAATCTTAGAAAATGGACCTCGAACAAACCAGAGCTATTAACTGATTTAGAGAGAGGGCAATGTGACCAGTCAACATACGAGTTCAAGCAAAACGATTCTACCAAAACACTGGGTCTCTGTTGGAACCAACAGAAAGATAATTTCACTTTCAACTCAAAAATAGAACCCGAATCACCAGCAATGATTACCAAAAGAGCCCTACTGTCGGACATTTCCAAGTTGTTCGATCCATTAGGGTGGTTAACCCCCCTGAGCACTACCATGAAACTACTGTTCCAAAATGTCTGGTTGTCTAACTTAAAATGGGATGACCGTCTACCAGAGGCAATTAACTCTGAATGGACGAAATTAAAACAAGAATTTAGAGACATAAACAGTATGGAAGTCAACAGATGGCTAGGAATGGGAGAAAACCAAAACATAGAATTGTACGGATTCTGCGACGCCTCAAACAAGGCATACGCGTGTGTGATTTACTGCAAGGTAGTAAAGAAAGAAGGGACAACCATTACATTAGTTGCGGGGAAGGCTAGGTTGGCACCCGTAAGCAAAGTCTTATCTATACCGAGACTAGAGTTAATGGGAGCTCACCTGTTAGCTCAGCTAATGCAAAAGGTTCAAAGTTGCTTATCAGATTACCCTACAGATATCTACTGTTGGACTGATTCAACTGCAGTACTAGGATGGATACAAGGAGATCCAGCCCGATGGAAACCATTCGTAGCAAATCGGGTAACAACCATCACCAAAACCATACCATCAAAACATTGGCAATATGTGAAGACGACAGATAATCCAGCTGACTGTGCAAGTCGTGGTTTGAATGTCAAGCAACTCAAAGACCACAAGTTATGGTGGCAAGGGCCATCATGGCTGCCAGCATACACAAACCAAGAAAACCACCAAACCATTTATGAGACGAGTTTAGAAGTAAAGCCGTCTATTTTAAAACAAACCAATGCGGTAGTCATTGGACAACCAAGAGAATCGCTGACTACCGAAATTATTAACCATTTATTATATAAATACAGCTCCATTACAAAAATCATACGTATTTTTGCGTGGATACTACGATTAGCTACCTTGAATAAACAAGTCCGCCGACCCTATCTCGAATTACACGAGCTTCGTCGCGCTAAACAGCTGATAATAGCAAACATTCAGCAGGTAGAATTTGCAAGCGACCTAGATTCTATAAAGAAACACGGAAGAGTGCACTCTAAAAGCAAGATTTTGAGTTTGAATCCAACCACAGATGAACATGGGCTTTTACGTGTGGGTGGGAGATTGGAAAACGCCCACATGAGTCTTGAGATGAAACATCCCATCATCTTACCTCACGACCATATGCTAACCACATTACTCATCAATCAAGCGCATAAATTGACTTTTCATGGCGGAGCTCGTCTAACGTTAGCAAACCTTAGACAACAGTTTTGGATTCTAGGCGGATATATGGCAACTAAAAAGTTTATAAGACAATGTGTCATATGCAGAAAACAGAATCCCGTACGGCAGCACCAGCTCATGGGAGATTTACCAGAGCCAAGAGTGAATCCAGAACATGCGTTTTATCACTGCGGCATAGATTACACAGGTTTCGTAGAGGTCAAAGCTAACAAAGGACGAGGAATCAAAACCACTAAGGGGTACATAGCAGTTTTTGTATGCATGGTCACGAAAGCAGTTCACCTAGAACTTGTGTCAGACCTGAGCAGCTCCGTCTTTTTGGCAGCTCTAACCAGAATGGCAGCCAGAAAAGGGACACCACGACATATGTACAGTGACAACGGCACTAACTTCGTGGGAGCAAACAGGATGATACAGGAAGAATTTAACCAGCTTCAAGAAGTATTCAGTGAAAGTTTTAGAACCGAGATAACGGAGATGGGTATAGAATGGCACTTTAACGTACCTAGCTGGCCTAATGCCGGCGGTCTGTGGGAACGAGCAGTACGAAGTCTAAAACATCATCTCAAGAGGGTCATCGGTCAACAAAGACTAACCTTCGAGGAGTACATCACATTGTTAGCTAGACTAGAAGCGTGCCTCAACTCTCGACCTCTTTGCGCGATATCCGAGGATCCTGATGATGTAAACTTCCTTACACCAGCTCATTTCTTATCAGGAAGACCAGGAACAACTGTAATAGAAACAGAGCAAGATGCTAGAACCAGATGGCATCTAACCAACAAATTATTCCAAGATATTTGGAAACGATGGAAGACTGAGTACTTGGTACAACTTTCATCAAGAAGTAAATGGATGGAACCACAGAAAAACATCAGAATTGGAGATCTAGTGGTGATTCATGATGAGAATCTACCTCCAGGAAAATGGGCCCTTGGACGTGTGGTCGACACACATCCAGGAAACGATGGTTTCACCAGAGCGGTTTCACTAAAAACAAAAAATGGGGTCATGAAACGCCCTATTGTGAAACTCTCCGTTTTACCCGTAAACCAGAATAACACAACGATATCCAAACCAGATATAAAACCAACAACCAAATTAACCGAAAGGAAAAGAAAACCGAGATCAAAAATCGCAACTGTAGCAGCAGTTTTACTGAGTTTTTTCATGTTGATTTATCCATCTTACGGTTTAGACAACGTCAAACCATTTCCAAGCAACCAGACGCTTTATTTTGACCCTATTTCAAAAGTACAACTAATCAGAGATAAATGGACATTAGTTATGTACTACGACATGGGACCCTATTGGACAGGCATAAACACCTACAATAAAATAGCAAATTATCAAGAAAAAATATGTGCAACCATTGAAACACTAAGCCATTGTAATACGATCGTGCAACAAGCCCGACACGATTACCAGGAACTCGAATACTACAATGAACTTTTGCTAACACAACATTTTGATGTCCACGCTAGACGGCGACGCGCCACATGGAAGACGGATCGACGCCGACGAGGCCTTATCAACGGTATCGGCTATCTAGCAAATGACTTATTCGGAGTGTTGGACTCACGTTTCGCAGACCAGTATGAAAAGGACATTGAAACCATACATCGCAATGAGAAACACCTTTCAAATTTATGGAAAAATCAGACTTCTATAATTGAAGCAGAGTTCAACCTTATGAAGAGAATGGAGATCACTGTAAACAAACAGCACAAGTTAATAAACAAGAAGCTTATGGATTTGCAAGACAACGCAAGCACTCTCCAAAGGGAAATACAAAATATTTCATACGTCAATGACTTCACATTGTCAGCGATGTCAGGAAACAGCTTGCTGCAAGGATTAAGACGACTTCAAAACACGTTGCTCGATGCATTAACAGACATCTACCATGGTCGAATTAGCATACATTTACTGCCACCAACGCAACTTAAACGTGAGCTTCAAACCATATATGGCCAGATGCCAAGCGAACTCACACTACCAATCACTAATTTAGACACTGAACTTCAGTATCTTTACAAACTACTGAAGGTCAAAGCCAGAGCGACACAAAAATTTGTTATAATCGAAGTTACTTTTCCACTAATATCCAGAGAAAGTTTCAAACTGTACAATATAATACCTGTACCGCACCAAACAGACACCATTATGACCACAATAATACCAGTCTCCGAATATGTGGCAGTTAACCTAAAGAAAGATTCCTTCTTTAGCATGTCCACAAAGGAACTAACGGCATGTCTACACCATGGACCAACTTACATCTGTCAGCTGCTAAAACCAATTACAGACCTGCAAAATGACGAAAGTTTTTGCGATAAGAACTCGACAACCAATAAATGTAAAGTAGAAAAATCCAACTGCGCTAACGTATGGCTTGAATTACATCTGACTTCTCAGCACTTTTACTTTTGTTGTGACACCTATACAATAAAAATAATATGCGGCGATCATGTAGCAGTTCGTCAGCTGAGCCAAGCCGGGGTCATTGGCATAGGTCAAGAGTGCGTTATCAAAGGAAAGGACTTCTCATTATATTCAATACAACATCAATCCAACCAAATGAATATTTCACCAACCATTTACATGCCTGAATTTGATCAGATTAATCATTTGATTAACATCAAAATCCCTGACGAAAAACAGACTGATGACGGAAACATAACCATATCCATGACCAGTCTGGGGGAGGCGATAGAAAAACTGAAGAAAAGCGATTCAGAAATTGACGATATATCACCCCATGATATCCACCAATACGTAATTTGTTACGTGTTGATGTCGATCGCTCTATGCGCGGCAGCAATCTGGTTGTGGCGGACCGGGCGATGTCGCCTGTGTCAGAAGGCCGCCGCTGGGCATCGTGGCGAGCGATCCCGCCGGCAGCAGGCCGCGGTGACCCCGCCACCTCCGAGACCTCGACGCCGCAGCGAGAGTCGCTGCCAACAGGAGTTAGCAGCGGCTCCGCTGACACCGAAACCAACCAGAAGACAGGAATCATATAGTGAAGTGCTCAGTGCCAGAGATCTTAGGAACCAAAGTGACGTTTTTCATTTACACAATTATGCCAAACGCTGGCCTAGCGTGAACTATAGTGCGATCAAACGGGACAAAAATTCTGACACTGGCAATCAAAATATTGCTTTTACTGTGGAAGACTCAATAGTGTAAATTTAAATCGTCGTTAATGTTTTTAATAAGTTTACTTATTTAAGTAGAGTTTTTGTTTACTATGCATAATCAATGTTTTTAAACCTACCAGTTAGTAGTTTAATGTTTTTGTACACACCATATCATGTAGCTTTAGCTATCATCCCGCATTTCTTCTCGCTCTTGGGAATATGTTCGAGTTAATCGAACACTCAGCGAAAATGCATAATTGCATCGAACGCAAATATGCACATTCGCTCGTTCACCTAAAGGTGGGCCAGTTCGCGTTCAGATCTCATTAGAGACACTACGACTCAAAACCATAACCATTACCATTTTACCATACATTTTACCAATAAGTTAGTTATATTATATAGTTCACCTTTATATACCAGTTCTTGTAACTAAGTGTTAGTGATTCAATATAGCTATTTCCCTTTATAATACGAGACTTTAACTTTTACCATATATACCATATCCTATCAATACGAGAAAGGCGTGTGTTGGTCACCATAGCGCCGAGCACTACTTTCTACAATACCCATATTCAAAATATCACGCTCACACACACTCACTCATATCTCTTTCTTAAACATTATTTACTCATGATTAACATTTAAAATTCTAAACTTATTATTTGTGCCTGCAGCTATTAACTATGCTTAGGTTAGTTCCCACTAAAATAATAATTAAGTCTTATACGAGAAAAATCATACAATTGTCTGTAAACTTTGCTTATACTAAATTTATTTTAACACTACCTCCATTGTGATCACTTCTTTTCGTAGATAGTGCAAGATGTTCTGATACCTACCTGTTTACATTGGAACATAATATCATAGATACATAATTATTATACTGTGAATTAATAGTGGAATACAATTTGTATTTATTACTGGTAAATTGTGTAAGAGGAAGACTGTCCTACCGTGATACAGTTTCGACTAGTACGGGGGACAGTGTGAATCGAATACTACAACCTAAATAACAATATCAGTGTTAGTAATTGTTGGTGAGTGATTAGTGCTTAAATACGTAATAAATAATTATCATGTGACGTAAGTACTTAACGAACAGCACATAAAAGACGTTAGAAAGGTGAGAAATATAATATCACAATATTGGTTAGTCTTTAAGTGCAGGAACCTATTTAGGTACGTTTGTATTGTCTACCTACCAAATGTTAAAAATACCAAATTATATGGTTGTACTTTTTATGATGCAATTAAATAAAGTTATTATTTATCAGTTCTAATGTCAACCTTGCTGATTGACTAATATATACACCACAAAAGGAGCTATCCTCATATAGTTCGAAAGAAACAAGACGAAACTTAACCCAAACATCACTAATCAGAAGAAACTGAAGAGCGAAAAATAAGACAAAATCTTCTAGTCTAACTAAGGTTGTAATTAAATGTTACTAAGTTATTTCGGGGCGGTTCAATGGAGAAAATTCAGTAGGGGAAAAAAAAACAATCGACCTATATATTTCTATCTTTAATTTTAAAGTGAACCTACTTCGGGATATATCCTTTGCAATAAAAAAAGATTCCTCAATATCAGGCGACTCCAAGCGTGGTCTAATAACATTAAAAAAATATCTCCTTAGTTCGTCAGTTAAAAACAGCGACTAACAGACATGACAGAAAAAAACATTGCTTGCTCCGTATATCAGAAAAACACTCACCAAACATTCCATAGCAATGTAGACATACACAAGTCAAAGAGTAGAAAATGATGATCACTAAGAACGGTAGAAACAGCACGGTATACTCCATGTCTTAAACAACGGGTCGCGTCGCGTGGACTAAATGTTTTGGAGGTATTATCAATGGCAGATAATGTATCAGTTCAAATTGATAGCTGAATGTAATTAGTCAGATATCGTACTGACAATGTGGAAAGGATTTGGAAAACACCTACTCATGGTGTCATGCATGGCATCCTCAATAATGCGTATAAGGTGTAATTGGAATAACTGGAATCCTCTTAAGGGGTCATTGTACTCCTTCTTCTTTTCGTGTTAGTGACTAACCTGGTGTCAGAGTTTTAAAGCCACCCATGGGCCTTTGACTTGGCTTCACATGCCGTCGAGAAATATCTCTCAGGCATGCCGGTTTCCTCACGATGCTTTTCTTCACTGTTTTTGAAGCAAGTGATAATTAAACAATACGCACATGAATCCGAAAAGTCTGAGGTGCGTGCCTTGGGTTCGAACTCAAGACCTATGACTTCGCAGTCTGACAGTCTCACCGCTAGCCTATCACTGCATTGCACATTATTGTACTCATCATGTAAAATAATTAGTATGGGTAAAAGATTTCATAATGCTGTGTACAATGACCCTATAAGATTTTACCCTATTCAGTGAACCTGTGAGGGATCATTGTACTCATAATTTTGAACAACTTTTATTTTTTTAACTATCGCAGTCCAATGCTGGACATAGGCTTCTCCCAGGCTGCGCCACAATAGCCTGCCCTCTGCCTTCCGCATCTAGTCTTTCTCAGCCAGCTTTTTAAGGTCGTCGGTCCATCTAGCTGGGGAGCGTCCAACACAACGCTTTCCGATATGCGGTCTTCACTCCAGACTCGTCTGCTCCACTGGCGATCGGTCCTTAAGAGTTATTCCGGTATTGCAATTATAGTTTGTTCAGGCTTCTTGTTTCATACAACTTTAGAGATCTGCCTAGCCTTTTCCCAACTATGTTGGGGTCGGCTTCCAGTCTAACCGGATGCAGCTGAATATTAGTATTTTACATGGAGCGACTGCCTATCTGACCTCCACAACCCAGTAACACGATAGTGGGTAATACGATACCCCTTGGTAAGACTGGTGTCAGACTTTCGGGCTTCTGACGACTCGTAACGACTGTCAAAGATCCACGAATGACAGCCGGGACCACCGGCTTAACGTGCTTTCCGAGGTACGGAGGATTCTCGCTATGTAAAGATGGTCACCCATCCACTGACCAACCCCGGCAAGCGTAGCTTAACCTGATGGATCAACCAGTGCGGCTGTTGTTACTTAGCCACGAGCTCCTCCTTTCATACAACTTTAGATAAAGTAAAAATGTGTAACTTTGTATGTTTATTACTCATTCACGCTTTTACAGCTGAACGGATTTAGATTTTTAGCACAGTTAGATTTAATATGACCTGTATTAAAATACTGCGGATGTTTTGCTTCGATTACGTCATGTACTTAGTGGTTTGTTTAGGGTACTAGTGAAACTGGGGACAACAGCTATTAATACTGTCCTCCCATCCCTATTAACAGTGTAATTTGAAAACAAAAACGTCAATTATTTTAAAAGAGCAAACGTGTAGTTTCTTGCCGGCTCTTCTCCATAAGAAACGACCAATTGGAACCGTGCCCCTAGCTTCTGACGTTTCATAAGTGCCCATGTCACCTTATGTGAAATAAAATATTTTGTTTTTGATTTTGAAATTTATATTTTATGGGTGCCCGGTTGCAACTCTTTACTTCAATGTACTGCTGGATTTTTTCCTGGATTCAGTCAGTGTTTAGTCAGTTCGGTCAGTATTTAATAGGTTCTCAATCACTTCTAATCCTTCGAACCGCAACATTGAGAGTGTGATCTTGCATATTATTATATTTTGAGCATATCTAGACACTCCTTTTCTTTATCATCATCAGGATTATAAAGATTATGCTAAAGGGTAAGATACTGCGTTGTAATCAATACAATAATAAAGAATTCAATGACTCCACGCGGTCAATTATTATCAATAACAAATAAGTACATTTAAAAGTCCTGAGATTTTATATAACCAAGGATGATACGATACGGGCTATACGATCCGATACAACCTGTCCCTTGCTCTTGCCGAGCTCCGCACACTACAGGGCGTGACCCTTAGCGTGTAGTCGCTTGGTTTATAAATTTATTATAAACTAAGTAACTACATTATTAATTTGTTAAGGCATCCACAAGATAGCCCATCCAAGCAGCCGATAATCCTAGGTTGACCTGCGAGATGCCATTCATAAAAAAACGAGGCTTACTTACAGCGGAAGACGTCTTTTATCCGAGCCACCACAATATATATTTATCTAAAATCTCTAACGACCAATATCTTTTGAGATAAAGAGATAGTAGTAACACAGCTGATTAAGAAATACATAACCTACAAAATTAAAGTGTTTATTAAGTATTACTTAATTGGAAACTGTCACGCTATAGAAATTGGGATAGAATAGAATAGTATTTATGGTTGCCACAGTTGCTCACAAAAAAAGTGCTTCTGCCGCGAAGCTCTGGGTGTCAGTCATGATATGGAAATTGAACAAAATGACTTAAATATAAAGAAAGACTTACTGAAGGCTCTGAAGACATATCGCCCAACCATCACATCACAGATCTGCAGGTATATGAACACTAACAAAAGTACAGTCACCAAAAAACATACAAACACTATCTCTTTAACAGTCAAAAACATTTTAAATCGAAGAGCACTTTCTGTCACATATAATTTTAGATCGAGGAGCACTTTCTAACACAAATAATTTTAAATTGAAGAGCACTTTTGTAGCTATTTTAAATTTAGAATCGAATTCAATCGTGTGTTGTTTCGTTTTCGTTCGTTGTCAACTGACGCGGATCTTGAATCTTCAAGAGATAGTGATTGTGACACAGTGTCATTGATCGATGACACTGTGTTGGTTGTCTTACGTTTTTGTATACTAAGTTCGGTAGTTGTATGTTTTCTGGAAAACCGGAAATAAAAATTTACTGTTTTGTTGTTTATTTTGGGATCAAATACTGTCACTATAGAAAAGAGTGTTCGGCCGGTTCTGACATGATTATACCCGAAGAAATTGCTACATTCTATGCCAGATTATTTGAATTGGGTGCTTACAAAAAAATATTTAAGTGACACATTAATAAATTAAGAATGGCCCATTCGCCTGAATATATTACTGCATAATAGTCTGCCTCGAAAACCATAGAATGAAGAATACTAGTTCATTGAAAAACCATTTAAGTGTCTAATGGACAACGAGATAATTATTATGTTGCTCAGAATATTCAATTGAAAGTTGAAACTAATAATGTTACATTGGAATAGAAAAAAATGTCTTCTGTGTCAAAATATTCTTGTTGAAAAACAATTTACACAACTGACTAACTAACCGTAATCTTCCTCTGACAACTTCACTTGAAACTAAATCTTGTGCTCTACATCATAAAATATTTTTTCCATTGTCATTATCTAAACAATGTGGTACAGATAATCTGATAAACCTATCTTGTTTTCCCAACACTGATTACCAATATAGCAGGACCTTTCATACCTCCTTGTATCTTTGAATTTATGGGACAAAATGTATGGATTAAAATAGGATAAGACAGGGCAAGTAATGTTGGCTGAAAGATTATTTAATATTGGATGGATAGCAAGGTCATTTCGTTAATCTGTTGTTTGGCTGCAGTTAGTTTTATTTTTAGACTGGTAGTGCATTACAATGAGTCATATTTTTTTACCTCGTTGGTTTAGTGGTTGGATGTGCTACTGCTGAGCATGAGGTCCTGGATCGATTCCCGAGTCGGGCAAAGTGTTATTGGGTTTTTCCTTCTGGAATTTCTCAGTAGCAGCTGTCTGGATTTGTGGCTGGTTGAGAGCAATAGGGTTGCCTCCTATAACATGGCATTAAAACATAACTAGCGAAAATGTTGGTGTACTATAGGTACGCCTCTGCTTAGCCCCTCGGGGATTACAGACGTGATGTTATGTCATATTATATTTTTTGGCGACTGCTTGTCGTCTATTTCGTCTCTACTAAACTAAACCGGAGAACACCAATGAATTAAAAATAACGTTATTGAATAAGTGGTTCTCGGGTTATAAGCAACCTAACGCAAAGATACTCAGAACGACTACCCAGTGAAGACTACGTTTTAAAATTTGGGAATATAAGGATATGTCAGAGTATTGAATGTTACCATCACCAAAAATACTACCCACCCATTATTTTGTTCCACTAAAACTTCTTGAAACTGGATCTTGTCTCCCATGCTTTGAACCACCGAGTATATAGTACATGAACCCTGCGTCTTATTTAAACGCGATCGTCGCGCGAATTCGCAATCATTGCGCTCATATGTCACTTTTTATTCGATGAACTTGAGCGCGTGGTCGCACTGACAGAGGGCGTCTTCCGTTTTTCCGAACACAACGTGACATGCACGCGACAATCGCCTAAAGGCGCGGCGATCGCTTTTAAAAATGACGCTGCCGGAGTATTTACTAGATAAGATAAAATTTCTTAATTATTTTGTTTAAACAAGAGCATGCAAGATATTATCTCAGTCTAGAAAACAGTATCTGCAACAAACATTATTATTTCTTACTCACCGACACTTTATTGTATACGTTGGTAGAGGTCGACACATGCGTGGTGTATCGATCGAGTAAAAAAAAACGGATAATATATATGGAACGTCATCTATGTCGTCATCGCACCTGTTTTTAGAAGGCACATGAATATTGTGTAAAATTTATTTTCTGGACAAATAATTTAAATGCTCAATATATTTCATCATCTATATACTATAGAAGTATATTGTAAGTTCGTAAGGTTCTCCTCGATATAAAACAGTGACATTAGTATTACTTTTTTTTTCTCAAACTCATAGACACGTTGATGGAATTTATTGCGTGTGCGTTCTCCATTTACTTATTACTCCGTGTTCCAAAGAGACACGCGAACTCAATTCCACTAAACTAATTATGTTTCGGGAAGGTTTTCTGATAATCAACAAGGCCCCCAGACATGCTGGAGCGTGTGAAATTTTTCACTCAGTTTTTGTTGGAATAACTTGATTTTCGATGCCAGGAATACTCTTGCTGAATGAACATTTATATGCACTGTGCATCTTGTGGCTTCCAATCAGATACTGTGGATTACCAGTTTTCCTTATTATATCCAAAAAGAAATGGTTCTCATTTTAGTAGTTTCAATAGGTAACATATTATGAGTAGGTACCTAATTTCCTCAAATTTCTGTATAAATTATTGCCCTTTTTGATCTTCGTGTCTTCATTATAAACTCAGCGTTAATTGCTGGACAAAACGGCGTCTTGAAAGACAAACAATATAAATTAAAAAGCGCGCGGATATTGCAAATAATAGATGATAGTACCTATTCTCATGTCAGTTTATAAAAAGCGCTATTTCAAACAGATATATCTGCAAGGCACCATATTCCCATATAAAGCACCATAAAACTAATACTATGCATGTATTTTCTTATAGTCTCATCAATGCATCCAATCTGCAGTTATTGAATGATCAGCATAACGCGTCGACAGCGCCTGAGGCATCACCACCGTACATTGCTGGCTCGCACCTGCTCGTCTCTTTAATATAATTAACACCTGCAATGAATGTGAAACAAACAAAAAGTCTCGAACGATGTTGTGTCGATAGTGGTTTGCATATTAAATCGGTGTAGTCTTGTTAGTGAGTTTGTTTTTGATACATTTTTGGATTTTATGCTAGTTCGATTATTGTTTGAACGTCAAGATGTACTCGCTTATTAAAGTCCTAAGTGCATATTAAACCGTTGCTCCCGGTTGTCTACACTAATATTATAAAGAGAAAATATTTGTAATTTTGTTTATAATAAATTAACTCAAAAACCGGTACCGATAAAAAAAAATATTTCACCAGTAGAATGCTATATTTTATCATTGAGTAACATATGTATTCTATAATTGATAAAGATATCACACGGGTGAAGCTGGCAACGGAAGCTACTAATAAATATCTATGTAAAGTAATCACTTTAAAAATATACATAGTACTTACTAGCTGACCCACAGATGTTGTCCTGTCCAAATGTCAATAGTTCATACAAAAATCCCATAACAAAAGGACGTAAAGTTTTTGCCGAATTTGACAATTTTCAAGGATTTCTTTCAATAAAAACCTAATTCCGTTCTCAAAAATTTTCATTAATCCAGGTTTACTTTTAGTATAGGTACTTAATGCACCTAGGTGAATAATATTTACGAAAAGTATTGTTAATGCACCTAGGTGAAAGAAGTAAACTACATATATTAAAAATTCCGTATTATTTCGGTTTTGTTTCGGATTACCTACTTATTTTTTATTTTTTTGGTCAATAAAGTACCTATTCTGTTATTTTATGTGATTTTGTGTTTCATTGTACATTTGGTGAGTTGCGAATCTGGTGAGTTGTGAATCTGGTTTGTTGAGAATCTGGTGAGTTGAGAATCTGGTGACTTGCTACTAAGCGCTTATTACCTACGAACATTTTATTTTTATTTATATATTAACAATTTGTCAAAATATTCTCTGCCTGACAGGCTCCACAAAGATTATGTCTTTGCAAACCTACCACCTAAGTTCACATTGCAGAATGATATAATACTAATTTAAGTTGTTACTGACGGGAAATCAGAAGCTCAACAGTCTGGTAACGTTTAAACCACATTATCGGTATTTCCCAGTAGGTAATCAGGTTCTGTAGATCAGTTGGCAGTTTTGTTCGATGTAAAAAAAATACAGGTGAAGCTAATCCATATGTGTCTGGACATAGACCTCTCCAAAGATGGGCACAACACTCTGCCTGCATCCAGACTGTCATTGCCTCTTTTTCAAGGTCATTGATCCATATTCTAGCTAGGACGCATCACACGCTACGTCACGCAAGTATCTATATGTCACCAAAATCCTGTTAGTACCGAATGCTCCAACATCAACGTAAGTGCCAGCCCCCGACGGTCGCACCACTTGCCCGGGGCGCGAATTTCTCGTTGCACATCTCACTCACATCCCGTGTTACCACGTCGACACTACTGTTAATGTTGCTTACCTAATTATACAACAATGTCGTCTGCTGGAGAGAAGGAATTATAAAGAAGAACTTTTAAGAAATAATAAGAACTCTTTGTGAAAAGCCTCGTCCAAGTACTACCACCACACCAAACCAGCTGTACACGGATCTTTTGGCGCTTGGCTAAAATCTGAACTAACACCGCCATCTTCTTTTTTCCATTGCACAACTCAATTACACAAATGTTCCCCAACAGCGCCACCCTGTCAACGTCACTCAAGCGCCAAAAGATTCTTGCTATTTCGTATATATGTTTATATTCATCTTGTGTATATTATTTTGCAAGTATTCGTAATGTACTTGTAGGTATGCTAACTGCAGTACACCACGGACTACCCTCGTTAATTTAATGTCTCCCTGTCCTCCCAAAGGTTGTCTGGTAGATATAACCATTAATTAGCGATCTTTGTTATCAAGTAAATACATATAGGTACAGTGTGTCTGGTCACCGGAGTCCGATCCGTTAACGCGAAGCAATGTGATTAATTTTTAATTCAATTTTATGCGAACTTTAGACCTAGCTGGGGTAAGACTGTTATCGAGGGTCTGACGATGGAGACGGAAGACTGTTGAGGAAATTCCTTACTTGATGAAAACAATAAAATTAAATGGTAACTCAAAAGCAAAAAATAAAAAATATTTTTACAAAAAATTAAACTGACGAAAAAAAAATGAAAAGAGAAAAATTAAAAATAACCTTATAGTGTAACTATGTTGCTAAACTAATTAAGTAACAAATTTTGAGGCGGCGCCAAACACATTTATATTTATTTAGTTGATTATTTTTTTTGTTAAACATAGATTCAGAATTAGCGCAATGAGCTGTACAATTTGATCTGACTGCCATTTTAATATCTTAACGGGAACCTTTAATTTTCAATAAGGTTACCGGCAGTAAATCGATTTTATGATAAGTTTTCCTCAGCATAACAGCAGGAAGTAACGGCGAGTTTCTAAGTGCCGTATCATCATTCATGTTTTACTTCTGCTAATGATATGAGCAGTAACTTCATACTTACTGCGGTTATATTATGCAATTGATGCTAAAGTTATTAAACTCATACTAGATATAAAATATTTTTTGTCATTTAAAAGTATAATTTGAAATAACTTAGGCTACACATTTCAAAAATCTGAATTTCGATAAGTTAATAAAACAAGTCAGAACAGGTAAAAATGTTACGAAAATCTTTGAGCGCCAATTACTCGAAACTATGCAAAACGTACTTACCTTTCCTTAACAAGCACTTTTCTTTGAAAATGAAGTCCAGACGCAAACTACACTTGGCTTGCCTTCTGTTCGGTGTAGTTCAATATCAGAAACCGGACTACCTATTCAACAAGCTAAGTTGGGTTACGAGTAGACGGGAATGCGGGAGAAGGCAATGCTCGCAGCAGCTTTCGAAGTCTCAGGGAACAGCCGCTTTTAGAGGCAGCTTTCGATATGCGGCTTCAAAAGTATGGAATAACCTGCCACCACCGATTAGGGTAATTAACACTATAGACGCTTTTAAACGACGCTTACGGCAGTACCTCATAGAAGCGCAACGGAAGCTGGATATGGTCACACTAAATGTCTCAATTATATGATGTATGTACCTACCCACCTGGGTATGTGTCAGTCTCTGTCGGTGAATGTTGCACGAAAATTTTAATAGGTGCTATACTATACAGTTTTACTGCTGGGAATTACATGTTCTTTATATTTGTTTTTTTTTTTTTTTTATGTGACGCAAATTTATTTTATTTCAGTATATTGCATACACGTTACAATTATAAAACTGATTTACATCCGTCACATCACACTCTCAGGTCCAGTTGAAAACCAGCGTCAGGCACTTATAGTTGTCTGGCATTTTTGCTGAACTGGGCTTTTTGGCGCAGCCCTGAGGCACACTCCCCATCAAATTTACACTAAAACACTTTACAATTTTTTTTTTTTTTTTTTTTTTTTTATATTTTTATCTGCTTTGTATTATATTGTGTGCTTTAGTCTGTGCTAAATAAATGTATTTTCTTTCTTTTCTTTCTTTCTTTCTTTACTGATCGCTAGAGCGGCAGTACGGTTCAATAATTTTTTTAAAGGTTTTAATGGGAGTTTTTAATAAAGCTTTTAATGTCAACTTATTGCCTACTTTTATGCCTGTAGGACCTCTACATCTGTAGATGTTGCAAAATAAAGTAAATTGCCGCTATTTCAAAACAGTAGGAGCAAAATGAAATGTTTTCCGGTCAAATTGTGTGCGAACTGTTACCCACACATAGAGACCAAAGCCCACACAGTCATCATGTTTCGTAATAATTACAAACCTGCGACAAGTAACTGCTTTGATGATTCTGTGACCGAAAAGTGCTGTATGGGTATGAACATATAATAAATTAAGTCGCTTTTCGTGTCTGTCTGTGTGACCTCGTTAATTCAGTTTTCACCGTCATTTAAAGAATTTATTCCGTAAGGTTTGTATAAACTACGTTAATATTTGACTTACGTGACAATAAAGAAATGTCTTATCAAGTCGTAAAAACCATGCGAAGCAAGGGCGGGGTGCTAGGACTGAATAAAACAAGAGTTTATTTCACGAATAGGTACTCGTACTTTATTATTACCAATTCATTGTTTTATATATAGAGTAAGGACTTTAATATTCTTTGTAAAGAGTTTTCATTTGACCCATTTACCATCAATACCTATTCTGCACGCGCTCGGCTGAACGCTGACTTCTTTAAAAGTACATAGTGCTTATTGTACCTTATATATATATATATACTTTGTTTATTTTTTTCGTGCTTGTTAGTGATCCTAAGATTTCTAATACTTATTCTGTTTTTACCCGTGAGAACCTGTAATTGGCTGTATGTTTCATATACAACTGTTATCCATTTAGTATAGCTGTTGGTTCTCCTAACAATAAATAAATAAATAAATACCTTAAACGTTTATACAATACATGAAAATCTTTCTGGCTAGTTAAGAGTTTTCAAAAATTATCAAACCATACCATCCTTGTGGTTTATTTATCTCAAAATATGAATATTTCAGAAACAATTTTTTTTTTCATTTTTATAACGCATGTTAATTTTGATTGTTAAAACGCTGTGTGCCATGTTGTCCCTGTGGAGTCTGACTTAAAGAAAAGCACTACCCTATTTCTTCCTGTGGGTGTAGTGAAAGGCGACTAAGGGATTTACTAGAGAATGGGCAGCAGCGTCTTCATGCATTTTTTTTAACACCATTCTGAGATCGCCAACCGCCTGCCAAGCGTGGCGATTATTACAAGCACAAAAAAGAAATGGCCCCTAGTGCACGGCGGCCCACGTCCCTTGGCTATGGTAGCGGTTAAGGCCACGGTGAGGCAAGGGGTGCTAAGAGTCCCTGGAAGAGATCCGGCTACCACAATCACCGAAAACTGTACCTGACAACATACAACACGCGTACACTACGGACCGACGAGAAAGCTTCAACTTCAGAATCGTTTCCAGAGCCTAGGGAGCTCAGTGGACGATTATAACGATGGGTTCGTGGAAACTGTCCATACGGTCAGGTCTAAGATCTTCAAGACCCGTTGTAAAAATCGAAACAAGAAGCTCTCTGATGCTACTTTACAGCTGATGGAGGAGAGGCGCGAGATGATCATGCAGGCTTTGGACGGTGTGCTCAAATACCGACGGTTCAATAGACAGATCTCTAAGTCCTTGAAAAGCGACCTTCGTCACTATAATAAGAACCGTACGAACCGTACCAAAACCCCACAGGAATGGAACAGAGGTGTGGTAATCTTCTTTAAAAAGGGCGACAATGCCCTGCTTAAGAACTATATATAGGCCCATCACACTTCTGAGCCACGTCTACAAGCTGTTTTCAAAAGTCATTATGAACCTTCTCGCGCGCATGTTTGAAGACTTCCAGCCTCCCGAAAAAGCCGGATCCCGTAAAGGCTCTAGCACCGTAGACCACATACATACGGTGCGGTAGTATACAGAAGACCGAAGAGTATAACCTGCCTCTCTGCTGATCGCTGACGATCCCGCATTCCGGAGCCTCTGGTACACAGGTGTGTGAAAGATGTTTATGGCTGTGATCGCAGTGAACGCTGAGATGACGGTCAATAGGAAGGAAGGACCCCAGAAACTGGTGTAAGAGCAGAAGGATGATAACATATCCTAATTTGTCTACCGCTTTCAGTCCCTGGTGTTATTTAGCTATAGTTTAGACCTGTCTAGGGTATTTTCCACATTCTGACGGACGCTGTCGACTAAAGAAATAAAATTCTCGTAGAACAAGCACTTATGGACAAGCACGCTATTATCACCACTACCGGAGTAACGTCGCTGTGTCGTGCTTCACTCACAGTATCTAATACTACTTCATGGTCCACCACTAAAGCAGCTGCTCTAATACTCTTGTCAGCAGGTCGAGACGAGCTCCAGTAACGCATCTTCTTCCTCAGCAACCCCGTACTGTTTTTCTTAAGAACTGGCTTGTTTATTTGTACTGGTGAGTTGTAAGTCGAAAACATTTTTAACTTCAATAAAGCTTTTGATTTAAAAGTAAATCGTATAGACAAATGGTAATTAGACTGGTTCCCTTTGTATGTTGGGGGAGATTGGATAGTTTTTGGTCTAAAATAGGGATTCTTTTCCTTGTCTGTAACTTTAATTTCTTGGCCTCGTTCAGTTACTACGATAAGTTGCAGTACTTCTTCGGGTGTCGGATAGTCGTACTGGGAGAGATGTTCAAAGACTTCTCTGAACTCTAAATAAGCTTCCGTACGATTTGTGCAGTCCACCTGCGAAGCAATAACGTTCAAGTTCATGATAACTTTGCAAGTATGGACTGAAAAGTTTATACTAAACACAACAACACGCTGTGGCCTATTGGTAGGCAGATTATAGGTAAAGTTCACCCACATTTTACCAGATAAAAAGGCCGGCAAGGCTTATCCAATTACTTTGCCTGACCCAGGGGTCACGCGAGGCACGCGTGACTACTTTTTCTTTCTTTCTATGACAATGAAGTAGATTTGTAAATATTTAACATAACATCACGCCTTTTTTCCGCGAAGGGTGGGGCAGAGAAAAAAAAAAAAAAGAAGAAAAATTGTTTATTCTGCACAAACAAAACGCACATATAAAGACAAAAACACATAAAATACACACTTACAAAAGTAGCCAAAAGCCTCGTGCGCAATCAATAAAAAAAAATAAAAAAAAAATATAATGTTGTTGGTTTGCTGCCACATACCAAAGACAATATTGCGTAATTACACTTGCGACATTGGCAAATGTCAACAAAAACATCACAAAACAAAATGCTGATTGCAAAGTTACTACTTTTGTAACAAATAATAAAAAAAATTATGCTGTGCGTCGCTTCTGTGCAAGAACAGGTCATTGCTCAGCGTAATGCTGTGAATTCGGACGAACCGAGGTGTACCTATAGTACACCCACATTTTGCCAGATAATTTTAAGTACCATGTAATAGTGGACGAGCCTATTGCCAACAACTGGGCACAAATCCAGACTCCGGGCTGCTACTGATAAATTTCAAATAGAAAAACCTAATAATACTTTTCCCGACCTGGGAATCGAACCCAGGACCTCATGCTCAGCAGTAGCATTTGCGAACACTAGACCGACGAGGCAGTCAGGTACAAGTCTGTTTCCCAAATCCTGTCCACATCGTCACTAAGATTTCGAACTTATTACATTCAGCTATCAGTTCGAAAAAAACTATTTGGAAAATATAAAAGTGCACGCCTCATAAAGTCATAACGCTCATTCAAAATTTTACCCATCAATATGGGTAAAAATTCTCACCTCGCAATCTTTACGTACTGTCAAAGACTATTTAGGTTCGCTTTGTTCGTTGCTAGGCAACGGAAGAGGGTCGAAGTTGGAAAAAAATTGATATAGATATTATATTAGTTGTTAGCAGGACAATAACAGCAGCGCAAAACACTCTCTAATGCTTCGCATTATGTCGTAAATAAATAGTGTTAAACAGACTGTCACACGTGACTATGAGTTAGAGAGAGACAACCTTCTACAAAGGAGAACCATTTCTAAGACTCTAGCTTGGTGCTATAATAACAGCCGGGTGTACACTTTTGTAATTATAATAATAATAAATACTTATTATAAATTAAATTCACATTTTGGGTCCGTAAAAGAACAATGTGGTCCTGTATGTCCGCCTTCTCTTAAACTACCCAACAGATTTTGATGGGGAAATATTTAACCGATCCTCTAAAAATTTTTTGACCTACTAATGATGCATACTTTTTTAAATAATGGACTCTCTTTTTAAATGCCTGGCCTTTTCTCACAGTTGATCGCAGTAACTAAGCTATCCTAGCTTCCCCGATCAAACTGGTTAGGTTAGGTTAGAACTGTGACCAACCACACGCGAGATTCACAAAAAGAAGCGCAATCATTATACTAGAGTGTCCGATAATATTTTTAGGAAAACAACATGGGAATTATTTGAGGTTCTATTAAATGCAAGCCATTTTTATGAGGTTTTCCAAATTCTCTGAATGATGTGAATCATTCAGAGAATTTATTCCGGGAGGATTATGTGTATACATAGTACATTACAATACATGACAAAATGGTTTTGTAAAACCGTAGCAGGGTCGAGTTACAAAGAGTAAAATAGATACTTACCTTGAGTGTCACACAGCTACAGTTAAGCAAATGAAGGTCGTACAGTGACAACTGGAAATATACAAAACAATATTTTTTACTAAATATTCATTCAGTCATAATGGTCATGTGTACCTGTCTGCTGATTCTATTCACAGGACTTTAAAGCTCGTGGTGAAGGACCTTGTCCGGAGAAGTTCTACCACAAGGTGCCACAAGGATTTCTTGGTGCCTGAATGACATTGACAGGGAGCGTCTTTGACATACATTTGTGAAACTGTCACAGAGATTGTATTGTAAAAACAAGAAGGCAGTATTAGTTCCGATTTTAGCCACGCGCCAAGAGGGCCTTGTACCGTTTTAGCACAGTATAAATAAGTAACAGTATTATATCTCGACAGTGACCTTGCAATAATTACCTACGGCCGCTTGGTAGGTAAACCTTCCGCGTCAGTGCGTAACTGCCGTGCACTCGATACTGTTCCATACACTGACATTTCGAAGCGCGTCGTTTCGGCTGTTTTCTATTGAGATACAATACTGTTACTTATTTATACTGTGACCTATGTCTGCCGCCAAGCAGCGATACTGTGTTCCGGTTTAAAAGTATGGGTGTTCTTTTGTTTTTAGGGTTCCGTACCCAAAAGGTGCCAATGGGACCTTAATATCTAAATATTTATAGAATTAGCCATTATGAGAATTAGTCCATTAAAGACTCAATTGCCATTTTGAGAATTGGGCATTCTGCGCCTAAAGCAAATAAAAGCCTCCAGGCATAAAGGGCGTGCCCGTTTACATAATATATAGAAAGGACGGAATATATGAAGTTATAAATGATAAACTAGGACCATCTAATCCATGCGTCATGTTCGTGAACGGGCGCCGTCAGTAGGGACTGGTCATCTCTTAGCTACCACGGCTTATTTTAATTTAATTTAATTTTTGAATTTTTATTTTTGCTACGGACGCTTTTAACGTTTTGCATCGTTCTCACATGTATAACTTCAACATGAATGATGTAACCAATTTTTTGTAACCATATTATGATTTAAAAGAGTGTCGTTGAGTGTGTGTTGACAATTCAAAAGTGCCTGTAATTGGTTTATTTGAAATAAATGCTTTGAGTTTGAGTTTGAGTTTGAGTCTAGAGCTAGCACACGTAGGAAAGATTTGCCCAACTCTATTCAACCGAAATTAAAAGTTGTAAAACATAGCCCGAGGTATCAGTCTGTATTTTTATACAACAAACTGCCTATAGAATTCAAAACCATATACAGTGTTAACTTATTTAAAAACAAATTGAGGACCTATTTATTGGGGAAAGGCTACTACAGTATCAATGAATTCCTAGATGACATATGACATTGTAACTTATGATTGATCGTACTAATTTGACATTTATTATTTATGATCTATTTATTGTACTTGAATTGATTGTTATTGTTTTTATTGACTTTTCTAAATGTATTTCATTCATTAATTTTATTTTAATTGTATAATGTTATTGTTTTTATTGACATCTCTAAATGTATTTAATGAAATTATTTTAATTGCAATTGTATAATGTTATTGTTTTTATTGACTTTTCTAAATGTATTTAATGAATTTTATTTGAAGTGCAATTGTATAATGTTATTTTTTAATTTTTCAACACAATGTATCCATATTGTTATGAAATAAATTACTTACTTACTTACTTACTTACTTACTTACATCGAGGTAAAACAAATAAACAGTTCATTAGTAATAACAATAACAAGACCATGATCAGCAAGACAACCAGTCATCACAAACAGCACGCGTTCACGAGCATAATGCAAAGATCAGCCATTACCCCCTCCCTCGCCATATTTGAGGAAAGGAGGCAACCCGACCCCCGACGCTACCGCACGCAGTGACATCAAAGGAAGCATGACGAACTTGCTGCCGGTTGCTCAGGTAATAAATAATATGATCAGTTGTCGAGG
Organism: Agrochola macilenta; assembly: GCA_916701695.1. Classification (NCBI taxonomy): domain Eukaryota; kingdom Metazoa; phylum Arthropoda; class Insecta; order Lepidoptera; family Noctuidae; genus Agrochola; species Agrochola macilenta. The sequence continues at coordinate 18,543,352 of OU753576.1, forward strand.
TCACTAGCTAACCACATATTGCAATACAACTCATAAAAAAACAACATTCTAATGAGTCGATAATGTCAACAATAAATTAAAATAACTTGACATACAAAGTCAAATAAAAAAACAATTATATAAACTCATATAAATTGTCAGTAGGTAATCTGGAGAAAGCACATAAACATTGTCTTGAGTTAATCACAGCGACCAACTATTCTTATCATTTAAGTAGTCGTTGATAAGAATAGTATGCCTTTGAACAAAGCTTGGATTTTATTTTCGTTTTAAACGAATTAAAAGAAAAATCTAGCAAAGAAGAGGGTAGCTTGTTATTAAAGGTTATACCAAGCCCAAGAAATGAGTTATAAACCATATGAAGCCGATGAAAGGGAGCTCGTAGTTTGTCCCTATTTCTAGTGATAACATTGTGAAAATCACTGTTTTGAGTGTATGAGTGTTTATTTTGCCTAATTTATAAGATGTTGGCGAAGATGAATTGAGATGCCACCGTGAGGATACCAATATCTTTGAAAAAAATTCTCAGAGAAACTCTGGCACCTACCTGGTAAATTGATAAATGCAAAACGTTTATGTAATTCCGCGTGTTAAAGTTCATTAATCATAGACAATCGCTAAACGTCGTCAGCTGTTTTACATAACGGAGATGTTTTGTAAAATAGCGGATTCGACAATCCATCTAGATATATTACCTACTTACTTTTATTTCTTTCTAATATTAAGGAAATCTAGATTTTTTGTCAAGTTGTAAATACCGTGCGACGCAGAGGCGAGTCGCTAACTCAAGTATAAGGATAAGAGAGGTGAGGCAGAGTAGCATGTAGTCTCTTACCTCATATGTCACGGTACCAGTCATGCCTCGCGTGGTACTCAGCACGAAGTCCTCTGCATACTGCAGCTCTTTATATTCGTTCGAGCAGCTTTCTTCGGGATTTTCATACATTTCGTCGACTTAAAACAATTTTCAAGATTTATTACTACTTCTTGTTCTTCTCATGTAAATTACTCAAAATATATCGTGGTCTTAGTGACCAGCACACGTAGCATGAGCGAAGAATAAACATAATATAACGGGTGTAAAAAGACGCTTAATGATGCCGAGAGTTACTACTCCCTTGCATTGTGATTAGTTTTATATGCGGATATATTGAAGGCTTTGACCTTCAATATATCCTATATATACTCGTATTTGAACTACCGATTCCAGCGAGACTTGGGCTGTACTGCAGTCTCTTGAACGGTTCAGATTCACTATCGGTAAATCGAGGTGCTGTAGTGGCTAGATGAAAACGCTACTACTAAGTCGGCCCAACTCCAGGACCAGACCTCGAAATCTATCCTTCTGTAGCGAGGTCAGGTGAGGCAGAGAGACGTTATCTCCGAAACTGTTCACCGCTGCATTGGAGGATGTCTTCAAGGTTCTGGACTGGAAAGAGGTAGGCATCAACTTCAATGGCAACTACGTCACTTACCTACGGTTTGCCGAGGATATAATATAGTAGTTTATGTATGGCTGAGATAGTCTCAGCCATGACTGCTATATAGGAGGACCTCAGTGCAATGCTCGATGACCTCAGTAGAGCTTCCGAAAGAGAAGATCTTAAAATGAACATGGACAAAACTAAGTTCATGTCAAATGCCCACGTAACACCCATCCTCATGGAGCTCGGAGACACTACACTCGAAGTTGTGGACGAATACGTTTACCTAGGACAAACTGTATAGTTAGGTAGGTTAAATTTCGAGAAAGAGGTAAATTTCCTATCCGACTCGGCTGGGTAGTGTTCGGGAAGCTACGCAATATCTTCTCGTCTCACTTATCGCAGTCGTGACTAGTGTGTGTTGCCAGTGACCTATAGAGCTGAAACGTAACCGCTCACAATGGGCCTCATTGGAAGGCTGAAATTCGCCCTGGGGGCAATGAAGAGGGCTACGGAGAGGCCTATGCTTGGAGTGTCCCTAGTTTTTTTTTTGAAGGTGGGAAATTATCAAATAACTTCTCCCGCTCTGGGCTGGCATGTCAGACTCTTACTGACTTAAACTCACCCATGTTCCTTCAGTTGCCTGTATATTGTCAAGGGCCACGGTATCCTTTTCGGACTTTCCCCCGCGGGACCCAGCGGACCCCTTCCGTTGTGCTGACATCTCTTTGAGTCGCACTTGGAACACAACGCGCCGTCGAGCCGGGCCTGGTCCTTATCAAATGGCGAGCTACGGTGCTCACCGTCCGCAAGGCCGCGCCTACGGTGGCCGGGACTCGGCCTGCGATTCCCGACGCCCAGCGCGTCTCCTGCGGCGGCTAGAAGCGTGAGGGCGCGACATTTCCCTCTCCCTCACGCGCTCCGTCTCCTCTCCTTCGCGAGCATTACTGCTGCGCAGAAGGAGGTGACGGCTTCCCACGCCCTCTCGCTCCGTACCATGGCCTGGACCAGGGCCGGACGCGAGAGATCACTGCCGCTGATCGCCTTCACAAGGACACGGTGGTGCTCCGCCCAAGCCGGGCAGACCTCCACCGTGTCCTCCAGGCGATCCACACAGTGGTGACACCCGGGCGTTTCCTCCTGCCTTATGCGGAACAGGAACCTCCCGAGTCCTCCGAGATTCCTGCGGCACCAGATTTTTTACGTGCCGGATTACTAAATACTTAAATTTGCCGCGGCATTTTGTAAACGGCGTTTGAATCGTCCATCAAATGTTGCGGCATATTATAAAGTGACTAGGCAATTTACATTTTGCCTTAGGCAGTTTGCAAAACCGCCAGCGTTTGTAAACGGATGACGCCATTTGTAAAATGATAACTAACACGACTTTATATAGATTATAGCATACATTGAAACATGTCATGTTTCTTTCCACTTTAGTTATCCCGGATAACTTATGTTTATCTTTATTAGATAATACTCACGTGCTGCTTACGTAATTAGTGGATGGGAACCATAAAACCGATTGCAATCGTTTCGCCGGCTTCGAAACCAAAGACGTAACTAAAATGTACCATCCGATGTCCTTTAGGTTTCTCGTAAATCTCTTTTTATATAAGACATTTACCTATTCTGCGACTAATCCAATCATATTTTTTCTGGTGTTTTATATTTTTTGATACGATGTTTTTCATAGAATACCATTTTAATATGCGTGTAAAAATGCTGAAGCTGTAAAAACTGTACGCTGTATGTAAAATATATTATGTACGCAACTTACATGGAAATGTATGTAACTTACATGGGGTTATCCAGACGGTGTCGTCATGAGTCGCAGACGGCATTATTTTAAAGTATTCAAAGGTATCAACTGGGAACGGCCATTGCGTATAGTCGTACTTGTTAATCGCTCCTACTGGCCAAGTTCTGTCAGTTTTTGTCTTGTTTCCTCCGGTTTTCCGTCTAGCCATGTTTGTCTCATTTTCCCGGAGTGCTCTGAACAATAAAAGAACAAAATAACCGGGTGGTATCACGGAAAGTCAACAAAAGGGCACTACAAAATATAAACAACATGTTTAAGTGCGATCTTAAGTTTATTTCAATTTGAAACTCATGAGTTAGTATTGGCCTAAAATGTCAAGATTTCGTGAAATAGTCATTCAATAGGGTAATATGAACTTAGAGAGTTGTATTGATAATTTTAATTATTGTAATTTTATAAATACGGTAGCGAATCAAGCACGCACCTCTGACTTTTCGGATTCATGTGCGTATTGCATAATTATCACTTGCTTCAAAAACGGTGAAGGAAAACATCGTGAGGAAACCGGTATGCCTGAGAGATATTTCTCGACGGCGTGTGAAGCCAAGTTAGAGGCCCATGGGCGGCTTTAAGACTGACATCAGGTTAGCTAGTCACTAACCACACGAAAAAAAGAAGACGGTAGCGAATCATATTTTGATCTTAGTACAACCAAATGTTAAAAAACTTAAGAAAATTTGAATTTCGCTCTCTCTGGCGCTATTTTAAGTGTGTAAAGTGTAAAAGTTTCAGTGTCTTTAGGGCCGAATGACAAAGAAAAAAAACTCAGTTATAGATACGGACTTGCAAACAAATACAAGATGTATTGCGAGAGGCAATAGTTTTAGTGAAATTGTTTGATGCAACAATATCCATTGCGTTATTACTGTGTATCGTGCAGACGAATCTTTCAAATACAGGGTACTTCCCGTTAACATCTAGAATCATGAAATTTGGCAGGAAGCAGGAAGGTTTCACAGCGTAAGTAAAGGAAATAGTCCGAAAATCGTTAATTTGTAGTTCTATCACACAAAAACATATTTTGTTTTGATTACAAACTTACATTTGCAGTTGAAGAATTGACCGTGTCGGAACATGAACAATTGTTATTCAACTACATAGTTAAATTTTATTTTGGGATATATGCATTCTGTTTAAAATGTTACAATAAAATACCTCCCAACATACTTCAACTAAATGAAACGAAATTTAAATCTTATATTAAACGCACACTATGCAGCCAAGCATATTTATAAGTTGGGAGATTATATCGCTGATAAAAATGCTTGGCTCAACGCTGGTCTTGCTCCACAAGGGCGCATAAACGAATAGAGCATTTGAAAATACTGTTGGAGCTGCTGAAGATTTAAAAAACTATCTTTGCATTGTATAAATTCAATCTCATAACATTGTATAATTGCATAGCACATGTTGAGTACTATGTACCGACTATAAAGCTACCATTTAGGTACTGGATATGTCTTTCATTGACTTGAATGGGCCTTAGCGGCTGAGAGTATGTCATGCTCACTCTAATGTCTCGCTGACGGTGGCGCGTGTGTTGGATCATTTAGCTCCCTTCAAAATGGTTGAGCTGAATGGTGCTAATCCATGCGTCATGTTCGTGAACGGGTGCCGTCAGTAGGGACTGGTCATCTCTTAGCTACCACGGCCTATTTTAATTTAATTTAATTTTTGAATTTTTATTTTGTTACGGACGCTTTTAACGTTTTGCATCGTTCTCACATGTATAACTTCATCATGAATGATGTAACCAATTTTTTGTAACCATATTATGATTTAAAAGAGTGTCCGTGGAGTTTCTTGCCCGTTCTTCTCCATAGGTACCTACTACGCTTTGGAATGCATCTAGCTTCATCTTTCTGACTGACGGACCCCTTGACAATTCAAAAGTGCCTGTAATTGGTTTATTTGAAATAAATGCTTTGAGTTTGAGTTTGAGTTTGAACAACGGAACCCTTCATTGTGCGTGGTCGGACACGCACTAGGCCGGTTTTTTTTAAATCCTGATTGGCGAGACTTGGGCTTGGACTAAAAAAGAGGTAGGGCCGCTGTAGGTAATTGTGGGTACCCTGATGATCAAGAATGTGACTGTCACACAAACGAAGCCACATGTCTTGTCCTGCTTTCTGTGAATAACACCTGCATGGTCTTCCATTCAGGTTAATCTTTGCTAGGCCAATGCTAACGCTGTCGACGTGGCAGGATTCTGGTCGAAGCTCATATAAGATATGAAAATGGAATCATCGACACGAAAAAGAAATAGAAAGTAGCAGAACACTTACGTAAACGTGTTATGAATGGGAATGAACTCCGAGTCTAAACCGTCAGTTCTCCTGAAGTGAGGGGAGATGTAGTCATAGTCGTCCTCTTGGTCATCCCTGTCGCGCGTGACTTCTTGGATCCAGGCGGAGTAGTGGAGCATGCTGATGAACCGAGCCGGTGCCGCGCAACCAGGCCCGTGGATGCTGAAACCGATCTGAGAAACAACGGAAATCGACCGGACGGTATGAGCATAATCAACCTATAGTGTCTTCACTGCTCGGACACAGGCCTTTTCTCAGTGATACTTGTCTTGTTAGTGGGCCATAATCCATCCCGGGCCCAGTTTGTGTTGGTGGATCGTATCTTCGAATTTTTGGTAATAGGACATGACAGTTTCCCCCCAATATTTCTTTCACCGTTGTGGTATTCCATTATTTGGAACCACATCTTTTAGTTTGTTTACGTAGAAACACGTTAGTCTTTCTATTATTATACTAAACAAACCATCTTTTGATTTATTTACCTATTGATATTCTATGATACATGTACTTTACTCACTTTTATATTCTGTAGCACTGTTTACCTCTGTAAAGCATACTTTTAATTATCTCTTGTTTTAGCATCCAAATCGATTTTATAGTATTTAATTTTCCCTTTTGTAAAAACTTTAGAATATTTATATTCTGACGTTTTCATCTTAAACTGTCATCTGTCGTAATTTACTTTTCTAAAACATAGACAGAACACATCATAGATAAGTACACTCTACCTTCTCTCATAAAGTGGGTGTACACACTGAACCTTTGCAATAAGCGTAGATCTAAGATTTCTCTTCTGTAAACCGTTTTTATTAGTGCTGGTCATATCTAAATTAAGAATTAACTTGAATATGTTTTTAAAACGTTTAAAATATGACACAGAACGATAAAAACGGTCTTCATATTTTTCAGTCTAGTCTTGTCTTTAGCTTCGGAGAGTCGTATTTTTTACTTGAGACAGTCGCTGTTTTTCTGCCCTTAAGTCTGATTTGTCGAACTGTTAGCTACTCGAATATGAGTCTCATGTAACTAGCATAACTAGCGTGCGCGGGTGTTCAATCATACTGTGTAATTTGAACTATCGACCCTGAGTGTATTATAACAATAAACATTCTAATACTGTGTTTAATTCGCTTGGCCCTCCTGCCTAGGCCCTGTAGGAGGTGCTCACTTCTAACGAACTCTTAACCACGCGGCGTGAGACGCCGCGAGCACACGCACACGAAGGCCTCCGACGCTAGACGACGTTACTCTCCGAGAGAGACCTCCGCCGTCACCTGTGACGCTAGCGCGGTCCTCCCGCTAGGTGAGGCGCCTCAAAGCGCCTCCATCTACAAACTCTCACAACCTCCTCTCCATTCCACAGGCTGGAGTGTATCTCCAGGGTGGATAATCCTCAGCCCAGCCTCCTCCACGCTGCCTGCGGCCTGCCTGCCTGCCTGCCTGCCCACCTGTTCCACTGCCAGCCTGTTCCTGCCTTACCCGAGCCTGTCCTGTGTCCTAAACTTACCTTTACATTTACTAATTTTAACTTTTAATTTTTAATACCTTTTTATTATAATTTAATTTGTGACCTACGTTTCCCTCCACGGAGGAAAACGTTACGTTACACCGTATGAAGAGCAGTGGTGATAAAATAATTCTTAAAAAGTAAAGTGCCTGCCTGGGTTCAAAAAATTATCTCATCATCATCATCATTTCAGCCAAAAGACGTCCACTGCTGGACATAGGCCTGCCCCAAATGGAAGGATTTGACTTAATCGCCACGTTTCGAAAAATTGATCTACCACTCGTAAATTCAAATTCAAATTTTAAATCATTTATTTGCAAATATGGGCTAAAATTTGCAGATGTTTTACATTCACGTAATAATTGTATATCACAGTCTTAGTATCACCATATTTTACCTTTCGGCATTCAAGTACGTCAACAAAAAACACAAATAAATAAAACTAAACAGAATAAAATTAAAAATGAGATCAGTCAAACTAGTTTAAAAATAAGTAAGTCGCGACCGTTTCCACTGAACCGTTTTTTATGACCAGCGGCACAGTTACTGCGTGGTTACTGCTGTTTGGCTGGATTTAAAAGTAATTGCAAGTTAGCGGCTCGTCTACTAAATAGTTTGTTCGACGGTACCTACCAGAGTGAACCATCCAGAGTTGTTCGACACCAACGCCATGCCGTTGTCCCATACACATCTCCTCCGAGAACTGTATCCCTTCCCACATAGGTATGAAATAGGCTGCCTGTTCTCGACGACTAACTGAAACAAGAATAAACGTATATAATAATAAGTATTAAAATAATTATATTACCCGACTGTCATTCGTAGATCTTTGACAGTCATTACGAGTTGTCAGAAGCCCAAAAGTTTGACAACCACTGTTACCGGCAACCCTGTCATGTTACTCAGTAACTGTGTTGGCCAGTAATAGGTCAGATGGGCAGTCGCACCATGTATAATACTGATATTCAGCTGCATCCGGTTAGGTTGGTAGCCGACCAACATAGTTGGGAAAGAATGGGCGGATGATAATATATATAATTATACACTGACGAGGAATATAATAATGCCACTCGCAAAGTGCTAAAAAAAATGAATGCTCATTTAATAGTATATGATAGGTTCTTCTGCATACTCATTCCATACTGCCATGATAGTACATACTAATATGATATATAATTCCATGCCGTCATGTCATTATTCTAAGGTAGCCATCTTTTTCAAAACTTTGGGCGACCGAGCTCTACTCGTGTGAAAATACGGAGAAAATGAATTTTCCTAGTTATGAGACCTAGCTAGATCGATTTTTCGTCCCAGTAAACCCCTATAATGCAAGTTTCATGGAAATCGTTAGAGCCGTTTTCGAGAACGTGATTACAAATATATGTATATATTTACAACTATTGCTCATTTAATAGTATAAGATAGGAGGAAGTCTGCAGTACCAGTGACTGAAAAGTTGTGTGGAAATCGGTTGTTATGGTATGGGCATGTGATGCGGAGGAGTGAGGAAAATGTCGTGAGAAAAGTTTTGATTATGAATGTGGATGGGGTAGGGGAACCCCAAAGATTAGATGGACTGTGTGAAAGATGAATTAGTTAGAAAGAGAGTGGACTACCGAGGCGACAACTAATAGAGAAGTATGGAAGAAAAAGACATGTTGCGTCGACCACTAATTATATTGGGATTAGAGCAGGAGAATGACGATAATAATAATAATAATAAATATTTATTCAGTATTAAAATTGGTAAAATATTAATAACGTAAAAGCTTAAAAATAATTTATAAAGGTATTATAATGTTAGATGCCTGTACTAGGATAAACCTGTATCACAGGCGGCATGAGCTCACACTTTATGCTAATTGTAGGACAATATAATTCTTAACAATATTTAACATAACAAGTCTTGAAATAATGACAAAATTGAATTTCCTAATTCATTATTTTATACCTAGTTTACTTAAATACTATTTACCTTAAATATAAAAATAACAAAAAGTCTTAAATACGTAATTTCATAATTAGTTTGCGTAGTATAGTTTTTGCACTTTATAGCCTAGTTAAAACACAAGATATGATTTTGCGTCAGCAAAATTTGAGAGTGGGTTAAAGTCATTGTTGCACAAAATTTAATAACGTTCGAGGCTATGTGTGTATTGGATTTTACTGCGGGCGATTAATGTGCTTAGACATCAAGAAAAACGAGTATTAGTAGGGCAGTGCAGTGTTTTGTTTAGTCAGCAGCAGGCAATAAACACGGAAGTCTGGCCTTAGTATGACGTTCTAGGCGCCGACGTAGTCGATGGAATTGATATACCTGTACTCCGCTATTTTCCTAGCAGGGCAATCTACCTCTCCCGTTTTGTGGTTATTGGGCTTTTTAAAACGTGAGCAAGTTGCACATTTCGGTGTGTCAGCTTTCTTCGCGCACTCTAACATCGAGTGTCCTTCTTCTCCGCAGTGACCACACGTAGATTTCAGCTCTCTGCATGTTTTAGCTGCATGACCATATTGTTGGCATTTGTAGCATCTGGTAACCAGGGTGTAGTCCCTGATAGGGCAGGACGTCCAATTTATAAAAAGCCTTGTTTGGGATAATAGGGCTTTACGTATATTCGCTGTAACTTCAATGACGTAGTTACAGGTCGACGCATCTTTCTTCCCAGATTTGTGGCTTAATTTAACCATGCTCAAAAAGGACTCGATAGGCATTGCTGGAAATTTGTCGGCTACGTTTTGTTCGTAAATGCACCTGAAGACTTCAGTTTCAACCAAAGTAGTCGGCACACCTACAACCACGATCCGAGGTTTGCGCTTGTTGGGTTCGTCGGCGGTAAGTCCGGATGTAGAGAGCTGGACTGCGTGCTTGAGTTTATCAGCATCGTGTTTCGTCTCTGTGCTAATAATAACGCCTCCATTTTTTGTCTTGCGGACACCACGCACATGCAGCTGCATTTGATCAGGGCGAATGAGTTTTTGCACAAGGTCTTTTGTTTCGTCACTAGACTTTAATTTATCGTTGGGATAAATGGCTACAGAGCTTAAATTGTTTGGTCGAATGAAATCATTTGCTCTATTCTTCACTATATCGGCAAACGAAACATTTCTCGAACCAGAGTCCTTAATCGTCTGCTTGAGCTCCGAAATATGTTCCGTCAGGTTTCGCTTTTCTTGCAGGGCATCAACCTCGTTATAGGCGTGAATAGCTTTCTGCTTGAGCGACTGATACAGGACAGCCATTTGTGAGGTTCCAGATCCTACTTTACGGCATAGGGTTGATATTTTCAATTTCTGCTCCGAGTTGAGTTTGCCATCCGCGACAATAGAGCAAACTTCATTTAAGTGCTGTTCGATGGTTGACATCCATTTTTGAATCTCGGGCGTTGAAACAATATCAGCCGTGGCTGACTCGAGGGCTGGATTTGGCGTCGTCGTCTTCGAGGGCGAAGCGGAGGGGTGCACTGGCCCTCTTGGATTAAAGGGGCTGTTATCCATTTTGTATTTTTACGATTTTAATATTTCGTGTCCATTATTCACTGAAACTATACACTAAGCAAAATTTGAGTTGCATCACGTTAGTAATGCACTAAATGAGGTCACTATTATTAAAGTTGGTAATTAATAAATATTGCTAACGATGATGAAGTACAACTCAATATCTGACACCAAATCTATGGGGTCCAGAATTAAGTATGTATTATGTGTGTGAAACGCCAGGAATAATGAATTGATGACTTATCTTAACAGACGGCCAATATAAATCAGTTATTGTGTAGCTCAACCCTATAGTAGAGAGTTCAAGGACCCGACACACGACACACCAACCATTTGTGTAAAGGGTGTATGTATCTAAAAAGGGTACTCACCCCCTCTTTCTCATAAAATTCCTCGCATTCTGGTCTGTCCATATATTGTATTCGGTAAATCATCTTCCCTAATATTTCATAATCTGCAACATAGAACGTCACTACGTGTACTTTTCATTTATGTAGAGGAAACAAAAAAGCAATTATAGAGAAGTAACTCACTCCTATGAGGAATTAATGATACCCATAATATAACATCAAGCTTGTATTCCCCGAAGGGTTGAGCAGAGCTGTATCGTAAAACCCACAAAAATAATTAATTTTGTGGTGTAGTTTTGTGGTTTAGATGACGTGTTTACTTTTTATTTCAGTTACTGAAATAAAGTTCGTTCTCATCCTGAATCAAATCTATCATGGTATTCGAAATATATTCCAATAACGAAAAACCATGCATAGTTTAAAGTTATGGTTCCTGCGGAGAGAAAGTGCCATTGACAACTATTTGCTATGCTCAAACACAACAACTACTAGTGTTTTATTTAAAATAACTTACCGTCCGTAAAACCGGTGAGGTAAAGATAACTAGTATCAAACGAAACGATAGGAAAGCATATTGGTACCAACGGATCTGAAAATAGAATATCCATCACACATGTTTTTCATTTATAATAATGTATGGATAGTACGGAAGTTGGGAATGAGTATTGAAGTATAGACATAAGACTCACTGTAGTTCCCGATGTTCAGCAGGATGATGGCGATGCTATTGGAGGTGTCGGTCTCGTACTCAGGGTGTGTGACGTAGGAGACCAGCGAGTAGTTCACGGCGACGTCGCCGTCCGATATGAACATCGCGCGAGTGTCGTGGCTTAAATAATAAATGAAGGAAACTGCAATAAGACTGTACTTGTTGTACAGTCAAACAAAGAGATTGTTATGCAGGCAGCTAACTCGAAACCACTTTTATTTGTTTATATATTTATTTTAGGGTTCCGTACATCAAACGGAAAAAACGGAACCCTTATAGGATCACACGTGTGTCTGTCCGTCTATCAGCCAATCGAATCTAATAGACCGATTAAGTTGAAAGTTACACATATGTATTCATGTGACCCAACCACGAATGCATTACGTAAATAAATAAATTTTGAACAAGGGATATATATATATATACTTTTTGTATAAGTTTTGCAAACTGTACCGTGTGACTTATGAAATGCTGCAAAGGCTTCTTGTGAGGACCTCAATTGTTTTAAGTTATTTTAAAATAAATACATTTAAAGATATTTAAGAACATAGATGAAAATTGATAATTTCCCCCCTTATCTCCGAAACTACTGCGCCTACAATTTTAAAATATACAGGAAATGGTTCTTTACTCATAGGTTACAGGAAAACCTATAAGAAGTCTATGGTCTTAGTATAACATGGTAAATCTCTCAATATTTTGCGTACAAATTGTATTTACATTTGAAATGTATGGGAGAACATGTTTTTCAACTACAATGTTAAGTTTGTTCTTGGCATAAATTTACCCCGACTCGAAACCCTTCATTGTGCGTGGTCCGACACGCACTTAGCCGGTTTTTTTCTTCCAGACTTTTCTGTTATGTGACGTGACAGTGCGACGCGACTCTAACAAAACAATTTCTAGGAAAACTTCACGGTAGAACAATTAACGGGATAAACAGAATTTTGTGAGAGTGCTAAGATGTCGAGTGTGAATATTGGCAGTGTAGCGGAGAAATAAATATTTTTGCCCGTGTACCATACTCATTGTTCGACTATGCATAATCATCGTCAGTCTGTAAATACTAAGTCTTTACGGTTAAAGGTTAAGATACCTCAAAAATTTACCGGTACCGGTTTAAAATAAGGGTTGAACTATACCGATATCTTTTTAAACCGTTATTAAACCTTTACACGATTTCGGTACCGGAAAACAAGACGGCGCGGCGCGGGTGCGCGGGGGGGGGGGTCAAACACGTTAGAACTTGCGTATTTTAGTACTTCTACCGAAATATACCGGTATGCATTTCCAACCTCAAAATTCCGCTAAGTACTGAAAAAAAATAACGGTATCGAAATATTGGATTTGGTAACCCTTATTTAACGGTATGACGTCATACGTCCAACTTAATTTTTGGGTAATTCAGTCCCTGTGTGCGGCACTTATTTAAGTTTTTTTTATCTTGGACACGGTATCAAGATAAGAGGTGGAGCGACCTGCATCGTTTTTTTGATGAAATACTATCTAGTTCTTAGTCGTCTGAATTTGAAATTGATTTAATTACAGTAATAAAGATGCTTTGTTAAATATGTGATTTTTGATTTCATGAACATCCTTTATTCCTACAATTTGTTACTGAACAGCGCACTATTTTACTAAATTAAAATACCAGTGAGGGATAAAAATACTAAAAGAAGTATTGTTTAGTGAGTAGGTTACTCGCTAAACAATAGTCTTTAGTTGGCTCTTTTAGTGATTTTTTTGGCTATGATCGTATTTCTCAGTATACCCGTTAGACAAAGTATAATTATAAATACCTATGTAATCTAGAGATCGTAAGGAACAAATCAACATGCGTTTCATTAATGGCCGCCACAATTTTTGGTGGGCCTAATCGTCGAACAAAAAAAAGCATCTCCTTTACATGAACCACCTCATGTGATACGATTATTTGCCCTATCTTCTTACCAAATAAAGCAAGACATTTGAAGGTAAAGGTATAACTTACTGCAAGATTTGCTTCGGTATCCGCACGATATCGTCAGCACTGGCGAGCGCGCGGTTTGCTTTGACCAGCACGATGCCTGTTACCGCCACCTGCATGGCGTCGCCGTCAGCTGTGAATGTATAGGAATAACAGCACGATCTATGTCCGAGCAGGTATTCCTCAAAAGGGGTCAGCAGAGATGTAGGGCACCCGTCCCACCGCCGACGCGGAAGCGACTAGCTCTAGAAACGTTTTCTTTTTCTTCTCTTTCGACCTTAACGATCTTTTTGCTAGACTAGGGAAAAATACTTTTTGTTTTCTTATTAGCGATTTTTTTGCCGTCAAGTTGATCGGCACCTTTTAAAAATAGGTTTACTGTTTGTCACCATCGATAAAAACGATTAAATTAGAGCCTTAAGCTCCATTCATATGGTGCAAGTTTATTTATTGCCTATGACATACCATAAAATTGAAGCAACAATTGACTGGCACCATCTATGTAAACAACACGTACAATTTTTGCACGATACCACCTTTCAAAACTGGTATAGATGTAAATAGCACGCACAATAAAATCGCACGTATAGTTAAATCGTATGCACAATAAAATCGTATTCAATTCTGGCACGAAAATTTTCTTTGAATCAAACATTAGCGAATGAAACAAGTAAAAAAAACTCTTGAGAAGACGTTCAATAAATTTAATGAAATATTTGGCAGCGCAAATATGGGCAATACTTGAATTAATTAATTGAAAAAGGACTACAAAACAAAACAAGACGATGCAAAACTTGCATGCCATAATTGCCTTGGTGGAAACGGAAGTCGCATGCGATTATTGAAAGGCAAAACTTGCATTCAATTATTGTATGCCATTTTATGGAATCGAACGCGAAAATTGCCTGCAAGTGAATACAACTTGCAGGTAATTTTTGAAAGGCATGCGATCACACTCACTGAACAGATACCTAACACATTTATCATATTCAACAGAACGCAAATCCAAATTTAAGGTTACTACTGAAAAAACCCTAATGGAAAACGCAATAACATGTTACTCGACTTGGGGATGGAACCGAGAACCAGGAACAAAAACAAATCTAAATCAAACAATCTAGATGTCCAAAGGGACGCTAATGCTCATTTTCACTAATAGTAAGCGACACCTAAATAAAGGCGCTCGACTCAGCGCTGAAGGTCAAAGTCAAAGTCAAATCATTTATTTCAAATAGGCCCTTGCAAGGCACTTTTGAACGTCAAAAATTACAAAAATTTAATTGTTTCTAGTCGCCCCCTTCCAAAAGGTAGTTTTCGTATGGAGAAGAATGGGCAAGAAACTCCACCGTTACTCTTTTAAAATGTTTTACAATATTTTTTATAAGTAGGGACATTAGTTATATAATTTTATGTGAAGACGATGCATCTAAAATTAAATTATTAATAATTTTAAAAAGAAAGCAACAACAGATAAATTAATTACTTATGTGATAGATACATGGTTCTCACATATGTACAAACATTGTAAAAGTAGACGATGAATGAAGAAATGAATGTTTAAAATCCAACAGGGCTTTGGTAGCGAAAACGGGCATACGAAGAAGACAACAATATGAGCACTAACTTAAGAACACTTGGACTACCCCAAGCCAGCTGAAGTCAGAGCTCTGTCCCATGATGCCCTCATCCAGCTCGATGTTAGTCGTCATGTCACACTTAGGCGCTGCCGACGTGAACTCTGAAACACACGACATCCGTGACGTCATCACAACAGTCACAAGAGTGCGCAGTAGTAACAACAACATTCTAAAAGCGTTTGCTGAGTGCTCAGACTGCCCTTAACCTGTGGCGACAGTAAAGCACTGGATAGACTTAGGCATAGGTGTTGATAAGGGAAATGTTTTTGTATTGGAAATGTGTGTATTAACAACAATACGGATATAATTTCTGAAAAAAAATATTTGTTATTGTTAAACAGTTAAAGGCTCATTGACACGAAGAGTGTCCCGACCACCAACAGACGAGAGTCCTTCTACTCGTTCACCCCGAAGACTACAAATCATCATCATTCTCCTGCCCTTACCGCAATTTATTTCAAGGTATATATACTTTTTTCTTCCACACTTCTCTATCAGTCGTCATCTCGGTATTCACCCCCTTTCTATCCATATCATCTTCCACACAGTCCATCTATCGTTTCTTTGACCTTCTCCTACTGTCAAAGCCATTCACATTCATACTTAAGAACCGAAAACTACAAGTGAATACTGTTTATATGAAAATTTAATGTCATGTGTGTGTGTGTGTGTTTGTCAAATGTGTGTGAAATGTCCATTTTAAACTGAGACGACGCTCTGCCCAGTCGTTTTTCTTTTTGCCTTCCTTTCTGCCATTCAATTACTGGCCGCGACCAAACCGAAAGCGTTAGTCGCGCGAGTACACGATTGTCGCGCTCGTTTAAATGAATACTAGCTGCACCCTGCTGTTTCACCCGCATGAGTCTCGATCCCGAGCGAATAACGTCATGGTGTACCCATGTGCCGAGTTTCATCAAAATCTGTTCAGCCGTTTTAACGTGAAAGCGTAACAAACAAACAAACTCACTTTCGCGTTTATAATATGTAGTTAGGATGACATATAATAATTGCGCAATCAATCAAGTCGCTTAAGTACGTCATTATTCAGGTTTTCTTCTTTTCGAATCGATAGTAAATAAATGTATTATGTGAAATGAGCTGGGCCCCACCTAGTGGGCTACGCCACGCCAATCGCGGCATCTGTGGCGTTTTCTACGTAATCAGAAGTGCAAGTGGACACTTTGGACACGCCAACACGCCATTGCCCTAGGTGTCGCTTGGGTCAATAAACCCCATTTAGCTATAGATTGTGCTTGCAGCGGAGTACTTGGTCCGCAGCGGATTGATTACTTTCCACATATGCCACTGCAGATCATTCAGGTAAACGATCGCGTAATCGCGTATTCGTAACGTACGATAGTCGCTTTCGGTTAGGACGCAGGGTTCGAAAGACAAATAAATATAGGAATGAAAATATAATAACTTTAGAATCATTTAATTATTTTAGTTACTACAGCAAATACAAATTAAAACTCACCAAAAACAATAATCGCTATTTTGACGAGTAACACTCCGCGCATATTTTGAATAAAGCTCAAAAAGTTAAACTTTTTAGTTAAACTATATTACTAACACATCACACGTTTATTGCTTCAGCTGTTTAGATACTAATCAAGGATCGTAAAGATTGACAGGTATTTGAGCCGAATAGTTAACTAGCAAACAGACACGGAAGAAGTAACAAATGGAATACTCAGTCCGAACTTTTGCGATACATAATTTTGCAAAGCAGGTGATTATTATATAATTATCTATTCACAGTCTATCTGTGTGGTGATGATTAAGGTCTCGCCTCTCATGTACGAGGTATTGTGGGTTCAAATCCGGTCAAGTACCAAAGTGACTTTTTCGATTCATAAGTGCTTTCTGAGTTTATCTTGGACATCACCATTATCGGTGTATGAAAAACATCGGGGGAAACTGGGACAATACTGACTTCAGAGCGTGAGCATAGAGCGTGAGCTTACATAGCTTATAATCTTCCTTGAGAATTGGGCTATCCAATGCAAAAAGATTTTTTCTAATCCGACTGGAGAGTTGCGAAGATTACCTTACACTGATTACACACAAACTGACAAACACAAATAAACAAAGAAAAATACCTCTTTAAAATACTATATATATAGAAGTATAGATAACTCTGATATCGCCAACCCGTTCTGAGCACGTGTGGTGCCTTCTGACTGGTATTATTATTCGTAGTCAACGCGTGCAATAAACTCTTATTAAACAAATAATGTCATACAGAAGAGAGAAGAGATACCCGGTGAGTCGTGTGATTTGACTTCGTTTTTGTTTTTGTCTAGAGTGCAACTTTCTTGCTTCAATTATTTAAACTAAGCGGTGAAATTATTTTGTACCTAGGTCACTTTTTACCAATTAAATAGTTACAGTTATATTTAAAAACATCCATATACAAGCAGAATTTTACGCCCGTGTTCCCTTAAGGAAATAGGGAGAGGTGTTGGTAGTAGGAGAGTAAGTGCTTTTCCAACATTTTGCCTGTATATTTTTATTGCCGGCACCGTGCACCGACCGTGTTGTTGCCGACCGGTACAAAAACACATTAACACTCCATCGAGTACATTCACTACTCCGTACAAAAGAGTAAACAAACTTACATAGTTGCTTGTTGTTGTTATATCATTGTGACAGATGAGAATACAATAGCTCTGTATCTACAGAAAGGGTACCTACAGCATTCTATTGTGCAATGCATTACTCACTGCGACGCAGAATGGTGGTAATTATATTTTTTTTGTTCGATTTTGCCTGTGTCGATGGTCTGCTGAGCATGAAATCCTGGATTAGATCCCTAGCTCAGGCTAACAAGTAATCAATTATTAAAAAAAAAAAAACCAGTAGGTAATTGGATTTAGCCATCACAAATTAATTGCCGTGTATTAGGTACCTAAAAATAAGCAAACAGCAGCAGCAGCATGAGGCGAAATGTGGGTGTCCTCTGCCTAAACCTTCGGGGATTACAGGCGTGGTGTAACGTTATATGACTGTGTATTACATGGCAGTACACTCACTGGCTCTAAGGATACAGGCGTGATATCCAATTTTTTTTTTCAAAATTCAAAATATTTTATTTCACATATACCTACAAGGGCACTTATGAAACGTCAGAAGCTAGGTGCACGGTGTTCAGGCTTTACAAAAAGCCTTCAAAAAGTGGCAACATTTTAATATATTATTACAATGGCAACATCGCCATCAGTGTCAGAGTCACAGTGACGTTGTGACTTTTATATTTTATCTGTGGACTTTTTCCCGCCACTTGGCGCCAATATTCAAAAAGAAAAGCCTTGATGTAACATCCTCGTCGTAAAATAAATAATATTATACAATCAATTCACCTTTTTTGCACCATTATATCCCCAAAGATATAACATGGTGGCCCATGAGGGGAACTAAAACAAGAAATCCGCGACCACAAAGAAAAAATCTTCGTCGGAATTGCTACCTACCTACATACGAGGGAATCGACGCCGAAGCCCCCGAAGCCCGCCAAGTCGAGAATCGAGAGAGTCAACGCGTCGCCCCGAAGTTGAGTGCCTTTCCGTCATTTAAAACCCCTAAATACCTTTCCTAATACCAAAATATCCATATATAGCAACCATTTGTGTAAATAAGGTGATTACAAGAATTGTAAATCCGGTCTCAGCTCAACGTTTCAATAGTACTTGCCCCCAATTTACAAAATACGAGTATTAGTGTCTCGATATTTAGTAGTCTGCCGACTATTTCAGGTCATAATCGCCGTGCTCGCTTCTCTGCCAGATCGAGAGTGCATAACTGTCTGGCTGGCGCTCCACTGATCGTGCGCACCCGGCTTCCTAATCGGCAGGTGACACCGAGACGAGGAACGTGAGCCCATTCTTTTTATTGTCTTTGTGATAATTCCTCAACTTTCATAACAATCTTTATTCACAATGCCTGAAGCTAAGCAACGTTATAAAGAATTGTTAACAAAAAGAGCATCCGCTAAAGGGCAAATTACTAAGTTTAAAAACTATTTATGTAACATTTCTAAACAAGAGGAATTGAATAACATTCAATTGACCGAGTTAAATTTAAAGCTCGCAAAGTTTGAGGCATTATCTGTTAAAGTTGATGACTTGCAAAGTGAAATAGAGGTTCTGAGTTCTGACAACATTGATGCTGAAATTGATGAACGAGACAACATTGAGCAAGACATAGTAATTAACATAGCCACTGCTAAGAACTTATTAGACATGTTTTCTCAGAAAAATGCATGCGAACAGAAACATAGTTCTGATCACTATGCTTCATGTTGTCTGGAAGATCATAAGACTTTAGGATTAAAGCTCCCACAAATACAAATAGCTAAGTTTAATGGTGAATATTTCCGTTGGTTAGAGTTTAGAGATACCTTTGAAAGTTTAATACATAAAAATGACCGTATTTCTGAAATTAATAAGTTTTATTATTTAAATTCATACTTACAAGGTGATGCAGCCAGAATTGTTTCCAATCTAGAAGTTTCTGCTAAAAATTATACTGAGGCTTGGAAGCTGCTTTGTCAACGGTATGATAACAATAGAATATTAATTGATCATCATCTTGATTCATTACTGAATATAAAACAGCTTCCAGGTGAGTCAGAAGAAAAATCTTTAAGATATTTAGTTGATCATATTACTAAAAACTTACGTGCCTTGGTCAGCTTGGGACAACCAACGGATAATTGGGATATAATTATTATATTCATGTTGTCAGCTAAGTTCAATAGTCAAACCTTGTTGAAATGGGAGGAATATCGCAGTAGTTTAGGAAGTCAGCTACCAAATTTAGAGCAGTTTTTTAAATTTATTACGGATCGTGCTAGTGTACTTGAATCTGCAAATCGAAGTTCTAATAATTCTGGCAACATAGATTCAAAGAAGCCTACTCCTCCTCACCGTTTAACACCAAATAAACAAAGTCAAAGGAAGAGTCAGAATAACAATGTTAAATCTTTTGCAAGTACTAGTGATAATAATAAGAATAAAGGACTGAAGGGTTATTCATGTATTGTTTGCGACGAGCGTCATAGAATTTATGACTGTCCAACATTTAAGGCTAAGGGTATTGATGATAGAATGACGGATGTGACAAGGTATAAACTTTGCATTAACTGTTTGAGACAGGGTCACTCCGTTAAGGATTGTCGATTCAGGTCATGCCAAGAGTCTGGCTGCACTGAGAGGCATAATAGCTTGCTACACCGTCCGCCAACGTCGGCATGTCTCGCTTCGGTTGATGAGCCAGGTGAGATAGTAGCAAACTATTCTAATAAAAATACAAGTCAAATAATATTGTCAACAGCCATGGTAGAGGTATCGAATCCATTTGGCCAGCAAAAGGTCAAAGTTCGTGCACTATTGGACTGTGGCAGCCAATCATCTTTTATAACCGAATCCCTAAAGATCAGGTTATCATTAATGTCCCGTCCCATTGACACTCTAAAGGTCATTGGCATAGGAAACACATTAACAAATAATGTTATTGAAAGTTGTAATATTAAATTACAATCAATAAATAGTAAGTTTAACATAAGTTGTTCATGTCTTGTGTTGAAGGAATTGACAGGTAGACTGCCGAAGGTTCCCATCCATATTGGTTCTTTGAAGTTACCTGAAAATATTCAGCTGGCTGATCCCATGTTTCACAAACCAGCCGACATAGATGTCTTGATAGGTGCAGACTTATTCTGGGACATTCTAGGTACTGAACAATTTTCATTAGGTGTCAAAAATCCTAAGTTAATAAGTTCACAATTAGGTTGGATTGTATCTGGTCCCATAGAATCGGTGAAGCCGCATAAAAATGTTCACTGTAATCACAGTATAGTTTCCAAATGTGATAGTAGTGATGCTAGCATTGATAATATGCTAAGTAAATTTTGGGACTTGGAAGAAATTCCTGGAAAATTAATTACAAGTGAAAATGAAAATGAATGTGAAAAACACTTTCTCACTTACACAACTAGAACCAATACAGGTAGGTTTTGTGTAAAATTGCCACTAAAAGATACTGCTGATTGTTTAGGCGATACTTACAAGTTAGCTAAGCGACGCTTAATTAACATAGAAAAACGGTTAAAACGAAACGCTATGTTAAAATTAGAGTACACTAAGTTTATTAATGAGTATGCTGAGCTAGGACATTTATCTGTGTTAAATGATAAATTTAGAGATAGGATAGGTCCATGTTATTACTTGTGTCATCATCCGGTTCTTAAACAGGAAAGTGAATCTACCAAGCTTCGTGTAGTATTCGATGGTTCTGCTTCTTCCACTTCCGGTTGTTCTCTGAATGACATATTAATGGTAGGTCCCACCGTACAGGATACTCTTTTCTCTATTTTGATACGCTCTAGGCAATACAAGTATTTGCTTACTGGCGACATCGAAAAGATGTATCGCCAAGTCTTAGTACACGAAGATGATAGGTACTTGCAACTTATCTTGTGGAGAAAAGAGGAATCTGATCCTATTCAGACACTTAAGCTCAATACTTTAACCTATGGAACAGCAAGTGCAAGTTACCTGAGTACGCGCTGTCTATGGCAGGTAGGGCAGGAACAGGATGATGAGCTCATAAAGTGCATCATCCAGAAAGACTTTTATGTTGATGATCTCATAACAGGTTCAAATGATTCACAGCAATTAATTTATATACATAAGGCTGTATCTGAAGCGTTAAGGGCAGGTTGTTTTAATTTAAGAAAATTTAAAACAAATCATTCTTCTATTTTTGACAATGTAGATATGAATGAACAAGATAGTTTAATTTTTAGTGAGTCGTCTAGTACGCTAGGGTTGGGCTGGACTCCATCTAGTGATACATTTCATTTTCCTATAAAGGGATTCTCACATGATAATAGTCTAACCATAACAAAACGATTTATTATGTCAAACGCTTTCAAAATATTCGACCCATTGGGTATCTTAAGTCCAGTTGTAGTCATACCAAAGTTAATGATACAAAGACTTTGGCAACATAAGTTAGACTGGGATCAGCCAGCCCCTCAGGAAATAAGGGATGATTGGACTAAGTTTTCTGAAAATATAAAGTATTTATTTAATTTACAAATACCTAGATTAGTTATAGGTGAATCGCCTCAATTTATTGAACTACATTCATTTAGCGATTCCTCAAATTACGCGTATGGTGCGTGTGTTTATATAAGAACGATTAGTCATAATGGGGACATCACGGTCAGATTGCTATGTGCCAAATCGAAGGTGGCTCCTTTGAAGCCTACTACCATTCCCCGCCTGGAACTCTGTGCAGCCTTGCTCGCCGCTAAACTGACCAATTCTGTAACAGACTCGCTCCGTTACAAGCCGGATAAGCTAGTGCACTGGTGTGACTCCACAGTAGTATTAGGTTGGATTCGTAGTGACGTCAGTAAATTAAAAGTATTTGTAGCTAATCGTATTAGTGAAATTAAAGAATTAACTTCTTATTCAGCGTGGCGATATGTTCCCACGGATTCTAACCCTGCTGACTTAATATCACGGGGAGTAGATGCTAAACGCTTAGTAGCAATGCCGCTGTGGTGGACTGGGCCTAGTTATTTATTAAAAAATGAGTTTGAATGGCCTATGTTAGGTATGAATGATTCCAAAGAGTTATCGGAATTAAAAGTACATTCGGCGATAATTAATCAACCTATCATTGTCTTTGATAAGTATTCATCTTTAACTAAATTGCAAAGATCGTTTGCTTATGTTCACAGATTCATATTTAATATTAAAAATAAAAATAATAAACGTGTAGGTATATTGTCAGTTAATGAACTGCGAGAGTCATTCCATTCTCTATGTGTTATCGCTCAGGATCAAGCGTTCCCTATGGAGTATGATATTCTAAAGAAAGGTAAATCTTTGAAGAGTAATTGTAAATTATTATCGTTGTCACCATTTTTAGACGAACAAAAACTAATTCGTGTCGGTGGACGAATTGATGCATCAGCACATTCATATTCAAAGAAACATCCAATTCTACTTCATGCTTCGCATAGGCTAACTAAATTATATTTTGAAAGGGAACACATAAACAATATGCATGCTGGTCCACAATTGTTGTTAGCGTCTGTTAGAGAAACAGTGTGGCCAATAAATGGTAGGCATCTTGCAAGACGTACAGTCAATAATTGCGTACGATGTAGTCGAATACGAGGTTTGACTCTGCAACCCAAGATGGGTAATTTACCATCTCAACGTATTACGCCTGACTATCCTTTTATATCCGTTGGTTTGGACTTTGCTGGTCCATTTTATATTGTAAATCGTAAAGGTCGTGGCAGTCGTGTAGTCAAATGTTATTTATGCCTTTTCGTCTGCTTGCGGTATAAGTGCATTCATCTCGAAGCAGTCAGTGACTTATCGAAAGATGCATTTATACTGACACTCAGGCGTTTCATCGCTCGTCGCGGCAAACCGACGGAAATATTTAGCGACAATGGAAGCAACTTTGTTGCCGCCGCTAAGGACATCGGATCCTTCCTAAAAGATAATCACGAGCCTTTGTCTGATTTTGCAAGTCAACAATCTATTAAATTCACGTTCATTCCGGCTTACACTCCTCATTTCGGTGGCATTTGGGAAGCCGGGGTTAAATCGGCAAAATATTTCTTAAGGCGTGTCATCGGTGACAGCCATTTAACTTTTGAAGAAATTTGTACATTATTTGCACAAGTGGAAGCTATTCTCAATAGTCGTCCCTTATCCCCCCTTTCCTCCAGTCCTGACGACCTCCTTTCCCTTTCCCCTGGGCATTTCATCATTGGGAGGCCGTTGACCGCTCTGCCGACACCAGATCTGACAGACATCAAAGAAAGTCAGTTGCGGCGTTATGAACGTCTAGAAGCAATCCGAAGACAATTTTGGAAAAGGTGGCAGAAGGAATATCTGGCAGAGTTGCAACATCGAACCAAATGGCGAACGAATACTTCAAAACTGGTAGTTGGAGACATGGTGCTCTTAGCAGATGATGGTGCCCCCCCTCTGGCTTGGAAACTCGGCCGTGTTGTTCGCCTCATAACTGGACCTGATGGGATATCCCGAGTGGCCGACATTTTCACCAACAAAGGCTGCGTGCGACGCTCTCTAGTGCGGCTCTGCAAACTACCTACAGCAGAGGAACTTAATAGCTGTTGAAAGTGATCTTTCAACGCCCCGGAATATGTTCAGGCTTTACAAAAAGCCTTCAAAAAGTGGCAACATTTTAATATATTATTACAATGGCAACATCGCCATCAGTGTCAGAGTCACAGTGACGTTGTGACTTTTATATTTTATCTGTGGACTTTTTCCCGCCACTTGGCGCCAATATTCAAAAAGAAAAGCCTTGATGTAACATCCTCGTCGTAAAATAAATAATATTATACAATCAATTCACCTTTTTTGCACCATTATATCCCCAAAGATATAACACACGGTTCCAATTGGTCGTTTCCTATGGTGAAGAGCCGGCAAGAAAATCCACGGTTACTCTTTTAAAAGTAAATGGTTTTTACAAATGTTTTAAAATTACAGGTGAAAAGGTATGAGAGGACAGTGTCGACGTATCAACAAGTACCAGGTACTTAAAATGGTTAAGCACCCCACACTTTTTTTACAATCTAATTAATTATTTTGTTAATAATTTCAATCTTATTTTAAAACTTACTAGATTTTTTAATTATAATGAATCAGTGGACTTTATATCGCTACAGAACAAACTATTCATGTATAAAAAATATTTTCTACTTTTTAATCCGGTTTGCTATTAAAGCGTTTTTTTTTATCCAATATTTTATTTTCTTAAAAAGTTCGTTCCATTTTAAATAACACGACATTTATGAGTTTTCATTGTAATTATTTTGGCTGATAAACACGACAGATATGGATTTTCATACAAACATTGCCGGCGCGGCCAGGCGCTCGCATGTATTCGACCAGTACGGCAATTTCGATTTATCTCGAAGAAGGTTGTCAAAATAATGCACGAATTTCCAAGTATGTTTGAGAAAAAATTGTTAAAATCAAGAGACTCGATTTCTTAGTATATCGCATGTGTGTCGATAGATCTAAAATTATTTCATTCATGTTCTCGTAACCTTGCCATTTCATCCAATGCATCTCTATTACATGGAACTCTCCCTGTTAACTTTGAGCAATCAAGTTTTTCTATTTGGATACCATTGAGTGTCCTTACGCGACTGAGGGCTACATAAGCCTGTCCGGCAGCAAACAACCGAGAGCTCAGATAAATAACTGCATAATCTACCGTACAGCCTTGCATTTTGTGTACGGTTGATGCCCAGCTCAGGATTAAGGGCAGCATTCGTCTTTCAGCGGTACCATAGCTACATTTTGCTGGAAACTGTATCGATATTGGTTTAATTACATGTATACCGTCTGGACCAAAATCAATACGGACTGATGGTATGTCCGTATCATATAATTGATTACGACGGAAATGTGGCCAGATGATATCAGTGATAATACCCATATTGCCATTTACTAAACTTTTTGCTACGTCAATATTCGATCTTAACATTACTTTAGCTCCCACAAAAACTTTTAATACCTTAGGAAGACCTCCTGTCTTATTGATATCATCAGGTATAACCGAGTCCACATTCTTATCACATAAACTTCGTGTAGCATCAATGAGTTGATCTTGTGCCTTTATTGCATGAATATTTGTCCCTTTTTTCTCAAAATACTGGAGGACTTTCTCATTATATTTAGCTACTTTATCATTCGTTGGATAGATTCTTAGTGCTTTTTCAATCGAGAATTCATTGATAGCATCTATTGATACTTTTTCTAGAAGTATTGCAAGGTGAGTAGATGTCAATTCTCCAACTCTCAAGGCATTTAGTACATCTATAAATGTTGTGTCTCCTTGTTGGCGCATGTTTTGTTTAAGTTCAACCAGCTTGAACAGCCGCCATAAATGTGTAGCAGGCTTCATATGTTCTGGTTGTTGAAAAACTTGATGTCCACGCACAGGTGGTAATTGCATTAAGTCACCGAATAATAAAACAATTTATACCTCCAAAAAAAGTGTTTGGACTTTTCAATTGTCGCAGACGAGAGTCGATCATACAAAGCATCTCGTAAGGAACCATAGAAATTTCATCAATGAAGAGAAATTCAACGTTTTGCCATAGTTGACGCATTACTCTTAAATAGTTACCAGTAAGAATTGGCATATTAACGATGACTCCATCTTTCTGTACTGGCAGTTTTAGCAGACCGCATGTGCTGCAAGCGGGCTGCTCTGTTTGTTTGTGATTGTGAGGCTCGATGTTCAGTTTCATATTGGCGCATATGCTGCAAGCGGGTTGCTCTGTTTGTTTGTGATTGTGAGGCTCGATGTTCAGTTTCATATTGGCGCATATGCTGCAAGCGGGTTGCTCTGTTTGTTTGTGAAGTTTGAAGTTAATCGGACGTCTTGAAGTTCATGAGTCTAATCTTCATTTAGTTAATAAGTCGAAAGTCAACGAAGTTTTGACTCGACCGGTTGGACTCATCAAAACGAATCATATGAGCTCAAACTCGAGGGGTTTACTAGTAGCCTCTGAAGAATTCCAGTATCCACCTCCTGGCTACATCATCAGATCAGCTCCAAGATACTAAATTATTGTATTGTCATTAGTCTTTGATACGTGTGTAAATTTTCAAGTTAATCGAACGTCTTGAAGTTGATGAAAATTACGTTGAAAGATTCCGTTACATAGATAGATACTCGTAGATAGATACAGTAATAAAAGCGTATTAAATAAAAAATAAAGGTAAAATAAAATAATTATCGTAATAAGGGAACAGTTAATAGACATTTACATAGTTAAGCCGTTAATGAGGTACCAGGGAAGCCACATGTGCAGAAGGAATTATATTGACACGACGGGGTATCTACTCTGTGCAGTGTCTGATAGTCTCCGGTGTAATTCTTCGTTGATGGTAGATTCGAGTATAGGTAGTTGGTTTTCAATCACACACAATTCTTAACTCAAACACAAAGCATTTATTTCAATTATAACATTTACACTTTTGAGTTATCACTTTGTCACTTATTAAGTCATTGTCTTATTGAATCATAAGTTAGTTGGTGGAGCTAGTCGCCCATTCCAAAACGAAGTAGGTACTGATGGAGAAGAACGGGCAAGAAACTCCATAGACACTCTTTTTAACCGACTTCCCAAAAAGGAGGAGGTTTTCAATTCGGTTGGGTTTTTTTTTTTTTTATGTTTGTTATCATAACTCCGTCATTTATGAACCGATTTGGAAAATTATTTTTTTATTTGAAAGAATATGCTTCCCGATTTGTCCCATTATTATTAAAGTTCAGTTCTGATGATGGAATCCATGAGGTATTGAGGGAACTGCTCAAATATTATAGGCATACACATAGCGATTTTGGTATTTTCAGCAATAAATTAAGCATATGCATTCAGAAAGTATCATTTGGTGAAGTGGATCTCATAAAGAAGACCACAGATGGCCACCACAATACCTCAATGAAAAGTATTTCACGGGTGGCGCCATTTATGATCCGATTTGTAAAAATATTTTCTTATTTGAAAGGATATACTTCCAGATTGGTCCTATTTTTATCAACATTCAGTTCTGATGATGGAATGCATGAGGAATTGAGGGAACTCCTCAAATATTGTAGGCATACACATAGCGATTTTGGAATTTTCAGCAACGAGTTAAGCATTTGCTTTCAGAAAGTATGATTTGGTGAAGTGGAACTGATGAAGAAGACCACAGATGGCCACCGGAACTAATTAATCAATTATAAGTATTTTACGGGTGGCGATAAGATATCTCGATTTAAATAGTTAAGCGACTATGAAGCACATTTTGATGAAAAAGGTGAGAACTGATCTGAAGATGAAGCCGGAAGGAAGGCACCGGAACTCCGTCATAATACAATGTATAGCCGTGTTTGGGCTTATTGGAATTGCCAAGAGGTGCACTGTGCCTATAAATGATTATTGGTAGTATCCTGACATCAAATTGTGCTACTTGAGTCGTCTGCTATGTGTGGCCTTGATTGTCAGAAGACAGATTTCGTAGGCTCGTTATTTCCGTCAATGATCCTGTCGTCGTGGGGGGGTCTCTTTAATAATTTGTTCACGTCCAAATCTGATAAAACGATTCCTGTCAAACTTCTGATACGACTAAGCACGACGTATATTTGCCCTTTTGCAATTTTTTTTTACCAAGGTAGATCACAGATCTTTTGAGGATGGTACCCTCTAATTTATGGACTGTGACCGCCCAGCTTAATATTAGAGGTAGCATACGACGCTCCACATCTCCGTAACCCCTTGCCGCCTGGAACATAGTGCTTGTTGGTGGGTATGACTTTGAAAACTATAAATTAGCATATCTTTTTATTGGATGAGACGATTGCAATGAAACAAAAACTAAATGTTACATCGTGATTATATTCTATTTACAATTTTAATAGGACTGTAATTAAATTTCAAAAATGTTATGTCTGCTAAATTGTATGTAGACTATGCATTCATTAGTACGATATTGGGCAAATAGATATCATAGAGATGCAAAAAAAAAATTGTATGCCTTTTCTACACTTTCAAGCCAGTTTTTGAAAAATGTATGATTAAAACTTTATTATTACCTTGATAAGTTTATACCACGTTTTCTAAACCAAATGAATAAAATCTTTCATACTTAATGTATCCCCCTGTTCACCCACTTATGGGTTAATTTAAATCATTCCACTTTGCCCCACCAAGTCGCCCCTCTGGTCCAAAGTGGAATGCCTAAAATTTTCAGTGGAATCTGCCCCACTAGTTCGATTTGGTGGGGCAGATTCCACTAGTCTAAAATCTAGATGGATTACTTGCCCCACTAGTTGTAACCCCACTAGGTGTAATTTTGAAAAATCTTTTGATTTGTTTCCATTATTCGAATGGAATGCAATATGGGGTAGGTACCACAACAATAAGGTGTTTTTTTTTTTTTTACAGTTTTTTTTTTTTTGGAAAAAAGTGTTTTATATCAAAACATTATGTTACAGAGGTCGAACACGCGCCATTGTGTGTGTTCCTTTTCTCTAAAAGTCAGTGGCCGTACCGCGCATTCCAATACAAAATCTTATTACTTAGTTTCTTATTTATTTATTTATTTTATAAATTACATTTTCCTTACATTTAAACAAAGCACACAATCAGCCCTTTTTTTTTTATGAGGGTGGGAAATCATCAAATGACTTCTCCCGCTCTGGGCGGAGCGAGAGGACGAGACTAAAACCCACCCGTGTTCCTTCCGTTGCCTGAGTGCCGGGGCCGCGATATCCCTTTCGGACAAACTCGCAACCCTGGCAGGCATTGGCCCTTACGGACCCCGTCAGTTGGTGCTGACATCTCTTTGAGGCGCGCGTGGAACACAACGCGTTGTAAACCCGGGCCTGGTCCTAATCGGACGGCGAGCTACCCATTGCTCACCGAACGCAAGCCCACGCCGACGACTAGGAGCGCGAGGGCGCGAATCTTGCCTCTACCTCGCGCGCTCCACCTCCTTCTTCGCGAGCATTACTGCTTCGCGGAAGGAAGTGACGGCCTCCCATGCACTCTCGCTCCAGACCATGGCCTGAACCAGGGCCGGACGCGAGAGATCGCCGCCGCCGATCGCCTCCGTGAGGACACGGCGGTGCTCCGCCCAAGCAGGGCAGACCTCCACCGTATGCTCCACCGTGTCCTCCGGGCGATCCACACAGTGGTGACACCCGGGCGTTTCCTCCCGCCTTATTCGGAACAGGAACCTCCCGAAACAGCCGTGTCCGGTGAAGATCTGCGTCAAGCGGAAGGTGAGGACACCGTGGCGCCTCTCTAGCCACTCCTCAAAGACTTATCGCCACAATTGTGGCGTGCCCAGCGCTGGGTTGCGACAATCGCACTCTCCATGCCGCCATGAGATCCCGCCGGAGCTCTGTCCGCTGTGCCGTGATTTCTCGCGGCAGCGGAATTACGCCCCGGCGTTTCGCCTCCTCGCGACACTCCCACATGTGCGCGAGGACACACAATCAGACCTCTGGGGTCTATCTTAGCATGCCATGGCCTTAGATTTGATCAACGCGCTATTAACAGTTATGTTGTTATCGAGTTGATGTAATGTTCCTTCAGCTTACGCTTTATGTTCTTACTATTAATTGAGTCTCTAATGTCTACAGGTATTTGGTTTAGTAAATTGGGTATTGTGAAAGAAGCGGTACGCCGGCCATAAAATTTATTCAAGTTGGTTCAATAAAACTTATAAATAATACTAAAATGATTATCAGTTAATTATTTTATAATTAAACAATGCTAATCTTCATAAATACAAAGGTTATTCAGAATTAAAGTTAAATTAAAACCTTCATTACTGTTTACACCTTCCTTAGTTGGTGAAGCTAGTCGCCCATTCCAAAACGAAGTAGGTACTGAAGGATAAGAACGGGCAAGAAACTCCTTAGACACTCTTTTCTATCGAAGTATTATGTTACAGAGGTTGAACACATGCCATTGTTGTGTCTGTGTCCTTTTTTTTCAGTCAGCGGATATATCGCGTATTCCAATACAATCAAATCTTATTACTTAGTTAGTTCAATAAAACTTATAAATAATGCTAAAATGCTTATCAGTTAATTATTTTAAAATTAACACACCGTTTGTGCGTTTGTTTGTGCTGTGTTTGTGTTTATAAATAAATACATTGCAAGTTAAATAATTCATTAAATTACCAACTACTGGTAATTTTAGTAATTCTTGTTTTTTACATTTTGGAATACTAATGTGTATAAAAAAGTTCATAGAATATATTAATTCAATAAACGAGAAAAACTTCGTAAGCAATGGAAAATTGCTACGTCACGTCACAAGCGCTTTACAATCACAAAACATTCAAGCTTCTGTACTGATCACTTAGAGCTAAAGACTAAAATAATAAAATGATTTTTGTTGTTCTGGTGCTCAATCATCTTGCTACTCATTTTTTTTATATTATTTGTGGTTATTACTTCGCACAGTACAGGGCCTATTGTCGTTTGCGTTCCTGAGGACAGATGATGATGCAGAGTATCCCAAATTCCGCGCAGCCTGCGTAGCACGTCACCTTTTTCACGGTGACCAACACTGGGAGAAGGCCAGCGTCAGCGACAATCCCAGTAGTCTGCGGCATTTGTTTGCCATCATTTTAGTGTTTTGTGGAATCTCAAACCCAGTTCTGTTATGGGAGAAATATCGGCATCATCTATCCGAAGACTTTTTACGAACCTTGCTTACTGAAGGTGACAATAAACAAAATGATGAACGCGTTCTAAACAGCTGTCTTAATTCACATTACAAAAATTCAAACGCTGATACTTACTCGTACCTACTATGACATTATTTTTCTAAGACAAGAATCCAATACATAATAAAAACAGCATTATTTGATTTGATACTAAACTAACTAAGTATTGATAGAATTGAATTAAGTACGAGTACATTAAATAAATATTCAGAAAAACCTGAATAATTATAATCTTTGAGAACTAGATAATTTCTTATACAAAACGAATCGTCAAAAGGTGCGTTCTGAACATGATAATCTAAAAATTCAAAGAAATTACTTAAACAAAAAAATATATAAGTAGGTAGGTATATCTTTTTTTTGGCTTCTTAAAGATATATTTGTCACGTTTCTTAAAACCTTAAAAAAATAACGGATTTTTTCAATTATACAGCGTGGTCATCGACGCGAAAACTGAAGCGTTGAAATTTTTCGTCGGTGAATAAAAAAAATCTGCTGTTCCATACAATTTGACCGCGCAGGTATTCCACTTTTCTATGAAACAGCAGATTTTCTTTCATAACCGACGCAAAATTCCAACGCAGAATCATGTACTGAATCTATGGTATGAGTTTTCGCGTCGATGCCACCCTGTGAAATAATATGGCATATCGGGACTCAAGTGACTCGTCGTCAGGTACGCTTTGGCAATCCTCCTTTCATGATTCTAGGTCAGCGGAAAGAACACGGTTTTAGATTTATTTCCGAGTATTAAAATTATATTGCTTATATGACCGTATTTTTTTTATTGCGCTAGCTTGATATTTTAGAGCTCCAAAGGGCCGTCAACATACGTATTTGCTATAAATTTGCTACCTCCACGCGTTCCTGAGAAAAAGGGTCTTGACAGACTCACTGACAGACGGAAAATGAAGTGCACTTATAAGGGTTCCGTTTTTTCCTTTGAGGTACGGAACCCTAAAAATAGGAACAATACTATTACTCTGTCACACAAAACCGCAAACATTCTGACAATATCAATTATCATTCAGCAGCAAACAAGTCCTAGGTTGGACAATCCAATTCATATTACCGACATCAAAATACATACACAGGGTGAAAAACATTAAAAAATGTAGCCTTAACCCGCGGCTACGACGACGCCCACGACTACACGCTCAAGCGACCCGCGTCTTGCGATAACGACTGCGGAGAACAGAAATGAAAGAAGTTGTATTGAGTATGTTATGACTCTTATGAGTCACCGCGACGCGCCTTGAGGAGCGAGGGACGGAAACAGGTGACGCGCGCATCGTTGAGATCATGGCCGGGGCGTAACTAATAAATGAAGAACACTCTCCTCAGACAAGCGCTGACCAGCCAGCATACCATCACGACAGCTCCTGCCGGCCCCTCACTGCGCGCTGCACTTCCAAAATTCTGAATCTGGAGTTTCCGTACTAGTTGTTTTTGTCGTTGTTGTTGGTTCTGTAGTTTCTGATGTTGTCGTTGGTTCTGTAGTTTCCGACGTTGTCGTTGGTTCCTTATTGTTGGTTCTGTAGGTTCCGACGTTGTTGTTGATTCTGTAGTTTCCGACGTTGTTGTTGGTTCTGTAGTTACCGTCGTTGTTGTTGGTGATGTCATTTCCGATGTTGTCGTTGGTTCTGTAGTTTCCAACGTTGTCGTTGGTTCCTTATTGTTGGTTCTGTAGGTTCCGATGTTGTTGTTGATTCTGTAGTTTCCGACGTTGTTGTTGGTTCTGTAGTTTCCGACGTTGTTGTTGATTCTGTAGTTACCGACGTTGTTGTTGGTTGTGTAGTTTTCGAGGTTGTTGTTGGTTCTGTAGTTTTCGACGTTGTTGTTGGTTCTGTAGTGTTCGACGTTATTGAAGGCATTGTAGTTGTAGGTAGCCTGTCACCCATCACTGTGGCTATAAGGTTTGGCAAACATTTCAAACTTCAATGTAACCCGCGCAGTGAAGTTGAATTTAATATACAAATCATAATTCATTACTTTTCTAGGTAAGAGATCGCTGTCTTGTATGTAAAGAGGTTCTGAAAGATATTTCTCGTCTTGAAAATTTAATTTTTTGTCTGGTTTCTCTGTTCTTTCATGAATAGAAAAGTATTTGAATAGTTCTGCCGGTGTTTCCCATGAGTTTTTAGTCATCGCTGTGTTTTTTATTCCTGTGTCATCACTCATCGCTGTGTTTTCATTGAGTTGGATTTGTTCTCTGAATGCGAGTATAGCCTTTGAACGATCCTTACAATCTATCTGTGAGCAATTTACACAAAATCAAATCATTGTTTTTCTTATAGACTTATTCCTTTTGTATGTTAAATTATTTTATAAGTGTGAATAGTTTAGTGATTAAAATATAATTTAATAATTATGTGTGCCAAGTTTCTAAGAAATAAGAATTAATTGTGTAGTAACTTTGCTGTTCTTTCTTTCTGAGTACCTACATCAATTACATAATATTGTTAAGTGGGAATAGGAGTCGCTGCTGAAACTGACTTCCGAATCTTGCTGGTGGGTAGTATTATGATGCTTGGAATAAGTAGGTACGGAAAGTAAATGAACACTCTTCAGATACTTACGGTAAGACGAACACAGGAACACGTCACGTGTCCCTTGTCGTACAATGATAACTGAAAACAAAAATATTAATACAGAGTCAAATAAAATTAGCTAGCGAAACTATACAAACGTGGTGGGTTCTGCGGAACGAACCTGACTCAACGCCATGTTATAACGAATACTCTTAACGAAGCCGACAGACACTTGTTCTTCCCGTTATGATGATAATGTTTCTTACTGGGTCATACCTGCTATCCTTTTGGTTACGGAGATATGAAGGTCAAGTACCCCTTTTATAAAAACAATATATCTCGTGAATAAAGATGCATATTAAATCAAAATCTATTACATTCAATCAGTGAGACATTCAAATACGTGGGTTTTAAGAGGCACATAACAGCTTTATGATAAAATAGTTTTCTGTGATGATGAAAAATATTTACGCAAACAAATAAAGCATCAAAATCTATGGATGCCTCAAGAAGTAGAAGAGATTTTTTTTTACATTCACGAGGTATTTTTTTTAGGTGGCCCCACTGTATTTACCTACGTAAGGACTCTTCACCTATTTTTCTAATACAGTCACATAGCTTTACATTATTATTAATACTTCTGTTAATAAAATTGTAGTTTAAATAAAAATTTTGTTTAAAAAAACACGCTTTTTACACGAAATTAAAATGAAAAAGTAATTAAATTGACTTGTACTAGTTACGATATATGTACCAATCCAGCTTGTCACTTCTTTTATATCCAATGATTAAATCAAAAAGCGTGGAGCGCTCGGATGTTTAGCTATGTACGAGTATACTTTTAATCATTATTTAAACAAAGCGCTCCACGCTTTTTTATTTAATCATTGGATATAAAAGAAGTGACAAGCTGGATTGGTACATATATCGTAACTAGTACAAGTCAATTTAATTATTTTGTAATTTTAAGTTCGTGTAAAAAGCGTGCTTTTTAGTTTTTTTTAAACTAACATTTTATTTATTACTTTTTAGTCTAGTATATTTTTCATTTAGTTATTAAGTCTAAAGTCAACGAAGTTATGACTTGACCGGTTTACTAGTTAAGTAGCCACTAAAGAAATCCACTATCCACCTCCTGGCTCCATCATCAGACCCTCAACACCAAGTGCAATCTATTAGAGTCGTAAAACTGAATCATATGTGCTTAAACTCGAGGGGTTTACTAGTAGCCACTGAAGAGTTCCACTATACACGTCCTGGCTCCATCATCAGATCCTCGCCACCAAATGCGACATATTGAAATCGTCAAACCGAGACATATGAGTCCAAACTCGAAGGGTTTATTAGTAGCCACTAAACAGTTACAATATCCACCTCCTGGCTCCATCATCAGACCTTCGACACCAAGCGCAATATATTGGACTCGTCAAATTGAAACATAATGAGCCCAAACTAGAGGGGTTTACTAGTAGCCACTGAAGAGTTCCACTATCCACCTCGTGGCTCCATCATCAGACCCTTGACACCAAGTGCAATATATTGGACTCTTCGAACCGAAACATATGAGTTCAAATTCGAGGGGTTTACTAGAAGTCGCTGAAGAGTTCCACTATCCACCTCTTGGCTCCATCATCAGATCAGTTCCAAAATACTAAATTATTGTATTGTCATCGGTTCTTGATACGTGTGCAAATTTTCAAGTTAATCGAACGTCTTGAAGTTGGTGAAAATTACGTTGAAAGATTCCATTACATAGATAGATA
This sequence comes from Agrochola macilenta, assembly GCA_916701695.1. Taxonomy (NCBI): domain Eukaryota; kingdom Metazoa; phylum Arthropoda; class Insecta; order Lepidoptera; family Noctuidae; genus Agrochola; species Agrochola macilenta. The sequence goes on from OU753576.1 coordinate 18,579,181, forward strand.
GATAGATACAAGTCAAGCTAATATAAAGCTTGTAACAATCTGGGCCCACCTCTGAAGTATTACCTACCAAACAAAAAAAAACATCAAAATCAATCCATAATTGGCGGAGTAATCGCGTAACAAACATAAAAAAACATACAGTCGAATTGAGAACCTCCTCTTTTTGAAATCGGTTAATAAAAGTTGTTTCGCAGCAACTGTTTTTGCACAAAGTTCAAAGTAACTAACTTCATGTAAAAATAATTGCGAATGCGTAGATGAAGGCTTCGTGCAGAGTGTTGTTACACCTTGTATAAAAGTTTAGAACCTTATACAAAGTTGATACGACAGAGGGGCTTTTCTTTAAACTGAGTATACTAGGTACCATTTTCAAGCTCTGTACCAAAAATCAATTAAATAGGAGCAATAGTTTAGTCGCAAATGATTTTTTAAGTTTTTGCCCCGTTTGAACACGATGTATCTTTCCTAACAGCTGATTATGTCTATACGCATAGGTCATGCACCTTAAAACGATAAATCTGAGTATAACCTATGCGTTGTTGCCGCTGTGACGCAAGTCATAAGTACAACCAAATATTTTCGCTAAAAAGATGACAATGCAAACAAGGAAGCAATAAATACACACACACTTGCATTTTCATTACGAGAGGGACAATCATCTGCAAAACACCGCGCGTAAAAGAAATAGTAATAGGTCAGTGTGTTGCTATTGCATCCTAGCGATCGAGGGGCAGGGGTTGCGATCGGTAAGTGGGGCAGTGGGGCTTCTAAAAACTGTTTTTTTCAGTGCGCCGACGCTATTCTTTCGGAACGTACAAGATGTTACGTAACACGGTAGCACCTGCTCCGCTTCCGTTTTGTCGAACTCGCGCGCTGACAATTGGGATTTTGTTTTGTTATTGTGATAGGACACTAAATAAGTTTAAGACAGTATTTCTTTTTTTATTGTGACAGGACACGTAACTTGGGGTTATTATTATTTAGTGTTAGTGTTTTTTTTTGTGATCGACTGCTTTTATTGTGATACGACACGTAATTAAACTTTGGGTTTGTGTGTTTGTGTGTGTGTGTGTGTGTAATTAAAGTGTTCAACAATGCCTCGTGTAACTTACACGGCGTTAGAATACACTGACATGATTTTTAATTAGAAAAATAAATAACATTATTCTCTGTCGGTATAATTTGTGCATTCATGTGAATGACACATCGAGAATTTATTTTTTTTGTGATTGTTGTACTTCAAAACCATACCTAATACAAAAGCCGCGAGCCGAGGAGCCGCCGCGAGCGGAGGCGCCGCCCGCGCCACCGCCGGCGCGGGCCGGCGCTTGGCGGGCGGCCGCCCGCTTTGACGAGATAACACACGCCGACGCGCGCGACGTTGCCGCTGTTACCTAGGTATCTGTAGGTCAGTTAAATTTATTTTCAAAGGGTGGTTGCGTTTTACTCTGATTTGTAAGCTATTTAGTTTGATTGAAAAAAAAAAAAACTCATTTTAGGTGCTTTTTATTTTTATACCGTATCGAATTAATACTAAACACGTATAGTATACGTAGTGTTATTTAATGCCCCTCTGTCATATCAACTCTGTATATTGCAGTTACTGTAACTTCAGGCTCTGCTTTCAGTTCGAAGGATTCTTTATACATGAGGATCGAAGGCTTCGAGCAGGCGTCTTTGTGTTCTTGCCATAACTCGTCGACTGAAACATAACATCACGCCTGAATTTGTAGCAAGAAGCAGAGGTAGGTATGTAAGTGTGTATAGTACACCCACATTTCCATAGTTAAACTCCCAAAATGTAACACGCAAGCCTACTGCCATCAAACGGATACAAATGTAATGCTAACTTCAGGTTGGTACTTCGAAAATACCAGTTGGCCCCTCTTAAAAATTCCCCCGGAAGATTTTCGGAAACGCATGTCCATCAATACACTCATGTCCGTGTTTGGTAAAGAGGTACTTACTTAGTAATCTATAAAGATAAAATTTATAAGCATCTTTTATAACAAACGCCATGAAATTATGTATTGATAGTCGGTAAGACTGTACATTGGCAAGGGGGTAAACAAGGAGAAATTTAATATCCATATCCCCCCCCCATCCCCATTCTCAGGGGGGAATTTTAGGGGGGCCAAGTGGAATAACCCTTCTCCACTACACTGCCAATGTTCATTTTTGTTGTTGTTTATATTTTATTTAATAGCACAGAGTACTTACAAGGTATGATCAGTAAAGTGGTTGAGTGATACTCGAAAGGGTTGAGGAGGTGGAGCTTCAGTTTTACCGGGTTGAACGGATACTTCTCGAAGTCATGATGACTTATGCCGTGACGACGAGAACCTTTCATTCTGAAATAATAGGCAAGGTCTGAACAATTCTACCGGCAGATCCATCGGAACTGAACAAAAGCCGTTTGGCGCGTGGTGGTTGATCCGATCAGATCGACCGCTTACGACTGGAGCGATAATTATTAGCAGTAAATCACCAAATTTGTCTGTTCTGTGTTACTGTTATCTCTCTGTGAGTATGCACGGTGTAAGAGACATAGACGCCGCAAACTGTTACTTACCATGACTTCAGCACGTGATTTTAGACCTGAAAAGTGTTCCGCTTAACTGTTCTTAAAGAGTCATAAAGAACCCTGTAAGAAATCGACACGTGTTTCACCTCTCAACGAGGCATCCTCAGGATGGGGATTGACTTGTTGCAAACCCGGACCCGGACCCGATTAGGTTACGAAATATACGTCGTCTATTTGTATTATAATGGATTTCCGCAAAGTCAAGCCTGAATCAATTAACTATCAGTAATATTAGCTTAGCAACTTTAAAAAGTGATTTTCTCCTACTATGTTGATTGTAATTTTATGTTGTAACGAACATAGTATTTTGGAACCCACACTAATATGAAATAGGTCTTATCTTTTTTTTTTTGGCTTGTAAATTATCAAATAACTTCTCCCGCTCTGGGCGGAGCTAGGGCGTGCCAGTCTCTTGCTGACTAAAACGCACCAATGTTCCTTCAGTTGCCTGTACGTTGCCAGGAGCGACGGTATCTCTTTCGGACTTTGTCGTGACCCCGGCAGGCATCGGTCCTAGCGGACCCCGTCTGTTGTGCTGACATCTCTTTGAGGCGCGCGTGAAACACAACGCACCGTCGACCCGGGCCTGGTCTTTATCAGACGGCGAGCTACCCATTGCTCACCACCCGCAAGCCCGCGCCTCGGGAATCGGCCTGCGATTCCCGACGCCCAGGGCGTCTCTTAGGGCACGGCGGCGGCTGGGGGCATGAGGGCGCGAAAATTACCTCTCCTTCACGCGTTCCGCCCCCTCCTTTGCGAGCATTACTACTTCGCAGAAGAAGGTGGCGGCCTCCCATACTCTTGCTCCGTACCATGGCCTGGACCGGGGCCGGACGCGAAAGGTGACCGCCGCCGATCGCCTCCACGAGGACACGGTGGTCCTCCGCCCAAGCCGAGCAGACCTCCACCGTATGTTCCACCGTGTCCTCCGGGGAAATAGGTCTTATCTCAAAGTTATAGTCGTTATTCCATGATAAAATCGCTTTTGATTTTTGCCAAGTGGTTACATATTAGCGCTCGTGACTATACTGAATTCATGGTAAAAATTCGCACGTCGATATCCATCGTCGATATCGACAACCTGTATAGGTATTGTTAAGGGTGTGGATCGATGGTGAAATGAAATGAAATGAAATTGTTTATTCTGTAAATAGGATATAGGAATCACTTTTACACGTCATATAAAAAAAAAAATATAATTAAAATTTGCTGGATGAGTTCGGTGTTTCCTATCCGACTACTCTGAGAAGAAAGGCCGAAACAAACTCAGAGGTCACAGTCTCTTTTAAAGTCCAGACATAATCTTGGTCAAGCCATATGAGGACCATGTAGATTAGTGTCTGAAATGGTCTTTTGAGAAAAGAACCACACAGATTTGAGTGGACCTGTCCAGTCAGTGCAAACATTTGTCAGTAATCGTGGAGCTCAACTCAGAACATAAGGAGCTCAACTCGACGAACATACCAAAGAAAGGACATTTGGGTAGGCCGCATAAACTACTCAAACCGTCAGACCATTATTAAAACTATCTGAGAAAGGAAATAAAAAAACTGAGTAGAGAAAACAAAAAAAAATCATTAAAAATTAAAATATCCACATAGTCCTCACTTTCACAATAGGTAATTAAAAAATATAATACTTTACAAAAGTAGGTAGGTAAAACACGTGTTGAGCAAAGGATTTTATATTTTAAAACTGTAGGGTTGGACAACAAAATTTTAGGGTAAGGAAGCGCGCGCTGTCCGTGGCGTTAGATAAGGCACTGCGTCATCGTAAATCAAAATGGCGGTTTGGGACTCGCCCTTTTACCCGCTCTGATCCCGCGGGTTTTTTTTTTTAAATATTTATGTGTTTGTTGCGTCACTAGCAGGAATCTATTTTATTATTGGTGACGACAATGACCTTGAAGAGTAATTCGCATACATATCGGGTTCGGTTTTGGAGCTTACGCCTCATATCGGATTTCGTATTACTTTCAAAATGGTACCTTAATAAGTGATGAAACCTTTTATACCTACAAACGGATGTATAATTTAAAGTTAAGACGCTTAAAAGAAAAAAAAAACCCACTAAAACAAAATGGTGTATCATGTTTGACAAAGTTATTATTAGTAACCTGCTGATAAAAAGCAGAACACTTACGTATACAGTTCATGTATTGGAATATTTTGAATAAACTTGTTGGCATCCTCCTTGCGCATGTAGCCAGCGTGATCGTGGACTTCGTCCGGACTGGTGACGGACTTGATCCAGGAGAAGTACGGGAACAAGTCGATGAAGCGAGCGGGGGCCGCACAGCCGGGGCCGTGGATGCCGAAGCCAATCTGATGAAGAGATGCAGTTAAACAAAACACACCTGTGTTCCTTAAAACTAAGCGCACATTACAGTCACAGCGGGGCATCGCATAACAGTGGCTGCAAAAATACGCCTGCCGAGCGATCCACCAGTGCGTTGCGCTGCGACCCGGTACGGTCCGCCTGTATTGTGCTACGGTTCATACAAAATGTACGGAATCGATGAAGGAGGATTTTTGTAATGTGTTGCGTTGCGGTGCGGCCCGCCCTAATTTGTGTTAGCCTAGGCAAGGCATGTACTAAATACATTTCGCCAAGTCCGTTAATTGTCATATGGAGTGACCCTATTGCCAGCTAACAGCACGCTTGTATTCCCCCAAAGAATTTAGTAGTCAGAGGTGTACCTACAGTACGGCCATTTTCTCCATTTAGGAATAGACATCCGGCCACAAATGTAGACTCTGTGTTGCTTCTGATAAATTCCTTATTAAAAGCCGAAAACACTGGGATCGAACGCAGGCTCCTTGGCTTTAAAATGAAAAGAGGCTTGTTATCCTCTATGCATGTCATTGCTGCTGTGATTGTTTCGTGGTGTAGCACACAATACATACCAGGTCGTAGTACCCGGTCTTATATAATTTCAGAGCACAGGTGTGAGTACTATGTACTAAAGAGCTAACATTTACCGGGTAATACGTATTTTATTGACTTGAATGTGCCCTGGCGGCTGTGAGTATGTCATGCTCACTCAGATGTCTCGCTGATGGTGGCGCGTGTGTTGGATCATTTAGCTCCCTTCAAAATGGTTGAGCTGAATGGTGCTAATCCATGCGTCATGTTCGTGAACGGGCGCCGTCAGTTGGGACAGGTCAACTCTTAGCTGCCTTGGCTGATTTTGAATTTTTGAATTGTTCTTTGTTTTATATTTTTATTACGGACGCTTCTAACGTGCACGTCTTTCTACATTGTTCTCACATGTTTAATTTCAACATGAATGATGTAACAAATACTTTGTAACAATTTATTTAAAAGAGTGTCCGTGGAGTTTCTTGCCCGTTCTTCTCCATAGGTACCTACCTACTACGCTTTGGAATGGGCAACTAGCTTCATATTTCTGACTGACCGATTCCTTGACAATTCAAAAGTGCCTGTAAATGGTTTAATTGAAATAAATGCTTTGAGTTTGAGTTTGAGTTTGAGGTCGCGTTAGACACAAGCACCATCCCGTTTTCCCAGATACACTGTGCCACACTGTTCGGCGCGAATCCACACAGGTATGCAGAGGGGATGAGTTGTTCGGATGGCACCTGGAAACAGAAGCATTGTTACATTACGTCATCAGCGTAACAGAGGATAGACAAAATAATATTGGAGCTCATAGTGAAGTATGAAAGAAGAAGAAATGCAACACCGATTCCAACTGAATTGGGGAAAAACCAGAAGGATGAATCAGGAAGAGAAAATAAGTGAAAGCTCACTGATCATTTAATTGGATACGATACGTTTATTACCACAAATATAGAAAGTAAGGCAAAATGAAAAAGAGGATGACAGAGAGAAGCTACTTTTATCCATAAATGCAGTTCAAGACAAGAAAAACAATCAGATTCCCTTTTTTAAAACATATAAAAATGCATTTGGCTCTGTGCTAGCAACTTCAAAACCATTGACGCACAATGTGCCTGTTTAATATATTCAAAATGGCTTACCACTGCTCTATTATAAAATTCTTCGCATACTTTTGTATCCAAATGTTGTATTTGTAAATAACTTTGTCCAACATTTCATTATCTACAAAAAAAATATTATTGGTGGTAGTTAAGAAAAGGTTGAAATAATATTAAGTTATTAATTCGTCAACGAAATATAATCGGTGTACGCCAATGGTGTACGCTTAACGAAGCTGAAAGTCACTTGTAGCGTCATTGTGACATTTGTTTTGGTAAATTTGGTAATGTACCATACCAAGGAACCAGATGATTACGAAGATATTGAAGATCAAAGTTCAAACTTTAAAAAATAAACTCGCGTATCTACGGGCTGGTTGGCTTGCTATCTGCCCGTCTGTCACAGCCAATTTGCTCCGAATCTACTGGACCAATTTAGTTGAAATTGGGTACCTAATCTGTGACCCAAACACGGACGTGTAACGTAAATAAATGACTTTTGAATATGGGGGTCACTTTTCGGGGGCAAATTGGAAATTTAAAAAAAAGTTTTGTAAACTGTACCGTGTGACATATTAAAAGAAAGCCTTTTCATTTAATATGTCACACGGTACAGTTTACAAAACTTTTTTTTAAAGTTAAGAGCGTTTATTCTGAAGGTGGGCAACGTCGCAAATAGATATCAAATATTTCACTGTTTTGATTAATTTAGCAATATTACTGTATGGAAATAAACAATGTGGCTAACTAGCGAACTAGAATATTAATGATAAAATGCAATAATTAATATCGTAACACCGAATGTTTAGTTTTAGATGTAAAAAAACTATTTAGAAACTTTCCAAATGTGTTTTTTACACCTAAAATGGGTACAACATCAAATTCAATGTTATAATTGCAATTCATTATTAATATTCTAGTTCTCTAGTTAGCCATATTTCTTATTTCTATTAAGTAATATTGCTGTATGAATCAAAACAGATAAATATTTGACAGTTATTTGCGACGTTGCCAACTTTTAGGATAAAACCTCGTAAGAGATTTTTTTTTATATCATTTTAATATAAATACTTTTAAAAATATTTAAGAAAATAGATAATAATAATAATAATAATTTGTAAGTATTTAAATGAAATAAAGGAGATAATAATAAAATAATTTATTGTTCCAAAAACAGTATTACAGATTATTTTTCCACCAGTTATTGATAAGCAGAAACTATGCAATACAATACAGTACTTAACTTTAGTGGAAAAGATCACCTGTATCCTGTACTAGTTAAAAAAAAAACTGTATCACAGGAGACAGGGCCTTCCGTTTAAAATGAATCAGCGTATTGACAATTTATGTAAGCCGATGTTTGTTGGAAATAAAAATAAAAAAATAAAAAAAACTAATAGGTAATAAAAGGATACATGAAAAAGTAGGAGCACGTTGGTAATAAAAAGAAAGTAACTGTAGGTGTGTTGTGGAAGTGTGTTGTGTGGTGAGAGTAAGTCGGTGTAGCGTGTGTGGGTGTGATTGCGTATGAGTGTATAGATTTCACTATAGAACTATATCGGTAAAAAGTAGACTTTCAAGTAAGAAGACTTTCAGTATCACTATATGAGAGTTTTAGAAGCCAATCACGCAGCAGCAATTTGCATTTAGGGAAAGAATGCTCGTAAATGTTGAGTAGTTTGTTCGCTTTGTTATAAAGACGAGGACCAAGGACATAGAAATGTCGACGAGCAAGAGTGGTCCTATGGCGTACGGTGGCACATACATGACTCTTGCGTCGTTTCTCACTCATGAGCCCTGGAACATAGGTAAGAGAGGAATGTTGGCGCAGAATTGATTGAAGGACAAAGAGCTGTCTCACAGATAGAAGTTTACACTCGCTATATAACATAGATGTAGGGTACATGCGTGGTTTCTTATGCATAACCTTTAAGACAGCTCTCTGTGCTCTTTCAACTTTTAGAAACGCAGTGGTATAAGCACCACCCCACGCTGAGATACAGTACGAGAGAAAGGACTGTGCCAAAGCATGATATACAGCTGTAAGCGAAACACTCTGCAGTGTCGATCTAAGCCTTTTGAAGGTAAATATCAGTTTACGGACACGACCCGTCAGTACTTTTAGATGTGTATGCCAATTCAGGGTAGAGTCAAGGAAGACTCCAAGGTACTTGACATTGTTTGCCCTCTCTATGCATTGACAATTGCAGGTCTGTGTACTTGTGCCTAGACAACTATGAGCCTTAAGGGAGAGCAAATTTGTTGAAGGTTGGGATTGCGTAGGACCAAGTACACTACCCTGCGGCACCCCAAAGCCACTGAGATCAATGTTTTTACTTTGTGAGTTTTGTATTTTTACACAATGGCTTCGTCCTGTAAGGTAGTCCCTGAAAATTTTCAGAGCCACGCCCCTTATTCCAATGCGTTCCATTTTCTCCAGAAGGATGGTGACAGAGACAGTGTCAAATGCTTTGGACAGATCTAGAAATATGCCTAGTGTTTTAGTTTTATTATCTAGGGCATTAATTATGCTATTGGTCAGATCTAGAACTGCATCTTCAGTACATTTATGTTTTCTGAACCCATACCTACTGATTTTGCGCAAGAATATTATTCTTATCTAGGTAATTAGTTAGTCGTGAATTTAAAGCCTTTTCAAAAAATTTTGATAATGTGGTAAGAACCGATATGGGTCTATAGTTAGTGACACTGCCTCTGTCACCTCCTTTATGAATGGGGTGTACCAGTGCTTTTTTAAACTCTGTGGGAAATACACCTTTGTACAGACAAAGATTGATTATGTGCTTCAGTGGGGCAATAAGAAACATTTTGGCAGCTTTAATAAATGCAGTGGGTATTTTGTCCACACCGGTAGCGCTGTCATTACGTAGGCTCATAATAATAAAGTTTAGTTCAGCTTCGTCAACTGGCAATAGGGCCATCGAGTTGACAGGAGAATTGCAATTATGTGTCTCACAGGACAGGATAGGGTGTAGCTGTGGAGTAATTTTTGCTGCCAGCTCCTTGCCAACATTCGCAAAATAACTGTTGACCTTGTTGATAGATGTAGTGATTATTGACCATTCCCCCCTTATATGCGAAACTGCTTTTCTTAATGCGTAGATAACGGCTGTATCTTTTCACACCCTGTATTATGTAACTGACAAGATAATGAATTACTTACCGTCTGTAAAACCAGTGAGGTAGAGAAAAGAAGCACGGAATGTGTCGGCGCTTGGCAGACAAATAGGTGTCAACGGAACTGGAATTATTATTAATACACGGTGACATTTGAATCACAGTTTTGCTAGAACTGACGTTACTCAGACCATGGTCTACTACCATTCTACAGAATCCAATAAAATAAAAAGACATTGGTTTTTGAAAAAAACGCAAGAAAGTCGGGATAAAAAGTCGGGATTATGGTTAATCCCTACAACACAGACACTGCGGCGCTCGTGTTTCAAATTAGTTGTGGCGCGGCGCGCGGATCACGCACGGAACACAGCATTGCACCACAGGGAAATGTACCTCGATAAACGAAATTTTGTAAGCACTTATTTTTGTACAAAAAATACCAAAGTTAAAAGTTAACTTTGGTAGGTATTTTATCACTGATTGAATGGCTACTTTTTAACAGATTTTACTGGCTTTGTATGGCTTTGGCTATGGTAAACTTTGGTAGGTATTTTCTAGCTATGTACGATTGCACGACGCGACGTACCGACGCGCGACGGTGGCGCGGCCGGGTTACTGACCTTTAATTTTATCATTTCGTTCTAGGTGCGAACTTACGGTATGTATTACGGTATGTATGTCCTGTAGGTACTAGATACGGGTACCTATTGTATTATTTATTTATTGCAAAATTATTAGGTATTATTTATTTATTGGGATATTACAGGAACAAGACAAAAACAAAACTTACCACAAAACCGGGTCAGTGGGTCCATTTAGGGGTGGATTTCGGGTTGTTCCACTGGCTATCGTCCGGGTGGCGCGGGTGGTAGCAGCAATGAACAAACCAAATGGGCGGAACTATACTTCGCGCGTTTGCATGCCATTGGCTTGATTTATTTGCATTTCAGCCCGCATTGGCTGGACATCCTTGTAGTCTACGTGGACTCCTCATAACTCTATTGATTACCATTTTGCTACCGCGATGAGTACTTTGATGTTACGGTTAATGTTTGAACACGTTTGAGCATCATATGATTTATTAGAGAACGCCTAGTTTAGTTTATTTTTAACCGACTTCCCAAAAAGGAGGAGGTTATCAATTCGATTGGATGTTTTTTTTAATTTTTTTTATTCTTGTTATCTTGAGATATTTGATAATTATTTAAGAGTGAGAGCATACTGCCAGTCTTACACGTGCAGTCTGTGGGTCAGGTATACGCTGAGGGCATACAACCCCCTGCGTGTCCAGTATAACAATGTTTTTAGGATGCTGTTGGCTCTACCACTTTTGTAGCGCTTCCGGGATGTTCACCGATGCCAGGGTTGATGGCTTTTATGCCATTATACGGAAACAGTGCGGTTCCATTTCCGGTAGAATACGTGCTAGCTTCCACAGCATCCTGAGTATATTGTGTGATAAGTGGGACAGCCCCATGCTGGCTCACTGGATACGGCTGCATACGTAGGTGTCAGTCGCTTCAATTATGTATTATGGACTGTGGTTTTTACTAACATTAAGTTAAGGACCTGTACTAAACACATATGGATCTTGATCTGAAATAAATAAAATATATTATAACATTAATAAAAGATTCACAGTAGTCAACTTCGTTGAGGTTCAGCTCGACGACGGCGATGCTGGTGAGGGTGGAATAGTCGTACTCAGGGTGAGTGACGTAGGAGGCCGGTTTAACGAACCACGGAGTGTTCCGAGCCGCTAGGAACATGGCCTTGCTGTTCGTTCTACAGAAAGAAAGAAAAATGGTATATTTGTTACGGAACACAGCAGACCAGGGCCCTCTATCACAAAACTTTACAATTACATTTCACATCAATTACAAATTCGTAAATTGTAACAACTTTGTAAGTCTTATAAGTGTGTACCACACAACTCTAAGTCATATAATTGAAACGGAAAAACCTTACAAATATTATGTAAATTGAAGTGACAAGTCTACTATTACGAAGTTAGACGGTGTATAGGATACTACTTTGTAAATAATTTTATTTCAGATCGCCGTGAAATAAAATTGGGAATCAAACGAGCTTAAATTTACATATTTGTAATTTCTCTATTACGCCATATTTTCTACAATTTTGTAGACTTGTAAAGCAATTACAGAACCCTTGTCAGCTACAGTAAAATGCTAGTAAAGCTGCAAGTCTGCGTAGAGATGAAAAATAGAGGAAATTACTCTGATAACAAAATTGTCAAAAATGGAAAAAAAGAACAGGAGAGAGAACGCTACCCTGAGGAACACCCTCAGTGTCTGACTACACTTATCAGAGAAGGACTCTTACAGGTGAACACATTGAGAGCGTTCCCGAAGATAAGAACTGAACCAGGCTAAAGTAGAAAAAGATAAATTGATAGATTTGAGGATACCTAGTAAAAAGTCGAAATGAGTAGAAGGTAGAAGAAGAACAGTAAGGGACTTATTCACTATTGCCCAGCAGATGTCGTCAGTTACTTTACTGTGACCCGAGCGAAAACCGGGCTGAAAAGAAGAAATTATCGAGTTTGACGCCAAGAAGAATGAACATTTTCTATGAAATATGTGCTCAAAAACTTTAGAGAGTAATGGGAGAATAGAAGTAGGTTAATAAAGTAGGGTTGCTGGTTTTATTTGTTTAAGTTTCATAACATTGTCAATTTCTCATACTCACTTGAACATGCTTTGAGGTATCCTGACCACGTCATCTGCGTTAGCGAGCGCGTATTTGATTTTGATGAGAACGATCCCAGACGTCGCTATATGAAGCTTATCCCATTCAGCTGTGAATATAGACTACATTAAAAAAAAAAATTGTAATGAAAACCTCTTTAAATAAAAATATTTTATTTCGGACCCATAACTAGTCCATTTGGTTAGTATACACACGACTTCAAACTATTGTTAGTACTTACATCTACCAGAAAAACACCCAAATATACAGTGGTATGTAGGCGTATCCCTGTCCCACCTATCAGCTATAGTTTTCAGAATGCTGTTGGGGCTGGCGCGTACCCTGCGCATAATGGAAGCGCAACGCTTGCACATGATGGCGTGAAAGCCATCAGAGCAGAGAGCATCTCGCAGAGGCGAGAATATCTCGCCTCTGCGAAAATGCCGGAAGCACTGCAGTAGCGCGACAACCCCATCAACACCCTGAACGCATTATTGTATTGAACGCGCAGGGCGCTGTATGCCCTCTGCGTGTAGTTGACCCACAGACTGCATGTATAGAACGACTGACAGTACGCTGTAAATAGTGTAGCCTTTACTACAGTCGTGCAATTCGCAAATCTGCGTGCCAACATATTGCAGCGGACAGCCAACGCCCTGCGCTCACGCTCAATATCCAGACTGTCTTTTAGGTCTTCGGAAACCCAGTGGCTCAGATACTTGAAGGAAGTGACTTGCTTTAAGGAACTTCCGCAAAGTTTCAAGTGAGGTTCAATAGGGTAAGTTTTAGTGCCCGCCTTGAAAACTAGTACCTCACTCTTCTTAACATTGTATCTGAGCCCATGAGTCTCCGCGTACCTCTCACATATTGTAAGCAGGCTCATCATTGCGTTAATCGAAGGGCTCAGAAACACCATATCATCAGCATAACTAATGTTGTTGACGCATACTCCGTCTACATAACAACCCTGATAGGTGTTGCTGAGCTCGACGATCAACCGGTTTATGTACAGATTGAAGAGGCGACGGGAGGTCAGTCCGCCCTGCCTCACCCCGCACTCCAACCTATACACATCCGATAATGAGCCTGCCCACCTTACACAATTAGTCTGATTGTTATACCAAAACCGTAGAATTTATATAACTTCTTTATCCACTGAAGTATCAGTCAATCGGTTCTGCCACAGTTACTCGTACGACACCAGATCAAACGCTTTGGAAAGGTCTAGGAAACATGCATTAACAGGCGTTTTCCTTGACGTATAATACTGAACAGTATGCTTGAGAGACAGTATGGCACTTTCAGTGGAGAGACCAGGTCTGAACCCAAACTGCGCATCATGCAGTTCGATGCGGGTCGCCATATGCCTATCAAGAAAACTGTCCAGCACCTTGGCAATGATAGTAGCAAGGGATATGGGCCTATAGTTCGAGAGGTCTGATGTGTCCCCAGTCTTATCCTTCACTATAGGTGCAACCACAGTTTTCATTAGGTCACCGGGCAAATGAGCGTGGCTTAAACTGAGTAAGAAGAACATCGCCAGAACCCTAGGCAGGTGAACTCCTGCATACTGCAGATGCTCGATGCTGAGGTAGTCATACCCTGGTGACTTGCCCCTAACCATTTTTTTAATAACAGTAGCAACATCTCTTGCTGAAAATCTGACATTTAACTCCTTCAGACAATCCTCAGCATCGACCACCTGCGATGCGGAGCCAAGAGGAGATCAAACTTTAAAATGTTTCACAAACAAGTTTGCTATCGCAGTAGGGTCATGCTGCCCCGCCACGCTCACCGGGACGCCCGGCTTCGGATTCAATCTATTCGTATTTTTCCAAAACCTTGAAAAATCTTTAGATTTATGATGGTCAGCTATGATGTCCATTTTAATTTTATTTTGATTGTTCTGACAGCATCTTAACTTTGATTTAAAGACTTTTCTCGTGTCGTACATATGTTCATACACAGAACCAGAAGTTGGTTTACGAGACATACTCCACACTTGAAAAGCAAGCCGGGCGTCCGCGTGAGCTTGCTTAACATGCCTATTCCAACCGACAACATATTTATTCTTTCTACCCCCTCCCGCATCCACATTACTGGGACATTGGGCAGCCTCTGTAAGTATAAACACAATGTTTTTATACATATTGTCCAATACGACTTTGTGATTGGAATCCTCACAACACCCGTTAGCACATTCTTTAAAATCTAATGGAAAATTAATTTCTCTTAACATTGTATGACATCTTTCTTTGTATTGACTTATTTGACTAGTATTCCGTTCTCCCCATATCGCAAAGTTTTTACTCAGGTTGGGTGTCACAATTGTAGGTCTTATCAATACATATCATACAACACAGTTGCACTAACGAGCAGACGCCTCGCAGCCTCGGTCACTACACAGTGGTCGAGCCAGCGGTGGCAACCGTGCGAATCACTCACGAAAGTGTACGTACCCTGCGGCAGTAAGTCCAGGTCCGCACCGGTCCAGCACTGCTCCTCACAGAAGCTCAACAGTTCACAACCGAACAGCTCACCCGGGTGAGCGTTAAAATCGCTGAGTAGGATCACTGATTGCACATTATTACTTTCTATTATCGCACTAATTTCACTAAGACAATCGGTAAACACAGTTACGTTATCGTTCGAGTATGTAGGCATATACACCGACAAAATTAGTATGGAACGATCCTGCGACACTATCTTAATAGATACAAGGCGAGCGTTGTTACAATTAACTCCCGTGACGGATGGAAATAGGCTCTTCCTCCACAACAAAGCCACTCCTCCATAAGGCCTTCCACGTAGCACTCCCGCTGAGGTATCGACTGCCGAATTGCCAGTAAAAGCAAAGTCGTCATCTATGTATTTGTCCAAGAATGGCGATATCATGTGGCAAATGCCAAGTTTCTTGCAACGCGATAACGTCGGCCGCTACACACAGACGCCTAACGCAGTCAACAGATCTTTTAATACATTTACAATTGAAACTTATTAGGGTCGTATTATCCATTTAAATTGTGTGTAATGTTCACTCTCAGAGTATTTTCCCTGTCTGTTTTCTTTTTATTAAATTCTATAAATTTACGATATGATATACCTTCTGGCCAAAAATCATCACTCATGAATATATCATACTTATATTTTGGAACAGAAATCTTGTATGCATTATAACTTTTGGGCATCTTCATTATCATTTTCTCAATTTCCACACGTATTTTGGCTTTTTCGTCAACATATTATATGATGTCACTCTGTGTCACCTGTTTATCCACATTATAGATATACAAAACGATTTTTTTCATCTACCGCCTTAAATTTGTCCGTGGGGTCTATAACAGCTTTTCCTATATTTCCCACAAAGCGATTCCCCGTTTTCTTCTTCTGTTTTTGTACCAGGGTCCACTCCCCTTCACTTACAACCTGAGCAACCGTTTTAGGTTGGGATTTCGATTGGACGACCGCCGCGGCCGGGTGTCCCGGGTACCTCACAATGTTTGTAGTATAATTTTTTTGCGACAAGTCGCTGTTGCTTACGGTGCTCAGCTGTGAGCCTAAACGGGTTTCGCAATCTTTCCGATTATGCTCATTAGTCTCTGTGTAATTTATGTTCTTATCAGCTGATATTGATGAGTAGTGGGTAAAATTGTTTCACTTTTAGAACTTTGATCCAATGTATTTTGGCTAGTAATAGGAACATGTTGCAATCCCATCGGCCCGCTATCATAATCGCAGCTGTCCATCATATGAGTTCCGCCTCCTCGCTTTGTGTTTACATACGAATAACATGGGCTTTTCATACTCAACTTTTTACTCGTCAACTTTTTTAAATCTACTATGTCACGCTTGATCGGTTCAAGTTGAGTAGTAGATGCATATTGCGATTTAATTTCTTCAATTTCACTTCTCATATTTGTTAAATCTTTAAGCAGTTTTGTCACGTCTACGTGATCAAATAGCACGGGTGGTAATTTGTGCAAATCTTTTGCAACAAAAACAGGCCGGTCATTAGGATTGGTTACTTGTAATAAGCTAATGATATCCTCGATCTCACGCTCCTTTTCCCATCTTTCTTCCTTGTAATCTTACGCTTGGAAGTTGTTGTAATCGCATCAAATAGTAAGTTTTTTGCTTCTACAATATCACTATCCGAGAAAGCACTAATACATATCCGACTTAGGCTTTCCTCGTCCATTATGTCCAGTTTATTACACACGAAAGCTAACACTTCGTTAATAACGAAATTGCAGCTCGCACATTTCACTACGTTGGAGGAACTCATCCTGCACTTAATT
This sequence comes from Agrochola macilenta, assembly GCA_916701695.1. Taxonomy (NCBI): domain Eukaryota; kingdom Metazoa; phylum Arthropoda; class Insecta; order Lepidoptera; family Noctuidae; genus Agrochola; species Agrochola macilenta. The sequence continues at coordinate 18,595,872 of OU753576.1, forward strand.
AGACTCGCATATCACGTCCGATCGGTAATGCGCGCGACACGGTTGTTTTAAGCGCGTTGAGCGAATTTTGGAAGGGGAATATCTTATAGGTTCATATCACCGACGTGCTAATGTTATCAGTAAATCTGGAGCTATATGGGTGACCACTGTTATTTCGTCGTCGGCAATAAAAGTTTCAGTATTAATTATTTCACGGAGAATACAACTAAACTACATAGCTTGATTTCTGCACTATTCACCGCGTCTGCCGCGCATCCCCGTGGAATGCGCCGTACTGATTCTTACATTTTGTTTCCGTCGCCCGATGTCGTGCGATTCGCTCGGCAAATTTCGCCGGTCGTCCCCTGTTCGCCGCTACGCGTGGCATTATTAGTGCATTTCTATACATTTGTTTTAGTTGCTAGACGCGTCGCCGTTCACACCACGCGAATATTCGCTGCAGCGAAGGTCCCGTGGCCAGGCGGTAAGTACTACTTCTGTCGTCACTATGACTGCCTATTTTTTTACCACGTTTCTAAGGACATTATTTTGGACGCGCTTTATCAACTGATAAATCAATTGTTAGTCACCAGTCAAGGTCTGAAAGGTCAAAAAAAGATACGGCTACTTACATATTTGCACCTTGAGTACTCCGAGCCAGGTGAAATCGGCGCTCTGTCCAAGATTACCCTCCCGCACGCGCGCCGTGCTCGCCTGGTCACACTGCTCCGCTGACGAACGGCCTAAAAAAAGTAAAAACCGGTCAAAAGCGAGTTGGGCTCACAAAATTAAGATTCTGAACTAAACTTAATGTGGTGGCATCTACAACGCCACATGCAAACTAAGCGTCAAAAGACATGACGTCACACAAATCCTGCATCGCGCAAGCAGGGTTTACCACGCGATCAACATATATATAACTTTCCAACATCAATCTTCGGACAGTTGCCCACCACTCACAACACCTCTCGTCTGGTCGGAGGATCCTCCCTTTTCTATAGAAAATGAGTGAACTTAACACCCTGTTCCTCATACCTCTTTATACACTAAGCAGTCTGTGGAACGGTCGCTGGTCTGCCGTAATTACAATATAATAAATAAAGCTGCCCTAGCTGTGAAAAGGAATAAAAATTATCTGCAATTATAAATCTATTCAAAAAATAGTTTTTGATACTTGACTGGCAATCTGTGTGCCACTGAGATCTAAGCATTATGCCAAAATGCATATTCCTACGTTGCATACATCTTGAGAAAGGTTCCCTATCCATTTGCATAAAATTTTTTGACATAATCATGGCATACTTTTGTTTATCCTAATTATATTTACGCATAACATTATTTTCGCATAACAGCTTACGCATAATTTTTTTAGCATAATTTATCTCATCATAATAATGTTTAAGCATAACATTCTAAAGCATAAATTTGTTTACGCATAATGATATTAAAACTTTTTTTTTAAGCATATTAAATACGCATAATAATTAACTCCTAAAATGTAACCATGCTTGCAGCATGCAAACAAGCACGTGCATGCAAGCAAGCATGTAGCATGCAAACTTGTAAACAAGCATACACCATGCATGCAACAGGCATAGTTTCTGTGACCGCTCTGGCACTGCGGGGCTCCGGCGATCCCACTCGAGCTGCTCGTCGCAGATGTGCTTAACGCTCACCACCGCAGCCTCAGCCACGGCGGCGAGCGTTAAAACCACCTGCTCCTCAGCTCGCGGGCCACATCGCCACTCCGCGCCTACGCGATTTTAAATAAAACTCTAGGGGTAGGGCAGACAAGACTACGTGGAGTCGGTTTTGCAGCGATTCGTTTCCGTCACCAACTCTTGTAACTCAAATTTGTTTCCGTTATTCCTATAATTTTTTATGCCTTAATACTATTATGCCAATAGTCATTAGGGCTAGTAACATTATGCGAATTAAAATTATGCCAAAACAAATTAGCCTTCAAGATAATGATACCAACATAAACTGTATGCCAAAAAAATATATGGCAAAGAATTATTATCATTAAATTTAATAATAAAAATAAAATGTATGCCAAAGTATATTAATTAGGAAAAAGAACATTATGTGAAAAAAAGGGATCCCCTTGAGAAAAACTTTTGTGACAGACGGACAAAAAAGTGATTATATTATAACGGGAACCGATCACTTTTCCGATATTTTTTTGTTCGAATTTAATTTAACCGAAAACTATTGACCGACGCCTTTTTTACTATATGCACTATTTGACATATTTTAAGATCATCGAAGTATCGTGGGTCATTGGTATTATTTTACCCAACTATATTTCGCCGATTTACAAAATAGCTTTTTGCTATTGGCCGAAGCCTCTTTTGAACTTTTTTCATTTGCCAAATGATTATACGTAATTTACCATATTTTCACTACACCGAAACAACATTTTACGGAACATTATTAGGTCACAAATGTATAGCCGGTTACTTGGTAGCATTTTCAATATTAAATTAAACTAGTGTCATAAAAAGTCAAACCGACTCCACGTAGTCTTGTCTGCCCTACCCCTAGAGTGTAATTTAAGCCCGCGTAGACGCGGAGGGGTAGGGCGGCTCGCGAGCTGAGGAGCAAGGTCCGCCCAAACCCCGCAGCGCCGGAGCCGTGACAGAAAGAATACTTGCTGCATGTTGCATGCCTGCTTGCATGTTGCATGCCTGCTTGTATGCTGTATGCTTGAAGCAAGCATCCTTGTTTGCAAGCTTCTTACTGGGATCACTTAAAACCACTTTTGTTCATAATCAACTGTTTTATTAAACACTGGATAATTAATGTTCGGAAACATAATACTCGTACTTCGAACAAATGTTATTTCGGCTAAGTGTAACTTCGGTAAAACATTTTCGACCAAATTAAACGTCGAATTAACGAAAAAAATCTAATTGATAATAGCTCAACTGATACAGTGGCAAACGTGACTTCGATAAAGTAAAAAAAAACGAAATGATAATAGTTGAAAAGTTTTCGGTGAAATGAAATTCAGTTAAATATTTTTCGAACTTATGATAGGTAACCTATTATAGCCCTATAAACGGCAATAAAAGTTCCTGTTTGTGGATCGAGTAATATGTACAACTAAACATACAAATCACCGCCCACCAGTCACAACACCCGTATGGTGGGCCCTTTTCCAACTTTACACCCGAGTTCTTTTCCCCCCCAAATTTTCTTGGCAGATTAAAATATGTAGTTTTTGTTTAACTTTTTGGCAGTACCTAATGAACATGACATTCCGATCATTTTCTTTAAACCGTATACTAAAGTAATTCAAAAGTCATTTATTCAAACAAGGCTGAAGTAGTCGTTGATAGAATAGTATGCGTTTGAACAAAGCTTAGATTTTCCTTTCGTTTTAAACGCATTATAAAAGGCAAATCTAGCAAAGAAGAGGGTAGCTGCTTGTTATAAAAGGTTATACCAAGCCCAACAAATGAGCCTTATGAAGCCGGTGAAAGGGAGCTCGTAGTTTGTCCTTATTTCTAGTATTAACATTGTGAAAATCACTGTTTTTAGTGTATAAGTGTATATTTTGCCTAATATATAAGATGTTGGCGAAGATGAATTGAGATGCCACTGTGAGGATACCAATATCTTTGAAAAAATCTCTCAGAGAAACTCTGGCACCTAGCTGATAAATAGCTCGAACAGCTCGTTTTTGAAGGACAAATATATTTTGAATATCAGCAGCTTTGCCCCACAGCAGAAGACCGTAGGACATAACGCTATCAAAATAGTTAAAATAGACTAACCGAGCTGTATCGACGTCAGTGTATTGTCTTACTTTCCTGACGGCGTAGGCGGCCGAACTGAGCCTTACCGTTAGGCTTGATATAATTATGTGGGCCCCACTGAAGTTTGGCATTTAATGTTATGCCCAAAAAAACTGCCGAGTTTACAGATTCAAGCACCTCTTTATCTAAGACGATGTTGGGTCCTAGATTTCTAACATTAGGTAGGGCGAACTTTACACATTTCGTTTTCTTGGCATTGAGAACTAGGTTATTTGTCGTAAACCAATCCGTAACCATTAAGAGTGCACTGTTTACATCGTCAAAATCTTGACTATTCCTGTCTACTTTAAAAATAAGAGAGGTATCATCTGCGAACAGTACAACTTCACAGATACCCTTTAAATAATATAATAAAAAACAATAAACTCACCAATAAGAAGAGTCAATTGTAAAAACAGAAGCGGTGGTCCCTCCATTATAGCAGGAACAATCCCCAGTATCACTTTCAGACACAAAACCGACCGACCAGAAGTCATTAATTTTATTAAATTAATAACACATTTCGATGACTCTCATTATATACTGTTGTGACAAACAACTTACATGCACACAGACATGGAATATAGTTAACAAATGGAGTATACATTTGTCGATGTACACACAAGTGAATGAGAAGGCACAAAAATTACAATCACGTATACTCAGAAAAATGGCCACTTGGGTGCTTCGTAATCTGTTTAAAAAATATTGTTTGTTTAAGTTATTCCAACATTTAACAGTACGCCGTAAACATCCCGCGACCACTACGGGCTCGGTGGGCTTAGTAATGATAACCATAAAATATACTCGTATTGTCATAATTTGCATTGGTATAACGAAATTCAGCATTACGCATAATATTATTAGGCATAAATGGTTTGCCATAATGTTTATTGCCGTATATACTGTTGGCATAATAATAATGATGCATAATTGAGGATTGAGCGCCGTATTGGTGGGGCCAGAGCGCTCATCGGCAAACCAATCTGCTTCAGGGAGGGCAATACCCACCCTAGAGTGATGCGCTTTGTGAGGCGGGCGTTCTTAGGGACTGATATCAGCCATCAGGACTATATGGCCCGTGTCACAGAGCGCATCGAATTCCTGAAGCAGAAAGTGTATGCATGGGCAAACCGTATTTGCAGGTATAAGCGGCGAGTAGAACGATACATTCAGAATCGCACCTTCCAGAGCGATGAAAGGTGGGTTTATAAGGCTTGGGAGCGACCGGCGGGGTCTCGGGGTACCGAACCCGCTACCAACGCCCGCTGCGCGCCCACCACACCACTCAGCTCTCAGACGCGCTCCATGTGAATTATGGTATTACACCTATTTTAATAAAGTCCACTCATCTTTTATTATAAAGTCCCGATTGAGCCCATTCAACTAAGTTATTCATGTTTTTAGCTTAAACCACCAGCGCCGTAGACTCGACAATAGGCTGCGATGATGAGCTTCAGAAATAACAAGTAATTTTTGATTAAATTCTGAAACATAATAACGGATACTGTGAATTATCCTCAGAAGATATAGGTACTCGTACATATGCTACCGCCGACTTTGCTGTTGATCTTTTTAAGATGTACAATCCTCTAACGGTGGAGTAACGGTGGAGTTTCTTGCCCATTCTTCTCCATACGAAAACTACCTTTTGGAAGGGGCGACTAGAATCAATTATATTTTTTTGTAAATTTGACGTTCATAAGTGCCTTTTATGTGCCTAATTGAAATAAATTGTTTTGACTTTGACTTTGACTTTGACCTCTAGAACATTATTTTATGTATTTCTTAAGGCTTGTGCAGACCAGCGCGACTTGTCGCGCGACGCGACACGAACAATACAATTTCTAAGAAAACTTCACAGTATAACAATAACCGGTGTCGCGTCGCGCGACAAGTCGCGCTGGTCTGCACAAGCCTTTACAGTTTAGTCAGCTGATGCAGCTGATGCTTTTTTGAGCGCTTACATGGCGTGAAGCGCTCAAAAAAGCGTAAGTTTAATGACTTATGTTTTACAAAAAACGTCAAGATTTCTCGTTCTTTCTTGGCTCAAAAAAAATCTGAGAACACCTCCTGAAAACATCTCACCTTGAAAACTTTGTTGAAGTGAGCTTGAAGACTCATTGAAGTAATTCCACCTGATGCTAGGGATTGACACTATTGACAGCTCACTTCACCTAAGTTTTCAAGGTAAGATTTTTACAGAATAGATCTGCTGTATTTTAGAGCAGCCCTCGAAAGGATAAATCTTAAGTATCAAAGCTAACCTAACTAATCGTTAGGAACATCATAAATTCTAACAATAACCTTATACATCAGACCAAGGGGCGCCTTCATTATTGCAGATAGAAAATTATTTAATTAGATTTTATGGTCTTCCTTCGTTTAAGATGCAACTGGTGTAATGCATTATGTGTGTGTGCAATCTGTCAAATCTCAAAAAACAAATGATTTCATTAAAATTTTGTCGTTACGAGAAAACTCTCTCGACCGACGGACGAATATCAGGAGGCATTTATTTTATTAGGTGAACATTTAAATTGTAACGTTTACTAATGAATAAAGAATGCTCTCCTCAGACAAGCACAAACCAACCAGCATGCTACCACCACAGCTCCTTGCGCTCCCGCACTGGGTGAGCAGAGCATGGCTAAAAGTTTGAGTAAGTTGAAATCGAGATTTGCTTCAGTGTTTCAGTAAGAAGAATAAAAAAAAACATTGAGTGGCACTAAGAAGCCGGAACTCCTCGTTTACTGATACATCTATAGAAGCGGTATCCAAAGGCATGAAACAAGAATCAATAAAGCGTGTCCTGTAAAAAAAGTAACAATCAATACTAAACCAAAATTTTATGAATGGGCGACTGCTGACATTAGAAAAAGCAGAGATATTTTAAATAATTTGTACAACGACAAATATTATTGACACAATCAGGGCCGCGCCGACCCTCGGCAGCGCCTGTGCGCGAAACCAATGAAGCGCCTCTTTTTTTGTCAACGTGTTTCACCGCATTTTTATTTTTTTTAGGTTATACCTAATGTTATCTAGTTATTGAAAATTTGTCGTAAATAGATAAAAAACCAGCCAGGTGCGTGTCGGAGCACGCACAATGAAGGGTTCCGTAGTTGGGATGAAATTATCACAAGAACAGATTTAACATTGTAGTTGAAAAACATGTTCTCCCATACAGAATGTATGGGATCATGATAGATCATGTTTTTCAAACTGAAAATTTAAGTTGGTTAATTATTACTCGTTAACCTGCCCAGCCGACTTAGCTGTGATTGTTTTCCTTTTATCTTCGATAAACATGCTACTGCTGTGATTTTTTTCACAAATCCAAGTTAAAAGCTTAATATTTTGCAGACGGATCCCTGAATCCATAAATGGTTTTCACAAATTCCCAATATTTTTAAACGTCCTTTCTAACGATACCATTGGGTCAGTTCAAATAATGTAAACTTAAACCACAGACTAAATATTGTCTTGAAGATTTGTACTTACTTATTGATACTCGAATATGAAGATTGGTGAGATGTCATGTTCATCAGTATGAAATAGCATAAAAAATATTGGCGCTTGCATTTCATTCATCTCTGGGGCCCCTAGTGCCCTGGCGCCTGTGTGCGCCGCACACTTCGCACATACGGGCGGCGGCGGCGCGGCATCCTAACAGGCATATTTAATCAATGTTTATATAGCGGTACGTTTCCTGATTTAATGAAACATAGTAAAGTAGTACCAATTTTCAAATCGGGTAGTGATCCCTCTCATTAAGACCTATATCTGTGTCTGTGCTGCCAGCATTGAGTAAAATTTATGAAAAAATCATGTTAGACCAGATGTTGTCATATTTTAATTCAAATTGGATTTTACATAGTCACCAGTTTGGTTTCACGAAAGGTAGGTCGACGACTGACGCAGGAAAACTCATCAGTAACATTTTGGAATCCTGGGAAAAGTCCCAGGATGCAATTGGCATTTATTTATTTATTAAATCTTTACTCATGCTCTGCTGATACTTGAGTGAGAGTTCTGGATTACTTAATCATGTTTTCGCTTTGTACTATTATAGATGCATCAAGAAACGAGGAGTTCTCGCTCCTGAGTGCTAATAATTTTTTTTTTATCCTTCTTACTAAAACACTGAAATAAATCTTGATTTCTTCTAATCTAACTTTTCAACCATGGTCTGCTGATACCTGAGTCAGAGTTCTCGGTTCCTGTTTAATGTTTTCGGATAGTGCTTTTATAAATGCACCACAAAACGTTCCTCAGTGCCACTCAATTTAAATTTTTATTTTTTTCACTGATACACTGAATAAAATATCAATCAAATCAAATCAAATTATTTTATTTACAGATCATACAATCCAATTTGTTAGTTACATACACATCTTAAACACTAGTATTAGTACATAATAATATTTGGATAATTTTGGTCATATAATAATTACAAGCAATGTCATAACCATCAACAATAATGTCAAAATCACAACCATAACGTCAAAATCATCATTAATAATACACTCAAAATCATCATCAATATTAATGTCAAAATCATCAAACTCAAACTCAAACTCAAACTCAAAGCATTTATTTCAATTAAACCATTTACAGGCACTTTTGAATTGTCAAATAGTCGCGTCAGTTAGTCAGATAGTTGAAGCTAGTTGCCCATTCCAAAACGTAGATCTTTATGGAGAAGAACGGGCAAGAAACTCCAAGGACACTCTTTTAAATATAGAAAATTACAAAATCCTGGGTACATTATTCTTGTTGCTTCTATATGTGAGAACAATGTACAAAAAATAATCAAAACAATTCAAAATATAAGATTAAAAATAAGCCATGGCAGATAAGAGATGACCAGTCACAACTGACGGCGCCCGTTCACGAACATGACGCATGGATCAGCACCGTCCAGCTCAACCATTTTGTAGGGAACCGAATGATCTAACACACTCGCCACCATCAGCGAGACATTTACAGTGGGTTGCCATATTATTAGGGACAGTCACAATTTTTTGGTATTTGTGAAGTAAGAGTCTTAAATTAATTAGGAAAACACATTTTTTTAATGATAAAAGCTTTAATTATACAAAACAGTTAATACGGAAGTAAAATAATAACAAAATAAAAATAAATAATAATAATTAAGTACATAAATAGGCGAAAATAAATGTTACTTAATAGTGATTAGTACCTAGTGACATTTACTTTCGCCTCAATTAGTGCTTCTATACCCCTGGGCATGCTTTCTATGCACTGTTTGGCACTTTCTTTTATCTTAGGGTTGTGATGCCAAACATTAATGAGCTTTTCTATCAGCCTGACCTTGGTGGTTATCATTTCGGCCTTGGTAATCTCCCATACATTTTCTATGTGGTTCATGTCAGGAGAATTACCAGGTCAAGGTAAAAATTGGAATGTTGTGGTCTGCCAAGAACTTGGTAACGCTTCTGGCATTATAGCATGGTGCTGAACCATGCATAAACATAAATTCCTCACCATCAGGGAACCATTCTTCAAGTGTCGGTACCAGGCGAGTTTGTAAAATTTGTCTGTACTGGTCTTGTTTCATGTTCCCTGGACAATGTACAGGCGCCCAACCCCCTTGGCGCTTATCACAGACCACACCATTATTTCAACAGGGTGTTTTACCCTCTTCACGATGCAGTCGGGATGGTATTTTTCTCCTGAACGTCCCCTGACGAAGCTGCTCTTATCGGCTAGAATCTCAAACTTTAACTCAACCGAGACACACACCTGAAAAAAAAAAAAAGTTGTTTATTATTTTGAAAATTATTATTTTAAGTGGTGTAAAATACCAGTAATAATCCAAACTGACCTTATTCCAATCCTCAATCGTCTTTTGGCGGTGGTCCCAAGCCCATGCTAGGCGTTTCTTCTTTATTGCATCAGTCAACCATGGTTTTTTCACAGGAAGATGACCTGTCAAGCCTTCCTCTGCCAATCTGCGCTGCATAGTTCTCTTGGACACTAGTATTCCAGACTCCTGGACTAACTGAGTTAACAGTAAAACACTTTTATTTCTGCTTTGAAAACAGATATCTCTAATTATCCTATCTGAACGTGGGGTATGGATGCGTTTTCTGCCGCCATTGGCTTTTTTCTTAGGCGAAATTGGCAGATTTAGGTCCAATTTAATTTTTATTTTATTGACTGCCGACTTAGAAACACTAGCAATGTCTGCTATTTCCGTTTGGTAATGATTGGTATGCTGGAATAGGATTTTATTGCAGTTATTTTTTTTTTGTTATCATTTCACAACCGACTCATACTGAAAGAAAAAAAAAAAAAAAAAAAATATTATTTTTACCATCATATAATAAATAATTGAATTTTATAATAACATAATGACAATACTTACATTTTATCAAAATTTTCTAGCATAAATATAAAATTAACTTTGTTATAATATTCAAATTCATCTTTCACTGATTAGCTTATAAAGTGCACTACGGCTCTCACGTAACTTAAAAAATTGTAGTAAATAAATATACCCTTTAAATCTCAACATCCACTTAAAACTTGAGTTACAGAGACATGACGAATATAAATAATACATTTCTGGAACGCTTGTACCACTTAAAACTGCAGTCAAGTGTGCCCAAAGTAAGAAATTGATAAAAAATGTGACTGTCCCTTTTAATTTGGCAACCCACTGTAAGTGAGCATGACATACTCTCAACTGCCATGCTCTTTCAAGTCAACATACATCTTAATAACATTAAAACGGCTCCATGGTACTCACATTTACAAAAATTTAAAAAATGCTTCTAAATTATACAAAACAAATTTGCAATGTATTTGAGAGATTAATAGAATGTTACTACCAAAAGAAAGAAAATCATTATCCATTGGAGTATTCAACAATTAAAACTTGTTTTAAATAAAAAATAAACATTAAGTTTGTAATGTCAGAGAAATAAAAAGGGGAAGCAACTCTTCCAAACATTTTTTTTTTTTTTAACTAGTGAGCCCAAGTGGCTGGGGAGCAGGACCAGCATTAAGCCAAGCATTTTTATCTATGATATAATCATCCAACTTATAATATGCTTGTCTACATAGTGTGCGTTTAATGCATGTTTTAAATTTCTTCTCATTCAGTTGAAGAATATCGAGTGGTATTTTATTATAACATTTTACGCAGTACCCCATAAAAGTAGTGTGCACTATAGACAATCTGAAACGTGGTTGATCTAATTTGTTCCTATTTCTAGTGTTAAAATTATGCCTGTCACTTATCTTACTAAAAAGATGTAGATTTTTCCGAACATACATAATGTTTTCATATATATACTGACAAGGTACCGTCATGATGTTAATTTTCTTAAACAGTTCCCTTAGAGATTCGCGTCTGCGGAGGTTATATATGGCTCTGACAGCCCTCTTTTGCAGAATAAAGATAGAATTAATATCTGCAGCCCGTCCCCACAGCAAAATACCGTAAGACATGATGCTATGAAAGTAACTAAAATAGACCAGTCTCGCGGTATCCACGTCTGTTAGTTGGCGGTTTTTCCAAACAGCGTAAGCGGCTGAACTTAGCCGCCCTGCAAGTGATGTTAAGTGAGGACCCAACTGTAGTTTTGAGATCTTGATCATCAATATTAATATCAAAATCATCATCAATATTAATGTCAAAATCATAACTATAATGTCAAAATCACCATCAATAATGTAAAAATCACTAATAATAACCAAATATGCAATAATTAGCAAAAATATTACTTCAAGGCACGATTTGAAGGTAATCAGATCAATGTCAACTACTTAAATCTTTACCCATGCTCTGCTGATACTTGAGTGAGAGTTCTGGATTACGTACAAAGCAAAAACATATATATATATATATATATACTATTATAGATGCATCAAGAAACGAGGACTTCTCGCTCCTGAGTGCTACTCAATATTTTTTTGATTAGCTCGAAATTTTCTTTATGCATCTGGACCTTGGGCCCCTCGCAGACCTGCTCGTATTGTTCCAATGTGTCGCTCTCTGAAAATGTAACATAACAACACGCCCATTCATTTCTCGTAGGAGTAGGTAGTAGTGTGCCCAATACCCATAGGTATTGCACCCAAATTGCCTTAGATAACTTAAAATGTTGGCATGTAAGGCCACGAGTCAGAAAAATAGGGCCACAAGATTTTTTTACTGAAAGATCCCACTATATACAATATTAATTGTACTGGATTTAACAGATTTTTGACATGTTCCCTTTACAAGCAAGTCCGCCATCACTTCACAATCTTTAAGAATTTTGTTCTTGAAAATAAGCATTTAGCATGTGAGATAACAATTTTATCAAAACATTACAAAAGATTAGTTTCTTTACTAAACTACATAAAAAGTTACATACCTTGTATTATTCCGGGAACTATGCGCTATAAAAAATATTAATAAAAAACTGTAACGGTATTAAGAAGAACAACATCTTAATAAATAGTCTGATAGAATAAGTTGCAGGTAGAAAGAGTCATGGTACAGTCAGCATCAAAAGTTGATGACCATATTTAGATTTTCAAAATCGCTGTACACCGTGTTCACTATTAGCACTTCACTACACAGCGATTTTGAAAATCTAAATGTGGTCAACAACTTTTGATGCTGACTGTACATACAGGACAACACACTGCCAACAATGATGAAAAGTCATGTGGGAGGTCTGCGCGGGCGCGCCGCAACGCGTTGCAAAAAAAAATCTCTTCCATTACTTTTGTACGTTGTTTGTATGAATCATCACATACCGCAGGCAGGCTTTTTGTTGTAAAATGCGATGCGTCCCTATGTGGCTGAAATAATTATTATAATAATAGGTAATGTTACATATTGAACACACGGCATAAGTCATGCTAAGTTCTTCCATGTTCTGCCGCTGTCCTGTACCGAAACTACAGGGTGTAAAAAGCCCCCGCACATAACCATTATCTACGCTTTCTGAACATCTGACTAAGTAACAATGAGCAAAAATGTTTGCTGGGAAACGACTTTTGTTTATAGTGTAAAAAACTGCTGTTTACGGCAACACGCAAGGCATTGTGCTTATGGGTCCATGCAACTGTAGAGCTGGTGGTGGGTATTTAAGTTAAGTTATAACAATTAAAACTTAACATAATATAAAATCTCGCTTTGTTCCCCGAAGGGTTAGGCAGAGGTGTACATTCGAAACTCGTTTCCTGAAAAAAATGGTGGAACCTTCAATATCTCCGTAACCAGAACGTTCTAAGGTATTAAAGTGTCTATCTGCTTCGCTAAGCATCTTTTCATATCCTTTATTCTTTCCTATACTTTTCCTTTCTTTTCTTTTCTTTCTTTCTTTCTTTCATTCTATAATAGTACTGAATCCTTACAGGTAAAAACAGGTACAGCTGTACTATTATTCGACCTGATCATGAAGTGCGGATATCGCTCGAATTCTTGTTTATACACCATAGACGCCGCACGACGAGAACCGTTCACTCTGGAACCATAAACAAAAATTATGGTAAAGGCATGGTATACCTCAGAGGAGCGTATTGGGGCCAACACTGTTTCTGGTATACATATTTAATGAGAAAATCCTACAATTACGAACAAAAAACAATGGATACACTAAAATAGGATTAATTAGAATTTATCTATTTAGGCCCTGCACTATGCTATATTCGACAGTACTTCTTAGGTAGCTGCTGAATTAAAGCAAGAAGACTCACATGATAAGTTCATGTATCGGAATGAACTCGTCATCCTCCTTCCGCCTGTAGCCAGCGTCATCGTAGACCTCGTCCGGACTGGTGACAGACTTGATCCAGGGGAAGTACGGGAACAAGTCTATGAAGCGAGCGGGGGCCGCGCAGCCGGGGCCGTGGATGCCGAAGCCAATCTGATGATGAAACGTAATTAAATAAACAACATCAAACAACAAACGCCGGTATCTCCTGAACGGGAAGGCAGAGATAAAATGACACATTTCGGAGTGAAGGATACGCTATACATACCAGATGGAAATATCCAGTCACGTTGGACACAAGCGCCATCCCATTGTCCCAGACACACTGTGTCACGTTGCTTGGCGCGTATCCACACAAGTATGCAGAGGGGATGCGTTTCTGGGATGACAACTAGAAACAAAAGCAGTGCAGGTGATGTAATGATGAAAGAGAAAAGACAAATATTAGATTTGTATGGAAAAAGAAGACACGCTGCACCGACCCCAAGTGAATTGAGGAAAAGGCACAACGATAATAATGATAGTGAAAATAAGAGAAAACTGATTTGATAACTTTATTACCACAAATATAGAAAGGGAAATAAAGGTAAAATGAAAAAGGGGAAGACAGAGAAAGAAGTTCATAGAACAACAAACAAAAAGGCAGAGATACTTTTAAAAAATCTTAAAGAAGTGATTCAAAAGTATGTAATTGTTGTTTGGTTTACTTTTATAAATAGATAGTACTCGTATACTAAAGAATTACACCGGGATCCGGTGTAATTCTTTAGCCTTCCTAAAATAACACAGCTAAAATGCGCTCTTCGGACTCGGTGCTAACATCGAAACCTTTGTAGCGCAATTTTCCCTTTAATTTTTATTTCAAAAACTACTTACCCCTGCTCTGTTATAAAATTCTTCACAAACTTGTTTATCCAAATACTGTATGTTGTAAATTACTTTCTCCATTATTTGATTTTCTAAAAAAAATTATATACACGAAAGATAAATCCTCCGAAAGACGAAAATAAATAAGAAAATTCAAAAAGATCATTTAATCATTGCCGGTACAATCCGCACGATCATTGATTTTGGTAATGGATCGCGATCGAGATAGAACATAATGTGTTTAAGTTTAAAGAAAAGTAATACAATTAATTACTTACCGTCCGTAAAACCAGTTAGGTAGAGATATCTAGAAGCGTTGAATGTTTTGCCAGTTGGGATGCAAATCGGATTCAACGGATCTGTAATTCACATTATAATCATCATGTTTGTTTAAGAAAACTCTGACATTGTCAACAGCTTCTTCAAGCTATGTCCACAACGTCAAGTTTGCCTTATGTAGCTTTTTAGTAACAAGTAGCATATAATGTAGGTTTCAGTTGAAATGAACTGATACTAAAACTTAGTCCTTAACTGACAAAATTTAGATTAGCAATGCTACGCTAGGAAGAAAGAAAAAGTACAGAACTACTTGATTATAGACGCTCGGGTACAGTAAGGTGAATTTAGACCAGCAAGTGGGCTAGGCAGCTCAGGACTTCGCAGCAAGAATATAAATAATGATGCGCTTATCACTGATAGCTCACCAACAAAGATAACAAAAATAAAACAAATGACTCACTGTCGTCAGCCTCGTCAAGGTTTAGCTCGATGATCGCGATGGTATTGAGAGTGGAGTACTCGTACTCAGGGTGATGCACGTAGGACTTCGGCTTGGCGACCCACGGAGTGTCCCGAGCCGCTAGGAACATGACCTTGCTGTCCGTTCTGTTGCAGACGACGCGCGACGGCGGTGAATAGTGAAGGATTGACAGAGCATGAATGTTTGGGATCTATTTTTAACACACTTAATTAGGGTTCCGTAGTAAACAAGGAACCCATATAGTTTTGCCATGTCTGTCTGTCTATCCAGCTGTCTGTCCGCGCGTTAGCTCAGAGACTGTAAGTACTAGAAAGCTGTAATTTCGCATGGGTATGACATATTGACACCGACAAAGTTGTAAGATAATTTATTTTTTATGGTTACCTCTACACGTAAACATGAGATGGTTTTTTTTCTCGTCTATCCCTTGGTGCCGGGTATCGTTGGAAAGATCGTTAAGAAATGGAAGAAGTGACTAGTGAAATAAATGGATTGTGTAATTTATTTCAGGCGACGTCACAGACCCATAGATAAACACATAATTAGATAGACCATAGACCTTAACCTAAACAAACATAATTTAATAATAAAAACAAAGTACTGTGCACGAAGTGATGACTGTGTCGGCGTCGTATTGCACTGCGTGGTGTCGCGTAACCTTCCACGAAAACATCTGTACGCCACACCTTAACGCCTAAAACGCTTCCGTCATGAAAGTTTCTAGGTACTGAGTTGAACTCGCACCGCAAACGACTTGAAGTTTATGTTGAAGCTCGACTCCAAATTCTCTACTCTCAAAGTCCATTAGGTTTTGATTCTGATGCATTCCACGATGTCTTCAGCCATCGTGGAGTGTTACAGATGGGATACGTACAGTAGGGTGGGCCGAAATTATTTTTTTTTGCATTTTTTTTATTGGCTAGCAATAAAAAGGTGCTACGTATAGTAAAAATATCGTGTGTTAAATATAATTCGATTCTATTATTATTGACAGCCTCCGGATTCACTTTGAAATATCAGAAAAAAACATATTTTAGAGGTAATTTTTTGTGCCAATAATTATTAATTAAGTTCAGATTTTTTAATCTTTTCTACACATTTCGTAAGCAAACATGACCTATTAGCTAGAAGAAACCAAAAAAAGTTCAAGTTTTTGATAATTTATGGCGTGAAGTGAGGGGGCGGGGTGGTGCCGATTGCACTTAGCGCGTCATTTTTACGCGTCAGTCACGCTGCGGCTAATTAAGTGAGAAGTTGTTTTAAAAATGGAATGCACTCGAAACGCAACAAAGTGTCCCTTGTTTGGTGAAATATGTGATATTAAAGACAATATATTACCAACTTTTGCAGAAGTTATGAAATATTATGAGTGGAGTAGGCGACAGCTGAAATCTAACAATAATTCGAAGAAAGAACCAACATTTCAAGAAATTGCTGTTATAGTGACAAGCAAAATTGAAGAAATATGGACTAAAGCATCTCTACCCATTGTTTCATATAAAAGAGTGAACGATATGCTGAAAGCCTATCACCTAAAGTGCAAAAATCTACTCAAGTCCAACCCCAAAATACCACAGGAAAATCTTGATGAATTTCGGCGCAGTAGCAAAGCTCTGTTTGATATTTCGGCGTGCAAATGTAAGGAATTGATAAATTGTACTTGTCCGAAACATAAAAAAGTACCTAAGAATGAGTGCAGCTTCTTATTGGATCAACGTTCTTTACGAAAAATGTTCATTGGCAATGTCGATGTCAGTGTTACTCAGCAAGTTAGAAAAACTTTAAAAAGGAAGCATTCCAGCCAAGACTATAAACTAAAATGTCAACAAACAAGCCAAATAAATGTAAATGATCATATTGCAGTCGGACTCGAAGCTTCGTCTTCCACCGATTCCAAGGAGTCTGATAGTGACGACAAAGAACTTAAGTTACAGAATTCCAAAGTTCCCCAAACGCTCGTCACTAGCATGAATTATTCAATGGTCGCTAAAACCTGCGACAGATATGGTGTATCAGACAGAGCAGGGGCAGCCATTGCCTCTACAGTTCTGCAAGCAACTAGCTCCACTGTATCAATCATTGACAAGAACAAACTGCGCAGAGAACGATTGAAAACAAGACAGAATATAACCGCCAAGGATAGAGTTTCAGAAGTACCCGCTTTATATTTCGATGGTCGGAAAGATAAAACAATTGTCATGGTGAAAAAAGCAGGTAAGAGTTAGAGACAGTTTATTATAGAAGAACATATTACATTGATTAAAGAACCTGACTCCAAGTACTTGAGTTACATTGCACCACGTTCTGGCTCTGCGAAAGTGATTACAAAAGCAATCACACATTTCTTTTTGACAGAAAATATATCAACGGAACCTTTACTGGCTATTGGATGCGACGGGACAAACGTTAATGTTGGTAAATATGGAGGCATCATACGCTTACTTGAAAAAACTTTGAATAAACCGCTACAATGGATCATTTGCTTACAACATATGAACGAATTGCCATTTCGCCATTTGTTCGCACACATTGACGGCGCTACGTCGGGACCTGAAACCTTAAAAGGACCAATTGGAAAACAGCTTGAAAACTGTGAGAACAATCCTGTAGTTCAGTTTCAGCCAATTCCATCAAAGTTACCAGATTTGACAGCACAAGATCTCAGCACCGACCAATCGTATCTATATAGCATTGTTTCAGCAGTAACCACGGGTAAATTCCCAGATGATTTAGCCCACAAATCACCAGGCAAGATGTCGCATGCCAGATGGCTGACCCGAGCTAATCGTGTTCTTCGTCTGTATACATCAACGAAAGATCCTTCTGAAAAACTTCAGATTTTGGCCACGTATATAGTAAAAGTTTACGCTCCAACTTGGTTTGCTATAAAAATCCATGCTACTTGTAAGGATGGAGCAAAACACTTGTGGTCACTGATCTCTGCATCCAGATATTTGTCAGTTGATCTAAAAGCTAAAACTGATCCCGTCATCAGAAGAAACAGTTATTTTGCTCACCCCGAGAATTTACTACTTGCAATGCTGACTGATCCACAAAATCATGTTCATATCATGCTAGCGGCGCATCGTATTTTGAAAGCTCGAAGCACTAAGCAGACCAATGTTCGACTATTTCAAGTTCCTGTCGTAAACCTGGATGCAACCTCCTACATCGATCTCATCGATTGGCAGCAAAATATTACCGAACCGCCAATTCTTAAAGATGTAAGTGACGAGGAATTGCAATTGTTTGTTGCACAAAAAGGTAAAGGTGAATTATCTCTGCTTCGCCTACCATGTCATACACAAGCTGTCGAACGAGCTGTCAAGACAGTTACCGAAGCATCACGTACCTTGTGCAGCAAAACATCAAGAGAAGGCTTTATAAAGGCTCAGATAGAATCTCGCAAAGATATGCCAAAATTCGAGAGTAAAAAGGATTTTTGTGTAAAATAATAAATATATTTTTGTTTTGATTTCCGTATTTTTAAGCAATATATAACTAAGTCTGTTCTTTATACTTGTGTTTTATAACTACCAATAACACTTTAAACTATATTCAGTACTCATAATAATGTTTTGACAAAAGGCATTTTTTCCCGATTTTATGAAATTTCTAAGTAGATCCGGAGGCTAAAGATGACATCTAATCATAACAGTTTTTTGTACATAAACTAATAATGTGCCATAGCACCGAATAAAACATAGCCCCAAACAAAATAATTAAATAAAAAAATCTCCATACAAAAGTGGCCCACCCTGTACAGCTACGTCGGTGGTGTTGCAGGACGCAACAACATTTGGTCCTGCCAGAGCAGTACCACATCGATTACGCAGACCACTTCAGAGTAACAATATCCTTCAGCAGACTGGTGACGTCGACGTGGAAAAAGTGACGGGGGACAGCTTCCTCTCCTTTTCGTCCTTCCTGCGGAACGGCATTCGGTCCGCTAAGTCGAGAGACGTATACATTGTCGTCATTGCACTGCGTGTCTCGTCTTCGGTGTAGCTCGAGGCGGAGGGACCCATGACGGCGAGGGTTTAAGCGACGCTAAGTGCAAATTAAATCATTCGTAGCGAAGAGTGAGGGGCGACCGTTTCCGAGCGCGCATCGCACTATAATATCCCATTGTGGAGCGGGCTGTTTAAATTAATTCAAAGTACACACAAAAAAAATATATGTTTGCGTTTACAGTAGAAGACATGTCATGCACAATTTGCCAAAATAGAGGATTATAGATCCTACAGACCTCAAGTTTATACGACACCTATAATTTGGGGACATGAATAATACCGTAGATACCGCGATTAATGGGGCAATCTTCAGAGGAAAAGTGATGTAAAGGAAGTTCTATCGGATCGAAAAGAAGAAGAATGTGAATTGTTTCATTTGTATAAATGTAAAATATATCTTAAAATTGTCTTGTATGATCAAGAAGATGAGGTTTGCTTTACAGCTATTGGAGAGTAGGTATATTGCTGTAACCCTCACATATTGTCAGGTTAACGATATTAATACTAATGGTCTTACAATTAAGGATCAAAGTGGCGAATAAAAAAACTGCGGGCTTTCGTTAGAAGTGTATAGGGTTGGGTTGAGAGTATAATACTCACTTGAAATTTCGCGGTGGTATCCTGACCACATCATCTGCGTTAGCAAGTGCATATTGGATCTTGATGAGAACGATCCCAGTCATGGCTACATTAATCGTCTTCTCGTCATCTGTGAATGTATTGAAAATTTTGAACTTACTTAACTTTAAAATTTTGAACTTACAATAAACTTACTTAACTTTATCATATACTAGCTGACCCGGCGAACTTTGTTCCGCAATCAATCAAATAAAAAACCCAACCTACCCTACCTGCCCTACTTACCCTACCTACCCTACCTACCCTACCTACCCTACCTACCCTACCTACCCTACTTACCCTACCTACCCTACCTACTCTACCTACCCTACCTACCCTACCTACCCTACCTACCCTACCTACCCTACCTACCTTACCTACCCTAAACTGTTTCTCAATTTAAATATAGAATAAAAGAGCATTACCTTTCCTCTCAACTGTGAGTATTTATATACCTGTACTCATAATTATGTTTATGTCGTATCTGTATCAATTTTACTATGTGTACATAAATAATAAAATTAATAAATAAAATAAATACCCTACCAACCCTACCTACCCTACTTACCCTTCCTATCCTACCTACCCTACCTACCCTACCTACCCTACCTGCCCTACCTGCCCTACCTACCTCATCAGTTTTTAATATCCCATACAAACTTTCACCCCGCTTTTCACCCCTTTAGAGGGTTCTAAGCTACCTCTCCACCAATTTTCAGCTAAATCGGTTCAGCCGTTCTTGAGTTATAAATAGTGTAACTAACACGACTTTCTTTTATATATATAGATTACGAGGAGCTCGTGGCTAAGTAATAACTGCCGCACGGGTCGACCCGTCAGGTTAAGCTACGCTTGCGGGAGTTGGTGTGTGGATGGGTGACCATCTTTACATACCGAGACTCCTCCGTGCCTCAGAAAGCACGTTAAGCCGTTGGTCCCGGCTGTCAATCGTGGATCTTTGACAGTCGTTACGGGGTCTCAGAAGCCCGAAAGTCTGACAACCAGTCTTACCAAGGGGTATCGTATAATCCAGTTACTGGGTTGTGGCGGTCAGACAGGCAACCGCTCCATGTAAAATACTGGTATTCAGCTGCATCCGGTTAGACTGGAAGCCGACCCCAATATAGTTGGCAAAGGGCTAGGCAGATAGAACTTTATCATTAAAGTGTTTTTGTAGGTTAGGCAATATGTTCCGCCATTGAGTAGTGGGAATCCTCCGACCAGACGAGTGTGTCTAGTGAGCTACGGTCCTACCGTTGTTGATGGGCAGTAAGGTCACAAAATTAATTGGAGATCCTTCCCAAACATGAAATCATTTTATAAAATATAGCTCTTTAATTAATATGAAAGTTTATAGCGAAAAGTGTTTTTTTAATGGTATCAGAATTTATTAAATAAAAATTGCTCATTTTATGTAGAATTTTCACAGTGATGTAGGAAAAAAAATAATATTTTTTTATATTGTATTCTGTAACTTGGTGATCTGTGTTATATACAATAAACCATTCAGATGAGGTGTCACGTTCTGTGTTTTATTAGCTGAAGGAATTCTTGGGAGTCCCTTTCATATGGTGTGAACAAATCTCGCGATAAGCGTGGGGTCACTATGCCGTTTCAATCGGAAATATGTGACACTTCCTGTGCCTGCTAGTTTTGATGCCAGTTCATTGACGTGATTTGATATTTTCGTCTGATAGCTTTCACTACGTCTATCAATCTCTTGTCTGACGGTGTTGATCTTTAGATCCTCGCGTATGTATTTATTACTCACATAGTAGGGTATGTCTAGCATGGTTCTCAATGTCTTGTTCTGAAATTTTTCGTGAATTTCTATATTGCTATAATTGCTAGCAGTAGTAGTGTACCCCACAGCTGGATTCCATGGTTTAAGGACGGTCTTGTAAATAGCTATTTTTCTTTCATAAGACAGGCTTGATTTACGACCTATCAAGCAGTTAATCGATCAAAATTTCGTACTGCGTGTTTGCTTTTACAATGTTTTTAAATATGTGAGCACCATGTATCTATCACATAATTAATTTGTCGTTGCTTCATTTTAAATTATTTTTTACCTATTGTGGTATAGTAATCTTATTTTAGGTGCATCGTCTTCACATATTTCGTACAAAATATTGTAAACATTTTAAAAGAGTAACGGTGGAGTTTCTTGCCCATACTTCTCCATACGAAAAATACCTTTGACCGACTTTGACTTTGTATAGCAAGATGTGGGTAGTATACTAACGTATGTGCACGTGGAGTACTCCGAGCCAGTTGAAGTCGCCGCTCTGTCCGAGGTTCCCCGCCCTCACCCGCGCTGTGGTCGCCCGGTCGCATTGCTCCGGTGATGAACGCCCTGAAAAACAACGTCATTACCCCACAAGCTACACGCTCAAGCGACACGCGTCTTGTGACAGCGACTGCGGCAAAAACAAATGAAAGACGTTGTTTGGAGCATGCCACGAGTCACCGCAACGCGACTTGCGGAGCGACGGAAATAGGAAACGCGTGTCGCTTGACGCAAGTCACATCGCTCAATGTCGTGAGGGGACCTTACTGTCTTTTAAATTGACGCTAGTAAAGTAAGACGCAGATTTTCCATAACTGCAAAAAATAAGATAAGTTAGGTTTTAGAAGCATAATGAGTCGATAACTTTCCGACTGCTGGGACACAATCCTACTTTCTGGGAGAGAGTTGGCTGTTTTCCACCACGTGAACATAGAGCGGGTTGCTGATATCAGATGTCTCCGAAATCATAGTAAAAGTCAATATTTATTTCAAGTAGGCCATTAAAAAGTGCTTTTGAATGTCATCATTTATAAGAAAATAGAATTGATTCCAGTTGCCATTCCCAAAGGGTAGTTACGTATGGAGAAGAATAGGCAAGACACTCCATACTTAGTCCGTGTTTTTGGTTCCAAGACATGCTGTTTTCCTTCTCCGTTTTGATGATATAAATTGCACAAAGCAATATAGCAGCTATATATAGTAGCTATAGCAGCTACACGCCTGGTGCAAATTTTTATTATCAATATTTTTTCTTATATTCTTATTCCTATTTAGAACAGACGAAAACAACCACCGGCAGGTCCGGGCTGCTTCGTTGGTTTAGTAGTCGCAAGCACTGCAACTGAGCATGAGGTCCTAGTTTCGATTTCTCGGTGGAGCAACTGTTAATGAGTTTTTCCTTTAGGAATTTCTCAGTAGCAGCCCAGAGTCTGAATTTGTGCCCGGTTGATGGTAATAGGCTCGCCCCCGATTACATCGGACTTATACGTAACTGGCGAAATGTGCGTGTTACAATAGATACACCTCTGCCTTACCCTTCTGGGATTACAAGCGTGATGTTTTGTTATGTGCTAAAACCAGATCAAATTAATATTACAAATGCATTATAAAAAAAATAGAACAACTCACCAACGAACAGAATCACCAATTTGACGAAGAGAAGCCTGCGTCCCTCCATTGTTTCAGAAATAATAGTTTCAAAAGTAAGTTACACGTTAAGACATAAAACTATGGCTAACCACAGGTTTATACCGAGCGTGTAATTGCTACAAGTCACTCATTTCTAATTAATGACTAATTACGAACGTATTCACTAGAAAACTGTCGTTATTTATTATAAACAATGATATTGTTCATAAAGACAGAGTAGTTTCTAAATGGAGTGTTCATTTGAACGTGTGGTAAACTGGCACAGAAGATGGCATCAAAAAAGTTTTTGTGAAAACTGCCCATTTTCTTGCTGACTGTATTTTTTTTTCAAAATTGGTGAATGCAGATCGGAATCTTTCAAAAAGTTAAGGACAAGGTCTCTAAAGACCGTTTTCCTGTAGCTACAATGCTTAAGATAGCTGTCCTTGCTGCCACATCTCAAAAATCCACCCTGTATATGGTACTTAAAGTATTTATAAGATTTTTGCAAAAGAAGAGATTGTATGAGGTTTTTTACTGCCTCATTGGTGTAAGTCATCAGTTTTGAGTATGAATGTGGATGGACTGTGTGGAAGATGATGTGGCTGGAAAGGGGGTGACTACTGAGATGACGACTGATAGAGAAGTGTGGAAGAAAAAGACAAGTTGCGCCGACCACTTATACCTATATTGTGATAAGGGCGGGAGAATGATGATGACGATGAGAACTAACCGTCTAGTCATAAGTCGCGCAACTACTGAGCGAATGCCTGGGTTCAACCAAGTATTATAAAGTTGGGCGAATGGAATTTCTTACCTCTTGAAATGTGATATTCCATCACCTCTGTCCAACCTTTCGGGGAATACTCGTACAGGTGTGATATTTGAACCCTAAAACACTATCTGCCAACCATGAAGCTCCAATTACCCAACCCGGTAATCGAATCCATACCATTTGGAACCTTGTTCAATGTTCAGTGCCAATACTAAGTCGGTGAGAACTGCGCAGTCACCGGTATAACTTGAGCTCTATTAGTTCCATAGCGGAGTGTACTGGTAGAAAAAGTTAGTTTGGTCGAGTGTGGTCCTAAGTAATGTAATAGATGCGCGACAGACTATACCTGCAAAGTACGGAAAGGTTGACTTACTATGTTTATATACGAAGATGCGATGGTCTGTTCCTTTTGGGCTCTGAAATAGCACATTTTGTTCGTATTTCTCCGACTCAACACTAATATTATTTTATTGCTATGGAATTATATCAAACATTTTTTCTATGAATTATGGAAACATAATCCTTCGTTTTTTTGCTTTCAAATGTGATAACTTTATAATCAATTACAGCCACAGACATTTTTACTTGTTGATATCTAAATTAAATCTCAATCATGCTTGAAATAATTCTTCGAGCAATACTTTGACAACCTTCTTCGCAATAAATCGAAAATGCTGTACTGGTCAAATACATGCTAGCAGGCGGCCGGCAATGTAAGTATGAAATCCATAACTGTCGCGCTTAGTGGCCGAATAAATTACTATGAAAACTCTTATCTGTCATGTAATTAAAAAATGGAACGACCTTTTTACTTCGACTTATGACCACCAAGGTAACTTATCAAAGATTGGCTTGCAAATAGAGCAGTTTAAAGTAAAAAAGAAACAAATGAACATTTGGCATTTTAAATATTATTGTTGTTCGTCATTGATTCTGGAATTTAAAATTAATTTAGTTAATTTGAATTTCCGCGCATTATTTGAGAAAAGTACTATACAAGCCTTGACTGCAACCAGGCAATGATGGACTCTCGTATGTGTACCTCGGCTTCGCCTCGGCCCATATTTTCACGTTCGTCTATCAATCTTTTGCTAACCGCGACAGTAATGTACTATACTTGACATAAGATTTGACAATGTCAAATAATTATTTTGGACAGTATGCCTAAGCTAAATACTTCAAAAATGCTAAATGATTATACCTACTCAACATCTTCAGTGCAAAACAATTATAAATCTAATAAACATTGTAACAGCGAATAAATTTTCACTCCTCCCCCTTAAGACCTAAACCCAATCTTTTTTGATATTCGGATAGCTGATGACCTAAAGAGGTGCGATAAAGAACATGAACTAAGAATCTTGACTAATTAAAAAGTTATGCAACAACGCGACATTTTGCGGGTATTCTGGTAGAGTACAAAGTAGTGCAGTGTTTGTCAGTTTGCAGTGTGCACTAGTAAGCAGGCGGCGTTCTGTGTAGTTTCTGCCTGCCCCCATGGGTCAAAGGCAGGAGTTTATTATGTTTGTATGTAAGTTAGTCCCAATTGGAACAGGCCAGTCCCGGGTGATCTACACAGGTACATGTTGGTAGTCGCGTCGACACTTTAGCCTTGTACTGATACCTGAGAACTACACAGATTATGCTCCACTATATTACGGGTCTACCCTAGCAGAACTTTTTATGTCATAATATTATTTTGCATAACGGCGGATACAGTTGATTGATCTCATAACTTCCAAGTAAGTAACCTAACTTGTATTAATTAAGGATATGAGTGATCCAATTATCCTTTATTGATGAGATTATTATTCAGTTTAGTCCTATTGATTTTCTATTATCATTATGTTAACGTGTTATGTGTAACTCTATAATTCATGTTCACCTTAAAAAAGGCAAATAAAGGACGATGGGAAAAAACGTCCCCCCAAACCTTACACCGACCAACAGATTTCAAATGTATCTCAGTCAAACCATCTTGGTAAGGTGATCAATTTTTACTATGGCGACATCTCTCAAAAATATGGGATATTCCTAGAAAAACATGTTAAAATGTCGCAAAGGTTATGTTAGGTTAGGTTAGGTTTGGGGGATCCCCCACAGCGCATACTTCCACGTAGTATCCCCTGGGCAACGCCGTGTCTGACCACCGTAACGGAGTGGCAGACCGGCGGCTAAAGTGCGCTGTGAATCGTAGTCATCAAGCAGTCGAGTCTACGAACAAGTCGAATTTTAATAACATGTCGGATTTTAACCTTATCAAGTCGAGCAAGCCAGCGCGTAATGCGTCTGGCCGTTTTATTCGGAATCGCTCCTCCCAGGGCGATTCAAACGGCCCTTCTCAGGGCCAAACCAACGGCCCTTCTCAGGGCCAACCCAACGGCCCTTCTCAGGGCCAACCCAACGGCCCTTCTCAGGGCCACGCCAACGGCCCTTCTCAGGGCCAACCCAACGGCCCTTCTCAGGGCCAACCCAACGGCCCTTCTCAGGGCCACGTGTCGGAAGCTGACCGCGCACCATCTGCGGCCAGCTCATTATTTAGAAGGCCAGACGAGTTGTCGGACTCCGATGACTCCGTCATGGACACGTCGGCGTCCGAGAGCGACCGCTTTAAGCGGAAGCGGTCCGTGGGCTCCTCGGAGTCCGTTACGGCGAAGAAGAAGTCGAAGCCTAAAAAGGGCTCGACGTCTACTGCGCCTTCTTCCCACAACGTGGGCTTGGTGGATGCCGAGCGCCAGCTCAATCTGGCAAAGAGGGCGCAACTCCAACAAGACCTGGAGGAGAGGGTCGCCGCCAAGGAGCAACAGGCGCAAGCTGCCAGGGCGAGGGCTGGCTACGGTGCATCCTGTGTGCTGTATGCTGACCACTCCCTGGCAGAATTGGAGCGCATGGCGCAGGAGGATAGGGAGGAGGTCCTGGAGGTCGCCGCAAAGTCCTCCAATTTGAAGGGGACCTTTCAGAAGGCCCTCAAATGCCGGGCTGCCAGCATGCACGGCATTGTGACGGAGCTGGTAAAGCGGACAGCCACGGAAGAGACGCGGCAGTTGCAGGCGAAGGTGGATCGCCTGCAGGCGGAGGTCAGCCAGCTGCACCAGAAGCTGGCTGAGGCCACGGCCAGGCCTGCCCAATCTGCCCCAGGTCCGGTGGTGGGAGGCTCCTCCTCCTCAACTGCCAGCCTTGAGGCAACAATCCGCGGAGTGGTCATGGAGGAGAGGGCCTTCATCCGGGCCTGCTTCGCGGGCATCGAGGACCGGCTCCTGCCGGAAAAGCGGCTGCGCCCGCCGCTAGCGGCGGACAAGCGTCCACCGCCGAGGGAGCCGGGACCTGCGCCTCTAGCAGGCCCGGCATCGGATGCCCAGCCCGCCAAGGGCAAAGGCAAGGGCAAGAGGACCAAGGCGGCTTCTCATGCCCCCACCACAAG
Source organism: Agrochola macilenta (assembly GCA_916701695.1). Taxonomy (NCBI): domain Eukaryota; kingdom Metazoa; phylum Arthropoda; class Insecta; order Lepidoptera; family Noctuidae; genus Agrochola; species Agrochola macilenta. Next base: position 18,623,269 of record OU753576.1, read on the forward strand.
CGCGGAGGGAGCGTCTGGGTCGTCTGCCACTCCAGCAGCCCCCCAGAACTCACAGGAGGAAGACGCCCTTCTTCCCTCCACCACCCCGTCCAACCAGCCGTGGACGGAAGTGGTCAAAAAAGGGAAAAAGGGCAAAAAGTCGGCTCCCAAGCCCGCTGCGATTGGGCCTGCAGCGAAAAAAGCCGGCGGGAGGAAGCTGGTTCCTCCCAAAACCGCGGCCGTCGTGGTGACCATCACCCCGGAGGCCGTGGAGCGAGGCGAGACGTAAGAGTCCGTCCTAAGACGGGCCCGTACCAATGCTGATCCCTCCCAGCTGGGGATCAGCAAAATCACGTGCCGCCGAACTCTAACCGGGGCTCGAATTTTTGAGTTCTCGGGGGAGCAGCGCGGCACAAACGCGGACCTCTTCGCAACAAAGTTGCAAGAGGTCATCGCAGATGTGGCCAAGGTTGCCAGGCCTATAAAGACCGCAGCCTTGGAGGTGGCCGATCTGGATGATTCGGTCACCAAGGAGGATGTGGTGGCGGCCGTCGCGGCGGCTGGAGGCTGCGACGCTGGCGCGGTGAAGGGTGGAGCCATCAGGCCTGGCCGCCGCGGCATGGGCATCATCCGCGTCGAGTGCCCAGTCACCGCGGCTGGGGCCGTCCTTGCTGCGACCAAAGGATGGATCCTTGTGGGGTTCGGCTCGGCTGTGGTCCGGGCACTTGAAGACCAGCCTGTCCGCTGCTTCAAGTGCTTCGCGGTCGGCCACACCCGAGCCACGTGTCCCTCCAAGTCCGATTGGGGAGACACGTGCTTCCAATGCGGGCAGGAGGGACACGGGTGGGCCGCTTGTACCGCCGCCAAGCCACACTGCGCGGCGTGCGCCGCCGGTGGCCGCCCCGCGGACCACAGGATGACGGGCAGGAGCTGCAAGCCCCCCGTGAGGAAGGGCGTGGTGCCGGCGCAGGTTCGCCCTGTTGCCACCGCCGTCGCAGTCGTTGCCGCTGTAGCTCCAGTGGCGGTGGTAAATGAGGTGGGGGGTGCGATGTCGGAATAACAATTTCCGACTACCGCATCCTCCAGACGAACACCAACCACTGCAGAGCGGCCCAGGACCTGGTAGTGCAGGTCATGGCCGAGTGGTTGGTGAACGTAGCGGTGGTCGCCGAGCCCTACTCGATCCCCGGCAGCTGGCTGGGTGACGAGGACGACTCGGTGGCACTAGCGGCGTGGTCTTCCACAGACTCCCCTCCCCTCTCGCTATTAGAGAAGGGACCGGGATACGTGGCCGCCGCGTGGGGAGATCTAGCCCTTGTGGGGGTCTATTTCTCCCCAAACCGCCCTCTTCAGGACTTCGAGAACTATCTCGGAGTCCTGGCCGCCGTGGTCGGCAGGGCGGCGCCGCGTCAGGTCTCCGTACTGGGAGACCTGAACGCCAAGTCGGTGACCTGGGGCTCCCCGGCCAAAGACGCACGCGGGCGGGCAGTGGAAATGTGGGCGGCCTCCTCTGGACTCTCCCTCTTGAACAGAGGGAGCGTCCAGACATGCGTGCGGCGGCAGGGTGGCTCAATAGTGGACGTCACTTTCGCCACCCCTGCGTTAGCCGCGCGCGTGCTGAACTGGCGGGTGGACCTGGTGGAGACTTTGTCAGACCACCGCTACGTGCGTTTCGACATCTCCACCAGTGGCCCCGGAAGGACGATGTCCGTGAACTTGGCAGATCATTTCCCAGCAGAGCACAAAAAAATGTGAGTTCTATTGGCATGCGGGTGAGTTCTAGAGTTCCTTATACTTAAAAAGAATAGTTCTGGCTTTATTGCCTGAAAAAAGTCGAATGAAAATATGCTCTGGTAACTTCCGCTAGCAGATCATTTCTTCCAAAATTTAAATTTAAAAATTGATTTAGGTGCACAGTGGTGAGTTCTATAGTTCCTTAAACTTTTCAGAAAGAGTTCTGCTCACCTAAATCTAAAAAAAAATAAAACAAAAATATTGACGTGTTATCAGAAAAAGACAAACATTATGGGAAAATAGCCATAAATGACGTAATTTATGAATTTTCGTAGATTCTTCGGGCAATGATTAATAACTAAAGTTTGAGTAATAGAAAAAAAACTAAATGAAAGCAGTAGTCTCAAAAAATTAGCAGCAGAGCCTTATGAAAAAGATAGGTTAGGAGAAATCGAGATTTCATTCAGTGTTTAAGTTAGTAGGATCAAAAAAGAATTTGATTAGGACTGAGAAACCGGAACTCTTCATTTCCTGATGCAACTGTAAAAGAACTATCCGGAGGCATGAAACAGAAACCCAGAACTCTCACTCAAGTATCAGCAGAGCTTGCAACAAATTGCGCCCCTTTGGTCCCCCCGTTGCCGAGACCCTCGAGCCCTCGTTTCTGGATGGGGTGGTTCGGTCCCTGTTTCCGTGCAGGGATAACTTCACCCCACCAGTGATGGACCCCCCGCTTGGGACAGCTCCGCCAGCTGAGGAGGAAGAGGAGGCCCCTCCTGTCACGGAGTCGGAACTTGGCGCGGCGATTCTCCATATCCGCGCCAAGAAGACAGCTCCGGGCCCCGACGGTGTCCCGGCAAGAGTGGTGGCGATCGCCGCCACTCAAATGGAGGAGAGGTTTCGGGACATCTTCAGCGCTTGCCTTGCGTCTGGGAGGTTCCCGAAACCGTGGAAGGAGGGGCAGCTGTGCCTCCTCCGCAAGGAAGGCCGCCCAGCAGACTCCCCCTCGGCATACCGGCCCATCGTTCTGCTCGATGAGGTCGGTAAAATGTTCGAGGGGATAATCGCTGCCCGCCTAAAGGGCCATCTGCGGCGTATCGGGCCGGACTTGTCGGACGCTCAGTTCGGTTTTCGGGCTGAGCGGTCCACGGTGGACGCGCTGGCCTGCCTTAAGGGGCAGGTGAAGGAGGCGATGAATGCGGGGGACGGATTGTTGGCTGAGTCATTCGACATTGCCAACGCCTTCAACTCCGTTCCCCACTGCACCATCCTCGAGGCACTCCAATTCCACGGAGTGCCTCGATACATGCGCAGTCTGCTGGCCAGCTACCTGGAGGATCGGGCGATCCTCCTGGTAAACAAGACTGGCCGAGTCCGGCGGTACGCCGTTGAAGCCGGCGTTCCACAGGGGTCAGTCTTAGGACCTCTCCTCTGGAACGTCGGCTATGATTGGCTCCTGCGGGGAACTCTCCTCCGAGGCACGAGTGTCGTCTGCTACGCGGATGACACTCTCCTCACCGTCCGGGGGGACAGTTTCAGAGAGGCGGCCAACCTGGCCTCGGCGGGCGGATCCTTGGTCGCGGGGTGGATCCGCCGCCTTGGTTTAACGGTGGCGCTGCACAAGACCGAGGCCGTGTTCTTCCACGGCCCACGGCAGCGCCACCCACCACCTGACGCCCACATCTTCGTGGAGGGCGTCAGGATTGAGGTGAAGGCCCAGATGAAATATCTGGGCCTTGTACTCGACAGCAGGTGGCGCTTCGGCCCGCATTTCAGCGGGCTGTCGTCGCGCCTGCTGAAGGCCGCGGGCGCTCTCTCGTGGCTGCTTCCCAACTTGGGGGGGCCCAGCGCGCGATGCCGGCAACTTTACGCCGGCATCTTGAGGAGCATGGCCCTCTATGGGGCTCCTATCTGGGAGGAGTCCCTCCACAGACGAGAGAACGCCGCGGCCTTGCGGGCACCTCAAAGGGCCATAGCCCAGCGGGCGGCGCGGGCCTACCGCACGGTGGGCTATGCGGCAGCATGCGCTCTGGCCAGCACCCCTCCTTGGGAACTCGAGGCGTGGGTGCTCGCCAGAGTGTATGAATGGACGGCAGAGCGGAAAGCGAGGGGCGTTCGCTCAGCCCCGGAAGAGCGGGAAGCCGTCCGGCGGGAGGCGAGGGACGCCATCGTCGTCCATTGGACGGGGGACCTCGCCACCGCAGCCTTCGGCCGCCGAACCCTCGACGCGATTGGGCCAGTGCTGCGAGACTGGCTCGAGCGTCCGCACGGGTTTCTCTCCTTCCGTCTCGTGCAGGTGCTGTCCGGACACGGTTGCTTCGGATCGTACCTGCACCGAATCGGACGGGAGGAGACGCCGTCGTGCCGCGACTGTGGCGCGGCGGAGGACGTGGCACAGCACACCCTCGAGGTGTGCCCGTCGTGGTCAGAGCCGCGCCGCAGTCTCGTCGCGGCGATCGGACCGGACCTCTCGCTCCCCGGCTTGGTTAACGCCATGCTGAGGGACGAGGGGTCCTGCGAACTTCTGGGACATGACTGCGAACACGTCATGTCCCAGAAGGAGGCGGCGGAGCGCGCTCGGGAGGACGATCCTGCCAAGGCGCCGCTCCGAAGGCGGAGGAGGGGTCGAAGAAGACGTCAGTATGATAGTCATCTCCGACTCCTCCCAGGTGGAGGCCAGCAGGCAACGAGTGCGGGGGCACCCTTGCCTGTATCGCACAGGCCTCCACCAGTGCCGGACGGGAATGGCCAGGTGTTCCCAGCCATTCCCGTAGCCCCCAAACCCGGGGGGCATGCGGGGCCCGCCAGCTAGGCTGAGCCGGTTTCCCATGACCCTCCCAGCACGGCGATGCGGGAACACCGCTGAGTTTTAGTGGGTATACTGTCACTAGGACAGGGAGTCCCACATACCCCGACTCGTCCCCCACGAGCCAGGGATGCATAAAGCATTTCTCAGCGAAAAAAAAAAAAAAGTTTTGGATAGGTTTGGATAGGTTTGGATAGGTAAAGTTAGGTTAGGTTAGGTTGGGGGTGGGGTGCATGTTGAGAAGCCTCCCCGTGGCGCACCCTGGGCAACGTTAGCTCCAAGTGCCCACCAGGTTTTGGTGGACACTTGGGGCTGGCGGCGAATTCTCAACAAACGGGGAAGGGTCATGGTTCCAATCACCGATCATCCATGATGGTCGGTGAAGGGAACCGGGCTACAGAAGGTCGTACGTCTACTCCCCCCTCTGCTTACAGAGGGAGGTGAGTTGGCGTACATTAGGGAGTCCCAATCCCAAGGTCTAGCGTGCCGAGGGGATGAATGGCCGGAGGGTTATCCGGTCGCTAGCGCGAAAAGGGACCTCACCCTTAAAAAGGACAAAATGAAAAATGAAGGCTACTGGAAAAAATCCCCAGGCGGGCAACCTCCTCAAGGAGGTACAATCCCGCCCTTCTACGGAAGGCAGCCCCACCGTATCTGGGGGGGGCACCAATAGTCCCGTAGGCCGGCAGACCACCGCCGACCTTCGTCAACCAAAACTTGCGTCGCAAGAAAAGGAGCTCCGGGTTAGCCTGGAGCGCCTGTGCGACGCAACAAAGCCGCTTGCCGTCGTTGACGGCAACAACAGCCGAGGAGGCTCTTGTCCGGAAAAGGACCGACTGTCCGACCAGGACACGCAGCTGGGAGGGAAGCGCTCGCGCAGCGAGCTGTCTTCCGAGGAGGAGGACCTGTCGGGACCAAAATTTGGTACCGCGCAGAGGGGGAGGCGTCGGTTACCGGACCGTAACTTAAGGGGTCGCTTCTTGCGGCCCGCTACGCCGGTACCGATGCAGATGGGGAGCGCAGAGAGTGAGGGGACCCCGGGCGAAGACTCCGCTGCGTCCCCACTGTTGCTGCAAAGCAACAAGGCGGAGGCGAGCTCTGCAAAGCGGATGCAGCGGAAGGCGGTGGCGGCTGACGAGGTCACCGAAATGGCTCGACTGGCCCGAGAGCGACGCTCTGCTCAGGCGGCTACCGGGGAGAGCCTGTCGGCGGTGGCGCTGAGTCGCCAAGTTTTGGACGGCGTGGACGTCGTCATGAAGGTTGCCACAAAGTCTGGCAGCCTGAAGGGCACGTTCACGCGCGCTCTGAAGGAGGCGGCTGGCGACATCAAGGAGGCAGTTGGGGTCCTCCTTAGTCGCACAAGCTCAGACGAGACGGCGAAGCTGTGGGAGGAGAACAGCCGTCTCAGATCTGAGCTGGAGGACCTCAAGCGGGAGCTTGCCGCGCAGAGGGCGGAATGGCAGCAGAGGCGTCCTGCGGCCACTGGTTCAGCTCCCGTCGTTGCCCTGACACCGCCGGCCCCGTCGTCGGCCCCGTCATCGGTCCGTACCCCCGCACCTGCAGATGCAGAGATCGAGAAGATCGTTCGCATCTGCATGCTGCAGTGTGGGGGTATGATGAATGCCCGTCTGCAGGGCCTGGAGTCGAGGCTCCTCCCAGCAGTGACTCTCCGGCCACCGCTCGCAGCGGATAGGAGGAGGAAGGAGGAGCCCGCTAAGCCGGGTCCCGCGCAGACCAAAGGGGGCACGTCCGCGTCCACTTCCCGGACGGCCGCGCCACCGGCGACTGCTCCCTCGGCGAACGCACCCGAGTCCACCAAGGACTCCTGGACGACGGTCGTCAAGAGGGGCCGCCGTAAAAAGAAGACGGCGCCGCCACCACCGGTACCCGCTAGAGCACCGGCACTGGCACCCAAGAAGGCTCAAGGGCCGCCCAGAGTAAGAGCCCCACGCTCCGCGGCTGTAGTTATTACGCTGCAGCCCGGAGCCGCCGAAAGGGGCGTCTCTTATAAGGCGGTCCTTACAGAGGCAAAAGCCAAAGTCGCGTTCCCCGACCTTGGTATACCGTCTGGCCTAAGAGTGAGGCAGGCGATTACGGGGGCGCGACTGCTTGAGGTGTCGGGTGCCTCTAGCGGCGAAAGGGCGGACGTCCTGGCCGCCAAGCTGAGGGAGGTCCTCAATCCGGAGGACGTTCGGGTGTCCAGGCCGATGAAGACCGCGGAACTGCGCGTCGACGGGCTGGACGACTCGACAACTCCGGCTGAGGTCGTGGCGGCCATCGCCCGTTCCGGTGGATGTCCGCCCGAAGACGTCCGTACGGGGGAAGTTCGCGTCGATGCGTCCGGGCTCGGCGCGATCTGGGTGCGGTGCCCGGTGGCGGCGGCGAACAAAGTCGCCGACGCTGGGCGTCTTTTGGTGGGGTGGGTGGCAGCGAGGGTGAAGCAGCTGCAACCCAAGGCCTTGCGGTGCTACCGTTGCCTCGACATTGGGCATGTCAGGGCACGGTGCACCGCCGAAATAGACCGCAGCGAGCAGTGCTATCGCTGCGGTCAGGCCGGCCACAAGGCGGCCCAGTGTTCCGCGGAGCCAAACTGCAGCCTCTGTACAGCTGCGGGGAGGCCCGCCGGACACAGAGCGGGCGGAAAGGCCTGTGGCGCACCCGCCACAAAGAAGAAGAGAGGGGCTGCCAAGGCTGCCGGGGGCTCTTTACCCCCCCCGCAGCCTGGCTGCCCTTCGGCCGACTCCCGGCCTAGGAATGGTGCGGAGGGGATGGATTGCGCTTAATGGCGCTGTACCATTTCCTCCAGGGCAATATCAACCACTCTGCTAGAGCTCAGGATCTCTTGCTCCAGAGCATGGCAGAGTGGTCGATTCACGTGGCTGTGGTCGCCGAACCGTATTTTGTCCCCCCCAGGGATAACTGGGTGGGAGACTTGGACGGTTTGGTGGCCATCATTGGCGGGGCTCTTGTCAACCCGTCCCGAGGTCACGGCTGGGTAGCCGTCCTCGCGGACGGCATTGGCACGGTTGGTGCGTATTTTTCGCCCAACAAGAGTCTCGCCGACTTCGAGAGGTTCCTTGTCGAGTTGGGTGCCGTCGTGGGCCGACTCCACCCTCGCCCGGTGCTGTTGCTGGGGGATCTCAACGCCAAGTCTGAGGCGTGGGGATCCCCTGTGACCGATGCTAGGGGCGAGGTGCTGGAGGAGTGGGCGGTCACGACTGGCTTGACCGTCCTAAATCGGGGCTCGGTACACACGTGCGTGCGGCAGCGGGGCGGGTCTATAGTGGACGTCTCGTTCGCTAGCCCCGCTGTCGCGAGCCGTGTCCGCGACTGGCGTGTCGCCGTGGAGGTGGAGACGTTATCGGATCACCGATACATCCGTTTCGACGTCTCCACCCAGACCGCCGGCGGCCGCGGTCCACTGGCCCCGCGACCGGACGGTCCGCGCTGGGCGCGTAAGCGCATTGACAGGGAGCTTCTCGAGGAGGCCGCTATTGTCCAGGCCTGGAGCCGGGAGTCGGCAACGACCGGACCCGTCGACGTCGAGCAGGAGGCGCTGTGGTTCCGCGGGGCGATGACGCAAATTTGCGACGCGTCCATGCCCCGGGTCCACGCACAGTCCGCAAGGCGCCAGGTGTACTGGTGGACCGCCGAGATCGCGCAGATGCGCGTCGCGTGCGTGGCGGTTAGACGCCAGTACATCCGGTACCGGAGGAGACGTCGTCGGGTCCCTGACGAAGAGGCCGCGCTGTATGAGGTGTACCGCGCGGCCAAGGAGACTCTGTGGCTGGCCATCGGTGAGTCGAGGACGCGAGCCAGGGAGGAGATGTTGGAGACTCTAGACGGGGATCCGTGGGGGCGCCCTTATCGCGCGGTCCGAGGGAAACTTCGAGCCGCGGCGCCTCCACTTACGGAGAGTCTCCAACCCGAGCTGCTGGAGGAGGTGGTCGCAGCCCTCTTCCCGGCGAGAGCGGAGCATACTCCGCCGCCGATGGCTTTGCCCACAGCCGCAGAGTCTACAGAGGAGAACGCCATCAGCGTCCCAGAGGTGACACAGGCAGAGATGAGGGCAGCCGTGATGCGGCTCCGGGCCAAGAACGTGGCTCCGGGGCCCGACGGGATCCACGGCTGCGTGTTAGCCCTCGCTCTGAAGGAGCTTGAGCCCCAACTGAGAGGACTCTACACAGCGTGCCTTGAGCAGGGCCAGTTTCCCACTTTGTGGAAATCTGGTCGTCTGGTCCTGCTCAGGAAGGCGGGGCGCCCTGCGGACTCGCCGTCCGCGTACCGGCCCATAGTGCTGCTTGACGAGGTGGGCAAGCTGTTTGAGCGGATAATCGCAGCCCGCCTCGTCGGCCACTTGTGCAGAGAGGGGCCGGACCTGGACGACAGCCAGTTCGGGTTTCGGCATGGGCGCTCCACGATCCACGCTGTGTCGCGGGTAAGAGTCCTGGCGGAGGAAGCGGTGTCCCGGGGCGGGGTGATGTTGGCGGTGTCCTTGGACATTTCCAACGCCTTCAACACCCTGCCCTGGAGTTGTATTCGGGAGGCACTGCGGTATCATGGGGTGCCTCCCTACCTCCGCCACATCGTTGGGGCTTATCTGTCGGAGAGGTGTGTCACCTACATGGGACGTGATGGCGGAAACCAGCGCCGCATGTCGTGCGGTGTTCCACAGGGCTCGGTTTTAGGGCCGCTCCTGTGGAACATCGGGTACGACTGGGTGCTGAGGGGCGAGCTCGGTGCCGGGGTAGACCTGACGTGTTATGCGGACGACACGCTGGTCACTGCCCGGGGGAGCTCGCACAGGGAGGCAGCGTTGTTGGCGACGGCTGCGGTCTCACAGGTGGTGGGCCGCATACGTCGCCTAGGCCTGGAGGTGGCCCTCAGCAAGTCGGAGGCCATGGTGTTTCATGGCCCCCGGCGGGCGCCGTCACCCGGCTCACACATCGTGGTCGGGGGGGCTCGGATCGCTGTCGAGTCCACCATGAAGTACCTAGGATTGGTGCTCGACAGCCGGTGGGACTTCGGGCCCCACTTCCGACGGCTGGCGCCCAAGTTGCTGGGCGCCGCTGGGGCGCTGTCAACGCTGCTTCCCAATCTGGGGGGCCCGAGCGCCGCTTGTAGGCGGCTCTACGTGGGGATCGTGCGATCGATGGCCCTTTACGGGGCCCCGATCTGGGCTGCTGACCTGACGGCCGGTAGCATCGCCGTAATGCGTAAACCGCAGAGGGCGATGGCCGTCAGAGTCATCAGAGGGTATCGCACGATCTCCTACGAGGCGGCTTGTGCACTGGCCGGATCCCCGCCCTGGGACCTAGAGGCGAAAGTACTCGCGTCATCGTATCGGTGGCGCGAGGAAGCGAGGGCGCGGGGCGAGCGACCGATGCAGCGACAAATGGAGCTGCATCGGTCTCAGCTTCGCGAGGTCCTGGTGGCGGAATGGCGGGACAGGCTTTCACGCCCTACCGCCGGCCTCGACATCGTCGAGGCGGTCCGGCCGGTGCTCGACCGCTGGCTCGGGAGGAGGCACGGCTCCCTGTCGTTTCGGGTGACGCAGGTGCTCTCGGGGCATGGTTGCTTCGGGAAGTACCTGTGTCGCATAAACAGGGAGCCGGACGCCCGGTGTCACCACTGCGTCGACTGCCGGGAGGACACGGCGCGGCATACGCTGGCAGAGTGTGCCGCTTGGGAGGAGCCGCGCCGTGCCCTCATCTCAGAAGTAGGCAGTGACTTGTCGCTGCCGGCCGTAGTGAATGCGATGGTCGGCGGCGGCGAGTCCTGGGACGCGGTGGTTTCCTACTGTGAGACAGTCGTCTCGCAGAAGGAAGCTGCGGAAAGGGAGAGGGAGATCTCGTCCACTCACCCGGCCCGCAGCAGGCGCACCGGGCGTCGGCGGAGAGCGGATAACGCCCTCTTCCAGCCCCCCTAAATGGGTCCAGGGGTGACGGACTCGGGGACGTCCGTCGCCCCCCACACATCAGGACCCGAGGTGGCGGCGCGTAGTGTTCCACGCGCGCCCCTCTGAGACGTCGCGGGGGGAGTCAAACACCTCACTCCCCCCCCTGACCCGCGAGGAGGCCCGCAGTGGCGGGCCGGCACCAGCCGGGGGTTGCGGAAGATTTCAAGTTCCCGCGACCCCCGGCGTAGGTGTGAGTTGGAACACCGGGGTGGTTTTTAGTCAGTAAGAGTCTGACAGACCCCTCCGCCCGCCCCAGGGCGGAGGACATCCATGAGGATTTTCCACCCCGGAAAAAAAAAAAAAAAAAAAAAAAAGGTTAGGTTGGGGGTGGGGTGTGTCGCGGGTTAGAGTCCTGGCGGAGGAAGCGGTGTCCCGGGGCGGGGTGATGCTGGCGGTGTCCTTGGACATTTCCAACGCCTTCAACACCCTGCCCTGGAGTTGTATTCGGGAGGCACTGCGGTATCATGGGGTGCCTCCCTACCTCCGCCACATCGTTGGGGCTTATCTGTCGGAGAGGTGTGTCACCTACATGGGACGTGATGGCGGAAACCAGCGCCGCATGTCGTGCGGTGTTCCACAGGGCTCGGTTTTAGGCCCGCTCCTGTGGAACATCGGGTACGACTGGGTGCTGAGGGGCGAGCTCGGTGCCGGGGTAGACCTGACGTGTTATGCGGACGACACGCTGGTCACTGCCCGGGGGAGCTCGCACCGGGAGGCAGCGTTGTTGGCGACGGCTGCGGTCTCACAGGTGGTGGGCCGCATACGTCGCCTAGGCCTGGAGGTGGCCCTCAGCAAGTCGGAGGCCATGGTGTTTCATGGCCCCCGGCGGGCGCCGTCACCCGGCTCACACATCGTGGTCGGGGGGGCTCGGATCGCTGTCGAGCCCACCATGAAGTACCTAGGATTGGTGCTCGACAGCCGGTGGGACTTCGGGCCCCACTTCCGACGGCTGGCGCCCAAGTTGCTGGGCGCCGCTGGGGCGCTATCAACGCTGCTTCCCAATCTGGGGGGCCCGAGCGCCGCTTGTAGGCGGCTCTACGTGGGGATCGTGCGATCGATGGCCCTTTACGGGGCCCCGATCTGGGCTGCTGACCTGACGGCCGGTAGCATCGCCGTAATGCGCAAGCCGCAGAGGGCGATGGCCGTCAGAGTCATCAGAGGGTATCGCACGATCTCGTACGAGGCGGCTTGTGCACTGGCCGGATCCCCGCCCTGGGACCTAGAGGCGAAAGTACTCGCGTCATCGTATCGGTGGCGCGAGGAAGCGAGGGCGCGGGGCAAGCGACCGATGCAGCGACACATGGAGCTGCATCGGTCTCAGCTTCGCGAGGTCCTGGTGGCGGAATGGCGGGACAGGCTTTCACGCCCTACCGCCGGCCTCGACATCGTCGAGGCGGTCCGGCCGGTGCTCGACCGCTGGCTCGGGAGGAGGCACGGCTCCCTGTCGTTTCGGGTGACGCAGGTGCTCTCGGGGCATGGTTGCTTCGGGAAGTACCTGTGTCGCATAAACAGGGAGCCGGACGCCCGGTGTCACCACTGCGTCGACTGCCGGGAGGACACGGCGCGGCATACGCTGGCAGAGTGTGCCGCTTGGGAGGAGCCGCGCCGTGCCCTCATCTCAGAAGTAGGCAGTGACTTGTCGCTGCCGGCCGTAGTGAATGCGATGGTCGGCAGCGGCGAGTCCTGGGACGCGGTGGTTTCCTACTGCGAGACAGTCGTCTCGCAGAAGGAGGCTGCGGAAAGGGAGAGGGAGATCTCGTCCACTCACCCGGCCCGCAGCAGGCGCACCGGGCGTCGGCGGAGGGCGGATAACGCCCTCTTCCAGCCCCCCTAAATGGGTCCAGGGGTGACGGACTCGGGGACGTCCGTCGCCCCCCACACATCAGGACCCGAGGTGGCGGCGCGTAGTGTTCCACGCGCGCCCCTCTGAGACGTCGCGGGGGGAGTCAAACACCTCACTCCCCCCCCTGACCCGCGAGGAGGCCCGCAGTGGCGGGCCGGCACCAGCCGGGGGTTGCGGAAGATTTCAAGTTCCCGCGACCCCCGGCGTAGGTGTGAGTTGGAACACCGGGGTGGTTTTTAGTCAGTAAGAGTCTGACAGACCCCTCCGCCCGCCCCAGGGCGGAGGACATCCATGAGGATTTTCCACCCCGGAAAAAAAAAAAAAAAAAAAAAAAAAAAAAAAATAAAAAAAAAAAAAAAAAAAAAAAAAAAAGGTTAGGTTGGGGGACCTGGTGGAGACATTGTCAGACCATCGCTACGTGCGTTTCGACATCTCCACCAGTGGCCCCGGAAGGACGCGGCCCCGCTCGGGGCCGTCACCGTTCCCACGGTGGGCTCTCACCCGCCTGGACAGGGAGGCAGCGCGGGAGGCGGCGTTCGTCCAGGACTGGCTTTCGCCGTCTTCCGCCGGCATGGATGTGGACACCGTGGCGGGGTACCTGAGGGAGTCTCTGACCGAGGTATGCAACTCCAGCATGCCTCGGTCTCGCCGACCACAACCCAAACGCGCGGTGTACTGGTGGTCGGCGGAGCTGGCGGGGCTTCGAGCGGCGTGTGTGGAGGCGAGGAGGGCCTACACGCGGAGTCGGCGGCGGCGTCGACGGGATGTGGCTGTCGGGGACCACCTCTATGAGGTGTACTTGGAGGCGAAAATGGTCCTCGACCGAGCCATCGCCGCCGCCAGAGACTCGGGGAGAGCGGAGATGCTGGAGGGTCTCGACAACGACCCCTTCGGGAGACCGTACAAGGCGGCGCGCAACAAATTGCGCCCCTTTGGTCCCCCCGTTGCCGAGACCCTCGAGCCCTCGTTTCTGGATGGGGTGGTTCGGTCCCTGTTTCCGTGCAGGGATAACTTCACCCCACCAGTGATGGACCCCCCGCTTGGGACAGCTCCGCCAGCTGAGGAGGAAGAGGAGGCCCCTCCTGTCACGGAGTCGGAACTTGGCGCGGCGATTCTCCATATCCGCGCCAAGAAGACAGCTCCGGGCCCCGACGGTGTCCCGGCAAGAGTGGTGGCGATCGCCGCCACTCAAATGGAGGAGAGGTTTCGGGACATCTTCAGCGCTTGCCTTGCGTCTGGGAGGTTCCCGAAACCGTGGAAGGAGGGGCAGCTGTGCCTCCTCCGCAAGGAAGGCCGCCCAGCAGACTCCCCCTCGGCATACCGGCCCATCGTTCTGCTCGATGAGGTCGGAAAAATGTTCGAGGGGATAATCGCTGCCCGCCTAAAGGGCCATCTGCGGCGTATCGGGCCGGACTTGTCGGACGCTCAGTTCGGGTTTCGGGCTGAGCGGTCCACGGTGGACGCGCTGGCCTGCCTTAAGGGGCAGGTGAAGGAGGCGATGGATGCGGGGGACGGATTGTTGGCTGTGTCATTCGACATTGCCAACGCCTTCAACTCCGTTCCCCACTGCACCATCCTCGAGGCGCTCCGATTCCACTCCTGGTAAACAAGACTGGCCGAGTCCGGCGGTACGCCGTTGAAGCCGGCGTTCTGTCTTAGGACCTCTCCTCTGGAACGTCGGCTATGATTGGCTCCTGCGGGGAACTCTCCTCCGAGGCACGAGTGTCGTCTGCTACGCGGATGACACTCTCCTCACCGCCCGGGGGGAGTTTCAGAGAGGCGGCCAACCTGGCCTCGGCGGGCGGATCCTTGGTCGCGGGGCGGATCCGCCGCCTTGGTTTAACGGTGGCGCTGCACAAGACCGAGGCCGTGTTCTTCCACGGCCCACGGCAGCGCCACCCACCACCTGACGCCCACATCTTCGTGGAGGGCGTCAGGATTGAGGTGAAGGCCCAGATGAAATATCTGGGCCTTGTACTCGACAGCAGGTGGCGCTTCGGCCCGCATTTCAGCGGGCTGTCGTCGCGCCTGCTGAAGGCCGCGGGCGCTCTCTCGTGGCTGACACTTGGGGCTGGCGGCGAATTCTCAACAAACGGGGAAGGGTCATGGTTCCAATCACCTATCATCCATGATGGTCGGTGAAGGGAACCGGGCTACAGTAGGTCGTACGTCTACTCCCCCCTCTGCTTACAGAGGGAGGTGAGTTGGCGTACATTAGGGAGTCCCAATCCCAAGGTCTAGCGTGCCAAGGGGATGAATGGCCGGAGGGTTATCCGGTCGTTAGCGCAAAAAGGGACCTCACCCTTAAAAAGGAAAATCATGAATATAATGCAGGCAAATGGTAATATTCCCCAGGCGGGCAACCTTCTCAAGGAGGTACAATACCTTCGTAAACCAATCGTTGCGTCGCAACAAAAGGAGCTCCGGGTTAGCCTGGAGCGCCTGTGTGAAGCAACAAAGCCGATTGCCGTCGTTGACGGCAACAAAAGCCGAGGAGGCTCATGTCCAGAGAGGGACCGACTGTCCGACCAGGACACACAGCTGGGGGGGAAGCGCTCGCGCAGCGAGCTCTCTTCCGAGGAGGAGGACCTGTCGGCACCAAAATTTGGTACCGCGCAGAGGGGGAGGGGTCGTTTACCGGACCGTAATTTACGGGGTCGCTTCTTGCGGCCCGCTACGCCGGTACCGATGCAGCTGGGGAGCGCAGAAAGTGAGGTGACCCTGGGGGACAAGAGCGAAGACTCCGCTGCGTCCCCACTGTTACTGCATAGCAACAAGGCGGAGGCGAGCTCTGCAAAGCGGATGCAGCGGAAGGCGGTGGCGGCTGACGAGGTCAGCGAAATGGCGCGACTGGCCCGAGAGCGACGCTCTGCTCAGGCGGCTACCGGAGGGAGCATGCCGGCCGGTGGCGCTGAGTCGCCAAGTTTTGGACGGCGTGGACGTCGTTATGAAGGTTGCCACAAAGTCTGGCAGCCTGAAGGGCACGGTCACATGCGCTCTGAAGGAGGCGGCTGGCGACATCAAGGAGGCAGTTGGGGTCCTCCTTAGTCGCACAAGCTCAGACAAGACGGCGAAGCTGTGGGAGGAGAACAGCCGTCTCAGGTCTGAGCTGGAGGACCTCAAGCGGGAGCTTGCCGCGCAGAGTGCGGAATGGCAGCAGAGGCGTCCTGCGACCACCAGTTCCGCTCCCGTCGTCGTTGCCTTGACACCGCCGGCCCCGTCGTCGGCCCCGTCATCGGTCCGTACCCCCGCACCTTCGGAACAACCCTAAGCCTATCAACTGAAACTAAATACCTGGGCATCTTTTTGGACAAACAGCTGAACTGGGCAAAACACACCAACTATATTATCACAAAAGCCAGCATATCCCTGTGGCAGTGCAAGCGACTGCTTGGCAGGAACTGGGGAATTAGCCCCAAGGTCACCCACTGGCTATATACCACAGTCATCCGACCAATTATCACATACGGCTCACTGGTCTGGTGGCCCAGGACGGACCTGAGCACAGCCCAAAAGAATCTCGAAAAACTGCAGCGGTTTGCTTGTGTTGCAATCACTGGCAGTATGAGAACTACACCCACTGCCGCCCTACAGGCAATGCTTGGACTGCCTCCTCTGCACCTCATCGTGCGGGAGGAGGCGGCCCTAGCCGCCTTTAGGCTCCATGTATCCGGTACACTAAGCAAAGACTCTAGAGTTAAGCACACACGTATAAAGGAAGATGCGATCAAACGACGACCAATGATGGCATCACCCTGTGATAAATCCCCGAAAACATACCACTTTCATAGGCACTACAACATAATACTTACAGAAGAACAGTGTGACTACTCAGGCTCGAAAGAGATGAGAGTATACACCGACGGATCGAAGACCGACTCCGGGACTGGAGTTGGAGTCTTCTCACACGACTTCAACATAAAGATATCCAGCCCGCTGGGAATGTTCAACACCGTCTATCAGGCGGAGTGTGTGGGCATCATACGAGCGGTCCACGCCCTAAAAGCCAGGAGAGTTACGGACACACACATACGCAATCCTTACAGAAAACACATATTACCTCAAAGCTGACACTAGAATGTCACAATGCACTCGAACAAATAACGGTATTTAGCCGCAACACGGTGACGCTGCAATGGATAAAAGGACACAGCGGTTCGCTAGGTAACGACGCTGCTGACGAACTTGCTAGACGAGGATCCAGCACGGCGGTCTGTGGACCCGAGCCTATCGTACCCATCCCCTTCAACCAGATTCGCAGATGGCTGCAGGATTTCACCCATACTCAAGCGGAGCACTGGTGGTCCTCGACACCGGGCTGCAGGCAATCCAAGGAAGCCATGCCATCCTTGGATACCGGGTTAACCCGGCGTTTACTACGCCTGGATAGGAATGGCCTGCGCTTGGTGGCGGGGACCATCACGGGCCACTGCTCGCTGAACAAACACTTTCACACAATAGGCATAACGGACAGTCCTCTGTGCAGGGCGTGCATGGAGGCTGAGGAAACCGTCACGCACGTGCTTTTTGAATGCACAGGCGTCACCCAGATTAGAACACAGACCCTCGGGACACCCAGATCTTTCACAGATGTTCTGAACAGACCAGGAGATTTAATTAACTTCTGGAGGGAGGTGGGCTGGTTGGAATAACCACCAACGGCCGCTATGGCCCACGCACAATGGTCCACTGAAGGACTAAGTGCGGAAACCAAACCTCATAACATAACATAACATAACATAACATAACCCCCGCACCTGCAGATGCAGAGATCGAGAAGATCGTTCGCATCTGCATGCTGCAGTGTGGGGGTATGATGAATGCCCGTCTGCAGGGCCTGGAGTCGAGGCTCCTCCCAGCAGTGACTCTCCGGCCACCGCTCGCTGTGGATAGGAGGAGGAAGGAGGAGCCCGCTAAGCCAGGTCCCACGCAGACCAAAAAGCCTGCAGGGGGCACGTCCGCGTCCACTTCCCGGACGGCCGCGCCACCGGCGACCGCTCTCTCGGCGAACGCGTCCGGGTCCACCGCGGAATCCTGGACGACGGTCGTAAAGAAGGGCCGTCGCAAGAAGAAGACGGCGCCGCCACCACCGGTACCCGCTGGAGCACTGGCACTGGCACCCAAGAAGGCTCAAGGGCCGCCCAGAGTCAGAGCCCCACGCTCCGCGGCTGTAGTTATTACGCTGCAGCCCGGAGCCGCCGAAAGGGGCGTCTCTTATAAGGCGGTCCTAACAGAGGCAAAAGCCAAAGTCGCGTTCCCCGACCTTGGAATACCGTCTGGCCTCAGAGTGAGGCAGGCGATAACGGGGGCGTGACTGCTTGAGGTGTCGGGTGCCTCTACCGGCGAAAGGGCGGACGTCCTGGCCGCCAAGCTGAGGGAGGTCCTCAATCCGGAGGACGTTCGGGTGTCCAGGCCGATGAAGACCGCGGAACTGCGCGTCGACGGGCTGGACGACTCGACGACTCCGGCTGAGGTCGTGGTAGCCATAGCCCGTTCCGGGGGATGTCCGCCGGAAGATGTCCATACATAGATATATCACCCTACCATAGATCTGGGTGCGGTGCCCGGTGGCAAACAAAGTCGCCGACGCTGGGCGTCTTTTGGTGGGGTGGGTGGCAGCAAGGGTGAAGCAGCTGCAACCCAAGGCCTTGCGGTGCTACCGTTGCCTCGACATTGGGCATGTCAGGGCACGATGCACCGCCGAAATAGGCCGCACCGAGCAGTGCTATCGCTGCGGTCAGGCCGGCCACAAGGCGGCCCAGTGTTCCGCGGAGCCAAACTGCAGCCTCTGTACAGCAGGGAGGCCCGCCGGACACAGAGCGGGCGGAAAGGCCTGTGGCGCACCCGCCACATCAAAGAAAAAGAAGAGAGGGGCTGCCAAGGCTGCCGGGGGCTCTCTACCCCCCCCGCAGCCTGGCTGCCCTTCGGCCGACTCCCGGCCTAGGAATGGTGCGGAGGGGATGGATTGCGCTTAATGGCGCTGTACCATTTCCTCCAGGGCAATATCAACCACTCTGCTAGAGCTCAGGATCTCTTGCTCCAGAGCATGGCAGAGTGGTCGATTCACGTGGCTGTGGTCGCCGAACCGTATTTTGTCCCCCCCAGGGATAACTGGGTGGGAGACTTGGACGGTTTGGTGGCCATCATTGGCGGGGCTCTTGTCAACCCGTCCCGATGTCACGGCTGGGTAGCTGTCCTCGCGGACGGCATTGGCACGGTTAGAGCGTATTTTTCGCCCAACAAGAGTCTCGCCGACTTCGAGAGGTTCCTTGTCGAGTTGGGTGCCGTCGTGGGCCGACTCCACCCTCGCCCGGTGCTGTTGCTGGGGGATCTCAACGCCAAATCTGAGGCGTGGGGATCCCCTGTGACCGATGCTAGGGGCGAGGTGCTGGAGGAGTGGGCGGTCACGACTGGCTTGACCATCCTAAATCGGGGCTCGGTACACACGTGCGTGCGGCAGCGGGGCGGGTCTATAGTGGACGTCTCGTTCGCTAGCCCCGCTGTCGCGAGCCGTGTCCGCGACTGGCGTGTCGCCGTGGAGGTGGAGACGTTGTCGGATCACCGATACATCCGTTTCGACGTCTCCACCCACACCGCCGGCGGCCGCAGTCCACTGGCCCCGCGAAAGGACGGTCCGCGCTGGCCGAGATCGCGCAGATGCGCGTCGCGTGCGTGGCGGTTAGACGCCAGTACATCCGATACCGGAGGAGACGTCGTCGGGTCCCTGACGAAGAGGCCGCGCTGTATGAGGTGTACCGCGCGGCCAAGGAGACTCTGTGGCTGGCCATCGGTGAGTCGAGAACGCGAGCCAGGGAGGAGATGTTGGAGACTCTAGACGGGGATCCGTGGGGGCGCCCTTATCGCGCGGTCCGAGGGAAACTTCGAGCCGCGGCGCCTCCACTTACGGAGAGTCTCCAACCCGAGCTGCTGAAGGAGGTGGTCGCAGCCCTCTTTCCGGCGAGAGCGGAGCATACTCCGCCGCCGATGGCTTTGCCCACAGCCGCAGAGTCTACAGAGGAGAACGCCATCAGCGTCCCAGAGGTGATACAAGCAGAGATGAGGGCAGCCGTGATGCGGCTCCGGGCCAAGAACGTGGCTCCGGGGCCCGACGGGATCCACGGCTGCGTGCTAGCCCTCGCTCTGAAGGAGCTTGAGCCCCAACTGAGAGGACTCTACACAGCGTGCCTTGAGCAGGGCCAGTTTCCCACTTTGTGGAAATCTGGTCGTCTGGTCCTGCTCAGGAAGGCGGGGCGCCCTGCGGACTCGCCGTCCGCGTACCGGCCCATAGTGCTGCTTGACGAGGTGGGCAAGCTGTTTGAGCGGATAATCGCAGCCCGCCTCGTCGGCCACTTGTGCAGAGAGGGGCCGGACCTGGACGACAGTCAGTTCGGGTTTCGGACACTTTCGGGACTTCGGGCCCCACTTCCGACGGCTGGCGCCCAAGTTGCTGGGCGCCGCTGGGGCGCTGTCAACGCTGCTTCCCAATCTGGGGGGCCCGAGCGCCGCTTGTAGGCGGCTCTACGTGGGGATCGTGCGATCGATGGCCCTTTACGGGGCCCCGATCTGGGCTGCTGACCTGACGGCCGGTAGCATCGCCGTAATGCGTAAACCGCAGAGGGCAATGGCCGTCAGAGTCATCAGAGGGTATCGCACGATCTCCTACGAGGCGGCTTGTGCACTGGCCGGATCCCCGCCCTGGGACCTAGAGGCGAAAGTACTCGCGTCATCGTATCGGTGGCGCGAGGAAGCGAGGGCGCGAGGCGAGCGACCGATGCAGCGACACATGGAGCTGCATCGGTCTCAGCTTCGCGAGGTCCTGGTGGCGGAATGGCGGGACAGGCTTTCACGCTCTACCGCCGGCCTCGACATCGTCGAGGCGGTCCGGCCGGTGCTCGACCGCTGGCTCGGGAGGAGGCACGGCTCCCTGTCGTTTCGGGTGACAGGTGCAGGTGCTCTCGGGGCATGGTTGCTTCGGGAAGTACCTGTGTCGCATAAACAGGGAGCCGGACGCCCGGTGTCACCACTGCGTCGACTGCCGGGAGGACACGGCGCGGCATACGCTGGGTGAGTGTGCCGCTTGGGAGGAGCCACGCCGTGCCCTCATCTCAGAAGTAGGCAGTGACTTGTCGCTGCCAGCCCTAGTGAATGCGATGGTCGGCAGCGGCGAGTCCTAGGACGCGGTGGTTTCCTACTGCGAGACAGTCGTCTCCCAGAAGGAGGCTGCGGGAAGGGAGAGGGAGATCTCGTCCACTCACCCGGCCCGCAGCAGGCGCACTGGGCGTTGGCGGAGGGCGGATAACGCCCTCTTCCAGCCCCCCTAAATGGGTCCAGGGGTGACGGACTCGGGGACGTCCGTCGCCCCCCACACATCAGGACCCGAGGTGGCGGCGCGTAGTGTTCCACGCGCACCCCCCTGAGACGTCGCGGGGGGAGTCTAACACCTCACTCCCCCCCCCTGACCCGCGAGGAGGCCCGCAGTGGCGGGCCGGCACCAGCTGGGGGTTGCGGAAGATTTAAAGTTCCCGCGACCCCCGGCGTAGGTGTGAGTTGGAACACCGGGGTGGTTTTTAGTCAGTAAGAGTCTGACAGACCCCTCTGCCCGCCCCAGGGCGGAGGACATCCATGAGGATTTTCCACCCCGGAAAAAAAAAAAAAAAAAAAAAAAAAAGGTTAGGTAAGGATAGGTTTGGATAGGTTTGGATAGGTAAGGTTAGGTTAGCCGAACAAAAAAGTTTTTTATTATTACAAAAAATTCCCATCGACTTTGCAATTGTTCAAGACAGTAGGTCTTTTTCAGGATCCTTATAAACATATTGACATATGTCATATGACTGTTGGAGGGGGGGGACGGGGCCCATACAAAATTGCCCATTGTCCTTTGCCATTAATCTATAACATCATAAGGAAGATGTGTTCATTCTTGCATTTACTAGGGTAAATAGCTTGAAAACTCTTAATTGTTTTATTGGAACATTTAATGAATACAGACCGAAATATTCGTTCATTCCATATAATATTTATTTCACATAGCGTCTACATCCTTCAGGTACTCTGTCACCAGCAGATAACAAACAGGTCTTCAAATCAAATGTTATGTTTCGAAGGAAATATAATAGAACTGTTTTGCATTAAAACAAAACAGTTATTAAGTTATGAAAAACATAACATTTGAGCAATGTGCTTGCTGTTGAATTTTGAAGACTTCTATGATTGACACTTGACATGAGTGACAGATCGAGGTTGCAGCCACGACTCTTGCTGTGGTGAAAGGTATCTTATGAGGCACTGTAAGTACATTTATTCTTATTATAGGTAAAATTTAAGACAGCTTCTTCAAATCAAATGTTATGTTTTTCATAACATAATAACTGTTTTGTTTTAATGCAAAACAGTTCTATTTTGTAAGTCAGAATCATCTTTTAGCATAAATTTCATATCCTTAATTATTAAAAAGTAGAACCATCATATTGCAGAAAGTCCACAGTCAGAGT
The DNA here is from genome assembly GCA_916701695.1 of Agrochola macilenta. NCBI lineage: Eukaryota > Metazoa > Arthropoda > Insecta > Lepidoptera > Noctuidae > Agrochola > Agrochola macilenta. The sequence goes on from OU753576.1 coordinate 18,645,081, forward strand.
CGTCTTTTGGCATACATTTCATATCGAAGGCAGAACTATCACATCTCAGAAAGTTTACAGTTAGAATCATCTTTTGGCATACATTTCATATCCATAATAATTGAAAGACTCATCTATCACATTACAGAAAATTCAAAGTTAGAATAATTTTGTATTTCTTACCATAATTATAAAATTGATTGAACACTTTTTTTATTTCCCACGGACATACGGCGATAATGGTTAGATCTTTCTGATCATGCATGCAAGCAAGCATGCAGCATGCAAGTAAGCATGCAGCATGCAAGCAAGCATACACCATGCCTGCAGCAAACAAGTCAGCATGCAACATGCAGCAGGCATGGTTTCTGTCACGGCTCCTGCGCTGCGGGGCCAGGGCTCCAGCAGTCCCACGCGAGCTGGTCGTCGCAGATGGTTTTAACGCTCGCCGCCGTGGCTGAGGCTGGCCGGCGAGCCGAGGCCGAAGCCGAAGCTGCGGTGGTAACCACCTGCTCCACAGCTCACGGCCCGCCTTGCCCCTCCGCGGCGCCTGCGTGGGTTTAAATTACACTCTAGGGGTAGTACAGACAAGACTCCATGGAATCAGTTTTGTAGCGATTCGTTTCTGTCACTACCTTTTATAGCACAACGTATTGACTTTTCAGGACAATATTTTTATTTAAGGTTAAAAATGCTGTTTTATAGAAATGACAATGTGCCTAATAAAATTATTCCAAATGAAATTCTGCCATCTTCATAGTATGCCAAGTGAAATTGTACCAAATAATCGTCACTCTAAATAAACGTTATGCTAAACGAAATTATGCGGATTTTTAACTATGCCAAAGGTAATGCCAAATAAAACTCTGCCAACTTAAAAGGATACCATTGTAAAGTCGGATATATAAACATTCGGTCAAACAATAATTCGTTTAAATATTTTTTATGCCTTTAAAATATTCGTTTAAAGAAGATTATGCCAAGTGTGTTATGCCAAATAAATTTCGGAGCATCATAATTCTACCGGATAGAGGGAACCCGTTTTGGCCCCCTACTCACCGCATCGCATCCTATCGTAAAACTTTGTAGCTAGTCTAGTCTACTTATTTATTAATTATTAGCTGTTGGCCGGGACTTCGTCTGCGGTTCAGGATCTAAAGTAGCTTATGGTCTTCTCCAGGTCACGGTCTTCCCGGTGTGCCACATTTCATCCAAATCCGTTCAACCGTCTTAGCGTGAAAGCGTAACAAACAAAGAAACTCACTCTCGCATTGATAATATTAGTAGGTAGTTAGGATAAGCGTAAGGTTAAATGTTATGGTACCTAGATACTGATAGAGAGGAGACAGTAATGCAGCAACGATATCCTAGAACCTAGTAACCTATAGTTCTAGTCCTAGAACTTGCTCTATCGGACCACACAGCACAGTTTATGACATTCCCCGTACAAAAAAAGGGTAACATTAATTACTGGCAGCACATTAAATACTGGCAGGTAAAAAGACTATAGCAATGAAAATATGACAAAATTTAAAAATTGCTTGTTTAATTTTTCATGTTCTGACATTTACATTAAATAATCCTAATTAAACGTACAAAATCTTTTCTTGACATATTATTTTCATTATTTTATAACTTATGCTTTCCCGAGAAGAATGTTATAATTAATACTACGAGAAACCCGAAATGGGTGTCACGTGGTATTAAAATGTAATAAAAAGAAAAGACAGCTTTTATGGCAATACAGACTAAAACCAAACTTGATGATTACTCTAAACTATTTGAAAGAATTGTAAAAATCACTCAGAGAGCACACAACAACTACATAATAAATACTTCAGATAATAAAACCAAAGCTACTTGGAAAATAATAAATAACTCAAAATTCAACATTCCGAAAAACTGTTTTGACAAAATTCGTATACACAATGACATTATGACCCAAAGGAAATGTCCTTTGGGTCATAATGTCATTGTGTATACGAATTTTGTCAATACAGTTTTTCAATGGCAGATGCTTTCAATAATTATTTCGTTGACAAAATTAATCCTAAAGCAGGATCTGGAAAAAAAGCTACGTCATTGATCCAAAAAAGAAATGATTCTTTTGCCTGGCTCCATGTCTACCAATCGAGGTATTTAAAATCATAAAAGCTTGAAAAAATACAAATAGTGTAGGATACGATGGGCTTTCAACAAAAGTAATAAATCAGTAGCAGAAGAAATATCAATGCATCTAAGCCATATAATTTATCTTTGCATAGAGATTGGTATTTTTCCCGATGCACTCAAAATATCTACTGGTAAACCACTATTTAAAAAGGAAAATAATGCAATTCTACAGGCCCATATCACATATTAGTATAATGTCTAAAATATTTGAAAAATACTTATATAAAAAATTGAATACTTATCTCGAAAAAGAAAATATACTCGCGAATGAACAAAAAGGGTTCAGAAATGGTCACACAATAAACTTGGCAATATATGTTTTTTTGCTGTCATGCCAAAACTAGATACGCATATACCTATATGTACGTTATTTTGTGACATGACACAGGCATTCGACCATGTGCGTCACGACATACGAGTACTAATTGAGAAATTAGAAGCATATGGCATTAGAGGGACTGTCTCAAGCCTTGTTCAATCCTATTTAAGCAACAGAAGGCAATTTACAGAACTTTCGGCATTAAATAAAAGCAATAAACATGAAATAATTCATAAATCAAATTAGTGTGTAGTAAAATTTGGAGTACCGCAAGGTACAGTCGTAGGACCACTATTTTTTATACTCTATATTAATGACCTACCCAAAAGTATTGACCAACCAATTACACTTTTTGCCGATGAAAGTACCATTACAATTTGCCTGTAAAAATAGAGACACATACGAAGCTGACATTAAGAATTCTATAGAAGCAATGATAAAATGGCTAGACAACAACAATCTTAAGATAACTCTTGAAAAAACGAATATTTATTTATTTATTTTATTTTTAGGAAAACTTACAGCTAAACAGATACAGTAAGAAATAGCTTATACAAAATATGGCCAATTACAAGTTTCCACATATAGTATATAAATCATTTACGAAACAGAAAGTTGATAATAGACCATAAATAACACAAAACAGAAAAATTGCTACATATGCTCAAAGAAGCCATTAGCTAAAGTTATATATTAAGTTTATATTATCCATTTTGCCCAAAGATCAACCATTCCAAATGTTCAAATTCAAATTCAAATCTTTATTGCATATCACATAATGTTTACAAGGTCTTAATAATAATAATAATGTTCACATGGACCCTGTCGGGCACAACAATTTCATAAAAATATGAGTAGTAATATTATCGTTCAAAAAATCAAATACAATTACATTATAATAATATCACATTTAAATATGTGATATACTCTAATCTAAGCATGAAAAAAAAAAATTTTGCAAATAAATAACATCACGCAAATTAAATTATTCAAAGATTAATTCATTAGAAATAAATTATGTCACAGATTAAATTTATATAAAAAGTCAAATATAATATCAAAAACTCAAATAAAAATGTAATAAAAAATAAAAAATGAACAATTTATTCAAAATTAATTAAATTAAAAAATAAATGTCTAAAACTGAATAAATGGTGGAAGTCATTCCATTTAAATGTCATCATTAAACAATTAATTAAGTGAATAGTAGCATTTCTCCACCAGTAATTTTCTGAGCCGTTTAATAAATATATATTTTCATTTTGTTCCATTTTTATGTCGTTTGGTATTTTATTATATATTTTAATTGATGTTACGTGGGCTCGTGCTGTGTAATTTTAGCTTAGATTGCGGTAATATGATGTTAATCTTCTTTTCGTGTAGTTAGTAACTAACCTGGTGTCAGAGTTTTAAAGCTGCCCATGGGCCTCTGACTTGGCTTCACATACCATCAAGAAATATCTCTCAGGCATGCCGGTTTCTTCACGATGTTTTCCTTCACCGTTTTTTAAGTAAGTATAATTATACAAAACGCACATAAATCCGAAAAGTCAAAGGTGCGTGCCTTGGGTTCGAACTCGAGACCTATGACTTGGCAGTCCGACGGTCACACCACTAGGCTATCCCTTCTATATCACGATGTTAATGTACACTATTGTGATAATACTCGTAACATAGAAAAAGTTGACACAACCAAATTTCTTGGAGTAACTATAGACAGTAAACTCAAACTCAAACTCAAAACTCAAACTCAAAGCATTTATTTCAAATAAACCAATTACAGGCACTTTTGAATTGTCAAGGGGTCGGTCAGTCAGAAATATGAAGCTAGTTGCCCATTCCAACGCGTAGTAGGTTCCTATGGAGAAGAACGGGCAAGAAACTCCACGGACACTCTTTTAAATCAGAATATTGTTACAAAATATTGGTTACATCATTCATGTTGTAATTATACATGTGAGAACAATGTAGAGAGACGTGCACGTTAAAAGCGTCCGTAATAAAGAAAAAAAACAATTCAAAAATTAAAATAAATTCAAAATAAGCCTTGGCAGCTAAGAGATGACCAGTCCCCACTGACGGCGCCCGTTCACGAACATGACGCATGGATCAGCACCATTTAGCTCAACCATTTTGAAGGGAACTTTATGATCCAACACACACGCCACCACCAGCGAGACATTTGAGTGAGCATGACATACTCTCAGCCGCAAGGGCACATTTAGGTCAATGAAAGACGTAGGTACCCAGTAAATGGTAGCTTTAAAGTAGGTACATAGTGCTCACACATGTGCTATGCAATTATATAATACTATGAAATTGAATTTATACAATCTAAAGATAGTCCTACAATCTTCAGCAGCTCCAACAATATTTTCGAATGCCAATCAATTAGTTTATGCGCCTTGTGGAGCTGGACCAGCGTTGAGCCAAGCATTTTTGTCAACGATGTAATCCCCCAACTTATAATATGCTTGGCAGCATAGTGTGCGTTTTATACAAGATTTAAAATTCCTTTCATTCAATTGGAGTATGTGGGGAGGTATTTTATTGTAACATTTTAAACAGTACCCCATGAAGGTTGAGTCAACTTTAGCCAGTCTGAAACCCGGTTGAACTAATTGTTCCCTATTTCTAGTGCTATAATTGTGTCTATCACCTCTTTTACTGAAAAGACTTAGATTTTTCCTAACGTACATGATGTTTTCATAGATATATTGACAAGGTACCGTCATGATGTTAATATCTTTAAACAGTTCCCTTAGAGAATCGCGTCTGCGGAGACCATATATTGCTCTGATGGCTCTTTTCTGCAGAATAAAAATAGACTCGATATCTGCAGCCCGTCCCCATAGTAGAATACCGTAAGACATGATACTATGAAAGTAACTGAAATAGACTAGCCTCGCGGTATCTACGTCAGTAAATTGACGGATTTTTCTCACAGCATATGCTGCTGAACTTAGGCGTCCTGCAAGAGATGTTAAATGAGGACCCCATTGCAGCCTTGAGTCGAGCGTAATCCCCAAGAAAACAGTTTTATCGACGAATTCTAATTTCTCCCTATTCAATACTATGTCACAATCACTACTTTTAACATTCGGTAAAGCAAATCTTATGCATTTAGTTTTTTTCCCATTTAATACTAAATTATTAGCAGTGAACCAATTTTGGACTTGTAGTAGGGCGTTATTTACGTCGTCAAGATTTGATGCACGTCTATTTATCTTAAAAATTAGAGAAGTATCGTCAGCAAATAACACCATTTGTGGTTGGTTTTTTAATAAATGGGGTAGATCATTAATATATACTAAAAAGAGGAAAGGACCCAATATTGAGCCTTGTGGAACACCCATTTTTACTTTTAAACCGAGTGAATTGATTCCATTAATTTGTACTTGCTGTTGTCTATCATTTAAATAAGATTTTACCAAACTAAGCGCAAGTTTACCTAGTCCGTAATGCTCAAGTTTCAAGAGTAAGGTTTCATGATTTACGCAGTCAAATGCTTTGGACAGATCACAAAAAATTCCTATGGCATCTTGGGCCTCCTCCCACGCTGTGAATATGTGTTTTAATAAGGTGACACCGGCGTCAGTCGTACAACGTCCTTTGGTGAACCCATATTGCTGATCGTGTAAGATATGGTTGGTGTTAAAATGATTAAGCATTTGATTGAGCATTACCTTTTCGAACACCTTGCTGAATACCGGCAGCACGGATACTGGTCTATAATTGTTGGTATCTTTACTGTCCCCAGATTTAAAAAGTGGAATCACCTTACTGTATTTCATTAAATCCGGGAAGACTCCTTGGTCCACACACAAATTAAATATTAAAGCCAAATATGGTGCTATAGTTTCAATTATGGATGTACAAACTTTGATAGATAATCCCCATAGATCTTCGGTCAATTTTATTTTAATTTGCCGAAATGCTTTTATAACTATCATAGGGTTTATATGTTTAAATTCAAATTCAACCGGGCAGCCTGCAACGTTCGCTCTTAATAAATAAAGTGAGACATCGGGTGAAGAATTCAAAGCTTCCGTCGTTTTAGATGGAATATCAGTAAAGAAACGTACAAATTCTTGAGCTACTTCTAAGTTAGAGCATATGGCACCATGTGAAGTCTCCAAAGTGTACTCAGTGTTTCGTATTTTTTTCCTATTCGTTTCATTATTTATAACTTTCCAAACTGTTTTTATTTTATTTTCTGCTGATTTGATCTTGTTGCTAATATACAGGGCTTTAGCTATCTTGCAGGTATTTCTAAAAATTTTGGAATATGTAGCAACATACTTGTTGAAAGTTTCAGTTTTAATGTAAGGCTTAAGGCCATACAGTTCGAACAGTCTTTCCCTACTTATCCTAATACCTCTAGTTGCCCAGTCACTAAATATAAAATGAGGGCTAATATTTTTTGTTTTCTTTTCAAAAGTTTTATTGAATTCAGTGTCGACTACTGAAAAGAAATCCTCATACAATTGATTTGCATTGACCATATTATGGCCCAGAATGTTTAATTTATTATTTAGGGTACTATTGAATCTATTTAATTTGCCAGTTGTTATTGGTCGAAATTGTATTTGTACTTTTTGCAAAGGTGTTTTGAACTTAAAAGTTACCGTTTGTCCACTATGATCAGACGGCAAATAATTTACAATGGCTTTAGCTAAATAATCACAATCGCAGAAGACATTGTCGATACAAGTAGCAGAAGTTGGAGTTATTCTAGTCGGTTCTGTAAAAATACTAAATAAATTGAACGATTTAAAAAGGCTTAGTAATCTACTGCTATTTAAATTATCTTCCAAAATATTAATATTAAAATCACCACAAATAATTGCAGCTTTGTTACTGGATGCAAGTTTCGCTAGGACATCTTCCATTATTGACTCAAATAAAGAAAAGTTCTGATAATTAGGGGGTCTGTACACGCACACTACAACATGCTTATCCAGCTCAACACAGGACAGTTCGATGCAATGTTCAACTGATAAACCAACTATGTCATTACGTTGCTTAAATTTTAAACAATTTTTTATCATGATTAGAGATCCTCCACGCAGCATAGATTTACGGTTAAAATAACTGCCCATACTATAGTTGACATAATTAATTAGCATTTGGTAATCCTTTAACCAATGTTCAGTAAAACAAACAATATCAAACTTTGTTTTTTCTAAAAACATTTCAATTTCTAATAATTTTGAAGAAATACCTTGAATATTTTGATGAAATAATTTCAAGGTATTCTGCTCATCTCCTTTTCGGTAAAAACTTATTTTAGAGCCAGAAGACACCTTGTTGTTGTTAGTTATAAGAATATTCTTAGTGGTACCTTCTGTTGTCTTACAAACTAGTTTAAATCCGGAGTTGACCCCAAGACTTCAATGTCATCACAAGGCAGTGAGCTCATAGTGAGTGAGGTACATGGAGCCTCCTTCGTACAATTTGTATAAATATTTATAGCATTTGAGCTACATTTATTCAGGCTCACTACCTTATTATTAGTACTATTACTAATCATGATGGTGTTAATAACACAAGACTTCGACATACTACCTATGTCTGAGTTTATATAAAAAGCTAATAGCCGTGCTATTATGTGTCTAAAACTAACAGGCAGATACACAGTACCCCTAGTCGATTTCAGCGTTTCAACAAAAATGTTGGTGTCAAGAAATACAAACTTGTCACTATAATGACTAACTAAAAAGTGCATATGCTTATTAAGCATATGAATATAATTGTTTTGTCTATTTGTCAATCTTTCAAAATATGGGAAAGCACACAATATTATTTTACTGCAATTTAACTTTAACAACTCAGTTACACAGTCAGTAATTTAGACTTAAATAAGTAATTAAGTAAGTAATTAAATTAGACTGGAAAGCACATACGGAAGCCTTAAGCAAAAAACAAGTAATTCCACATATGCACTGTACAAATTAGCCCCTATGTTAAATATTGAGGCTCTGCTAACTGCTTATCATGGCTTAGTGTCCTCTAATTTGAGATCCGGAGTAATCTTTTGGGGCAATTCAACAAATAAGAATGTAATTTTTAAAACCCAAAAGAGGTGCCTTAGAACTATGTTTGGACTTCATGTTACTGAGAGCTGCAAACCATTTAAAAAAGTTTTTTTTTTTAACCCTTCCATCCATGTTCATTTTAGAGATTTTTGTTTTGTATGTTTGTCAAATTGAACCCAAATCTATACCCCCTATTATCAGATAAAGTTATTCGAAATAGACGCGATAATAGTAAACTCTGCATTCCTAGATCCAGGACAGCTTTACTGCGAAAAAGTATATTCTGTATGGCGCCAATTCTTTATAATACGTTGCCAAAATATTGGAGGGAATACACAACGGACAAATTAAGAAGTAGATTAAAAAACCTTCTTTTAAATGAAGCACACTACAGCACTGACGAATTTATGAAAGATAAATTAATCTAATTTATGAAGGATAAATTAATCAAATTTTTGAAGGATAAATTAATCAAATTTTTGTAATTGTTTATTCCTAATTACTTTGTCATTAAATTGACAAATTTTTATTTTCTATGATGAGTTGTTAACTATTGACTATTCTGTAGTACATTTTTATTTATAAATTCTAATTTGCAATTGTTAATTATTTGATTAATAATAATAAATAATAATAATAAATCATTTATTTCGAGCAACAGGACTCATAGTGTCAGTAACAATATACTTACAAACTATGTTAGTAGTACACTTACAAACAAAACAAAACAGAAAACAGATTGTAACATCATTGCTGCAAGGTGACAGGCCCAGCCGAAACCTTGCAGCAGTGGTTCACAAACACACAATCAAGCCTACTTGCAATCATAGACAGGATGCTGTTGGCGCTGTCCCGTACCCCACGGACCAAGGATGCGGAAAAGGTGCGCACCTTTTCCGCAACACCGTGTAGAAAGAGTCTACGTGAGCTTCAGCAAACATCCCTGATGCGCTGCAGTATCGGGGCAACCCCATCAGCACCCTGAATGCGTTATTGTATTGGACGCGAAGGGCGCTGTATGATTTTTGAGTATAATGACCCCACAGACTGCAAGTGTAAAAAGACGTGCAGTAAGCAGTAAATATAGTGCGCTTGACCTCATTAGATGCACGCCTGAATCTGCAGGCAATCATATTAGCTCTCACACACAGCGCCCTCCGTTCCCTATCAATATCCTCATCGTCTTTGAGGTCAGTGGTCAATAAGTGACCCAGATATTTAAATTGGTCTACCCTCACAAGGGGCATACCGTTCAACTTCACTGAAGGCACTGCTTCTGGGTATTTACCCCTGGCCCCAAAGACCATGACTACACTTTTTTTAACATTATATGCCAGACCATGTAGTCTGGCATATTGCTCGCAAGTGGCTACGAGTGTCCTTAGCCCGCAGATTGACGCACTCAGCAGCACCATGTCGTCGGCGTAGCTAATGTTATTACAACACACGCCATCAATATGACACCCGACACGCATGCTGCTAAGCGCGTCAATCAGATCATTCACATAAAGGTTGAATAGCGTTGGTGAGCACAACCCCCCTTGCCTCACCCCGCACTCCAACCCATACGGCCTAGACAGGGCGCCATCCCATTTCACACTATTGACTTGGTTTCCATACCAGTATTTTAGAGTATTTGTCACCTCTGGTGGCAAATTTACCTCTTCCATCTTTCTCCATAAAATGTCGTAGGAAACCAAGTCAAAAGCCTTGCTCAAGTCTAGGAAACATGCGTAAACTGGAGTGTGGCGATCCGTGTAGTACTTCACAGTATGCTTCACACTCAATATAGCGCTGTCAGTGGATAATCCAGAACTGAAACCAAATTGGTTATCGTGAACATGTATATGACTGCTAAGTTGAGCGTTAAGCACACTGTCAAACACCTTCGACATGATTGTGGCAAGAGATATTGGCCTGTAATTGTTCTTATCACCCATGTCACCAGTCTTATTTTTGACAATAGGTACCACTGTTGTTTTGATCATATCACTCGGCATATAAGCAATACCCAGACAAAAAGTAAAAAGCATAGCCAACACTCTTGGCAAATGCGGACCAGCACATCGGAGATGCTCAATGCTGAGACCGTCATGACCAGGAGATTTTCCTCGACGCATCGCGTTAATTCTGTTCAAGAGCATTTTAGCTGTTATTTTAACTCGCGGTCGACGCTCAATGTTGAGCCACGGAAAGAGCTATCTTTCCGTGGCTCAACATTGAGCGTCGACCTAGATGGGCCTAATGGTGACTGCACACTGAAATGGTCTACAAAAAGGTCAGCTATTTGTCTAGCATCACTCACGCCATCGACGCAAACAGGGAGGCCAGGCTTGCCCTTTAGTCTATTTGTATGCTTCCAAAAAGATCGAAAATCGTTCTTTGAATGCTGTGAAGCCAGAATATCCATTTTAATTTGAGTCTCATGATCTTGACACCACTTCAACCGAGACTTAAATATCTTTCTAGCTTCACGCATTTCTTCAAAAATACGTCCCGATGTCGGCATACCAGTACCTAGCCAGCATAAAAACTTACGCCTAGCCTCCCTATGAGCGCCGCTCACATGCATGTTCCAGCCCACGACTGTTCCTCGCTTTCTAGGACTTCCCCCATAAGTTATTGTCTCAGTGGCCGACTCGGACAACGCAGTAACAATTTTCCCATATATCGCATCTATTACATGAAAGTGGTGAGGGTCATTACAAGTTTGACCACTACATGCTCTAAAGTCATCCGGGAAGTCAATAAGTCGCAACTTCTCATGACATTTAATGCTATAAGCACGAATCTGTTCTTGACTTCTTTCTCCCCAGATCACCCTATTCACTTCAATGCTAACATTTGGTTGTTGAATCTGAACAAAACTAAGGTCACACATAATAATCAACGGAAAGTGGTCTGACCACTGCACGTCATATTTTACATAAGAATGCCTAACAGTAGGCACAGCCGCCTTTGTGACTAAACAGTGATCAAGCCACCTCTGCGATCCATGAGCATCACTAATAAACGTGTGGGTATCCGAACCGAGACCCAACAACTCAGTGTCAATACATGTCCATTGTTGTTCAACACAAAAACTTGACAGTTCCGTATAAAATAATTCCGTTGGGTGCGAATTGAAATCACCTAAGACATAACAACATTTTAAGTTACAACTGTCAATAATTGCACTCACCGAACCAAGACAGTCCGCGAACTCCGCCAGGTTAGAAACGTCATCGGTTGGCATATACACCCTCACCACTAGTACAGATTTATTACTTAGCGCAATCTTCACAGCACAAACGCGTGGATTATGACACTTGATAACCGACACATTACTGAACATTACTTTTCGCCACAAAATAGCCACACCCCCGTAGGGCCTTCCACGTATTAGTCGTGACGCTGAATCCATGCCTGACGTACCCGTCGAACTGAACTCACAGCTAATGGTGTCCAAATATGACTGCTCCTCAGTCAGCAACCATGTTTCCGGAAGTGCAATTATGTCCGCACTGCTGCACAAGCCTCTGATGTAATCTGCCGAACGTTTTACATTTTTACAATTAAATGTAACCAACTTGCATGTCTGACTATCCATTATTTACCCTGTTTATTGAGCCGTTTCCAGTACAACTAGCTTGCGCTGCTGACTTCGGTTTAAAGTGTACAAACTTCCGAAATATTATGCCCTTAGGCCACAACTTATCGTCAAGGAATGTTTGTACCTTCGATTGTGCCACAAAGAATTTGTAGGCATAGTGTTCAGACTGTCTTTTGGCGCTTATTTTCTCTAATTTAACAGAGACTTGCGTTTTCCTCATAATATAATTAACTATATCAGCCTCTGTCGCGCTTTTGTGCACGTTCGTTATAAAAATAGGAACATTCCTTTCCGCAGCTCGAAAGCTTTCCACGGAGTCATTCGCAACTCCCATCATTCCCGTTAGTCGGTTTTTCAAATTATAACGGTTTTTCTTTTTAACTTCCGTCCATCCTTCATCATCAATTCGATTTTCTTCGAAACTCAGTTTGACAACATCAGCCGCAGTTTGTTTACGCGGCTGCTCACTTAACAGCTGACCGGCAAACCGGTTTGTTATTTCGTGAGGAACGAACGACGTCGACACTGAGCGCGGACTTTTACTGCTATGACTCACTGTTGTCGCTTCGTGCAATATGTCTCCGCTATTGTTGGTATCAGCTGACGAAGCGTTAACCATATTTATGCTTGATATAGTCCTGGCATTTGATAATTCCGAGACTATCAAGCTCTCACAACGCTGAGTTCCCGATTGATTAGTCACTTTCATCCAGCGTGCATGCACCTCTTCTTGTATTTACGTTATGGTGGGTGGGTGGAGATTGCGACTTCGACTCAAGCAATACACTTTTAAGGTCATCTAATTGACTTACTGTGACACAAGTACTCTTTAAGTTCTTCACCTCCTCTTGAAGTATCACTATCTTTTTCAAAAGATCAGAGACGTCTAGATGATCAAAGGTAATTGGAGGTAGTTTCTCCAGATATTTGATATTTGTGGCTCGTAGCCACAAATATCGGCATCACATCACTGTCCATTACCTTAAACACACTAATTATATCGTACATAGTGCGATCTTCTTTGCCTTGCCCCTTACGTGTAGGTTTACGTTTTGAATCACTTGGAATCGATTCAAATAATAACGACTTCGACTTTTTAATTTGTTCACTGTCAAACGTCGACACACATATTTTAACTAAACTCTCCTCATCGACGAGCGATAGCTTATTTTGTACGTAAGCCAACAACTCATCAATCACGATATTACACGAGACACATTTTAATGTATCCGTCATTTTCTTAGTTTGCAGAACACTCACTGCCCGGCAATCGTAAACACGCACGTCACCTAGCGATGCGCGCGCGCGATTAATGGATATATTTATAATTATTTGATTCAATTTAATAACCTACCTAGTTACGCCGTTAGTACGCCGTTAAGGCAAAACATGACTGTAACATAATTTAATTGTAACATCTTGCATGCCATGAGTGTGTATACTCATGTTTTGGACAAATAAATGATCTTTATCTTTATCTTTAAAAACTTGATATCTCCACGCGTTCCTGAGAAAAAAGGTCTTGACAGACTCACTGACGGACAACGATGTGCACTTTTTCAAGGGTTCCGTTTTTCCTTTGAGGTACGGAACCCTAGAAATAGGAACAATACTATTACTCAGTATCACAAAACCGCAAACATTCTGACAATATCAATTATCATTCAGCAGCAAACAAGTCCTAGGTTGGACAATCCAATTCATATTACCGACATCAAAATACATACACAGGGTGAAAAACATTTAAATTTTAGCCTTAACCCGCGGCCACGATGACGCCCACGAACGACTACACGCTCAAGCGACACGCGTCTTGCGATAACGACTGCGAAGAACAGAAATGAAAGAAGTTGTATTGAGTATGTCATGAGTCACCGCGACGCGCCTTGAGGAGCGAGGGACGGAAACAGGTGACGCGCGCATCGCTTGAGGTCATGGCCGGAGCGTAACTAATAAATGTAGAACACTCTCCTCAGACAAGCGCTGACCAGCCAGCATACCATCACGACAGCTCCTGGCGGCCCCTCACTGCGCGCTGCACTTCCAAAATTCTGAATCTGGAGTTTCCTTAGTAGTTGTTGTAGTTGTTGTAGTAGTTGTTGTTGTAATTGTTTTTGTAGTTGTTTTTGTTGTAGTGGTTGTTGTAGTTGTTTTTGATTCTGTAATTTCCAACGTTGTTGTTGGTTCTGTAGTTTCCGGCTTTGTTGTTGATTCTGTAGTTTCCGACGTTGTCGTTGGTTCCGTAGTGTTGGTTCTGTAGGTTCCGACTTTGTTGTTGCTTCTGTAGTTTCCGACGTTGTTGTTGGTTCTGTAGTTTCCGACGTTGTTGTTGGTTCTGTAGTTTCCGTCGTTGTTGTTTGTTCTGTAGTTTCCGTCATTGTTGTTAGTTCTGTAGTTTCCGACGTTGTTGTTGGTTCTGTAGTTTCCGACGTTGTTGTTGGTTCTGTAGTTTCCGACGTTATTGTTGGTTCTGTAGTTACCAACGTTGTTGTTAGTTCTGTAGTTTCCGACGTTGTTGTTGGTTCTGAAGTTTTCAACGTTGTTGTTGGTTCTTTAGTTTCCGTCGTTGTTGTTGGTTCTGTAGTTTCCGACGTTGTTGTTGGTTCTGTAGTTTCCGACGTTGTTGTTAGTTCTGTAGTTTCCGTCGTTGTTGTTGTTTCTGTAGTTTCCGGCGTTGTTGTCGGTTCTGTAGTTTCCGACGTTGTTGTAGGTGTTGTAGTTTCTTTGTTTGTTTGCGTTGTTGGTAACTGCCACCCAACATTGTGGTTATAACGTTTAGCAAACATTTCAAACTTCAATATAGCCCGCGCAGTGAAGTTGAATTTAATATACAAATCATAATTCATTACTTTTCTAGGTAAGAGATCGCTGTCTTTGATTGAAGCAGGTTCTGAAAGATGTTTCTCGTCTTGAAATTTTACTTTTTTTTCTGGTTTCTCTGTTCTTTCATGGACAAGAAAGTATTTGAATAGTTCTTCCGGTGTTTCCCATGTGTTTTTAGTCATCTCTGTGTTTTTCATCCCTGTGTTTTCACTCATCTCTGTGTTTTCTTGGAGTTGTATTTGTTCTTTGAATGCGAGCATAGCATTTGAACGATCTTCACAATCTACCTGTGAGCGAATTACCCAAAATCAAATCAAAACCATGTTTTTTTTCATCGACATTATTATAATATTATAAGTGTGAAAAGTTTATTGATTAAAAATATAATTCAATTATTATGTGTGCCAAGTTTCTAAGAAATAAGTATTACTTGTGTAATAACTTTGCTGTTCTTTATTTGTGAGTACCTACATAAATTGCACATATTGCTAAGTGGGAATAGGAGTCGCTGCTGAAAGTGACTTCTGAATCTTGCTGGTGGTTAGTATTATGATGCTTGGAATAAGTAGGTAACGACAATGTTGCACACTGCACAATGGTCCACTGAAGGACTAAGTGCGGAAACCAAACCCCATAACATAGAAGTAGGTACCGAAAATAAATGAACAATCTTCAGATACTTACGGTAAGACGAACACAGGAACACGTCGCGTATGCCTTGTCGTACAATGATAACTGAAAACAAAAATATGAATACAGAGAGCAATCTAGCTAGTGAAACTATACAAGCGTTGTGGGTTCTGCGGAACCAACCTGACTCAATGTCATGTTATAACGAATACCCTTAGCGTCGGGTCACACCGGAATGGCAGCGGCCGGCAGCGACGCGGCGAGCACTTTCAGTGTGAAATAATTTTAAACTTTATCTACATACTTAAAAGTCCCGTATTGCTTGAAAAATCTCGAGGCCGCCCGCGAAGCCGTGAGCGGCCGTGCGCCACGCGCATCTTGTCGGTGGTTCTGCCTGCGGCTGCCAGCGGCGACGCGAGTATGTAATGTAGAAACAAAACTAGTCAAGAGGAGACTAGCTACGTGGGATCTGGAGGTCGCGCGAGGCTGCCAGCTGCCGCCAGCGGCGACACCGGGGCGCGCTTTTTTTTTCGAAATAAGGTTTAAATGTTATAACTTAACTTTAAATACTTTCTTTCTGGGTAGAGACGCTGCAAAGATAAACGAGTTTCAGTTCTGTTGAGTCTCGCACGGGAAGATCCTAGTGCGGGTAAAAGTCGGACGTCCTCACTTTTAAGTTTTTAAGTTTCCGTTATTTTGATAAGAATAACGGAAACACCATACCTTGCATTCTAAACTCAGATGTAACCCAGAAATTTTATTTTCATTCTACAGAATGAGTAGGTATTTCGTCTTTTGATGAGCTCGTATACCTAATCGGGCCAGCGTTAATAAAACAGGACCCAACTTTCCAACTCGGTATCACCGTTGAAGAGAGGCTTAGAGTAAGTACCTGCTAGCAGCGGTTCTCAAACGTTTTTGGCGACGAAACCCTTTTGCATAACGAATTATTTGACAGAGCCCTAAAATAATCGAGACGTTGGGTACAAGTCTCGATTATTTTAGGGCTCCTTTAATTGCGTAATTAATTGCGTAATAATACACGATTAATCAGAATCTGAATCGTTTTGACAGAGATTGCTTATCCATTGTGTAATGTATGGTAACCTTATACTTATTGTTTGTGATCTGTCTTGTCGGTAGTCTGTCAAGGGGATGGTCTGTCATGGACGTTCCGAATAAACCGCAATATTAGCTACATGTTGTTTTACTCATATATTTCAGTGGCGACGAGGATAAAAATTAGAAGCGTGCTAAATAAAAAATAAATCCAAAATGTCAATCGGAAAACTAACCGAGTTTAATGTAAGATCGGGAAATTGGACAATGTACGTGGAACGCATGGAAATGTTCTTCAAAGTCAACGGCGTTAAGGAGGAATTTTGGTTACCCACATTGATTGCGGCGATGGGTGACGAAACTTATGAACTTATAAGCAACTTAACAAGTCCGGGCAAACCGAGTGCAAAAACGTATGCAGAGGTGGTGAAGGTTATGACGGATCACTTGCAACCAAAGCCATCGTTCATGGCAAAGAGGTACCATTTCCGACAAAGAAGACAAAATGCGGGTGAATCGATTTTACAATTCCGACAATGTTTATATAATCATAAAACGTTCACGTTAATGGTACCTATACGTTACACCATGGTTACAACCATAAGATCTAAGTGCTGAACATTTTTCAGTAATCTATGACATATAAACTTATAAACATAGCTAATAAAATTAAATCCAAATTGCAAAATAATAATGGCCTAGTAGTAGAGATTAAAACAAAACATGTAAATGAAACCATTCAATTAATTATAAAATAGTAATAAACTATTATTAAAAGTAAATACCTACCGGTCGAGACTGTACCTACTTAAAACTAAACGAATGGGACGTGCATATATGCTATAAAGAGAAAGCCCGCCGTTCTGTCATAGAATCGCATAGAATCCTATGGTCGAATCGCATTGAATCGTTTGTTCTGTTTTCAAAGACTTTCTATTGATGAATGAAACAGGCAAAGGACTCTAAAACATTCTGCCTTTTGCATAACCAAAAGGTTTGCTTATGTACTTTTAATATCTTAACAGATTATTATTACAATGTAATAATAATAATAATTAGTTGTTATTAATATCTGTTGTTACTAATCATTCACCTATAATTTCAATAATTGGATGCATAAATTTATTATTTTGCAAGAAGTTTTTTAAGAAGGTTTTATTGTTTACATTCTCTTTGAAGCCAATGACATGTGACATTACTTGCGTGAAAAAAACAATGTACAGGTAAAATACTCAGAGTAATAACTAAAGCATAGCCTACAAATTAACAACAAATTACGATATATCTAAGCTCTTCTCTCTTATGGCGCAGATTGTACACTTAAAAGAGACAAATGCATATGGATTCGTCAATGCTAAAACGAAATGGACGTTCCGAAATTGTCAAATGGTCATACTTGGTCTCTTTTTACACGACCAATTAAAAAACCACAATAGTTACTTAGTACACGGTCTGTATAAAGTATTTGATTTAGTCGCATATTACGTCGTGAATTTCAGTACGTGTGCTGGTTGAGGTGTTGGTCATTATTTTATTCAAAATAATAGATTTATGCACAATTTTCTAAAAAAAATTGGTGCAAAGGACAGATCAATAGGCTGTTAACATGGCTTGTTTTGTGTTATCGTGTAAATCACATTCGTAACGGAAAGAAAACAAAGAATTTGTAAGCTTTTATCGGTAAGTGTTTTTTTACAGTTTTCATATAAAATCACGCGAAATATTTGGACGTCATCACTAACATACATATTAGAATGAAAATGATCTCTTCAAACTATCTTTATTACAAATTATGTTGTGACCGCAAATTAATTTTCAAAAAAATAAATCGTTATATTGTGAGGTTATGTTATGCTAGTGATGGAGATACTTTTTATCGATATGATAATTTTATGCCGATAAATAATAATTGGAAAAGTTATCGTTTTCTTTTTCAGTATACCTTCAAAAGAGAAAGAAAATTGGTGTAAAGTGATTCCAAGAGCCAGAAATTATTGGACTAAGTATAGCCGAGTATGTTCTAAACATTTTACAAACGACTGCTTTGTAAGTAGCGATAAATGGAGAAGGCTTAAACCTGCCGCCATACCATCCCTATTATTGGTAAGTAAAGTCACGTGCGCTCACTTATTGATCAATTCGCGTTATGTTTCACCTATCACAAAACGTTCACAGTTCTGTGTCCCAAAGCTCTGTGAAAAAAAATGTTTTTCTTGTATCTTCAGTTGTTTTTCTTTCCGGTTTGAGGGGTCGACTAAAATCGCGGGAATGTCCGAAAGGGATACCGTGGCCCCTGGCAACGTACAGGCAACTGAAGGAACACGGGTGGGTTTTAGTCAGTAAGAGTCTGATACGCCCTCCCGCTCCGCCCAGAGCGGGATTAGGTATTTGCCAATTTCCCACCAAAAAAAAAAGGTGTCTACTAAATGGTTTATATGGGGACTGTGAACGTGTTAACCTTTACCAATTGTTTTACTTTACTATATACTTTACCTAATGTATATTGATATGTATTTTTGGCTATAAATAAAGTATACATAGTAGATAAAACACAAGTAACACAACACACCAAGTTAGTTTTCTTTGTTGTTTTCAGAAATGTTGCATATAATTGTATGGTTGAGCTGAATGGTGCTGATACATGCGTCATGTTCGTGAACGGGCGCCGTCAGTTGGGACTGGCCAACTCTTAGCTGCCATGGCTGATTTAAAATTTTGAATTGTTATTTTTTTTGAATTAATGAATAATAGCAGACGTCACCAACCGTCAGCGCGACAGACGTTGTAACCTGGTGGCCAGTATGTAACAAAACCATTAATAAATATGTCCAAATAACGAATTGAAACGCATCATAGAATTTCGCGGCGCCAACCCGACTCACTCAACGCTCTGTAATTATTGTATACATGTCAAAGTTGTATAATTATGTTGAGATGTTGAGAGATAAGTTGCAAGTTTGTGGGATTATCTAAGTGTTACAAACGCTTAAAAATGTTCAACTAAATTAAATATTACCACTTAACATCACAAACAAAAACCACTTGACCACGATGGTTCCGACTCACAATTTTTTTTTATAAACAAAGAAGCTCTTTGTTTCATAATAATTTATAAATTTTAATAAATAACTACATTCAAATACCTCTCTATTAAAAGCAGTTCTATTTTTATGATGTATTTGAGAAATAAAAATACAAATTCGCAACATTTGCGAATTGCCGCCATTTTTTTTGCAACATGTGGAAGTCATTTCCGAGTGCCATGCATTCGTTTTGATTCTGAAAATGTTGATAGCATGGCATGTTTTATTGCTAGCTCTGTCTTTCGTGATCACAATACCACAAGAACGATAGAGATAGGGCGCTTAGTTTCATAGATAATCGCAATAAACTTGGACCATAATCTACCTGTCGTAGCACAGCAAGTGTCAGTAGATTATGACTTGTCACCTGCTGTAGTAGGGCGGTTGTCATGGAAAGCATTTTTTTTTTAAATAAAAGTTTTTATTTCTCGCTTTCTAGTGAGTCAGTTTCTAATGTATCTACATAAGTTGCAATAGCCTAATGTCAACTGCTCATCACCTTTTAAAAAACTATTGCTTTTCCCGATGCAGGGACGTTAATTGTTGAGGAGTTCTCTTGGCACTTCACCATTAGCTCCACTTCATCGGATGCATTGTAACGAGCATAAATTGCTTTCAATTGCACGAGTTACTATAAAAAATAACAAAATCGCTTTTGGTGTGCCTATAATATTTGAAGAGTCCCTCGATATCATCAGATCCTGACCTGATGACACCATCTGATGGCCTGATGATGGGACCACCTCGGAAGTATACCCTTTCAAACGGAGTTCAGCACTACTTTCCAGGCGGCAAAGGATTACGGAGATGTAGAGTGTCGTATGCTGCCATTAATATTAAGCTGGCCGGTCACAGTCCACAGTCCATAAATTACAGGGTATCACCCTCGAAAGATCTGTGATCGACCTTGGTAAAAAAAAAAAATGTGTGCTGGGACACATAGTAGAAGTGAAACTTCAACGGACAAGTGGAAAAACGAATCGCAACGGAAAAGTGGAAAAATGAATCGCAACGGACAAGTGGCAAAACAAATCGCAATAAAATGTTAACTTGAAGTTTTACGGGTAGGTTTTCAAATTGGACAAGTACATATCCAATCTGCCCGTAAAACTTCTAGTTAACATTTTTTTCTAATACTTACATTTTTAAACTCGTGATATCTTTCGTATGGAATGTCCGAATTGAATAATTCAAAAAGGTATTGAAGCAGTCTTGAATATGAAGTAATTTATTTTGATAAGGATTAATACCAAGATACAAATAAAGAGCCTTTTCTAGCGGCGGCATTTCAATTAAATTTAAAAAATAAAAGAACACTTATTGTGGCATAACTATAATAGTTAGACATAATTATGCTGTTGCGACACTTTTTGTAAATAATGTGTTCTGCAAACTCGTACATTATTTTATTCTATCATCAATAGTTTTCGCAGCGCACGCTATGTAAAGAATACGAGTATTTTAGATATTTTTTTTACACCTTGGGTTACATTATTGGACTTTTAATAAGGATCCCAATTTTTTTTGAAAATGTAATATTGCCTTTGTCACCCAGGGATAGTGTAGCTTCCCAACAGTGAAAGAATTTTTCAAATCAGTTCAATATAAAATCTTGAGATTCCAATCTATTCTCTCCGTCCGCCGCTGCCGCCTCTCACCACGCGATATATCGTCTACCCCCTCCACGCGGCCGTAACGCTTTTCCGTGACAGAAAAATCTTAATACCCCCCCCCCCCGTCTATATAGAAGTTTCACTTAAAAAAATGCATACGGGCAAATATACGTCGTGCTTAGTCGTATCAGAAGTTTGGAAGGCATAGTTTTATCAGATTAGGAAGCCAACAAATTATTACAGCTACCACACGACAACAGGATCATTGACGGAAATAATGAGGCTATGAAATCTGTCTTCTGACAATCAAGGCCACACATAGCATACGACTCAAGTACCTAGTGCAATTTGATGCCAAGATACTACCATTAATCATTTATAGGCAAAGTGCATCTCATGGAAATTCCAATAAGCCAAAACACGGCAAGGATACATTGTTTTATGACGGAGTTCCAGTACCGTCGTTCCGGCTTCATCTTCAGATCAGTTTGATGGTACCATTTTCATCAGAATTATTTATTGTGCTTCATAGTCGCTTAACAAGTTTAATTGAGATATCCTATCGCCGCTCGTAAAATACTTATCATTGAGTAGTTCTGGTGGCCATCTGTGGTCTTCTTCATCAGTTCCACTTCACCAAATCATACTTTCTGGATGCAAATACTTAACTTGTTGCTGAAAAAATACCAGAATCGCTATGTGTATGCCTATAATATTTGAGGAGTTCCCTCAATTCCTCATGGATTCCATCATCAGAACTGAATTTTGATAAAAATGGGACCAATCTGGAAGTATATCCTTCCATCCTCATCGTTTATGGTTTATAAACGATGGAGTTCTGAGATAACAAACATACAAAAAATACATACAACCGAATTGATAAACCTCAAGTCGGTTAAAAAAACATAGACGTCTTCCAAAAAAAACACTACAAGTGAAAAATAACTTTAATTTCGGAAGTCGGGTCTTTGGTTTTAAATTTTTGTTTTTTGCCGCCGACTTCCGAAAGTAAAGTTTTTTTCACTTTGTAGTGTTTTTTTTGGAAGTTGATTGTATTTTTTTTTAAAGGTTTTATTTTTCGCTTTTTAGTTCTGGTAGGCACCTACCCCACCCAAATTCGAATACCATTACATTGCCACCACCTATTATGTAAATAACAGTGACAGGAACTTATTATAACATCAACCATATAGACTAAGTGGTAAAAATACGTATTATTGAAGCTAACTCAAAAACTACCCAAGCAAAGTTAATAAAAAAATCTGGGACCACCTCTGAAGTATTACCAAACAAAATAAAACATCAAAATCAAACCATAATTGGCGGAGTAATCGCCTAACAAACATAAAAAAACATACTGTCGAATTGAGAACCTACTCTTTTTGAAGTCGGTTAATAAAAGTTGTTTCGCAGCAAATGTTTTTGCACAAAGTTCAAAGTAACTTACTTCATGTAAAAATAATTGCGAATGCGTAGATGAAGGCATCGTGCAGAGTCTTGTTACACCTTGTATATAAAAGTTTAGAACCTTGTATATAGCAGTTCCTGTCATCTCAGGCTCTGCTTTCAGTTCGAAGAATTCTTTATACATGAGGATCGAAGGCTTCGAGCAGGCGTCTTTGTGTTCTTGCCATAACTCGTCGACTGAAACATAACATCACGCCTGTATTTGTAGCAAGAGGCGGAGGTATGTAAGTATGTATAGTACACCCACATTTCCATAGTTAAACTCCCAAAATGTAACACGCAAGGCTACTGCCATCAAACGGACACAAATGCTAACTTCAGGTTGGTACTACGAAAATACCAGTAGGCCCCTCTTAAAAATTCCCCCAGGAAGATTTTCAGAAACGCATGTCCATGAGTGTATTGATACACTCATGTCCGTGTTTGGTAAAGAGGTACTTAGTTATCTATAAAGATAAAATATATAAGCATTATACATATATAACAAACGCCATGAAATGATGTATTTATGGTCGGTATGACTATACATTGGCAAGGGGGCAAACAAGGAAATTGAATATCCAGATTCACCCCCCCCCCCCCCCTCAGGGGGGAGTTTTAGGGGGCCAAGTGGAATAACCCTTCTCCACTACACTGCCAATGTACATTTTTGTTGCTGTTCATATTTTCATTAATAGCACTGAGTACTTACAAGGTATGATCAGTAAAGTGTTGTTGTCATCCTTGGATGGCTCGATGAGGTGGAACTTCAGTGATTCCGGGTCGAACGGATACTTCTCGAAGTCATGATGACTTACGCCATGACGACGAGAACCTTTAATTCTGAAATATTAGGCAAGGTCTGAACAGTTCTACCGCAGATCCATCTGAATTGAACAAAAGCCGTTTGGCGCGTGGTGATTGATCCTATCAGATCGACCGCTTACGACTACGGCTGGAGCGATAATTATTAGCAGTAAATCACCAAATTTGTCTGTTCAGTGTTACTGTTATCTCTCTGTGAGTATAAGGGGTAATATAATAAATGTACTTAATAAATAATCACGGAGAAATATTTTAAATAAGCAACCATTCTAAACAATCACATTCACTTTGTTTTTCACTCTTATCAATGTCTCCCTGTCACTTTTAATAATATTGAATGTAGTCTATAGGGATGTATTACATGATGATCTTCCCACGCGACGGGCGACCATGACTGCCGATTGTTGGATGAGGTACTGCGCGGGTGAAGCGCCGCGCGCGCCGCGGCCGCCAGAGCAGGCCTGAGTACGGTGCGCGTAAAAACAGTTTTACCAAATATTTAACTTTTTTCTGTGAATAAAATTAAAAGCGCATTTTTTGTTTTTGTTTTTAAGGTTTTAAGGTTCCTCAAAATTACTTTTCCAAAATAATCGTATTTAATACAGCAATATTTTAAGTCAATCAAAATAATAGCTTTTTATTTACCTTCTGGATAAAATGAATAAAGACCTATTAAATAAAACTAAGTAATATTTATTTTTATACGTGTTATGTACTAGTCTTTACAGTTCCTATCTGTTATCTTTTCTGTTACATGAAATTTATGTTCATATCTTTTTCAAATCCGTTACGAACAATTATTATGAATAACACCATACACACCACCACCATAGTAACACGGTGTAAAAGACATGGACGCCGCAAACTGTTATTTACCATGACTTCGGCACGTGATTTTAGGCACCTGAAAAGTGCAATAGAACTTCAAAACTTACTCTGGGGGTCTAGTATTATATACAGTCACGAGCAGTAACATGTATACTCTTTAAAAAGTGGTTTTCTCCTACTGTGTTGATTATAATTTTATGTGGTAACGAACATAGTATTTTGGAACCCACACTAATATGAAATAGATCTTATATTTTTTTTTTGGCTGGGTAATTATCAAATATCTTCTCCCGCTCTGGCCGGAGCGGGAGGGCGTGTCAGACTCTTACTGACTAAAACCCACGTGTGTTCCTTCAGTTGCCTGAACGTTGCCAGGGGCCACGGTATCCCTTTCGGACTTTCCCGCATCTATTGTGCTGACATCTCTTTGACGCGCGCGTGGAACACAACGTACCATCGACTCGGGCCTGGTCCTTAACGGACGAGCTACCCATTGCTCACCGTCCGCAAGCCCGCGCCAACGGTGGCCGGGAATCAGCTTGCGATTCCCGACGCCCAGGGCTTCTCCTGCGGTGGCTAGGGGCGCTGGGCGTGATAACAAATTTGAGATAATACCTATTTCCCATAGGTATTATCTCAAAGTTGTAGTCGTTATTCCATGGGAAAATCGCTTTTGAATTTTGCCAAGTGGATACATATAGCGCTCGTGACTGTACTGAATTCATGGTAAAAATTTGCATCGATATCGATGTCTTTGACAACCTGTATAGTTATCTATTTTATTATTAGTAACGACAATGACCTAGAAGAGTAATTCGCATACATATCGGGTTGGGTGGTTTTGGAGCTTACGCCTCAAATCGGATTTCGTGTTACTAACAAAATGGTGCCTTAGTAAGTAATGGTACCTTAATAAGTAATTATACCTTTCATACCTACACACGGATGTGTAATTTTAAGTTAAGACGCTAAATAAAAGAAAAAAAATCCCACTAAAACAAAATATTGTTTGACAAAGTTATTATTAGTAACCTGCTGATAAAAAGCAGAACACTTACGTATACAGTTCATGTATTGGAATATTTGGAATGAACTTGTTGGCATTCTTCTTGCGCCTGTAGCCAGCGTGATCGTAGACCTCGTCCGGACTGGTGACGGACTTGATCCAGGAGAAGTACGGGAACAAGTCGATGAAGCGAGCGGGGGCCGCGCAGCCGGGGCCGTGGATGCCGAAGCCAATCTGATGAAGAGATGCAGTTAAACAAAAGACGCCTGTATTCCTTAAAACTAAGTGCACATTACAGTCACAGCGGGGCATCGCATAAAAGCGGCTACAAAAATACGCCTGCCAAGCGATCCACCAGTGCTGCGACGCTGCGACCCGGTACGGTCTGCCTGTATTGTGCTACGGTTCATACAAAATGTACGGAATTGATGAAGGAGGATTTTTCTAATGCGTTGCGGTGTGGCCCGCCCTAATTTGTGTTAGCCTTAAAGGGCAAGGCATGTAATAAATACATTTCGCCAAGTCCTTTGATTGTCATATGGAGTGACCCTATTGCCAGCTAACAGCACGCTTGTATTCCCCCAAAGAATTTACTAGTCAGAGGTGTACCTACAGTACGGCCATTTTCTCCATTTAGGAATAGACATCCGGCCACAAATGTAGACTCCGTGTTGCTTCTGATAAATTCCTTATTAAAAGCCAAAAACACTGCGGGATCGAACGCAGGCCCCTTGACGTTAATATGAAACGAGGCTTGTTATCCTCTATGCATGTCATTGCTGCTGTGATTGTTTCGAGGTGTAGCACACAATACATACCAGGTCGTAGTACCCGGTCGCGTTAGACACAAGCACCATCCCGTTTTCCCAGATACACTGTGCCACACTGTTCGGCGCGAATCCACACAGGTATGCAGAGGGGATGAGTTGTTCGGATGGCACCTGGAAACAGAAGCATTGTAACATTACGTCATCAGCGTAACAGAGGATAGACAAAATAATATTGGAGCTCATAGTGAAGTATGGAAGAAGAAGAAATGACTTAGTTTCAGTTTTTTATTTGTAATATTTTTTTATTATTATTTTTATTGCTTTTTGCTTTATTATTTGTCTATCCCATAATGGGATTTATCTAAGTGCGTAGGTGTGTCCGTGACATCACAGTGGGCCCTATCAGAATACCAGCGCTGCGGTATTAATTTTTAAACATTATGCTGAGATAGTGGCCTTTTTGGCCCCGCACAGGTCGTTACTATTCCGTTTAATAATTTTTTTTTTTTTTTTTTTTTTTTATTACTCGTTGTTTGTATTTCCTGTGCGTGTCCCAAATAAAATATTTTTCTTTATTTCTTTCTGTCTTAGAATGCAACACCAATTCCAACTGAATTGGGGAAAAAGCAGAAGGATGAATCAGGAAGAGAAAATAAGAGAAAACTCACTGATCATTTCATTCGACACGATACGTTTATTACCACAAATATAGAAAGGGAAATTAGGGCAAAATGAAACAGCTCGCCGTCCGATAGGGACCAGGCCCGGCTCGACGGCGCGTTGTGTTCCACGCGCGCCTCAAAGAGATGTCAGCACCAACTGACGGGGTCCGTAAGGACCCATGCCTGCTGGGGTTGCGGGTTTGTCCGAAAGGGATATCGCGGCCCCGGCACACAGGCAACGGAAGGTACACGGGTGGGTTTTAGTCAGTAAAAGTCTGACACTCCCTCTCGCTCCGCCCAGGGCGGGAGGAGTCATTTGATGATTTCCCAACCAAAAAAAAAAAAAAGTGCAAAATTAAAAAGAGGAAGACAGAGAGAAGCCACATTTATCCATAAATGCAGTACAAGACAAGAAAAAACAATCAGATTCCCTTTTTCTAAACATATAAAAGTGCATTTGGCTCTGTGCTGTAATGTAATGGTTTTGAAGTTGCTAAACTTCAAAACCATTGACGCACAATGTGACTGTTTAATGTATTCAAAATGACTTACCACTGCTCTATTATAAAATTCTTCGCATACTTTTTTATCCAAATGTTGTATTTTGTAAATAACTTTCTCCAACATTTGATTATCTACAAAAAATAATTATTGGTGTTATGTAACACTCACTTGTAGCGTCATTGTGATATTTGTTTTGGTAATGTACCATACCAAGGAACCAGATGGTTACGAAGATATTGAAGATCAAAGTTGAAACTTTAAAAAAATTACTCGTGTGTCTCCGGGCTGGTTGGCTTGCTATCTGCCCGTCTGTAACTGCCAATTTGCTCCGAATCTACTGGACCAATTTAGTTGAAATTGGGTACCTAATCTGTGACCCAAACACGGACGTGTAACGTAAATAAATGATTTTTGAATATGGGGGTCACTAAGGGGGCAAATAGTTTTTTATTTTTTTTGTGTAAACTGTACCGTGTGACATTTTAAATGCTTTCATTTAAAATGTCACACGGGCTTGCTATGAGAATCACATTTTTTTTTTATAATTTTAAAATAAATACTTTTAAAGTTATTTAACCTAAACTCCGAAACTACTAATCTAAAATTTTCCTTAAAAACGGAAAATGGTTCTTTACCCAAAGAAAACCTATAAGAAGTATGGTCTTAAAATAACTTGGTAAATCTCTCAATATTGTGCGTACAAAGTAAAATTTGCAGTTGGAATGTATGGGAGAACGTCATGTTATTCAACTACAATGTTAAGTTCGTTCTTTGAATAAATTCATGTGCGTGGCCCGATACACACTTGGCCGGTTTTTTTACTTTATTTCACGAAACCCAGTTTTAAAAGTTATAAATTAATTTTAAATAGCCCCACAATTTCTATACCGTTGTGTCAATACATTAGCACAATGTTTTGCGTGCTGCCATAAGCCAAAATTGAAAGTCGTTTTCCAGCAATAATTTTTGCGCTATTTTGCTTAATGCGTAGATAACGGCTGTATCTTTTCACAAGCTGTATTATGTAACTGACAAGATAATGAATTACTTACCGTCTGTAAAACCAGTGAGGTAGAGAAAAGAAGCACGGAATGTGTCGGCTGTTGGCAGGCAAATAGGTGTCAACGGAACTGGAATTATAATTAATACACGTTGACATTTGAATCACAGTTTTGTTAGAACAGACGTTATTCATACCATGGTCTACTAACAATCATCATCCAATAAAAAAAGTCATTGGATTTTGAAATAAGACAAAGTTAAAAAAGTCGGGATTATGGTTACTCCCTACAACACAGACACTGTGGCGCTCGCGTCTCAAAGTAGTTGTGGCGTGGCACGCGGATTACGATACCTCGATAAACGAAATTTAGTAAGCACTTATTTTTGTACGTCTTACTAGAAAATACCAAAGTTAAAAGTTAACTTCGGTAGGTATTTTGTCACTGATAAGTGGCTACTTTTAAACAGATTTTTATGGCTTTGCATGTCTTTGGCTATGGTAAACTGGTAAGTACTTTCTGGGTATGTACGATTGCCCGACGCGATGCAACGTACCGACAGCGCGGCGAGGTTGCTGACTTCTAATTTTACCATTTCGTTCTAGGTGCGAACTTACGGTAGGCAGACATGTTTTAAATTATTTCTTGTAGGTAGTAGGTACGGGTACCTATTGTATCTAACGCGAAATTATAAGGTATTATTTATTTATTGGGATATTACAGAAACAAGACAAAAACAAAACCGGGTCAGTGGGTCGTCTTAGGGGCGGATTTCGGGTTAGCTCCATGTTTACTACGACAAAATTGACTCCAAGAGTACATGCGCCTAGCTTCTGCCAGATTGTCACGAGCAATTGCGTAAAAACGCACAATATCCTACCACTCCACATTCGAATAGGTAGAACTCATTTTCCCAAAAAACTCTCGATGCATAAGTACATCGGATGCATACGCGTCACCCATATCAGAGATTTCGGTAGATTGGCTACCGCCCGGGTGGCGTGGGCGGCCCGCGGCAGTCAACAAAATAAATGGTTGGAACGATACTTCGCGCGTTTGCTTATCATTGGCTTGATTTATTTGCGTTTCGGCCAGCATTGGCTGGACATCCTTCTAGTCCACGTGGACTCCTCATAACTCTTTTGAATGCCATATTGCTACCGTGATGATGTACTTTGATGTTACGGTTAATGTTTGAACACGTTTAAGCATCATATGAATTATTAGAGAACGCCTAGTTTAGGTTTTTTTAATAACATATATGATGCTATAGAATGGTAGTAGACCATGGTCTAAGCAACGTTTGTTCTAGCAAAACTGTGATTCAAATGTCATCGTGTATACTCACACGTTTGTTTTTAAATCTGATGACGAGTTAAACTGTGTTTTATTCGCTAACTTTGAATAAACATTAACATTAATGTGCAGTCAGGGAAACGGGTTTTATACCAAATGAACTATCAACTTTACTTACAATAAGTGTATATTTAAATCATTTCTTATTATCGTCATCTACTTATAGCAATATTATGCTGGGCTTCTATCACTCGGGCCTTGGCTACTCTCATCCAGCAGATAGCATAATCAGCCTATATTGTTCCCACTGCTGAGACACGGGGTCTCCTCTCGGTAAGAGGGAGTGGGTCGTAATCCACCACGCCGGCCTAGTGCGGGTTGGTAGATGTCACATGTCTTCGAATTTTTGGTTCTAGGACATATCGGTTTCCTTTATCGTTTTGAGAGCAGTGGTGATGAAATAATTTTACACAAAGTAAAGCGCCTGCCTGGGTTCGTACCTACGACCTACAACTCGTAAGTCGCGGTCGCTACCACTGGGCCACCACTGCTTAAGTAGCTCAGAATAAAGTTTATCAATAAAGGACCACTACTACTGATACTTCAGGATCTATTTATGAGAATATGCGAAATACACGTAACATTTTTAAAGTGGTGTCGCAATAATCAAGCACATATAAAACTAGACATAATAGCTGAGCAACGCAAATCCAAACATTTTGGTTAGTTTTGGAAGAGTACTGGTAAACTGAACCCCAAGCCGAGTCTGCCGGTGGACTATCGACGGAGACTGCCATCATGTGTCTTGAACAGACTGTTCAGTATTATGCTGATAGGAAAACACCGGTCAATTGACCTGGTGTCATACGATATCTTGTGGGATAAGCTGCGAAAGGAAAGCAGCGTTGACTATACTGTTATTTCTTTATTTAAGTTTTGGTACGAGAATCAGATGAACTATGTCAGGTGGGGTGGAACTCTGTCTGATGTGTATAGGTTGAAGTGCGGGGTGAGTACCTCACCTCGTCTCTTTAACCTTTACATTAATCAGCTGATTGTTGAACTCAGCAGCACCCTTGTAGACTGTCACATTCACGGAGTTTGCATTAATAATATCAGTTACGCTTACGACATGGTGCTACTGAGTCCATCAATAAGCGCACTCAGGCGTCTTGTTAAGATGTGTGAAGACTACGCGGTCACTCAGGGACTCAGGTACAATACAAAAATATGTGAATTATTGGCATTCAAGGTGGGAATTCTCCTGCCGGGGTTGCGGGTTTGTCCGAAAGGGATATTGCGGCCCCGGCACACAGGCAACGGAAGGAACACGAGTGGGTTTTAGTCAGTAAAAGTCTTACACACCCTCCCACTCCGCCCAGAGCGGGAGAAGTTATTTGATAAATTCCCATCCTCAAACAAAAAAAAAGTTGGGCGTCAAATGTTACACTAACGTGCCAGATGTGACCGTAAATAATACTCCGTTATTTAGAGTAACAAAATTTAAGTATCTGGGTCACTGAGTTACTCATGACCTTAATGACGACCTGAATGATGACCTGGACATACAAAGGTAACGCAGGGTGGTGGCTGTTCGAGGTAATATGCTGATCCGTAGATTTGCACGTTGTACGAAGTCAAAATAACCCTTTTCAGAGCATACTGCCAGTCTTTTTACACGTGCAGTCTGTGGGTCAGGTATACGCTGGGGGCATACAACCCCCTGCGTGTCCAGTATAACAGTGTTTTCAGGATGCTGTTGGCTCTACCACGCTTTTGTAGCGCTTTCGGGATGTTCACCGAGGCCAGGGTTGATGGTTTTTATGCCATTACACGGAAACGATGCGGTTCCATTCTCGGTAGAATACGTGCTAGCTCCCACAGCATCCTGAGTATATTGTGTGATAGGTGGGACAGCCCCATACTGGCACACGGATACGGCTGTATACGTAGGTGTCAGTCGTTTCAATTGTGTATAAAGAGTGTGGTTTTTACTAACATTAGGTTAAGACCTGTACAACTTATGGATCTTGATCTGAAATAAATAAATAAAATATAATATAACATAAATAAAAGATTCACAGTAGTCAACTTCGTTGAGGTTCAGCTCGACGACGGCGATGCTGGTGAGGGTGGAATAGTCGTACTCAGGGTGAATGACGTAGGAGGCCGGTTTGACGAACCACGGAGTGTTCCGAGCCGCTAGGAACATGGCGTTGCTGTTCGTTCTACAGAAATAAAGAAAAATGGTTTATTTGTTACGGAACACAGCAGACCATGGCCATATACCACAAAACTTTACAATTACAATTTAACACATTTACAAATTTGTAAATTGTTACAATTTTGTAAGTTTCTTATGTGTGTACCACACAACTCTAAGCCACATAATTGTAACGGGGAAAGCTTACAAATATGTAAATTGAAGTGACAAGTCTACTATTTACATATTTGTAATTTCGCTATTACGAAATATTTTCTACAATTTAACAATTTTGTTGACTGGTAAAGTTTTGTGGTATAGTGCCCAGGAAGTATGGTAAACAATTGAAAAAAAAAGAATAAATGTTTATTGTCTCCAGTATTACAGCTCATAGTTAAAGTAGCCAGTATGGTAAACAAAGTATAATACCGGAAGAAAAATAATGCATAATGTCAGAATTTTGCTTAGGTGGGTTGCTAACCGCTATTTTCAGTTTAATTTAAACCCTTGACTCCTGTTTAAAAAACAAAGAAACTGAACAAATAAGTTGAAAATTAATAGTACAAAGACCAAGATAATGTTATTCAAAACAACTGCTCGTAATAAAGAATCTATGGAAATCATACTAAATGAGGACAAAATTGAACTCGTGAGAGAAGCAAAATTCTTGGGAGTACACATAGACGACTCATTAAATTGGAAAAAGGAGCTATCCGCCATTGATGCATCTATATCATCTGCGACGAAATTGACATTAAACATTTAAAAATCGTATACTACGCACTTGTTGAGTCAAAATTAAGATATAGCATACAATTTTGGGGGAACAGCTATAATTATAACTGCCAAAGAGCTTTTGTCCTTCAGAAAAAAGCTATACGTACCATTGTCCGTATTTCACAAAGAGAAAGTTGTCGTTCTCATTTCTTAGATTTAAACATCCTTACAGTACCCAGTCTCTATGTTCTAGTCCTTCTGACTAATCTTAAAAAGACATGAATATGAGACGGATGAGGAAAGGTTGGTTAGAGAGAGCACACGTAGGAAGGAATTGAGAAATAAGATAAGTCCTCACTTCAACATTGTGAAGCATAGTTCACAATATAAAGCGGTGCAATTTTTCAATAAGTTACCTTTACAATTAAAAAGCTTGATTTATACATCTGCATTTAAAACAAAGCTTCAAGCATTCCTACTAGATAAATGTCTTTACTTCGTTGACGAAATGTAATAATATTATGACCATGCGTTTCTTCCTGTCAACTTAAATATGTATGTTACAGAGCAGACAGAAGTTATTGTTTTATGTATGTTAAGGCCATTATTTTGAAATGACATATGTATTATTAATCCTATTAATTATTTAAGTTGACATTGAACTATTTAATTTGACATATTTTTTTTGATTTTCTATTCCTAATCTTACCTATATTGTTAATGAGTTGACATAGATTTTTATTTTTTAATGTAGGTAATTTTTATTATGATGTTAATTTTGATGATGATGTGATTTTTGTTATTAATTTTTAAATGTGTTTCTTGTACTATGAATGTATTTTTTTTATTTTTATTTTTATTTTTTATTATTAACTTTTAAATGTGTTTACTTACTTGTTTTTTTTATCATATAGAAAATTTCAAACACAATGTAAATTGTTTGTGAATAAATAAATTGAATTGAATTGAACAATTAAGCGTGCGCTATTATGTTAGTCAAGTAGACAATGTCTTGATTTATTTCATTTAGATTATTTATTTTATCACACAGTAAAATAGATACAACATAGTTATAGTTTTGAGTATAAGGTACTGCTTATTTCTTAAGAAATTTCTTCCAGCAGACTTGCGAAAGGAGAAGTGAATAAATTAAAACCAAAAAAACCTTTAAAAAAAAAGCTTTTAGCTTTTTGCTTTAAGCTCTAAAAAGAAGAAAATAAAATTTTCTTTTCTAGTTTTAACTATCAACTTATTTGGTCTGCGCAAATATGATCACATTTCTGAATTTCGTACTAAACTAAAGTGGCTCCCCATACGTCTTCTCTCTTCGTCGGCTCTACAGTATTTTGTTCAATCCTACAACCCCCTCTTAACTTAAAAAACGTTTCAAGTTACTTCATGACACACATAATAGATATCTGAGGTCATCGGAAAACTTGAGACTAGAGATGATTCCACCAGATGCATTCCACCAGCTTTTATGACAAGTCTTTTACAGTTCAAGCAGTACGGTTATGGAATGCCTTACCCGTGTCGATAAGGCGTGCTCTATCTTTATCCACTTTTAAAATTTTGGTAAAAAAACACTTCCTCTCACCTAAACATCATCATTACATATAGTTCCTTGATCTTGTTTCATGTTTATTATTGTATACTAGCTTTTGCCCGCGGCTTCGCCCGCGTGGATGTCGGAAAATATCCCCACGGGTGCGTACTACCGGGATTAGTTAGATACCTCTATAATATCCGAGGAAAAGACATTGATTCCTACCGCTGCGCCCGCGTTGTCGGCTACCATAATTATTTTGTCACGCGTAATTTTGAATCTGTGATATCTTTTAAAGTATTAATTTTAATGATATGATGTCAAGGCATATTTTAATCTAAATTAAATGCCCAATTTAAATAACATATTTTATTGCATAAGGAAAATAAAATACCGGTCAAAATAGCTTCGGAAATAACAATGAAATTGATTTACTGTAGGTCATCCTTAGAAGATAGACATATGCTACCCCGGACTTTATTTTTGAACTTTTTAAGATCTACAATTCTGTAAAACATAAATTTGATGGATCTCTTACGGCTTACGCGGCGCACGCCAGTAAAGCTCCCAGTCGGCATGATTTTTTCCGACATCTTCGACAATAATCGTCATATTTCAGCAAATTTACACAAAACCTTAATGTATTATACACAAAAACCTTACTCTTGAATCATTCTATCTATTTAAAATAACCGCATCAAAATCCGTTGCGTAGTTTTAAAGATCTAAGCATACATAGGGACAGACAGCGCGAAGCGACTTTGTTTTATACTATGTATAGATGTATAGATATAGATATATATATATATATAGATAAGTGTATGCTTTATGAATGTATGTATTTATTGTGTATGTAAATGGTACACCACTGACTACCTGCAGTATTTGTCTCTCCTTCTCCCTTTAATCCATCCAAAGGTTGTCTGTAAAAGATCGCTATTAGCGATAAGACCGCCCATTGTGTAACCCTATGTAAAATGTCTACATTTTTATCTGTTTTTTTATGGTGTACATAATAAAGAATATTCTATTCTATTCTAACTTATAACCTCGTTATACACAATTTATATGATCATAAAAGCTTGTCGCGCGATTTACTTGTGAAAATAAACTAGTGCCTATTTAATTGAGAAACTTAATCTGAAAAGTTTTTTTTTTTTAAATTTCAGTTTAATTAAATACTTATAGGTACTTACGCAAACCTCGCGACAGGCTTATATGGTCATATAAATTGTGTATAATGAGGTTATAAGTTGATAGTTAAAATTTTAAAAGAAACATTTTTTTTTTCTTTTTAGAGCATTTAAATAAAAGCTTTTGTTTTTAAAGGTTTTTTAACTTATTAGTTATCGCTAGCTAGGTTTCTGAGTCTGTTCATCTCATTCGACGCATCATTGATGCAAGGTTATCTCATTTTTTAATCAAGGTCTCTACTCCAAATTTCAGGTGGATTAGAGCAACGGAGCTTATAATCACCATATTTTTTTAACCTGCATTTTTATTCTCAGCAAACCCTTTCATTTAATACCCATACTATAGGAAAGCATAAAAAAACTTTAAAATTCCGCCAAATTGGATTAAGAGTGATGTCAAAATATTTTTCTAATTATTGTCGGCAAGCCCTTTCATTTGATACTCATATTGCAGAAGTGCATAAAAAATAACTATTCCGCCATCTTGGGTGTTCCGCCATAATGGATTCAGAATGACGTCACATTATTTTTCAAGTTACTCTCAACAAGCCCATTAAAAATAACTATTCCGCCAGTTGGATGGTCCGCCATATTGGATTTAGAATGACGTCACGCACTTTATCGTGTATTGTCATCCAAACTAAACGTGTATACAAAATTTCAGCTCAATCGGTTGAAGATATCTGCTTCAAAATTGAGTAGCAAGATTCCACCAGAACAAACATACATACATACATTCTAAGTTAAATAAAAGCTTTTAATAAAAATAAACGTAGACAATAGTGTGTGAGAACAAGAAGAGAAAATATGAATAAGCGAAGTCTTAAAACCAACATATTAAATATACCTACACGTATAAAGCTTAAATATATATATGTTACCGGCCAAACCCGATTTTAGGATGAACTAGTTTCGCCTAGGCCAAACCAGTTCTCCCTACACGCGATAGGACAAACCAGTACAGCCTAGGCCAAACTCGTTCATCCTGTTACGGATAGGATAAACCAGTTTAGCCTAGGTCGAATCGCTTTATCCTAGTTGGAATATACATGCTTTAGGATAAACTGGTACGTCCTAGTCTGAACTAATTTCACTTAGTTTATATCTTCTATAAGCTTTTCAAAGTCAACTGAATAAAGGAATAGAATTAAAATAGTCAATATGATTTATTAAAGTTATTTATTAACTAATCAGTAATTTCACATCTATCACTAGATCAACTTGTAATACATCTACAGAAATCACCTTATCTACAATTTGCTTATTTACTTATTTTTTCAAGTTTTACTTTGGGAATTGCAGAGTACTTTGTTTTTCTTACAATTGCATTTGTTTGTTGTACAGTTTTTCATGCAACTGCATTTCACGAAGGCTTGCCCTGATCCAACAGAATGTTTCTTGGCTGCAGTCCTTAAAGATATTTCAATATCCTGGTTAATATCTCCCACATCTAAAAACTTCTGAATGCAGACTACTACTACTCCGCAATTCTAAGTGCCACCAGAGTAAACCTTGAAAAAATAAGCAAATTGTAGATAAGGTGATTTCTGTAGATGAATACAAGTTGATCTAGTGATAGATGTGAAATTACTGATTAGTTAATAAATAACTTAAATAAATCATATTGACTATTTTAATTCTATTCCTTTATTCAGTTGACTTTGAAAAGCTTATAGACGATATAAACTAAGTGAAATTAGTTCAGACCAGGACGTACCAGTTTATCCTAAAGCATGTATATTCCCACTAGGATAAAGCGATTCGACCTAGACTAAACTGGTTTATCCTATCGGTAACAGGATGAACGAGTTTGGCCTAGGCTGTACTGGTTTGTCCTATCGCGTGTAGGGAGAACTGGTTTGGCCTAGGCGAAACTAGTTCATCCTAAAATCGGGTTTGGCCGGTAACATATATATAAAAATACTCACAGTTGAAAGGAAAGGTAATGCTCTTTAACTCGTTACATGGTGTGTCGCTAGGGCGAGCGTAAGAAAAATGCTCACGCAGGTAGGAAGGATAGGACGGGTTGTGTAAGACGTTGAAAAGGAGACATAAAACCCGAGTATTCCTGCGAAGGCGGATTGGGAGCCACTTGAGTTCCTTGCAAAGATGAGAAACATGGTCATACTTTCGAAGACCGAAAACAAAGCGAATGCACAAGTTTTCCAAGCGCTCAAGCTTGTTTAATAGCCCCTCAGTAGCATTCAGGTAGCAGGCGTCGGCATAATCTATTATCGGCTAATTAAGTGTATGTGCCAAATAAATTTTAGTCTTCAAGGGCAGGAGACTTTGAAGGCTTTTCAATGAATGAAAGGAGAAATTTACCTTTCGACTGACCTCATTGACCTGAGCACGCCACGAAATATTGGAGTTAATAATGACGCCCAGATCTTTGGTGGTTTTGGTATAATCAGTGCGAATACCATCGAGATATAAAGACATTAGAGATGCAACATCAGCCGCATTGTGAACGAAGCTGCTGCCTATGATCATGGCCTAGGATTTAGTTGGATTATCCTATGGTGCACAAACTTGGTCTTTGACTAACATCTAGAAGTCCAAACTCAAGGTCTGCCAACGAGCAATGGAGCGCATTATATTAGGAGTTAAATTAACGGATCGTGTTCGAAACACAATACTGCGCTCCAAAACAAAAATAACTGACGTGGCTCAAAAGGCTGCCCAACTTAAATGGGACTGGGCAGGACATGTCTGTCGCATGCCGGACAAACTGTGGGCCCAAATAGCACAGAACTGGTGCCTTGAGACAGTGAGGCGGGGTCGCGGCAGACCGCGTAGGAGATGGCGGGACGAGCTGGATAAGTTCCGCCAAAACTGGAAGGAGGACGTGTGGGCTCCCGAACGATGGAAGGAGTGGAGGGAGGCTTTTGTCCAGGAGTGGGACAGAGTAGGCTAGTAAAAAATAAATAAAAATAATTTGCAAACCATATGACTTAGCCCAAACGCTAATGCAAGCCAGGTCATGATTCATAGCAGCAATTGCAGAACCCGTGTCAGCTACAGTCAAATGCTGGTAAGCTGCAAGTCATCTGCGTAGAGATGAAAACTAGAGGAAATTACTCTTGTAAATTTAAAAAAGAAGAGGAGAGAGAACTTTACCCTGAGGAACACCCTCAGTGAGACTACACCAATCAGAGAAGGACTCCTCCAGGTGAACACACTGAGAGCGTTGCCGAAGATAAGAACTGAACCAGGCTAAAGCAGAAAAAGATAAATTGATATGATTTGAGGATACCTAGTAAAAAGTCAAAATCCACTGAGTTGAAGGCAGAAGATGAACAGTAAGGGACTTATTCGCCCGGCGGATGTCGTCAGTTACTTTCAAAAGCGAAAACTGGATTGAAAAGAACAAATTATCGAGTTTGACGCCAAGAAGAATGAAAATTGTCTGAACTATGTGCTCAAAAACTTTAGAGAGTAATGGGAGAATAGAAATAGGTCTAAAGTGGGATAATAAAGTAGGATTGCTGGTTTTATTTATAAAGTAAGTTTCAAAACACGGTCAATTTGTCATACTCACTTGAACATGCTTTGTGGTATCCTGACCACGTCATCTGCGTTAGCGAGCGCGTATTTGATTTTGATGAGAACGATCCCAGACGTCGCTATATGAAGCTTATCCCATTCAGCTGTGAATATGGAATTTATAAAAAAAAAAAAAAAGAAATGAAAACCTGTTTATGCGCGTTGAGCGGATTTTGGAAGGGGTAAATCTTATGGGTTTATGTCACCGACGTAATGTTATCAGTATATCTGTAGCTATATGGGTGACCACTGTTATTTCGTCGTTGGCAATAAAAGTTTCAGTACTTATTCATTATTTCACGGCGCATACAACTAATCATAGTTTAGTTTCAATAACACCGCGTCTGCCACGCGTCCCCGTGGAATGCGCCGTGCTGATTCTTACATTTTTTCTGTCGCCCACCGCGCCGCCAGAGGCTCGTGCGATTCGCTCGGCAAATTTCGCCGGTTGTCCCGCTGTTCGCCGCTACGCGTGGCATGATTAGTACATTCACATCACGCGAATATTCGCTGCAGCGAATGTACCGTGGCCAGGCGGTAAGTTTTCAGTTCTGTCGGCACTGTGACTGCCTATTTTTTTACCACGTTTCTAAGGAATTTATTTTGGACGCCCTGTATCAACTGATAAATCAATTGTTAGTCACCTGGCGTGAAAGGTCAAAAAAAGAGTAAAAGTACCCGTAACTTACATATTTGCACGTTGAGTACTCCGAGCCAGTTGAAATCGGCGCTCTGTCCAAGATTACCCTCGTGCACGCGCGCCGTGCTCGCCTGGTCACAGTGCTCCGCTGACGAACGGCCTAAAAAAAGTAAAAACCGGTCAAAAAAAAAAGAATCACAATAAATACCAGTAGTTGGGTACTGGTATTTTTTGTGATTCTTTTTTTTTACATTTTGTAATACTATTATAAGAAAAAATATACAAAAGTTCGTAGAACGTATTAATTCAATAAACAAGGAAAACTTCGTAAGCAATGGGAAATTGCTACGACACGTCTCAAGCCCTTTACAGTCACAAAACATTCAAGCTTCTGTACTGATAATAGAGCTAAAGACTACAAGAATAAAATGTTTTTTTACAGGTCATACAATAGACCTAATGAAAAAACAATATTATTAGTGCTATTAAATTTAAAAAGCATATTGTAAGGTAGTTCAATATCACAAAAACAAATATATGCATGAAATACTTAATTTAATCTTTTGGTATTATTTTAACATTATTAACAAGAATGAAATTAATGTGGTGATGCGTGGAACTAGGGCTGACGACGTGAATGCTTCGTTGAAAAGGTCGACTCTAAGGTGCGAGTTCATAGACTGCGCTTGACCATCAACATTCGAGCTCGGCTTGACTTAAACAATCTCCGATGTTCTTCTAAAAGTTGGTGGAGCCCCTCTACCAAAGGAACACGGTTAACACTGTTGTGGAGCAAGATGATGCCACACATTACCCCATAGAATTTCTGAATTCGCTAACGGCAAGTAGACTTCCGGCGTACATCATTCAACTGAAGGTCGTTGTTCCGATTATGATTTTTCGGATCTTAACTCCACCGAAGCTGTGTAATGGAACCCGGCTCAAAGTCGTGTCTTTGCAAAGAAACGTCATCGGCGAAAATTCTAACAGGTTGTAGCGTTGGCGAGACAGCGTTTATACCGCGTATACCACTAATTCGCCACAGTTACGTTTTCCAGTTTGTGCAGTTTCCTGTAAGTTTTGCTTTGCGATGATCATCAACAAGTCACAGGGGCAGACACTGAAAACTGCGGGTGTTGACCTCAGGACAAGCTGTTTCTCCCACGGACAACTGTACCTCTCTTGCTCCCGCCTCACCAGTCCAGACTCTATGAAACCAAAATCCAACGAGCATCCAATAAATAAACCAATAACGGGAAGAAGGTTATCAAACTCCATCTATCTTGAACCAGTAGATTATGTAGACATTTATAAAATAACTATGGAGTTACGAAATATGAATTCAGCAGGGTATGATGGTATTACAACTCGAATATTAAAAGATAATATATTTGCCATAATAATGCCATTGCCATTTACTATTTAATAAATCTATCCTTGGAAAACGGAACCTTTCCTGATGCTCTAAAATTCTCCGTCGTAAAACCACTACATAAAAAGAGTTCGAAAACAGAAGCAGGGAATTATAGACCAATTACTTTAGTACCGATTCTCTCTAAGATATTTGAGAAAGTAATGTGTGCAAGGCGTACCAAATTTTTTGAAAAAAATGATGTAATATGTAATTAGCAAAACGGTTTTATTAAAAATAAATCCACAACATTGGCATGTTTTAAATTAATAACAGAAATTCTCAATTCAGTAGAAAAAAAACAAATTCCTATAGCTGTATTTCTAGATATGACCAAAGCACACAGCACATATATATATATATATATTAGCACTTTCACACCTGGACGAGCTTACTCGGCTGCCGTTATTGCAACTCCAGCAAAACATCAGCGGCAACCTAAGCATACGAGGGGTGCCCAGCGGCCCTCCGAACTAGTTCGAAGCTCGTTACCGCAGGTAACAAGCCAAGGACATGCCGATGAAGAAGGCTTCATACGTGTGGAGAAGAAGAAGAAGAAGCCCGCTTGTCGCAATCAATGCGGTACAGCTTTGACTGGTCCGAACATGTTGCTGCGCCCCGCTATTCCGTCGACGCAGCTGTACGTGTCGCGCTTACATCACTCCACGAAGGCAGAGGAGATCGTGGAGTATTTAAAGATTAAGACCAACTTCAATTTAAGAGTCGAGAAGTTGGAATCGCGCCACAAACTTAACTTTAAATCTTTTGTGGTGCGTGTTCCGACTCATCACCTGGAGACCTTCATGAAGGCAAAATTTTGGACGAAGGGTGTCGTGTCGTTTTCGCGGAAGGCTACATGACACCTCGACTCAGCGCAATACGTCGCCGACCCAACGTACTACTTAGTTATTGTTTTTAATAATGTATTGTAACGCAACGCTTTCCTCCGTGGAGGGAAAAGAAAGTCACAAATTAAATTATAAAAGGTATTAAAATTAAAAGTTAAAATTAGCAAAAGTAAAGGTAAGTTTAGGACACAGGACAGGCTCGGGTTAGGCAGGAACAGGCAGGCAGTGGAACAGGTGGGCAGGCAGGCAGGCAGGCAGGCCGTAGGCAGCGTGGAGGAGGCTGGGCTGAGGATTATCCACCCTGAAGATACACTCCAGCCTGTGGAATAGAGAGGAGGTTGTGAGAGTTTGTAGATCTCGGAGGCGCTTTGAGGCGCCTCACCTAGCGGGAGGACCGCGCTAGCGTCACAGGTGACGGCGGAGGTCTCTCTCGGAGAGTAACGTCGTCTAGCGTCGGAGGCCTTTGTGTGCGTGTACTCGCGGCGCCTCACGCCGCATGATTAGAGTTCTTTTGAAGTGAGAACCTTCTACAGGGCTAGGCAGGAGTGCCGAGCGAATTAAACACAGGTATTACACAGTATTAGAATGTTTATTGTTATAATACACTCAGGGTCGATAGTTCAAGTTACACAGTCTGATTAGAACACCCGCGCACGCTAGTTATGCTAGTTACATGAGACTAATATTCGAGTAGCTAACTGTTCGACAAATCAGACTTAAGAGCAGAAAAACAGCGACTGTCTCAAGTTAAAAATACGACTCTCCGAAGCTAAAAACAAGACTAGACTCTCAAAAATTTGAAGACCGTTTTTATCGTTCTGTGTCATATTTTAAACGTTTTAAAAACATATTCAAGTTCATTCTTAATTTAGATATGACCAGCACTAATAAAAACGGCTTACAGAGGAGAAATCTTAGATCTAGGCTTATTGCGAAGGTTCAGTGTGTACACCCACTTTATGAGAGAAGATAGAGTGTACTTATCTATGATGTGTTCTGCCTATGGTTTAGAAAGGTAAATAACGACAGATGACAGCTTAAGATGGAAACGTCAGAATAAATATTCTAAAGTTTTTACAAAATGGAAAATTAAATACTATAAAATCGATTTGGATGCTAAAACAAGAGATAATTAAAAGTATGCTTAACAGGGGTAAACAGTGCTACAGAATATAAAAGTGAGTTAAATATAAGTGTCATAGAATATCAATAGGTAAATAAATCAAAAGGTGGTTTGTTTAATATAATAACATAAAGAAAGAGTAACGTGTTTCTACGTAAACAAACTAAAAGATGTGGTTCCAAATAATGGAATACCACAGTATGTATTAGTTTATTATTTTGTAAGAATATTTTGTGTATTTTATCTATGGGCCTTAGTTGCCTGACAATAAAGGAATTATTATTATGTCGTTTATTTGCTTTCGTTCTCATCATT
This sequence comes from Agrochola macilenta, assembly GCA_916701695.1. Taxonomy (NCBI): domain Eukaryota; kingdom Metazoa; phylum Arthropoda; class Insecta; order Lepidoptera; family Noctuidae; genus Agrochola; species Agrochola macilenta. The sequence goes on from OU753576.1 coordinate 18,688,269, forward strand.
TACATTTTTAAATATTTCTTAAAAAAACTATATAAAAAAAAAACATTTAAAAATATAAAAAATAGTGTTCCGCCGGTGTCGGGAGCAGGGTCCAAGCTACCGGTGGTTAGGGCTGCAGAGATAGGAACCTTCTCACAATGCGAGCCGTATCGAGAAGTACTGCCTTCTGGATCAGGCCCTTAATCCAACCGCCTAACGAGAGCCTCGAGAGATGTTGGTCGAGGCTTTCGGCCATCAGGCCATTGGCCGTTACCACAATCGGCACAATGATAGCCGAGTTCACATTCCACATGTCGACAACCTCGTGTGCTAAGTCGAGATATTTTATTTGTTTCTCTTTCTCAGCTTTCACGAGGTTCCCGTCATGTGGAATGGTAACATCGACTATCATTGCGCGGCGCGCTAATCGGTCTATCACCACTATATCAGGCTTATTGGCAACAATAGTCCTGTCAGTAATGATAGACCGATCCCAGTACAACGTGACATGGTCATTTTCAAGAACTGGGTCGGGCACATACTTGTAATACGGTACCTCAGAATCTGCAAGTTTCTATTTCAAAGCAAGTTGCTGGTGAATAATCCTGGCCACTTGGTTATGCCTGTGCAAGTACTCGCCGTTAGCCAGACGAGAACAACCAGAGATTATATGTCCGATGGACTCACCCGTTCGGTGGCATGCCCGACACACGTCAACCTTCCTTCATAATATGTCTCCGGTAGTTATTCGTTAAGATAACTTCGTCCATAATTGCACAGATGAAACCTTCAGTTTCCCCGAAAAGGTCACCAAAACGTAGCCAGGATACGGACGCTAGGAAGTCTACACCGGGCTCATGGAAAGCCCGATAGAAGCGCCCGTGAAGCTCCTTGCTTTGCCATACCTCTTTGCGGTCATCTGTAGTAAGTACCACAGGCTTGTGCCAGTTCTCTTTAGCCATGTTATTATTATTATTATAAAGCATTCGATATGGTATGCCATGATAAATTATTAAACAAATTAGAACAGTACGGAATAAGAGGCCCTGCCTACAATTGGTTTGAAAGTTATTTAAGGGGTCGAAAACAGTGCACAGAGATTGTAAAAATGCATCCAGAGACTAACACTCAGGTAACCTATAGGTCCCCATACTTAACGAACTACTATGGCGTACCACAAGGGACTGTGCTAGCCCCGATATTGTTTTTAGCACATATAAACGAATTGCTGCAATCAACGGATCAGTACGTTATATTATTCGCAGATGATACCACTGTTTTAACTAAAGAAGCTACTATTGATCAGGCGATAAACATCACCAATGAAGCTCTTAAGGGTATACATGACTGGTTAATTGTAAATAATCTATAAATAAATACCGATAAGACTAAATTCATGAGATACCCGACATATAATAATAAAAGAAATAAAAAAGATACAATAGACTTGTCAATCAAATATAATAATAACATCATTGAAGAAGTAAATGAAATAAAATTTCTAGGAATAAATATTGATAATTACTGTAACTGGAAATCTCATGTAGATCTTGTTTGTAAAAAAAATCACAAATTCGTTTACGCACTTCGTAAAATAGAGAAAGTAACTAATAAAGAAACAGCATTAATGGTATACCACAGTCATGTATGCTCAGTATTGAGGTATGGGATAATCATATGGGGAAACTCTACAGACGCCCAAAGAGCTTTTATAGCCCAGAAAAAATGTATAAGGTCAATTTATAGTCTCAAGTGGACTGATTCGTGCCGACCAGTGTTCGCTGATAAACGTTTACTTACACTTCCATCCTTATACGTTTTTGAAATGTGTAAATTCGTTAGAAACCACCTCTCACTATTTGAACAGGATGATAAGTCTCAATTTAAAAGGAAAATAGTACAAAAACCTCTGGTAGTACCTCGAAGCAGATTAAAGTTATGTAACAAAAACTGCTACACCATGGCGGTGAAAATTTATAATAAATTACCGGAAAAAATAAGGAAAAATAATAACTTAGAATTAAAGGCATGTGCAGACCAGCGCGACTTGTCGCGCGACGCGACACGAACAATACAATTTCTAAGAAAACTTCACAGTATAACAATAACCGGTGTCGCATCGCGCGACAAATCGCGCTGGTCTGCACATGCCTTTAATAGAACATTAAACAATTGGCTTTGTGACAGATGTTTTTATTCAATAGATGATTATTTAAATTTTAAACAGACATGATGTATACCTAAAACTAATATATTGACGAATACTTATTTAAATTATAATTATTGACATTATTTATAAATCTAACAATAAATTGATGAACTGTCTTAATATATAAACTAATAAACGAATTTAATATATTTTATAATGTTAATGTGCCTAATTAATGTTATTATAGACTGTTTTTATTTTGAATGATGTTGTGACTAATGACCTCGTAATTTCATGATAATTATTAAAGCATGTACTAGTAAATATTTGCACGGCTGATAAGTCGAATATAGTGAGACTAAAATTATTTTACCATGTTATTATGTAAGTACCTATATTCTGGCAAATAAATAAATAAATTTCATTTCATTTCATTTCATATGTATATTTTGGCTGTTGAATACAAAACTACAAACGTACATAGTATAAAGGGAAGTTTTATAAAAATGTGGCTGTTATTGTAGTAAATTGTGGTGTGTGTTACGACTTCCACGTGAACGAAGTCGCGGGCAGCAGCTAGTAATAAATAAAGCTGCCCTCGCTGTGAAAAGGAATAAAAATTATCTGCAATTGTAAATCTATTCAAAAAATAGTTTTTGATCTTTGACTGGCAATCTGTCTGCCACCGTTATGCCAATATGCATATTCAAATTTTCTTGGCAGAATAAAATATGTAGTTTTTGTTTAACTTTTTGGCAGTACCTAATTATACATGACATTCCGATCATTTTCTTTAAACCGTAGGTATACTAAAAAAATATAAATGTAATAAAGAACAATACACTCACCAATAAGAAGAGTCAATTGTAAAAACAGAAGCTGTTGTCCCTCCATTATAGCAGGAACAATCCCCAGTATCACTTTCAGACACAAAACAATTCCTATTCACAGGTTGATACCAATCGACCACAAGTCATTCACTTGATTAAATTAATAACACGTTTCGATGACTCTCATTATATACTGTTGTGACAAACAACTTACATGCACACAGACATGGAATAGTTAACAAATGGAGTATACATTTGTGGATGTACACACAAGTGAATGAGGAGGCACCAACGCCGCTATTTGAAAGAACCAGCAAAATGCGATGAGATATCATTTTTCCATAGTCTTGAATTGCCAAGATTAAAAAAGCCAATATACGTAATGAATATACTTAATTTAAAACCAATTTTTAAATTAAGTTTTTTTTCGTTTGATTTGATACGTAGACAAAAGGGAAAGCTTATCTGTTGTATGTTAGTTTCGAATCTCTGTAATTCTGGACAAGGGTTTCTCTTTAGTATGAAATATAAATTATGTTTTTTTTTTATCTTACCAAACAGCCTTAATCTCGCCCCTGCTTCTCACGGGTTGACTTGACAAAACATCGATAACTAATTTCGGAGTTTAAAAGAACAACGCGGTCCAAGACAGACATGTAAAGTGACTTACGACTACAACTATCCTATCACCACCACAATTACGTAGATAATAATAATTACAGCCGATTATTGCCCCACTGCAAGGCAAGAACTCTTCTCATACAGAGAAGGCACGGTCGGGTTGGCGATTTTAGACTTATATTGATACTCGTATTTAGTTCAGGTTTCCTCACGTTGTTTTCCCTTTATCGATGTCACTGTCAGTAAAGTCAAAGATAAATTCAGAAAGTACGTACCAATATGAATTTTGAATTCGTATGTACTTTCTGAATTTATCTTGGACTTTCCTGACAGTGACATCGATAAATGCCCCTCATCATCATATTGGTATTTGGACCCACAGCGTCGTGCATGAGATGCGAGGCCTTAACCACTAGGCCATCACAACATTACAATCACGTACACTCAGAAAAAAGACCACTCCATGTGCTTCTTAATCTGTTTAAAAAATATTGTTTGTTCGAAAGCATAATTTTATAAACGCATAATAATATTTACACATAATATTAGTTGGAATAAAAACAATAAACCCCTTATATAGCTCATATAAAAACAAACATGTTCGCAGCTCAGGGGTGGCCCAAGGATAAGGACCAGGCCCGGGTCGATGGCGCGTTGTGTTCCACGCGCGCCTCAAAGAGATGTCAGCACCAACTGACGGGGTCCATAAGGGCCAATGCCTGCCAGGGTTGCGAGTTTGTCCGAAAGGGATATCGCGGCCCCGGCACACAGGCAACGGAAGGAACACGGGTGCGTTTTAGTCAGTAAAAGTCTGACACACCCTCTCGCTCCACCCAGAGTTGGAGAAGTCATTTGATGATTCCCATCCTCAAAAAAAAAAAAAAAAGTGTTGGCCCAAGGATCACCACCACCATACCTTAATCTAATCCAATAGAGTAATTCCCAAATAATAATAAATAATGTTTATATTTAAGGCTCATGATTAATAGACCAATAAATATTATGCCTTAAAAATGTATGCAACTCCAAATTATGGCAAAACAAATTAGACCAAATGGCAGTTATGCTACCTTTGCAGTATGCCGAACAATATTATTGCCTTCAAATTGTATGCCAAGTGGGGGATTCCCGGCTCGGCGTTGTAGTGCGAATAGATTAAACTTTATACTTTAAACCTTTTTAAAAACTACTTACGTAAATTTTATCAAAAGCTGGAGGCTTATCTTAAAGTATTATTATAAACACAACGATTCTATCTTGCTTATTTGAGAAATTCCTATGGCTACCTTCCAGCTCCACCAAGTGACCCGATAATATTCATCTTGCGCTACAGTACTTATCGTGACAAAGTTAACGAGCCCAAAGATAACGGGGCTATGTTGTTTAGTTAAGTGGTACCTATGGCCAACTTTCGGCTCTACCTTCAGACTCTAGACTTCAACCAGGGCTATAGCCAACTCAAATAGCCGAATGATAACGAGGCTATCATATTTGTGAAGGAATTATTGAGACACAACGATTCTATCTTGAGAAGTCCCTATGGCCGCCCTCCGGTACCATAATCAGACCTTGAACACCACATAGTGTAATAGAACGTATGATTCATATCTAATGCGCCCAAACACGACAGTAGTATCTTGTTTAGTTGACGAGTCCCTATGGCCACCTCTCGGCTCCCACATCAGACCCTGGACACCACCTAGTGTATGGGTCTTGTCAACACATAATGAGTCCAAACACGATGGTGCGCTATCTTGTTTGATGAGGTGTTCCTATTTCCACCTTCCTGTTCCTTCATCAGAACAACCATTTTTTCCATTGTACCGGATTATTGCATTGTCACCTTGCACTTCCATTGTTGGATGCCAGAAAATGCTTGAAAAATGTATGACAGAGAGAGTAAGCGGACACACATACGAACGAATAAAGTTTGTAAAAGTACATTTATTTACAAGAAACGTGACGCATAAAGAAAAAAATATGGCACACAAACATATTTACATACCAAAATAATCTTTGAATATTAATAATCTTAATATACAGAGTGGTACAAATAGTTGACGTGAAAAACAATTTATTCCTCATGCCTGGCATGAGTTATCCGAAAATACGAAATTTTTGAGTCAACTTTTTTATGATGCAAGCCTACATTCTGCCTAGAATTTTGAAATTATTTTGGTGCCAGGAAGTATTTTTTTTTAAATTTTAATGGCGATAGTTTTTTTGGGCCCCCTATATTGTAACGTCTATTACTTTTAATTAATTTAAACAAAGCGCTCCACGCTTTTTTATGTAATCATTAGAATAGAATAGAATAGAATAGAATAGAATATTTATTTGCTCAGAATGTAGGTATTTACAATAAGGTGGTTACAATAATATTAGAGAATCCTTGTACATTCTACCATTTTGGCATGCAAACATTGATGCAGTTCATTGTCAAGCATACAAACGCAACTAAAATGTATCAGCCAGAAAATCAGATACGGAGTAGTAACATTTATTTAATAGAAGTTCAGTTAGTTTATTTTTGTAAGTTGTTACTGGTTCGTCTTTTATGGCATTAGGAATGTGGTTAAAAATAGCCGGTGCCATACCAAAAACACTTTTCCTCAACAAAGCAGTCCTATATCCAGCTGTGCGTAGCATGTTTTGGTATTGAGATCGCAAAGCTACATCTCGGTATCTGCTTTCCGATAAACTTAAAAATAAATGTCGATTACATTTAACGAAAAGAGCAATTTCTAAAATGTAAAGGCACGGAAATGTCAATAAATTATGACTTTTAAAAATTGGAACACAGCTGTCAGTAACTTTCAATCCAAATATTGCTCGTAGGCAGCGTTTTTGGGCCTTAAATATACTCTCTCTTTCGGTACAATTGCCCCAATATATAATACCAAACCTTAAAATGGAAACGACAAGACTATAATATGCTAGTAATACTGTTTTGGTATTAACTTTTTTTTTAAGATTATAAAGTGCATATGCAGATGCGCTAAGTTTTTTACAGATTGCTTCTGCCTGTGCCTTCCATGTCAGTTGACTGTCAATTAATATTCCTAGAAATTTTGTGACATCTACTCTGTCCACATTTTGACTATTGTGATTAATATTTAGATCATTGATAGGAATTCTCTGGTAAAAATGCATTATTTTTGTTTTTTGTATGTTTATTTGTAAGTTGTTACTATTTAGCCAATTTATTATAATTTTAATGGTGTAGTTTATATCGTTTTCATAATTTTCATTATTGTCACATTTTAAGAGCGCTGTACTATCGTCGGCAAATAGTACCATGGGATGGTGGATTTGGCGTGGGAGGTCGTTAATGTAAATTAAAAATAACAAAGGCCCAAGGACGCTTCCCTGTGGTACACCGAATTTAATTTCTCTATTGGCAGACACGTATTTTTCTTCCAATTTAGACTTGACACATATTTTGTAAATTTCTGTCATCTGTTTGCGACCGGATAAATATGTTTTTAACAGGTTCAGGATATTACCTCGAATGCCATAGGCGTTCAGTTTTTGAAGCAGTATGTCATGGTTGACAAAATCGAAAGCTTTCGACATATCTGTATATATAGCACATATAGGTGTTTTTGTATCTACATTCGACATAATAATATTCAACAAGTCAAATATTGCCATATTAATATTCCTATTTTTCCTGAACCCGTATTGCTCATGGCAAAGTATATTAAATTTAGTCAAGAAGGATGATATTGCTCCATATATGACTTTTTCTATTATTTTAGAAAAAACGGGAAGTAAAGCTATCGGCCTATAGTTCGACATATCGTCTTTACTGTTCTTCTTATGAATTGGTTTTACAATTACAGTTTTTAAGTTATCAGGAAATATTCCAGATGATATGCTTACGTTAATAATGTGAGTTAAAGGGCCAGCTATATTATGAGCAACAAATTTTATGACTTGAGTGGAAATCCCGTCATAACCAACGCTCTTTTTGTTTTTAAGCGATTTAATAATTCTCATCACGTCTTGAGGTATGACTGGTGACACAAATATTGAGTTTGGGTTATGATCTATTTTCTTAACGTCGAGCATTGGGTTATTCGGTATATTAGTAATTTGGTCAATGAAAAAATTATTGAAAGCCTCTGCTATTTCTTTCGGTTCCGCTATTGTCTGATTATTACATCTTATCTGTGAAATTGGTTCCCTATTAATTTTGCTGTTATTTATTATTTGCCATGAGGTTTTAGATTTATTCTTCGAGTTTTTGATCAAGTAATTATTTTGGGCTTTCTGGGTTAATTTAATTATTTTTTTAAACCTCTTAGAGTAATTAACAAAAGTGTTTTTATTTTCTGGTGACGGCCTTAATCTATGTTTCCAAAGTAAACTTCGTTGCTTTTTACTGCATAATCTTATGCCACGCGATAGCCACTTAATTGGTTTTTCTGATTTTATTGTCACTAGCTTATAGGGAAAACATAAGTCATACATGAGCTTAAATATTTCAAAGAAATTATCATACGCTTTGTTCGAACCCTGTGTTATATACTTCAGAAAACGATAGATGTTGCAGATAGTTATTAAATTTAATGAGATTTTCTTTACTAGTATCTCGAATCTTAGTTCTCCAAGTTTTAATCATGCATGATTTATTTACTTTGATCTTAATTATTTGAGCTGTATGATCTGATAGCCCGAAGTCTATTACTTGACAATGACATTTGTCTGGTATTGTGTGCAAAATTATCCAAACAGGTATTGCTAATAAGACGTGTCGCTTCATTAATTTCCAAGATAAGGTTGTAACTCTGGAGAAAGCATTTAAATTCCAAAGTAATTCTATTATTTTTTAAAACGTCTATATTAAAATCGCCGCATACAATTATTTTAGTGTGACGATTAGTACAAATATTTTTCAGAATAGTGTCCAAATTTTCATAAAATTTACTTAAGTTAGACAGCTTAGGCGGTCTATAAATACATAATACAATTAAATTATGTTGTGTCATTTTAATGGCGCAACATTCTATTATTCCTGAAACCGAGTGTTTCATTATGTCGGGTAATTGTTTAAACGCATGACCCTTTTTGACCAAAATGCAGGCTCCACCGCGTTTTATATTGTCTCTTGCATAACATGCAGCGAGCCTATAATTCGGTATATGAAGAAGATGTTCCTGGCCCGACATTATAAAATGCTCGGTTATGCATATAACATCTACAATTATTTGTTTGCTTAACAGCTCCTGAATGTACACGGTTAATAGATCAGACTTATTTATAAGTCCGGCAATATTCTGATGCATAACATACATGTGATTAACGAAAAAACTCGGTATGTGTGACCGCATTCGTGTTTACATTATTTGACAGATCATGTTCAAGTTCAAGTGGTGACATGGAGAGATTATTATTTATAAGTAACAGCAAATTTTGAAAAATATTTCTCATTCCTTGGTTATTTAACTTTCTATTATATTTCGAAAACATAGTAAAATCGTAGAATAAGTCTAAATTTGAGTCGAGTACTATTACATGATTATGGGACAATAAATCTAAAAGAAGTAAGTTGTTAAACGTTTCGATACGCCAGTTGAACATCGTTGAATAATCGCTTAGTTTGAATGTAGGTAGGCACAAAATAATATTTGTATGCTGAATTTTTTCCAGTGTTTTCCTCAATCCTATTGTGATTTCTACATAGTTTTTGGTTTTTTGAAAATCTTCTTCTCCAATTAAAATTACACAGTAATCGCTAAACGAGTAATCCACAACTTTTTGATGTAAATTGTTGATAAGTTGTAACAATCCGCATTTCGGTGACACATGGTGACAGATCTGAAAGTTTTGGTACGTCTCTTCTGCGATGGACAGAATATTATTTGTTTTGTTAGCACTAACAATGCATAACCTATTCCTGGTAGATTTCATATTATCCTCTATTTTTGTCCTTTGAGTTGTTTTATTTTGTTTTGTGTTTGTGGTGCATAAAGTATTTGTTTGTAGTTTATCTGTTAAGGTCCGTTTACTACTTAGCTTCTGTGTTTTTATTTCAGATCTAGGTGTTGTATTTTTGCTTTGGTTCTCGGCTTTATTTCGTTTTTTAGACAAGTAATCTTCTTCATGGGAAAAATTCAGTTTGCCTTTATTTATGCTTTTCCTCTTAGTTACGGTTGAAACTCTTTTCGGTGTACTGTTACATATTTTTTTCAGGTTGTTTATAGCTTTCTCATGGTTAATTATGATATTTTTCAGTGAAGTATTCTCTATTATTAAGTTTTCAATTTCACTATCCGCAGAAGCCAATTTCTCTCGCAAGGTGTTAACTAACGTCCCTAATTCTGTTATTGTTTCATTTTCATTAAATTGTAAGTGGGGGCAACTTGTATTATGTTTGTCGTAAGACGTAATAGATGAGTATTCGTTGTCATCGTCCACTGACAAGGATGCAAAAGAATTTTCGGTACTTATGTTTATCTTGCTTTGCTGTTTTCTAATGGTTACGTTATCAGTTTCTAGTGAAAACAATTGTAAGTCAGAGTTGTTTGACATGGTAAATACGGCGCGAGTAACTCAGTTGAAGATTGAAGATAAGGATCGGCACAGATCGACACGGAACGCGATCCCTTCCAGCAGTCGTTCACTGTGCGACACAGTGCTGGTGGGCGGGGCTTACCGCTGCGGTCGACTGCCGCGGAGACACAGTGAGACACAGATCGACACAGAACGCGGTCCTTTCCAACTACGCGACACTGTGTTTTTTCTTCATAGATCGTTATTTAAATTTTTAGATTTGTTTTTGTGAATAACTTGATTACCACTTATTATTTTTTGTTCTAATTTCACAAACACATAGATAGTTTCAAAAGGCACTCCACAGTATAATTCCTTCTATCATTAATTTGTTTTTTACGCAAAATAGAATTTAAAATCACAGCACTCGTTTCACTCGTGTTTAACTCGTTTAGTAGTCTCAAAAAAATATTGGATATAAAAGAAGTGACAAGCTGGATTGGTACTTATATCGTAACTAGTACAAGTCAATTTAATTATTTTATCATTTTTAGTTCGTGTAAAAAGCGTGTTTTTTAGTTTTTTTGAACTATTTTTTTTTTATTGATAATATCCCATGTAGCCTTGCACTTGTTTTTCATATTCTGAATATATTTTTTGTTGCGTATTTGTTGAGATTTGTTAATACAACGTTTAAGTATGTCACTATATTTTTTATACTTTTTTGTTAATCTATTTTTGTTTGTTTTATTATGAATACTTTTTAAATGTAAATAACGTTTCCTTACACATGACTTTTTAAACCTTTAGTCAACCACAGAGTATTATTTTTTCCGTTTGACCTTTTTAACTTTTGTATGGGAAAACATAGTTTATCCAACAGAGATTGAGAACGCTTACTGGTTTCTTCTATAGGCTGGTAATATAAATGTTCCAAAGGTCCAACTTGAACTACTGTGCCATAGCCATTTCTCTAGTAACACGTAGTACTAACACGTGTGGTCCAGGGTTGTAGGTGGAAAGTCCTTGGAACAAAACATTGCATAAATGTGGGCGTATTCTCTTAACCCTTTCAAAATCTATAAAAATACATGTTCCTTAACACTCATAGAAATACGTTAAATATTTATTACAGGAGCGAGCTCAAGTAATTAGCGTGGCCGCGACGCCATGTTTGGTGCTCGTAATTACCGCGACACAGCACCGGAGACAATCGCCAGTAAATCAAGTCGACTCATTTACATCGCCTCTTTCTCTTCCTTTTTATTGCGCACTGTGCTTTTGTGTGAAAATTGCATAAAATTGTTTGTTTTGTTGAGTGTTTGAGACAATACTTGATGCAATAGTGTTTTCAGAGTGATAATTATGAGCTTCCTTCGCATAGTAATTATGTAGGTAAGTAATTCACAAAAAATCTTCCTGTTTTACCAAATCATTGAAAAAATATAAAGTAATTTAAGCCTAGAATTGTTATGACAAGTTTTTTTGGAATAGATACATTACTAAATATTACTGTTGAATGGATCTCCATTCATGTTGTGATTATTAAAATAAAGATGACGACACAACAACATTACCTATCCACAGTAAGTAAATGACAGTTCGAAAAGATGGTCTGCATGTAAGTAAATGATACCTACTCTTTTTCTGCATAACGTCTCGAAATGATTGAAATGGAATTTATAGTAATAAAATATACACTGGCCGCCTGATCTTTATTTGTTTATTTACATACACACACAGCTAATATAAATAACACTTCAATAACAATAATAACAAAATGATAATGTTATTGCTTACAATAAATAATAATGTGTGGTGAGCATAATACATATTGTGACATAAACTCAGTCGATGTGTAGTGGTTGTGGAGAAAACTGAGACAATATCTGCAGGTACTGAATAGTTTTGCAGAAAAATGCGTTTGATTTGGATCATTGTCATGTTACTGGGTAAGTTATTTTATTATAATAACGAGGCGGAAAGAAGAAGTCCAGATGTGGAAACGCCCTTCAAGGACATCATCATCTGCCTCGCTTTTTACAACTGTGTTGGGGTCGGCTTCCAGTCTAACCGGATGCAGCTGAATACCAGTATCCTGTCTGACCTCCACAGCACAGTTACTGGGTAATATGGTAACCCTTGGTAAGACTGGTTGTCAGACTTTCGGGCTTCTAACGACACGGATAACACCCGAGACCAACAGCTTAACATGCTTTCCGAGGCACGGAGGGGTCATGGTATGTAAAGATGGTCACCCATCCACGGACCATCCGCGGCAAGCGTAGCTTAATCTGATCGGTCGACCCGTGAAGGACATATAGTGACCTTATTAGTGACTAGCATTTGTAAGACACCACATTATATTAAAATAACAGCAACATTTTTATTAAAAAACTGCCTGTTAGTCAAGTGATCCAGCGCTACTGATGAACATGAAGACTTCGATTCCCGTGTTTGATTCCCGGGTCAGGCAAAGTATTATTAGTTTTTCTATCTGGAATTTCTCAGTAACAGTTTGAAGTCTGGATTTGTGCCCGGTGACTGGTAATAGGCTCACCCCCTATTACAGGAAATGTGGGCATACGTACTATAGGTACACCTCTGCCTAACCTTTCGGGGAATACAGCCGTGATGCTATGTTATTTTATAAAACTTCCCAGTATACTACGTTTGTAATTTTGGTCTCAGTAGCCAAAATATACAGAGACTCAGGACTGGTGACGCGGAAGCAGGCGACGTTCAGTTGAGAAGCAGTTAGTTAGTTATTACCTACTCCGCAGTCGTCAGTAGCAATTTCTCATTGCTTGCGAAGTTTGTCGTTTTTAGTAAATTAAGGAACGCCTGCGCTCCTACATATACTACCTAATGCCACAACACTGATACACTGACTGTAACTGATGCATTCTTACATATTATTCCTGACAAACGGCTATCACTAAAATAATGTAACAGAAGATTGAAATTTGAATCAAATTAATTTGATCCTCCTAAGAAACAGGATCTACAGGTGACAATTTTTTTTTGGTGAAAATTGCCCGTTGTCTTGCTGACTGTAATTTTTTTCGAAATGTCTCAACAAGTTAATCATCATCATCGCTTCGCGCCGCGCGCTAGCAGTAAGACGTGTTGCAAGTCACTCCGTTAAAAATAAATATTTTCTGTTAATTTATAAGTACTAATAATACAGTATCACACTTGTCAAATAGTGCACAAATTATTACAAGTTTTGTGAAATAATATCTACGAGTTCGTCTATAATGCGACCGAAGTAATAAGCAAGAAGCAACATAATAATATATCACCAGGCAACAGTGAGTCACACAGTGCGCGAGCTGCTCTTATTCGCCGATTGGTGGTGAGTCAGAACATACGATACCGCTCGGTGCGCTACCATATATGGTCGCAAATCCACAATTGCCCCGCTCACTAAGACGCAGGTACGAAATACTGATTGCAAATTTTGAGATCTATCTTCAAGGCGAAATAGCAAGTTGGAGTTTGGAGCTACACCTCATTGAAGGGAGCGCGGGTTCGAATCCGAGGAGCAAACATTCTTTTTGCATTTTTTATTTTATTGTTGCTTGCCTTTTTGTTTATGAGTTTCTTTCTTTTGAAACAATTGCTTTGTTTTCTGCCATTTAACTCGTATTTGGTAATTTAACGCTTTATTTACCAAAAATAATTGAACATGGCTGATGGTGATGGCACGTCTCCCACCAATAAGCACGGAAAAGCTCCGCTGCGTAATGTATCGACCACCAGAGGGAGCAAAAGGCAAGCTCTTGGATCTCCGCCTCAGGCGACTACTGAAAATGAAAATGTATTATCGCGTGATGATGTTCGCGATATTATCCAGGAAGTAATGAAGACTGAATTATCGATAATGTTGTCTAAATTTAATGAAACCATGATTGCAATACTGAACAGAGAGTTGCAGCCCATCAATGCGAAAATTACTGCCATGGATGACTCTATGAAATTTATGAACAGTCAGTATGAAGACCTACTAAAGGAGCATGCTTCATCTAAGGAGACCATTTTAGAACTGCAGAAGGAGAATCTTGAAATGAGCAATAATATTAATTCGCTAAATGTGCGTGTAGATCAGCTGGAGCAGCAAACTCGATCAAACAATATTGAAATTCAATGCTTGCCTGAGAAGAAACACGAAAATCTGTTTAATATTGTGTCGGAAATCTCTAAAGTGGCTGGATGTGCCGTGGAAAACAAAGATATTTTGCATTGTACCAGGGTTGCCAAACTCAACCCAAATAATACTAGACCACGTTCAATAGTAGTACAGCTGGCTTCTCCTCGACTTCGTGATCAATTCCTGGCGTCTATTGTTAATTTTAATAAAAACAATAAGGACAATAAACTGAACAGTGTGCATCTCGGCTACTCTGGGCCAAAAACAGCTATTTTCGTGACTGAACATCTGTCCCCAACATATAGAGCTCTGCACGCTGCCGCGAGGATCAAAGCCAGAGAACTTGGTTATAAATTTGTGTGGATTCGAGGTGGTAGAATTTTTATGCGTAAAGTACAAGAATCAGAGCACATCTTGGTTAGAAACATGAACACTTTAAATAAGTTAACTTAGTTTTCGTCATCATTTATTGTAATCGCATTGGCATTAATCTTAGTTAAAATTCTCTGCTCTTAATATTAATATTTATTACCAAAACACAAGAGGTCTACGCACGAAGACTCATCATTTTTGTCGTCAACTATCTTTAGAGAACTATGACATTGTTATATTGACTGAAACATGGCTAAATAGTGGTGTTCTGAACGCGGAGCTTTTTGACGATAGATATATTGTATACAGAAGAGATAGAGATGGTAGGAAAAAGGATGGCGGTGGTGTATTAATCGCCGTATTGAAGAAAATTAATTCAAAACGTATGGTTCACTGGGAAAGCCAATGCGAGGATCTTTGGATAACTATTGAAGTACCATTTATGAAACTTTCTCGTCGAATTGCTCTGTGCGCAGTCTATTTGCCACCCCCTGTATTACGTAGTACCTTAGACAATTTTTTGGACAGCTGTAATGTAATACTTGAACAGACAGACTTGCACGTATGTATTGTTGGTGATCTTAATTTAGGTAACATAAAATGGAACTTGGTTAATGACTCAGTGAATAATTATATTCCTCCTGGCATTAGTAAAGTCCTAATAGACTTTACTTACATGCATAAATTGACACAACTTAATGGCATTAAAAATGTGTCTGGACGAATATTAGACCTTGTGTTAACTAATTTATCTTCCGGTAGCGTTACTGCGGTCTTAAACTCCCTCAGCAATATTGATGTCCACCACCCTCCAATCGAAATCCTGCTTAAAGCGAGTGAAGAAACCCGACTTCCATACAACCCTCAGTCTATAAGAATAAATTATTATAAACTTGATTACATAAAAATTTGCGAGAATCTATATGATATAAACTGGGATAAATTATTCGAGGATATGGCTGATGTTAATGAAATGCTTCGTGTGTTTTATGACAGGCTTCTAAATATAATACATATGCACGAGCCTACCAAGCCTACCTTTAAATATAAAAAATATCCTCCTTGGTTCAATAAAAGCTTAATAAGAGCTTTAAAAGAAAAGGAAAAAGTAAGATCTCGTTACAAAATCTATAAAAACCCTAGGGATGAACTCGAACTCAAATTATTAGGCAAACGGTGTTCCAAATTAGCTACTGACAGTTATAATGATTACATAAAAGACATTGAAAATGAAATCTCAAAAAATCCGAACCGCTTCTGGGCGTACATTAAGGATAAAAAAGGCGGCTCTAGTTCTTTTCCGGCTACAATGACTAACGGAACTGTATCTACATCCGATGGTCCACAAATATGTGAAATGTTTGCGTCAAACTTTTCCGCCGCGTTTAGCGATGCGAAAGCGACCCATGGTGAACCGGAATCCGATTTTCTTCATAATATGAAGAATAACAGTCTACCACTAACGGCACCTGTGATTGATTGCGAGACCCTACTGAACAAGCTTAAATTATTGGATCTTCGTAAAGGCGCTGGCCCTGATGGTATTCCGCCAATATTTATTTATAAGTCTGCCCCCGCTTTGGTATCCCCTTTATCACTGATCTTCAACAAATCTCTTAGCTCTGGTATTTTCCCTGACTTATGGAAAAAAGCAAAGGTTATTCCTATTTATAAGACTGATGAAAAGGACAACGTCAAAAATTATAGACCTATTTCTATCTTGTCAACTTTTGCCAAGGTATTCGAATCCTTCGTTTGTCCATACATTCAGGCACACTTCAAACTCTATTTGAGCTATTCTCAGCATGGTTTCGTGGGTTCTAGGTCAACTTGCACTAATCTAGCAACTTTTACAGAAATGCTATCTGATGCCATCGACGGCGGCAAGCAGATTGACGTGATTTACACAGACTTTAGCAAAGCCTTTGACCGCGTGCCTCACCATATACTTCTGTCCAAGTTATCTGCGTATGGAATCACCGGTACACTCTACAATTGGCTAAAGTCTTATCTCGAAAATCGTTTTTTCTCTGTTGCAGTTAATGGTTTCCAATCTGGAACCTACAAGACGTCTTCGGGAGTTCCCCAGGGCTCACATGTTGGACCGGTTCTATTTATTGTTTTCGTTAACGATATCCCGCACTGCCTAAGATTCTCAGAATGTTTTATGTATGCAGATGACCTTAAATTCTCTAGGATAATCGAGTCTGATAACGATAAAGCATTACTTCAGAGGGACGTTGACTCGTTAGTTCAATGGTGTAACGATAATGAAATGAGCTTAAACGCAAAAAAGTGCTACTACGTGAAATACACCCGGAAAAAGAAATTGACGGCTAGCGTATACCATGTGGGCCCTAACGTTATCCAAGAGGTTGATCAAATAAGGGACTTGGGAGTTCTTTTTGACAGCTCTTTGACATTTTTGCCTCATGTTGAGGGCGTCGTCAAAAAGGCTTCTAGAATGCTAGGATTTGTTGTGAGGAATGTTGCTGGTTTTAAGCGCAGTCAGACAAAGATCTTGTTGTACAACTGTATCGTTCGCAGTATCTTAGAATACTGCAGTACGATTTGGAGACCTCATTACTCCACGCACATTCTTCGCCTGGAGCGAATACAAAAGAGATTCCTCTGGCATCTAGCCTATGCCAGCGGAAATGCAAAAAAAATACGATCATATGATGCCCGACTATCTTATTTTAAGATGGTCTCATTGGAGAAACGTAGAATAATCATTGATTCCATGTTCGTATATAAGCTACTTCGATGCAAAATTGATTGTCCCCTATTACTATCCAAGTTTCAGTTTCGGGCTCCTGCTAGACTCCCTCGTGCTCCTATTACTCCTTTACACCCTCCGCTCCGCAGAACAATACTTGGTGCAAACTCTGTCATTCCTCGTCTTTGCAAATTGTTAAATAGCGTCAGCGATCTTGTTGACGTGCACTTAGACTCATATGCCAAGTTTCACAGAACAATTACTAATAATGTATAATATAATATTCTTTTTTATTTTATTTTTTTTCTATTTTGTTGTGTCTCTGTTTGTTCTTTTGAATTTTAGTTTTGCTTTTAATATTAGTTTTATATTCCATCACGTAATATCTTTCATACTTGTTAATTTTAGTTAATATATTGATTTTATAGTTTAGTGCTTGTGGCACAAGTTATATGTTTATGGGGCATGCGGTGCTAACCTGTAAGAAATTGTTACACTAACCTTACATTATGGTACATGTTACTTCAGCTATTTACAGTGTAAACAATTGTTGGTTGGCCAATAAAGTAAATAAAATAAAAAAGTTAAGGATAGTCTCCTAAAACCGATTTCCTGTAGTTAAAATACCTGCCCTTACTGCCCCATCTTAAAGATCCATCCTGTATACAGGTGGTCCAAATAGACACGTAAAAAAAAAATTACCAGGTGTATCCGAAAATAGCCCGTGTATAATTCGCGATTCTTGATCTCGTAGTTTAATTTTTTTTAATATTGAAAAAATTATGGGAACCGCTTTAAAATAAAAGTACTTATCTTTATTTTTACACGGCTTTACGAGTACCTATCACATTCTTTTTTTTTTTGCAATTTTCATTAATATGAAATATTCTTACATAGTAAGTAAGTAAGTAAGTCGTTTATTTTGCAAATATGGGTACAGTAAAAGGTGATAATTTTTAAACAGATAGGTTCAGCCATATCTTACCGACAGGCATGCAAAACTTAAATAAGAGTTTCACGCTAAAACAACAACAAAGGCAATTATATTATGATACATTGAAGAGCACTACTACAAAAATGTTTTTTTTTTTTTTTGATAAAAAGCATATGACTTTTAAGATACGTGATACAAAATTACAGTTTTAGTGAATATGATGATTACAGCCTTACAAGTCTTGACATTGAGTACTTACATGTTTTGCCATTAAGGCGTACAAAATTAGTCTCAGTAGACAAATAAATAATAAAAGAAAGAAATCACAATGTCAAAAATTTAAATTAATTTTAGTCAAGGCACAATTCAAAACAAATGTCAATATTTAAAAGTAGAGTAAACAAATATAAAAATAAAATAAAGCAAATCAATTTGGAGAACAAACAAATTCTTTCTCCGTAAGGAATTCGCTGATATTATAATATGCTTTATGCGTTAAAAAGCGTTTAAGCCTAGTTTTGAATATTGTTAATGGTAGTTCTTTCCATTGCTTAGGTAATTTATTATAAATAACCGGACCCATGCAATAGACACTCTTGCGCAGTAGTGCCGTTTTGGCGGGATGGGAGCATACTTGGTTATTGTCGCGTCTATTACGTGGGACTACGTCGGCTAGACGTTTAAAACGATTTGGGTTTGACTTCACAAACACAGCTACCTCCATTATGTACAAGCTAGGAAGTGTTAAAATTTTGTGTTGTTTAAAGTATGGCATGCAACTATCAGTGGATTTAAGCTTAAACATAGCCCGTAAGCATCTTTTCTGGGCTTTAAAAACTGTTTCTCTTTCGGTTGAATTTCCCCAGAATATTACACCGTAACGTAAGTGCGATTCTACTATGCCATAATAAGCAATTAATAGTGCATCCATGTTAATTACTGGAGATAGTGAATGCAGAGCGTATGCGGACCTACTAAAAAAACCACCAACTACCATAAAATGATCATCTTCCTATAATTAATACAAGATTTTGCATCTGCTTTTCCCGCTCACATTTGCCTTACCTTTGCCTTATTTGCTATACCTACCAATCTTCTTATTCTCCAGGTTACGCTGATCCACGCCACACAGCAAACCGTTCAGTCAGGAAGTGGATACAGTCATTCTTAGTGCCATGGGTCGGTGTGCTCTCTCGATAGTGAGCGATGAGAGTAAACATAAACAATATTAAGGATATCTTATTGAACAAACACTTGATTACTTTTGGACTTTGTCGCATAAGGCACCTGTCCCACCCGGCGATTAATGAGAAGCGAGTAGAACTAGCAACTAAAAACGAGTTGGCGAGCAATGAGCAGCGAGTGTGCGACGTTGACGAGCGGTATGCGCATAGATATAAGTTTGTATATTTCTATGGCCCGCCAAGTAAGCGTCTCTGAGCGAGTATTCTCTTTGATAGCTCTTGTCGCTGCGATAAGCGATCAACTATTAATATTAATATGTATCTTTCTGACTTATACGGGACCTATCTTTAAAATTGTTGAAGTCAGTCGCTTCCTCGTCGGCGGTGGGACAGGTGCTTACAGTTTGCTTGTCAAACTGTCATCATCACTTGTTTATTTATTGCTGCAAGGATCCTTGAGTGACATTGATAGGGGGACGTAATTGGTAAATATTTGTGAAATTTTCACATTTTTTTTTTAAAAACAATATGGTGGTTTATTTAAAATTCCGATTATGGCCACACGCCCTATGCTCCTTGTACCGTTACGCTGTGATCCTTGTACCGACGTTAGTACATCGTTGACACTTCCTTTTTTCTATAACGACAAGGTTCTAAGTATGGCCAAGATTGTCGAAGGTCGACTGTCAACGTATAATATTGGATTAAATTTTTCATTACAGCTATTTTTTTTTTGTAATTTTCACACTTTTGTCTTCAGGTATCCTTGAAATAAGATCAAAATTGTATTTTATGTTTGTACAAAATCTTCATTATGTAAATCAAAGGCGAAATAAACCATATTTTCGAGAGCGCCAAAGTGATGCAACAACAGGTGCTGCGACTGACACGAATCGTTTAGCACTACGAAAACTGTACTTTTATACTTACACAGACTTAAAGTTTCAATTATTTCAAGGTTTCTTATAATTTGATAAGTTATTGACGTAAACGATAATTCGAAAGCGAACTCATTTGTTTTTGTCTGCCAAACACGATAATGTTTACTATCTGCCCAATATTTGTACAATGCAGTGACAGTCCCCCCATAGAAGCCGAAAAGCCCGGCTTGCCTTAAAAAGTGAGCCCACCAACAAAAAAAAAAAAATTATAAAAGCAACCAAGTCAATAATCATCTCGCAAGAATTGATAAGAATAATACCTAACATTAAACTTCGCGCTGCACTGTGTCAGCCGCGCGCTTTATAAGCTACGATGCCAGGTTTACGTACTCAAAGAATAATATTTAAATTCCGCGCCGTTTTGCATCACGCACCGTTGCCAACTATCTCGGATGCAGTTGCGATCTCGCTCTAACACTATAGCGATAAGTAGGACGCGAGATCGCATCGTAAATGAAAACATAATTTTTATTCTTTCTCGCTCGCACTTGTGTTGGCTTTTATGAGGCTTTTTTAACACTCTTCTTTCGCATAGAAATAGTTAAGTTTGTTGATACCATTAGTATTTACCTATTTCGCAAAATGTTCTAAATATTAAGCCCGGCTTCTGATTTTTTTATGAATGGAACGAATCGTGCGTTTGATTATGAATAGTAGGAGTAATGACGTGGCAAATTTGTTCAAATTTGTTTTGAGCGGCTAGGTACCTGGTGCACTTTTTTTCGCTTTGATGTTTTTTCATTTTCTGTGAATTTAAGTGTTGTGATTAGTTTTGAAGTGATTAAAAAGTTTCTTATCATTGAAATGAATTCGGAAACGCATGCAATTGTTCCTTGTGACGGACTACTACTTACTCGGAAAGGTAAATACTTTGAGTTTTACAGACAAATATAATCTCGATAGTTATTGTGGCGATTTCATTCCGCGCTTTTGTTAGTGATTATAGTGTTATTTTATCATCAAAATGGGAATTCGGAAACTGTGTTCGAAAAGGTATGTAACTTGAGTTTTTCGACAATAAGTAACTCTTTACTTTACCGTAACCAACCTCAAATTACTGTAGATACTTGTTTCTCGGAAATAAAAACAAGTATTTTTGTCAGTCGAAAAATAGATTGAAATAGGCATTCGATTGTTTATTAGACAACTTTAGGTAGGTAGCTGGTGCCATGAAAACACATAATTAGTGTCGTTTGTATGGCATTTGTAGTTTTGGTAAACCACTGAAAAACAAACCCTATGTCCTATTATTATAATAACAATAAGTTCTCATTGAGATCACAAAACACAATAATTTTCGTATCGAAGAGATTCTTCATAGGTGTTTTGAAATAAAGATAAGAGTTGGCTATTGTCATTATGATAAATTATAAAAAGTTATTTTGGTATTATCTCATGTTAACATTTTCAATTAAACTCATAAAATTATGCGTACGGCAATAGAACAACAAATCGATCATTTGTTGGGAGCCATCTAGTGGATTTTGATTGAAAATTTTAGCATGTGACAAGTGCATATGAAATAAGGTAAAAAGATTCGGCTAAACGGTGTGTTTACGCGCATTCATTCATATAGATGGCGCTTATGAAAATTACATACTAATGCTTGATAATACTTATTTAGAACTCTTCGCATTTTATAAAGGTTTTCTAATAATGTTGTACCATGAACAACATATGAAAAATCTGTTGGCTTGCCCTAATTTTGACGCCATGGCACGCCGCTGGTACAATGTATGACTGTTGCGGCCTCAAAACTTAGAAACAAATCATTGAAAGTTTAAACTCAGTTCGATGGCTCTGTGTATGTGCACGCAATCTGTCGGACCAATAAAATCAGATTGGACGTTCAGATGGATCGCTTCAATCACCTTACGAAAACGTAGATCACTTCGGATTTTATCGAATTAAAATCATTACCTACGTCACATTTTGGACGTCGCCATTTGCATCGTACAATATGATAAGGTTCTAAGTATGGTTAAGGCATGGAATTAGTATGTACTATGGGTTAAAGTTTTCGTAAGTCGTCCGGAGTCTATTGTTTTTTTTGTTTTTCGCTTTTGACATAAATTCCCACAAACTAATAAAAAGAAAACTTCACTATTTTCTAACTGTCACATAGACAAATAGACCTGGGAGTTTTAGTACGTGCAAGGGACATTCAACCGTATGGTGGTACCTAAAGCAATTACGAGGTCTACTATAAAATTTGTGACACAATGTAAGTTGCTATGATGTTTTCCAGCTAGGCATGAGCGTGATCGGGCCAGGCTGCGCGTTGCCAGCTCACTTCATCGACTTCGCGCTCTACGTGCCCTGGGTGCAGCAGAAAACTGCCGACCAGCACCGAGACATACATTCGTCCAAGCTCATTCGGCGTGGTATTACATGTGAAGCGTGACCTGCGACAAGATATAACTCTGCGTAGCCTTTTCCTAAATACGAGTATGTTGGGGTCAGCTTGCAGTCTAATCGGATGCAGCTGAATACCAGTATTTTATGTGACAAGATGTGACTATGAGTTACGAAATCTTTATCTATCTACCACTAAGCTAAAGAAAGTGTGAAACAAAACCAAGCATTTTTCATTTTAACCGACTTCCAAATAGGAGGAGGTTATATGTTCGACGCGCATGGTTTTTTTTTTTTTTTTCTATTTTTTTTTTATGTTTTTCCGTCGATTTCTCTGTGAATTTTGAACCGATTTTGAAAATTCTTTTTTTGTTTGAAAGGGTTTGCTCCCGGATTAGTCCCATATCAATTTTATTAACTTTGGTGGGATAGTTTTTGAGTAAGCTTCAATAATACGTATTTCTTCCCACTTAGTTTATGTGGATGATATGATTATTACTTCCTGTGACTGTCATTTACATAGCAGGTAATGGTAATCGAATTTGTGTGGGGTAGGCACCACAACTGAAAAGTGAAACATAAAAACTTTTTACAAAAAAAAAAACAACCAACTTCCGAAAAAAAACACTACATTTTTTTTTTTTTTTGTAAAAAGTTTTTTAGTAACATACGTTTAAAGTTCCTTTTCATTCGTTTGATTGGAAACTCACCAACATTTTTTTTTGTGGTTGTTATTGCTTTTATTTGACATTGTATTAGGTACTTAGTTTAAGTTTACTGTTGAATAGTTTAATTAAGTAAGAATATATGACTGATTTTACGGACAAGTTTAAGCAATATTTCAATAATAATACCCATTTTTACAAATTAATGTTTTAAAATCAATACCCAGGATTTGAAGAACAAAATTCAATTTTTTTTATTATTTTTTTTGCTGCCAATTTGCAAATCGTTATTGAACCTATGCCCCGGAACCCTAAACTTTTACCCCATCATCATAGACTATAATATACCTGCACCTAGGTATATCATAATCTATACTACACCCTAGACTCCTGCGCATCCGTTTCCACTTACCGATACGCATCACGGCTGCGGGCTCGGTCATATCGGCGCGGTCTAGATCGCTAACTAAATTGCTCATTGTTGCTCGGCAGTTAAGAGCAATACTAATGTATTGCGGCTTCAAATGTTTAAGAATATTTTCTATTGTGGAGAAGTCCATCGTCAGCGCAAGTACAAATGCGACTGCTCTTGTTGTTGCAGCTCTATATGCAGCTATTAATGCTGAACACACATTTCATACTGTTCTGACTAACCATTTCATACTGTTCTGACTAACCATTTCAGACACTATAGATAATCTACAGGCTCGTCACATGATCTGAGCAAGATTAATGTCTGGACTTTAAAAGAGACTTTGACCTCTGAGTTTGTTTCGGTCTTTCTTCTCAGAGTAGTCAGATAGGAAACACCGAACTCATCTAGTTTTAAACCTAATTTATTTTTGACGTGTAAAAGTGTTTGTCCTACCCTACTTACAGGAATCAAATAATTTATCATTATCGTAACTAACAGAACATTAGATTCAGTACAACGAAAATTGACTTTATTTTGGTCCTTCGAGCTGGATGTAAGAACGAGATCTGATTGCTGGGTATACAAGCTTTCACAGACAGGTGCGACGCGATTCTGGTAGAACAATTTCCATGTTTTTTTCAAAGAAATTGTTCTTCTAGAGTCGGGTCGCGTTGTCGTATCGCGCTTGTCTGCGGGAGCTTTAAACTGAGCACAAATTGCAAAGCAAACTATGAGCTACCAGGAATTTCCCAAATTTACGGATATGGTAAATTAAGGGTCGATCCTAGAACCTAATCCCCATATTTAGCATTCGCTAGTCTTTTCCACAGACAAATAGTGAAAACGGTTTTGTGGGGCATGGCTTTATGTATAAGATAAGATTGCTGTAAACTTTTACAAGTAAAGAAAACATACAAATAATGATAATTGACACTTCAGGGCTCGTATTGTTAGGAGGTTCCTCTCTCTGGAGCCCTGACCGCCGGTAACCTGGACCCTGTTCCCGATACCGGTAAGCTACTATAATTTCCTTTTATTTTAAAATGTTAATATGTAAGAAAATGAATAAATGAAATAAAAACAGGCATTCTACGTCATTGTATTTTCGTGTGACGCCATAAGTGCATACTTATCATTACAGTATCACTGACCATTAACAAAGCAGTGACCCGTTCTTCCCATGGTTCGGCGTCATTACCAGACATTACGCTGTCAGTGCTAACCTCCGCTGTTTATGTGGGAATGGCGCCCACTATCGACTCGGACTCGCGTTACAATGCATTATATGATCATAGCAACAGGCAGTTGATCGTCATAGATTGTCTTTAGGGTAAAGTAAGGAATGGGCGTCAACGGAACCCTATTCCATGCCTCCGTCGTTGTCTGCCTGTCTGTCACAGGGCGAACTTTAGCAACTAAGAGCCTTTAAGATGGCAAATAAAAACAATGCAAACTGTTAAAGTTTTGGTGGTAAGGAACTACTCACTAAGCGCCAGGTTTTTTGGTTATGACACGGTTCACTAGAGGTGCTTCGGTGGACTAACACGAATGTGTGGATTACACGTAACGTAATTATTCCAACGATTTTAAAATTGAAAATACTCGTTTCACACTTAATATACGAGTATAGATACATAGTTTTCATTGTCAGTATCATTCAGACGTCAGAATCAAAAACAAAAATTGCTTAAATAATTTCTTAGGTATTGCGAAGAAGCGAAAGCTCTAAGTCAAACAGATTATGATTGCAAAGAAAATATTTATAGGTACGTATAAACGTAAGAACTGTTTGCATTTGACTTTCAAAAATCGAAGTCATAATAAAATTCACGTCATAAAAATTTATCGAAAAATATACATTCTTTTGTCAAATAAAAATATAATTACCAGATTAATTCAAATTTTAAATACCTTCATAAATTGATTCAACAAAAAGTTAACCTCTAACAAATAATCGAAAACTCATTACAAATCCGAAACCGATAAAATCTATTGTAACTGTTAATTATGATGTCATACATCAACCCTAAAACGCCGGCTATTAAATAAAAGTTAGAAAATAAAAGGCGGGTCCGTTGGACCCCGCGGGAGAAGAATATGATAACTCAAAGAAATGGGTCGTTATTGTCACATTATTCAAAGCCGTCGCCGGAGGAAGTATTAAGTGTCACACGGCGAGCACGATAGTTGGGAGACCAGGTACGTTTCCACTGACACACGATATTACTGTAATTTTATATTGTTAAGCGGTTATTAAGTGGTGGTGTAGCTTTGTAGATACATTTAGTAAATTCACGGTGCCTAGTTAATTGTTATTTTGTTGTTTTTGGTTATTAAAAGTTATGTTAATTCGAACTCTAATAAAATTGCCTTATTACAATGCAATCGAAAAACACGCAAGAAATACTTTTTTGCGTGTGTGAGGTTATTCATATTTATCGAAGAATATCTAATTGTATTGATCACTTTATTTGATTGTTTACAACAATAAATCACAGTATGAACGTCAGCTGTCAGAATGATAGATGACATTGACGTATGGAAACGTTCCATTTCAACAATATTTTATTTTATATAAATTAATGTTTAGTAAATAATATAAAGGTAGTAAGTAATATTTGATTTGCATTTCTATATTTGATATTTCATAAACAGATGTATTATATAAATAGTTTTAATGTGACTCAAAAGTCACTGCTCAAAAGGCTGTTTCATAAACAACGATTATAGAGTTTTCGAACAAGTCATGATTTGTGGTTTTATGAAGATCAATATAAATGTTTAATATCATAACAGTACAATAAATAATTTATTGAATAAGTAATAATTAATATGATACTAATAATATTTATCACGATTTTATAATGCAGTTTTAAAGTAACATGGTGTTTCAAACGACTTTCGGAACATCCAGTTGATGTTATTATATTATGACATTTTATATAAAGATTACAAATAAACACATAGTGTATTGCTAAATAATGTTATTAAGTTTTAAGATAGTTCCACTACATAAGATTAGTTAATTATTACTTTGGTTAGAAGATATTTAACATTTATGTATGACCATCTATGATTCGTCTAAAATGGCGGGAGAATGGGCGGCAATATTTGAGGGACCTGTAAGGTTGATAGGCTTGTAAGATGGTGTGACCGCCAATCTTGAAAAGGAACTTGAGTTATACGGTTGGACGTTATAGGACCTCCGACTTTTACAGGACAGACCCTGAGTGGTGTCCATGTCCGTAATATAAAGTTGCTAAAAGCCAATGTAAGAATAAATCATGTAGCATAGCGGAAGCTCTGCCATTATTGTAAAAAGGATTGATGATCAGATCACTTCTTGTGAAAGATCGACAGACTACCTACAATGTTCATGTAAGTTAATTGATAATTATTATATCTTGATTATTGCTAATAACTATGTTGTTCTGTATGTGTTTTAATATGCTTAATATTGCTAGCTTGGAGAAATGGTCCAAGAGATTAATGTGATATTATAATGATCTAAGCTGATGTAACAATGTGTTGATCCAATAATATAAAAGAAGCTGCCACGGAGTTTCTTGTCCTTCTTCTCCGTGATGACCTAGATTAGGAACGGACAAATAGTTTTCTCATTAACGATACAAGACCTATGTATTGACTATGTATAAATGCCTAGTCTTGTCTTTCTGTGCTTTTCTTCATAAAATCCTTTCCCTACACCATATTCACAGAAAGTACCTACATACAAAGTAAATAACTAGTAGGTACTTAACCATCCTGACACTCAAATCTTGATAATTAAGTGGATACCTATACCTATAAATGTAGTTGTTAATCCACTTTCTAACACGTGCATCACCTCTATATTACTGGAGATCCTTTATCTTGGTCAAAGACTTCCTGTCTCTGTCAGATTTATCATTTCAACGATCAACTTACAAATCGACTTTCATTAAAACGACTTAGATGACATAATTATCGTATTACTGGTCGGCCCTTAAAACCTGATTTTAAGCATAAGTAACCTTGATTTGCGATCTCTCATTTGGTTTTTAAGATTCAGAGATAGCCAAACACATTTGTGGGTTTTGTAAATGAAGTGTTTGAAAGGGTGTCTACACACCAAAGGGTGTCTACACACCAAAGGGTGTCTACACACCAAACCCGGGCCCGGCCGGGCCTTAGGGTACATTGGGTACATTTTAAACAAAAGTTGTCCGACTTGCAACGTTCTTACGGCTAACTAACCTAACCCAGGCTACCTAACCTAACACCAGGCTTTGGTGTGTAGACAGTAGCATCAGTTTTATAACCGCACGTTTAATAACTCTGACAATCATATCACTTAATTAGTGTTATATAGTATGTGATACAGAAGTTGCTAGAAATAAACTGTGATTAATGTTCTTTTTAAAATTTAATTAACTTTTTTAAATGGAATCTCGCAGGTGAACCTAGGAAACTACTCAGTAAATTAAGGCCTCCAGCCAGGGCATAAAACTTACAAATTAAGCGACCACACGCTAAGAGAACCCCCTGTGGGGTACCGACCTCGACTTAGGACGTCGCTGGGGGAGGGCGGCAAGGGACAGGCTGGATCGGATTAATATTGTAATTATTGGCGAGCTTATAGTTAGCGACTTCGCAGCAGACCCAGAAGTAGGTGACGTGGAGAACAGGACTCGTGGCGTCAGGTGGCTTCAGACGTAGACAAGTGGAACAATTAGGTATTTGCCTTGCAGTGGGCTCAATAATACACATACTTAAATTCAATATACCTTTTTCCCATGAGGGAAGTCGGAAACTATAGAACACCAGCGGCTACGATCCTTACATACTCCTTTTGCTTCATTTACGTTCATATAATCGTATATCGTAAATATATCTGGTCATACACGCACGCCGGTTGCGAGTACTACGTACCTTACCTTTCTGAAGAACATCACCAGGAAGGTCACTATATTGTAGTGTAGGTCACGTGTAGGGCATAGGGTCCCGTCGTTACCACTCACATCTGCTTTGTAAATACCTTCTGTTAGTCGCATTTCATACATCTCAACATGGCCAAACCATCTGAGCATGCATACTCAATAAAATTATTATAAAAATAAATAATGTAGCAGTTCTATCGTAATATACAAAGTATCGTGTGACGGCCGTCAACGCGAACAGCTCCAGGATAACAATGGTCCATACAACCTCCTTGTAGACCACACGGGATCCTCCGCTCCTTATAATTACAACTCGCTTATTCAAATAAAGCATTATTTGATCCTAATGAATGGAGCCTCGATAATATTATTGAGCTTTCTATATTTAAAGGGTTTTTAATAGGTTTTATTTATTACGAGCATTCATTGACTTGGGTGGAGGCGTGACGAGGTGGCTTGTGCTTTTGGGTTCAATACTTACACACGGAAATGGTTTTTGGTAGTTCAATCTATTCACATCAACGATTACTAATCTTTATTCTAATTTGACTCACGTTTGTATGTGAAGACGACAATCCGACAATAAATAAAAACACTGGCAATACTAATGCGTATATAGTAAGAGTATTTAATTTTGAAATAATCAAATAAATCCTAGCATAGAAATAAAAAGAGTGATATTTATAGACAAACTAAATAGTAGTGATGGGTCTTTAAGGGTTTTGTCAATCTTTGACTAGCTATGGAGACTAAACTATTGAATATATTTGACTGAATTTTCGAACACAGACTGGAAACGGTATTAGATATACGCAGCTTAACATATTGTCGCCTCCGCCTTGTTTAATAAGCACAGGCCGAATAGTGTATTATAAGGTATAAAGTTAGGCGCTTCACTTATTGAATTAAGGATAAAATATTGAACGCACTTTATGTCAGGCTTGCAAGGCGCCGCCATATTTCAGTGTAAAGCGCAATGACAATAAAAACAAAAGAATACGAGCACAATGTTTCGATGGCATTTATCGGCTTAAAAGTTTGCGCAGGAGATGATCTTAATAAATTGGAAATATTGAAGTGCACATCAGCTGTTGTGTCTACAGTGTGCACAAAGTAAATCTTATTATAATCTAAGCCTTTTTACGAAGTATGTCCAAATGGAAGTATCTAATCGAACCGCTAATATCTAATTCCCATTTTGCCCTTCAAAAAAATATTGAACACTCTAATATAATTTATAATGATTGCGCCTCTTTTTATGGTCCCCAAATATCTAATCCCTATTTTCTAACTGCGACCACCTTGGATGTGCGCTGTTATTCGGGGTACTTTAATGAGCTTAGATACTGCGACCAACTGTGAGAAAAGGTCAAGTAGACAGAAACTCCTATACATAAAAAAAACGCAAAAAGTTTTTAGAGATTCATTGATTTAAAATAGCGTGCTTCATTAGAAGGTCAATAACTTTTTAGAGGACCAGTTTAATATTTCCCTGTCTAAATTGCCATTTTCACGATTGTTTTGATAAGGCTAAATAATGGAGTAATTTTTAGCCAGTTTACCTTCTCATCATAACTTTTGGAAAATACCAAAATCGTTATCGAGATCCATAGGCATTCATACATTTTCAGGAATTACCATATAGTTGAGAGTCCACAGGCGGTCAATGATAATTCAACCGTCACCTATTATAAAGGTTTTTTTTAGTTACCCTTCATTTTCCAAATGCTGGGCAAAGGCGTACAAATCCTTCCAAGCATCCTTTCCAGAGCCTCCTCGAACCAGCCCTTGCGGTACACGTCTAGGTCGTCTTGCCGCCTCTTCCAGGGCCGGCCATATTAATGTTTATGGTCCATTAATGGAGAGCAATCAAAATTAGTGTCAAAGCGCCGTAATGTCCTTAAACACTCGTAAATAAGGTTAGTTATCAGTGTCGATGACAATTTGTCGGTTATAAAATGTAAATCGTACCGCTTTTGATTTTTACGAGTACCTAATTCGACGATTATAGTTATGGCTAGTACTTAATAAAAACGAGCTTACTTCTCATATAACAGCTTTTCATTTATAGCATTTGACCATACTACAATATAAAGCTAAATGATTTAACATTCACCAGGACGGTATTACAATTCCAAAATGAATCCGTTACCCACACCTTTTCTAAGTAAACGCAACCTTTTTTTATGTAATACAAAGTGAGTCCATTATGAAGGCTCTCGCGGTCTCATAAACATGTCATCGAGCGATTGTGCCGGGTCCCGGGGTTCGGCGGACCACGGCGCGGCGCGGGACGGGTAGACTATCGGGACTGTTTATGTTGATTTACGGGTCCGTGTTGTTAGTTCTAGAATGTTGGTTTACGTGGATTAGTTGAATGTATGTGTTTTAGAATAATTCATTGTGGGTTTACTGATATTTAATTGGGTATTGACTAGTGACATAACCGGCACAGTTTTGCGTGTTTGCGTGAAATTAACCGTCTTGTATTCAAACCAAAATATTAGGCAATGTTTTTATTTCCCTCCTACCTTGTTTAGGCATATTAATCCGTATTTATAAATCATACTCTAAAGAAATATTACTATTTTTCTTTTTAAATAAACAATATAATTTAAATATTCAAATATTTTCTCTAATAAATGAGATTCAGATGAAGTTTACATTTTGACAGCTTTTTAAACGTGAGTTTTATTTAATTACAAATGTAAAACCACTTTCCTGTGCAATACCTAATGGTCTGATTGAAACCAGGCTCCCTTTCTACATTTGTACCACTGACCAGTGCTCATCGTTCAAACGTGTACATCTATGTGAAACTATTACTAACTATTAGCAACAGACGGCTTTCACACATCCATCATATTGTTCCCTGCACTGCTTGGTGGATACTAGTAACTTTGAGTGGGAAGCTCCGTACTTAACTTGTAGCTAAGTACATAGGATAGGAACTTTTCATTCATTCAGAGCGGATTTTTCAACAGTCAGATTTTTATTTATTTATTAAAGCTTGCTAAACAAAACAGAATTAAAATTGTACGTTTAACTGTCCGCCAATCACATGTCTTCTCATATAGAAACAGAACAGTGAACACAGCACTGCCCATATAGAAGAAAAAGAGAACATCAAAGCTAAAATAAATCTAAAAATACATACCATAATATTACCATTAAAGAAACTAACACTAAAAAGCAAAGTAATAAATATTGCTGTTTGATAGCTTATGTATAGAAAATATGTCAGACTGTCATATTTATTCTTCAGATAAAAAGTAGGTAATCTGACTGAAGGTAATCTTAATATAGTAGAAAATAATTCATTAGAGTACAAAATAATTGATTAAACTTCCCTCGATAAATAAAGCAAGGATTACAAGACACTACAAAATAAAACTGCACGTGAACAAATGCTTGTAAGTACCAATAGTGTAACCTATGTTACATGCATGTTACATCATTATGGCTCATAACAATTGGAAGATTTACGAGTCGAACCGAGATTCCCGAAGAGATCCGATCGTGACCAATTGTTACACGATCGTAAGTTGCCGACAATTTGTCATCATCAAGTTGTACAAGCCTTATTCAAATTGCTTGATAAATGCTTATACTTACATTACACGTCGAGCTACTTATAAAAGATCGTTGAATTACCTTCTAGAATTTTAAACGGGTTATAATAAAAGCAGCAAAAGAAAAAAATTATTGATTTTCAAGCAGGCTTTGAAGTTTGATCTACTGCATCATGCATGCCTACTGCCCGGTCCAGAAAAACTAACAACATTGATAAACTTTAATTTTTCCAAAATTATTTAGATTTTATGAGGATGCAATCAATCGTTTACACTCATATTAACAACTAAGGTTTCCAAAAGCAACCCCGTGTGAATCGCGATTCTACACAAAAATGCGCCAATAAAAACTGCTAATACCAGAGGTGCGGCACCACACTATACGCAAATTTCACACCACCCACACGTAATTGATTCTGGCCCACCGGTTATTATTCAGGCGGTGATAACTCTTGATAAATGACGACTGTAATTGTGTATAATGCTTGAGCGAGTATCGTGTTCAATAGCTTTACTCAAATATTTATGGTTTCAGAGCGATTTCGCGATCGTTTTCCCCTATATTTGCATTGAAGAGAGATATATCGCAGTTGTCGCGTTATTGTGACTATTTCTTGGCTTTGTAACATAATGTTAGATTTATGGCGGCCTGTGCGCAAATAACTCAGTTTATTATGTTGGTCAGTTTGTCTGCGCGAAGTTAAGTTATAGTAAAGTTAAGTGTTTCTTGTTTATTGGATCACATTTGGTTTCTTTATCGCGTCGTGACGTAACAGTGGGCCGTGGAAACTCGTTGTGTAACAATACAGGTTCCAAGCATTTATTGAAAATAAACCAACTAACTGACCGACTCTTTGACAAATTCACAAGTATCTTACTTGTGAATTTGTCAAAGAGTCGGTCAGTTAGTTAGAAAGTTAAAGCTTCCCGTACCGAAAAGTAGATTCCTATGTATGTACAAGAACGGGAAGAAACTCCATGATTACCTACTCTTTGAAATCAACTAATTAATGGTCACTTACATTATTCACGTTGAAACTATAAGTAAATGGGATAACAATCACCAGGCAGAGATCCTCATCCATCAGGCGAGATCAAGGTCAAGAACAAGACCAGGTCGCATTAAAAAAAAAAATATATGTCTGTTGACCGGCCGTAAAGAAACATTACCTTCGATTTCAACCTTAAATCTTAGGGCAAAACGTTTTTTGTAATTTTTTTTGCTAAGTATTTTTCAATCAAACCAAAGGATCCGATCGTTATTCAGAGTCCTTATATAGAACCATAACATAACTCCCTAGTTAGAAAATAAGTTATAGTAATATCCCATTAAGGTAATACTTCAATAGTATTACACATAAACATAAGAACAAACCATGAACTCCAACAAGAGATCAAATATGAAACAGATCAGCAATCGTTGAACAGGTGTCGACTAAGTGGTGTCGAGTGTGGAGGCGACTTCCGTCCGCGTGGGCGTCATCTGGACCAGTGCCTGACAAATTGTGTGGAAAGCAACGAGGTCCATTCATATTTTATTCAATATTATATAGTCACTTAACGTTATTAAGTAATTCTGCATTATTTATCATGCTAATAAGGG
Organism: Agrochola macilenta; assembly: GCA_916701695.1. NCBI lineage: Eukaryota > Metazoa > Arthropoda > Insecta > Lepidoptera > Noctuidae > Agrochola > Agrochola macilenta. The sequence continues at coordinate 18,722,178 of OU753576.1, forward strand.
TCGCCTTGCGCCATCATGTCTGGTCTCCCGCTGTTTGAACGTGGTCCAGTTTACTGCAGCCTTTTTTGATTTTAGGAGAAGTAATCATGAGGTTTGCTATCTTAGATTACAGAGTAGAATTAAACAATAAGCAGTAGAATCACGCATATGCTGAGGAGAATAGTTCAATCAACCAATCAACGTTAGTAACTCAGCTGATGGCCCAGGTTCCTGATAGCAGATTTTGACATCTCTCATATAACGAAACTAAGACGAGAGTTTAGTGGTTTCATTTATTTTCATCTAGCAAGCCGCCCCTGCTTTGCATGGTTTTTACGACTTGACAAAACATCGATATTTCTTTATTCTACGCAAGTTCAATATTAATGTATTATACACGTAAAACTTTGGGAATAAATTCCCTGAATGATGGTGAAAATCACACGAAAATCCGTTGCGTAGTTTGAAGAACAACGCGGTCATATATTCGTTGTTCTTTAAAAAGCAACTATAGTTTATAATTTATTTTATAAATATCATTATTAGTAAAAACCTTTCATGGCGATCTCATTGCCCCTGGATGAAGGCTCGACCCAGCACAACTTGATTGTTCAGTGAAGATGCTCATCATGGTCATTGGCTTTAAGTTTTGTGCTCGAACAAGATTCGACAAGGTGTCTTAAATCTGAACGCGTCACCAGTCATACAATAGCTTCAAGATATCTTAATAAGACAGTTCAAATCATAATAAGAATAAATTATTAATCTGATTATCGTACACTTGTATCGCTGGCAGGTAGCTCGGTAATGGACGCAGAGAAAGTGAAGTTTAGTCATTCAATTCTTATTTGAAGCTATTTGATTTTCTGTAGATGATGAAATACTTAATTTGTAATACTTATTTTGATTCAAGTATCTATGTAACTACTAGGTATGTGGTATTTCTCTAAAGTAACTTTGTGTGTACAACTAGTTTTACGTTGACTTACTAATCGCCACCTCGTCATCATCATCTTGCCTTATCTCAGTGTCGTGATCTTACAAAATTTGTCAGTAAAAAAATGTTTACACCAATAAATAATCAGGCGATTCCTATTCTAACTTTTTTACCCACCCTACTGGTTCAGAGAGGCATTCGAGAGATCTTTGCCACTGATACCGCTAAGCGTCACAATATTATGAAACTCGTCACACGAGGCGTCATCTGCAATTCAATAGACTTGGATCTAACGTTACTTATCTACTGACTTAATATGGTCAAATTAAAGAATTATTTAAAGCCCGCCCGCCCGGTACCCGCTTCAGGGAGTGGCGAAATGTGGGTGGACACTCTACTGAGGAACTTATTGATGTTATTTTTTAAACAAAAGAACGCGCTATTATTCATTCCCTCTATATAGGATGCAATTCTGAATGAACGCACTAATAAGTATGAATGCAGCTATGAGGAAAAGAGAGTGTCATTAAGGCTGCGTTTCCACTAGAGATGAGAGAGGATGCGAAGCGAGGGATGTGTGTGAAACTAACCAATAACATCGTTTCACTGTCATAGCTTGAGCTAAGCTAACGTTGTTATTGGTTAGTTTCACACACATCCCTCGCTACGCATCCTCGCTCATCTCTGGTGGAAACGCAGCCTTATGTGTAAAAAGGGAAGAGATATAGAGAATCGAAGATGGCGAGCTAACGATTAACGACGTAGAAGATGTAATAGCGTAATTTGAAATCTACTTAATAAAAATCTTCAATTCATTCATTCATTCATTCAATCGCACTGCGTGACAAAGCACAGCCAAAACCGCCGGGTCTAGAATTTTGCCCAAGAGTTCCTTATCGAAATTGACCAATAAGGAAGGAATTATGAAAATTCATCTCCTTAAAGGGCTTAAAGAGGGGATGAAATGGATGTGCCACAAGACTCGATATTGGGTCCATTCATCTTTTTAGTTTATATCAATGATCTACTCCATTTATTAAAAAATCAACCACAAATGGTGTTATTTGCTGACGACACTTCCTTTATTTTTAAGGTAGATATACGTGCTACAAATTTTGACGACGTAAATAACGCCCTACTGCAGGTCCAAAGTTGGTTCACTGCTAATAATTTAGTATTAAATGGACAAAAAACTAAGTGAAAAAAAAATTCTTTACCAAATGTCAAAAGTAGTGATTGTGAGACAGTATTGAATCAAGAGAAACTAGAATTCGTCGATAAAACTGTTTTCCTAGGGATCACGCTCGACTCAAGGTCAAGCAGCAATTAAATAAAGCTAGTAATGAATTATATCAGAGCTTTGATCGTAACCCGTTCGTGCAGAAAGAGCAGCAAAGCTCGGATGGAGTCAGGTTCTACTCACAGACAACAATGCGTTGAAAACGAAAGTGTATTACTGTGAGTACAGCGAGTCAGTGCGGCGAGCCAGTTTCACTACGATGCTATAAATTATATTAACTATTACTAGCACTGATTCACTGTGAGAATGCTAGGAGTCAAGTGTACAGGAGGCGACATTGTTTAGTGTGCAAGCTCGTAGAGTATGGAATGCTTTTCGCTGGTATAGTCAATGTTGTTGTGAGGCCAAGAGTGCGCTTGAAGGTTCGATTCTCGGGAAAATCATATTTTGATGTGCTACTACTGAGTATGAGGTCCTGTTTTCGATTCCCGGGCCAGGCAAAGTTTTAGTGGCTTTTACCAGCCCGGTTGATGGCAAGAGGCTCGACACCTATTAAATGGTAGACCAGGCACTCTAAAGACAACTTCCACGCAAGCTCCGCCCCCATGCACCCCGCCACTCCACTATGTGCTAAACGCTAACACTTCAGTAATAAAGTTGAAAATCGCGTGCTCTCTTTGATCGTGTTCGAGTACGGATCTAATTTATTAATTTTTTCACACTTTGTTTTGAATCTTTTGTACATTAGTAATTAATGGTTTTACCACTGTTTTCTGTGCTAGCGGTGTTAACCTATAATTAATTGTTGCACCCGCAACTGTATCCTATTATAAATAATACACTGCTAATGTACTGGTGTAAACAATTGTTGGTTAACCTTAATAAATAAATAAATAAAATAAATGCGTAATGCTCAATTCTTATTTCGTTTATAACTAAAGTAATAATATCTTCTTGTAGAGAAAAAATATCTTCTGGCTGGATCATAAACTATATTTTATTACTGGGAATACTTATTTTAGACATAAAAGCCAAGTAATCTTAATTTTTATTAATTAATATTAATAAAAAATTAATTGAGCGAAAATGTTACTATTACGTAACTTTCGTGTACATGAAAAGAAAAACATCCAATAAATCATACCTATACCAAAGTTCCATTTTGATTGTATGTATATTTGCATTAATATTCTGAAACAGTCACGCTGTTTCAGAATATTAATGCAAATATACAATTTAGGGAACCTCCTCTTTAACACTCAGGGCCCTAAGAACCCAGGACATGCTCAACAATAGTGCTTGCGACCACTACACCAGTAATAAGTGTGCTCTTTTTCTCTTCTTTGCCATTATTCACTGTGTTCTAGGAATTGGAATCATATATTTAACGTTAAAAAATTACCGACTTTCAACTTAACTTGAAACTAATAATTAAGTTTAAATTTTAATTTTACAGGGATAATTTTGACAAAGGATACCTTCAAACATACACACTGTCTGTAGTTATTAACATAATCTAACTATGTATCGCTGATATAACTTGGATCTGTAGCCGATCGTAAAGTATACACATTTACATTATAACAACGTCGCCGGCTCCAACAAATATAATAACTTTGATTGTCGCCCTCAGCTAATTAAATAAGCCTAGTATTTATTACCGCTATTGTAGCTTAGTCGCCAGTCTGTTGTACGGGGATAATGAGCATGGCTCCGCAGCCATGCTCAATTATACTTATAGTCAGTCCGCACTGCTCCGGCTAGACAGAAGTATAATTGGACTTACCGTCAATTTATTTCTATATCAATCTGCCTAGCTTTTTCCCTATGTTGGTGTCATCGGCTTCCTGTCTAACCGAATGCAGCTGAATACCATTATTTTACATGATGTTACTGGGTAACTCGATACCCCTTGGTAAGCCTGGTTGTCAACATTTTGGGCTTCTAATCACCCGTAACGACTGTCAAAAAATTTGTGGTTCTAAGAGGCCGGTTTCCTCAAGATGTTTTCCTTCACTGTTTTGTGAGCAATGGCGATGAAATTATCTTCACAAAGTAAAGCGCCTGCCAGGGTTCAAACCCACGAACAACAACTCGTATATAAGTCGGGGCCATTACCACTGGGCCACGACTGGCCACTGCTCACCACTGTTACAATGATAGATCCAAATACATAAAACTCGCTGCCGTGCCTGTATTTTCCAAAGCGGTAGGCAAGGATATGATTGCGTAGTGTAACCATGTAGAGAGAACTTCTAGTTCTATGAAATAGACCGTTATTTTAAAACTGTTTCCGATTTTAGTGTATCTATCTCACGGTGGAGGTCTGCCCGGCTTGGGCGGGGTACCGCCGTGTCCTTGTCGAGGCTATCGGCGGCAGTGATCTCTCGCATCCGGACCTGGTCCAGGGCATGGTATGGAGCGAGAGGGCGTAGGAAGCCGTCACCTCCTTCTGCGAAGCAGTAATGCTCGCGAAGGAGGAGACGAAGCGCGTGAGGGAGAGGCAAATGTCGCGCCCTCACGCCCCTAGCCGCCGCAGGAGACGCCCTGGGCGTCGGGAATCGCAGGCCGATTCGCCTCTGTAGGCGCGGGGTATTGCATAGGACGGTGAGCAATGGGTACGCCCGATAAGGAAGAGGCCCGGGTCGACGGCGCGTTGTGTTCCACGCGCGCCTTAAAGATCATCACAGCGGAAGGGGTCCGCTAGGACCGATGCCTGCCGGGGTCGCGGGAAAGTCCGAAAGGGATCACGCGAGCGAAGGCGCTGGCGGAACTTAGTATTCAATTAAATCATTGTAATTTAGGTTTTTTAAAGCGATCTTGATATGACATTTTCTCATGACTATTAAACGATTTTACTATCCGAATGTTCATCTTAATATTTGACGTAATAAATATTAAAGAAACTAGCTTAATATTATTAATTATTCCGATGTTATCTACGGGTGTGAAGTCGTGAATAAACATTTCACACAATTATTATACTGACTTTATTATTATATAAACAGTTTCCATTTACTTAATCAGCCAGACATTTGTTTTAATAATGGTGATAAAATTAATATTAAGTAGTTAAAGAGGCTTGTGCATACCATCGCGACTTGTCACGCGACGCGACACCGGTTATTGTTACAGTACGTGCGACAAGTCGCGCTGATCTGTACAAGCCTTAAGACAGTAGAAAATTAATAATAATATTCAGTGTGTCCGGTTTGCTTATTGCAGTAAAATATTTAGGTTTATTTCGTTAAGACAGTCTCAAGGGCCAATCTAACCAGGAAAGGGTGCACCTACTACATCCTTGATTATAGCGAAAGGTGACATGTTACTTATTTTATTAACTACAAACCGTGTGCGCGATGGCATTCCAAAAGACGAAATTGACGAACTTCCATACAAACTTTCGTTTCATGTAACCCCTTCAGGGGCTGATATTTTGCCGGGGTCGCGGGAATGTCCGAAAAGGAAACCGTGGCCACCGGCAACGTACAGGCAACTGAAGGAACACGGGTGGGTTTTAGTCAGTAAAAGTTTGACACGGCCTCCCACTCCGCCCAGAGCCGGAGAGGTTATTAATTTGATAATTTCCCACACAAAAAAAAGGGGGTGAATTTTCACTTATTCACTCTGGACTTGACGACTTTTAGACACGCTAACGCGAACCATACCCGTAATAAAGAACAATTTCCGTGAAGCTTTCGTAGAAATTGTTCCACCAGAGTCCCGTCGCGCCTGTCTGCGTGCGCCTTTACACAAACACATCTCAGTCGTCATTATTTAGGGGCAGTACCTACGCTTACGTTCGTACATTATCCGTTCTAGCTACAGGAAAACGTTTTTAGGAGACTGTCCTTAACTGTTTAAGTTGTTAACTGTAGTGTTACTTGTTAACTGTATTTACAGATTTTGCCAAAATGGTACAGTAAGTTAGAAAAGATGTCTCTCCTTACTGCCCCATCTCAAAAATTCACACTGTGTACTTATATTGTAGCTATATCTCAATTATGGCGTGGTGAGCTGAAGCCCCATACCTACCTACGTGCCCCGCAAAATAATCATGAAAATAACTCATTAAAACCGAATAAAACCACGGAATCTGCTAGCGCCATAATATACGTAAACTTTTGGTAGCTCTGTAGTGACAGGTAAATAATGACAGTTTGGCGCTCAGTCAGTTGCATAAGCACACGTTGAGGGAAGGTAGCTGAGATGGACACGAGCGGAGCGATAAGAGGAGCGGGCAGCGAGAGAATTTATCTTCATAACATAATATCTCGCCTCTGTTGTTGCAAATGTCGCCACTCATACAAGTAATAGCATTCTCATATAATATTCGAAAACTATTTTATAAAGTTTGGGTTGGAAAATAGGAGACCTTTTCACAACAGTGAGACAAAACATTCGCATATAAAAATGAGAAATACAAGCGGCTCTTGCACGAATTTATATCCGATTAAAGAAAGAAAGAAAATTAATACATTTTCCCCAGATTATTGCACACAATAAACACATCAAAATTATTATTATTAAAGTTCTCTATTTCTACTGTATTTTTTTAACTAACTGCAAATCAGGTAATTTAGATCCATAGTAGTGCGACAATAGTTTCTGGAAAAATCAACTGTGATAGGGGAAGACCAAAGAAACGACGATGGGTGGACCGTGTGTAAGATGATACGGCGAGTGACTACCGAGATGACGACTAGTAGACAAGTATGGAAGAAAGGCACATGTTGCGTCGACCACTGATATATTGGGATAAGAGCAGGAGAATGATGAAAGAATATGTAAATGTTTACATAACCCAACACCACGCCTGTAATCCCCGAAGTGTTAGGCAGAGGTGTACTCGTACCTATATTACATCCACATTTCGCCAGTTATGTTTAAGTCATGTAACTAGGCACAGACTTCGGGGTGGTACTGAGAAATTCGTTACGGAAAAACCCAATAACACTTTGTCCGACCTGGGAATCGAACCCAAAACCTCATGCTCAGCAGTAGTACTTGCGACCCCTAGACCAACGACGCTGTCAAATTCAAAATGTCAAAAATATATTTTTTTTAGTTTTTAATCTATTATCACATCGCTTATCCTATATACTGTCGACAAACCTTTAGAAATCGTGTTAGATTAAAGATTCAGTCACTTGTACCAATCAATCAAAGTCTAACAGGTCAACGACCTTTCAACTGACATTACTTACAAGGCTAAACACCTTTTAAAACTAAAACGTAACGTAAACCCAAACGTAGCGTTAACTTTTAACCTCAACGCAGACAGTAATGCGATTAACCTTTTTAGTAGGAACGGTCGACGGTGACAAACGTGCGACTTGCAATGTCGTGATTAGTTATAAATTGTCTTTAAAGTCGATAGAACAGATTAACTTTCAGTTTCGCACTATGTCTTTATTTGATTGTCTGCGATTTTAAATAGTAAGTGATTGTTTTTATCTGCTTACCTGTTTACACTTAATATAATGTTTTTGTTCTTTATGAGTCATTGGTTCAACAATATGTAATATGGTGACTATATTTTATGGTTTCTTAAGTGAAGGAAAATAGAACAAAAAATATTAATGCTAAAAGACTTAAAAATAAAATATACAATTTGGTTCAGAGTTAAGTCTTCAGTTTAGTTTTGCAGGTATCTTTCTTAACAAAACGATTATTCCATCTAATTAACGTAAATCCTTAATTGCTTTGCTTTTTTAATTGCCTTAATCCTTTACCCAGCCCTCACAATGCATCAAACTCGCTACCTCTCTTACAGCGTGACCTCTCCCTATCCTCAACAAAAACTCCACATTCTAGTAATAAAAAGTGTTTACCTTTTAACGGCGAATTAGCTGAGTGTCGCGTCGAAAGCTATAAACACGTCGGAATTCATATCTGAGGCAGTAAAGTGGCTGACAGATCGCTACCGGCGCGGTGCGGCGCCCCTGATGCATGGCAGGGGTGGCAAACACTGGGGATTAAGGTTTTTGACATAAGGGACCAGAGATTGTTGTTAAAATAAAATAATAAGTTTAAAAAATAAAGGTAGTTATTGTTTAACGTAATTTTATAAACCACAGTTGCTGTTCTTCATAATACGTGATTAGAAAACTTCAACCATGAAGGTGGAGTTTAATAACTTTTCTCTCATATTAATGATATTCTACTTGAAATTACAGGTTACAGCAGCAGATCACTCTGTTTTATTTGATTAAAAAAAATAAAACTGATAGTATTATTTTATTTTAAGAGTGATCTGCTATATTTGACAACCCTAACTTTAGAGTAAAGCGCTCGGTGACAATGGTATCAGACCATATTAGGGCTGTGCCAACCAACTGGCCACAATTGTGATAAAATTATTAGTGCCTACAATGTCAGATTGAGTTATTTTGTTAGTTATCCTTAGAGTAAAAGATTACGTTCACTGTGGTAGCTAACGTTGACTTTGACAAGTTATTTCATAATTTACTTTGACAAATATTATTTTGGTAGAAGTTCTTAGACACGGGCATGGAATAATTTGTGATACCAAGTGAGGTGAACAACAAGCGGAATTGTTAGTTCTGGAAATGAAATGCACCGTATTAGCTTATAATAAAAGTGACCAACTACTACCACATCAACGTTACTGTCTTATCTTTATATGACACAAAGCAATGTTTGCCTACTGTTCGCTATTCTTTAAGGTATTATAATAAATCCGTCGCTTGCTGTGAGAAAAAATAAATCTAAATTAACAAACTTATACACCCAATTAAAAATATTATTGACCACATTTTATAATGTAATCCGATAAAATGGGAATAAAATTGTCGAAAGAGATATTTTTAGTGATTTTGGTGAATCATACATAGTCACCGCACACCCGCACTCTAATTCCGTGAAACGCTTTCATTCACAATCCGATGGTTTTGAAGGAAGCTCTATCCATTGCTTCATAGGTTTAAAAAAATCGGCAGGTCATCAACATAAATAACGCAATGAATGTGGCTGAACTGTGTGTGTTGATGTATCTGGTATTGCGATCGATTGCCATTTTATGTGTGTTACGTTATTTCCCCGCAAATTCACATTACCATTATTATATTAATATTACCAAGTCCAAATAAAGTACAGTGGCTCTTTTGCAAAAACACACTGGTACAACATGTTTCCAAAACAAGCCGACAGCGACAAGTCCTGCCATACGCAGACACATTAAAATTGCTAATTGTACAGCAATATAATGTTAGTAGTAAAACCTCCTTGATTTACCACCGATCCATAACAATCGCTATTTCTTATAACTTTAATAATTTATTTATAACAATTAAATCAGAATTTTTCGTCTCCTTATAAATATTTACCAGTTTGACCTTTAGAACTTTTATTATCTTTAATTAATTTGTAGTTTAGTATTTGATGGCTATCATTCATCAAAATGAAGTCGTAAAAAGATAAATAAAAGGTGTTTAAAATGAGTTGAAATAGACTACCGGAATCAAGACAACATACCACAGCGCAGAGGTCATCATCAGGCCACAGCAGGCACTCATAATTATTATTGTTAAACAATATTTAGAAAAGGTATTATTTACAAAAAAGAGCACCCACTTCCTAAGCTGTTTCACTCATCTGGCGCCATATCTCGTTAAAAACACCTATTTTTTTATTAATATAAATTATAATACGGGACTATGGTTATCTTTGTTCAGTACAGCCCTATCTCCAGTTGCATCGATGATATCTGTCAGTTACGCGTCGCTTTGTTGGGACAGCACTATTAGTTAACTAACTAATTGGACCAAACGTTTACTTGTCTCGATAACTGGCGTGAAACGAAAGAGACAGTTTTTTGTTCAGCGGACAAATTCTTTAAACTTGTCCTTTTTAAAACAAATAAATTGTTTGCGTGGAGTTAAAAGGGCGTAAAGACGTTAACGTTTAGTTCTAGTACGATTCATGTTTCAAAATTATTAAGATCTACGATTAATAACTTCCTAGATTATTATTTTGTATGTTTTGTCTTAAAGAAGATTTTTTTACTTGCATAATAGAAGAATTTGTTTTGTTTTATTTGTTTAAGAAAATTAAATTATTTTTTTTGTATCAATTTGTATAGTTAGTTATTATATTTAGTACCTAGAGTAAATAGTTATTGATATGATTTAATAATATTTGTATATAGTCCTGTACAAATAAATATTAATTAAAGTTAAAAAAAAAAACAACTGAATTATACCACATTTTGCCTTAAAAAATTTATTAATTTTTGTATGTATTTCTTTTTACTTATCATATACATATTTTAAAAATGTACATTATTTACCTAGTTATTAGACTGTAAACTTACTGAACAACAAATAAATAAATGCATGTGAGTTATTACTTAAGCCCCTTTAAGGGAACCTTCTTAACACGTTTTGGATAAAAGCAAAAGATAACAAACAGGGATACAGATGCATTGTTCGATTAATAGGTCTTTATAAAACGTTATCTTTCTGTTTCACACCCTATTAATCTCTTGGCCTATATATGGTAGTTTTATCGTAAACATTTTTGCCTTGTCGTGTATTTGTTTTTTGTGTTGTAAGTATAATAAAAAAAAAAACAGCATTTCAAAGCATAACTATACAACATTTATTATTGTTAGATGTTTATAAAAATACATTTTCTGTTGTACGAGTATAATGTATAAGTACGCTAATTAATAATGCCGTGCTTTCCTATAATCCACTGGCTATTGGCTAGAACGGATCCAGAACGAATTTGTGAGATTCCTGTACCTAAAGCAGTATGGTGTGTATCCAGGGTATCGACTGTTGTATCCTACTCTATTTGTGCTGGGCATGGTAGGCTATAGGAAACTGGAAGTAAGAAGGGAAGTACCTCTCGCCACTTACTTATTTAAGATTATGCGTGGTAAAATTCACAACCCAGGCATTCTACGCACGATTGGGTTGTGTGTACCTGATGGGTACGTGGGGCGACGGAGGCGACCGCCGCTGCCATGGGTGCCGCCCGCTCGCACCAACCTGCTGCAGCACGCGCCGCTGACGCGTGCCCTGCATACACTCAATATGGTGTCACAACAGATTGACTGCTTCAACTCTGAGTGAATTCACACGGGCCATATTTTGCTTTTCTGAAAGCTATTAATAATATAATTTTAAGTGTAACTGTAAGCTATTATACTATTGTATTAGGTAAGCCTGTGATGATAGTTGTATGTGTTTTTAAATAAATAAATAAATAAATAATAATAAATCATAATTTAGATACATGCGAGATCTATAATTATGACATTTTTTTAGGGAAACACGATTATATAGAAAACTTATTGCTTTGACCATTTGACTTTGTGTATTCCTTTGATACAGCTTTCAATAAATAGTTATTTTTATTTACTTGAATGAAATTCAATAAGTCAGTTCTTAGGCAATTTTATTAATATTAAGGATCTTAAAGGAGAGAGAGACCGAGAAAAGTGGAAAGAGGGAAGGGAGGCCTTTGCCCTGCAGTGGGCAAAGTCAGTCCAGCTCATCCCGCCATCTCTTTCTATGCCTGCCGCGTAGTCGTTTTCTGCTATTTGGGATCCACTGTGTGGTGATTTTTGCGTACTTCTGCTCCGACATGCGACAGATGTCGCCAGCCCAGTTCCACTGCAGTCCAGCAACTGTGCGGCCAGCGTCCGCTATTTGTGTTTAAGAACGAAGTATAGAATTCCTAATGCGGTCTGTGAGTTGGACACCTGGTATACTTCGTTCCATAGCCCGTTGGCAGACTCCAAGTGTATGGACTTTTGACGCTTTTAGGAGACCATGTTTGCGCTCCGTAGGTGAGGGAGGGAAAAATGCACATGTCCATGATCTTTCGTTTTAGTGAAAGCCGGAGTGGTCCTTTCATGAGATGTTTCATCGACCAGTAGTTCTTCCAAGCGGTTTCTGTGCGTCGAGCGACTTCTTTGTTCTGTCTCGCCTGGAAGGATACTATTTGGCCGAGGTAAATATATTCATGGACATTCTCAACATCTACACCCGTAATTTCAACGTTGTGTTCGGTGCTGTTCGTCATCAGTTTTGTTTTTGACATGTTCATCGACTGACGTGGCTGAGTTGTTCGAGCATTTGGCCTAGCTCAGGTGCTGAGGAAGAAAAGAGGACAAAGTCATCGGCGAAACGAAGCAATACCACACAACATGGCGGTACCCTTGTCTTGTTATTTTGTCTTTGTTATTTTATTATTGTTTCATAATAAAATAACCAAGACTAATAAAAGTTAAAATATGAATTCACTGAAAAACAATAAAAGACCTCCCACAGAGAGACAAAACAGCTGTATCTACAACTGAAAATTTACAATTTCAAATAAGAGTTTATTTCTTATTAGTCTGGAAGAGAGTTGATTTATGTCAAGTTTTTAATATGCCAACTACAAAAAATGTAAAGCCGGGGAATTACATTGCTTAGAAATTTTACAAATTCCGTAGATTTTCTGCATAATAGCCTTCTTTTTTTTAAATTTAAAGGGCTTGGTCGCTTAGCGACCACATCGCCCAGTGATAATAGCGTTCTCAATACGAGTGTTAAAGAATTACAGATATAATTTAAATATACGGACAGTTTAAATAAATATTTAATTTACTGAACAATCCAAAGTCCTTTACTGTACATGTTGCATGTCAGGTTTGAGATCTACTACAGAAATTTTACAAACCTCAACAACAACGTTACAAACGTAACCAGTCGTCCACAAACATAATATATGATTATCCCACATTATAACATGCTTCCCATGGCGTGCACAGTCAGACAGACGGACGCAATGACACAGTAATGACGCGGTAATGAGCGAGCGACGCCGCGGGGCATAACCATGCTTTTTAGGGTTCCATATCCAATCGACGATACACATAAATGCACTGCGACATTTATGTGTGTCAGCCCTTACTAGCCTCGGAATGAGGACAATGTCGTCAGGAAAGTTTTGAAGATGAACGTGGATGGCTATAAGAATAGGGAAGACCAAAGTAACGATGGATGGACTTTGTGAAAGATGATATGGTGAGAAAGGGGGTGACTACCGAGATAACGACTGATAGAGAAGTATGGATGAAAAAGACTGATCCCAAATAAATTGGGATAAAGGCAAGAGGGTGATGGCCCTTACTAAACCTACATCTACACCCCGTCTGTCTGACTCTTACTTTTCAACTATACGATGAAAATTTCTGAAAAAAATTAAATTGGTAGAACTTAAAAAATCCTTACCACCAAAAGTATATTGAAAAAGGTACGTCGTGTAGTCTTTGACACATAGCAACCACAGAAATAAATTTGTTTATCAGTTTTGCGAATTATTTTAAAATATAAATTAATTTTTACTGCTGCTATAATCAATATTGCGCTTGCGTTAAGATTTATACCGATTAAGGAACCGAAATGTTTTTGTCCCTTCTTAAAAACGTACTACGACTACAAACGATTTTCGTGCACAACTCAAAATCAAAGCATCTATTTCAATTAAACCAATTGCAGACATCAGTTAAAAAGATGAAGCTAGGTGTCCATTCCGAAGCGTAGTAGGTTCCTAATGGAGAAGAACGGACAAGAAACGCCACAGACACTGTATGGAATCAAAATATTGTTACAAATAAACCGCAAATAATGGAAAAAATTTGGTGGGCTATAATATTTTTAGTGATACGGAACCCCTTAATCCGCGAGTCGAACTCGCACTTGTCCAGTTTTGTAAACGCATGTCAATTAGATCTCATTATATCTACTCTTGATGTAAAATAAATGCATGCGTGGGCGCAGTTTATTTACGTTGTAAATTATTTAAATGTATAGGAAATAGTTTATTAGACTGTGCCTTAGGCATTGGCTGTCATCAGATCTTAAATAAAGTGTTTCTTGTTAAACTGGTGTTAGTATAGCGGCAGAGTTGTTGTTCGGTCGAAGCTAAACCTTTGTAGCCTATATATATAACCTATTCTCAAAATTATTTTTATACACCACTATTAATTTTAGCTACTATTTAAGTGAACTGCCTCGTTGGTCTAGTGGTCGCAAGCGCTGCTGCTGATCATGAGGTCCTGGGTTAGATTCCCAGGTCGTGCAGTGTTATTGGGGTCTTTCTATCAGAAATTTCTAAGTAGCAGCTCGGTATTTGAATTTGTGCTCAGTTGATGGCAATAGGCTCGCCCTTATTACTTAAACGTAACTGCCTAACCTACGACTTAAACATAACTGGCGAGGGTTTACTATAAGTACATCTCTGCCAAACCACCAAAGTCCAGTTGCAAAGGAATTGTGTTCGAAGGTTCGAATTTAAGCCTTTTAAGAACTTGTTCTCTCGTACTTAACAAGAAAACAATAGCCAGTCAAAAAGACTGACAGCATAATGCTAACTTGCTGTAGTGGTATTCAAATCATTGCTATACACCACTATTGAATTATATCTACTTTGAAGTGAGCATTCAGAAGATCGCAGGCAAGACGTAGATGAGATTCGCACAGACCAGGGAAGCATGGCACAAGGGGAGGAAGTTTGTGCTCAGCAGTGGGTGGAACAAAGCTGTCAATGATGATGATGATTTAAGTGAACCACTGAAACAGAACTTACTCCCTTATTTATAAACGTTGAATGATTATCGTCAGTTAAACAATACATTTTTGACACCTAAAAGTCTCTTAACCTTTAAATTTTAACCCTTTAAAACTAAGAAGATTATTGCTAAGATCGACCGTGCTTTGTAGATGCAAAGGCATCTAAGATCGACGGGCAGACAATATCTTGAAGGATCAGTAAATTAATAAACATAGGTAAAGCTTGGTGACCTTGACTTTGTGGTCACATAATTATAGTTATAGTCGATATAGGTACATAAGTAATTAAACAAACTAATTATAATAATAATTATTCTAGCTTTCTCAATAATAATAAAATATCATGGCAGCCGGACACGGCGTTAATTATAATAACTATTATAGAAGTCTATTAAATACGCGAACATGACCTCTGCAGTTAATAGTAGTAATAGTAATATCTGTTGTAGTGTGATGCAATAATTGGACTTTTCAAAAAGGTTCCGATCTTAGCGGTCCAAGCAGGGATTTGTTTTTAGTATCAGTACAGCTCTTTGTGGAGGAGCTCGTACAGGGACGCACTACTACAGTACTTATGTTCACCGAAAAACGTTTACTATGTGAAGGGCGCCGGTGTAACAGCACATGAGACATTTCAGGTTTGTGAAGCTGAAATTCTTACCATGTACCAGTCTTACCTAGGAGTATCGTGCTACCCCTGACCTAGGTTGAGAAGATCAGAAAGGCAGTCGCTCCTTATAAAATACTACATTACGCAATACACGATCAATCACAACTGAATCATTTTGAAGGATATTGATAATACAAATGTTCAAAAAGATTGTCTGCTCAACAACGCAAATAACGCAATAAATGTCGTTGAACTGTCAAAATGAAGCCGCTTGTGATTGATGCAGGCTAGGTAGAAGAAGAAGAGACATTTCAGCTTTGTGCTTCGTATGGTAGCACACCTGCGATGCGTCTGGTATTGCTGATGTCCATAGACAGCGGTGACCACCAGTCTGCTTGTTGTGCTGTAACATCGTAAAGGGAAACAAATTTTATTGGCCCTACGTTACATTTCATTGGCAGCAGGTACATGTCATTGGCGCCGCGCGCCGGTGCAGTGCAGTACATTCTCAATCAACCGATCGTCGTTAACCCACTCAGCGAATTGTACTCGTCGATGTAACGATTGTAGCGGCATCTACATCGCTACATGCGAACTACGCATCAAAGACCTGACGTCACATAACATCCTGACGTCACACAAATCCTGCATCGCGCAATTAGAGTTTACCGCGCGATAAACATATATAGGATCTCCCAACTTCAAACCTCTGGGCAGTTGCCCGCCAGACATCACACCCGTCTGGTCGGAGGATCCTCCCTTTTCTATGGGGGATGAGTGAACTTTACACCCTGTTCCTCATACCCCTAAACGATAAAGACTTGCTGTTACTGTTCGATTGATCACTCTTTGTGTAGGTCACAGTTTCGTAAACATGGCTAGACTATGCAATCTTATGAAGTATTGCCGGGTGAGAGTAGTCTCTGGGATTTTGTAATAGCCAATAGGAGTAAAAAATAAGGTGAAAAGCGGGAACAAAAAAATATGAACACACTTAAATAAGTATCTACATCTTTTATGTTTTAATTTGTACTATTCCTTTAAAAATCCGTCGGAGTTGTTAATTTCCGTAATTAATGTAATCTAATATGTACTAGGTTGGATAAAAAACAATTACAATCTAGGGAAATACACAACAATTGGAACATTAGTATCACAAGATTTTTTTGATTTTTAGTAAATAATATTTCAGGATACTCAATTATGACATATTATTGATTTAGAAACTAGATCTAAGTGAAGATAATATATCAGATTCAAATTGATATTCATATTGTATCGATCAATATGAAAGTCAGTCTGTTCCTACCGGGTCGCACAGCAATACGCCACCGAGTGAGTTTCCTCTCATTCATCATAGGCACGGTGTTCACGGACGCTCTGTTTGTCACAACTTGTCAGACCATTGTACACGAGAAGAACGATATAACAGAAGCCGATACACGGTAGGGCTGACTCATAACAACAGTTGGTTGATTCGATTTGACATTGATTAACTCTCCGTCAATACTATATACTTAATAGTACATTATAAAGAGGTAATATTTGTGAGTTTGTATGTAGGGGTAACCTTCGGAACTGCTGATCCGATTCCGAAAATTCTTTCACTAATGGGAAGCTACAGTATAATATTGCAAAGTGTCATAGATATATTTCGCGAAGTCGTGGCCAGCTGCTAGTAATAAAATAGTGTTCTTCTTATTTTCGTGTGGTTAGTGACTAACCTGGTGGCAGAGTTTTAAAGCCGCCCATAAGCCTCTGACTTGGTTTCATATGCGTCGAGAAATATCTCTCAGATATGCCGGTTTCCTCACGATGTCTTCCTTCACCTTTTTTTAAGCAAGTGCTAATTATGCAATACGCACATGAATCCGAAAAGTCAGAGGTTCGAACTCAAGACCTATGACTTGGCAGTCCGACGGTCACACCACTAGGCTATCACTAGTGTGCATGCGTACCTATATGTCACGAATAATAATGAACTCCATTAGTTTAATCTATCGGTATTATTTCCGTTAGAATATAAATTGTCGACAAATTGTGAACTGGTATCAAACCTGCTTGCGATGTAACGCAATAAACGTAGACTATGACCTCGGTTAGGCCATAAAATAAATGTATCCCCATAGTGCGTTCCCGTGGGATAATTTCCGTCTTAACGCTGACGAAGCCGCGGGGAAAGTTAGTATTAAATTAATAAATTAATATTATCGGGAAGCCGTCATACGGGACGCGTCATATTCTGAGAAACGTAATTATATTTCAACTCGAAAAAAAAAAAAGAATCCCGTTGCCTGTATAATTTCAAGTTCAAAAATTGTTAGTTAATCACGAAACATACATGCGTAAACCGTGTATTTTTTTTTTTTTTTGATTGCTCTTATTATTTATCTCGGCACAAGCTTTGTACTTGGTGTTATAAATTCCTAATCTTCAGAAGGATCTCATTATCTGCTAATCGAATACAAATTATACTCGATAATATAAACCCTCTCCTACAAGTTCAGTAGCCATGTAAACCTGATCCCTCCTGAACCTAGCACAACTAGAAATGTTCCCCTAATGAAGCATTAATAGTCTTAATGATAGTTTATGTGGAAATAGTAGGCACTATGCTCTTTTCCAAAAGTATCTAGTTTAAAGAGTAAATAAATGGATGATGATCTTTAGTAGTCCCACTTAAAAATGGAGATTTTTTTATTTATTTATTCGGATATTTAATTTAAATCTTCTTAAAGATGTCTTTCATCATTTTATTTTACAATAAAATTGAGGTTAATTAGAAAACCTCAATTTTCGTCGGTAATTTTCCAATTACAATTTAATAACGTTATTCCAACATTAAATTGTTTGAAAAAGTTGTGAAAAATTCAGTTGAAACCTTCTTAATACAGATGAATGTGTTACTAAATCAGTTTAGTGAGTGATTTCATCAGAATTTAACCTGAACAAAGTTTGTTAATACTTTCATCAGATACTTTTGGCACAGACTATAGTGCTAAGTATCCTTTCTCCTTAATCACAGGACGAGAGACGGGTATGAAGCTCGGTGCGGGGCGGGGGGCGTGTTCAGTTACATTGTGTATAATTTCATATTATTATTGTGATTAGGTAGCATTAGAGTATAAAATAGGTGACAATTTTATTGTTGACTGTGATTTAACCACTTAAACAGATAATGACTTATAACGTCATATTTTTTATTAGTATTACATAGTGTTACATCTGTATTTCCAGAAGGGTAGGTAGGGTGTATAATATAAATAATGTATAAATCTCTCGCGGCCTCATTTACAGCGTGGTTTTCGAATAATATTATTAGCAAAATAGCATATGCTAAATTACACTAAATCTCACACAACTTAATATATTTTGCACCGGTGTAATATGTGTAGTACGACTGGTCGGGATATCAACTAAGTGTAACTAACTGTGCGTTTGCACTGGCGAAACATTCACAAAAAAACGGGAGCCTGTCGTTTTACCGAAAAGATTTTGCCCAAATTTCACTACCCAAATTAATTTTAGCAATCTTTTTTTATATCAATGCAATGTTTGGAATGATTACAATCATTACGCTCATTTTCGCACGCATTAAGTACGCGTTAAATACGCACATTTTCATTTGGTCAAATTTTGACTTGGCAGAATATTATCAAGGATAATGTCATTTAGCCATTTGGCCTTTAATCAAATGATTCATTACAGCAAACAATCTTTAGACAATAAACGTTTGGTCAGTTAGATATGGAACTAGTTAGAGTAGGTTAATTATAAAAAAAAAATGGTTAGGTTAGGTTAGGTTAAAACTGTGACCTACGCACGAGCCGAGCGAGCGTAGCGAGCGGTCCCGCGGCAGCGGCCGGCGAGTGCCAGAAACGACTAGATTATATAGAAAAAAATGGAAAAAAACAGGCTACCCGAAACTGAACTAGTTAGACGAGATTAATTATTTAAAAAAATGCTACAAACTAAAAAATTTTTTTTAATAAATTAATATTATTATTACCTGTTTAGAATTTGTCCCAAGTGGAAAAAACACCCTTGTAATAAAACGTCTTCATTTTGCGTAAAATGATTTATTCCAACTGAAATATTTGACTAAATAAAAATTGGTAAAAGTACTAGTTGGTAAACAAGTTATTGTTTAAACGTTCACTTGCAAAACATTAGGTTTGCGTTACAATTATTTGGGAAGAGATTTTTTTCTAAGTAATAATTTGGCAAATGAAGTTAAGCGGAAAATTGTTTGGGAAGTGATAATTTGGCAATTTCTTTTCGATGAAACAAGGGAGACCCCAACAAAACATGTTGAAATCTCTAGTTCCTGTCAAACATTATATGGAACATTGGCAGAAAATAGAGACGTCAACATGTTTTGTTGTGAATGTTTCGCCAGTGCAAACGCACAGTAAGGCTACATGGTTGTGGTTCGAATAAGTTGTAAGATGTTTGTAAGTAGTTGTAGCAGCCATCAGTTTTTTTTTACCACTTCCACCTCGGCTAGGATCGTTATCAGCACGATAAGGGGCTGCGAACAATCGCAACACAGGTGACCTTGACCATTAATACTCGTATTTAATTCGTTCAACAGAGTAACAGTGTAGTGTGTGTGTATGTTGTTCTTATCGCGCTGATAACGATCCTAGCCGAGGTGTGCCGAGCAGCAATCGATGTGGCTCACACTGCTCTCGACACTTGACGTGGCAACACGTCGTGTCCGGGTTCGCAACAAGTCAATCGTCATCGTGAGGAAGCCTCGTTGAGAGGTGAAACACGTATCGATTTCTTACAGGGTTCTTTATGACTCTTTAAAAACAGTTAAGTGGATTAGGTTACAAAATATACGTCGTCTATTGTATTTTATAATGGATTTCCGTAAAGTCACGCCTGAGTTAATTAACTACTTAGATGTAAACAGTTTATATCTCCTTGTATACCTAAAATGGGTTCCACATAATCATCATATATTCTAGTTCTCCCCTAACTTAACATATGTGCGCTAGACGGGCTATTGCATTGCCGGTGTAATTCTCGGCATACCGTGCGAAACAGCGTTGACATCTTATTAAAGTAAAATTTCTTCAAGTACAAATAAGGTAAAATCCAATACGATATACTGCGTTTTATTTACATAAGAACATGGTAATGAAAGTCTAACAATCGCTGCATTATAAAGTGGTTGTTTTGCTGTCGGTACACGATATTAGGGAAAGCTGTGGTCTGCGGCTGAAACAGAATCCGTGTGTCGATGCTAACGGTACTCTAGGGATAGGAGTGCGGGTCATCAGAGATTAGAAATTATCTAGGATTCTTCAGTTTGGAGATTAATCTCTAGGCATCAGAAAATTAAATGACGGGCGATACAAGTGAGTTTACTAAATGTCATTTAATTCAATTCGGGTGAGTTTTATTATAATTCCCAGTAGCTTTTTTTTACAAAAAAAATACAAAACAACGAACAACTGAACAACAAGGATTAACCGTTAAGCAAAACAAATATTATTTTTCACCGCAGTAAGTACCGTACGGCATTGTGCACTTCAAAAATAAATTAATAACTCACAATAAAGTGACAAACAACCCTAACTCCTCACCAAAAGGTTGACGTTTCACATGACATCCTCACTTGTCCCTGATTGTAGCACCCCTGCCTACAGGATAGCAGATGACAGCGCACATACATTCATTGGCGAGACACTCCCGATACATTCCCGATACATTTCCAATACATTCCCGATAGCTGCGTGCAAGCAATAATATTAGCGTAATAATGATAGTTCCAGCGCGTTAAGTAGCACAGATTAAATACGATTCAGAGAGTCATACTAAAATTTTGTAACAGAAAATTCCCGAAAAATGCTGTGGCACATTGCTCGTAGAATGGGTTGGTGATGGGTTCAAATCAAATCAAAAGTCACTTATTCAAACTAGGTTGAGAATCAGCACTTTTTGAACGTCAACATTACATAACATAGTCCCCCAAAACGCCCGCACTTCACCACTTCCTAGTTAGCTGGGAAGAAGAAATAGCGCAACAAACTCCCCAGTGTGATGTCGATAAGGTAGACCGACGTATTGTTAAAGGGAGTGGTATCCGCTGGATGCGGGAATCACCGGACCGGTTGAGGTTGTGTGTATGCTTAGCAAAGGTCTGTATCCAACAGTACACGTCTATTGGCTGAATGATGATGAAGACTTCGTGTCAAAGTCCAATATAAATCATCGTTCGTCCTCTGAAAGCTGTAAGAGAAAATATAAGTATTATTAAAAATATGAATTTGAAACACACCTTTTCCAAATTATCAATTAAACTAATCTTCTTAAAAACTAAACACATTTCATAAAAACAATAAAACATCCGAAAACTAAACCTAACAACAAAATAAATGGCTTCGAAAAATTCCTCCGCATCGCTGTCAGTGGTAATGTGCTCAAAAGTTCCTTGTGTAAAGAAGGTGAGCAATTATTCATCCCCTTAAGGGGGTTAAACAGCGGTTGAAAGTTCGTATGGAAAATAGTCACTTTTACCGGTGAGGAATCCCATCGGGTACACGGCTTGTTATTGATAAACCAATAGAATCGCTT
Organism: Agrochola macilenta; assembly: GCA_916701695.1. Classification (NCBI taxonomy): domain Eukaryota; kingdom Metazoa; phylum Arthropoda; class Insecta; order Lepidoptera; family Noctuidae; genus Agrochola; species Agrochola macilenta. Next base: position 18,744,125 of record OU753576.1, read on the forward strand.
TATATTCAAAATATAGGACGGTTAGAAGGGCGAGAGTACTCTACTGGGGGATATTTTCCTTGCTCTACTGTCTGCTTCCTCTCTTAACTCTAGTGAAAAGCCAGCCTTAGATATCGGTGTGTATGTATTGTATAAATTACCTGGAGGTAGCTCCCGTTACCTTTATATATTGTAATTACGCTCCGTGTAGATTAGATATACAGTGAGTTAGCGCCTCGGCTGAGTTACGGTCCGAGCTGAGTTACAGCCAATGTTCAGTGAGGTAAAGGTTACTCCTTACATTAGTGCATTAGTCTAATTTACTCATTTAGATTGGTTTGGTTTTTTGTATATACAGTGGTTGTAGGGTGGGGCTTGTATGTGGCTACGACAATACGACATTCAATAAAAACACTGTCGATACTAATCCATAGAAGTATAAACTAAAAAAAAAACCCGTCATCTAAATGAAAAAAAATCTGGTCTAGTGGTCGCAAGCGTGTCTGTTGAGCGTTATAGAGTGTCGAGGTCGGGGTCGATCTCAGGTCGGACAAAGTGTAGAATATGGATTTTGATAGTAATAATAGGCTCGCCTTCCATTACATGGGACTTAAACAAAACCTGCAAAATGTGGGTGTACTTAACACTACTGCCTGCACCTTCGGGTAATACAAGAGTGATGGTGTGTTAATTTTAAATTAAAATAACAGTTTCTTCCACTGCATAGAGATTTTTTGCCTTTGATAATAAATACATTATTTTAAAAAATAACACTTTTTAATATACACATAAGGAAGTCGTCTGCTTTACATGCAAATGATGACTTAACGTCAATATGAAAAACATCTTCATTACAATAACTTATTGAATGGATACTAAGTGCGTCGTTAATTAAACTAGATAATAAGAATAAATAACTAAGGAGGAGGTTTAAATTGATTTTATTTATTTCCTGCGCAGAGTATTTTTGTAAGGAGCTCAGGAAATAATAGTTATTAATTTATAATTAATATTATAAATTATAACATTTATTTTTAGTTTTTATAATGTTTTCCTCAAAGGGTTAGGCAGAGGTGTACATAGTTCACCCTCATTTGGCCAGTTATGTTTTAATGTCAAGTAATAGGGAGCGAGCCTGTTGCACTCAACCGGGCACAAATCCCGATTTCGGGCTGCTAATGAGAAATTTCAGACGCCAAAACCGAATAACACTTTAAACTACCCGGGAACCGTGCCCAAGACCTTATGCTCAGCAGTACCGCTTGCGACCACTAAACCAACGAGGCAGTCGAAATCACCACACTTTATAATAACTTAGTTAACTTTGTGATTTTTATTTATTTAGAGCATGGAATACTTGCATGAAAAAAAAATACTGAACAAATAAAAACTATGATTAATATGAATTTATGACATAATGTAAATACATACATACAGTCAGAAGTTCTTATAAAAAAAATAAAAATTAAGATATTTAACTATTGCATAATAACATATTTATGTTATCTAAAAATATATAATTATACTCGCTGTTGTATCTACATTCCCAAATAAAAAAAACTCTTTTCAAACGCACTACTTTAACCATCAAAACAACTTATTACAAAATAGGAGAGTCATTGAGTTATGTCATCATCTGCCTGCCTTTTACCAATTATGTTTGGGTCAGCTTCCAGTCTAACCGGATGCAACTGAATACCAGTATTTTACATGGAGCGACAGCCTATCTGACCTCCACAGCCCAGTTACTGGGTAACACGATACCCCTTGTAAGACTGTTTGTCCGACTTTCTGGTTTCTGCCGACCAGTAACGACTGTCAAAGATCTGCGAATGACAGCGGAACGCATGGACCACCTCCATGCGTTCCGAAGTATCTGTTGTCATTGTTTAAGTATTATGTACCTATACATAAATACATAACCTATGAAGTAATTAAGATAAGCTCTATGAAACATATGTAACTCATAACTTATCGTATATTCTAATAATCATAAAAGTTAAGAAGGTACGGCGCTCATTAAGTCACAGTTAAGTTTCTAAGTACAAGGCAGACCCCCCATACAAAAGACTTCAACGAGATATGACGCTGGTTGCGTGGATGTCAACGAATATTATTTTGTTACTTTTTAAGTAAGGTTGAGGTTGTTTCTTTTATTATTATTATTATTAAGCTATTGCATAGCTTCTATCGCGGGCCTTGAGCGTGGAGACCGAATCCAGAAATTCCGTAACGAAAATAACCTAACACCCCCATAGAGTGAAATTTTAAGATGCGCGCGCATCACTGTGACACAAATTGCATAAGTTGATAAAAAATGCTATGCAATAGCTTTACCGCGGCAGTCTCCGAGTGCCACGCGTCTTTTTTTTTTGTATGTTTTGGGAGTAAAATATCTCGCTTGTTTTCTAGAGGGCAAATCTATCTAAGATTTGGTATATTATTGAATACTTTTATTTTTGTGTAAAAAATATTACATTCTGTCGTATGTGTGTAAATTTTATAGCAAAATTACAAATGATAATATTGTTACAGCAAAAAATCACTTACAAATAGTCCCTTGAACCATGGCTTGGAGTCAAGAGTGCAAACTCTAAACCAATGGGACAGTTTTCTTTAAGTTATTAGTCTAGGCTAGCGTAGTATACATACTATGCTAACTTCGGCTTTGCTAAATTATAACTGATAACAATCTAGGGTGCACCCACATACCTAGTAGTGCCGCCATGAAAATATTAAATTCTACTAACAAACTAAACTCTAAAAATACTCCAAAAATCCCTTTTATCTAAGTCGCACATAAACCGCCAAAAGCTAGGAGTCCCTCCTCAAAGTTATGAGATCGTTAGTATCAAGATATGCTAGGAATGTGTAACAGTCTGGCGCTGGCTAGACCAGACGCGGCTAACGAAGCAAAAAGTCGCAGAGTGGGACCACCACTGAGGTATGTGTGCTATGTATCTATGGCTGTGCCACTACTTTATGAAGCTAAGAGATATTAAAGGGCTGCGATAGACGTTATTAGCAGTAATGATGATGCTCTAGAAGACTACAAGGTGACTAATGATATGATGGCTGTTATAGATATAACATCATCACGCTCATCGGGTTTGGCAGAGGTGTACCTAAAGTACACCCACATTTCATCAGTTATGTTTTAGTCCCATGTAATAGGGGGCGAGCCTACTGCCATCAACGGGGCACAAATCCAGACCGGGATAAGGGCAGGAAGAAAATGATCAAGAAGTAAGATGTTTGGAGGAGAGGTCTGGCTTTACCTCGTTTTCGAGTTAAGCCAGGTAATTAATTTTTACTTTGCGCAATTTATTTCATCACCACTACTTCAAAACGGAGAAGGAAAACTTAATCAGTCCTAGAACCAAAAATCGAAGACATGTGACGTCCACCCGCACTGGGCCGCTCCCTCTCATAGACAGAAGGTCTGCGTCCTAACATTATACGCTGATAATGTTAACACAACGGTATCGGAACACTTATACTAAATTACCTATTCGATGTGTTATTAAACTGGTGTATTTACTAACCCTGACTCACTGATTATCATGAACAATAGTTGCATTCATAGTTATCCTCCACAAACAACACATTTTAATAGTTTCCTATGATCGTAATGTTCATACACATAATACTCGTAGTTTTATAGCTGTAACAATATTGATGATGTGGTCACTTCCCCGTCTTTTGCTTTGAGGCCATAAGATAACTTGATTGGTCAATATAGGAAGTTCAGATTTGGTTTGCACTTTAAATTAAAAGTTTAACATTATAAAGACTGCTGTAATTAATGAATAGGGAGAGAATATTATCACTCCTTAGTTCACCCACATTTTGTCAATTATATTTAAACCCCCCTCCCCGCTCGCCCCCTATTACATGTGACTTAAGAGGGTTTATCCTAAAAGTTGGCAACGTCGGTCGCAAATAACTTTCAAATATTTACCTGTTTTGATTCATATAGCAATATTACTGTGTGGAAATAAAAAATGTGGCTAACTAGCGAACTAGAATATTAATAATGAATATTAATCAAAACAGTGAAATATTTGACATCTATTTGCGACGTTGCCCACCTTCAGAATAAACGCTCTGAAAGATAACTGGTGAAATGTGGGGGTACTATAGGTAAATATCTGCCTAACCATTCGGGGAATACAGGCGTGATGTTATGTTATTTTTAAGTCTTATGCTAGGGGAGGCGACACTATTGCTCGCAAATCCAGACGTCAGGCGCCTAATAAAACTTCTTTACGAAAAATGCAATAGTAACACTTTACCCGACCCGGGTTTGAAGTCCACGACCCAAAAATCTCTCACCTGTCATTATTGCAACCACGTAACTAATGAAGTAGTCGCTGATATTTTGAGACAATCCTGGATAAATGTTTTATTTTGCAAGATAATTTCTATTCGATTTTAAAAGTCCAAAAAACAAACAAAATTCGATAGACCTAGTAGTAGAGATGAACTTCTTTTAACTGAAAAGGAAAGTATCAATATCCTAATCAAAGTTCCATGTTTATGTGATAAACATCACAGCACGCCAGTATTCCCCGAAGGGTTAGGCAGAGGTGCATCTATAGTACACCTACATTTCGCCAGTTATGTGACAAAATAATAGAACGAGTCCCTTGAACCAAACTCCTTCAAATTCCTGATGGAAAACCCCAATAACACTGCCCAACCTAGGAATCGAACTCAGGACCTCGCGCTCAGCAGTAGCGCTTGCGACCACTAGACAAAACAAAATATCTCCTTACGTTCAATAACATTCTATAAATACTCTTGTATTGCACCAGGCTCCAGCGTGCGTCCTATAATTAGCACATTGTGACACATTGCTCCTAACTGCGGCACTAACATTCAAACTCCTTCGTTAAAATGTTTCACATTCTGACACATACAGCCTCCTTTCAGTTTCCTTTGCTAAAAAACCAAACTCGCCACTTTCGTAGAAAAGGCTTCAATAAAACCTTCGCCGTACACGATAATGATAACTACACTACATAAAGCAGAGAAAAAAAGATAACGTCAATTTTTCCTTCGACAAACTGCATTGCTGTTTAAATTTAGAACAGAACTTAGAAAAATAGAAGGAAACCAGTAATGTATATATGTTCTTTTCTAGATGGCATAGGTTCCGGTGAGTACTATGCAGGCGAAATGCCGGTCCATTCGGCGATGACCGTCAGTGGATGCTGTGGCCGCGTCGCGAACGGACGTCGATCGCGTACCGACCATCTCCGAATATTTCGTACGTCGCGAGTTTGAACCCCGTGTGTGAAGTGAACTGTGATTTAAGAACTGACAGTTTTTTTTATAATATTTTTTTATAAAAGTCAATAACTTTCTTAGTAAAAGTTACAGTATTTTGTAAAAAAAATAAGTTTAATTTTTTGAGCGGAAAAGCTGAACGCTACGCTGAAAATATTCATCAAAACTTTCGTAAGTTATTTTCTTAATTTACTTTAATTTGTTTGTTTAGTTTTAAGAATTTATTTTAATGTTATACCTGAATGACTATACAATACAGTGCAAGTTTAAACTTATCACTAGGAATAAGAATGATTGACCTTTAAACTACGTAAACTGGATGAAAACCTGTATCGTCGCACAGTTAACTTTTGTAGATTTAGTAAAAATACTGACCATCTTTTTCCTGTTGAGATAATTTTATCACTCTTGAAAGTTATAAAATAATAAGTGTCGTGACGGTCAAAATGTTACATTTTGTTCGGTCTAGCTTTCATTCGTCAAGTGTGCAGAGTATATCGTGCGATATGGACCTTCAAACCAAAAATAATTGAGAATTTTAAAAAAATGCACATAGTTGAGAAAATTGGATTCGAAGTTAGAATTTTCCGTACAAACCGTGCAATCGGCAATCGTGAAGAAAATTCTGGGTTCATATTTGAATATGTATTTGCTACTTAAACGGTAGTTGGTACTGGACCTTTTACTAAAAAGGGATCATATTGATCTTTCCCAATAGTAAATGCATGAGTAAATCTGAAATAGGACCGAATTATCGAAATCTCAATATTTATCATTGCGATCTATCAGGAATATGATTGTCCTTAAGTAGGCTACTAAATAAGACAGCCCCAACATTGCCCAACTAAGATAAATCATTACGAACACAGAACATGAACCACAAGTAGATATTAAATGTTAATTCCGTCACATTACGCCTCTGCGACTGCGCTCTCTATTGCGAACACTCGGTTCATATCGATTAGAAATTATTCGATTATATCGTAACTGAGATCCGAATGATAGGTTAAAGGACCATTTACACGAGGAGAATATCTTGCCTGTAAAGAGGCGAGAATATCCTTACGAGTGTTATAGGCAAAACTCGCAAGGCATTTATTGTGTTTACTCTCAAACTGGGAAACAAGAACTCGCTTATGACTACATTTCTTTTTTAATTCCCTCTCGCATAAACCTAGGATGTTGTCGGTTGCTTAACCGGGCTATCCTGTGGATGACTTAATAAATCAAGGAGTCCAGCAAGGGCATAAAACTTATAAAGTAAGCCTATATTATTACGTAATTTACAAGAACGTGAAGTGTAATTTGAAAATGTGAACTTCAAACTTTGAAAAGGCGTGGTGACCGTGAAACTTGAGTTATGACATGTGTGTCGAAATTTTGCTACGATTTTACAATAGTAGACTTTATCACAAGTAAATTTTTTTTGTCTCCTTTTGACACCCTAGGTGTTCGAGGCGAGAAACTCTTTCCGTGCAAACGAAATATCAAAGGAGGTGGGAAATTCGTGGGAAGTGAATATTAGTTATTTTAAGTGGTCTAGATTTAATTTATTTGTAAGAGTTATTGCAGTTGTCAGCGGTGACAATTTACTAAGTGGTTCTAATATTTTAGGTGTCAAACTTGATGTGCCCGATAAGAGAACCAACGCAATAATAAGTGATTTCGTAATTATTAAAAATAAAATAGTTCTGAAACAATATCACGAATTTGTAAAAAAATCATTAAGATCTGAAGCTTTACTCTTGCTGTTTCTGAAAAAACATTGCGTATGTAAATACAATTTTCATACTTAAATCACTTTTCCCTTGAGTTTGAGTGAACCATTTTTGAGTAGCTCATGCGGACAAGATACTCCTAGAAGAAGATCACCACAATATATTGACAGAATAAAAAAGTTCCTCCGTCGTCGTAAATTCTTTCTGCCCCTAAAGACTGTAATACCGAATATTCCCAGGCATATTGACCAATTTGGGCAAGTCCCTATTCCATCATATCCACTAAATCTATTAGCTTCTTTAGAACCACTTTGATTGCCATTAACTATAGTTTATGCTGTATAGCTGTTGCCGGCGACTTCGTCTGCAATTCAGAATGAAAAATAGCCATGGCCTACTCTAGGTCCGGCTACCGATCTGTCAAATTTTATAACAATCGGCTCTGTGGTTTAGGCGTGAAAACGTAATAGACAGACAGACAGATACTTTCATTTTTATAATATTAGTACTTACGGGTAAGTATGGATGTACGTTGAATATGCCGAATGAGTTGGGCATAAACCCTATCACTATCTAGGACATATCTCCCAAACTTGGTACCTCACATGTCGTCACCCATCTTGAATATATACACAACACTAGACTCAATCGTCGAGAGCTACAGATATTAGTAGCGATCCGAAGTATTGCAACCTGTAGGTATGTGTCGAAATACTAATGATGAACAAACAGCGCGAGCGCCGGCCATCGCGCACTATTACTAGATACGCTTTTAACTATGAGCATACAGGGTGAATAGTAATTCGAAACCAATTTACAGAAAACAAAGACATATCACATCACATCATTGGCAGCCTTGTCCCACCCACTGCTGGAGTCTAAGCCTCTTCCCTTTTGTGCCACGCTTTCTTGGTTTGTGCCAAAAAAAAAGACATCTTCTTGGCAGAGGTGTACCCTATAGTAGGTACACCCATATTATGCCAGTTATGTTTAAGTCCCATGCAATATGGGGTGAGGCTAGTGCCATCAACTGGGCACAAATCTAGACCCCGGCAAGTTTTGTAACTTTCCGTCTTCAAAACCAAATCTTCTCAAAACAAAAACTACAAATTGTAAGAAATGCAGTAAATTTTGGACGCTTAGCTTATACTTTTTTGATAGCGCATGAACGAACGAATCCCCTGAAAACCAAATGATCAAATAAATAATACTTCTCGTTATCACCCTGTATATCGCACCTATGTACGATGCACAATAGATCGTGTTAGGTTCGCTTGAATCGCTCTGAAGTACAAGAGGTCGACGTAACTATTTCATAATCGGTGCTTGTGGCGCTTTTGATACGATATAAATAAGATACAGTATTCAGGCACATAGAAATATAATGACATTACCGGTGATGTTCTTCAGAAAGGTCAGTTGCGTAGTACTCGCAACCGGCGCGGCGTGTATGACCAGCCGGTCTATACTGTAACAATCTCATCGTTGTAACTTAGTGAAGAGCTTAAAGTGAGCTGTCATTCCACTTGATACTAGGGGTTGACAAGCTCACTTCTCCTAAGTTTCCTCGTTGAAATTTTGACTGAAAAGCCACAGTTGTATGAACGTAAACGAGGCAAAAGGAGTATGTATGGATCGTAGCTGGTGGCGTACGATCGATATATAGATCGTGTGTATGTAGTATTCAGGCGTTATAATATAGCACATCGGTTTAGTCTGCGAACAGCCTTCAGTTTAGTAGTGGTTGAGACTAACCACCATGAAAGAGGCATGCACACAGGTATATTTTTAGCAAGTTTAAGCTTCGATCAATAATGCACAGTTTAAGTAAATAAACTGGAAGATCTAAGACGCGATGTTGTTCCGAATAACGTGAGAAAATTATGTGTAAGGCGCCATTTTAAGTTTTTACGCATTAGAATAAAGAAATGCAACATTCAATGTAGATAGTTATCGAATACGGAAAGTGTTGGAGATGCGTTATCTATGCAAATCGAAGTGGTTACATTATTAACATCCACTCGCATTCCTACGTAATTAAATCAGTCGCATTTCTTATTTATACAAAACTGAGTGAATGTCAACTCTGGAAATGAGAGTTTCTCTCTGATCTGTAACACCTTAAAGATAATATTCATGATTCCATAACACCGCCAGTATCTTAAGTCCCTACTTCCAGAAAAATAAAAATAAATTATTCAGAATTAAAATTGGTAAAATCTACTTATTCAAATTCTTAAATTCACTGACACACAACGCACAATCTAAACCGCTGGGTCCAAAAGCATAAAATTTTGTACAAGAGTTCCATATTCCGACAGTGATTCGTGATTCGAAAAATTCATGGAAGTTCGTCTTTTTTCCGACGGGAAATCCCAGCGCATACGGTTGTTATTAACATAAAATACTAAGAAATAATTAACAAAGGTGATGCAATGTTAGATGCCTGTACTCGGATAAAGGCTTGTGCAGACCAGCGCGACACCGGTTATTGTAAAGGCTTGTGCAGACACCGGTAACCGGTGCAGTAACCGGTGTCGCGTCGCGCGACAAGTCGCGCTGGTCTGCACAAGCCCTTATACTGTGAAGTTTTCTTAGAAATTGTATTGTTCGTGTCGCGTCGCGCGACAAGTCGCGCTGGTCTGCACAAGCCTTTAATCAATATGACAAGCGGTAGAAGCTCAAACGGTACGGTAATATCGTAAGACAGTGAAACTCCAAAAATACTAAGAAGTCTTGAAATAGTGAGAAAATGTAATTAATTAATTATGTTATACCTAGTTTACTTAAATGCTATGTGTAATAAACTCGGAGTATTAATTTTTCACAATAAAATAAATTCTCGACTCAGTAGAGTGACTATGAATCACTCTATCAAGTCGAGATCTGGTGGTCGCTAGTACGACTGCTGAGCATGGGGTTTGATTCCCAGGTCGGACAATCTGTCGTTAGGTATTTCTCTATGGAGGTTTTCAGTGGTCCAGAGTCTTGTTTTGTGTTCTGTTTATGACAACTTGTTAAGAGGCCCTTTATTGCATACAATTTAAAAATGACTGGTAAAATGTTCATACGATACAGATACACTTCTGCATCACCCCTCGGAGAATAGAGGCGTGAACATCTGCCTGCCAATTCCCAACTATATCGGGGTCGGCTTCCAGTCTAACCGGATGCAGCTGAATACCAGTATTTTACACGGAGCGACTGCCTATCGGACCTCCACAACCCAGTAGAATAGAATAGAATATTCTTTATTATGTACACCATAAAAAATACAGATAAAAATGTAGACATTTTACATAGGGTGACACAATGGGCGGTCTTATCGCTAAAAGCGATCTTTTACAGACAACCTTTGGATGGATTAAAGGGAGAAGGAGAGACAAATACTGCAGGTAGTCAGTGGTGTACCATTTACATACACAATAAATACATACATTCATAAAGCATACACTTATCTATAGATATATATAACCAGTAACTGGGTAACACGATACCCCTTAGTAAGACTGGTTGTCAGACTTTCGGGCTTCTGACTACTCGTAACTCCTGTCAAAGATGTACAAATGACAGCCGGGACCAACGACTTAACGTGCTTTCCGAGGCAGGGAGGAGTCTCGGTTTGTAATGAATCATCCACAGACCGACCTCGGCAAGCGTTCCTTAACCTTGAAGATCAACCCGTGCAGCTGTTGTTATTTACCCATGAACCTCCACATTACAGGCGGTATTGTGGAGGGCTGATGAAGTTATTTAAAACAGGTAAAAGTCTTGCGAAAAACTTAGCAGATCCAAATTCATTACAGGGGCCAGTGCCGAATACTTCTCATTCAATGAAGAAGCCTTTGCCTTGCAGTCGCACAATAATAGGCTGGTTTTATTATTATTACTGAACCACCAGAATATTCCTCATTGAAATACTTAACTATGGAATATGATAATAATCTATGTTTTCCCGACTGGCTCGCGATTCCCTGTCGCGATAAACTATGGAAGTAAAGTCGTGACCGACTCACTAATTCTATTTATGCCTCAGCTGATTCCGAACCTGGGACGTTTCGTATCGCGTTTCTCTCGGAATCCGTATCTTTGTTGTGTAGTTGTTTACAAGCTCGGTTTATGATTGTGGAAATTTATGGGGGCCTGGGTTCGATTCTCATGTCTGGTTGAAGAGTGCTAGCATTGTTTTAAACTAGAATATTAATTCAATATTTATAGGATTTAATCTTTGTATGCCCATATCATTGAATGATCTTTAATAATGACAAATGCTATGTTTGTTTTTAGTTGGTAAGTCTGTACATAAATAAATAAATAAATAAATGACTGCAATAACAAATAGTTTTAAGACGTATCGTATCTGTTCGTAAATCAGATTCAAAAGAAATTTAACAGTATGTTTACTTTCTGTACTCACAAGCCAAGTGCCCGATGGCATTACAAATCAGCAAAAATTACGAACATAACTAACTATAAATTTAACCCTATATGACGATACATTTTCAGAAATCATTCCTTGGTGCTCACCTTCGTTATAAATATAAGGGACGCTTGTGCTAAATGTCATGCTACTAGACTCAGCGGTGTGCGGTGTGCGTTGTCTGTCAGTGAATTTAAGATTTTTAATAAGCAACTACTTAGATTCTATCATTTTTGGCATAAAATCTTATGAGCTGCAATTTTTAGAATAAATTGTCAAACAGATCAATACTATGCACGAAATTATCAATGAGTTTGAAAAGATAATAAGTAGAATTAATTATAACGCCGAAATCTGGTTAGAAGAGTGGTTGAACCCGAACTCGAAATCTATGTTTTTTTACAAAATTGTGAGATAACACAAGTTCATCTATTAAATTAATACTAATCAATTAATACTGTATCTTTATCGCAAAGCTAATAAAATACTTGTAACACTAATACAGTTACATATTTAATATTATCCTTATCTATGCTAATTGGCTATGGTCGCTAAACGGATCTAAATATTGCTAATTAATATTTTATAGATCGTGTTGCAGATACCTGACGTTATTTATGTGATTTAATTGTTAAACATTTGCATACGTTTATCAATAATAAATTATTGTAAGCTAAATTATCATCACCTTCTGAACTTCAAATTATCCTTTGAATTTATTAAGAGTCTTAAATCACCTCAACAAGAGTTACCAGATTGCAATTAAAGCATTCTACATAATTATACACCTGTATCAGTAAAAAACATTTTTATGATTAACATATTATTTCATGTCGCTATAACTTGATGTACTACTTCTTTAATACATGCGAATTCCAAAATTTTATGACTTTAGTATTCATCTGACAGCTGTCAAAAGATAATTTTACCATAGGAATTGTAACCACCACGCATTTTTAACAGAAGCAGAATCTTAGGAATAAGTTGATAATGAATGCTTCGCCTACTCACCGTGAAAACCGCATTAAATTAATTAAACACTTTAACAGCTATAAATAATTAAACAAATTAGAATAAAGTTGATAAGGAAGACGCGTTATTAACCGGAGTGTAAACTATAACAGTTATCGACATTAATATTTATAAACTTGAGAGAACATTCTGAATATCGGAAGTCGATCAATTTGTCGTGAGAATATTAGAAGTACTGCCGTGTTGGAGATACGGAATGTGACGTACTTTTAGGTAAATGGTTCATCATCTTACAGCAAACCACTGCTGGACATAGGGCCTCTCCAATTGCACGCCACTCAACTGGATTCGCGGTATCCACTCGAAAACACTTCCACACAAATGGTCATCGGTTCTACGGCTATAATACGGCCGGTGAATTGCCACTTCAGTTTGCTTATTCTGTGAGCTATGTCGGAAAATGGTTACCTAAGTGAAAATAAAAGTAAAAATACTAAAACACAAACTGAAAAGCATGAAGTAGGATAATATTTCCATCTGATTTCTGACCCGTGGGCACTGTATCCAGTGAGGTAAGTGTTGTTTTTATTTCGGCGACATGCAAACACTGATAGGATTTCACAGATTTTAATGATTCTCTGGGTTAATACCAATCCTAGGACACCTCATTTGTGTTAATTGGTTAAGTGAGTGAGGTTGTATGAGGGAACAAACTCACTGTATAGACGGTGAGAGTCTATGTCCTTTCTCTTGTCCCAGGCTACATAATTATCTGTCAAACATAACAAGCGGTTCAGTGGTTTAGGCGTGAAAAGGTAAGACTAAAAAGGTAAAGACAGACTTACTTTCGCATTTAAAAATTAACGATGGAAGTACCTACTGATAACCGGAATTCTAAAGATCGTTTTTCGAATCCCAACCCTACAAGCAGGGTCGTACATCACTGGCTGAGCGACCTGTCAGTTGAAGGTGACAGGCGATGACTTCCCGTGCTTTCGAATTACGGGGTGATTTGGATATAAATTTTGGAGTGTAATTGTTATTTAAGTAATCTTTTAATGATTGAGTCTAACTCTACAAAGATCTGTCTTAGCAAGTAAAACTAAAGCTTAAAGCTAGTTCACACTAATGTTATTCACCGGTCAGTGTTGTTACCTGTGATAATTAATTCCATGTCATAGTTTGTGCTAGTTGGCTCGTAATAAATTGACGTGTTACCATTATGTGCGCAGATTGTAGATTACATTAAATTAATACATCTCTGTTGGACAGAATTGTAATTAAATCTGTGATAGTTTCATTATCATTTATGGAAATGAAGTCAAAACTAGGGAAATGGGATTTTCGTTAAATACTAAAATAGATTGATAGAATACTCTTTGATTTACAGTCACGAGCACCAATATGTATACACTTAGCAACTTTAAAAACTGATTTTCTCCTGCTGTGGTGATCGTAATTTTATGTTGTTACGAACATAGTATTTTGGAACCCACACTAATATGAAATAGGTCTTATGTCAAAGTTGCAGTCGTTATTCCATGCGAAAATCGCTTTTGAATGTTGCTATGTGGATACATATTGGTGCTCGTGACTGTACACCGTATCAATTAAATTTAAATAGTGGCTGCATAATTATGGATGTCTATGTATAAATCCAGCCGCGTTCCCCTACGGAACCCCAATAAATAAGAAACAATTTCTTAAGCAGCCAACGATGTAAGGAGCACGGAACCGGTCGATGTGGCGTCACTTGGGGGAAACCAATGTGCAGCAGTGGACGTCTTTCAGCTAAAATGATGATGATATTGATCATACAGTCAATACTTTCATCATTCTCCTGCCCATAGCCCAATATATCAGTGGTCGGCGCAACATGTCTCTTCCATACGTCTCTATCAGTCGTCATCTCGGTAGTCACCTGCTAGCCATGTCATCTCTCACAGTGTTCTTTCGATGCTTCGTAGCAATCAGTCAACAACAATATGCTACTTCTTTGTCCGATATCTCTGGTTTTTTTTTAGGTTATGGAGCTTGGTGATAACTTTGCGGTTAAGATTCTCATTCCCTGAATCTGCCCAAAAGAGCTGGGACGCTATGTCTCCTCAATCTCTTAAATGGCAGGCCACCATCACCATTTAGTGTTAGAGCAAGTTCATTTTGATGTTTTGAGAGTATTTGCCGCTGTTTTGGGTTATCACTTGTTTGGCTGTGGTTATTTTGAAGTCTTTCACACAGTCCATTCATAATTTCATTTAAAACACATCAACTCCTTCCAGCAACACTCATTTTTGTTCAATCACAACTCGAAATAAAAAACTGACCTTATCTCTCACTAGATAGTGCAGACGTGTAGTTATTATGTTAATACATGGAACCAGTTCCTCTTATAATAGATACAAGCGAACACTCGTCGCTAATGTTCCATTAATTAATTACTTGGACTTGTCACAACATGCCGTGTAGTCAGACTATCAGAGGCGCACCACATGAGGCATGCGACAAGCATGAGACAGACGAGAAAACTGACGTTTTTTTTGGAACGAAGTTTCTTGTCGCACAATAGACTCTAGTTTTTGTTTTGTATTATTCAGTACAAGATTTCTTAGCCAAATGAATAGAACAGCGTGTAACTACTGTTTCCTTGACGAGAGGGAATCAAAGAATGTGTGGAAATATAGAAAACTGGTCATTGGCTGGCTCGTTTTTAGTAAAACGATTTAGATTAAAAAGGTTAGTTAGGACAATTGGTACTTTCTTTAGTTTGACTAGTTGTTTTTGAGCATGTGGCATCTGGTTTTCACACCAGCAGAATCTCAAAGTCATAGACATAGAAAAACACATAGCATACAACATTACGCCTCTAATCCCCGAAGGGCTAGGCAGAGGTGACTTATAGAACACCCACATTTCGCCAGTTAGGGGGTGAGCATATTGCCATCATGAGTAATCGTGGAGTTTATTGCGGGCTTTTCTCCATGGGAAGCGACCATTGGAACCGTGCACCTAGCTTCTGACGTTTAGTAAGTGTCCATGCGGGTTTATGTGAAATAAAATATTTTTGTTTTCAACAACCGAGCATAAATCCAGACTCCGGGCTACTACAGAAAAATTCCAGTTTGAAAACCCCAAAAACATTTTGCCACACCCAGGAATCGAACCCAGGACCGCTCGGCAGTCGCGCTTGCGACCACTACACCAAGGAGTCAGTCAAAATAACAACAAACACACATAACAGCAAATATACTAAAGAGGTTGACAACATTTTGCCAACTTAAAATTTGCATGAGACATGCTTTTAATTTTATTACTAGTCATAAAATATTAAACATAGCTGCGGCAGTAAAAATTCGAATTTAAAGCAAGTTCTGAATCACTCCCACCATCAATTAAAACCACATAAACTTCCAATGAGCAGTTGTATAAACATTACATAAACATAATATGTACATACGTTTGCCAAACTTCCAGATCAATTAACAACTACGAGTACATACTCTATGCTGTTTACTCTATAACTAATTCTTGGAATTAACCGAAATATAGAACCACTTTGTTAGGGTGACATCACACTGCATATGCGACGCGACTAGAAGACATCACTTAATAAAAACCTTAAATTCATTCATTCACTGACAGACAACGCATTACGACTGAGTCTATGAAAATGAAATTGTGCACAACAGTTCCTTAAGGATATTACAAAATTATTACTACAAATTATTACAAGGATTTTGAAAGGGCTTTCCCTAAAGAGGTTATATATATAATAGGATGGATGTTTGCGTGGTAATTCATCCTTTTTGCCGATGGGGAATTCCATCGGGCACACGGCTTATAATATAATAATAAACAAAAGTAATGGCAATGTCCTTGTTAGGGCTGTCAATGTCTATCGCTTTCAACGATCGATCATGGTCACTATGCTTTATCACGGTTTGATATTATTGGCATAAAGGTCGATGCTTCCGCCCAATGCATTTCGCTTAAACTAAACGCACTGGTGGTGATGGCAGACATTTCTTTGCCAAGATATTTTATAACATCCCATGCCTGTGTTATGCGAATAAATGAATGAGCCACCATACGAAAATATTGCAATGTAGGTATCTATTTAGGGTTTAAGCAGAGGTGTACCTACAGTACATCCACATTTCACCAGCTATGTTTAAATCCCATGTAATAGGGGACTATTCTCACTAACCGGGCACAAATCCTGACTCTGGGCTGCTACTGAGTAATTCCTGGTGGAGAAACCCTTTAACACTTTGCCTAACCTGGGAATCGAACCCAGGACCTCATGCTCAGCTGTAGCGCTTGGCACCACTAAACCAACGAGGCTACCCAGCCAGGCTCAATTAAACTTTTAACTAAAATTAGTTTACTCTGGTCAATCTACGTAGTCAATGTGAATGAGATAAATCAAAATGATATAATATGGTAATTTAAATAGAACTATACGTTCAAATAGGCATCAATTTTACCAAGATCACGGATTAAGCTGATGCCAGATTGACCGTCTAATAGTAATCTTACTTAAAATAATAATACCAGCCTTTTATTGAATAATTTAATTTAATTTATTTACTGAAGGGCAAAGACCTCTTCTCATACAGAGAAGGCACGAGCATTGATCACCATGCTTGATCAACACGGGTTGGCGATTTAAAACTTATATAAGAGCAGCTTTCCTCACGATGTTTACCTTCACGGATGTCAGTAATTTCCAAGATAAACTCAGAAAGTACATATGAATTCAAAAAGTCACAGTGGTACTTGCCCGGATTTGCACTTTACTTAATAAAGTATAATTTATATAGCCACAGAATTTCACATGTAGCGCTGCAAATGCGCTGCATTCTGTGTTACCAAGCTTTATCCGAACAACGCCCTAACAGCACCAACTCATAATATGTCCCATTGTCAATTAGTGTGAACTGACACAAACTAAAGTAAATGCTTAACCTTTAGACACCGACTAATACGCGCGACAAGTTACGTCTGGGCTGCCTTTATTTATATCCGGACAGGACACGTTTGTACCGTTCATATAAATTGTAGAATATTATTGGCGATTGTTGAATTATTTAGTAGGTGCGACTAATGTGGGTACTGTGGGTTTATTGAGACAGATACTGTGTTGGTATTATAGTGTTTATTGAATTAACTTTAGCCTCTCACATCAATCATATAAAGTCAAGAATTTGTTATAATATTATTAGCTATGGCATTTCTTTTGCGTCAAATCCTGTTTACGAAACCTCGAGAATTGATTAGTGGTTTAAGGAGCAATCGAAGATCGATACAGTGTGGTGCATGATAGCCTGATCTGGACCTCGACAGAGTTGTCCGCTGGGCGGGATAAGGCGGAAGTCAACAAGTAAAAAGGTCATATTATCGCTCCTTCCAAAAGGTACTTTTCGAATGGAGAAGAATGGGCAAGAAACTCCACCGTTACTCTTTTATATTGTTTTACAATATTTTTTATACATTCATTACCTATATAATTATATGTGAAGACGATGCACCTGGAATAAGATTACTATACCACAATGGTAAAAAGAATTAAAAATGAAGCAATGACAGATAAATTAATTATGTGATAGATACATGGCTCACATATTTACAAACATTGTAAAAGTATACTATATTCCTAAAATTTTAACAAGTAATACTAATAAGTCAGCCCAACCATTAAATCCCGGTCTTCTTGTTTTCAACCACTATGTATGCACCTTTACTCATCAAAGACACTTCAAGCCAACCTAAGGGGGAGGTTAAAACATGGCCACAAGTGATTATGCGCAAATAAAATATCAAATGGTTTTATTTCAATGTATGCCTCACCAACTGGGGTTGCGGGTTTGTCCGAAAGGGATATCGCGGCCCCAGCACACAGGCAACGGAAGGAACACGGGTGGGTTTTAGTCAGTAAAAGTCTGACACTCCCTCTCGCTCCGCCCAGAGCGGGAGGAGTCATTTGATGATTTCCCACCCAAAAAAAAAAATTCTTCACCAAACTCGTGTCGTGTCGTGCGTCCAACCTGACGCGCAGGCGTCGGGTCAATATCAAGAGTCACTGCATATATTGATATACGATTTACAAGTTAACGTTCACAAAGCTCCAGGTAAGGAGGCGATGACTAACAGCATTGAACTACTATCGATTTCTATGGAAAATCAAATCATGTGATTTTCCTAGAAGTTGTGGTTCAAACAAATGAAAAGTTGTTAGAGTAGCTTTTAGTTTTAATCCGTTTTATATAAACACTGCTATTAAACCTGTCCTTTCCAAAAAATATAAATTTTTTAACGTAACATAATACACAACATCAAGCCTGTATTCCCCGAAGGGATGGGCAGAGGTGTTCCTAATAGTAGTAATAGTTCACCCACATTTCGCCAGTTATGTGTAAGTCCCATGTAATAGGAGGCGAGCCTATTGCCATCAACCGGCACAAATCCAAACTCCGGGGTGACTGATACTGAGAATTTCCTGATGGAACTATCCAATAACACTTTGCGTGACCTGGGAATACCTGGAACCAATAGCGCTTGCAACCACTAGACCAACGAGGGCTGTATTGCTAAAAAAATAGAAAAGAGATCGCTAAAATAAGAGACACATTTTGTCACAAACAGACAGACAAACACGACAAAGCAATGAGAATTTCTCTTCTCAGAAACGTACACTAAAACAACTATGAAGTTAAATCAAGATATCGTTCACACCCTTAACAAATGAATAACACTAAACAATAGAACTCTCTCTGACTAATTTATATTGAAGCAATGTGTCACTAGTATCTGTGTCGAATAACTCGACCACAGCCGCCCCACAATACATTACCATCTAAATAAATCTTAACGTTGAGTTAAATCAGGACAAACTCCAGATAAGTTCAAAAGGCCCGGATACCAAGGCCCGGATACCAAGGTCCGGATACCAAGGTGAGCGCTGAAAGCTGAATATGAATTTCTTATAAGCCTGATTTAGATAAAATATAATATTTATAATATTATACATAATATATATAATATATAAATCTGACAACCAGTCTTACCAAGGGGTATCGTAAAAGATAAAGATAAAGATAAAGATCATTTATTTGTATAAACATGTGTGACATGATACATAGAATGCACATAGGATGGAAAGGAGTTTAAAATTGCCGGTTCAACATGTTTTGCCATATTCGGCGTACAAAATAGTTCATAATAATATGTAAGTAATTGGAATTATAAATTGGGAAATAACTAAATTATAGTCAAAATTCAATCAATTCAAATACCTAATTACAATCAGTACCAAAAATACAGTCAACAAATAATAATAATTAAAACAATAAAATGAAATAAAACTAATTAAATTATCTAAGTTTAAAATTTGTCACTCAAAATCTCTGTAACATTATAATATCCCTTGCATATTAGCAATTTTTTAAACTCTCTTGAATGCATTAATATTCATTTTCTTAAGGGAATTAGGAATTTTATTGTATATCAATGGGGCCATGCATATTACACTTTTACTTAGAAATGCTGTTTTGGCGGAGAGTGATTGCACCCAAAGTCTGTACTTCTCACGTCGTATTAACCAGTTACTGGATTGTGGAGGTCAGATAGGCAGTCGCTTCATGTAAAATACAAGTATTCAGCTGCATCCGGTTAGACTGGAAGCCGACCCCAACATAATTGGGAAAAGGCAGGCAAATTGACATAATATTTACTAACTCAAACAAAGGAGTAATAATATGTACATGTTAATAATACAGTTTTACAACATACTCGTAAGTACGATCTCCCACTAAATCATAATGACGCTAAGTAAAATAGTGCTAGTGATGTTACTGTTGCAATTTCAGAGTATTGAGTTTCACTAAGCTAAGTTTAAGATAAGTTTAATTTTAAGTTAAAATAAGTTTAATTTTAAGTTAAAATAAGTTTAATTTTAAGTTAAAATAAGTTCAATTTTAAGTTAAACTAAGTTTAATTTAGGAGAAGGTAAGTTAGTAAGGATGTTATGCTCAATTCTTGGCATTTGTAGTTAAATATTGTCTCAACTGAACTGAGCAATTTACGGCATTACAAATATCGTCTAGAAGTTGCAAATATTTGCGCAATGCATTTTAGTTGTCATAAATAAACAAAGTTTTAAATAAGCAAGGCACATACGACAAGTAAAAACAGACAGTGTCTGTCACACAGGTTTTTGAGGCAAAACTGCGGGGTAACTGCGAAACAAACTGACAATAGCAATGGCTTTCATTTTGATAGTTCAACCACATTCACTGCATTATACATATACGTTGTTGACCAAAAGAGCTTTTCGAACATTAGAAGCAATGGATTAGCAATTTCTTTCAAAATCTTCCGGATTGTGATTGAAAGTGTGCTACGCAATTAGAATGCTGAAGTTTACTAATGTGCCACAATTTCCGGCCGAGCACAATACAATGTTGCGCTGACTTGTCTTTCTATAACCATTATGCATTCCGACACTGCGACAAAGTGCTGCGATAAAGAGCCTCGGATAAACTCGTCTCACAGTAATCTCCGCGGGTTTAGTCCTAGAGGAGCACAGACCGCGGTGATTGAGGTCCGTTGATACAGCATCATAGTTACGGTGGAGATTAGAGCTGCTCTGTACTGGTGACCCCATCCGTTGTGCTAATAACGATATTGGAGGAGTGGGTGGACGATGGAGGGGTTGGATTCAGCAAAGTATGAGAAGTGGAATTGTCAACAATTTAATTTGAACAGCATAATAATCATGCCTGTTATGTTTATATGGAGGATAAAATATATATAATGCATAAAATATAATTTAAAAACAGAAATGAAAAGAACCGGATTCACCCCGGCTTGCAGAGTTCGCAAGCTGAAGTGGCAGTGGGCTAGACATGTTTGTCGAAGGACCGATGGCCGGTCGCCGGTGGCGGATGTCCGCCCCGCAGCTAGATCGGGACAGACTCCTAGGCTGGTACAGACTGGATGCGTAGGGCAAAGGACAGGGTATTGTGGTGTGCAGCCTGGGAGAGGGCTGTGTTCAGCAGTGGACTGCGAGTGGCTGAGTTGATGTGTTAATGTCCTACTGGCGTTATTCAGGTCATGGTCTATAATACGTATGCCAAACATTGAAATCCGTTCAGCCGTAAAGGCGTAAAGACAAACAGACACTTTCGCATTTATAATAATTTAGTATGTATGTTATAGGGGGCGGGCTCATTGCCATCATCATCATCATCATTTCAGCCAAAAGACTTCCACTGCTGGCAAGCGCCGCCACTTTGACCGGTTCTGATTTTGGCTAGTACGAGTATATTGGCGTGTGCTAGCTGACGTATGGCTAATAATTTAAATTATGTTTTGTGTTGCGTAATGTAAATTGTTTTACATACTATTATATCAAATCATTTTTTTCTAACTGAACAGACAGCTGTGCTGCTGGGGAGTTTGTTGCGCCGCTTCTTCTTCCCAGCTAACGCACTAGGAAGTGGTGAAGGCTTGGCGTTTTGGGGGACTGTCTCATTACGAATTTTGACGTTCGAAAAGTGCTGATTCTCAGCCTAGTTTGAATAAATGACTTTTGAATTTAAATAACAATTTGACAGCCCTGTGGGGATCTACCATAACCGAACCCCGGTTCCTACGCTCAGCAGTCGCGCGTACAGCCATTAGATGAAAGAGACAAAATTCAAAAATTCTATTCGAATTCAAAATATTTTATTTCACATAAACTCGGGCACTTTTGAAACTTCAGAAGCTAGGTGCACGGTCCGATTGGTCGTTTCCTATACAGAAGAGCCGGAAAGAAACTCCACGGACACTCTTTTAAAAATAATTGGTTTTACTATGTTTTCTAATATAATCACTGTTAATAGGTATGGGAGGACAGTGTAGGCCTATCAACAAGTGCTAGGTACTTAACAACAGTCACATGATGAAGTTGGTAAAACACAGCGTCATAACATTAATTTTGTTTACTTTCTCCCGTTTATCAATGTTTGTACTGTTTTCCCACAAATTAACACATTTATCATTAGAATCAGTACCTGAGCCCACAACGATAGCGCCCCCAAGCTTACTTACAATTAGCGACCCAGCGTGATACCGATATCGAAACCGTAAATCTGATACCGATACCAACTTTCTACCTGACATGATAATCAAGCGATGCGATATATAATCTGTGGTGTATTTACTGCGCGGACAGATGGAAACGTTTCAATTTGTGTAAATCTCTGCTCGACTGCAAGTCGGGACACAAAGTGCTGCGATAAGTAGGGCTGATTCGATACCGGAGTTATCGATAAGTACTTAAAGCTTGAGATCAATTTGGACTGCCTCATTGGTCTAGTGGTCCCAAACACTACTGCTAAGCATGAGGTCTTGGGTATGATTCCCAGGTCAGGCAAAGTTTTATTGGGGTTTTCCATCTGGAATTTCTCATAGCCCAGAGTCTGGATTTGTGCCCAGTTGATGACAATAGACTCGCCCCCTATTACAAAGGGACTTAAACATAACTGACGTAATGCGGGTGTACTAAAGTAACACCTCTGCCTAGTCATTCGTGGAATACAGGCGTCTTATTATATTATCAATTCGTGATGGGACCCAAGAAATTGTTTTCGGGCCTTCGCTCTTAGAAATTAAACTCTTTCAGAATATTCAGTCTTTAACATATCAATAACTCAAGTAATTTCTTCAATCTACAAAATGCATAGGTTGGAGTCGATATCCACATTAGAGAAAACTATCGACTAACAGGTATCGAGTACTCGCTTGTCTAGTGCGAGATCAGCTCTAGTGATAATCATTGTGTAGTACATAAAGCGAGTACATCTAATTTGTTGATAACGAAGCCCATTCGTTAGCTCGCTGTCACTACAACGAGGGATTGATAGAACTATCTTGCCCCTGCAGATAGAATTACTACCTACTTCAAGAAATAATAATATTGTCAGAGTTGCCTGCCAACACCCTGAGCGAGGTAATTCTCAAGTCACGTCTGTGGCTTAATAATATTATGATCAACTAGCTTCCGCCAGCGGTTTCGCCCGTGTGATATCTTTATAAATTATAGCTGATGTTACTCAGTGATAATATAGCATTCTACTGGTGAATGAATTTTTTAAATCGGTCCAGAAGTTTTTGAGTTTTTCATTGTAAACAAAAATACAAATATTTTCTCTTTATAATATTAGTGTGATATTAGACAATTTCTACCGATTTTTTTCTTAAAAATAACTATTAATTTTCGCTCGTTCTTATTAGAGCATTTTTAAACAACGATAATATGTTGATATCAAAACATAGTTTTAAATTCAATTCTAAAACTTAATTATTTTCATTATAAATCAAATCAACATCTCAAGATTAACCCTTAAATCAGTTCGATTAACGAGTACAGTTCACTGATGATATAATTTCACGCCCACTTTACAAGACTGATTCGACTGAATAATATAGGTTCTTTATTTATTTATATTAGTTATACGGCATGGCCTATTAGCCAATTCATTGACTGAATAATTAAGACTTCTCCGGTCAGTTAAAACGGTATTAATTCAGTTGGCATAATAAATAAATAAAAATTATAAATGACCCCAGCCTAAAACACGTTTAATAGGTCATTGGATTTTACCAAGAAAACGAGCATGGCACATCTATGATTGATTCAATCAAATTATTGATGTGTAGAAAATCACACAGATTAGTATAATATTCATTTAATATAAGTACATACACGGTATTAAAATAGATTTCATAATTTTCCTTTTTACATACTCAGCTGCCACAATGAAACTTATTTAGGAATAAAAAATTTGTTAGGACTTATGCACATTTTGATACTTGTTACCCGTTTGCACAGACTGTAGGTGAATACTTGTATACAGGTGTAGCCTCGTTGAGAACTGCGCGCAGACTGGCACTCCATCAACTAGTGAAACGCCTATTACTGAACGCTCATTTGCTGATCGGCCCGCCCGCCCCGTCAGGTGGCGGACGTGACGTCATGAATCGCTTTTTCCAAATATATACAACTCGTCGATATTAAATGGAAATAATGACTGTTTACAGGATGAGGTCTTCTTTATCCAATTTCAACAAAATAGGTATTCGCCGAAATATTTTTCAATTATAATTAGCCTTATTTATTACCTACCTCACCTTCCTTATTTTATTCTGCAATCGAAAATATCATCATAATAGACCCTTTTTTTTAAATTATCATTATAATGGTCGGCGCAGCATGTTTGGTCAAAGCTATTAAACGAAAATGCTCTATATCTATATAGTTAACCTGAATACTGTCCACACAGCAACCGCCTAGATTCGATGTTAGTATTATATAAATGTAGGTACGTAGCATTTCTGAGAAACTATCAATATACTTGAGTGCGGCGATTGTTTGCGGAAGCCGCGCCCGCGCTGCAGCAAACATGTCGGCGGGTTAATAGATGACATAAATATGTAATAATGAGCCTCTCCAGACGATCCGTGACTCACAGTGCGCAGAGTAGGGTGTTACAGTATACTAAGGTGTAACCCACTGGCTAAAGATGTTCGGAACGGCGCGGCGTTATCGTGAACTAAACGTTTGTCTAATGTTTAGTTTCTGATTTATTCATTTAAATCTGAAAGTAAACTCATAACTCACTGTGATTGGTTGATACAAATACGAATAATCAGTAAAAAATTAACACGAGATTTGACACGTATTTAAAATTTCTAGGTTTACAGAAAACGGAGGTTTCTTGTTAACTGTAATATAAAACAAGTTTTTATGTCCCGCAGCTTAAAATATAGGTTCATAGTTATTTGAACAGGCACATTCCAAATCTAGCTAATTAGATTTTTTTTTTTCAAAAAAACCTGCTTTGTAGGCCTTCAATAATAAAATATTTCTTATTTTATAAGCGTGAAAATTATGCGTATTATTTACATTTTTTTTTTTTTTTTTATAAAAATACCGAAAATTGCCCTTTACGCATAGATTACAGGAAAACCTATATGAAGTCTATGCTCTTAAAATAACATGGTAAATCTCTCAATACTGTTCGTACAAACTAACATTTGCAGTTGGAATGAATGGGAGAACATGTTTTTCAACTACAATGTTAAGTTTGTTCTTGGGATAAATTAATCCCAACTACGGAACCCTTCACTGTGCGTGGTCCGACACGCACTTGGCCGGCTCAGTGATAGACTCAGTGACTTTAAAAGCCGAGAAATATAAAACATCAGCTAATCGTAACCTTTGACATACACCAATTATATATAATTCAACCGGTCTTCACAATAACGGAACCTCAAAGTTATGATAGATTAAAACAAAAATATTAATTATAAAAGACACTGATGTCTTCATCCAAAAGCGGAAACGGGAAATTTATTGCAATAGTAATTGATTAATAATTTATTAATCAAAAGGTCATGTCCGTCCGTAACGTTACGGTCTACGAACAGATTCAAGATGGCGGACCACCCGTTGTTTACGACGCTGTGGGACGAACGTTATTTTATATTAATTAAAATATTACTTTATTAATAAGCTATTTAAATAACAACCTAAATGTATAAGAATGATAGAGAGATTTAGTGTTATTTTTTGGGTAATCCCAATGTCACTTTTTCAGTTCATATTATTATGTACTTTTCGAGTTTCTATTGGACATTACTGACATCAATGAAGGAAAATATCATGTGGAAAGCTGGACATATAGTTAATACTAGCTGCGCCCGAGATTTCACACGCATAAGTCTGGATCCCGTGGGAATATCAGGATAAAAAGTATTCTTGGTCCTAACACAAGTCATGGTCTACCCATGTGCCAAATGTCATCCAAATCTGTTTGGCCCTTTTAGAACTATCAATAGGAAGAATAAAAGCAGCATAAAGAGACATTATAATAAATGTTATTTATACATACAATGTGTTAACACCTACTGCGTTAGTCCTAAAGTAAATATATATTTAAAATCTATTCCATTAAATACCTATAAAAAACAAAAAAAAACCTAACATGTGTTTCTTTTTCTTTTTTATTATTTCTGCTGATATACTGTATTTCTCTACTCTGTGCCATTATAAGTTGCTTCTAATTGGCAGTAAAAGAGCGCCAATTTGGAATAGGAAACGTGTCCAAAGTGACCAAATAAAGAGTAACTGCACTGTGGCGCTTTCAATTAATTGTATAATCATTAACTTTACGAGCAGGCGGGACACACTTGATTGGCTTTTAATTCAAGCTTATGGGGGTGCGTGGGAGTATATGAACATAATAATTATATGTAGGTATTACAAATCTTACCGACCGATGTGACGTATAGGCAGCTACTATCTTATAATCTTGTTACAAGAAACAGACTACTCTCCGCGACACAGGGAACCCTATTACTATGTGGACTTGGCTCTCTTGAACAATTAAGCTTTTACTATTAATTATTAAAATTCAAAATTCAAAAGTCATTTATTCTAACTAGGCTGAGAATCAGCACTTTTTGAACGTCAATATTACGTAAGATAGTCCCCCAAAAACGCCCACCTAGATACCCAGAACAGCTCTCTGGGAAGGCACGGTTGCTGTGTTCTGATTTGAAGGGTGCCGCCAGGGGATCTGGAGGCAAGAGCGGAAGGTGAAACGTATGGGTTGCCCGAAGGACACGGTGGAGCATACGGTGGAGGTCTGCCCAGCTTGGACGGAGCATCGCCGTGTGCTCGTGGAGGCGATGCGTCCAACCCTGGTCCAGGCCATGGTATAGAGCGAGAGTGCATGGGAGGCCGTCACTTCCTTCTGCGAAGCAGTAATGCTCGCGAAGGAGGAGGCGGTACGCGTGAGGTAGAGGCAAATTTCGCGCCCTCACGCCCCTAACCACCGCAGGAAACGCCCCTGGCGTCGGGAATCGCAGGCCGATTCGCGGCCACCGTAGGCATGGGCTTGCGGACGGTGAGCAATGGGTAGCTCGCCGTCCGATAAGGACCAGGCCCGGGTCGACGGCGCGTTGTGTTCCACACGCGCCTCAAAGAGATCTTAGCACAACTGACGGGGTCCGTTAGTACCGATGCCTGCCAGGGTCGCGGGAAAGTCTGAAAGGGATACTGTGGCCCCTGGCAACGTACAGGCAATTGAAAGAACACGGGTGGGTGTTGTTCATTAAGAGTCTGACATGCCCTCCCGCTCCGCCCAGAGCGGAGAGAAGTTATTTGATAATTACACACACAAAAAAAAAAGAATGCCAGTTTTAGGATAACCAGAGCAGAAAATTCCCAACAACCTTAGATGTAGTTCTAGTTTAGATAAGGTCCATTATAATCTCATAAAATTTTAAGTTACCAATTAAGTACACATTGTGGAAAATATGTCGAGTGCAATAAATGATTGAGTATTATGGAAATGAAACACTTATGCTTTGCCTCGGGGATGGTGCCGTCTTTGCGATGCCTCTAGTATTGTTAATGTCTTTGAGAGCTAAGTTGGCCGGTTGCTTGTTTTACAGATAACAATATTTATTTAAATAACCTGTATGGTTGCTTAAATACCAGTGCAAACTGTGCGTATAGTCGCTGCATCAAGACGCAGAGTCGTCGTTACGACAGATGCCGTCGTGCAGGAAGCTATCATTTTCTTCGAGTATTCGACGCGCTTCCACGTCCTATTTGAAAACTTCGACATCGAACGTATCCATGTTGGGATTTGCAATAAAAACACCGCAAGCACGCTCACAGCAAGATTAACACTGACCTGTTGCATGCGACTGTCGTCAGATATGTGTGTGCACCGTCGTGGCGACAAATAGCGAGAGCGTGCAACTCTAGCCTGCCGTTGCGACTCTGCAACTCGACGACAAGTGTGCGAAACTTTGAACAAAATATATGAAATAGTGTGCGCCATGTCTAAATGCCTTCTTTGCAAAAGCCATTTGTGAACCGTTGTTTATTGTGTGCTAATTGGTCAGTACACAATAAGCACATTATTACAACAGTATCTATATCATGATCCTCCAATGACCAATAGCAGTATTTCCACGTCGCGTGGGCTCCTCGCTCCCACCTCTCTGCCGACCTCCTAATACGAGGATATGATTGATGCTAATGTATCGGCAATAGCGCCCACCGCGCCATAAACATGACAGCGTGACTGTTACGGTGATATTAATTAATTTACATTTAAATTATATCAATATGGACTGAACGGAATTGGGTTAGAAGTTTATGATCGATGGTGAACGATGGCAATTAGAACGAAAACTGAGCTCATGTCAAGAATATTTTGTGGTATTTGGTTTGTAAGGTTAGAGACAGCTATCTTTGTTAGTAGCCAAAGCAATATATTGGTGACTACCTCGTTGCTCTAGTGGTCGCAAGCGCTACTGCTAAGCATGACGTCCTGGGTTCGATACCCGGGTGGGGGAAAGTGTTATTGGGTTTTTCCATCTGGAATTTTTCAGTAGCAGCCCGGAGTCAGGATTTGTGCCCGGTTGATGGCAATAGGCTCGCCCCCTATTACATGGGACTAAAACATAACTGGTGAAATTAATTCTTCGGGGAAACAAGGCGTGGTGTTATGTTTGGTAAACGTAACAGTGATAAGATACAATTCCAAAGAATATGTACTCCTGAGAGTCATTATTTCTCAACAGGATCCTCTTGACCCGGACCCGGTCGAAACATATCACTTCATAGCAATAGTATGACGCATCCCGCGCAGAGTATAATTCGCCTCCGACTGAGTTCAGCTTTAGTTGTCTTTGACAAATCTCTATGAATATTGAAAAAATACTTTCCCATTTTGAATTCTAAAAACTACAATTTGTGTTTGGCAACTAGCATTTTAAATACAATAATTTGACCAGAAAAGTTCCAAGTTATTATCTGGCTATGTAAGTCATTAAACATCAGTCATCTGGTCAGTGAGGAGGATGACCTCAACATGTACGAAAATCCTAAAATGTAATGTAAATGTAATGCACTGTAATGATAAAGATGTAATAAAACTAAAAATGCCAACAATATTGTTATTAAAGTCTTGCACTATAAAATGATGTATATCTTAATGTGCAGGTTGTGACGGCATGCCGTGTCGGTAATGAGTGCCTCAAACTTTAATAAAACGTGCTTATTATTCTGTGCTCATCTCCAAATTGCGACAGTGTTTTAGGAAAACGCTAGAATGTGCCTATTCTGGTTTAGTTGTTATTGCTTATCTTAAAGTTCTTATTCATCATCTGTTTGGTGAAAAATATAAATTGTGAAGGTTATTTTCCTGTATCTAATGTTTCGTTTTTTGGCTCGAAGTTCCTTATCGCACAGCTCACTTGGCGAATGGGAGCTAGACCGAAAAAAGTGTAACATTTTAACCATCACGACATTTTTGTTATAATATGTCTGTTTGTTTCTTTTCCATCTATCAAGGTGATACAAGAGTATTCTCTTCATAGTCAGATACCTACCCAAAACAACTGTTTTATAGTCCGATAACTGAATTACGCTAAGCTTGACTCGAAAATCAAACCCATGACAATAAAATTGACAAATGAGGCAGTGAACATGTTGATCAGAGTTTCTCATAGCATTTATTTAAATTAAACCATTTACCACTTTTAAATTGTCAAGGAGTCGGTCAGTCAGAAAGATGAATCTAGCTGACCATTCCAAGGCGTAGTAGGCTCCTATGGAGAAGAACGGGCAAGAAACTCAAAACCCTCGATGAAGCGTTAACTAAATGATCCGACTTAAGTCAGTGAATCAATCGATTATCTCCCAATATGCCCCAATATGGCAGTAAGCATATAATCCGCATGACACGGACGCGCGGCTCATCGGATGTAATCGGATTATTGTAATATTATGATAGAATGGCGGATAATCTCCACTCATTGCCAAATAGACGATTCGGTGTGCGAGCTTTATCATTTGAATTATAACACTATTAATGTTTTTTAAATCCTACTTGTGAACGCCTGATTTGAAGGTTTATTTGGTTGTTAATGTTACAAGAAAACTCACTGAACTCTTTACCTACATTATCTCACAAAATGAAGAGCTTACGACTTCACGATCTAGTGCAAAATTCCTGAGCTAAGAATCAAATCAAATAATATTGTATTTGAAGTAAAAAATATTCAGCTTTTGGACTGCTTCCTTTCTCTCTTGGCGTAGCCTCGTAGGCGCCTTATTTAAAAAAAACACACATGGGTGAAGAAAAAGTCCTAATCTTGTACATCTTTTAAATTACCACCTGTTCAACAGTTTCTTACCCACATAAAGGGTCACGCGGCATTTCACAGCCGGCTCATTAACATGATACTACGCTCAGATTACAATATACAAGCACCGCGCGAGTTTCCGCGCTATCTCACGCGCTCAGCTGAAAGGGCACCGACATGAGTAGGTAGAGTTACAGAGACCGAACTTCGCTGTAGCGGCGGGTACAGCTGTGTGTGATGTGGCGAGAGAACAGACTAGCGACGACAGCTGCTTAATGTAATAATAAAATAATGAATAATAGAATCTGCATAATTATGTTATCTAAACATGAATCATTTGCACGCTTGCTTCCCCCCCGACCCTTGCTCGACGATGCGCCAGCCCGCGTCGAAGCTGAGCCCGTAGTCTTAAATTCCCCGAATAATAATAATCTATGTTTGATCCAGGCTGTCCCATCTTGCTGTCCTCGCCCCAGCGACGCCCTAAGCCGAGGTCCGTACCCCACAGGGGGTGCCCTTAGCGAGCGTTCGCCTAGTTTTAATTAGAATAGTTTATGCCCCTGACTGGAGGTTTTAAGTGTAGAAGCTTAAGGCAGCCACACACACACTTAACTGCGAGATGCCATATATAAAAAATAAAAAAAAGCACGCTTGCTTGCAGTCAGAATACAATGACTTTAAGGTTGTAAGATCTTCCCTTGTAAACCATGTATTTTCTTGCAAATAAACAATTTGAAT
Organism: Agrochola macilenta; assembly: GCA_916701695.1. Lineage (NCBI taxonomy): Eukaryota > Metazoa > Arthropoda > Insecta > Lepidoptera > Noctuidae > Agrochola > Agrochola macilenta. The sequence continues at coordinate 18,775,457 of OU753576.1, forward strand.
TTAACGAGTGGAAAACGTTATATTACATATAACATCAGAATCACGCCTGGATTCCCCAAAAGTATAAAAAAAGGTGTAAGTATTTACTTCCACATTTCGGCAGTTATATTTGTGTAATATAAGGAGCAAAGCTATTGCCTATAGCCGAGCACAAATCCAGCCCACTAACAAATTATCTAACAGAAAATTCCAATAATTATCTGTCCCTTACCTGATAGAACCCTGAATGGCCAGCAATCGCGCTTCCGACTACAGACCAACGTGGCAGTCAACGAGTGAACAATTTTTTGAAAGCTTGGTCTCTGTTTTATATCTACTCTGTGAAGAAAGTACCTTCGGTTGTATGGGACATAAATAGTAACTCTAGTGCTATCCATGGTGCAAGTGTACACACTAGGTCAATGTCCCAGTTTCAGCAAATTAATTATTACGCTAGATAATGTACTATTATTTCCTTAGAGCCAAAAGCTATCTGAGTTATTACTGGCCAAATAAACTTGATACCGGGTGGAGATATTTTAAACCAGTGTTTTAATGTAACAGGAGTCTGTTAATGGCCCCACTTTCGCCTCATAACGACCTACTGTTGATGTGATTGTGAATTAAGTGCGTGACGGATACTATTAACTTCGAGTAAAGTAATAAATCAAGATCATCTTGTACAACTTATACTTACTAATCGCTGGTCTAGAGGTCGTGAGCGCGGCTGCTGAGCTCGGGATCCTGTGTTCGACCCTTAGCTCAGGCTAAGTGTTTATATTAGGTTTCCGATTAGATTCCGGTTTCCGTTATAAGTTTTCCGACTTCAAAAAAAGAGGACTTGAAGAGGTTCAATGTTCGTCCATATGCGTTTTTTTTTATGTATGCTCATCGATATTTTCATCAAATGTGAACCGATTATGAACATTCTTTTTTCATTTGGTAGAGAAAGCTCGCGCGGTAGTTCCATATGAATTTGATTTTGATTAGGTGGTTTTTGAGTTAGCTTCAATAATACGTATTCAATCCACTTGCTGTATATTGATGATGTTATCAAACTTCCTGTCACTGCTGTTTATTTAGCCAGTAGTGGTTTACGAATGTGTGTGGGGTAGGTAGGACCATAACTAAAAAGTGAAAAATAACTTTTCGGAAGTAGGTGCCAAAAAGTGAAAATACAAAACCGAAGACAACGACTTTCGATATTAAGTTATTTTTCACTGTGTAATGTTTTTTGGAAGTCGGTTGTTTTGTTTGATGTAAAAACGTTTTTTTTTCATTAAGAATGTCTCAGCAGCAGCCTGAATTTGTGCTCGCCCGCTGGCAATAGGCCTCTCCCACCTGTTAGAGGGAATTTAAACATAACTGACAGACAGTCCAAATGTGGGATTAGGGCCCAATAAAATTAAAATAGTTACAAAAAGATATATTGCATTAAAACCAACGACGTTCCGCTCAGAAATGGTTATTATCTCGGCAAAGGCATCGGATACCAGTTTGATATTTAATGGCTGCCATAAATGTTATTTTTTGTAATGAAGTGAGCGGCCGCTCGTAAATAATATGAAACTGCGTCGTAAACAAATCATCGACGCGATACTCTGTCATAATCCAATCACATACGCGCGGTAGGCCGGGCGCAGACTCACGACTAATTCGACACTGAACATTAATTTTAAATAACAAAAATAGTTTAAATCTGAAAGAGAGTATTGTCTGTATTGTCCGAAAGAAGAACTAGAGGTGTGCCTGTAGTATACCCACAAAGACCCACATTTTGCCAGTTATGTTTAGATCCCATGTAAATGAAGCTGGGCTTGTTAACTGGGCGTAGGTTCAGACTCCACGCAGTTACCGAGAAATTCCCAAATATTTTGCCCGACCTGACGACCGAACCACAGTATAAATATGGACAGTACAGAATCTACATAGTAAAAGTTGGGAACGCACACTCACACAGACGCGCTCATAGACAAGACCCCAAGCGATTGTCGTAGTGCTGTGCCGTGTCGAAACGAGTGGTCGCCGCGATCTTTTTAAAAATGTAGGGTAGATAATTAGTTCAACGAATAGACCTAGTTGTCTATATTTATACTGTGACTGAACTCAAGGCTCCACTCTTGCGACTTCTGTCCCGATGAGACATATTAATTATTAGTAACATAATGATTTTGCACTATCTCGAATCACAAATCTAATCTACATACGACAAACTACTTATTTCTAGTGGCTAGAATTATTAGTTGAGTCATGTTAGTTTAGAGATGTTGACGATAATCCTAACAGTGATGGAGGACTGAGCTGATGCTAATGAATGAGCTTCACTTATCATATTGAGTACCTTCTCTGCTGTGAAATTAAACTGTGATCTAGATAAGATAGGTATTTAGTAACGGAACTACAGTACATACATACACTCACGCCTCACTCCCATGGGGGTAGGTAGACACTACGGAATGCCACCTACTTTCGACATACTCCTTTTCCCTCATTTACGTACATACATCTAGTCATACACGCCGGTTGCGAGTACTAGGCACCTGACCTTCCTGAAGGACATCACCAATGTGTGTGCGTGTGTGTGTTGGATCATTAGGTTCCCTTCAAAATGGTTGAGCTGTTGTTGGATGGTGCTGATCCATGCGTCATGTTCGTGAACGGGCGCCGTTAGTAGGGACTGGTCAACTCTTAGCTGTCATGGTTTATTTTAATTATATATTTTTTACGGACTCTTTTAACGTGCACGTCTTTCTACATTGTTCTCACATATATAATTTCAACATGAATGATGTAACCAATATTTTTATTTGAAAGAGTGTCGAAATAAATTCTTTGAGTTTGAGTTTGATAAGGTCAACATAACTAGGTAAAGCAAACAGTTAAACCTCGCACTAGTAGCTTAGGGGTAGTTAAGGGTAGTTATGACTTTATCGACTTGTGAATTTAAGACACGTTTGTCTTAAATTGCAATGTTATCAAAAATCCCTTCTTCACAAAAAGATTAAACATCACAAAAGATATTTAACGTAGTTTGTGTTCTTGTGTCACTTCTGTTTGACAAGTCGCCGCTTGTAACCAGCCTAACAGATCAACAGTAAGATCAATACAATCAATACGAATCGAAGCAGTTTTTGTGTTAACGGTGACAATAACGGTAACACAAGCAGACATATCGAATGTATTAACAAAAACTACCTATATTTGTACAAAAAACATCCCACAAAAGATATGACATACATATCAACTATGACATGTGAACATCGAATGTTGACATTTGGTAATTGAAGTGTGCGATGACAAAATGTCAAACAAAATAATAACAAGCTGTTTATGTGTTGTCAATCACAGCTAGATTGATCAAGTAGTCAGGTTTATTAGGCAGTTCTCACGGTAGCCGAGAGCAATATTTAAAGAACCAATAAACAGTACGGAGTTTTAAGTTCATCAAAAAATTTCCAGTTATGTTCAAGACGCATGTAAAAGGGGTTAAAGAGGAGCCTATTTTCATTATCCGTGCACAAATCCATACTCAGGCTAACACTAAGTAAATAATTGACTAATAACACATTATTAAAAACCAAATAACTAACTAAGTTCTGGTTCAGCTCCAGTAGTTACATAACCATAACATAACGTCACGCCGTAACGTATTCCCCGAAGGGTTCGGCAGAGGTGAACGTATAGTACTCCCACAGTTCGCCATGTAACAGGGGGCGAGCCTATTGCCATCAACCGGGCACAAATCCAGACTCCGGGCTGCTACTGACAAATTCCAGATGGAGAAACCCATTAGCACTAAACTCGACCTGGGAATCGAAACCAGGCCTTATGCTCAGCAGTAGCGCTTGCGACCACTGGACTAACGAGGCAATATTATATCCTATATAATAATAGATATTATATAGGATAATACATACGCGTATTACACAAAGATCAGGTCCTATTCTCGTTACAACCTTGAATATTTTCCGATTAATATTACGACCAATTAGAAACCAGTAAAATATATGAACTCCTCAAATTGGCACCGGCTTCATACACATTAGAGAAGCATAACCTTCAGGAGTTTATTGTTACAAAGGTAACATTAATAGCCTGTAGGAGTGCCAACTTGTCTTTAAAGCTATTAAAACGAAATATACTTAATTTTACTGAAGAAAGACCTTGCTTTTGTAGCTTTTGACTCACTGAATAACATCATAACATTACGCCTGTTTCCCCCGAAGGGTTAGGCAGAGGTGTACGCACATTTCACCAGCTATGTTCAAGTCCCATGTAATAAGGAGACCACTTCGCTCCCTGGATATATTTCAGTATTGCTTGTTTCTACAAGCTCACATGGCTTGTAGTTACAGAAATCTGAATTCTCTATGAGATACTCGATGGGATTTCCCTTCGGCAAAAATGGCGAACTTCCATACAAATTTTCATCCCCTTTAGGGGGTGAATTTTCAAAAGTTCTCCCTCAGTGCTCACTCTTGCTATAAGGAACTCCTGGGCAAAATGTCATACTACTAGACCCAGCGGCTTAGGCTATGCGTTGTATCAGTGAGTGAATTTAAGATTGTTTTTAAGTAGAGTTAACATTCAATCTATCAAGAAATTTCATGCATAACCTAAATAAATATACAGAGACATTTTTTATGAATGAACTGTAGTTACCTATATAATTATGAATTCCATTTACAAATACAGACTCAATCCAGCAACTTGTAATGATAGTGTGGCAGCCAAGTTCTCGCTCATAAATTATTATTCATTAGTTTTAACGATAGTGTAGAAGTATAGCCTGTTTACTCGTCCATCACACTTTTATTAATTTAATAACTAACTAATTTGAACACCTGACAGATCCATAAAGTCTGTATATTTTTTCTAGGAACCATAGACACGTAATTACTATCGTCTATTTGAATTCATCGAATGTGTTTCGAGTTTAGACAACTTTATTAGTGCCTTTGCTTACGGTTGAGCAATAGAGTTGTAATTTATTTTATATCGTAGAAGAGTTATTGTCTATCAGAAAAAACTTAATTGCATATATTCTATTTGATAAGTATATTAATGTAGTTGCCAGACACGATATTTATTTCATACAAATTCTTCCTTTAGAGATGTCCTACGGAACCGGGACCGTGAGAATCTACATCCTAATCGCATAACGCATGCATTTTGAATATTCATCAATAATCATTGCGTTATTTACGCTGTGGAACAGATGAATTTTCAAACATAAGAAGTTCCTTCTATCCTTCGGATAGATAAGTAGTAAGTGTGTTCCACGATTGGGGTCCTGATTTTAAATATTTTTTGGAGCACAGCATCTTATATATTTTCTTAAACAATAACATTCTTTAAATGTAAAACTCCACCTTATCAATTAAATACTAAAGTCATATTCTAGAATCATGCTCAGTCGTGAATATCAATTTAAAACTAGATTCCAGTTGAGATTAGCGTGAAATCTATGAGATATAAATAGAAACTCATAACTGAGCTTCGTTTTACACATAGAGTTCTAGGTACATAGAATAATATTACAGCTCTGTAATCATCTATGTCTAAGGCAATTTAGCTAAACTTGGAAATATAGGCATCATCATTATCATCATCTGCCTAGCCTTTTCCCAACTATGTTGGGGTCAGCTTCCAGTCTCACCGGATGCAGCTAAATACCAATATTTTACATGGATGCGTATGTGAACTACACAACCCAGACACTGGATCCTCGACGACCCCTTGGTGAGACTGGTTTTCAGACTCGGAAATATACGAATAGTTTAAACATTGGTCGGTTTCGTTTCTTTTTACCGAATGTTGCTCTTTTTAACCGTCTTTAAAACAGAGGAGGTTCTCTATTCGGCTGTTTATAATAATTTTTGGAAGTCGGTTGCAATTTTTGTATTTTTTTTGTATTAGTGCCATGCTACGGGTCGTGTGCATCTTTCAATTATCTGATTACCTATTAAGTTCACATGACTCGCCGGAATGGTCGAACTAAAGGACTTAGGATACTGATTGTGTCCTGATCGACCGCTGAAATGTGTTACCGTTAGCAAGATGAGCAAAAAGTGCAGACACATAGAACACCGGCTGTTCTCGAGTGAATGCAACCACCTTTATGAGAGGAGAGGAGGTCAAGGTTTGTGTTCAGGTGGAAACAAAACGCTTTTTTGTGTACCTAAACTAATTGATTTGTTAATGGAAGACCAATGTTTTTTTCGGACTAATCACCGGTTCTTGTGTTGAACCGTCTGTTAAACAAGTACAAATTAACCCCCAATATACTCATATTACAACAGACCCCACTATACGACCCCATCTCTTCACAAATTGAAATAAGGCATATTTCACATTAGTGACTTCCCTACAAAGTATCTGTCAGTGTATAAAAATACTAATGTGAGAACTATGCTTTATACTACACCTATTGCAAAAGAGATATTACATACAAAGATATGGTAGATGTATGAGTCTCATTAAAGTAACGGCTGTAATAAAGAGTGTTAATATTAGGTTAATTAGTGGCGCTCCGAGCGTGATATAATACTAAATTACCAGCGAGATAATATCTTAAACGTTGTAATTAGCTTGTATCTACTCGGTACGCAATGTTGATTGTATCCAGTTTTTAATCGTCTCTTGTTTATCTACTCATCTCAATATAACAACAATTAGGTAGACGAATTTCGACTGAATTTCCCAAGTCTGTATGGGCAGCTCCGAATACAACCACGTTACGTAAGTAGCCCAGTATTCATTAAGGTCGCGCTCACCCCAAAGCGGCATGTATGGAAAACCACTTCAGCCACCGATTGACTGTCCTTTGTTTCTCATACACTTATATTTTTTTTAATCGGCGGCGGACTACTTGTACGATTGGTCTAGACGCGGCCTCAGGGCTCAGGTTGGGTTCATAAGCATCAGGCATACCCTAAAACTCGTGAATGTATCCTAAGTCCTTTCTTTGGTATTGTTCGTCGAGTTGAGCTCCTTAAGTTCTGAGTTGAGCTCCACGATTACTGACAAATGCTTGCACTGACTGGACATTTTTTGCCTACTATCTCTGTTTCCGTACATAGATAGCTGACTAACAAAACATAACATCACGCCTGTTTTCCTGATGGGATAGGCAGAGCTGTACCTACATAGTAATTATAGTAGAACACCCGAATTTCACCAGTTATATTTAAGTCCCATGTGATAGTGTACGAGCCTATTGCCTTGCCTGCAACCGGTCACAAATCCAGACTCCGGCCTGCTGCTAAGAAATGCCTGATGGAAAAACCCAATAACAGTTTACCCGACCGATCGAACACAGGACCTCATGCATAGCGACCACTAGACAAACGAAACAGCTGGCTCACATATAAACAGTCTATTTGAGACCACCGAGTGTACACTGTCTCACACCCACCATGCTCTCGATATAACCCGACCTTTCATGTTTTCCTTCGAATTGCGATGGAACTGAAATAAATCATACAAACTGTCGTGTATCATGCACTACACTTTGTTTATAGAACTGGTATCTGTGTGCACGGCAGTGGAGGGCCAAGTTCTTGAATGACTTACTGTAATAACGTAACATAACATCACGCCAGTAGTCCCTGGAGGATTAGACAGAGTTGTGTATAGTAGCTGTGTCCAAAAACCCTAATTTTATCAATTATATTTAGTGCGAAGAAAGCTTTCAGATTTTTCAGGTTATAATATTTTCTTCAAATCTCTGTTTTCTAAGAACTTGGCCCTTCTCACTAATATTTTCTGTTTCTCCGTCATGTCCAGTTTCTCCGTCATGTCCAGTTTCTCCGTCATGTCCAGTTTCTCAGTTGTTGCGCCGCTTAATTCCTGCGACAGTCGTTATTAATAGAGATATCTTTATAAGGCTCGCGGCCGTTTGCTGATCATTACTACATGGAGATGCTGTATACATTCAGAGTTAATTTCTTGTACCCTAAGGCTCAGTATTCACAGGCGACAATAATAATATTGTAGCATCTATCACGTGATATTGCTTGTGTCTTAACTTGTTAAAACAAAACACTAACGTCTGTAGAAATTGTAAAATTAAAGTTCGCAAAACGGTAGACTATCAAAACAATAATTATTATTTTGTGAAATAGTATATACTGTCATTATTGCAATATTCCATTATAAACTAAATCAGTGTAGCTTCAATTTAATTAGTTTAACTAAAATTTAAAAAAAAAAAGAGCAAATGGCATTTGAGCATTCTATAAATTTCATGGAATGCTCAAATGTCCATGGCTCAAATTTTAATTAAATTAATTTGCTCAGATAATCCTCTTAGGACACGTAAAGTGCCCATCAAGATGCAAACTCAGAACTAATATATAGGTGATAGTGCTGTTGGTTTGTTGTCTCCATAATATCACACCTGAATCCTCAGAAGGGCTAGGCAGAATAGTGGTGCTGGTGTGTGTGTGTGTGTGGGATTCAGGTCAGCCATGGTTGTTATTGAATAAAATCATTTGACAGTCGTCACAGTTATGTACCCACACCACCTAGTGTATACCCATCTTTAATGAACCCCTCATCCTGTATGCCAACTTATCGTTGCCATTCACTGCGACATATTTATATTATTTATCTTTCAAGTTAATTCGCGCTTAATTACAAGCGTCGTACAGAGTTAGCAGACATTTACCATAATGTATTCGACAAGCAGCCAATAACTGCGGAGTTATGGACGAAATAAATGATAACACTTGCCTGTAAACTCTAATACATACACTAATAAAATGTACTATGTAAATAATGTGCGATAATAATAAATTATTTAATCGCGACCTCACCGTAACTCAGGCGACTTTATTAGCATTCCAAACAAATAATAATAAATAATGTAATTATTAAAATTGCATTATTATAATAGAAACATGCTTTCGAGCAATATATTCGATGCAATTAGCTTATAAGAGCAATGAGTTTTGCTTTAGGCGTTGGGCCACAAAAAAACGGTGGGGCTGCAAAAACAGGGATCTGAGCGGATTAGCTGAATGATACTGTCAGTTTTTGTTTGATTTATGTTCGTGTCTGATATCGGTTGGATTCAGAGTTAATTTAGTTGCGATCCAGGCAAAAGCTTTTTGGTATCATAGTGATTCGTGGTTATTTTCAACTCTTGCCGCGTTAGTCATTCGTTTGCTTATGTACATAATTTTTACATTTACCAAACAAGAACTTACTTATCGATAATATAATCTATAAATCTTCTATACAATACAATACAATACAAGTACATATACAAACATAAATACAAATAAATAAAATTGAAGTGTCTGTTTGTAATGTCAAAATAACAGCTTTTTACTAAATGCATGTAATAATAATAATAGTATACAGGATGGCAGGGACGCGCCGATGTGCCAACATGCAAAAAAAAAATGTTTTTTTTATGTTTTGTCTGTCTGACCGTCTGTTTGTCTGTCCGTATATCTGTCTGTTTATTCCGGCTAAACTCCGAAACGACTGGACCGATTATGACGGGACTTTCTTAGGCTGCTTTTATTTTAGAAAAATAAAATGATTTTAAGTCCACGCTGACGAACACGCTAAATATGAATCAGACGAACAAAAAACTTAATAATAATTTATAATCTTTGCATTCACAGCCGCACACAGTCACACTTCCGTGCATTTATAACAACAATTTATCAGCTTCAACTTTCTAATTAACTGAACGACTCTTCGACAGTTCAATAATACCTGTTATTGATTAAATTGAAATAAAATAAGGAAGTCGTAGGAGTCACAAAGTAATGTAAATCAGCTTCCAGTCTAACCAGATGCAGCTCATTACCAGTATTTGATATGGAGTGACAGCTTATCTGATCTCCACAACGCAGTTACTGGGTAACACGATACCCCTTGGTAAGACTGGTTGTCAGACTTTTTGGGCTTCTGACAACCCGTAACGACTGTCAAAGGTCTACGAATGACAACCGAGCCCAACGGCTTCGCACGCAGGCGTACATCGGAAACTACCCCTGGGTCTCGATATGTAATGATCACCTATCTACGAACTGTGTAAGTAGCTCATCACTTGCGCCACACGTCACTCAGTGATAACAGCGCACATAATTACACGCCTGCTGTGATTCAGACATCTCGCGTTACACTACCGAAGCGCCGCCGGCAATACCAACCTAATCATATAGGAAACTGTGTAGTCTAGACTGCTGGTATATCTACATGTGCAGGTGTACCCGGGAGCTACATATAAATCATGGGTGACTGTTGTGGTGCAACATTTTGTAAGGTTAGGGTTCAAATATGGCTACTGATGAAGAACGATACAATGTGTCTTGTAAGTTAACAAAGCCTTATTGAAAGAATGCAGATTACCTTAGTGAACAAGTCTTCAAACTGGTGCAGTAAGTACTTTTAGGAAAAATTGAGCACATACAAAAATGTATACAAAAGAAGTTCTAGAACTCCCTTTAAAATATGCACAACCCAACAACGGCTGGGGAGTTTGTTGCGCCACTTCTTTTCCCAACAAATCTCAAGGAAGTGGAGGCGGGCTTTTTGTGGGTTACTTTCTGATTCTATGATCTTCAAAATGGATTGATTCTCATTCTGAGGATTTCAACTTTGAATATATATTTACTGTATTTTTTTTACCAGAGGTAGTTTTAAGCTACACACGATGAATTCGATTCAACCAGTGTCTACAGAACAGGCGAACATAAACTCCACGTTCTAGAATCAGCCAGAGACACAAAAACTACAATAATCATACGTCTGCATGTCTGACGGAAGGTTGATCTCATTGGACACGCCTGTTGAGGCTGATCGACAATTATTACATTACACGGATCAGACGAGTCGTGGGTAGCCATGACTGTATTATTGTTCTAGACAAGTTTTAAATAATCGTTATAGCTAATGTCAAATTGTTGGAACTCAATGACTATGTTGTGAAGGAATACCTACATCCCATCGTGTACCTGCAGCTAGGTTTATTGCGTAACACGCTCGAAATCACAAATATCTTCATTTTGACAATTCAACAATATAGAATGGATTTTGTTGTATTATCAAATGGAGGGATTATCAAGGCTCTCGCAAGACAGGCGCGACGCGACTCTAATAGAACAATTTATTTAAAAACATTTTTCGATGGAGTCTTCATTATTAGTGTGTAATAATTATGTAGGTACCCTAATCGGCAATAGTCGCTGTTGATGTGGTGATCAATCAAAATCAAAAGTAATTTATTCAAACTAGGCTAAGAATCAGCACTTTTATAGGTCAAAGTTACATAAGACTGTCCCCCAAAATGCCCGCCCTTCATCACTTCCTTAACCTTCCTTCCGGCTAGCTGAGAAGAAGAAATTGTGCAACAAACTCGTCAGCGTCACAGCTGTTTGTTAAGTAGCTTGTTCCTTTTTTAACCGACTTTCAAACAGGAGGAGGTTGTATGTTCTTAGCGTATGTATGTTTTTTAATTTATTTTTTATGTATGTCCACTGATTTCTCCGTCAATTGTGGACCGATTTTTTACTTAACAAACAAAAAAAAACAATTATGTTTTTGTATGAAAGGGTATGCTCTCAAATTGGTACCATATAAATTTTATTAGCTTTGCTTGGATAGTTTTTGAGTAAGCTTCAATAATACGTATTTTTCCAACTTAGTATATGTGGATGATATGATGATAACTTCCTGTCACTGTTATTTACATAGCAGGTAGTGGTATTCTAATTTGTGTGGGGAAGGTACCACAACTAAAAAGTGAAAACTAAAAACTTTTTCAAAAAAAAAATAGCAACCGCCTTCCAAAAAAACTTTGTATTGTTTTTTGGAAATCGGTTGTTATTTTTTTTGGAAAAAGTTTTTATTAGGAGATAATGCCTCCCTCCAGTGGAACAGATGTAGCTAAATGATATTTTATTTATACTTATACAGAGCACGTCTGTGACAAATTGGTATTTTTAAAAACAACTATTTTGCTAACTTAGTTTGCTGCAAACGGTACGATAAATCGCTCTAGTCCTCATTGTCAGTATGCATGTAGGGCGCCAGCCTCAATATCCAAAGACGTGGACAATCACCACAACCTGCTTATGAGTTCCACACTCTGACATCTAGTTAGTTTATGTGGTCCTAGTACTTCATCTTCCATCTGTAGGCACTGGACGCGCGTGGAACAAATAAACTTAGTTTTACTACTCTTCAGTAATTCGACTTCGAGAAACTTTACAACGCACTATCCTTAGATTTATGTGAGCTTGGTACACTCGTTTCGTCTCAGAGTACAGTTCTGTCGCGATTGACAATTGTACACTTCAGTGTTGGGTAGTTACAGGAGGGATTATCTGTGATAGGTGTCGTGACTGTCACAGGCAGGTTTGTTAATCAGGGTGACAGTGGAGGTGAGAAGCTGCAGAGTCAGTTTGGGGGACACTTCAACTGTCTATGAAATTCAAAGATCATTGAAATTGGAATTTGTTGATTTAATACAGTTTATGGCATGATACTCGTATGCAGAAGTTCAAATTCCTAAATATTTACAAAATATATACTCCAACAGCCTTAAAATTAACTAAAATAAATTAACAGCCAAAACACCTAATATTGTTCTATGGATTTAAGTGATAGCAGGGACTGCCGAGCAATCAATTAACTTAGGACTAATTGATAAATAGCTCGAGGTTGAAAATTCGCCAGGCCGGAATAAAATGATAACAATTAGCTTAAAAAACTTATAGAACTGCCTCGTTGGTATAGTTAGTATAGTTGGTATAGTTGGTATAGTTGGTATAGTTGGTATAGTTGGTATAGGCTCGCCTCATAGTGTAGCAGTACTAACAAAATATGGACATTTAAATAGTCTGAAATGAACAAATTTTGTTTTATTTATTTATTTTATTTATTACATGGGATTGTGAATGTTCTATAAATGTACCTCTGCATAACGCTTCGGGGAATACAGGCGTGATTACAGTGATGAGTCTTTATAGGTAAGCCGTGTGTTACAAAACTCGAATCTAACTCTCTTCTCTAACAGTATGTGTACAACTATTTCGGTCCCTTGATCAGCCAGCTGCAGCCGACTATGCGACCGCGGATATAATGTTGTCCGCATTTCGTCCCATAAGGTCGGTTCGCAGTAAACTCATTAGGTCAGTAGTCACGCACTAGTAGCGTTCAGTTCAGGAGTAGCTAGTAGGTACCTACTCGTATTATATTGACAACTGAATAAGTGTTGTATAGTGGTGGTCGAAGAAAGTCACGCTGTGATAAATATAGCCCGCGAGGATAGTGGTGAGCACGTGGTTCAGGCAAATATAAGCTGTGTAGTGTTTACTGATTACCGTGAAGATACGAAAATATAGGTACGATACCGGAACGTACAACGCTACAGCGATCTTTGGCTCTTGAATGGTATTGCGAGGGGGCGCTGTTACCTGTTGGTAACATTTGTGAATGTTTTTCGTAAAATAGAATTGGAAAAAGAAGATGGCGGCGTAAGTTACGATTTTGACCACGCGTCAAAAGATCCTTGCACAACGTGACAATGACATATCGAGCTGTAGTATGAGAGTATCCCACAAGTAAAAGTGACAGAGGTCACAGAGACAACGCTCGCGCACTATGCAAAGCCGAAGTTTTTCTGAAACACGGGGTGCCATATTTTGCGTCAGGTGCTATCCAAAATCATGAAAATGTGTTCAGCATTCTCAACAAATACCAATAAAAGTAATAAAAAAACACAAACAATGCTAATATAAAAAATAATCTTTCGTTCCAAGAGACAAAACAGAATAATAATAATATAGACTTAACGCATCTTCTAAAGCAGGATAATCGTAAACCACGTTGAACATTGAGCACACTGAACCACATCTTGGAAGGCAGTATTCATGAAACGGTTCCTATGGTAATGTCCTGTTTGTTCCAACTTTCCCTTCAGTAACGGAACGGACACGGGGACTGAACGGCTGCTAATATACTCTGCTTGTAACTTTGTAAAGTATGGTAATCGGAGGCAAACATTCAGTCTGTTGTTCTTTAGTTTAGACGTAGTGAATACTGACATAATGTTGGGTAGAAGCAGGTAGGACTATGCTTGGAGTTTCTCGACGTAATCGAATCAGAAATGAAGACATCCGCAGGAGAACCTCGGTAAACGACATAGCCCGAAGAATTGCCAAACTTAAGTGGCAGTGGGCAGGGCACATTACTTGCAGAACAGATGGCTGATAGGGCCGAAAGGTTCTGGAGTGGCGACCGCATACCGGAAGACGTAGTGTTGGAAGGCCTCCCACAAGGTGGACCGATGACCTTGTGTACAGAACCGGTCGAAGTGGAGGTGCTTGGTGGAGGCCTATGTCCAGCAGTGGCCGTCTTTCGGCTGAAATGATGATGATGAGGTGCCTCCACCATAGGATCATTTATTTACAAATTGAAGGTACGAGATATTGATTATGGCTAAATGTGTGTACATGTCGAAAATAATCTATTAAAATTTTGTACGCATAACATAGTTTCTATCAGCTCAGCTTGTTTTTTTAATTGTGAAACATTCATGACGAATCAAGGTATCTATTTTTCTTTACTTTCTGAAAATCAATTAGCATTTTGCAAGATTTCTTTTTGTTCAAATGAAATACAGCGCATGCAAAACCCTGCTTCCAAAGTTATAAACAATAGACAAACTATGGCACGTGTCCATCACCGTTTTACGACTTGTACATCACCGTATTGAATGTCACGGTGATTAACGATCGACACCCGAACACACGAGATCGGTTCGAACTGATTGACTGGCGTCACGATAACGATCGCTTCCCGGTGGTAACCTCCAACAACCGGCGGTAAACCGTAACAACATGCATTAAAACACGCGATAACGAACGAGCGGGAATTTACAATATCGTACACCTGAGGGCTCAGGGCGGATACACATGGACGATTGCTGCTGACATAATTGCAAATAATTTAATTTAATATTTTGTGTTTCTTTGTTTGTAATGTCAATTACTTTGTATACTATTTTGTATAAAATCAATTTCTTCTAGCTGGACAGATAGTTGTGCTGCTGGACATTTTGTTGCACTTCTTCTTCCCAGCTAAAGCACTAGGAAGTGATGCGGGCAAGCGTTTTGGGAGACTGTCTAATGTAATTTTGCCGTTCAAAAAGTTCTGATTCTCAGACTAGTTTTAATAAATGACTTTAGATTTTTTCTTTTGGAGAATAGAATACCTACGTTGAAAAAGCTGCAGCTACTTAATACATTTTGTAAGTATGTCATATCACCGTTTTCATCTTCTTAAACTTAACATTTAGGATATGTCTTGCTCTATATATGTCTACAACACGATACATATCATCCCGCCCTTATCCCAATATATGTATAATTGGTTTCAGCGCGTATCTACTTCCAAAGATCTCGTGAAGAGCCGTTATCTCAGTATTCACACCTTCTTTCTAGCCATAATCATCATTCACACAATTTATCCCATTCCCACTACATTCAACCTCAAAACTTTTCTCTTGACACAAGCAAAATAGATCAAATGTATATGAATTTAGTAAAGTGCTTCACGCCACAAAGTATCCAATCCTTTTAAACAGCAACACACTAGATACCACAACCCAAGTGATTGACTCAAGTCATCAGTGTACTAGAGCTCATAAAGTCAGTTGTAAACTTATAAACTCTAACGAGCGATACATCTCACAGTAGACGGCAGTAAGTCAACGTGTCAGGTATAAATTGATCGCCCACTGCACATCAACTGAGTAGCTACACTATAGCTACTGCAACTAAAGTTAGTAGACCACCAGTGTGGGCTAGCGGGTGATGACTAAATTATAGTGGGACTGATAATTGAGATAACAAATGACTAACTAATAATGACATTATAGGTAAATTAAGTTCAGCGATGCATATAGAGTTACTCGTTTGTTCCTCGTCACTTCATTTTCGATGGCGTGTGATTGAAATAGAAATAGTATCATCACTATCTTGCCTCAATTAAATTGGGGTCGGCGCAACATTTATGTCTTCTTCTA
This sequence comes from Agrochola macilenta, assembly GCA_916701695.1. NCBI lineage: Eukaryota > Metazoa > Arthropoda > Insecta > Lepidoptera > Noctuidae > Agrochola > Agrochola macilenta. The sequence goes on from OU753576.1 coordinate 18,791,487, forward strand.
CTTCTTCTTCCAGGTATAGTCATCTTTCAGTAGTCACCCCCTTCCTAGCCATATCATCTTTCGCACAGTCCATTCATCGTTCCTGTGGACTTTTTGATGAAATAGAAATATTATTTCGATACTCCTTGCTACCATTTGAAATAATTATCTTCACAATTTTCAATCACTATATTTCAAATCAAAAAACATTTATTAAAATTAGGCCGCAAATCAGCACTTTTTGGACGTGGAATTACATAAAACAGTCCTCCAAAACGCGATGTACTACACTTTTTAGTGCATTTAGCTGGGAAGAAGGATGGACGGCTAAATTAAAATAAAAAAATGTGCATAGATTGTAGGTACATAAAATAGGTTGTTATTGTGCTGAAATATTTGTTGCTTGGGCGCACTGGGCCCGCATGGTGTGTTATGGCCCAGTCCCTCTCACAGAGAGGAGCCCTGCGTCCCAGCAAGAGGAACGTTGTAGGCTGATTATACTATACATGAATGTACAAGTTTGAAGCCCAAGTATAATCTAAGTTTCACCTGATAACAAGCAGGCTTACCAATCACATGACATACCTAATGTACAAGTTTGAAGCCCAAGTATAATCTAAGTTTCACCTGATAACAAGCAGGCTTACCAATCACATGACATACCTAATGTACAAGTTTGAAGCCCAAGTATAATCTAAGTTTCACCTGATAACAAGCAGGCTTACCAATCACATGACATACCTAATGTACAAGTTTGAAGCCCAAGTATAATCTAAGTTTCACCTGATAACAAGCAGGCTTACCAATCACATGACATACCTAATGTACAAGTTTGAAGCCCAAGTATAATCTAAGTTTCTCCTGATAACAAGCAGGCTTACCAATCACATGACATAACTAATCCTAATCCCACTGGCGCCCGTTTATTCCAGCGCCATCTGATTTTAACTCTAATCTCTAACTCTCTACAACGGGTAAATCAGCCTCAGGCTTCAACAGTAAACAACTAAATGAGATTCGTCAAGTGCACTTGGTCACAGTTCAGCGCAAAAGAGAGGAATTCGATCGAGTTCAATAGTCTGACTATGACAACAATCGAACTTGGAAACTATATTTATTCAACGGCTTTACTTACGTTTAATACCTTTACTGCAGTGCTTCCGGCATGTTCGCAGAAGCGAGAATAGATGGCTTTCACGCCATCATGCGCAAGCGTTGCGCTTCCATTATGCGCAGGGTACGCGCCAGCCCCAACAGCATCCTGAAAACTATAACTGATAGGTGGGACAGCCCATACTGCAGGGACATTGGATACGCCTACATGCCACTGTGGCGTATTAATGACTAGTTTGTTTTGTTAATCTGGTAGATGTAAGTACTAACACTAGTTTCTAAGTCGTATGTATACAACCTAATGGACTTTACTTATGGGTCCTAAATAAAAGATTTTAATTTAATTTAATTTAATAGGTTGTTTTTTAAGACATTGTAAGAATTATCTTTGGCTTTTACTGCCTCTGACTGCCTCGTGGGTTTAGTGGTTGCAAGACGCCACTGCTGTGTATGAGGTCCCGGGTTAGATCCCCAGGTTGGAAACTGTTATTAGTTGTTTTAACGGTATTATTGGGGTCCGGTTGATGACAATACGCTCACCCCCTATAACTTGCGAAATGTGAGCGGACCATACGCTTCAGCCGATCCCATCCGGGAATTCAAGCGTGATATTGTTTTCTTTATTTTACTTAAAAAATAACAATGTATCAAACTAACTCACTTTTTCTACAACTAAGTAGTTAGTTTCATCGAACCAATGTAGATGAGGTAGGTAGATTAGTTCAAAGAGAGGTCAACGTGCGATGAGTCAGCGATACTCGATCGGAAACTAATTCGTCTCGGTTACGTACATTATGTTACAAATTATGTAGCTCGGCAGTATCGTCTTGAAGCCGTGAGGCTGGGTATCTTTAGATGCTACTTTGTCTAAAACTCGCGGTTCTGCTCCGTCTTCCGCATCCAATCTGACTTTTTACCTCCTTTTTAACAACGTCGATCCATCTAGCTACCGATTCGCTGTCACAACTCTATGAGTCGTCGTTAACAGCCATCATTCGTTTGAAAAACAATGCTCGCCTACTTTAGGTTGCCAGCTCTGCAAGCTAAAGCTTGCATTTGCATTTTACGTATCATCATTCTCTTGCCCTTATCCCAATTTATTTGAGTCCGGCGCAACATGTTTTCTTCTGCCATACTTCACTATTAGTCTTCATCTCGGTAGTCACCCTCGAGCCCTCTAACAACATCGTACGTATATTTTCAATGAATTCGACCACTTGACACGACACGCATATCTCGTAGACAATCTATCATTCATTCATCAGCTGAATGGGAGCAGACGGAAGAAGCCATTAATTGGTGGAAGCTAACGCCAGCTCAATGATAGCCAGTTATAGCCACAGTTGAGCCGCGGCTAATGCGCTAAGTGGTTAATCTCCTTGAGCGGTGAGCGCCGCAATTGTTCTGTGGATGAACAATCGGAGTTGCAAATATTAGGACCCTTCCACACTGGGACACCACGAGTCACGACGCATATACATCATGCAATATTTTGTAAAGTATGTATTTTGTGTGGTGTGCAGGGATGAAACGCATGTGACCGAGAGAGTGATAAATATAAATATTAATGGATGGATTAAGAGGGATGACATGAAAAGAGAACAACGATGGTAAAGTGACGGCTGACAGATTGCAGAAGGATAACATTTTTGCACCGACCAAGTGACATGGGATAAGGGCAAGCTGGAGAAGAGAAAATGTAGCGCTTCGTGCTTATACATTCATCCATAGGTTTGTATTTATATACAAAACCGCAGAAACGTCGATGCAGATGCTTGTAACATCAGTTCTAATTTGTACAAAATTAGCATTACTGACGTGAACATTAAAACTTCTATTCGTGCATAGGTACCTACTTTGTGAACCCTTTTCAGCAAATATTACGCGCGAGCGTTTGATTCATCACCATAAAGTTGTTGTGTGCATAGCCCCTTAACATTAGCAGTAGTAGACATCATTTTCAGTGGTGTCATGTGTGGATTAAGATATTATGAATGAGTGAGTAATAGCGGCATGATTCAGGCGTTCATATTCCGTATTTAGATCTAGGATGCACAACAATCAAGATGTTAGTGCGAATAAGACTGTCATTTTCAGCCAAACAGGTCTATAATATACTTTGGTAGATACTTTTCAAGTTCAGATTAACCAATCACTGAACCATGATCATCAAAACTTCATGTAAATCCATTATGCACCCTAGAGTGTTCGCATTCGACCTTCATAGTTATGCAAATATTATAACAAATCACATCCACAAGCATCTTTTAATAGAGAATAACTAACTTTGTTTGCGTTCATATCTAAGTGCCTTGCTCTTTTTATCCTGTTTAATTTTAAAGACAATTAAATAATAATAGACTGAACATTCACACGATGGCAATAGATTCGACACATCAGTAGTGTTAAAGAATGGACAGTAATTTCAATAAAGTGTTTCGTGCACCACCTTCGACAAAAGCATTATAGTTCTTAATGGAGCTAGCAGGTGAGCTAGCTTCTTATTTTCGTGTCGATGGTAGTAACTTCTTCATAGTTTATAAATTGTTTGAGTCGAGTACCTACTGGGCTACCTGCCGCATTAATGACATTCGTTAGGTCATTCGAGGAGCAAGTAAACGGGCACTTAGGACACTCCAGCAAGTGAGACATCTTCGTCTTTGAGCTTACATCCTTTTACTTATTTGGAAAACTATAATTAACAACATGTCTTTACTTAAAAATTAAACGTTTTTTTTATTATTTATTTTTTCACTTTTTAGTTGTGGTACGCACGGCTACACATCAAGCTATACATTTCCAGTATAAGCTGACCTCACATTGTACCGAAATCCTATACAATGCGAGATCAGCATAAACTGGAAATGTATAGCTTGATGTGTAGCCGTGTGTACCTACCCCACACAAATCGAATCGAATACTACTACTTGCTATGTAAATAACAGTGCCAGGAAGTTATCATTATACGTATATCATCCACATATACTTTGTGGGAAAAATACGTATTATTAAAGCTTACTCAAAAACTATCCTAGCAAAGCTAATCAAATTTATATGGGACCAACTTGGGAGCATACTCTTTCATACAAAAAAAAAAACTTGAGAGGTGTCAAGGGACACCCGGATGGAACGAAGTTCCTTTCGATTAATTAGTGAAGGAATTGCAATAAAATTTTATTAAAATAAAAAATAAAACACTCAGACAATAATTTAATACTTAAACGAATAATAAAATATAATAGAAAGACGAAACGAAAATAAGTGGTTTGCTTTCTATGAGAGAGAGAGAGAGACAGACAGAGAAACACGCGCACGCCGCACGGCTTACAACTATAGCAAAAAGTGTCGTTACAACTTTTGGTCCTAATTTTTTCCGTCTAGCCCCCTTTCGCAACACGCGATATGGAACTTCATTAAAAACTTCGTTCCAATAATTTTCTAAATCGGTCCACAATTGACGGAGGAATCGGCGAGCATACATTAAAAAAAACACGCGATGAACATAAAACCTACTCCTTTTTGGAAGTCGTTTAAAAAGAGAATCTTTAATGAAACTAAACTTTTAGAAATTAACTACTACTCCACTGAAACATAAACATTGTAATTCACTAGAAGAGAAAGCATGAAGGCTAATCTGAGTATAATGAGTCGTAAAGAGCAATCAGAGACAGCACAACCAACAATCGTTCAGTGCGTTGTGTTGCGGGTCACCCGGCGGCGGCGCACAGAGCCGCCCGGAGGTTCATTATCATTACATTGTAGGGCTGGCGCGTTCGAAAGCACACCGCACATAACAGCCGCAGCGCGCAGCGGGCCGCAGCGCAAAGCATTTTCATACAACAAAAGTGCGGTGCGGCCCGCTTGTAGTATGGATTTGTTCATAGGAAATATACGAAAGTGATGATGGAGGGTTTTGGCAATGCGTTGTGTTGCGATGCGCCTTGCCCTAATTGGCGCTACCCTTTATACCCTGTTACTGAAAGACCAATCAACAGAAGATTATCAAACACAATCATGTCTAGGGATTTGATTAGCTTTTGTTACCTAGTTCATTCAGCCAATCACAAAAGTTAGGTTGAGTTTGACAGTTTGCCAGTAAATTTTTGTCTTGATTGACACTTTGAAAATAGATACCGCACTTAGGCTGTATTCTAGAATGTTTAGGGTATACTAAACACCTAGACTAGTGGCAGTCGCGGTTATTAAATGAGCAAGCAAGACAATTAATATTTTAGTAACTCTAAACCTACTTGGTCAGTCTCGTGTCATCTCTCTCCTGTTTTTTGAGAACGTGGTGCTGCGAACTGTTAGTCTAGGATAATATTAATCTGGCTTATTTAGAAACACTTGTCCGTTTCGTAAGTAATGCTAAAGGAAATCAGTGAAAATTCGATCTGTCAATCTGTTTAATTCAATTTCTATCTGTGTAATTCGGTCAGCCGCCATCCCTGACCATCAGCCGCACGCAACTGACCGGAATGAGTCTCTGTTCAACTAATATTTTCGTATGTAACGTGAGAGAGTGTTCACTGATTATGAGAAATATGTGACTCGTACTGATTATGAGGCCCTGTTCGTTTGTATTTGTACTATTTTGTAGTATACGTTAAGGAGAAGTTCCAAAGGTATTATTTGAATTGTGTTTTAATTATGGAATTGTTTTGCATGAAGAATGCATATTTACTTAATTGCTGATATTTTTATAGGTACATACTTAAACATTCATGTCTTGAAATTCAATCCGAGAATCCTCCGTGCCTCGGAAAGCACGTTAAGCCGTTGGTCCCGGCTGTCATTCGTGGATCTTTGACAGTCGTTACGAGTCGTCAGAAGCCCGAAAGTCTAACACCATTCTTACCATGGGGTATCGTATTACCCAGTTACTGGGTTGTGGAGGTCAGATAGGCAGTCGCTCCATGTAAAATACGGGTATTCAGCTGCATCCGGTTAGACTGGAAGCCGACCCCAACATAGTTGGGAAAAGGCTAGGCAGATTGATTTTTGTCTTGAAATTCAATGCAATCAAATAAGACTTTAATGTGTAGCCAACTAGTTACCTTTCAAGCATAAAATTGCCCGATTGATGGCTAAAGACTCGCCCCCTATTACATGGGACATAAACGTAACTGGCGAAATGTGGCTGTAGGTACTAAAGGTGCACCTCTAACTCTTCGAGGAATACAGACATGACGAAATGTGTGTTAAATATATATTCATAATTAAGAACCTTCTATCCAGTGTATATATTACAATCAAATATTATTATAAGCTGCTCTACTTACAACATACTGTTCGAACTCCACCAAATAACTTAGCATTCATAGTTAGTAAGTGATACAGCAGCGCTATCATAAACTGTGCATACCACCAGTACTTAATACTGAGCTCAGCTCAATATACGGCGCTCAATGACACGTGGAGCTGGAGTTACGACTAACTGTGGACATCTGTACCCGGAGCCAAAGACCTGTCGTACGACAAGCCCTGGTTTACTTTCATTGCTACAAGTATACTCAGATTCAATCCTATAATCTGTAAAAAAAGTGTTTAAATGATTATGTCAGTGCAAGAGTGAAAGTGGAAAGGACACTGGGCAAAATTTTATACAAAGCGGTTTATGAACCAATAGAGATGTACACGGTTGTTTATGATATTTTTTGTAGATGATCATAGTTAACTGTTTTCGCCAGTGTCCTTTATAGAGGTTCTCGACAATTCGAACGATAGTGTTTTGTTTGATCTTGGTGTAAGCTAACTTCGCCTTAATAATATTGGATTCCCGCGCTCACCGGAATATGTAGGTAATATTTTGTTGGTCGCCGCCTGCGATCCGCCCACGTCTCGAATTATAATCACCTCACTGACAGTTTTGTACCAAATACTATTCATAATACAATTAATTTGAGATTTATTATAATAAATGGAAGTATTTTCGGATCACTAGCATCACACAGCTTGTATTAAAAAGTATATACTAGAGAGATCACCAAAATATCTTTGCTCTAAAATATCTCGCTCAAATCAGATTTCTACGCATTATTTGAAACTCAGACGCGATAATTCAAACTGAAGTTCGCCTAATTGCTAACCTATACATACTAACATAACAATATTATGTTTACTCATGTGAACGATGTATGGTGATACACAAATGGATATAATAAAAAATGAGTATTATTAAGGAAGTCTGACAGTGGCACCGGTGACTGAAAAGCTGTGTGGAAATTGGGGGTCATGGTATGGGCATGTGATGTGGAAGAATGAGGAAAAAGTAATAACAAAAGTTTCGAGTATGAATGTAGATAAGATAAGGTAAGGTAGACCAAAGAAACGGTGGATGGACGGTGTGGAAGATGATATGGATAGGAAGGGGTCGACTCCTCAGATGACGACTGATAGAGAAGTATGGAAGTAAAGACATGTTGTAAGTGTGCGCCCATCCCAAATAAATTGAGATAGGGGCGAGAAAATGATTATGACTTCAGTAATATGAACCGTTTTGCCCAACCAAATCACAGAAAATAATCTATGAAAATGAATAGGTAATTAATATTTTATTCGATGCTTATGGTATTGATCACGGGACCCATATAAACACCTCATTTGCTTCACCATCAATTTAATTTCCATCGTTAATGACGAGACGACATTCTTGTGGTTTTAACTACGTATACATCGCGTAGTCATCGATTGTAACCTACCGCCCTACCGCGGCCCGCGGCGGTGTCCGGAGTTTCATAATTAAACATATGTAGTTTGATTCATGATTATGGCCGGCAGTGGAATATGTTCGAGAATTCTTATGGTATGTTTGTTAATTTTTCTGAAATATATATTTTTATTTGACATCAAATTGTTTTGTTACCGTTGGGCTTGTGTTGTAAAAGTTAGGTCAAATCAAGATTATGAGTATTTAGTAGCTATTGAAAGATTGTCGCTGGTATTTAATGTGAGTATAAGACCCTTAAAATACTGTATTTTATATCCTCTACTTAATAAAACTGTTAAATTCACTGACAGACAACGCACAGCGTAAACCGCTGGGTCTAGAAGCATGAACTAAGGACGAACTTTTAAAATTCATCCTGTACAGGGGCTAAATAGGGGATGAAAATTTTGTTTGAAAGTTCGTCATTTTTGCCCATGGGAAATGCCATCGGGCGCACGGCTTAATCATCACCATCATTTCACTGCTGGACACAGGCCTCCCCCAAGCTACTACCTAGACCGGTGCTGTGCCTCTCGCATCCAGCGGATTCCTGCTAGGTCACAAAGTCATCTGTTTACCTCGTGGTAGGCCTTCCAACCCTACGTCTTCCGGTACGCGGTCGCCACTCCAGAATTTTAACCTTTCGACCCCTATCGGTCATCTATTCTGCGAGCAATGTGCTCTGCCAATTGCCACTTAAGTTTGGCAATTTTCCGGGCTATGTCGTTTACCTTGTTTCTCTTGCGGATCTCTTCATTTCTGATTCGACCACGTAGGGACTCCAAGCACAACTCGTTACATTTCACATGGCTTGTTTCACTTGGCATATATTTGTACTGCAATTAGTTATTATCTATCAAACTCAAAGCATTTATTGAATTTTTTTAAACCATCAGTTAGTCAGAATGTTGAAATTAGTTGCCCGATCAAAAGTGTAGTTTAATTCAAAGGTGTTTGAAGCACCTATAAAATATCTTTCAAGACGAAAGTAATACAGGTTATCTGACCGATGGCTGATTACAAAGTAGTCATGGCGAGAATAATCCTCAAACAGATGGCCCATCACTTCATAATAATGCTAATCAAGCCTCCTATCTCACAGTACCTGTCTGACTTACTGGCCATATCTTAGAGAGGTCAGCTGATAATCTTCACTCACACCTCTTTCTGATTAAATTATAAAGCAAGGTCTTTATAAGTAAATGAAGTAACAAATTAAATAAGTTGTTGATATACGTGACAGCTCGTGATAGTGTTGGTTGATGCCAGATAAAGTGTCGATTTTTGTAATGTTGAAGATTCGTGGTATAATATCTTGGAACTGGGAACTGTCTTTATTTTTGATTGAGTTGTGTAATACTACTTTTGAGCAAAAGGTTTTGATACAATATTGATAAGAACTGATATTTCTTAATATTGCATCTTCTTTGTCACAATAGAAATTGACAAAGCAGTTTCTCTTCGTCGTGTTACATTCATACTAGTAATCAGTAGAATTACATAATTTGAGTTGAAAATATCAAGTTATCCATATGGTCACACTGATGCCTCGAAAATCGAGGCCACCTTTATAACTTGGACCACACAATAGGAAAAAGATAGAGTTACACAAAGACAAGATAATTTTATCGATATCAAATCTATCGACTGCTGTGCAACACTAATCGAGTACGAAGTAGGTAGTGGAGAGGTTTGAAAGTGCAGTAAATATTGTATATGTAGTGGTTAATTGAAATCTCTCTGTTGGACAGATCCGCAGATATACGACCTGAAAGGTCTTCATGCAATATTGTTAACGTGCGGATAACTTATATTTATGGGCGTAAGAGTGTTTCTTATTAACACGAGTGCTTTCGAGAGGCAAAGGACGATAAACGATCGAATGGTTTTATATTATAACTACATTTATATATATATTTATTTACTCAAAATGGGTAAATTAATATATATATATATGTAAATGTTTTATTAAATTGATTCAACAAAATATTTTTATTATTTACACACATACTCGTATATAGAGACAAAAAGAAAAGAACAGAAAATACGTGAAGGTGATGCTTACGAGAACTTGTCCAGCATTCCTGCAATAGGAAAATACATAAAAAGAGGTCACCTTGTAGGAAAGAAAATAAAATCTAAAATATATTCAGTAATTATTGATAGAGTGGAAAATTTTGAGTATGATGTGGATGGTTATAAGAGTGAGGGGAAGACAAAAAAATGGTAGATGGACTGCGTGGAAGATGATATGGCTAGAAAGGAGGTGTATACTGAGATGAGGGCTAATAGAGATGTAAGGAAGAAGAAGACATACAACATAAACCCAGGAGCCCACGTTCAACAGATTACAACATTTAACCAAGATTTGTAATGATACTTGCTGCGCCCTAAACAGGGTCATGTACTCATAAGTTTTAGCCTAGCCTGTAAGTGAGTGTAAATTATGCAATAATAAATAAATAAATAAAAACAGTCGCGCTTCCGTCCACTAGACCAGCGAGGCTAGATACCGACGTGTCACTTCATTACCGATGGCTGTCACTTCCGCAAGCGTTCAATTGAGTCGACTCGTAAAACGACGAGTTTTCACTCGGCAATTAAAACTGAAACTTGTTCGATTACTGTTTGACTATTAAATTAACGATAAACCTTTATGGGGAAGACTTCATCAACGTCCAATCGGTGTAAATCACTTACTCGTGGTACTACCTTTATACGATCTGCTGTTGACTTCGCAATAAAGAAAGAAAGAAAAGAATAACGTTTATTTGGACACAGTTTGTGAAACACAAAATACAAATAACAAAATAAAAATTTAAAATAATGTAAAACAAATGTGCATGTGTTTGTGTATGTACTGCATAAAATATAACCTTCCCTTGACCCGATTTATTAGTTTCCCGTTTCTTTGGTCTTCTCCTTCTCTCATAGCCATCCACATTCATACTCAGAAATATTATTGTCCTACATTATCTTTTAAGTTTAACATGTACAAAACCACCGTAGACATTTTATTTTCACGCACTGTTGTATCGTCAAACCATTGATAGTTGTTTGTTGTGACCTTTCATAATGAAGGTAGGCTTTCATAAAAGTATAGCACACAAACTTTACGCATTGCCCGCATATAATTTACATACCCAGTACCTGTACGTAAACGCACGGTTGACATAAACTCGGCTTTCTTAATAGCATTCTCGTGTCGGGCGCGAGTAATGAGTAATAACGAATGCTGCAGTACCAGTGTACCAGGGGCGCAGGGCACGCGGGAGATGGTCGCTTTATGAAGGCAGGGTAGGTGGTCGCTCATAAATGAGGAATATCATTGGTTGTTGAATCACTGCGCATTGTTTGATAGTCGTGTGTGGTCTGTAGATAAGGTTTAACTAGGCTTTTGCCTGTGTTTAGTACTCTTACTGGTTTTGAAGGTAGGTATATGTAACTTTGCGCTTAAAAATAATGAACTTGTTGAAAAATTAGCATTATCACCCATCGATTTGCTAGGGAAGGCTGTTATTGACAGACAGCAGAATTATATAGCCTATATACTATTTTGACGATACCAATCATAAATTTGCTTCACCAACGAAAAAGGATGCATTGTCTTTACCTTTCTTGGCTAAGCTAAACCCCGCTATCTTGTGAGGATCCCAATGCATATGAATCGTAGTACCACAATAAACGAACAACGAGACGAACGTCTCGTAGTTGTCGAGTGTGAGACAGTAACGCCGCAGTTACAGATAACAAGAACATCAGACACACCTCCCAGACTCACATGTGTACGGAATGTGGATGCTTTACGACGAAATGGCATGAACATTAATTATTTTGCTAACACGAAATACTACTCTACGTATTCATACTTATATTAAAATGCGAAAGTAACTCTGTCTGTCTTTCTGTTACCTTTTCACGCCTTCACGTATGAACGGCTGAACGGATTTCGATTAAATTTATCACACAGACAGATCATGGCCGAGGACATAAGATACCCTTTATCTCGCTAGTACGTCCCCGCGGGATAATTTTAGAAGTCCAAGCGGCCGAAGCTACGAACAAAAGCTAGTGTTCAGTAAAAATAACAACGTGGGGTAATGAAAGTATAAACATTAACTTTATTTGCAGTAGTAGCAACCTGTCTTTGACTAACAAGACTTACTTTTGATTGACGAAACTGTAGACTGACGGAGCTCTATCTTTTGATTGACGAATCAAACTCAAACTCAAACTCAAAGCATTTATTTCAAATAAACCAATTACAGGCACTTTTGAATTGTCAAGGGGTCGGTCAGTCAGAAATATGAAACTAGTTGCCCATTCCAACGCGTAGTAGGTTCCTATGGAGAAGAACGGGCAAGAAACTCCACGGACACTCTTTTAAATCAGAATATTGTTACAAAATATTGGTTACATCATTCATTTTGTAATTATACATGTGAGAACAATGTAGAGAGACGTGCACATTAAAAGCGTCCGTAATAAAGAAAAAAATAATTCAAAAACTTAAATAAATTCAAAATAAGCCTTGGCAGCTAAGAGATGACCAAACCCCACTGACGGCGCCCGTTCACGAGCACCATTTAGCTCAACCATTTTGAAGGGAACTTTATGATCCAACACACACGCCACCACCAGCGAGACATTTGAGTGAGCATGACATACTCTCAGCCGCAAGGGCACATTCAGGTCAATGAAAGACGTACCCAGTAAATGGTAGCTTTAAAGTAGGTACATAGTGCTCACACATGTGCTATGCAATTATATAATACTATGAAATTGAATTTATACAATCTAAAGATAGTCCTACAATCTTCAGCAGCTCCAACAATATTTTCGAATGCCAATCAATTAGTTTATGCGCCTTGTGGAGCTGGACTAGCTTTGAGCCAAGCATTTTTGTCAACGATGTAATCTCCCAACTTATAATATGCTTGGCAGCATAGTGTGTGTGCGTTTTATACAAGATTTAAAATTCCTTTCATTCAATTGGAGTATGTGGGGAGGTATTTTATTGTAACATTTTAAACAGTACCCCATGAAGGTTGAGTCTACTTTAGCCAGTCTGAAACCCGGTTGAACTAATTGTTCCCTATTTCTAGTGCTATAATTGTGTCTATCACCTCTTTTACTGAAAAGACTTAGATTTTTCCTAACGTACATGATGTTTTCATAGATATATTGACAAGGTACCATCATGATGTTAATATCTTTAAACAGTTCCCTTAGAGAATCGCGTCTGCGGAGACCATATATTGCTCTGATGGCTCTTTTCTGTAGAATAAAAATAGACTCGATATCTGCAGCCCGTCCCCATAGTAGAATACCATAAGACATGATACTATGAAAGTAACTGAAATAGACTAGCCTCGCGGTATCTACGTCAGTAAATTGACGGATTTTTCTCACAGCATATGCTGCTGAACTTAGGCGTCCTGCAAGAGATGTTAAATGAGGACCCCATTGCAGCCTTGAGTCAAGCGTAATCCCCAAGAAAACAGTTTTATCGATTCTAATTTCTCCCTATTCAATACTATGTCACAATCACTACTTTTAACATTCGGTAAAGCAAATCTTATGCATTTAGTTTTTTTCCCATTTAATACTAAATTATTAGCAGTGAACCAATTTTGGACTTGTAGTAGGGCGTTATTTACGTCGTCAAGATTTGATGCACTATATTTATCTTAAAAATTAGAGAAGTATCGTCAGCAAATAACACCATTTGTGGTTGGTTTTTTAATAAATGGGGTAGATCATTAATATATACTAAAAAAAGGAAAGGACCCAATATCGAGCCTTGTGGAACACCCATTTTTACTTTTAGACCGAGTGAATTGATTCCATTAATTTGTACTTGCTGTTGTCTATCATTTAAATAAGATTTTACCAAACTAAGCGCCAGTTTACCCTAGTCCGTAATGCTTAAGTTTCAAGAGTAAGGTTTCATGATTTACGCAGTCAAATGCTTTGGACAGATCACAAAAAAATCCTATGGCATCTTGAGCCTCCTCCCACGCTGTGAATATGTGTTTTAATAAGGTGACACCGGCGTCAGTCGTACAACGTCCTTTGGTGAACCCATATTGCTGATCGTGTAAGATATGGTTGGTGTTAAAATGATTAAGCATTTGATTGAGCATTACCTTTTCGAACACCTTGCTGAATACCGGCAGCACGGATACTGGTCTATAATTGTTGGTATCTTTACTGTCCCCAGATTTAAAAAGTGGAATCACCTTACTGTATTTCATTAAATCCGATAAGACTCCTTGGTCCACACACAAATTAAATATTAAAGCCAAATATGGTGCTATAGTTTCAATTATGGATGTACAAACTTTGATAGATAATCCCCATAGATCTTCGGTCAATTTTATTTTAATTTGCCGAAATGCTATTATATCTGTAGACTCACGGTGCTCTATCCTTTGATTGACGAAGCTGTAGACTGACGGAACTCTATCTTTTGATTGACGAAGCTGTAAACTGACAGAACTCTATCTTTTGATTGACGAAGCTGTAACTGACGGAGCTCTATCTTTTAATTTCGAAGCTGTAGACTGACGGAGCTCTATTTTTTAACAGATGAAGCTCTAATTAATATGAACACAGATGAAAATCTAAGAATTAACTACGAACTTCTAAAAATCGACTATCATCATCATTCACTTCCCGTATTACAATATGTTTGGAGTCGACGCAACATGTGTTTTGCTTCCATAATTTTCTAAAAACACTAACGAGACACTAACTATAGACCAGTAAAGCTCAGGCTCTTCTCAAGTAAATTAATTTTATTCTAGCTTTATTATATCGTCGCGTTGCATCCGCTATCCTGTTTGCCCACGGCTACTACCACTATTTCCTGAAAACCCTTCAGCTGTGAACGCTTTGCTTCATCAACGGAACTCTTAGCAATCAAACAGACACACGCCCTAGACCAAACACATACAATTACTACTTTAGAGAAAAAATAAAGTATTTGTTCAAGCACACTGTTTAATATTCATAAATGTCTCATAATTTGACCGTCAACAGTTCGCTGACCGTACACAACGCGATTAAACTCACCATCACAGGCACTATGCAACGAGCCTTTAACATATACCACACATCCGATGAGTCACAAATAAAAATATAAAAAACCGGCCTTGAAAGGTTATTTAACACTACATTTTTTTATATACTTTTGTAAGGGGACCTCCTTTAATTTTCAACTTTATTTTATTTGTTGTTATAGCAGCAATAGAAATACACAATCTGTGAAAATTTTCAACTGTCTACCTATCGCTGTTCAGGAGATTCAGCCCGCTGACAGACAGACGGATAGCGGACATTTAACCCTTAAAACATAGGCAGTCATAGAGACTGCAGACAGAAGTGAAAACTTAATTACTACTTTGTGTAGTTAACCCATAGACTATTTTGGGGTTATAAAAAAACTGAATAGCCAAGTAACTTGGATGTAGCGCTCACCGGCCGCTGCCGTGGCACCGCCGCCGCGGCCTTAGCACTGCCGGCTCACGCGCGTTTGGTCACTGTAGAACACTAACCTAACCTAACCCGTTTGGTCGGGGTACCCTAGCTTAGTTACTGCGACCAACTGTGAAAATAGCCAAAAATTCGAAAAGAGGCTCAGTTTAAAAAATGTGTTCATGATTAGAACTGCAAAAAGATCTTAGAGGATCAATAATTTAAAAAAGGTGTCCATCATTAAAAGGTCAATAAATTTTCAGAGGATCAGTCAAATCTATCCCTTCTAAAACTCGATAACCTGTATTGTCGACCGGATAGTGCACATCCCTATTACATTTTTCGTGTCTTTAGTGGTCTTTAAAGGTTTTTCCTATGATATTTTTCCTCATAAAAAAGTCCAGTGTATCTATCAATAACTTAATTTAAATGTCCAGTGTATCTAAATCCTGAGCTAAGCTATAACTTAGCTATATCTCGTACCAAAGAGTCTACTTTATGCGCACCATCTCGAGTCACTCATGTCGTATTCGTGTCGTTCAGCAGCAGTGTCGGTTGTCGTGTAATAAACACTTATTAATGAGGAATTATACGAAATTAATGAGCCGAGACGCCGCGCCGCACACGCAACGCGAAAAATAAATGTGTAAAGATTGAATATAATACTCAAAACATAAATTAATTAATACTTATGTATCCTACATGATTGATGCAAGATATCTGCAGCACATTGCAATACTGCTACTGTTTAACATGAATATAATATGTCAAATGTGGTAAATACTTCTAATATTAATGATAGCGCAGAACTTGTGAACAAATTATAATATAATTACCTTCACACATTATGCTGCTGAATAAAACATAACCTTACATCATCGTGATAAGATTGAGTTTATAATGACAATAAATTGGCACGAATGCAATATAACAAATGTCGAATAGTACTCGTAACGTAATGAGAGAATGATTGACGATCGCAAAGAGATCGTATCGACTTGTCATCGCACCATTTGTTACGAACTAATAGACGTCAAATACCTGATAGATGTCCTGTCAAAGCGACCACGTCGTGCAGTGCAGTATCGTAAGCTCAACAATCAAGCAAACAATCATTATTATTCGATAGCTAAGACAGAACTGACGAAGGAAACAATCATACGACTGCGATTAATACCAATCGTGCAAAGTGAGGTGATCAAAAAGCAATAGATAAAGACTTAGACTTTGCAGTGTGAAACTACAGAAGTCAGTTAGCCAGTGAGTATCTACAGAATAGCTAGAACTTAGAATAGAATAGAAAATTCTTTATTATGTACACCATAAAAAATACAGATAAAAATGTAGTCATTTTACATAGGGTGACACAATGGGCGGTCTTATCGCTAAAAGCGATCTTTTACAGACAACCTTTGGATGGATTAAAGGGAGAAGGAGAGACAAATACTGCAGGTAGTCAGTGGTGTACCATTTACATACACAATAAATACATACATTCATAAAGCATACACTTATCTATATATATATATATATATGTATGTATATATATATATACAATAATAAACATGAAACAAGATCAAGGAACTATATGTAATGATGATGTTTAAGGAGAGAGGAAGTACCGTACCGTAGTAAGTGTAAGTGGGGAGAGTGGGAGAACTTACTACTTAACTAAAAACTAACCCTGCAGTCAAAAAGTGCCAATAACAGAATCTAAATTCTGGAGCAGAGTTTAGATTCTATTAGTTAATATTGGCATATCTCTGCTCCTCCTCTCTTCTCCGCTTAGGTGGATAGGCAGCCTTACAGTAAGTCTTTCCTAAAACTTTCTGTTGCTATATTAACATAACATAACGCCTGTAACACTCGAAGGGTATACCCTACAGTACACCCACATTTTGCCAGATATGTTTAAGACCCATGTAATAAGGGGCGAGCCTATTGCCATCAACCGGGCACAAATTCAGACTCTGGGCTGCTGCTAAATTCCTAGAAAAATCCAATATCAGTTTGCCTCACCCGGGAATCGAACCTAGGACCTCATGCTCAGCAATAGCGCTACTTGACCCACAAGGACGTCTATATTAGTAAAACCTTAAGAACTAAGACTACATTAGACTTACTGGCAACTTAAAATTGAGATGTAAAACCTTTCTTACCTACTACGTATTGCCAATATTATTTTATGTATATTACAATTTATTGTACACAAGTATTCTCAAACACGAGTAAAGCAAAGTAAAGTACACATTAACGACTGCGAACATTGTGTATTCCAGTAGGTAATATTAATTATTGTGATTTATGTGTAAGGCAAGTGATAACTTAGCAGTAATGTTATGTATCTGTAGTGATCAGCATGTTGTGCCCTTGAGCAGCTGTGTGGGCGGGACAGGCGGCCGTAATTGAAAATATTATGATTTTATTGTGAGAAGTATTCTCTTTAAGCTTGTCAATAAACTTTTTATGCCCTAACCAGCAACCCGCCCCTGCTTCGAACGGTTGTTACGACTTGACAAAACATCGAGATTTATGTTTTATATGTAAGTTTAATATGAATTGACCATACACACAAACCTTCCAGAATAAATTCTTGTGATGTGAATGATTGGGAAAACCACAGCAAAATTCGTTGCAAAATTTAGAAGAACAACGCGCTTACACAGATAGACACGAAAAGCGACTTTAATTCATAATATATGTAAAGATATAGATATAAATAGACATATATGTGTATAGAAGTGTAATTACTTTAGAAACCTATAGTACACTCACAGAAACGTAAATTTTGCGTACAGATAAGAAATGGAACTTTGTCTGGGTCTGTTTTTTGATAGCTATAACCTGGAAGTATTCAAGTGTAAAGTGAATAGGTTACATATACGCAAGCATGTCCCATCGTCACAGCATTTTCGCTTACCATTAGACCTCATCATCACCATCTTCCTGCCCTTGTCTCATGTTACTTCGGGTCAGCGCAACACGTCTTCTTCTTCCATCTCTATTCTTATTCTCCCTTGTCAATCGTTACGCTATCATTGACTGCCATTTCTTTCATATTATTCCTCACACAATCCTTCCATGTTCTCTTTGGCCTTCCTCTCTCTCTCTCTCCATCCATCAACATTTGTATTCATCACTCTTTTAGTCACAAGCGTTTTCTCCTTCCTTATCACATGTCCATACAAAGCCATACGATTTCCTTTCAACTTTTCTGTCATTGGCGCCACTTTTAAACTTCCCCTTATATTCTCATTTCTTACTTTATCCATTCTCGTCACTCCACACATTCATCTCTGTTACATGCAATCTTTTTTCATCCGTCTTCTTCATGGCCCATACAGTACGACAGGTCCAATCACCATTAGACGTGCAAACTCTATTGCCTAGCTGTGGGGTGTTGTAAACTAACAATAAGAGATACTGAAATAATAATGGCTACTAAAATGTATTCGCCTTATGTCCTACAAGCATCCACTTCCGTGAACGCGTCTGGCTCGCATGTCTGCATCTCATCCGCGTGTGACATACGACGGCGGCGCTCTGTATAGTTGCAGTCGGAAGTGTTACGCGACTGGACGCTAACGCGGCTAGTCGTAAACTGACGTGACGCTGTCGTGGTGAACCGTAAAACTAAGAACAGGGACACCATCAATTGGTGGAGACTAAACGCTTTACCGATTATAGTCTGCAGGCTAGAATTAGAGAGGGAGACTGGAGAGGCGTAGAAGAATAGGGGAATACCGAAGAAATATTGAACGGATTGCGTGACAGATGATATGACTACAAAAGGGATGACTTGGTACTGTAATGAGACTGATAGCGATGTAGGGAAGAAGAAGACAGGCTACGCCGACGACAAAGACATTCTGATAAGACCAGTAGTCGAAGTTTCCGGAATCAAACAAGACGTAACCCTAAAACCCCTAAAATCTTAAAACTGTTTCTGAGCCCTAAAATTCTTAGGAACTATGTTTTAATGGACTCAAAAAGATCATACAAAGAACCAGCGGGTACATAAAACGGTAGTATTTAAACAGGATGTCCTCTGAAATTCCAAAGCATGGCGGCACGGTACACGAAGAGTACACCGCTCCGGAGCGAATGTAACGCGTTCGGCGACGCTCCACCTACTCCAAAAACGCGAATATCGTCGTAACGCACTCTATGCAGCCAGCTCTATGCAGTCGATGCCGGGACATATAGTGAAGAAATGCAGTAGCACAAGTCCCAAGAAATCCATGCAAAGATGACGATTGTTGAGGACAATTACATCACAGGAAATCTTAAGAGATCGGAGAAATGAGGGACATGTCGTGAGGAAAGTTTTGAGTACGACTGGGTATAATACCAAAGAAACGATGGATGGATTATGTGTAAGAATTTGATATGGTTAAAAAGGAAGTGACTACTGAGATGGCGGCTAACAGAGGTGTATGCAAAAAGACGACGTCAGAGCGCCGATCACAAATAAATGCCGTCTAATGATAAGGCAATATCCCAATAATGCCTTATCATTAGACGGCGATGATGATTTTTAGTTCGTTGTGCTTATGAAGTGGGTCTTCTCTCTACATTTTGCTTTGCACTCAGTAGCACGCGACGCGACATGAACGAACAACTGAAAATGTACAACATCGATACATCGACGTATGAATTGCTCGTGTGTCGGCGGTTACAGTAAAACAACTGACCTATATTATTTACACTATTCAGAGCGGTCATCGGCTCATAAACAAATTATCGTTAAATCCATGTTATGCGGAATTCTTGAAATGGAATTTATTGCTGAATTTATAGAATTTTCTGCATGAGTCATGTATCATAAATATCGGATTTGACCACGTAGGCTCTACCTACATGATAACTTTTCATCTTTCCAGGGTTCAAAGTTGGAATGTGTCGTGTGACCTCTTCTATCTCAGTATCGTTTGTAAGTGGGGATGAAATCTAAATCACTTGTCTGATTCTCAGTTTTAGGTTTGTTAACTATTTTATTAATGACTCTGTCATTAACAGGCTTTCTATGTATACACATAGTCATTGAAGAGGGAGGTCTTCTGTTACATGTATCTCCATACTCAAAAGAAAGACTCCAAAATGTATTTGATTACTAAAGAAATAAACTGAAACCTAACTCGTTACTGCGGCCAAAATGTGTTGACGAATTTAAACTGCTGCAGTAGGATCAGTCAGCCAATTTAAGAAACCTCTAACCAGATGTACCTAATTAAGTAATTACAGTAATCGGGGCTCTAATACAATATCTTAAGGACCACAATCCACACTTATAACCATGTCTTCTGGGACCGCAGGCAAGACGAGATTTATCTTGTTAATTCCTCTGAAACAGCCGATTCAGAGAAATCAACGACAACGTGAGTGGCGCAACCAACGGCGCCGTGCTAAGTGAAGCGCAAACGACGCACTGGCAGTCTGGCGCGATACTCACGACTTACCACACAGCTGATGCACTGACATTGAAAACCACAATAGTATGTTAAGGTGTTTACAAGACGAATAGTTCTGCAGAAACATACAAATCAATACAAAAATGCACAAATATAAATAAATTTGGCAGCAAAGCTGACTTGCTTGCTGGTGGTGCGTTCCCTAGGGTGCGTCACACGTACGTTTCGTTCTTTCTTTCTCTCTATCTTTCTTGGATCCTCACCGCACAGCCTCCTCTTGAACTGGCAACTGGGCTAGAGAACGCAATGCCCAATTGTCCAGTTCTGTAATTTGTATAATCAATTCTTATAGATCTAGGTTTTGCTTCAACTATTGTAAGTTTTTATATTGCGCAAATTACGTTGTTTATTTTCCTCAAGAGGTCATTTCGGTTGTCAAGTAGGTAATATTTAACTTATCTCACAATCTAATAACGTTTATTAAATTAACAGATGCCAATGTTACGATCTCCTTTATTACATTTTCATACATATAAATTATTTTTTTAAATATTTTTATGAAAAACAAACAAAAAAAAAACGTGCCCAACGGCATCAGGAGCAGGGTCGTGTTTTAATACTTTCTTTCAGCAATCTTTCTTGTAAGAATAAATTATTATATCAATAAAATGAGAATACTCACAATATAGTATTTTCATCGATACATAAAGTACCTACATTTCATTCTATGATATTTTAAACAATACGTCTTTGTTAAAACACGATACTTACGTACTGATACATGAAACGTAACACCTTAATAACGATACCAATGTGAACGAGCCTTTAGTTTGTTATATCCGTGTATATCTTCGTTCATCTGCTTGTTATGCAAGCCATGCGCCTGCGCCGCTCATATTTGAGATATGTAGGGAAACGACCGCTTCTAATGATACTAGCCACTTGACGGTATGACCTGTGACGACATACATGTTGAGAGGCTTCGTGCTAACGAACAATTCTGAAATAGTACTGTTATACATGCATTGCAAACAATTACATAAATGGAAAATAAATATCCCCGAAGGGTTGGACAGAGACCAATAGTACACATTTCGCCAGTTATGTTCAAGTCCTATGTAATTAGGGGCGAGCCTATTGCCATCAACCTGGCACAAATCCAGACTCCCGGGTGCTACTTTAACATTCCTGATAGAAAAACCAAAAAATACTGTCCTGCCTGGGTATCGAACCCAAGCCCTCATGCTCAGCAGTAGCACTTGCGACCACAAGACCAACGAGGCAGTAAAAATTCTCAAATAGTGTTGTTATAAATGCATTGTTGCAAAAAAATATATGAAACAAAATTTATAATTTGACAAATTAATAAATTAAATATACACTAATATGTAGCAAACTGGAAAGTTTTACGTTATACCTAAGTACCTGCACCATAACTGACGAATTACTTCTCATACCTACTTACATTAAATCATACAATTTTGACCAACTAAAATGTTGAACTCTTTCATTTCTTTGACCCCTTTCATTTCATAAAAAAAAATATTGACATAAACAAAATCGTCGTGTTTAGTTGAGTATTAATACAGATTTTATTTTTTCCAGAAAAAATTGTGAAACCGGACGCTGACTGCACATTGCGCAAAATTCACAAATCAAAACAATGTAGAGCCGAAACAAAATTACTCAAAATAACAATGTGCCATTAACTGTGAAGCCCAGTGGTCGTAAACAACGCGGGCCTGGACAAAACAAGTGACAGTGAAAATGTGTTTAAAAAGATAAAAATGGCACAAATAATTAGGATGTGAAACATGTTGGAATGCGTGCGCGGCGCGAGCACTGTGGTACGCGCGCCGGCCGAACGTGGACAAACATTGTTGAAACAAAACACTGCGCGGCGATTTGTTTTGCTGCTCGGATTGCTGCATTGTGCGAGGTAAGCTTAGATAGTAGTTACAATATTTTAAGGTAGCGCGCGAAATTCAAATTTTATTACGTGACTTGCAATTTGCAGGCCAGTATTAAGCTTCATGCAGACTAGCGAGACGCGGTAGCGCTACGCGACACCAGCTACTGTTATACCGTGAAGTTTTCTTAGAAATTGTATTGTTAAAGTCGTGTCGCGCCGTCGCGTCGCGCCGTCGCGTCGCGCTGGTCTGCACAAGCCTTTAGATCGTATGTTAAGGCTAGGCAGATTGATTTCACCAATTATACTGACCTGCATATTTCAAAAAACTTAAGACAATTTGTATTTCGTGGGCTACCCTAGCGCTGTCGCCTAAATAAACGAACAATTTAATGTCTTGTTGTTGCGTTGTTCAAAAGATTCAGCAGATTTACCGAAACACATTCTTGCCATTTGTATCGCGAATGACTAAAGCTACGAGTAAATTACTAACGAAAAGTTTAAGTAAATTATTATTAATTTTATCTACGGACGTGCTTGTTTATTGACGCTGTGCACTTCTAAAAATAGCCAAGTATTTAGGTTCTAACATAACATATCACCTCGCCTGTAAACCTCGAAGGGTTAGGCAGAGGTGTACGTACAGTACACCCACATTTCGCCAGTTATATTTAAGTTCCGTGTAATAGGGGGCGAGCCTATTGCAATCTACCGGGCATTTATCCAGAATACGGGCTGCTACTGAGAAATAACAGATCGAAAAACCCAATAACCGTTTGCCCGACCCGGGGAATTGAACCCAGGAGCTCATCAGTAGCTGGCGACCACTAGACCAACGCGGCAGTTAGTTGGCAGGTTATTTCAAACAATTTTTAAAAATAAATATTAATGAATATTTTCTGCGAACTGTGAGAAATATGGCACCAAAATTGCTAGTACTTAGGTGCTACACTTATTGCAGCAGTAGGAAATGCTTCGCATGCCGTCTGCCGCTCGTTAAAAGCGAGCTGTATTTCTAGCTCTAGTGTTTACTACTGAAGTAAACTGCTCAAACGCATTTAGTTCAGTCATACAATTACCGAAAATGCACTCAACCATGTATGTGCACAACATGTCTGAACAATACACTTACTTTCGAGTACGGTGTTCAAAACAAATGTGCCTTTTAGTAAACCTGTTTTTTGTGACAAAATGTTACATTTTACAAGTTACAAGTTCTTCTTTAGGTTTATGAGGAACAGGGTGTAAAGTTCACTCATCCACCATAGAAAAGGGAGGATCCTCCGACCAGACGGGTGTCGTGTCTGGCGGGCAACTGCCCAGAGGTTGAAGTCGGGAGCTTGTATATATGTCCATCGCGCGGTAAACTCTAATTGGGTGATGCAGGATTTGTGTGACGTCAGAATGTTGTGTGACGTCAGGTCTTTGATGAGTAGTTCGCATGTGGCGATGTAGATGCCGCCACACTTCTAACTGAACAGACAGTTGTGTTGCTGGGAGTTTGTTGCGCCACTTCTTCGCCCCAGCTAAAGCACTAGGAAGTGGTGGTACTGTTTATCAGCTTAGTTTGAAGAAATTACTTTGATTCGTTTCTTGTTAGTCAAAGAACAGTCTTGAAGAACCAGAACAAAAAAATGGTGTTGATGCTGACAATTATCAATAATTATTTAATTAAACAATCTTCAGTCACTATTGACAAAAACTAACACACAGGAATCATCCAAATAACGGCACAATGCCTTAATTGCATATTCTTTCCTTATTAAGTATTAACCAGTTCGACCGGTTCAGAAACAAATAAAATCCGTTGGCATCCAGTGGAACGGTTCCTTCACTAAAGCGCAGTTTTATCGCGGACTTGTTCATTTGTTCGTAAGTTGTGACGACTCTACGAAACTTCTCGTTGTTAATATTACTAGCACCTACGTGTGCTAAAAGGTTAAGCTGAAATGTTGATGTTGTTCTTATAAATATCTATATTGAAGAAAAGTGACGCGAAGTGTGACCGAGTGTGAGTGTGTGTGGTGTGTGTGAAGTGTAATTTTGTATTTTGTAAATGTTTATTTTTAACAATTGAGCAAACCTTGCTTGGTTCATCATATTCATTCTCCCGCCCATAGACCAAGATATTTAATTTTGTGGTCGCCGCAACTTTCTTCCATACTTCTCTATTAGTCGTCATCTCGGTAGTCACTACTTTACTACCATAATTATCATCTTGTCATCCCCACAGTCCATCCATCGTTTCTGTGTCTTCCCCTACTCTTATAGCTTCTGCTTCCTTCATATTTATTTCAACCTGAGTCACATTTTTGTTTTCACCTAATTAATTACAATTTTATCTTACTTGTAAAACTTGTTTTAAAAGTTTTAGCAGTCAGGCTTAAACAGAGTCTGTTACACAGCAATTGAGCGGAATAAAATGATTAAAATAAACATATTCATCATTCAAATCATATGCTAATGTATTCGGCCACTTATCAAAGTTATCAAAACAGTAGTTACGGCAAATTGCCTTAACTACCTAACTGACGGTGATCACGCTACCAAATAACATCGCTCACGGTTAAATAAACCCCAAATTATTTCAACCATACATCAAGTTTTAATAAGCCAACGACAAGAGATTGATCGAAAAAACACAAAAGGATACGATTCAACAAAAGGTAGTACCAACAATAGGTACCACCGAACCCTGTAATTACAGATAATAAATCCGCGAAATGTGGATGGAACCAATTTTAAGTTCACAAACACTGACAAAAAACAAACATGATCAAATCTTTGTGAACATCAAACCTACCAAGTTTGAGCATTGACGTGTATAGTAATGTATTTGTCAACATACTGTTTTTCTTACAAAATTAACGTGAACGTGTGCGTTGGCCCAGAATTTTAGGTTCAGACTCAAGAGCCGGGAGCGGCCAATTATGACGTTTTTGTAGTCAATAATGGGTGCTTGTTAAAAGTTTTTCGTGCTTGTACCTGCTGCCGGGGTTTCGCTGCACTGTTATACGTATGATTCACAACGATCCCTATCTGATTTCCATATTTTTATGTTAACTACCCTTCGGAAATTATTACTTTTTGCCCACAACCTCCTAATCACACACTAAGATACAAATCTTAATACAGACATGCAGATAATGTCTGTAAAAATGCACCACAGCTCACCCAACAATTATGTTGAAAAAGCTATCGATCTCAGATATTTGCGTTTTAATTTGTTCTGTTCACAGAGAATGCTCGGAGAACTTTAACAGCTCTACAAAAGATCATTCTTGTGATGTAACTCGACGCTGGCGGAGAACCCCATCGTTACTGCCAATCCTTTTAACTAAACCACATAAGGGCAGTATGAAATCACCTTTAACTTCCGCAAGAAGATAAAACTAGACTCTACCCCGTTGAACTAGAATTTAAAATTCATTGTTGCTAGACGTGATTATGACAGTCGATCATTTCCGATTTCGAATTTAACAGCCCCGCCCATTCGCCCACGAGTCCATATACGCCTTTTCGTGTAACGGTCGAGTTAACGTTCAGATGTGTAGGCTTTAGTTGGGGCGTGTTAACGCGAACGTGCCGTGAAGGATGAGGATGACACAGAACTGCATCATAAAATAAATATCACAAAAGGTCAAATCAATAAAATTATAACTAGTAAATGCCACAGCAAAAGTTTCTGTGATATTTTTAGATTTCATTGTTCTGAGTCTTCTGAATATTTTTATTCTGTAGTTGCACAGTGGGCTTACAGTTCCTATGAATATTGCGTGGCGTCGAACAGAGCAACAGAGGTGTGTGACGCAACCTTGTTAGCGCGTGTTATTACAATGCATTCACCATAATAGACTTTTTATAGCAACAACGGTAAATTATTATCTGAATCGGGTTTAAATTAGATGATGGTGCCCAACGATTAGCTGCATTCCAACGCGAACAGTTCTCAGTAATATTTGAGCGAACAAATATTTTCCTCTATAATTTGTCTGAATCATCAATAGCTGTTATTTGCTATGATTCTAAAAAAGAAAGAAAACTTTGCTCACAAGGGAAGATCGAGTTTTACAGAAATCTAGAAATGGAGCAATACTTAAGTAAATAAAAAGCGACGGGTTGAAAAAAAAGTGTTTATAATAGTATACACAATTCAGTTCAGTTTCGTTCACAGTTCAGAAAGAGCGCAAAGGACACGCCTAAAGAAGTTTGCACTTAAAAAAAACAAATCAATCTTCCAACCAAATTATCAATAAGCTATATTCGAAATTCCCCAGAACGAACGTAGTACCTAACAGGATAACTCTCCGAGCCCTTCCGAGAACACGGCGCTAAATCTAATAGCCTTCGATTTTAACAAATTGCTACTTGACATAATTCAATTATCAGAAAATATTTTTGTCTATAATTTTATAAATATTTACTCTTCAGCATCATTCTTTGCCCTTATCCCAAATTATTTGTCTTCTTCTCCATACTTCTCTATATTAGCGTCGTCTCGGTAGTCGCCCCCTTTCCAGCCATATGATCGTTCACACAGTCCATCCATCGTTTCTTTGGTCGTCCACTACTCTTATAGCCATCCACATTCATATTCAAAACTTACTTTACGACACTTTCCTCACTCCTGTTGCTGTTTATAAGCATTTACTATTGTGCAGTAATTTTACTTTATGCAAATTATTTGGTTGTATGTTTTTTGCTTTTTAAAATAAAATATACTTAGCAGGAAAAATAAGGATGCAATAAAACACATTGCATCCGTAGTGACCACTGCTTTATCCACGTTGTGCCCACCGCACACCACCGTGCGACATGTTAGATGCTATCGTCACCGGAACACTGTAGTTACACGGAGTTTATTGTTGTATTAAATGGATACACTGAAATATTTTTTACTCATTATTGAGTGCGTTGAACAATTTAATGAAATATTTTTTACCCATTATTGAGTGCGCATAGATAGAAAGACTTGTTACCGACTGTGGTATGATGACTGTGCTACAAAGGTAATAAATTAATAATGGAACAAGACGTGTTTTAGTTTTTTGGTTTATAATAGAACATTTTAATTATTTATTATAATAATTCATTCATTATTTTTTTTTATTGAATGCTGAAATGTACCTATACCTACTCTCATATCGTAATATTCGAATTATAAACTTCAAAACGAGTTTATGTTGACATATAATGTACTTTATAAACACAACACCGAAATTTTAAAATAGAATCATTAATATAACACTTTTTCTCTTATTTTTTTTTTTTCAATTACGTTAAAAGCCAAATCCAAGAAGTTAATATCACAAACTTAAAGGAGTTTCCATCAACTTTTGTAATGGTACGGTAGCGGGGGACCGCAGCACCGCTCTAGCGCATGCGCGGTGATGTGCTGGGTGCAGGCGCCGTTGATACGTGAAGTTGTACTGAATTTCGTAGGATTTTTTTATTCTTGATCTTTAACTTTGATCTTTTATTTAGTAGGTTCAATCCCAATGTATGAGAGTAGATAAACTAGTGTATGAAACTGCACATAACTAGGTATTAAAACATTCGACTTTAATACCCCTCTTTATGCAACAGTTTCATAAACTACTATTTCAACACACTTGCTCAAAAGTAGCTCTTATTGAACCGTTTTTAGGGTCATAATTCAGTGTATTAAAAACGTGTGCTTTTTACTTTATATTATCGGACTAGTGCTGTAATGCCACAGATAACAAATCAGGATCAGGATTTGGTTGCGACTCGCTAAATACGATAACATTGGACTTGCCTGGGAATTGAACGCGATATCTATGTGTCATTGATTAAATACGCACTAATTAGGATACACGTATTATCACACCCACTTTAAAATCCTTTGCGTGTTTCTTATCTTTTAATTAAACTATTTTAATTAACAATAAAAGCGAAAACTGGAATAAATTTTGAAGTTTTACAAAAGTTAAACAACCGACCATAGGTAACCAACATCCTGGTCTAAATTTATCATGTCATTGAAAATTTAATGATTGACATAATAAATATCGACTATTTGTTAAAAAAAAACTATTTTAATGTATTTATAATTATTACACTGACAACCACACCCAGACCAGACCAGTTACTGGGTTGTAGAGGTCAGATAGGCAGTCGCTCCATGTAAAATACTGGTATTCAGCTGCATCCGGTTAGACTGGAAGCCGACCCCAACATAGTTGGGAAAAGGCTAGGCAGATTGATTGATCATTGCAGCATGGAATTTGTACAAAGAAATTGACTTTGAATACATGGAACTAGTATGAACTATCCTATACTATTAAATGAGCATTCTCTATTTTAACCCGAGCAGAGATTTGTGCTTTTTTTAATCTCATCAAAGAAACTTCTTGCCTTCTATGTTCTATGTTACGGGTTTGGTATAGGCTGTTCAGCGGTTTTGCCTGTGCCTTTATTTACAACTGCGCGCGCATCGCTAGCAGAAAAAAAAAACCAGCGCGCCATTTTCCGTAAATATTTGTTATCGTTTTTGTTTTGTGGTTTTAAAAAATACGAAAATGTCACCAACCGACGTACAACAGTTTTGAAAAGAAGCTGCGATTGACAGTACCTGGCAACAAAGGTCAGTTGAACTTTATAAATCTAAATTATCATCTCTATAGTTACGTTATTCCAGCATAATTTCTTACAACAGGTCTGCTTTTTTCCTCGCAAGTTTGTTGAAAAACGTCGTATGAAACGCGTGTGCATTGATCATTACCCTCTCGGCTAAATTATCGCGCTCGCCTATGGCTCGCGCGCCAATGCTGCACACTCGTATCATAATGTACTATTTTAGCGCAACCGTGAGGCACACACTTTTGTTGTTCACTTTTTTATTTGTATTTTGTGATTCACGAATTGTGTTCAAATAAACCATGTTTGTTTCTCATTTTATATGTGCGTGTAGGTACTATCGGTGCACCTCTGCCTAACCCTTCGAGGAATGCATACATAATGTTATGTTTAATCTAATATACCTACCGCAATTGATGATAATTACTATAAGTGAAATAGTTGACCATTTGACATTATATCACAGAAGATACTTCCGTCTTCTGTGATAAGCTTATCTTCCTCATGTGTTGGTCGAATCTCCGCGCTATCAAACCATTTTCATCTGCCTAGGCTTTTCCCATCTATGTTGGGGTCGGCTTCCAGCCTAACTGGCTGCAGCTGAATAACAGTGTCCAGCATTGAGCGACTGCCGATCTGACCTACACCCAGTTATCGGGTAACACAATAGTCGAAACCACTTGGTAAGACTAGTTGTAAGACTTTCAGGCTCCTGACGACGTATAAAAAATGTTAAAGATCCAACTGCTAAACGTGCTTTCCAAGGCACGAAGGAGTCTGGGTATATAAAGATGGTCACCAATCCACGGACCGACCGCGGCAAGCGTAGCTTAACCTGATCAATCGACCCGCGCAGCTGTTATTACTTAGCCACGGGCCCTTTCTCGCTATCAAACCATTTACTTTTATTGTTATTGGATACTGACACTGTACTAAACTGACACCCATTTAAATTCGACAGTTTTTAACGAACTCCACCGTTAAACAAGATCACTTCACAATACTTTTAAACACAATATCGTTTAACTCAGGTGATCAGGTCGTGGCATGTAGCACGTTGTCGGCTGAACATCTCACTGTGTACCATTCCTCACACGTTACAACCAAATTAACTGCCTTTAATAGCCGACGAGCCTTTGAGGTTAGGACGACACCACACTTAAAGCTATAAGAAGATAGATTACCTGAAGATAAAAACAGAATTTCAACAAACAGAAACAAACAAAAATTGGTTGACCAACTGCAACAGAAGGATTATGTGTTTATCATTGAAGAATATTATTGACCTCTAGTTCGAACGGAACGGTCGAACGAACCAAAGAACGCTCAGAAACTGTTCATGTCTGTTAGATAGCAGCAAAGCAGAGGTTTGTGTCCGAAATAGACAGCAGTTACTGTCACATATATAATAGACAGCAGTTACTGTCACATATATAATAGACAGCAGTTACTGTCACATATATAATAGACAGCAGTTACTGTCACATATATAATAGACAGCAGTTACTGTCACATATATAATAGACAGCAGTTACTGTCACATATATAATAGACAGCAGTTACTTTCACATATATAATAGACAGCAGTTACTGTCACATATATAATAGACAGCAGTTACTGTCACATATATAATGTTGTTTATTATAAAGACACCATTTTATGCCACTATACACAGCCGCAATACTTATGAAACGATAAAATTTTGTAACTACGGCTGTGAAACTTCTACGAGTGCTCAAAACACGTTATTTCTAGCTTTAGCTATAAAATGTCATTGCCTTCGTTCATATGCTTGTGAAGTCAAACATAAATTGATCTATCAAGTAGAAAGCATTGTATGTGCATTAAGACGACTTGAAGCTTTAGCTAGCCTGTTAGCCCTTCTGAACTTCTGCAGATAAATACAAATAAGCGCTAACAAGCGCAAATAGGTATAAATCATGTAAATGTTTGCTTCGACATCATTCTCGAACTGTGGATAAATCATCAGTTGCCTGTTGCCTTATTGCATTGTTCGCAATTTACCGTCGAATGACGTCACTAAAACGTTATTTATGAAAGTAAGTTGGTGTGTCTCCCTTTAAGAGAGCGTTTTTTGATAGCGTAAAGTCCTCTCTGCCATAATTTTCATGACAGCCGTCACTGCGGCCGCTATGTGGCGGCCACCGCGGTCGTAGACAACCGTAGCTTTGTGATACGAACCCCGATCCGCACGCCAACCATCGTTTGGGAAGAAATATGAACGCAACCTGCAAGAACGCGACGTTCTACTTACTATGTGTCAAAATTTGTAACTTGTCTGTATTCTGTCTATCCTTTGGATTACACGGTTTGCACAGCTTGGCTTTAATTTATTTAATCTCTCTTTTAGCTAGCCAATCCATACCTCACATAAGTTTTTCATTCGTTTGTACCACATTGCACACACAGTTACAGGCTATGGCTAGGCTAAACTCATGAGTACATGAGTCTGTTAGGACGCAGCAAGTAGTAGTAACATTTAACTTAAAGTCAGGTTATACTTAACTTAACATTAAATATTGCAGACAGTAAATATTAGGAACTTAATCTCTTACTAACAGTTTATAACTATTAAATAGCATACCTAGCTCTCTGCTCGCTTCGCTTTCAGTGCAGAGCGGTCCTAATACGGTGTTAAATGTTAACGGAGCGGCGTGTAATGTAGTAATTTATTAAAGTTTAACGTTATAATGTTAGTTGTAATGTCAGCAGTAATGTTCGTAACAGTGTCGGTAATAGTGTCGGAGATAATTCCTTATTAGTGTTAGTGGGCCATCGTGTACACGGCTCTGATGCGCGGCCGCCATCAGACGGGATTATGTCCTAGCTCAAAATAGTTACTAGACTTAATTTAAGTGACATAACGACCAATTAATAGATGAGTATTCGTTTTAATCCGCCTCTGCTTTAAATCTAAATTATAAATGTTTAAACCTCATCGTCATCCCCATGGTACTTGGGGTGGGCGCAACACGTTTTCTTCCATCCTCCCCATTCAACCGCCCCGCACCATTCACTATCCTCATACATATTATGTCATTTCTCACACAGTCCATGCATCTATTCTTTGGCCTTCCTCTCTCTCTCCATCCATCAACATTTATATTCCTCACTCTTTTAGTCATGTGACTAAAAGACACATGATGATGAGGCAGATCACACACAAACCACACACACACACATTAAACTCATTTAAACTTTTAAATCTAACAATAAAAGATTACCAACTCATCTGTCCCTTTCGTCAAGAGTCCTGTCGACCGCTGTGATTGGTTGGCCAAAATAACAACAACCGAAATTTGACATGGGATGAATTGATCAGACACTGGGGCACTAAAAACGAAAGTAGATAAACTGCCTCAATTTAATAAAGACCGTATTTCAGCCAAGATTCGTTTGTTGAAATAACTAAGTAAAACAAAAATACACACATAAACTCACTAGTCCCACTACAGAACGCCACCTTCTACAATCATTACGTACTCCCTTAGCTTCTTTTTTTTCTTAAATAATGAAATATAACCTTAAGCATCTGTGGAGTTTCTTGCGCATTCTTCTCCATACGAAAACTACCTTTTGGAAGGGGCGACTAGAATATTTTTTTTTTTTTTTTAATTTTTGACGTTCAAAAGTGCCTTGCAAGGGCCTATTTGAAATAAATGATTTGACTTTGACTTTGACATCTAAGTAGTTACCTAAACTATAATTAATACACACAAGCTACGTACAACAGTGTATAATGGCCCGTTATTACAGTAATGGCGCACTTATCAAATTGATAGTTTGCTCAGTGCCGTGTTACAGGGGCTAGTTATGATACCACTTACTATAACGAGTGCGATGCCATACAGGCGCGATACGGAAGCGATATCGACGAGATATCGACGTGATAGGCAGGACCATCTCACTGTCTCAGGTAACATTAGGGACGCCCACGTAATGTAATGTACTAGGTTAGGGTATAAGGATCGTCGTACATTATGGCGTAACACGAAGAAATATCATTATGATATCGCACTTGGATTTGAAAAAAGTTAAGTTAAGCAGGTTACACTCTGGGCGTCATTCTCCCGCCCATAACCCAATATATTAGTGGACGGCGCAGCTTGTCACTTTCTTCCACACTTCTCCATCAGTCGTCATCTCGGTAGTCATCCCCTTTCTAGCCATATATCATCTTCCACTCTGTAACAATAAAGTGTTATAGTTGTGGACCAGCACAGCATAATGTTATAGTTGTGGACCAGCACAGCATAATGTTATAGTTATGGACCAGCACAGCATAATGTTATAGTTGTGGACCAGCACAGCATAATGTTATAATTGTGGACCAACACAGCATAATGTTATAGTTGTGGACCAGCACAGCATAATGTTATAGTTGTGGACCAGCACAGCATAATGTTATAGTTGTGGACCAGCACAGCATAATGTTATAGTTGTGGACCAGCACAGCATAATCCGCCCACGCGCCCACTGCTGGGGCTCAGGCCTCCTCTCTGTGAGAGGGAGTGGGCTGTTATCCACCACGCGGACCCAGTGCGGATTGGTACATATCGGTTTTCTAACAATGTTTTCCTACACCATTTTGAGAGCAGCGGTTATGAAATAAATTACACAAAGTAAAGCGCCTGCCTAGGTTCGAACCTACGACATACAACTCGACCAGAACTACTACTGGTTTTGGTTTTCTGATCACTCTGTATGAAACATTCGCCACAACAAGATTCACCAATAAAATATTACTGTATTACTTAGATTGTACATAGTTTTTTTATTTTATCTTTATCCTACCCATGTTAGAACATTATTTTGACTTAACACATTACGCCTGTAATCCCCGTAGAGTTAGGCACAGGTACTTATAGTACACCCACATTTCCCCAGTTATGTTTAAGTCCCATGTAATAAGTAAGGCAGTTGCCATCTACCGGGCACAAATCCAGACTCCGGGCTGCAACTGAGAAATTCCAGATGGAAAAACCCAATAACACTTTGCCCGACTAGGGAGTCGAACCCAGGACCTCAGCTCAGCACTACCACTAGACCAACCACACAGGCTATATAAATATTCTACAATATTATTATTGTTACAAACGTAACACGTGTTACACCGCAGGGCACAGCCACGGTAACTGTTTTCCAATAAGCGGCGGTGGACAGCTTTCATGACAGTGTATGAAGACATTCATTATAAGATTATAACGCGTTACTCATCGTTAGGGCTGCCGACTGCCACTGTATATTATAACGCGTTACTCATCATTAGGGCTGCCGACTGCCACTGTATATTATAACGCGTTACTCATCATTAGGGCTGCCGACTGCCACTGTATATTATAACGCGTTACTCATCATTAGGGCTGCCGACTGCCACTGTATATTATAACGCGTTACTCATCATTAGGGCTGCCGACTGCCACTGTATATTATAACGCGTTACTCATCATTAGGGCTGCCGACTGCCACTGTATATTATAACGCGTTACTCATCATTAGGGCTGCCGACTGCCACTGTATATTATAACGCGTTACTCATCATTAGGGCTGCCGACTGCCACTGTATATTATAACGCGTTACTCATCATTAGGGCTGCCGACTGCCACTGTATATTATAACGCGTTACTCATCATTAGGGCTGCCGACTGCCACTGTATATTATAACGCGTTACTCATCATTAGGGCTGCCGACTGCCACTGTATATTCTGTGCTACTACCGAGTTACGGCATTTTTATGGGTTTTTTGTTGTGCGTGCTTTCTTTCTGCTGTGAAGAAGATTTATTTGTGTATGATTGTAGAGCCTATGTCGGCTACTAGGGGAATTTTAATGGCATACCAATATTACTATGTCTCCTACAAGAAAAATATTTTCGATCCATACATGAACCCGCCTTCTTCCCATAGGTAGGCAGAAACTACAAAACGCCACCGATGCTTACATCCTACGATCCTTACATATTCCTTTTGGTTTATTTACGTTCATACATCAGGTCATACTCGCGCGCCGGTTGCCAGTACTACGCTCCTGACCTTTCTGAGGAACATCACCAATAAGTCCTGCTAGGACGTCTCCTTTCGGTGTTTCCTCTCACATCTGCCTTGTAAATATATCTTTTGTTAGTCGCATTACGTTTATCCTCTCAACATAACCAAATGATCGAAACATACTCCTTAAATTTTTGTAACTACATCATGTGCTCACAATAGGTACAATATCAAATGGTCGCTAAGGACGTGCGGTTTACTAAATATTGGCAATTAACAAAGATTTTATCTTGCCATAATCAGTTGACCGTCACAGATACATCAGCAAGGGGCGCCACAATCACGCTAATGTGCCAACAATATGTCTTGCCAACCCTAATTAACTCAATATTGATAGTCCACTTAAGATAATGAAGTGTAACGCGTACACTGTATGCCAAACGTAGTGGCTCAGCGACAGGTGCTACAGTGACGTATGTAGTAGACTGGCGAGCAGACAGCCTGGTTGATATTACACTGCCGAGCAATTCATTTCTTGTGTTCGGTCGCTTCCGTGTGGTCTGAATGGGTGGGATGCTTGGCGCTTAGATGTAGGACGATGAGCTACTGAGAATCTGTTTCTTACGATATCAATAATAAATCCTACACACGAAATGTAACATAACATCACGCCTGTATTCCCCGAAGACTGAGGACCTCTCTCACGACTCAAGCTTTACTTAAAACTTGTTTCAACCAATCAAATGGTTTTAAACTGATTATGTCTTGAGCGAGATTCTGTAATACGAGCTTTAGGAACCAAGCCAGAGGTACATTTCGACAGTTTTTTTATCCCATGTAATATAGGGCTAGTCTTTTGTCATAAACCGGGCAGAAATCCTGATTTCCAGGCTACTACATATTGCCTGGAGACCGAAACCATACCTCAGAGTCATACCTAATATCAGTACAAATAACCTGATGACCATAACTCATAATTGGCGAGCCATGAGTGTACTTATCTCTCTGTCCAATTGTGTGGTCGCTCTCTGTCTCATAAAATACAACGAATGTTTTACCAAGTAAAGTTTAATTTCGCCTCAAAGGAATCAAGTGGAATTAAAGAGCTCGAGTACTAATCTCATGTATAGTAAACAGGGAATCTCTAAAAGGCTGGTTCAGACCAAGCGTGCCGTTGCAACGCGCAATTTTTCGAATAGAACAAGCAGTGTGCTCGGTGGGATTTTACTACGGTTTAAATGGAGAACTTCCATATAAACTTTCATCCCCTATTTCCTCCCTTTAGGGGTTGCATGTTCAAAAATCCTTTGTGCTTATCTTCGTTTTATATGGGAGAAGGTTTAGGCCATGCGTTGTCTGTCAGTGAATATATTTAAGTTTTTTATTAAGTAGAAGATGAAAATGGCGATTCTGCGCTTGTTGTTTGACTTGGGGGAATTATTGTATTATTAAATACGGTGACTCTTTTCACTTATCATAAAGCCACCTCTTTGGATGGCACCTGTTTCATTGCTAAAAACCATGAGGTTGGTACTCCCATCTGGGAGGCTAAGGCTGAGGGCCTTAGCCTTCGCATCATCTATGTAAGTAATGCTCTGCCAGTACAATAATGTAGAACTAATAGCAGACTAATAGCAGGCGGTTCGTAAAGCTGTCATTACCATTATGTGTTTAATGCGATTATTGCATTACCGCGCTCTATTGGCGGGTAGCGGACACACAGCGGGCGAGACGCGACAGCGGATATGATACAAAGTGAACTACTGTATTTTTTTTTTTTTTGGAAATAGGATATCGGAATCACTTTTACACGTCATATAAGACTGTGAGACTAAAGGAAGTATAGATACGTTAACCCCTCCTGGAAAACTATGATTCTCGTTCAAGATGTATAACGTAACAAAACCATTTGAAGCAGCTTTAATGTGTTCTAATTACATTGAAGGTTAGGAGAATTTAACAGTTGTGTGTCTAACGGCTGCGATTTACTTTCCGTCAGGTGAATCTTCAACTTATGTGCAAAAAAATGGACATTATCTGCCGTGCCTTGAGTAAGATAAACGCTAGCGCTCGCCACTTTGTCCTCTCCGCTCACTACATTGTCACATTATAAACGCACTTTATACCCGCCACATTGATTCACCATAACTTATATCAGCTCGTATTAACATCACCATCATTTGCTCACGACATGGAAACTCTTTAGTAGTAAGTGTTATTGTGTCCATTTGACGCCGCTGACGATTATATTATTTTAATGACAGTCAGGCGCATGTAGCCGAGATAATGGTGGAGATAAATAATACTGTTTATTATAGATTCGTGGTTTATGAATATTTATTGTGTGTGCTGATACACAAGGGTGTAACAGTAGTGCTGGTCCGCGGAAGGTGTCTGTACCCAGCTGTGTAATGTTCATTTTATTTGACAGTTTATTGCAGATGGTTTGTGTGGTCCTCGTCTAGCACCGGAGGTCGTATTATGTTGATCAGCAAGCTCCTGCTCATCCTCTTGACATTAGCCCTTAGAAGGTAATTTTGCGAGTTTCAAGATCTCGCTCAATCTGAGAGCAAAGATTATCATCGTTTCTTAAGGCAAATTTTAAAGAAACTGAACGCGATTCAAGAGCTTTCAGTGTCAGTATTCCTCAATAATGATGACACTGACAGCTCTTGAATGCGGTTTAGATGCGCTGATCGCGTTCAGTTTCATTGGTGGAATTCGCCCTTAGTATCGACAGGGGCACATTAAAAGAGCCTCCTCGAATAGTTTATAGGAGGTAGGTACTATTTGTGGTCGTGCTGAACTGACATCAAGTAAGCTCAGGAAGTAAGAAGAACAATACCCACGTACTTAATGATATTGAATCAAACCAACAAAAAGACATTTTCAATAACAGTAATTTCAATCTAATAGCTTTTTACAATGATATCAATCTGTGGTTAGCGGTCGGGCGTGGTCCACCAAGTGTCATGACAATGATGACATTACGCCGACCACGCGACCACGCGACCACGTGACCGGCGCGACCGGCGGCGGCGGCACGGTCGTTGAGCGCACTCAATGCGACCAAAGGTGCGTCCCATTAACAAAACCATTGTCTTCTTCGTAATTTGATTGAATAGTAAGTGCATTATGAATGGGGTATGTCACTCTGGCCTCAATGGTTATGACTTTATGACTAAATCTTAATGGAACTGACAGTCAATTAGCTTAATATATCGGCAATCGTCACTGAAAATACGGCTTTGAAACAGTGCCTGCCTAGTGACACAATTGGAAACGAGATTATATCTATAGAGATAAATTAATTTTGCACTTACTCACCACGCTCACAACACATTTTATTACTGTGCGATAACTGTGGAGGCACGATTGACGTTATTATAAGTATTGCGTATTTAATACTTTGCTAAAATAATTCGGTATAAAACATTAACGCCAAATAAAGTCCACCGCACGCGACTATACTGTCGCATTATAGTGAGAGATATCTTTTACATACTGATTACTGTTCAAAAAAAAATAGTGTAACTCAATACAGCGTGGTAGACTAGTTTTGTTTGTTGTGTTTATTCTTCTTTTCGTGTGGTTAGTGACTAACCTGGTGTCAGAGTTTTAAACCGCCCATAGGCCTCTGACTTGGCTTCACATGCCATCGCGAAATATTTCTCAGGCATGCCGCTTTCCTCACGATGTTTTCCTAGTGATGATTTTTTTTTTGACTAATGTTACACTCATTATAAATTATGGCATGGATACCAAAGTTTTTGGGTAAAAGGTAATGACAATATGTCGACATTCAATCTCTCTGTGCGAATCACAAGTTCATTCATAATAAAGTAGTATTCACAATGAGCCACGGTCTGCGACACATTGTTATTGTCAGTTGTCTGACGTATGTCATTATGATATTTTATGAGTCACTGATGCTACATGCATGCTAGCAATTACGAACCTACGTTTTGTGATAAAATGTGTCTAAAACTGAGGTCTAAAATGACGATCGTCATTTATGTGTCATTGTTCCATATTTCAGGTATTTGAAAATCGTTGCATAGATAATATATGCGAAGCGATGAATTTCACTTTAGAAGTACTTATTTTGTTTTTAAAGGTTTGCACAGAGACTCGATTTAGGAAATGGTTTAGAACCGTGACTAGACCACAGTAATTAGTACAAACCTAATAAATAACTCTATTTGTGCAATCGTTTACTAAGTAATATAAACCGTAATCCTACAACTGACCAGCAAGAGAAAGTTCAAATGAAACCATTAATTATATTAAACCTAAATAAATGTAAGTAGGAGAAAACTAAAGTAACGCTCGTAAATAATACTTTACTGGTAACTTGGAGGTTGGTTACACAACAACCACTGGTTTATATCGAGTCGCTGCGGCGACCGCGACACCACGCGGCCATTCTGGCTGACCACAGATTATAGACAACAGTCGTAATGTCAACATGATGACGCGACCGCAGCTCATATGATGGTATTGTAATTACATTACAAACTGAATGCTAAAGAGATGTGATACATTGAGTTAAGCTGTAGCCACACTGAGACAAATTGGGAGCGGGACGCGGGACGCGACTGTGAACGTCGATTGTTTCAATCAAAAGTCATTTATTCAAACTAGGCTGAGAATCAGCATTTTTGAACGTCAAAAGTACATAAGACAGCCTCAAAACAACCACCACCTATCACCAGTTCCTAGTGCGTCCTGAGAAGAAGAAGTGGCGCAACAGACTCCCCAGCAGCACAGCTGTCTGTTTAGTTAGAATAACTTGATTCTATACAATAGTATACAAAGTAATTAACATTACGAAACATAAAATATTAAATTAAATTATTTGCCATGTCAGCTAACCCACACCAATATATTAACCAAAATATTGAATACTACGAGTATACGAGTACTCAAGCAGTTAATAAAAACGTAAACAGAAATTAGTACCTACATAATGATTAGAAAGTCACGCCACTGTTGGCGCCAGTTTGAACACCTTCATTCATACATACAAGTTAGTTCACACAATCGGCGCAAGCTTATTTCGTTCGGATCGAGCGGGATTCGCTCAGTTTGGTCAGAGTTGTGTTGAGCGGAAAGCGAGTACGACGTACATCATTTGCTTCAGTGGTTAAACCTCTGACTCGAGTGCAACTCGTCATTCTGTCGTGACGTGAGATCGCAAAATCTTAAATTCACTCACAGTCAACGCTCAGCCTAAACTGATGGGTTTCTAGAACCTCGATATTTTGTACGTATTCCTTATACACGGTGACATTTGAATCACAGTTTTGCTAGAACAAACGTTGATCAGACCAGGGTCTAGTACCATTCTATAGCATCAAATATGTTATTAAAATAAATTGAACTAGGCGTTCTCAAATTAGTCGTATGTTGCTCAAACGTGTTCAAACATTAACCGTAACATCAAAGTACTCATCTCGGTAGCGATATGGCATTCAAAAGAGTTATGAGGAGTCCACG
The DNA here is from genome assembly GCA_916701695.1 of Agrochola macilenta. Taxonomy (NCBI): domain Eukaryota; kingdom Metazoa; phylum Arthropoda; class Insecta; order Lepidoptera; family Noctuidae; genus Agrochola; species Agrochola macilenta. The sequence goes on from OU753576.1 coordinate 18,832,196, forward strand.
TGGACTACATGGATGTCCAGCCAATGCGGACCGAAATTCAAATAAATTAAGCCAATGACATGCAACCGCGCGAAGTATCGTTCCGCCCATTTCTTTTGTTGACTGCCGCGGGCCGCCGCCCGGGCGGTAGCGTCGGTAGCCAGTCTACCGGAATCTCTCGGGCGGGCGACGCGTATGCATCCGATGTACTTACGTCACAGGCACGCAACGCGGGTTTTTTTGTGAAATGAGTTCTAATTCTAACTATTCGAATGTGGAAAATTGGAGTGAATGTTGTCTTGGTGCACACGAAGCTTACCCGGTTTTGTGGTATAAATTTTGTTTTTGCCTTGTTCCTGTAATATCCCAATAAATAAATAATACCTAATAATCTCACGTTAGATACAATACAATAGGTATCCGTATTACATCGCGCGTTTTTTGTGAAAATTAGTTCTAACTAATCGAATGTGGAGTGGATGGATATGGTGCGTTTTTACGCAATTGCAGGTGACAATCTGGCGGAAACTAGGCGCATGTACTCTTGGAGTCAATTAATGTTGTCTTGGTGCACACGGGGCTAACGCGGAATCCGCCCCTAAGACGACTGACCCAGTTTTGTGTTAAGTTTTGTTTTTGTCGTGTTCCTGTAATATCCCAATAAATAAATAATACCTAGGTAATGTCACGTTAGATACAAAAAGTACCCGTACCTAGTACCCACAGGAAATAATTAAAACCATGTTTGATAGTACCTACCGTAAGTTCGCATCTACACGAAATGATAAAATAAAAATATATATATATAATAGAGGTCAGCCAGCCACCTCGCCGCGCTATCGGTACGGTGCGTCGCTGGTCGCGTCGTGCAATCGTGCATAGCTAGAAAATAGGTCCCTACTAAAGTTTACCATAGCCAAAGCCATACCTTTTTCTTTTTACTGTTTGAAGTAGCCCGAAGTTAACTTTTAACTTTGGTATTTTCTAGTAAGACGTACATTTCGTTTAGGTATGGAGGTATGTACATTTCCTAGTATCTAGACAATGCTGTGTTCCGTGCGTGCTCGCGCGCCGCGCCGCGTCTACTTTTGAGACGCGAGCGCCGCAGTGTCTGTGTTGCAGGGATAAACGATAATCCCGACTTTTTTAACTTTGTCTTTTTTTGTGTTTTTTCAAAAACGGATGATGTTTTTATTTTTATTGGATACTATAGAATGGTAGTAAACCATGGTCTGATCAACGTTTGTTCTAGCAAAACTGTGATTCAAATGTCACCGTGTCTATCGAAAGTGAGCACTAAGGAAGTTTATTAATCCAATCCAGCTTGTCCCTTGCCACCCTCCCCCAGCGACGCCCTAAGCCGAGGTCGGTACCCCACAGCGTCGTTAGCGTGTGGTCGCTTAGTTTGTAAGTTGTATGCCCTGGCTGGAGGCCTTAATTTATTGAAGCAGCAAACGGCAGCCGACAACCTCCTAGGCTAGATAGTTCCCAAAAAAAAAAAAGGAAGTACGTTTCAAAATGTATTAAACCCTACCCTACTGGGGTTAAATACTGGATGAAAGCTTATATATTGGAAGTACGTAATTTTTGCCGAGGAGAAATCCAATCGGGCGCACGGCTTGTTATTTAATAAAATGCCTGAAACTATACTGCTATTATACTGTAAAATTTAACATTCAGTCAAAAATACTTACATGCATTTAAAAAATGACAGTTTAACAAGTTGCGTCATAAACAAACCATTAATTTAGATAAGGAATCGTCATAAATCGTCCTATGTAAAGGGCTATCCCGGTATCTCTTAGACGGCACGAGACGGGCTCGATCCGACCGCACGACGCGCGTAAATCACTCGCGACATGTTAATGACCCGATTATTGTAAATATATCGTCCTAATGATAATATATCGAGCGACCGGCCCTATATCAACCGCAAACCGCAGAGAACCTTACGTAACGTTTTAATAAGACTCTCGAAAAAAGAGTAAAACTAGAGCCAAATTCTAGTAGAATTTAGAAGATGCTGATAGTCATACTTTTGGCGGCGAGACAATCATGATGGCAAAAACATAATTCAAAGATCAGTCAAGTTTACAGTTTGAATAATGACCAGTGATCGGAGTAGGTAGATTGATTTTTGGTACTTGTATCATAAATGCACACAGAAAGAATAACATGGATAAGCCATTTTTCCGGAAAGTAATTCCGGTATTTCCGGATTCAATTAAATATTGTTAATGTTCTGATAACCGGTTATTGTACCACCCATGATCCTTTGTTCTGATTGGTCGTTAGGTTTTGTCAAATCGTGACTGTGTGCCGTTAAAAAAAATATGAAGAATATAATATTGCTCATTTTATTACAATTCCTACCTTTTTTTTTTGAGGATGGCAAATCATCAAATGACTCCTTCCACTCTGGCAGAATACAATTCCTACATAAGTTCCGGTTTTTTTTTAATAATCCACTAATTCCGGAGGAATGTCCATATTAATATATACGTTTCGGATCAATGGCCCCAGTTCAATCTACCTACTCCGATCACTGGTCATTATAACTAAACCCACTAGATTCTAGAAGATTGTTTTTACTTTTTATTTGAGACAAACAAAATACTGATTCGGAAGCATTAGCAAAGCCCCTTGTTACCTCCTTATCCGATTGATCCCAGACAGGAATCAATCAAAACTTTCAGTTTAGGTCACACAAAGGTCTCGTATTATAAGTAACTAGCTTTTGCCCGCGGCTTCGCCCGCGTGAATGTAAGAAAATATCCCACGGGTACGTACTACCGGGATTAGTTAGATCATACCTAATATCCGAGGAAAAGTCGTTGATTTCTACCGCTGCGCCCGCGTTGTCGGCAACCATCATTATTTTTTCACACGTAATTTTGAATCTGTGATATCTTTTAAAGTATTAATTTTAATGATAATTATGATGTCAACGCATATTTTAATCTTAATTAAATGCCCAATTTAAATAATATATTTTATAAAATACCGGTCAAAATAGCTTCGGAAATAACAATTAAATTTTTATCAAACTCTGAAAGATAAAAATGGATACTGTAGGTCATCCTTAGAAGATAGACTTATGCTATCGCGGACTTTATTTTTGAACTTTTTAAGATATACAATTCTGTAAAACATAAATTTGATGTATCTCTTACGGCTTCCGCGGCGCACGCCAGTAAAGCTCCCACTCGGCATGATTTTTTCCGACATCTTCGACAATAATACCAAAACCGTATCAAAATCTGTTGCGTAGTTTTAAAGATCTAAGCATACATAGGGACAGACAGCGCGAAGTGACTTTGTTTTATACTATGTGAATATAAATATAAATAAATATAAATAAAGAAGATAAAGATAAAGAAGATAAAGATGAGTACCGGAGCGGTAACTTTTAACGACAGACATTTTTCTTACTCTGCCGTGCATATGTGCCGTGCAGGAATTGTCTGGATTCCTGAGTGGGCTATATGAAACGGGATTGCGAGCTTAACATTCCAATCTTACATTTTAGGATGACATCATTATTACATCGGTGTGGTAATAACTATGATCGGAATTATGATACCCAACCGCTGTTTGTTAGATTACACCAAACCGACCCACATTTTTTTATTTGATTGGATAACTATCAAACCGAGACGCGACGTCGCACCTAATGTTAAGTACCTCCCGGCTATGAATTAGTGGACTTCTGCAATCTCAAAGGTCTCATGTGCCTGTCGTTACATCTGAATCCTTACCCTTCACGAGATAGAAATTAGTATGGTGGCAGTACTTTCCTTGAAGAATCCTTCACAAAGACTACTACCACTTCTTCGTCGTGTCGATGGCACGATGGTTAGATTTTCTGGGGTCATTAAATAATAAACTTCATAGTTAATATCATAAAGTACAAAAGAGAACGCGTGAGTGGGCTCGAAGATGCCTGAAGTCCCATTTGATGAGACCGTCGATGTCTGAATAACTACGTATATCATTTTGTTGGCCCAAAACTTGGCCACTTCCACGGCAACGTCGCCGTCGGTGGCAGCGCAGAGGTCACTATGGCTGCTATTTTTACAGCCCAGTGGGCAGGATAGGTGGAACATAGTTTGGGCCCCAGCAACACATCCACACTCCGCTGCCGTACCTCTACTACTACTTGTTTTTTAATAAGAAGCAAATAATGTAATCACAAGTAATTCAGTTGCTGTACCAGGGACACGAAGCAGCGAAGTGGTAACACCAATAACCAGTTGGAACGTAATATCTGATGTAATAAGATATCCAAATCTGTGTTACGCGCTACTGTCCTACTGTGACATTACTATCTGTGGCTGTGGCTTGGTGTTGAGTTACAGACGTGCTCTAGTTGTAGCGAAGGGAGCTCGGCTATGAGGTTACAGTATTACAAAAATAGTTTACTCCCACTACTTTTGATTTCGTGTAGAGTAGACATGGAAAAATCTGTACCTTAGACTAGTGGTCGTAAGCTCCCCCTGGTGAGCATGGGGTGCTGGATTCGATCCCCGAGGCGGGCATAGTGCAATTTGGATTTTACAATTGGATTTTCTTAGATAGCAGACGTGGCCACAATTCGTGCCTCGTTGGTGGCAATAGGCTCGCCCCCCACGGCCCCTACTTTACAGGAACTTGACACGTAAAAGACGAAATGAGTTCCTCTACTAAACACTTCAGCCTTCGTGAAATACAGGCGTTATACACATCTCTGCCTACTCCTCCGAAGAAAACAAGCGTGTTGTAATGTCTATAAAGGGTGACGTTGTGTATATTCTTCATTTTGTTTAACACAATGTTTTATTTCCCGTTGTCCTACTGTCGGCACTTCTCTGTCACAACCCGTGTCCGCTGCCACAGTTGTTCCATGTCTGGCACGTGAACCGTCCATGCTATGTGAACTATGTCTGTTCGTTTGATTACTTCCGATATTTATTACAGTCATCCTGCTGGCGTTTATCGGTGTGTTGTGCATATTTTAATAATAACACCATGTTTATGATACACATTAATATTAATATTGCCGTTGGTTTTGTCTTCTCAAAGATAGCCCTTATAGCTTTTGAAAGAAGATACATTTGATGGAAGAAAAGGTTCTGAGTTTAGAACTGTGGCAAATTAAATACCGTAATCAATCTGTCAGCGTAGGGTTTAGAGCAGTGACCGGCAAACCGCAGCTCGCCTCGTGCGGCTATTTGGCCTATAGAGTGCGGCTCCGTACAAATGTAGATACGTGCGGGGGTCGGGGTGTCGATCATTAAGCAAGATAACCAGTTTTATTCAAAATAAGTATTTTCACCAAAACTTAACAGGACATCGAAAATTTATCATTTGCTGTAATTTTCAAAGATTTTCCAAGGTTAACTTGTTAATAAGTAAGATGCCTTCATCATATTATTATCAGACGACATGATGATGATGATGAAGGCACCCTTCTTCTTAGCGAGTTAATTTTAGGAAGCGTTGTGGAGTTAAAGAGGATGGCAGTTTGAAGGAAGAAAAGTGTATTGAGTCAGTTTGGACTGTGTGTCCACAGCATTAGCTATAAGAAATCTTGGTTGTTATACTCGTAGTATTGATATTTGGCACTATTGACTAATGAGTTTGTCGACCACTGGTTTAGAATATTGCCTCGTTTTGTCTCAAAATACAGATTTATTGTTAAACTATAACCTCTTCCCTATTCAAACTTCAATAAAGAAAGTCTATAATATTAATAATCAGTCCATTTACCATTTCGTTTTCAAATCAAATTATGTAAATGTGATAACATCATTACATGCCCTTAGCTCACGGATACAGCCGACGACAGCCGAACTTACACGAAGTGACATTCTTCCACCGCACTACCACGCTAGCACGGAACTAATCACACGGCAATGTTAGCGTTTTTATGGAGAACAAATTATTGGATAAACATTAGTAAAAGTTAACGCAGAGCTAAGTACAGAAGGGCCAGTCCTAACTATAAAATAATTTATAAAAAAATGACAACAACGAATCGTTTAACGCTGAAGTGTGAAGAGCATAAGGCTTTCTCTAAAAGTCATAAACTTAACAACAAGCCCGATAATACTCCTGAATTATATAAACATCATATCACCCCTTTGTGAACAATGACTATTATACAAGCAGACGATACGAACATTCCGATACTTGATTTTATGCACAAACAGAAACCTGAAACTGGTTGAGATGATTATTAAAATTATTCTTCTATATATATAGATAGAAGAATAATTTTTATCCGCTTGACGACAGTATCTCATGTTGTCGTGGTAAGAACATGACCAGCCAGCTTTCAGAAATGATGGCAAACCCCGTCAAACATGTTTCTGCATTTCGTGTTGGCAGCGCGGCTTGTAAAGGCAAGTTGTCTAAAACCTGTAAAATTCAATGCTTTAATTGTACAAGCATCTTTTGGTGAGTGGTCAAAATCGGAACTAAAGCAGCCGCCGCCATATTGTTTGTTCAAAATATTAATCAACAGTGCCCCCTGTCAACCACATTCGAGCGCTATATCCTTGCAGCACTTTACGTGTCATGTTAGTTCCTCTCTACTTTTCACTACATTCACAAAGAAGTGTGACGGTCTAGAGCAGGAGTCACCAAATAGCGGACCGCGGTTCGCATCCGGACCGCCCCGCCCGCGCCGCCGCGCAGCCGGCCTATTTTCAAAAAAAAATATGATAATTATTTAAATTTTAAAAAATAGTTTTTGCTTCCACCAATTTTATTCTAGACGTCAGACAGATAGTTGAAAGTAAACAAAAACATTTTTCACATTAATATTAATTACTTATTTTGATATTTTTGTTCATTACTTAATATGTCTTTATTACCTCCTTAATAAAATATGTTTCTTTTCGTTTTATTTCTAAATGGATATTTAATCTAATTATGCTGAGCTGAGGCCCTTTTGGCATTATAATAATTTGTTTTCTGTTTTTATAGTTTTAAGGTGTATTTTTTGTAATGCCAATAAAAGCATTTTTCTTTCTTTTTTTTTCTTTCTTTCTTTCTTTTAATCTTGGTTGCTAGTAATCGACTACCAAACGGACCGTGACAGTCACATTATTTTAAAAAACGGACCCCCAATAAAACTAATTGGTGATCCCTGGTCTGGCCTGGTAGAGTGTTCCTTCTGTGTATATGACATGGTGACGTAGGCAGGCAGTAGTATGTCGGCGACACAAAGTGACACGCATGCCGCCGCTTTTTATTGGACTCATCTACTTGGGGACACACTGGTGCAACGGATATACAGCCGGTTCCCAACCCTATCTCGCTAGGTCACATTAACCATCTGCACTCTGTTTGTTGTAAAGTTTGAGTTGTGAGTTGTGAGTTGACTAACAAACGATGTTTAGAAGACTTTCCACAGTGTTGGATGGAACCTTCATAAGCGTCATCAGCCTCTAGTCCACTGCTGGATCGATCTCCCCAATGGCACATCATTTAGTTCGATCCTCAGCTAGTCTCTGGCTGCGACGATCACTCTGTGAAGATCTTAACTCAACCTAGTCTAAAGGCGTTGAATCTTTAATAGAGATGAATTATTGTTAGCCAAAGTTTTCGCCCGTGTGTCACAGGCGGCACTCTTCACACAGTTGGATTTACAGCAGGTTAACAACTATCTCCTGATAGTGACACAACTGGTCGCCGTCACACCAGTCCATTCTATACACTGTACGGACTTTTACAACTTGTGAATCTTTGATTATTTATATGTCTAGATAGACTGTCGTCATCTTTCGATCCAGCACGTTTCAGTCAACATTACCAATATTATCTGAGCTCCAAACCAAATATCCAAAATCGCTCCAAAACTCTAAAGGCCAATCTACAATATAGAATCCGTCGTTATGTTCACCCTGGTGGCGCCGCCTAACGGGCGATGTAAACATCCGAGCTACAACTGGTACCGTTGTACAACTTGTACTACAAGCGCTGGCGGTGACAAACGAGGCACGACTGAACAGCGCATAGCTCACCCACTGTCCGGGAGAGTTACGTGGGAACTGGGTTGTGAGACGAAAGCAGTTGTATGCAAGTTAATAGGTACCCCGTTCCTGAAATACACTTGTTTCAGAAACAAAGCTACAGTACCCGGCCATTGATTTGAATGATTGTGGATGGCCTCCCCTGCTCTCACAGTAGAAGAAGACCAAAGAAGCGATGGATGGACTGTATGGAAGATAATTATGACTGGAAAAGAGGGTGACTACTGAGAAGAGACTGTCGACTAATAAATAAATTGGGATAAGAACAGGAGAATGATGATGACGCCACTGAACCCTGGAATAGCACATCTGCTTAGATAATGCTCGGCTTGATCGTTGCTATCTATGTGACAGTATATTGTGTGGTGTGCAATAATTAGCGGTCGACCCTGAGGGCCTAGACGACTAGCAATCCACGTCTTTCGACAGGATTGACATAAGTTTTTCGGTAACTGATGTCAATCCAATTCATTTTTTACTTTTATATCATCATTATCGCTGATAGAATGGCCTAAAACCGATTAAGAGTGCACTAGTACGAAAAGGCCGTTGTCAAGTATGCTACTACTACTGGCACATTAAAAGTACAAATTAATTCCAATATTAATTGCTATCTATGCTCTCTCTTTCAATGTCCTTAAACAACCTTTACATAGTTTTTCCCCTTGTTAATAGTTTCACAGAAAACGCTATAATTTATGAGCTGTCCGCGTCATGTCCGCGCGGCTGGCGGGTGATTATAAAGTGAAAACTAACAAAGGCGTGCGCTAACGAGCGCCGTGTACTACACCGTACACAGGTACACAATACAAAAGTACATAGAGTACACAGGTAGGTAGGAACTCGATAATTGGCGAGCTTATGAACTAGTGGACAGTGAGGTAGGTGGGAAGTCTGACTTTAACATTCTAAAACGATCGTTTAGCTAAATGTTCTGAGGCCTCAGACTGAGCAACGATTTTCGCAACGCAATGGATGGATGAGATTGGCCGAGGTTCGAGCTAAGTTTATGTTAGTTTTTATTAAGTCTATAGTGGAGTGTTGTCCCGAGAATATGCAGGAGTATCTCAGGGTTTAGGTAAAGTTTATAAAAAAAATCATAAGAGAGGACATAATACACTGCCGTGTGGGAAACCAATTAAAAAAATTGGTTATTATCAATAACGTATCCATAGAAGTCGCTGGCTCCTGCACTAAATGATCCAAAGCGAGTACCACAATGCCGCGGAGCGAGTGTGAATGGGGCGGATAAAGCACCAATTAATTGGGCCCACCGCGCGTGGGATGCAGGAGTGATACTGTTTCTACTTTGGTCATTCATCGTTCAAAATATTATGTGGAGTTTAAGGGTAGAAAGCTATATTAATTGCCTTTTGCAGCCGTTCATTTAGACCACAAACTTTGTGACTGTCATTTGATAATGCACGCGTGGCATGACGACTTCTATCTCTTCTCTACGAAAAATATAGATAAATACGAGTACAAAGTGAGGTAACTTTTGTTTATTTTTGACATTGAGTCGTAGAAATCTTTCTATAATCTGTCATTTTGTTTTTCGTTCCTTCCATTTTTTTACAATGATCACACTACGCGTACAGATCTACTAGATGCAGTATCAAATCTGAGTGTTTCATACTAGTTACGGTATGGTATTCTTACGCCTGCTTCTTGTCTTTATCCAAATTATAGAAAATTATTGTTCAGCATCATCTCTATAAGCGGAGTTCTCTTACTTGCGTGATGAATTATTTTTTATCCAGAACAAATGACAAATTCATTTATCTGGATACAAAATTCTTCAATTGCAGTAGGAGTGAGGTTGATGGTGATCTTTACAGAATACCACTACAGCAACGTTTTTTATATCACTGCTTTGTTCACCGAGAACCTTTATTGCAATACAAAACCAGAACATTAATAATAATAACATGACTACTGTCCGAGTGCCCGACCTGGGTTAGATTCGACGCCGGCTTGTTTTCAATTTATGTTCAATAGCAGGGGCCATCAATTAGCAGGCTCGGCGCTAATTACGAAGCTCATAGATAACTGTTATCAGTGCGTGGGAGAACCGCAACCGTAGTCGGAACACATTCCTGTCACACTCAGCAGGGTATGCAGAAGTATCAGGCACTACAATTATGTGTAAAGGATCACACTAGCATAATTATTATTGTCAATAATAAAATTAAAAGAGTGTTTGAAGATGAAAGACTAAACAGAACATGTAGTTGTATGTATGTACAAATAATGAGCCAATAAAGTTCCCACTGCTGGGTCTCGCTCTCCTCTCTGCGAGAAGGAGCGGGTTCATCCGTGATAAAAACGACTTGTAAGTCCAGGTAGATGTCGATAGTAAGCGATGACTGCTCTATGGTGTTAAAATAACAGTCTGGACTCATATACACTCAGCGCCGTACATGGGCGTCTGATCTTTGTGCAGGCTGATTTTTCTGCTCCTCACGCTACATGTACCTGTTACAACCTTAAACGCAGGCGCCTGCCGCACGTCAGACATCAAGCGCACCTGAGTTACAGTAACAGTGTTACAACAACTAATGTTCATTATCATACAACTGGAAACTATGGATTTATTAGCGTCAGTGACAGCACGTGATGTATTGCGTTGGTCTGCGAGTGAACAATGTGGGATAGTCATTACGTATGAAAGTGTTGCAAGCGCTGTGCGCCTCATACTAACATAACATCACGCCTGTGTCCCCCGAAGGGGTAGGCATATACAGCACCCACAGTCTACCAGTTACGTTTAAATCAAGGCAAACCTATTGCCATCAACCGCCGGGCACCAAGCTTCAGCTAAAAAAATAATCGTAATGTAAAAATCTCAATAACTGCCCGACCCGTATATCGAACCCAAGACTCCATGCTCGGCAGTCGCGTTCACCACCACGATCTAGAAAAACTTTTTATTAGAATATCGTCGTGTATGAGGGTGAGATCCTTACTTTTTTTACGCACTTCATTTTAATGGCTATTCATCCTACCGGCAAAGGCGCGTGGCGGCGCGCGGTGCGGCGTGGGTAACACCGGTGTCGCGATTAATCGCGCGATTATCGCGAGTTATGTCTCCTGTCCGTTTGTTGAGCGATTTTTGTGTTGATACCGAACTTGAATAGTAGCTACAACTGTAGTCGTTTATCTTCATATCAATATGTCAGAAGCTGACTAATGTAGTTCCAAGGACCAGCGCTTTTGGAAACCTGAACATTACGAAACACTAGACCGTAGCTCAGCTGTAATGTAAAGGATCATAAATATGAGAGTTGACAACCACTATCTTGACTACACATCAGCTATTAGTTAAATTCGTATTAAACGAAAAATTAAATAGGAAGTCCAGCTTGTATTCTAGTTTCTGATTCGATAACATTCCGAACCCGAGCGACCGTTTAGTTCCCTTTTGGATAAGATCAGGAGGTTATTGAAAATAATGATGATTTGGAAACATTCTTAAACAGGAAATAGGTATTGCGTCTTGTTTATTACACAGTAAAATTACGTCTTGTTTATTACACAGTAAAATTACGTCTTGTTTATTACACAGTAAATATTACGTCTTGTTTATTACACAGTAAATATTGCGTCTTGTTTATTACACAGTAAATATTGCGTCTTGTTTCAGACAGAGGTGTGCCATATTTACACCCAATCCACTGTAATAGGCGCCATCACCTGTTACCTACTTAGATCGACAGGCAACAATTATTTCCGGTGTACGGAGAATTTCTCAGCAGGAAAACTCAATAAAACTAAGGCGTATCTGATAATCGAACACAGAGCCCTAACAAGGGAAGTGCCTACGGCCGACAGAGTGGACTAAGCAGTTTAATGGTATAATAATGGGCGTAATAAATAACATAATCCGCTGTGACTTGTAGCAGGAATGAGTTTAGAAAGTATTCCCGTAGTATACCGGCATCGATATAATTATGATATACGCGATCAGACTCGCCGTGTAAACAAAACATTACTCACTCACAGGGCTGTGCCGTACCTTTATTGTGTTTGAAGTTAGGGTTGTGCGGCAGAGTGTGAAATCAAAAGTCATTTAGTCAAATTAGGCTGATAATCAGCACTTTCTGAAAGTCTAAATTACATAAGACAGTCCCTCAAAACGCCCGGCCTACTCCACCACTTCCTAATCCTTTAGCTGGGCTGCCAGCAGGACAACTGTCTGTTCAGATAGAAGAACTTGATTTTATACATTTCATGTCAAATCATTTGATTGGTTGTTGGTTGTTATTTATATCAGGTCATCATCATTCTCCTGCGATAAAGATGGAAGGATGATTATGGCCCTTGAGCAGCCAGGTGTCGCCTAACAATAGTTATAATATCATGAGAAGTCAGGTATAGATCACCTCACAATAGTCACAATATCATGAGAAGCCAGGTGTAGGTCGCCTCACAACAGTCACAATATCATGAGAAGCCTGGTGTAGGTCACCTGACAATAGTCACAATATAATGAGAAGCCAGGTGTAGGTCACCACACAATAGTCACAATATCATGAGATGCCGGGAGTAGGTCACCTCACAATAGTCACAATATCATGAATGAGACGAGAATTAATAGCAGCCCGGAGTCTGGATTTGTGTCCGGTTGATGGCAATAGGCTCGCCCCCTGTTACATGGGACTTAAACGTAACTGGCGAAATGTGGGTTTTCTATAGGTACACTTCTGCCTTACCCTTCGGGGATAACGTTAATATTCAATAACGTTACCTTACCTGTTTGTTGCCATGCAATGCTGTCTGATACAAAACAAAGATATTCTTCAAAAGTTGTTATTCTTAATCCATTGTTAAGACAATGGACTATAAAATGTTACTATAGGATGTTTACTATTTTTGAACACGTGTATTGTCCTTTTCGCAATTTATTTGACTGAAATCCCTTATACAGAAATACAGCTAGATTCAAAAGTCACAATAAATTAATTACATACTACGTCTAATAATGATTATTGTCTTCCCATTGTTTCATCGCGTCATCGCTTCCCATGAGACAGTGGTAAACGCCTATCAAATAGAACAAAAATTACTTTTAACAGCACCACACGTGATGCTGCAATAATGATATTGTACGACACGATCACTTAAAAATAACATGTTCATTTAATACAGGCTGAAGATCCTACATGAACGAGACATTAATATTGTAATGCGAACCAGCCCTAATAATAGAGCGCACTGCACGTCCCACTACTTGTACCTACGTAGCGCGTCGTGGTCGTCGTGGACACCACTCATTAAACGACTCCAATCCGAGCCATGTTAATGAGTGTCTCGAATTCATATGCAAATGAAACGGTTCGTAATTTTTACTTTATTGATGTAAAAGTCAATAAAATTCTGATGAAGTATGTTACTAATGAGGGAACGGATGATAATTTAACATTCTGTTAATGAATGTGGCTTTCATTTGTCGATACATTCCAAGGATATTTACTGTTATCATTGAGATCGTCTGTTTTGTGTAACGTGTTATAACATAACATCACACGCTGTGTTGCCCCGAAGTGTTAGGCAGAGGTACACTTATAGTACACACATTTCGCCAGTTATGTTTTAGTCCCATGTAATAGGGGGTGAGCTTATTGCCATCAACCGGGTAAAAATCTAGACTCCAGGCTGCTAATGAAAAATGCCAGATGGAAAACCCAATAACCGCACCGGACCGTATGCTCAGCAGAAGCGCTTGCGACCCTAGTGGTCGCAATCAAATGCAAATAGTCATCAACGAAGCAGGCTGAGTTATACTGACGTAGAATAACTGGATATGTGAGGGAATTGCCTATGAACAGTGCTTGAAAATTCTTTAAGTCATATGAAAGCATTCATAATCGATAGCCATGCGAAGTAATACAGCAGTGTATTCGCACGCCAATATTACCGTCCATCAAATCGAGTCCAAAAACTAACTTCGCTCAATCTGTATGCGCTAATTAAAATAGCTTCCTCCAGACATAGCGTTCTAATCACACATAATAAGGAAAGCTAACCACAGTCAGTCAGACTCCGTAGTTATATCGGACATACGTGGACGAGCGCGAGACCGCAGTCTTACTACTTACATGCAGTGGTTCATTTCTTTAGTTTGAAGGTTCATTTGACATTTACAGAATCGTCTAATACATGCAAATACGAGTACTTATTAATTTAAGTGATCTTCTTAGTGTTACACAAACACTGCAATCATTATTCATGTAAATATTTGTTTTTCTTTAGCTCCTCCTATTTCGATGTATATAAACACGCCCTCGCTGGTCAACTGTATAAAGTTAGGCTGTGGCGCAGTACGTTTCAATAGCAATAATTTATTTATTCTCGATTTCACTCACTGTCTGCCAATCAATGTTACTTTCCCACACAGACGGACGTCTTTCAAGAGTCTCAAGTCGTACACCACCCCACAGTGCTGATACACTAATGAACTACACACCCACACTATTAAAACCTCTATTTGTATGCAGTAGAGGTGCATTTCCCGTATGTTTTTCGAGTGGTCGTGTGGCAGGTCGTCTGTTTCATTAATACATCGCCGGTAATACGCGGCGGCAATTATCGCGTTGGCGCGACATCGGGTGCTAATTCCCGCGGCGCCCACGCGGTCTGCGCGACACCGCGCCGTACCGCCCCAGTGCGAACAATGCCTTATTAATCACGCGCTCAAATACACTGCGCTGTGATAATTTGTGATGACAATACACAAGTATAGACGTACAGTTTGTTAGAAAACTTGTTAATTCCTGTGATTGCTTTGAAAGTGAAATGTTACGGGTGACGGCGAGTAGCTGTATTAATTATAATGATTAACGGTTACATGTGAATATTAGTCATCGTGAATGCTATATGTGTATGGCGCTAATTTGAGACACTATTACGAGCTCAGGACGTATTTAGAGCTCCAAAATGTACTGAAATAACAGTGAATGCAGCATATTTTACCTCTTACTTTAGTTGCGAATCACACCTCCATAGTTAATTAGTAGTATTTACTTATTTTCATGAAAAACAATATCATCATCATTATCACCCGAACTACATCCCCCCCCCCCCCCTGCTGAACACAGGCCGCCCCCAAGCATCGCCACATGGACCGGTCCTGTGCTGCCCACCTATATATCCCCACGACCTTCACCATGTTATCGATCCACCGTGTTCTTATGGACATTCAAAGAGAAATAATGGAAATGGAACAAAATGAAAAAAAAACGGCTCAGAAAACTACTGGGGGCCTACCACCACCTCTAAAGCAGTATTACTTTAGTGTGGGAAAGAGATGAAGCTCTATAGGACGTATAGCTCTATCTCTGTCCCCCACTGAAGTAAGATTAAAATAATACTGCTATAGAGGTGGTGGTGGTAGGCCCCCTGTAGGATAAATGCTATTCACTTACCTAATGAGTTTTTAATGATGACATCTGATTACTTCCACTTTATTCAGTTTTAATCATTTATTTTTATTTGACTTTCATTTGAATTTTTGATATTAATTTAATTCGTGACATTATTTAATTTAAATGAATTGAATTTTAAATCATGCCATTTTTTTTTTGTTGTTTTATAATTTCTATTTGTGATACCTATGGCATTTAAATTTCATTTCTGTTTAATCTTATTTATTTCAAATGAATTGATTCTTTCTCATTATTTCTAGAGGTATGAAGACGTACCTACATTTATTTCAAATTTAAATGTAATATTATATAATGTCAGTTTATTAGATTTTTTGATGATAACAATATTTTATATCCTATTTACTTGCTTGCTATGCTCATATTTTATTAAATTGTTATTTTCAACCCCCATGTGAACTTTATAATTAATTATTATTAAGCTCTTGTAAACACATGTGATATGCAATAAAGATTTGAATTAAACTTTAATTTTAATTTTACACATAGGAATTCGGATTCCATGGAAACCGTGTTAAGGCTTGTGCAGACCAGCGCGACTTGTCGCGCGACGCGACACGAACAATACAATTTCTAAGAAAACTTCACAGTATAACAATAACCGGTGTCGCGTCGCGCGACAAGTCGCGCTGGTCTGCACAAGCCTTTACAAGTGCTCCAACGCCAAATCTGTGAACTAACCTACATCATTACGCCTAGTCAAGCACATTGCACATGCTCAGCTAATGTCACGCTCACATTAACATTCCCTTGTTTGATGAACAGGAAGCGTGTTTGTTTGCAATGCTGTGTAATTGCGGCGCGCGATGTCTTTGCGGAACCACGCTCCAGCGCCCGCGCAGCCACTGTGAGTGCGGTCTATAGTCTGTTCCGAAAGTATTTTATGAAAATGTAAACAAATAGATCAGAAAACCTGCCTGTAGATGCGAATTTGTGGTGCCCTTACACATTGAGAAGGGCGCGTTTGCAAATCGGACAAAATTATGCTGTTTTTCGGTAGATTTTGTGACAAAACTAAACCGAATCAAATATAACTAATAACTACCACATATAGGTTGGTTCTTCATCTTCAAATGATAGGAACTTTTTTGTTCAAAATTATAGTTTTTTATATTGTAAAAACGATCTTCCGTTGCCATTTTCCACAAAATTAACGTTATCGGGTTGAGTTTAGGTACATTTTTTGTTCTATTATCAATATATTTTAAGATTTCTAAAAATACTATTAGTAGGCAGACATGTTCAATTTTAAACCTTAGGAAAAAAATGTTTCGAAATGTCACAAATAGCAGCAAAAAAAAAAAAAAAAACGAAACTAACTTTTTCACATATTTTGCTATTACGGATGAATCGTAATCGATTGTATTAAGGGTTATTTTATTTTTGGTCTGTTTTGATTTATTTCACAAATATTTCGAAAGAAACCTCAGTCCACGCTTGGCTGCTGTCGGTGGTGGACCCTGTGTTGCCTTTTTGCAGCGGCTCGTGTGGAAAAAGATCGTTGTACAAATACAAAATATTCGATAAACCAAATTTGATATTTGCTATGGTAAGATAATTTTGCATTCACAGATTTTTATAATCATAATTATTTTATTTCGGTAAAAGTAAGTACGGTTTATAATTCTTTTATTTTATATTTCTATTATTATTTTATAAGCCTATTCGACTGGGACTTGATGGAGTGACCTGTGTACTTCGGTGACTGCTACTGGAACTCCTCGACGAGTAGAACTAGGTGTACCGAGTCTGGGCTCGTTTTGTTAGTTATGATGAGACCTTACCTCCAGACTTGATGGAGTGACCTGAAGGTGTACTTCGGTGACTACTACTGGAACTCCTCGACGAGTAGAACTAGGTGTGCCGAGTCTGGGCTCGTTTTGTTAGTTATAATGAGATCTTACCTCCGGTTTGATGGAGTGACCTGAAGGTGTACTTCGGTGACTGCTACTGGAACTCCTCGATGAGTAGAACTAGGTGTGCCGAGTTTGGGCTCGTTTTGTTAGTTATGATGAGACCTTACCTCCGGACTAGATGGAATTATCTGAAGGTGTACTTCGGTGACTGCTACTGGAACTTCTGGATGAGTAGAACTAGGTGTGCCGAGTTTGGGCTCATTTTGTTTGTTATGATGAGATCGTACCTCCGGACTTGATGGAGTGACCTGAAGGTGTACTTCGGTGACTGCTACTGGAACTCCTGGATGAGTAGAATAAGGTGTGCCGAGTTTGGGCTCGTTTTGTTAGTTATGATGAGATCTTACCTCCGGATTTGATGGATTGACCTGAAGGTGTACTTCGGTGACTGCTACTGGAACTCCTGGATGAGTAGAACTAGGTGTGCCGAGTTTGGGCTCATTTTGTTAGTTATGATGAGATCTTACCTCCGGACTAGATGGAGTGACCTGAAGGTGTACTTCAGTGACTGCTACTAGAACTCCTCGACAAGTAGAACTAGGTGTGCCGAGTCGGGGCTAGTTTTGTTAGTTATAATGAGATCTTACCTCCGGTTTGATGGAGTGACCTGAAGGTGTACTTCGGTGACTGCTACTGGAATTCCTCGACGAGTAGAACTAGCTGTGCCGAGTTTGGGCTCGTTTTGTTAGTTATGATGAGATCTTACCTCCGGACTTGATGGAGTGACCTGAAGGTGTACTTCGGTGACTGCTACTGGAACTCCTCGACGAGTAGAACTAGGTGTGCCGAGTTTGGGCTCGTCTTGTTAGTTATAATGAGATCTTACCTCCGGATTTGATGAAGTGACCTGAAGGTGTAGTTCGGTGACTGCTACTGGAACTCCTGGATGAGTAGAACTAGGTGTGCCGAGTTTGGGCTCATTTTGTTAGTTATGATGAAACCTTACCTCCGGACTAGATGGAATGATCTGAAGGTGGACTTCGGTGAATGCTACTGGAACTCCTCGACGAGTAGAACTAGGTGTGCCGAGTTTGGGTTCGTTTTGTTGTACACCTTCAGGTCACTCCATCAAAACCGGAGGTAAGATCTCATTATAACTAACAATACGAGCTCAAACTCGGCACACCTAGTTCTACTCGTCGAGGAGTTCTAGTAGCAGTCACCGAAGTACACCTTCAGGTCACTCCATCAAGTCCGGAGGTAAAATCTCATCATAACTAACAAAACGAGCCCAAACTCGGTACACCTAGTTCTACTCGTCGAGGAGTTCCAGTAGCAGTCACCGCAGTACACCTTCAGGTCATTCCATCTAGTCCGAAGGTAAGATCTCATCATAACTAACAAAACGAGCCCAAACTCGGCACACCTAGTTCTACTCGTCGAGGAGTTCCAGTAGCAGTCACCGAAGTACACCTTCAGGTCATTCCATCTAGTCCGGAGGTAAGGTCTCATCATAACTAACAAAACGAGCCCAAACTCGGCACACCTAGTTCTACTCGTCGAGGAGTTCTAGTAGCAGTCACCGAAGTACACCTTCAGGTCACTCCATCAAGTCCGGAGGTAAAATCTCATCATAACTAACAAAACGAGCCCAAACTCGGCACACCTAGTTCTACTCGTCGAGGAGTTCTAGTAGCAGTCACCGAAGTACACCTTCAGGTCATTCCATCAAGTCCAGAGGTAAGATCTCATCATAACTAACAAAGCAAGCCCAAACTCGGCACACCTAGTTCTACTCGTCGAGGAGTTCCAGTAGCAGTCACCGACGTACACCTTCAGGTCATTCCATCTAGTCCGGAGGTAAGGTCTCATCATAACTAACAAAACGAGCCCAAACTCGGCACACCTAGTTCTACTCATCGAGGAGCTCCAGTAGCAGTCACCGAAGTACACCTTCAGGTCACTGCATCAAGTCCGGAGGTTAGTAAAAATATAAAGAACAGTACTAAAATGTTTTTTGTAGGTACCAAGTAATATAAAGACATTAGATAAAAAAACAATTTTCCAAAGTATCAAAATTAGTTCACTTCGCTACTATTCCCGCAGCTAACCGAGCGTACACTTGTGTGTGTGACCCGTGTCGACGTAGTAGTTCGATTCTATACCTATCAATTTTGCAAACGCGTCCTTAAACCCAAAATTTCAATCTTAAATTACCTTTTCTCAAACATGCTTGGAAATTCGAATATTATTTTGCCAACCTTCTTCAAGATAAATCGAAATTGCTGTACTGGCCGAATACATGAGAGCGCCCGGCCGGAGCTTTACGGAAATAAAAATACCATCAGCTCACATTCAACATCCACGCCGTTAACGTGTCTAGAATCTACAAACTATTATCTAGTGCGGCCAAAGTGAGCTGGGGCTCCACCCGGAGGAAGGTTCATACGGAGCATTTACACGGCAGCAGTGGAGCCGGTGGTGATGCACGCTGCAAGCGCCTGGCGCCGGCAACTAAGAAGATAGGATTGCAGAAAATGCACTCTAATCTTCTTCAGTTCACGGTCATACGGCCCAATGAGTATTCGCCCAAAAGCTCTGCAAGCTCCTACAGCACCGTGTAATGTAATGTTTACCTCCTTGGAGGAAAACGAGAGTCACAAATTAAATTATAATAAAAAAGGTATTAAAATTAAAAGTTAAAATTTGCAAAATTAAAGGTAAGTTTAGGACACAGGACAGGCTCGGGTTAGGCAGGAACAGGCAGGCAGTCGAACAGGTGGGCAGGCAGGCAGGCAGGCAGGCAGGCAGGCAGGCAGGCAGGCAGCGTGGAGGAGGCTGGGTTGAGGATTATCCACCCTGGAGATCTACCCTACCCTGGCACGGAAAGGAGGTTGTGAGAGTTTGTAGATACCGTAGGCGCCATAGATATAAGAAAGAAGGAGATATGCCCGGTAGTTGAAAATGTATCGAAACCCAATGTCTTCAATCTATCCCTACTCTCTAGCCTGCGATCACACATGCGATCAGTAAACCCAATAAATACGAGGTCCCGCTCACACTTGCAATTTACAAATCAGAACGTACTACACAATCAATTATAAACCTAATCCCATCAAACACAGCGTGCATTTACCATGCACCGTACAACTCACCCACACGAAAACATCGTTCGCTATCGTTGTGCTGTGCAAAAGCCATTTATTTTACATATACGCTAGTGATTGACTAAATCGGAAACTTATCGATTCTCCCATTTATTATTGTATTAAAATTTTTGGATGTTGCTGAAAAAATTATAAATAAAAAACGATATACATATAATAAGATGATATAAATAAACAATAAGTAAGTAAAAAAAAGAAATATTAAGTAAACCAAAAAAAAAACAACATTTTGAGAAAATCTCAATGAGTATAAAACAAGATTTCACATCGGTCTTCCAATCAGGCTATAACTGTTGACAAATTGAAGAATAAACTTTAATAGTAATATAAATTCATACGACAATCGACATTATTGTCGATAGCCTACGTTAGTGGATCTGCACAACCACATCATTAATCCGTCGCAAGACGCTACGGCCATACTAACGATGCAACCGCTTAAAGCAAATATCGTTTTGTAATTTTTACATTGCTTGTCCAGTTACTTAGCGACATACTTTGGTAGTGGTAAAGAAGCAATGTATTTACTACAATAAAAGTACAGTCGCTGTGATATATGAAATTTTGAAATTTCTATGGTAGGCGCTTTGAGGCGCCTCACCTAGCGGGAGGACCGCGCTAGCGTCACAGGTGACGGCGGAGGTCTCTCTCGGAGAGTAACGTCGTCTAGCGTCGGAGGCCTTTGTGTGCGTGTACTCACGGCGTTTCACGCCGCGTGATTAGAGTTCGTTTGAAGTGAGCACCTCCTACAGGACTAGGCAGGAGTGTCGGGCGAATGATACACATTAATACACAGTATTAGAATGTTTATTGTCGTAA
This sequence comes from Agrochola macilenta, assembly GCA_916701695.1. Taxonomy (NCBI): domain Eukaryota; kingdom Metazoa; phylum Arthropoda; class Insecta; order Lepidoptera; family Noctuidae; genus Agrochola; species Agrochola macilenta. The sequence goes on from OU753576.1 coordinate 18,853,477, forward strand.
TCCACTCAGTATCGATAGTTTAAATTACACAGTAAGATTAGGACACCTGCGCACGCTAGTTATGCTAGTTACATGAGACTAATATTCGAGTAGCTTTCTGTTCAACAAATAAGACTTAAAGGCAGAAAAACAGCGACTCCGTCTCAAGTTAAAAATACGACTCTCCGAAGCTAAGACAAGACTAGACTGAAAAACTTGAAGGCCGTTTTTATTGTTCTGTGTCATAATTTAAACGTTTAAAAAACAAATTCAAGTTATTTCTTAATTAGATATGACCAGAACATAAAACATTTAATATAATTTAGAAACGTTTATTGTCTGTAATCAAATGACTTATTACAGCAAACAATCTTTAGATAATAAACAGTTTGTCAAATTCGAAACGGTTAGGTTAGGTTAGGTTAGGTTAGAACTGTGACCAAACAATTCGCGAAGGCGAGCGAGCGCAGCGAGCGTGCCGCGGCAGCGGCCGCCGAGTGCTAGATTTCCTCTTTTGCAAAGCAAGCATGCATGGTAGAGAGTAGGTTTATTTTTAGGTTTCCTTGATAATAAAAAATCTGTATCGTATAACCATATATTAATCAACTTAAGGCGAAATACAATCGTGTTAGCGTTCCGGGAGCGGCGGTATGACCCCCGCGCGCAATTCTATTGCACTATGTTTACAAATATTGAATTTAAACATTTTACGCGTGTTGATATAGAAAAATAAGTCCATAATTCCTTAAAGTATTTAATAGTGAACACGTAGACAACATTTTAATACAATTGCTTTGATAACAATCGAATGGAATAGGTTTTTCTCTTAGTGGTTGTAACAAAAAAAGCAGATTTTAAGGTAACTTTGCCGTTTTTTTCTATCGAGGAAAGTTTTGTCAATCGTGTTTCGGGCCTCATACTTCACTAAGGACTCTCTTCAATTTTCGTAATAATAAAAAATAATGCAAATTCGTTGTTTTTTTAAGAGAAACATTGATTTTGCGTGAAGTCGAAATATCTGCTTTGGAACACATTTCACCTTAACTAGCATTGTTTTGCTAGTCTAATGGGCAAATTAATATTATGGTGAATAAATGTAATGGAAAACGAAATTATTGAAAATTAAAAATATAGCAAATAAATTTATGGATTAAAATTATTATGAAACTTGATCGATTACGACCAATGAAATTAGTGAAAATGATTTTATGTAATTTCACGATTATGGCAACTGAAGCGTTATTTCCAATGAAATTATGGCAAATACAAGTATGGTATATAAAATTATTGCATTTTAAATTATGGCAAACATTAGTAAACCTATAAGTATATTTTTTTTCGCTGGCGCTTTGGGTTTGGGGCCCAACTTTGTATAGCAAGAAAGAAAATCAATTAAGTATGAAACGTGAATGGTGTCCTTTCGATTTGCTTTACAAATTGAGCTGTTTAAAGTAAAGAAGAAACAAATGAACATAATTGGCGCGTGAAAAGTTATCGTCTGTCGTCATTGATTCTGGAATTTATTATTAATTTCCTTCGTTAGTAATGTGCGAATTTTCGCGCATTATTTGAGAAAAGTACTAAACAAGCCTTGGCCGCAACCAGGCATTGATGTACTCACCTTTTTACGATCGTCCACCAATACACCAGTTACAGGCCGCGACAGTAATCTATACATATAAAATGCTTTGTCCTGAATGACTGACTGACGGATCAACGCACAGCCTTAACCGCTGATCGTAGAGACCTGAAACTTAGAGGGTGTGTTCTTTGTATGACGTAGGCATCCGATAAGAAAGTATTTTTCGAAATTCTACCCCTAAGGGGGTGAAACAAGTGGGCAAAGTTTGTATGGGACAACGTGATTCCTTGGTCCAATCTACTTCAAATTTTGCATAAACATTCTTTAACAGAATTAATGGAAGACCTGTTTCGTATTTTATTGAAATTCATCCCCTAACGGGGTTAAATAGGGGTGGAAAGTTATTTTGGGAGTGATTTGCTTCGAAGTTGATATCAATACTCCTTAGTGCTTATGATTTAAATTGCATTTTATTTTGACACATGTTTGAAAAGTCAATCCGATTTTATTCAAAAAAGGTTGAACCTCAGAGTAATAACTAAAGCAGGTTGAACTCACATAAAGGCTTGGTGCTTGCAATGCAAAGACTCTTTAAAATTGGAATGTCTCGAAAATCACCGTACTATTCATATTAGTACCGCATTTGAAGGTTTCTAAGCTTTACAGAGGTCTGTATTTATTCCTAGGATTCCCCTAAAACCATCAAATTACCCCTTCGAATTTAAGAGAGTGCAGTTTCCCATCAAAGTCTGCTTCGCAATGATCATAAACAAAGCTCAAGGTCATACTCTTAAGGTAGCGGGAGTACACTTGAGGGAAAGCTGCTTCTCCCACAGCCAGTTGTATGTGGCATGCTCCAGAGTAAGCGCACAGAGTAGCCTGGGGATTTTAGTACCGAAGGAAAAACAAAAAATATTATTTCTATATGTTATACTTAACCAAATTAATAACGTAAAAAACCAATAAAAAATCCTATTAGAACCATTTTCGACTTCTACGCGGACGAAGTCGCGGGCAAAAGCTAGTATACTATATAGATGTTTTTCATTTGACAATACAGGTTAATTTTAAACCTCATCTTTTTTAATTATTATACAATTACAATTTAATTATGTTTATTCAAACAATTACCTATATTTGTTGTAAAAAGTGGTGACATATGAAACCTTCTAAATACAGATGAACGTGTTAATAATTCCCTTTAGTGAGTGTATATGTACGTAAGAATTTAACTTATTTACACTTTCATCAGATACTTTTGGAACACACCATACAGTGACATTGTGTGTGATGGACAATGCAGGCCGCTTGTTTAGAGAGGTTAATATGCAGCGAATTAGTGAGGACAGTCATGAGCGACTACCCTGTTTGGGCTTTCGGGTATTGTACACACGGCTACACATCAAGCTATACATTTCCAGTTTATGCTGATCTCGCATTGTATAGGATTTCCGTACAAATGTGAGGTCAGCTTATACTGGAAATGTATAGCTTGATGTGTAGCCGTGCGTACACATTGCGGATATTACGGATAATGCAGTTTGATTTCTATTTTTATCATACGAATAGAAGCATTAACACTGTGGCGGCATCTACAATCGCCACATGCAAACTACTATCAAAGACCTGACGTCACACAACATCCTGACGTCACACAAATCCTGCATCGCGCAATTAGAGTTTACCGCGCGATAGACATACCTATATACAATCTCCCAACTTCAACCTTTGGGCAGTTGCCTGCCAGACACGAGACCCGTCTAGTCGGAGGATCCTCCCTTTTCTATGGTGGATGAGTGAACTTTACACCCCATACCCCTAAATATTTTTTTTTGTGTTTACATTTTGCCACTTAAGTTTTTGTCAAAATCTATCATTTATTTCAATTATTACTCGGCAGGACAGGCACATTTATGGCACTTTGAACGTCAAAGTTTACAATAAAATGGAAATTATTCTACATATTTACCCCTTTTCCAAAGGTAAAGGCAAGAAACTCCGCATTTACTCTTTGCAAATGTTTTTTTTATTTTGTATACTTAAGTTAAAAGTAAAAGTAGGAAGGTTTGTTCTCTGCAGCCCCCTAACCCGATTATTTAACCAAATACTACAAGAGCAAAGGATACCAAAAAGCTGGGCAGAATCAAGAATTATACTTCTGTACAAGAAAGGTGATCCAGCGGATGTCAACAATTACCGACCCATAAGCTTGCTAACGACTATATACAGAGTTGATATGACAGAGGGGCATTAAATAACACTACGTATACTATACGTGTTTAGTATTAATTCGATACGGTATAAAAATAAAAAGGACCAAAAATGAGTTTTTTTTTTTTGTCAAACAATCTAAATAGCTTACAAATCAGAGTAAAACGCAACCACCCTTTGTAAATAAATTTAACTGACCTAGGTAACACAGCGGCAACGTCGCGCGCGTCCGCGTGTGTTATATCAAAGCGGGCGGCCGGCGCCGGCGGTGGCGCGGGCGGCAGCGGCTTATGCCTCCGCCGCCGCTCGCGGTGGCTTTTGTGTTAGGTATGGTTTTGAAGTACACGCACAACAACAATCACAACAAAAACACTGCATTTTTAAATTCTCGATGTGTCCTCCATTCACATGAATGCACAAATTATACCGACGGAGAATATTGTTATTTATTTTTCTAATTAAAAATCATGTCAGTGTATTCTAACGCTGTGTAAGTTACACGAGGCATTGTTGAACACTTTAATTACATACACACACACGCACAAAACCAAAGTTTAATTACGTGTCGTTTCACAATAAAAGCAGTCGATCACAAAAAAAAACACTAACACTAAATAATAATAATCCCAAGTTACGTGTCCTGTCACAATAAAAAAACAAATTCCCAATGGTCAGCGCGCGAGTTCGACAAAACGGAAGCGGCGCGGCGCAGGTGCTTCCGTGTTACGTAACATAAGTACGTTCCGAACAGTGTTGCCAACTCCAAAAGTTCAAATTATCGAGTACCCACGTCGAAATGATCGTTTAATGGGCAAAATTATCGTACAAAAGAAAAATCTACAAAAATAAAACCCTAAATTCAAATGAAATAGCAATTCAAATTGCTATCAAAAAATAAAAATGTTTACTGTAGAAACATTTACAGTAAATCTTACTTATAAGTATAATATACCTCCTTTTAAGTAAAAGATATACCTGTGCTAGGAGATCCCGGATCCCGGATCTCGCTTTTCAATGACAAATTATGAAATGGTAAAAGAGGTGTACAAAAAGAAAATAGAATTTAAACAACAAAATTACAAGTAATATCTCAAACTAAACAACATTTAATAAGACTTGAACTTTAAACTAACTAACTAACTAACTATATCTCAAAAGGCAATGAATAATGTTATACTAGAGTCAAAGGGGAAGTATATGCCAAGTTTCACCAGTAGTGGCGCTAGCAGCCCAAACCGTAAACATGTTTTAATCATAGTTTTTAGTTGATATTTTTGTGTTGTCACTGTAAAATTCAATAAAAATCTAGAGAGAGAAAGAGATAGAGATACTACTTGTTGATGTTGACATACCTACTTACAACATTTTTTTGAATTATTTCAGCGTTTAATTTTTATTTGACAAATACGTTTTGTTTTTGGAACTTAAAATAATTTTTCAGCAAATCTCAAAATTATCGTACATTTGACATTCATTATCGTACATCGTACCATTGGCCAAATTATCGTACGCCCCCATAATTATCGTACGGGTTGGCAACACTGGTTCCAAAAGAATAGCGTCGGCGCACTGAACAAAACAGTTTTTAGAAGCCCCACTTACCCCTGCCCTTCGATCGCTAGGATGCAATAGCAACACACTGACCTATTTCTATTTCTTTTACGCGCGGGATGTTTTGCTATGATTGTCACTCTCGTAACAAAAATGCAAGTGTGTGTGTATTTATTGCTTCCTTGTTTGCATTGTCATCTTTTTAGCGAAAATATTTGGTTGTACTTGTGACTTGCGTCACAGCGGCAACAACGCATAGGTTATACTCAGATTTATCGTTTTAAGGTGCATGACTTATGCGTATAGACATAATCAGCTGTTAGGAAAGATACATCGTGTTGAAACGGGGCAAAAACTTAAAAAATCATTTGCGACTAAACTACTGCTCCTATTTAATTGATTTTTGGTACAGAGCTTGAAAATGGTACCTAGTATAGGCAGTTTAAAGGAAAGCCCCTCTGTCGTTTCAACTTTGTATAAACTGTTTGCAGCTTGTATAGGACAAAAGGATAGAGCCAAACATAGAAGAGCATCAGCCGGTGGAGCAGGCAGGATTCAGAAAAGGATATTGTACTATCGACCACCTTCCCTACCTACACCTTAGACCAGGTGATAGAGAAACACCAAGAATGGAAAGCACCACTCTACCTAGCCTACATTGATTTTGCGAAGGCTTTTGACTCCATATCACATGAAAGCACATTGCAAGCACTAAAATATCAAACAATCTCCAACGCCTTCATAAATATCTTAAAAGACGTACCGTATAAATATACAACAATAGTGTAAGTCGAGTAAAGCTGGACCAACTAGGTGCAGAAATTAAAATATATAGAGGAGTTAAACAGCCTTTATCTCCCAAACTTTTCTTGTCTGTCTTAGAGTTTATAATGAAGGGCCTACACTGGAAACAGAAAAGAATCTACATAAACGTACACTTTCTGAGCAACCTAACGTTTGCCGATGATATCGTTCTCTTCTTCAAAACACCCAAATAATTGGAAGAAATGATCACAGTGCTATTATTATTATCATTTATTCATTTATAAACTTATTAAGTACATTTTTAAATATTTTTATAAAATTCATTAAAAAAAACATTTAAAAATATAAAAAATAGTAGCCCACCGGTATCGGGAACAGGGTCCAAGCTACCGGCGGTCAGGGCTCCAGAGAGAGGAACCTCCTGACAATGCGAGCCGTGTCCAGCAGTACCGCTTTCTGAATCAAGCCCTTGATCCAGCTGCCCAACGAGAGCCTCGTTAGGTGTTGGTCGAGGCTCTTGGCAACTAAGCCATTGGCTGATACGACTATCGGCACAATGATCGCTGAGTCCACATCCCACATGTCGACAACCTCGTGAGCCAAGTCAAGATACTTGATTTGTTTATCTTTCTCAGCTTTCACGAGGTTCCCGTCATGCGGGACCGTTATGTCAATAATCATTGTGCGCCGCTCTACTCGATCCACCACCACTATATCAGGTTTATTCGCAACAATAGTCCTGTCAGTGATGATGGATCGATCCCAGTACAATGTGATATTTCCATTTTCGAGAACTGGGTCGGGCACATACCTGTAATACGGCACTTCCGATTCCACAAGATTGTATTTCAGAGCAAGTTGCTGATGGATAATCCTGGCTACAAGGTTGTGTCTATGCAAGTACTCTTCGTTAGCTAGACGAGAACAGCCGGAGATAATATGTCGGATTGATTCTCCCGGACGGTGGCATGCCCGACAGATGTCAACCGTGCCGTCTTTCACAATAAATCTACGGCAATTGTTCGTCATGATAACTTCGTCCATAATTGCACAGACAAAACCTTCGGTTTCCCCAAAGAGGTCACCAAAACGCAGCCAGGCTACGGACGCTAGAAAATCTACATCGGGTCCATGTAGGGCCCGGAAAAAGCGTCCGTGAAGCTCCTTACTCTGCCATACCTCCCTGCGATCGTTAGTGTCAAGCACTACAGGCTTGCGCCAGTTCTCTTTAGCCATGGCGAGCGGGGTGAGGCCCTTGTCCACCGCGACCACATCTCGATGCATCCCCACGTCGGCTTCTAGGAAATATTCCCTGAGACTGCATATCTCGCGATTGTGGAGGATCTTAGCGTTATTATTATTATTATTAAACCTTTATTTCAGACATAAAAAAATCCATATAGTGTTAGTAAAGAAAAACTAAATCTAATGTTAGTATCCTAATCCTAAGTCTGGAGTCGGACCTCACACTATCCACGTAATAAGTAGTTCATACCATTAGACGTATGAAGTCCGATCCAGTGACGCAGCATCGGACAATCCCACCTACCGCACAACGTGCTCAGGATGCTGTGGGAACTGGCGCGCATTCTACGAAGGATCGAGGCGGTGCGGTTTCAGATGATGGCATGAAAGCCGTCAATCCTCGTCTCAGCAAACATCCCCGAAGCGCTACAAAAACGCGCTATGCAACGTTAGCGAAAGCATAGGATTAAAAATAAATACGTCATAAACTAAAGTTGCAACGAACAGTACTCAAAAGCCTATAACGGTAAACCAAAAAACCTTACCAATATGTGAATAGCTATCAATATTTGGGTAAGCAAATCAAAAAATCTTTTAAAAAGTCAAGACACACAGATGAGGTCGAAAGGAGAATAAACATGACTTGGAAGAAATTTTGGACTCTAAAAGAAATATTAAAATCAAAACTCCCTATGACTTTAAAGAAAAAGGTAATAAAGGACTCCTGCTTACTACCCTGCCTAACCTACGGTTGTCAGACTTGGATATTACCAAAGCGACGAAGGACAAAATACAAACGAGGATCCAATTAAAGAACAAACAAAGAAATGAAGACATACGTAAGAGAACTAATGCTCTAGACGCCCTCGAACATACCTAACGTCTGAAGTGGAAATGGGCAGGCCATGTAGCATGCCTACCTATCACAAGATACATAATATGTAGAACGTCGATATGGTCGGGATCGACAGGAAAAAGACCCACAGGTCGCCCACCGGAACGATAGGTAGAATAAATAGAAAAAAAATGCATAGGCTAAGACTGGATACTCAAAGTTAAAAATAGGGAAACCTGGAGAAAATTGGAGGACGCCTGTACCCGAAAAGGGGCCATTACCAAATTGTTTTTTTTTTTTTTGTTTTAGTTATCCATTTGTAAATTATAAAGGAGATCCGCCAAATTTGACCCATGCCCGGCGGAAATGAATTGAATCACACTCACATTTTAGAGTAATAATAGTAGAAATATTGTAAAGTATCGCTATTGCCAAATTCGGTGGCTAACATAGTTTTTTTGCCCGGAGAAGTTTGTTGTGTTGTGTACTGTGCGATATCTTTCCTCTTGATCATTATTTATTATTACGACGAATTGGCAACTCCTACACGCGTAGCATGTAACCGTAGAAACGGGTTTTGTCGACGGAAGAATAGACAAAGTGACAGATAAACAATCACAATCTGTCATTTTGTCTATTCTTCCCTCGACAAAACCCGTTTCTATGGCGGTCCCGCTATGGTTGGTTATGGAAATAAAGGCTATAATATTATTATACTTAAGTTTAAACCGGGCACAAATCCAGGCTACTAGGTACAGAAAAATTCGTGATAGAAAACCCTAAAGACACTTAGCCTCAAAGTCAGCAGCCACGCTTCGGAGCACCGGACCAACGAGGCTGTAATGTAATTTGTACCTCTTTCTCTATTTCAGACTAGCGGTTTGCGGCGGGTCGCTGGGCGCGGCACTGGTGTGTGCGCGCGCGCCGGGCCTGACGGAGCGCCAGCGCGCCATGTGCCGCCAGTCACCCGCCGCCGTCGCCACCATCGGGGATGGACTCAGGTAACCAAACAGCCAATCAGAATCCTAAACAACTGAAACAAGGGGACGTGGGTATTTACCTTAAAATTAGGCAAGAATCAGCAATTTTGTAACGTCTAAAGTTACAATATTGAGCTATCATTACCACCACCCACCATTTTGGGTTACCACCAGTTTTTGGGTAACCCATTAACGCCAAATCATCACCACCTATTAGTGTTTCGGATGGGAAGAAGAAGTACATCTGTCTTTCATGGGTTATAAGAGCCATGGAGCTAATTAGACTCGCTTCTTGTATAAACATCTCATGTGAACTTTCTAAGGCTTTTGATAATATTGATGACAATAAATCAATCTGCCTGCCTTTTCCCAATTATGTTGCGGTCAGCTTCCAGTCTAACCAGATGCAGCTGAATACCAGTATTTTACATGGAGCGACTGCCTATCTGACTTACCATACCCCTTGGTTAGACTGGTTGTCAGACTTTCGGGCTTCTGACGACCTGTAACGACTGTCAGATCCATAAATGACAGTCGGGACCAACGGCTTAACGTGGTTTCCGAGGCACGGAGGACTCTCGGTAGGTATTTAAAGATGGTCACCCATCCACAGACCAACCCCGGCAAGCGTAGCTTACCCTGATGGATCGACCCGTGCGGCTGTTATAACTTAGCCACGAGCTCCTCACACACATTGATCACAATAATTATACTAATATTAAAGTCTAGTTTTAACGAAGATTAAGTGTAGAACTTTTGAACACGAAGTCCTTTAACAAGATAACATAAAAGTAAAGATGTTTCTAACTTTAGGGAAACCTTTATAAACATTGGTGCACCTATTATGTGGTGGCTCAATATTTGGACCTTACCTGTGCATTCCTCGTAATATTCATAATTTATCTACACTAAATAAAAATACTATCCCTGAAGGTTTGACCAGAAAAATAAAGGTTTAATAAGAAGAGAACATTGCCAACTTGAAGCGAAAATCAATTTAAGCTAAGAATTGGTTTAAATAAAGTGGATGACAGAAATAAGCACGTACTAATAATCGTAGCGTGGCGTAAAGATTACACCTCTCGATAAACGGATTAACGATTTATTGCCCACTTACACTATTAATCGGAATTAATTCACGACCAGTAAAATATATTCTCTATAAACTCACGTGATTGGGCATCAGGTATCATTAATTCAACTGCAAAAGATAAAGTAGGTTTTAGATTCTCGCTTGATTTTTTATAAAATAACAAGCCGTGTGCTAGATGGGATTTCGCATCGGCTAAAACAACAAACTTTCATAAATGCTTTCGTCCCTTATTCAACCCCTTTAGGGGCTGAACTCTTGTGCAAAATTGTATGCTTCTAGATCCCCAGTGGGTCTAGATGAATACATTTGTTTAGGCTGTGGATTGTCTGTCAGTAAGTGATTGAATGAATGAATATTATGTAGATTACAAAATTTGCTAATGAGACAATCTGATTACACTTGTAGAAAACTGTAATCGGATTATGGAACCATAGATGTACAGTAATAGCTTTTTCTGTCACGTTTGATTCTCTGTTTACCCAATGAAGGCCAGACGCTTGATCAATTAAAATACATCATTAATATATCCTTGGACCTTCAATACTCTTATACAAATATGTAGTGATAGTGTATCTCGGTTGGAGCCCCGTTAATATAGCCCAACAGGTAGTCATCAATTATCGAGTCGCAACTGGACAACGTGACGTCACTGAACATCCTTAGGACAATGCCACGTGGAAAGCGAAACGAGGGCGAGTAAAATCAAACTAGGGCCCATCAAAATATCTGGACAAACTTTTACAGAAAGAACACCATAATATAAACAATATAATAAAAGATATACGTATATAAAGCCATATTTAAACTAAACATTACCCTCTTATGGCTTTGCTACAGTCTGGTAAAAAGAACATAGATTGTGCATGCAATGAAAAGCGAGCGCATTTAAATTTCAGCATGAAAGCGCGGAGATGTTTGAATCAACAGCTAACTTTTCGTTTGTTGCTTACACCGTCGTCGTTCCGCATTCGCGTCGCCTTCGTCTCGCTGTCTATGATTGACAATAATTTCACAAATCCAAAACAATAGAGCAGCTAATAAAAACATGTATATTACTCGTTCGTAGGTGGAATTTTGCATTACAAGCTGAGAAACCCATCGACTTTGTAGGTTACAAGTTACAATCAATACGAAAACAGTATGTTGTATTTTGAAACACTTAGGTTTGTCTGAATAACCCAGATAGGTTTATTGTAACATAGATGTTTACTGCTGGTCAAGATTTATCGAAATTCTTCTTTCAGCTCATAGCCCATAATGTACCTTATAAGTTAGTACCTAACGTGACTTCACGCCTGTTTGCCTCGGGGCAAACAGGCGTGAAGTCACGTTAGGTACTACGGGCTTAGCAGAGGTTTACAATACGGGTACAAATCTTGGCTTCAGGCTGCATGTAATCCTACATTTATATGTAGTTTTATATAAATACTAGCTTCTGCCCGCGATTTTTCCCGCTCGATATTTCTTGTTCCTTCGACTCATCGTATCGCTCGCCCGCGTCTTTACTTCGTTTTCACTTAGCGTTCTTTATGACTTTTTTTCCCTCCTCTCTTTTAACCCTCCTCAAGAATTGGGCTATCAAATGCAAAATGATTTTTTAAATCCGACTGGTACTTCCAGAGATTAGCACGTTCAAACAAGCAAACAAACTCTTCAGCTTTATTATTATTAGTATTTGTATAGATTTGTTGCGTTCACAGGATGGCATACGCGGAGTGTCGGCTACAGCTGGCGGGGCGGCGCTGGAATTGCTCCGGCGTCGGCGATGGACACCACTTCGGACACGTCATGCCCATCGGTAAGTTTCATCATTATTTAGGCAAACGATCCTTAACTGGAAATTGGCCTCCCTCAAGTCAGCGAATTCCCGTGACCTTAACTAGATATACAGATGGACAATTCTAGGAAGACAAACACGATGAAACACATTCGTTTGATATGTAGATTTTGTATCCGTAGGATCGTACGGACAAATTCGCTCTAGAAGTAAACACTTGAACTCAATTACCGGATTGAAAAACGATAGGATGTATGGTGACATAAACCTAAAGGTTTAGAAAATGATTAGTAGTGCGAGACCACCCAAATACTTTCGAAAGATCAGAAGGTTTACGAGACAATAAAGCAAGGATCGAATCTAGGACAAACCAGTTCTGTTTATAGTAATAAGTAAATCGAACAGAAACAAAAGCTTGTTGTGATGTCATCGCGGCTATTGATCTCATTTGGAAGCATCCAAATACAAAGCCGATTAACTTCGGAGCTTAGCGTAACTAAGTATTATTAGAGATCAAACACATTGATGATTTTTCAACAGATCATATTTTATTAATATTCGACAAACAGGATCTAGGACAGATTTTGACTACGTTAAATCATCCAAATTCATTGTATCTAGGCCAAAGATCCTATTAACCATAATATTAAACGACAAATAGGATTTCAATATCAATGAATAAATAATTTTCGCACAACTTTCGACATCAATATAGAAATTATTATCGTATTACAAAATCATAGACAAAATTTATCGTCAACATCATACAAATCTGTGGGCACCAGAGACAATAGATGACTTTAATCTTTGACCTATCGCGAGTATCTGTTGCTATCTGCTATAACATTGTTACTATCGTGCTATATCGTTGTAGCGAGACAAATTAATGATCTGTTGGATACGGTAATACTACGTGTATTAAACTATTAGATTAATGATCGCCGATCGACACACGATTACATATTATTATACTAGCTGTATTATACTATAATCTCAACGAGGACTTATTAGCTACAACTTGATTAATAGTTTCCTGTGAGCTCACATAAATAAATAAAGCTTCTTATGGTAAATGTGGTGATACAGATGCTGAGTTATGTGGATGATATGCTATTGCATCTATTAGTTTTATTCGTTTCGGTGATTTAGGTATAACAGAAGCCGGATTATTTATTGTTGAATTGGAAATCAGGATTGACAGCCAAAAACAAGTTGACTCTAGCGCGTACAATAACACGTATCAAGCTCAAAAACCATTCTGCAAAACTCATCTGTGAAAAACTGGTAAAAACCTGCCTGTATGTCATTTATTTCCTTGGTTTTACGAACCATCATCAAATGAATTGTTTGCTTTATACGCAAAATATTCTTCTCTAGTTATATCTATCTATACATTATTATAAAACAAAATCGCTTTTCGCGTCTGTGTTTGTGACCGCTTAGATCTAAACACCACAATGGATTTAGATGCGATTTTCACCACCATTTACATTTAAAAAAAAAACCGGATGGTTTAAGTGTATAATATATTAATATTTTATAGATAAGATAGAGGGCAGAAATCTGTGAGTTTGAACATGTCGCCATTGCACCGTACGAAGCAGGGGCGGGTCACTAGTTTTGCCATATATGTAAGTCAGGTGTTTATTAGCAAGCACAAGGTTCATAGTAAATTAAATATAGGGAGAACAAACTAGCATGTATTAACTTCAGCCTCGCGTTGTCGTGCGGATCACCTCCCACCTCTCCAGTGCTTGCACATCCTATTGTCAATGATTTATCTGCAACTGTTCACGACATTGCATACTTAGTGCGATGGACAATAACTGATGAAACATGCTTACACAACATTATATTGGCCAAAACTGGAAAATTATATTGATAATACGAGTATAATATGTCAAAAGGTTCAGAGTTATCGAATTTAGTATTGTAGGAGAATACAGTTTTCAAAAAGATGTGCTTTGCTATGGGTTATCGTCAATTCTCATATTGCTCCCCGGCTTCTTCATCGGTTATGTTTAGGTCCATGTTATCGAATTTAGTATTGTAGGAGAATACACTTTTCAAAAAGATGTGCTTTGCTATGGGTTATCGTCAATTCTCATATTGCTTCCCAGCTTCTTCATCGGTTATGGTACATTCACTCACTTTTCATTCTTATGTATCGTTCCCCACACAATATTGATCTTGGCCCTCCTCTCCCTCTCCATTCATCAATATGTATCACTGTCTTAGTCACATGCATTTCAAAGTATAATGTATGATACTTATAGTCATATAACTGCCTGCATAACCAAGCTTGCTAAATGACTGATCGGGATTAAATTGTTCAGTGACTGTACCCCATATACATATTTAAGTGGTCACAAAGGTACACTCACAATCAGTAAATCCAGTACAAAATCAAGAAAGCATAAGCAATGTGAACCAAACTGCTTTTTGTCATTTACAAATCGTACCTGTGTATTATAATGGCTTGGTTTTTGTCTGCGCCTCGTCTGGGCTGGCTCTGAGGGGAATGGCCGCCACATGAATATTAATGCAGTAATTGGCCGCCACCAAACAATCATATTTATATCGAAAACGTTCGCGATCGAGATCTTGAAATATTGCCATTTAAGTGTCCAAACGTGAGATAAGCAATGAATAGATTTAGAACGGACTATGCTAATGTCGAGACTATGGCCGGGAAATTAATTGATTTGATTACTTTACAATGTGTGGATTGTAAACTTAACTACCGAAACATTTAAAATAAACACACAGACGAATCATTCATGTTTTTATTGCGATAACAAGGATTAATTTGTAATACTCGTTATAGAAATTTTCAATACGTTAATTGGATATAATAAATTAGTTTGAAATATAACGCATAAACATTGATGATATTCTTGAGTTGTTTTCGAAAGACGCACCCAAATAATTGTATATTAATAACACATTTCGTATTAAAATATTAATAAAATGCGAATGTTTCACTAATCAATCAGTGGAGGACAAGACAAGAATAAACTGCCTTTTACTGCAGCTACAGAACATAAATTGATTCATTAAATAAAATTAAAATGGCATATCAGTCTATAATGTTCCCACTGCTGGGACACTGGCCTCCTCTCGGTGAGAGGGAGTGCGCCGGTATCCAACACGCGGGCCCAGTGCGGCTTGTTAGATGTCAATAAACTGCCTTTCACTGCAGCTACAGAACATAAATTGATTCATTAAATAAAATTAAAATGGCATATCAGTCTATAATGTTCCCACTGCTGGGACACTGGCCTCCTCTCGGTGAGAGGGAGTGCGCCGGTATCCACCACGCGGGCCCAGTGCGGCTTGTTAGATGTCAATAAACTGCCTTTCACTGCAGCTACAGAACATAATGTTCCCACTGCTGGGACACAGGCCTCCTCTCGGTGAGAGGGAGTGCGCCGGTATCCACCAGGCGGGCCCAGTGCGGCTTGTTAGATGTCAATAAACTGCCTTTCACTGCAGCTACAGAACATAATGTTCCCACTGCTGGGACACAGGCCTCCTCTCGGTGAGAGGGAGTGCGCCGGTATCCACCAGGCGGGCCCAGTGCGGCTTGTTAGATGTCAATAAACTGCCTTTCACTGCAGCTACAGAACATAATGTTCCCACTGCTGGGACACAGGCCTCCTCTCGGTGAGAGGGAGTGCGCCGGTATCCACCACGCGGGCCCAGTGCGGCTTGTTAGATGTCAATAAACTGCCTTTCACTGCAGCTACAGAACATAATGTTCCCACTGCTGGGACACAGGCCTCCTCTCGGTGAGCGCACTCCCTGCGCCGGTATCCACCACGCGGGCCCAGTGCGGCTTTTTTAGATGTCACATGTTTTCTAATTTTTTGGTTCTTGGACATGCCGGTTTCCTCACAATGTTTTCCTTCTTAGTTTTGAGAGCAGTGGTGATGAAATAATTTACAAAAAAAAAAAAAAAAAAAAATGTGCTTCTGTCAGGATTTAAACCTACGACCTACAACTCGTAAATCGCGGTCGTTAACACTGGGCCGCCACTGCTCGATTCCTGAAAATAATGAATACGAGACTAATAGAAATTAAGGTTACCTACACAAATGAAACGATAGATATGAAAGGAATTACTTTGGGAAAAGTATAGTCTCCAAAGACAATGAAAGGACCAGACACAGCGGCATTAAAAAAACGAAAACTTAAACCTTAAACTTTAGCGAGAGATATAGTACCATCAGTTTCTTTAATAATTGAAGAGTCCCCTTAAAGAAGTTGTAGAGAAAACGTCTACAAAATTAACCTTTCAAG
This sequence comes from Agrochola macilenta, assembly GCA_916701695.1. Taxonomy (NCBI): domain Eukaryota; kingdom Metazoa; phylum Arthropoda; class Insecta; order Lepidoptera; family Noctuidae; genus Agrochola; species Agrochola macilenta. The sequence continues at coordinate 18,869,797 of OU753576.1, forward strand.
TAACGGGTAAAATGAAACAGATAGATTTATGTGTAGGATCATTCCATGTTTGGCAATAATTGAAACAAAAAAACGTATTTCCTTCAGCCTAAAGGATGAACACATACAATGTGGAGACAACAATACGACAATAATTAAGTAATTAATTATCTAAAATTGTCGATCTATCAGCTCTATTAACTGCCTATCATGCCTACGTATCATCAACCGTAAAATACGCTATTATATTCTGGGGTAACGCCACAAATAAAGAATCAGTGTTTAAAGCGTAAAAAAGATGCGTTCGCGCAATGGCTGGTATCTTTGTTCCTGAATCATGCGAACCATATTTTAAAAAGTTAAAAATTTTGACCTTTCCATCAGTCTATATCTATGAAGTTACAGTATTTGTTAAAATAAATAAAAATCTATTTGGTGAACTAAAATCAAAAAGATATATACTCAAAATATCTAGTATACCACATAAAACTGCTCTTCTGGGTAAAAGTTTTTTTGGAATGGCATCTAAAATTTACAATAGGATACCTGTGGACATTTTAAACACCAAGGATCTCCCACTATTCAAATATAAATTGCGTAACTTTTTAATTGACAAAGCTTACTACACGATCCAAGATTTTCTTAATAATTAGTACCTACTACAATCTGTCACCATACTCGTACACCTAATTATTATTCTGTAAGAAATGTTTTATATGTGATACCTAAGAATTGTTTTGTACTGCATGTTGACATAATTATTGTATGCCTATTAGGCAGGACATAATGGAACTGTAATTTATCTAACATCCGTCTGTAAAACCTTTTTTTTTTTTTTTGTGTGGGATATCATCAAATGACTCCTCCCGCTCTGGGCGGAACGAGAGGGAGTGTCAGACTTTTACTGACTAAAACCCACCCGTGTTCCTTCCGTTGCCTGTATGCCGGGGCCGCGATATCCCTTTCGGACAAACCCTATAACCCCAGCAGGCATTGGTCCTTACGGACCCCGTCAGTTGGTGCTGACATCTCTTAGAGGCGCGCGTGGAACACAACGCGCCGTCGACCCGGGCCTGGTCCCTATCAGATGGCGAGCTGCCCATCGCTCAATGTCCGCAGGCCCGCGCCTACGGTGGCCGGAAGTCGGCTCGTGACTCCCGACGCCCGGGGCGTCTCCTGCGGCGACTAGGGGCGCAAGGGCGTGCAGCTTGCATCTCCCTCGCACGCTCCGCCTCCTCCTTAGCGAGCATAACTGCTTCGCAGAAGGAGGTGATGGCCTCCCATGCACTCTCGCTCCGGACCATGGCCTGAACCAGTGCCGGACGCGAGAGATCGCCGCCGCCGATCGCCTCCGTGAGGACACGGCGGTGCCCCGCCCAGGCCGGGCAGACCTCCACCGTATGCTCCACCGTGTCCTCCGGGCGATCCACACAATGGTGACACCCGGGCGTTTCCTCCCGCTTTATCCTGAACAGGAACCTCCCGAAACAACCGTGTCCGGTGAGGACCTGCGTCAGGCGGAAGGTGAGGACGCCGTGACGCCTCTCTAGCCACTCCTCAAAGAGGGGACTTATCGCCGCAATTGTGGCGTGCCCAGCGCTGGGTTGCGACAATCGCACTCTCCATGCCGCCATGAGACCTCCTCGCGCAACTCCCACATGTGCGCGAGGACTTTTGCCTCCAGATCCCATGGTGGTAGTCCGGCAAAGAGGCTCGCCGCCTCACGGGAGACCGTGCGGTGTCCTTTGACCAGCCTAATGGCCATGACCCTTTGGGACGCGTTCAATCGCTGGGCTGGTCGCAGCCTTAATGAACGCGCCCACACCGGTGCCCCGTAAAGGGCCATGGACCGCACGATACCCGCGTAGAGCCTCCGGCAGGAGGCGTTTGGACCCCCTAGATTGGGCAGAAGCCGCTTCAAAGCAGCCCCAGCCCTCTGCAGTTTGGGAGCCAAACGTCGGAAGTGGTCCTCGAAGTTCCACCGGCTGTCGAGGACGAGTCCCAGGTACTTCATCGTCGACTCGACACCGATGTGAACCCCTCCCGCCGTTATCTGAGAACCCGACAGTGGCGCGTTCCGAGGACCATAAAAACACATGGCCTCGGACTTGTGCAAAGCCACCTCGAGTCCCAGTTGCCGGATCCTATCGACGGTTGTCGCAACCCAACGTGTCGCTAGTTCGGCCGCCACCTCATGCGACCTCCCCTGCACCAGGACCAGCGTGTCGTCAGCGTAGACTACGCTGACGCCGCTAGGGAGGTCGGCGCGCAGCACCCAGTCGTAACCGATGTCCCACAGATGCGGTCCCAAAACCAATCCCTGCGGGACACCGCACGACATCTCTCGCTGGTTCCACTCTCCGTGGTGACCGGGGTAGATGACGGCCCTGTCCGTCCAATAGGCCTCGACCACTCGACAGAGGTAGGTCGGCATCCGGTGTTACCGGAGTGCCTCCCTAATGCAACTCCAGGGCAGGGTATTGAACGCATTGGCGATGTCAAGAGACACCGCCAAGACCACCCCACCCCGGGCAATAGCATCCCCCGTCGTGAGGGCTCAAACGCGCATGATGGCATCCACCGTGTCTGTATAAACTATGCCCTCAATAAAAACATTTGGTAGATTTTATATATTTTAGTTGTTTGATCCCCTTTTCTTGGCCGATTACGTTGTAAAGACGTGGGGCAACATAGTGGTAGTGTTTGCTAGCGATGACGCTCTTGGTACCTTCAACTGGGCACCTGTCAATCCTTTTGGTTGAGATAGGCAGACTCGCGATGGCCATTTCAGTGGTATCTTCGCAGGCATTCGTAAACAAAGATCTTGCAGACGCTAAGTACTTTGGCTTTTCCTTATAATTCTTTTTAAATCCTTTTTTCTTTTGCTAACTGTGGAGGCTTGTAAATGGCTTGTCGTCAATTACCTCACTGTTACTTTTGTATTGATAGCTGTAAGCCACCCAAATACAATAAAATAAAATAAAATAACTCAGTCGTGGGCGTCCGATATCTCAGTGCACCGTACGCTGAGCCCGCTCCAGCTCGATCGTGTGGGTCTTACCTGTCCCACCCCAAACGCAAATAGCGTATTCCAAGACACAATGGCATAAGACTTTATTGGTTTGCAACAGAAGTTTTAGATTAGTTTTATGAATTGTGTTTGACAGAAAACTGAAATTTGATAGGATATACTAAATAATACCTCAAAAGGGTTCAAGATGCTAGGGTTTGTCTTGCGTAATAGCATTGAATTTTCTAAAGTCTCAACTAGAATTCATCTATATAATACATTAGTTCGCCCTCCCGGCCCTCACCCACTCCTTGAATACAACAACATTAACAAGAAACAATTTAAAAACTAACAGACTTAAAATAATAATAATAATATATACAAGTATATAAGAAAGAGACAGAATGAGACATCAAAAAATTCGTCCGCATCGCTGTCAACAGGAAAAGTGCCCAAAAGGCTGGCAGCATTGCCACGTTGTATGGCAATGCTGATTCTCTGGCCGAAGAATAGGCCAGCCTTCTGGTCACATGAAGAGTCGACCAAACGCTTTGCGATGTCTTGAAAGACTAAGTGGGCACTCGGACCCCATGGCCCTAGTGTTTCAACCCCAAACGGCTCAAACATATAAGTCCCAATAAGATTGGAGTATTTGCGCCGTTTGAGGTTTTCCGCACCTGCAGCGGCAGCCCCAGCACAGCCCACCGTGCTAGGAAGATGGGATGGCGCAAGGGTGTCGACACATGTTGCATCTCACACCAAAGGCCTACCTACCTTTCAAGGCATTATGGTCATTCCGTCTGGTCTCTTCCCATCGTCGCGTGTCAAGCCGTTGGGTTCTAGAACAGCTGGCACCCCGGCGGTGACAAGAGCACGACGGATGATTTAATTAATGCTGGCGTGCCGTGCTCCAGCCTGCGCTCTTACTGCAGGAAGACCATGGTGTCCGAGACAGTCGACTGCTTCACCGCATTGGCAGCGATGCGAGGCCAAACAAGGAGCGCAGACGCAGCCCAGACGCAGACAGGTAGCGAGCCGGGAAATAGTGTCACCCAGCAGAGTGCCTATGTTTGGTGTCGGTAGCGCCTGAAGCCAAAGGCCCGACTCCCACACACCCACAGCCAGCAGGCGGGCACGCTGAGCAGTATTGGTGGACGTATTAATAAGATTGTTCCGTACCAACGCCTGGAAAGTGTACAAAGACGTTTTCTATACCATCTCTGCTAAAAAAACCGTCTCGCAAAATCAGGACCTACAACTTGAGACTACAACATTATAAAATGTCCTCGTTGTTAGATAGAAGAAAGGTTCTAGATCTCACATTTGTTCACAAACTGTTCAATGGGGTTGTTGACTGTAGCGAGCTTATTGGAAAGCTGCAGATAATTGCACCATCTCGCTTGCCGCGTAAATGTAACTTTATCCTTTTCTGTGTGCCGGGATCCAAAACAAACCTCGGATACTTCGCCATTTTGCCAAGGCTCTGTAGGCAGTATAACGACGTATCGAAGCGTGATGAATTGGATATTACATGCAAAATGTCAAAGTTTAAAAAAGCTTTAAAAGTCATAATATCCAAGCCTTAACTACTTATTTTTGTCTGTTGTCTTTTATGGTTATTATTTTATTTTTAATGTTTTTATTATTAATTTGTTTTGTATTTCATTTAGTTTCCATCTCTGATTTCGTGTTGTATATTTTGATTTATTTATTATGATATTTTCGCTTTGTCAAACTTAATGTCTACCTAGATTATAAGAGAATGATGTGTTCTCCTATAATCTGAAGCGCACACTGTATTTATCCCTGTTCTTCGATTGTACACTTGCATGAAATGATGTAGCCTCTGTTGGAGATCCAATAAATAAATAAATACATTAACAACATGTCTCAGGGTTTTCAAAATAGGGATCAAATTGCGGACTCTTTTGGCGGTACCCGCAATATGTTGTGACCGTTTAAGATTGTCGTCAACGGTTACTTCTAGATATTTAATGGAGTTCACTCTGTCTAGGATGGAGCACGCGCTGGAGGCATATTTGTTTCAATTCCAATTGCAAGGAAACGTGTGGCTGCTATTTTAAAGTATTTGGAGATGATAGGTAACTTAATACCTACCCATTCCTGTGGCACTCCTCTAATTCCGATGTTTTCTAACCTGCTTATTAGAATAGGGATTGAGACAGTATCGAATGCTTTCTGAAGATCGCGGGAAAGAACGACACATTTTCCACCCTTGTCTAGATGTATACTTGGCGATGTTTCCGGTAAGTTTTAGAATGTTAGTGGACCGATCGGCTCTGAAACCGAATTGGTTTGACGAAACTATCTTTATTTTTTGTCTCTAAATATCTTACTATAGTCTCTTGTTTGCACCTTTTTCTAATATTTTGGACAGCTAAGTACAGAGATGGGTCGGTAGTTACCAACACGATCCTTGTCATTAGCCTTAAAAATTGGAGTGACGGCCGCTTTCTTAAATGTAACAGGAAAAGCAACATTAGAGAAGCTAATATTGCAGAAATATGTTATTGGAGATGCTAATTTAAATTTGTATTTTTTTAGGTTGTTAGCGGGAATATTGTCTAAACCAGGATATTACCTGGATAACTCCATATTTGTTGTTTGAGAAAATGCCATTGAATGGAGGAAGCCATTCGACTTCTAAGATTGTGTTGGTAGAGTTCCTTCATCCTGCTTGAGTTTACTTAAAGTTGTATTTGCCAAGTCTAAACCAATTGATGTGATGTATCTGTTAACTTCATTATGAGAATCGGCGGGTATTGAAAACTATTTTATACGTTTGATTTCATTTTTTTATGTAGACTGGGTACGTCATGAGATAAACGAAGTTTAATTATTGTCGTAAGATCGTCCCCACATTGTATAAAAAATCGTGCAAAAGTTTATGTCTCGGCCACTAGACCAATCGGAAACCAATAAAAGTACCACAAAATTATCGAAAGTAAAGTAGAAGTGTCAATTACCCCTCGGCCAGTATCACACCCACAACGGCGCAAGATTTACGCTAACGTGTAATTGAGCGATGCTCCACTACATAACGAGAGCCCGTCCACACCACACGGGACGACGTTCACACATACACATCCGTCATGACATCATGTCGTCGTGTTATGAAACCACCAGTGATGACTAGAGTGCTATAAGAATATTTTGGCGCCTGAATGACATTGACGGGGGGGGGGGCGTTGTTGTAAAGATTCGTGAAATAGACACAGAAATCTTAGAGTATATATCACTGGCGCAATATTCCGAACAAAAAAGTCTGTCACTTTTTGCGGGGTACGGGGTAGCTACTGTCAAAAACAACAATATCTGCTCGCCCGGATAGTACCATATTTTTTATTTTTATCGATATCGATATTCATTCGGAATTTTGCTTGAACCCAGAAATAAAACAGCTGTTGCATAAAATAGTTACATTTTAATAAGAAGAGAAAATAACTTCAATTAAATAAAAGTAACTAAATTTGTAATAAGTAAGTAATCTCAATAAAAAATTAGATCAAGTTATTTTTTTTTTTTTTTTAATGTACAAACACTTCAATGGACATAAACAAATTATAAAACATCGAACAATAAAAAAAAAAAAAACAAAAATAATGACTAAGTAATTTTTACAAGGAAATCATCGACATGTCAATTTTGGTTTCAAACATGACCTCAATACTACGGTAGTCTCGTTAACATTTTTACTAGAGAACATAATCGCATGTCAAGTGCGTGTAAGTTTTGTTGATTTGACGTATATTTTCGTAATGCAAAAGAAAAGTATTTTGATCTTGACGAACATAAAAACGAGATGTAGCGAGCCTCGGTGACGTCACAGAAGCAACGTGAGGAAAATACTCGATTCATGCTACGTTTTATATTGAATCATGGTTGAATCGAATGAAAAATCGAATTGTATTTTGAGGTTAGGATTTTAAATTTCAATAAAAACATGACTAAATCTTAGAAAAAAAAAACTGCTTATGGAAAGTTATTCAGTTCTTTAGGTAAATTTGACGTATTTGAACGCTTTTTACACCATTTAACAGTACAAATAGGCATTTTCACGGAGCTCCGCGCGCCTATAAAACGATTCACGAAGTGCGTTAGAATCGATTTGAAAGTAGTTTTTATGAACGTACTAGAACATTTGTTCTTGTACTTTTACAGAGGGGAAGTGTTCGTAAGGCTTCTCCAGTGTTATATACTCTAAGACAGAAATTGTATTGACAAAGCATTAATTCCAATTTTGTCTACGCGCCAAAAGAACCCTTTACCGTTGTATTAGTACCATTATTTATGTGTTACTTTTTAACGCATTAATTGCCATTTTTCACCATTCACCAGCATGTGCATTAGCAGTACTATCTTGGAGATCAGGCACCACTACATAACAACCTCGAAAAAATAACGTTTCGACGAAGTTGGAGAGAGCCGCAGTCGTGACGTGTCGTGCACTCGTCGTGCTATGCCCGGCGCGACACGTGGGAGGAGCTTTATAGTCTTACTACTTGGCACCAATCAGGAAGAGTTTCATAGCGCCGCCATCTGTTACTGCGGCTAAATTGGAGAAGTTTATTGTGACACTACGCTTTCAGAATTACCGAAGCCAGCCATAAACTTGGGTTCTAGAATTTTAACATTAGAGAAAAGCATACAGTCTGAATTAACGGTGATGTTTCAAAAATGCATTGTGTTTCTATTTCCCATGGAATTTCGAGACTTAGTTGGCAAAAAAAGTGTTAGGATTGTGCCAATGGGGCACCATCAGTGTCTCCAATGGAGGGACCATTGGAGACACTGATGGTGCCCCATTTACCATAACACATTGCTAACACTCAAAACAGACTTGAACTTCCTGGTTAAGTTCATCCACTATTGTCTGCGTCGGTAACAACTACGGACCTATCACATCGTATCGTGTCGTGTAAAGGCCACAGCGCGCTCGTCGGTCTGTCCCACGTCGTCGTCGCGCGTCGCGTCAATTAAACAACGCTTGTGTACTTTTTGTATCACGCGGTAATTGTGCTGAGCTGTTCGACAGGTGAATTGTCGCCAACCTGTGAGGAATACAAGGTCTGTATGCAATATTGACTGATATAGGCTTAACGTTTGTCAGAAATAATATTATTGCAATCTGCATCTGTGAGGTACAAGGAATTAGTACTTTGATTTCGAACGCTAAAACACTGGTCTTTTTCAATTTAAACACTAACTTTACAAGACATCTTTAGTCCAACTAAGATTCGCGAATTTCAGACCCATTTTTTGCCTCAAGTGTGACGTAATTGCATCAGTGCAAAATTACAAAAGCCATTATAAGTATTTACCTGGGATCCCTTGCGCTAGAGTGCACTGTATTCACAGATAATAAATAAGGATGACATGTTAGTTCGAACACAGATAATAACAATGTTTGCCGCATCAGTGTCAATCTATGTTAGCAAGTTGTTGAATGCGTTTGTTACATTTATGATAGTAACGCTGAATGCTGTGTTAGGAGATCAATTTACTGCAGAATTTGTATTCAGAAGCAACGGAGAGCAATTTTTTTATGTTGCTCTGACCATGGACAGCGGTTGTAGGTTAGAAGCTTCCTTCTACTATAATTAACTAATTCAATTAAGAATGTTCAAACCTTATGAAAACCTTGATCACTTTTGGACTTTGTCCCATTAAGATAAACCGCGCTAAGGCCTGTGAAATTCAATACGTTGTTTGCAATCTACAGGTCAGTGTCAGGTTGTATGTTGATTAAAATTATTTATTTTTGATTCGCGATCGTAACAAAGTACATACTTTGTTACACATAAATACTTAATTACTAAATACATATTTACAACATTATAATCATTAAAATCATCAATTCAACTCTCTGACTGCACCCGGAGAACCGTGGGAAAATATCAACACTCATAGAAAATGACATAAAATTCTATCCAAGAAAGCTAAATATCTACATATTATACGCAATTAAGAGGAAACCATACCTTTAATTTGAATACAAGCAATACTCAGTCATTTCCCCGTTCTGTCTCAATTTTAACATCACATCTGCTAACTGTGAACCTGTCCATGTCTGGCGCCTGCCCGTTACGCATGTAAAGTTGTGTCCACATTTGTGAAATTTCACCGGGCTCGACACCGTGACAGACCATAATTACGCGGAGCAAAATCTGTTAAAACAAACCGAATGTCACTCAGCGATCCATTCAACACACAACGTCCACACTCAAGTAACACATCAAACAGTATAACGGCCGACTTACAGCATTTCTGTATCGTTTTCGCATTTTGAGTTAGTTCTATAGTAGCATTACAAACGTTTATACGGCTACTGTAATGCTTATTTGGGCACAAATTATATTAGGCGCATTATATTAGCATTATTGTGGCCAAAGAAGATATCAATCGCATTAAAGAAGTATTATTATGGTCAATGAAGTTGCCAATCGCATTACAGAAGCATTATACTGGCAATATGATTGATAATGAAGATGTTAATTGCGTTATAAAAGCATTAGACTAGCATTACAATGTAGTAAAAGAATGATTGTAGTTATTTAAGTGTTCACAGTTAGAACTTAAATAAACCCTAAATCATTGCAAAAACGTCTCTAATACCACGGTACAAATGTTATAATACAATTAACGTTGTAATTTAACTACTTTGTCTAGCAATATAATATGGACAAAGACGGTCAAAACTGACTGAGCGACACCATATTTATTTGCATTAAAACAAAATTTATAATGCTGGGTAACTTTTTGACTCTTTTGTTATTCATGCCTTCAAATATTACTCGCAATGTAGTTTACTGTAAATATCTATAAAAGTTTCATTGAAAATTTTCACGCGCCTTCGATATTTTGTGGTTTTGATATAAAATGTTATATAAAGATATGTGTGAAATAACGAAAACAATTGTGTATTCTTAGTATAGAACGAATTTTGCATAATTAACATAATAGTATTGGTATGGGCATTATTAAATTAAGTTATATCATTATGATATAGGTCTATTCCTTTTATAAATAGGTCCGAATTATAATATTTTTAGGTTATCAAATATTTACAAAATGGTAGCCCGGTGACCCTTTAAAAAAGCTAATTAATACCGCCAACAGTATAAATACTCAAACAGGAACAATTATTAAGCCAGAGGCCGTAGAGAAGACTTTTGATGAACCACTGTAGTGCCATTGTCTATAAAGTAGTTCTATACGGGTTCACCGGTATACCAGTAGACTTGATGTAGACTGAAATAGTTCCATTACTTGAACGGAATTTTGGGGATCCTTGAGCGAAACAATAAAACCCATTTCAGAATTTATATAACTTGAATCTGTTTCATTTTGATAACTATTCACACACGTTTAGGCAACACACCCATAAAAATTGCTGTTGTTTTGTTGATCATAATAATATGTGCTTTTCCCCAATTGGCCGGCAAATGGTTTTACGAATACAGTAAAATGGATGTATATACAGCTTTACGCATTACAATAACTCACATGTATTTGATTAAAGAGCTGTTAGCTGTACAAGAGAACTCAGTTTATCTTATAAATGCAAGCATTACATTGATTCACGTTTATGCTGTTCAACAGTACTAGGCTTTTACTTACCACTTAAAAAAGCTATTACAAAACAAATGGCACTAAAAACAGCATAAAGCTGTATAGCGGATTTACGTGGCATTATAATGGTTCATGTTTATTCTACTCAACAGCATAAAGCATTTACTTAGAACTTAAAATGCTATTGTAGATCCAAATGCACTAAAATCTGCTGAAAGCTGTACAGCTGCGTTGTGGTTTGCTGCACTAAAACTAAAGGCTTGATAAAAGCATTTTGATATGCCATTATCCAACGGTTATAAAACATCAAGATACTTGGTGAACTTATATAAGAGTTTATACGGTCCTTAAGTTCTACATAACTTTACTATTCGTTTGTTAAAATGCTTCCTGTGTTACTTGGGCATACATATAGCGTAGCTCGACCGTGTACCGTGCGTGGCGTTGTCACGGAGTATTGTCCGTTGAAATGTCACAAATGTGGACACAGCTTTACTAAACGTTGCCTGGCAATCAAACACCGCACTCGATGTTCCTCTGATTACTGTGCAGTTGAACGCTAATAGCCGTCGTAATATTGAACCTATCAGTTAGTGGACCGTACGAAGTAAAGGAGACGGATAAGGAAGAGATCCCTAGGAAGTCATTGTTGGATGATAGGTAGATAACATTTATTTGTTGTAACATAGAAGAAGAAACACAACACACAAAGGCACAATTAAATGATAAACACTAAGTAGGTAAGTACATTAATATAAATTTTAAAATATATAACACAATTTAGCTAGCTATAGCGATGGTACCTATGCACAGCAATCAAACGGCATCACCTACCAAAATCCTTTGTATGCACACTTTTAAATACGTAGTTTATTATGTTTAACGAAATATCCTCAGAAAGAAAAGTGTCTATACTTTCTTCTTAACTTTCTATATGACTTTGGCGCCAACTCTAATAAAATCGATATCGATGTTACTTCTAGTCGGTTCATCGCAGTTGATTCTAATTGTAAACATTCGAAACATTATGTAACAAGGCTCTCTTCCTATATTCAATTCAATACGTGCTACCTAACACAGACTCCTACTAATTGACTGCTCGGCGCGTCGTCGAGAGGTGTCAGTAGATACAACGTGATGCCGAAGCGTGTTGCGCGTGTAAGACGCTGATAACCGGTGATAAGCGGCGCGGTAAGGACGACTTACTCCAACGTGTTACTTCGATAACGAGGAACGATTTATATGTTGAGGAAATGTAGAAATCAGTGTGAGAAACATTGCATGACCTCGAAATCTAAATAAACAAAACTTCTCAAAAATAAGTCAAACTTGGGAACTTTCACCGACATTCTATGGGGAAGGATGTCAAAATCGATCTAGCACTAAGCTGCGTTTAGCAATTAGTTGTTATTTCAAAACCACAGACAGTTGGAATGACAATTTGTTTGTATCAGTGAATGAAACGGGTTCACTCACCCAGTAGGTACCGACTCAGAGTAATTATCTCCCACGAGAACACTGAGGCAAAGCCCACGTGTCTTACTTATGTAGCCAGAACCTTTAGAAGTCTTTTTAATGTTTGCAAGATTCGAGTTTCTGATGCACTCCTAATACTTCTTCAATTATTGCACTCTCGACGAATCTGCATCAACCGCATTTATAACGACATAATTATCATCTTCAACGTCATCATCTCAGCTAAAAGACGTTCAGTGCTGGACACATCCAAGCATCGCCAAACCATAGTGGGTTTGGCGATGCTTGGATGCGCTGACGTAACATCGTTTGGACATTATAATGACGAATCTGTGTAACCGGGTCTCGATTGCTGAATTATCGTTACAACGGAAATTATTGTAATGTCCGCAGTTCTTGGTAGTATCTTTTTAGGGTTCCGTAGTAAACAAGGAACCCTTATAGTTTCGCCATGTCCGTCTGTCTGTCTGTCTGTCCGCGGCTTAGCTCAGAGACGGTTAGTACTAGAAAGCTGTAATTTGGCATATGTATACTCGTATGATTATACGAGTGCCGACAAAGTGGTAAAATAAAATCAAGAAAAATATCTTTTTTTTTAGGGTACATCCCCCACACGTAAAGTGGGGATGTTTTTTTTTTTCTCATCTAGCCCATGTTGTGGGGTATCGTTAGAAATGTCGTTCAAAATATTGTGCTCCGTTTGCGAAATATTAAGCTTTTAACCCAGCTAAATGGTTCAAATCAAATCAAATCAAATCATTTATTCGCATAGAATGTAGGTATTGTACAATAAATAAATAAATATAGTGAGCCGGATACATTCTGCCTGAGTTTTGGCATCCAAAATCTAACAAACAATGTCATCATCAATAAGCTAATGAGCAAAATTATGAAATAGATAATAAATTAATAAATCATTTAACAAGTCCACATCATGCATAAAAAATGTTACAAATAATGTCAATAATATTAAATATTTGAGATGTCACACATGGGGTCATTCAAAAAGTCACATAAGGAATAATGTCTACCCCATTTTTATGTCCACGCAATCACTGTCCATTCCAAGGTTGCCTGGAAGAGATCGCAGAAAGCGATAAAGCCGCCCATTGTATGTTTTGTAGTGTTAAATTTACTATTTACTATGTATTTTCTGGTGTACAATAAAGTATATATAAATAAATATAAATATAAATAAATAACATTTCTGTATCAAAAAAGTCTTGAGTTTATTTTTAAATTGTTGAAGGGTGTCACTTTTTATGCTGTCCGGTAGTTTATTAAATGTTATTGGACCCATGCAGAAAACACTTTTTCTAAGTAGTGCTGTTTTATAGCTACCGACAATTAAGAGGTTTTTGTATTGACTTCTCACGGGACCTTTCTTGGTGTCAGAGACCATAACAAACAAATTTTAATTACTTTTTACAAAAATTGCCATCTCCAAAATATATAACGACGGAAAAGTAAGAATTTTCAAAGACTTGAACCTATTCACAACTATCTCTAGGTTTAAGGCCATACATAGCTCTAACACAACGTTTTTGTGCTTTAAATATGTTATCTCTTAGACTGCAGTTACCCCAAATAATTATTCCAAACCTCAAGACCGATGCGACCAAACCATGGTATGCTACTAAAGCAGTCTTTATGTCCACTTTTTTTGATAGGTTAAAAAGAACATAAGCTGCAGTGCTTAACTTTATGCACACCTCTTCTACTTGCGGTTTCCAAGTTAGTTGATCGTCTATATAAATCCCTAAAAATTTCGCAACCTTTGTTTGACTGATCACCTGTCCATTGTACTGTGCTTTAACGTTCGGTGAAATTGTCCGTTGGTGAAAATGCATCACAGTAGTCTTTGGTAAGTTTATTACCAGGTTGTTTTTATCTAGCCAATCAATAATATTTCTAAGGTTGGTGTTGATATCCTGTTCATAATTATTAATATTTGTACACTTTATCAGTGCTGTGCTGTCATCGGCAAATAGAACCATTGGACTTGGTATCTGACGGGGCAGATCATTAATATACAGCAAAAACAGCGGGGGACCTAATACACTACCTTGCGGTACACCGAATTTAACAATTTTATCATCAGATTGATATTTTTGTTCACATTTTGACTTAAGACAAATTCTGGATATCTCCGTATATTGAGTTCGGTTACTGAGGTAGGATTTTAAGAGATTCAGCACGTTTCCTCTTAGACCGTAGCTATTAAGCTTATTCAATAAAATATCATGATTGACACAGTCAAATGCTTTAGTCATGTCTGTAAAAATGGCACAGATATAGGTGTTTTATTATCTACATTTATCATTATTTCGCGTAATAAATGTAGCTGCTGTACTGCTGTATTAATGTTTTTGTTTTTTCTAAAGCCTGCTTGTTCATTACATAGTATGTTGTATTTTGTATAAAACACCTATCTGTGCCATTTTTACAGACATGACTAAAGCATTTGACTGTGTCATCAAATGCTTTAGTCATGTCTGTAAAAATGGCACAGATAGGTGTTTTATTATCTACATTTATCATTATTTCGCGTAATAAATCATATACTGCTGTATTAATGTTTTTGTTTTTTCTAAAGCCTGCTTGTTCATTACATAGTATGTTGTATTTTGTCAGAAAGTTGTTGATTAATTCATATGTAATCTTTTCTATCACTTTGGAAAACACAGGAATTAAAGCAATCGGTCTATAGTTAGCTATATCGTCCCTGCAATTCTTTTTGTGCAGCGGTTTGACTAAGACTGTTTTTAAACCGTCAGGAAATACACCAGTGCTGATGGCTAAATTAATAATGTGGCTAAAATGTATGATTATGTTATTTGATACAAATTTTATAACTTTCGTTGCTACCTCATCATATCCTACGGTATTTTTATTTTTTAATGATTTTATTACCCTGAGTACGTCTTTTTTCGATTTTTGTATAGAAAACTTGTTTCTAGTGATGTTTTAGGTGAGTTTTTAATCAGATTAATGAAGTAGTTGTTAAATGCGTCTGCAATTTCCTCGGGGTCATTAATAATTGTATTATTTATTTTTACCTGGGAAATGGGTTCATAAGTAGGTACATGCTTTATTGTTGATAACTTGCCAAGACGCCTTTGATTTATTGCGAGAATTTTTAATAAAATGGTTATTTTGAGCCTTTTGAGTTAATTTTACAATTTTCCTAAATCGCCGGGAGTAATTTTTAAATTTATGTTTGTTTTCATTTTATGGTCTAAGTCTGTGGTCCCATAGAAGGTGACGGTTGTACTTGCATTTGTGAAAAAAATCACAGCAGTAGTATATATAACGAAATTAAAAGGAAAACTATCAGAGCTAAGTAGGCTGTACAGGTTAACGAGTAATAATCAACCAACTTTGTAGTTTGAAAAACATGATCTCCCATACATTCCGTATGGGAGAACATGTTTTTCAACTACAATGCACAGTGTTTTATGAAGCCCGATTTTCGGACATCCCATTTTTATTGCAAAACCTGACAGAAATGATCATTTAAGAGCGAGATTTCTTATCCCCATTTAGCTACCAAATCTAGTTTCAGAGTGATAATTTTTTGAAAATCGTAATTTTTCCATCCGGATATTAAGAAAAAAATTAATTACGCTTAAACTAAGCGTGATACGAAATAATGATGTTAGGTACATTGATGGCGCATCTTATGTAGAGTATTTTCGTCCATAAATGAACCTCGCACCATTGTTAGATCGAGATTTATACGGGTTTTTCGGTTTTTAGTTTTTCTTAATTTTCTAGAAAATTCCGCCGTTTCGGGAAAAGTTATCTATACAGAAATAATTCTATTTACTTCCCCAATACACCACATAATTATGACATCCCAAATCCATGGAACTCAGAAGTTATTCCAATTTAACTATTTTTGTTAGGGTTGTCAATTTTTTTAATCCTAATTTTGTGGATCAAATTTTTCGTAAAAGTAAAAGTTCCGTAGACAGAATGACAAACAGAACGTGAATCAGTTTACTGGCAGCCTACCGAGACCTTTCAAAATAATATTTTTATTTTTTATTATTTGTTAAAAACTACAAACACTTTGAATTTATTCGTAAACAATTTAAAAACGTCTACATCGTCATCTTGTCAACACTTTTTGTGAGGGCTGATTTTCCACAGCCACAAACGCACACGTTTGCTGCTACTTCTAGAGACTGAAAAGTACCGACTTTGGTGCTATCCATAGCTTCGTTTGACATAGAGGCCACTTGCTGACCATCATGTGCATTGGGATTGTTATGCCCCCCTGGAATTAAAAAGTCATCTGGTCGGGGCCCAGAAAGACCATCTCCAGCAGAGCGGGTCAGGTTCTGCTGAGGTAGAGTAGTCCCATGGGTCGTGACCGGCTCCATGATTACTAAAAAATTCTGCTTACTATTGAGTAAAATATTTGGTAGCTGCTCCCCTGCGTTACCGGGTAGGCTACCGTGCCACTACACAGATGTACGCAATAGACAAACGAAAACAACATAAGCCCGAAGGCATAGCTGGTTGTCAAGTTAAAAATATTTATGGGAGTTTTAGCCAGTAAAAACTGTTACCGCCTTCACCGCGAGGAGGTACTAAGCTTATGTTATTGCTATTTAATTATGTGGATTTTGCTTGTCATTTAGCAGTATTTAGTACGTACTACAAAAAAACTTAAATAACACTAAATGCCTGAATATGCCTCTTAACGTACATCGATGAATAATATTTTATTTAGATACCAAGCTGGCTTCTTCACGTCAGATAACCCAAACCACCGATTTTACTACAAGGTAGATATATTTTTTGGCAAAGTTATATAAAACCCGGATATAAATAAAAATCTGAGATTTTGACAGCCCTAACGACGTAAAATCCGGATAAAACTTAAAATCGTTGTGGTTTCCAAGTTCCATGGAATTGGGATGAGAAATTTATGTGGTGTGTTGGAGAAGTTATCGAAATAATTTCAGTATAAACAACTTTTCCCGAAATTACGGAATTTTCGAGAAAATTAAGAAAAACTAAAAACCGAAAAACACGTATATATCTGGATCAAGCAAAGTTACGAGGTTCATTTATGCACTAAAATACTCGGCATAAGATGCGCCATCAATGTACCTAACATCGTTATTTCTATGACGCTTAGTTTAAATGTATTTTATTTTTTTCTGAAAATCGAAATAAAATTTGGTCGATTTTCAAAAAATTCTCACTCAGAAACTAGACTTAGTAGCTAAATGGGGATACGAAATCTTGCATTTAAATGATCATTTCTGTCTGGTTTTTCAATAAAAATGGGATGTCCGAAAATCGGGGTTCATAAAACACTGTGCAATGTTAAGTTTATTCTTGAGATAAATTCATCCCAACTACGGAACCCTTCATTGTGCGTGGTCCGACACGCACTTGACCGGTTTTATTTAATGAATATTTAATTCTCATTTTCACGCTCTCATTTTCTTTTGCAATGAGATCACCTCATTGACGCGACACTATTCCTTCTTATGTACTTTCGTCACCTACATTAAATGCTCTCAATATGGATTTTTCTAGTTTCCTCGTTGCTCTCATTTTTACAGATTTCTTCTTTTGGTCTTCAAGCACTCTTTGCTCTCAATATGGGATAATTTCTAATTTCTCTGTTTCCATCAGCAATGAAAGCCTGTAAAGGCTTGTATAACGCGATTGTTGTAATTGGTTGCGCTAAAACATTCGATTAGTATGCAGTAGCTATCAGTGCATTTGCTGCAAGTCACACTTCAGAATAAGTTACCGGCTGACGACCAGACACCTTCGTTTACTGACCGACAGGCTTGATAGGCGGGAATGACGGCTTGATAGCTTCACAATACTACTGGACAGAAAGCTTTCGGAGAATGACTTAATTTGATTTGGCTCAAAGAACCTATACTGTGCCCACAGTTCCGTTCGGGTGGACTATTCAACTTAGCCAAAGAACATAATAATATTGTACTTTATTCGTCTTGAATTCTAAGTGACGGAGAGTGTCGGTTGTTTTCATGTGGAAGGATTACCATCAGTTTTCATGTTTTTAAGTACACGTATTTCTGTGACAAATAAATGTATTTTTCATTGTTCCATGATTGTAAAAATCCATCCAGGCCAAATGCAAAAGTTACTGAAAATCAATGAAAAAATAAATACGTCCAATATTTTTTGTTCACCAGACAAGGTGTAAAAAAAAATTACGTTTTTTATTTTTGTTATAATTTTTTTTTAATATAAAAATATGGTAGGTATGCATAGATATTTTTATATTATTTTCTAAAGTTTTGGGGTAAGGTGGGTTTTTACAATAATTTTGTCAAAATCTGCCTAGCCTTTTCCCAACTATATTGGGTCGACTTTTACGAGTACAATCATTTTGTACAAGGTGTATTTTACCAAAAATAATAATAATAAATAATAAAAAGTTTATTGATTCATAAACAAAGGCTATTTTATATTAAGGTATGACACTGGATTCCGCACAAAGTCCAATTTGTACAATAGGGATGATGACAAAAAATATTTTTTAGTCCGTCTTTGAGATTATAAAAAAATATTGGACACGTATTTTTTCTTTCTTTACGTAATCTAAAGATTACGGCGATACATTGAGGTAAAATGTGCCATGACGTCACGAGTATGTAGATTTTATACATTATACAAAGTTGATACGACAGAGGGGCTTTCCTTTAAACTGCCTATACTAGGTACCATTTTCAAGCTCTGTACCAAAAATCAATTAAATAGGAGCAGTAGTTTAGTCGCAAATGATTTTTTTAAGTTTTTGCCCCGTTTGAACACGATGTATCTTTCCTAAAAGCTCATTATGTCTATACGCATAAGTCATGCACCTTAAAACGATAAATCTGAGTATAACCTATGCGTTGTTGCCGCTGTGACGTAAGTCACAAGTACAACCAAATATTCTCGCTAAAAAGATGACAATGCAAACAAGGAAGCAATAAATACACACACACTTGCATTTTCATTACGAGAGTGACAATCATAGCAAAACATCCCGCACGTAAAAGAAATAGAAATAGGTCAGTGTGTTGCTATTGCATCCTAGCGACGAGGGGCAGGGGTTGCGATCGGTAAGTGGGGCTTCTAAAAACTGGTTTTTTCAGTGCGCCGACGCTATTCTTTCGGAACGTACTTATGTTACGTAACACGGAAGTACCTGCGCCGCTTCCGTATTGTCGAACTCGCGCGCTGACAATTGGGATTTTGTTTTGTTATTGTAATAGGAAACTAAACAAGTTTAAGACAGTATTTCTTTTTTTATTGTGACAGGACACGTAACTTGGGATTATTATTATTTAGTGTTAGTGTTTTTTTTTGTGATCAACTGCTTTTATTGTGATACGACACGTAATTAAACTTTGGTTTTGTGTGTGTGTGTGTAATTAAAGTGTTCAACAATGCCTCGTGTAACTTACACGGCGTTAGAATACACTGACATGATTTTTAATTAGAAAAATAAGTAACAATATTCTCCGTGTAAAATTTGTGCATTCATGTGAATGAAGGACACATCGAGAATTTAAGTTTTTAGTGTTTTTGTTGTGATTGTTGTTGTGCGCGTACTTCAAAACCATACCTAACATAAAAGCCACAAGCGAAGGCGTAAGCCGCCGCCCGCGCCACCGCCGGCCGCCCGCTTTGAAATGAGATAAAACAGGCCGCGCGGCATTGCCACTGTTACCTAGGTATCTTCTAAGGTCAGTTAAATTTATTTACAAAGCGTGGTTGCGTTTTACTCTGATTCAAAAGCTATTTTAGTTTGCTGGAAAAAAAAAAAAACTCATTTTTGGTGCTTTTTATTTTTATACCGTATCGAATTAATACTAAACACGTATAGTATACGTAGTGTAATTAATGCCCCTCTGTCATATCAACTCTGTATATTTAAAATTTGCTAGATGAGTTCGGCGTTTCCTATCCGACTACTCTGAGAAGAAAGGCCGAAACAAACTCAGAGGTCACAGTCTCTTTTAAAGTCCAGACATAATCTTGGTCAAGCTATATGAGGACCATGTAGATTAGTGTCTGAAATGGTCTTTTGAGAAAATAACCACACAGATTTGAGTGGACCTGTCCAGTCAGTGCAAGCATTTGTCAGTAATCGTGGAGCTCAACTCAGAACATAAGGCGCTCAACTCAACGAACAATAAACAAACAACACACTTTCATTCATTTTTGTGTATTCTGGTGTACAATAAAGTATATATAAATAAATAAATAAATAAACAATACCAAAGAAAGGACATTTGGGTAGGCTGCATAAACTACTCAAACCGCCAGACCATTATTAAAACTATCTGAGAAAGGAAAAAAAAAATGAGTAGAGAAAACAAAAAAATAAAAAATATATATACTCGTATATCCACATAGTCCTCACATTCACAATAGGTAATTAAATAATATAATACTTTACATAGTAATCATGTAATTTTGAATGTAATATTCAATAATATGAATGTTTAAATAAAACTGGTATATTTTGATGATTTTATTAAATAATTCTAATGTCAAGTTTGATGGTTTTATCACAAGGTTTAGCAGAGCGAGCAGCTCAATCCCAAGCTTTTTTATCTTCTAAATAATCAGAAATTTTATAGTACCCTTTTTTACAAAGTTTGGTTTTAAAGACCGGGAAAAGTGGAAAGAGGGAAGGGAGGCCTTTGCCCTGCAGTGCGACAACACAGGCTTATAATAATAATAATAAAATAAATAAATAATAGCAACACTGATCTGATACGTCAACAACGTAATTTTTTCTCTTATAACTTAATTCGCATATTCAGTTATTTCCCTAGATCATATAAATACAAAAAGCTCATTATAACTCCATAGAATATACAACAAATATATTTATAAACAATAAAAACAACTACAATGAAAAACCAAAAAATATATAGAAAAATCAAAAATGACGTTGTCATATTCGGACTTCCGTTAAATCCTATGCAATAAATTATGAGAGATTTTAAACCACCAATATGTTGACGAGATCAGCAGCTCGCCGTGCACGCCTACCACCTCCGGACTCGCTGCTCAGCTCCGCCTCGCCGCCGCCGGTACCCAGCCCCATCGTGAGCGCTGCGTCAACACCGGCCGCGGTAGTTGCGTCGAGCTCGAGCGACGAGTATTTCTCCCCGCCCTCGACGCCACCACCTGCTCGCCGACGGGGAGGACGCCGGCCGCCGGACGGCTTAGGACCTCGAGGCCCACCGGCCTCTGATAGGGTCCCAGCCCCCGGCGGAAGTGTGCAGCGCATGAGATGGACACTATCCATTAACGAGAACGTCATGCGCTCATACTATGGGGCTACAGAGGGGGGAAACAACCTGACCGCGTACCGTGCCAGCTGTCAACGTTTCGGCACAACGACTGTCGGATCAGGTGCGGGTCATCCAGCGTAATCATATGTTGGATGACGCTGTACTTGATCGCCTGCGAAATGAAATGCAGAGTAGCCATGTCATCGCTCCCCCGCCGCAGAGTGTTATTGTAGTGCCACCACAGGACACTACAATTCAAGCTGACGAGATGATTGATGACAGGGCTACAAACGTAAGTACCCAGTGCAATGAAGAACTGAGGAGTGCTTTGGAGGGTGCGATTCGGGAATATCGATTCATGTCGCCCGAACTTAGACCACGTTTACCTCGTTTGCCCATGCAGAACAAAAATAGGGCGCTGGTGGCGGTTCTGGATTCGCAGTTGTCAAAGTATTTTGATGATTGCGAAGACCTCACTGATACTCATTCAGTTCTGTACTGCGCAGCTGTAGCAGCATGTCGTGTAGCTCACGTAAAATTTGCAAATGACTCTAGAGCTACACGACCGAAACCAGCCGTATCAGCTTGGCAGTACAGAATTGAGCGCCGTATTGGTGGGGCCAGAGCGCTCATCGGCAAACTTATCTGCTTCAGGGAGGGCAATACTCGCCCTAGAGTGATGCGCTTTGTGAGGCGGGCGTTCTCAGGGACTGATATTTGCCCTGAGGACTATGTGTCCCATGTCACAGAGCGCATCGACTTCCTGAAGCAGAAAGTGTATGCATGGGCGAACCGTATTCGTAAGTATAAGCGGCGAGTGGAGCGATATACCCAGAATCGCACCTTCCAGAGTGATGAAAGGTGGGTTTATAGGGCTTGGGAGCGACCAGACCAAGGTGTGGCTGACGCGCGCCTACCGGATGATGATGCCATGTGTTCTTTCTGGCGGAGTATCTGGTCGGCGCCTGTCAGCCACACCGAAGGTGATTGGACTAGAGAAGTCGAGCGAGCCTGCGATCCAATACCAGAAATGGGGGCTATTACCATCTGCCCCCAAGATGTAGCTCGTGCAGTTCGTCCGTTGCCCAACTGGAAGTCTCCAGGGCCGGACGGGCTGCACAATTTCTGGATCAAATGGTTCAAAAGGTCGCACGCTCGCTTGGCGGCTCAGTACCAGACTGCTTTGGAGTCTGGTTCGCTACCCCAGTTCCTAACGACAGGAGTTACCCACCTGCTCCATAAATCTGGTAGCACCGCGGAACCCAAAAATTATAAGCCGATTACGTGTTTACCGACGGTCTATAAAGTTCTTACTTCCATTTTGAGAGCTAAAATTAACAAACATATAGACACCAACTCCATCATGTCTGCCTCTCAAAATGGATGTAGGAACGGGTCCCGCGGTACTAAGGAGCTACTCCTCATTGATATGGCCATTAGCCAACAGGTTTGCCGTTCCCGAAAAGATCTATCGACATGCTGGATAGATTATAAGAAGGCCTATGACTCGGTGCCACATACATGGCTCAGGAGGGTGCTGGAGTTTTATAAAGTAGATGCAACTCTGCGCACCTTCTTGATGTCGTGTATGGGGCAATGGAGGACGGTCCTTCACTATTCAGGATGTCGAAATATCCAGAGGAATAGCGAGCCGATAAGGATTGAGCGAGGCATATTTCAGGGCGATAGTTTGAGTCCGCTCTGGTTCTGCTTAGCCCTGAATCCTCTAAGCACATTGCTGGAGGATTCAGGTTTAGGCTATCGGCTGAGGAGAGGTGGTCAGGTTATATCTCACCTTCTCTACATGGATGACCTAAAACTCTTTGCCCCCAAACAATTCCATCCTGATGGAGCTACTGAAAGTAACTGAAACTGTCAGTAGCGCCATCAGGATGGAATTTGGTGTCGACAAATGTGCGGTCATGCATGTAAAGCGAGGGGAGATTGTGGAATCCGTGGGAACACAGCTCGCGGATTCCATAAACCTTAGAGCCCTCTCCGCATCCGAAACCTATAAGTATTTGGGTATGTCGGAAGCGTTGGGTATCAATGTTACTGACATGAAGCAATCATTGAAGAAGCGCTTCTTTGGCCGCCTGAAGAAAGTATTCAATAGTCTTTTATCAGGCGGAAATAAGGTGTGCGCCTTCAATGGTTGGGTCATGCCGGTTTTGATGTACTCTTTCGGCATACTCAAATGGACTCAGACTGAACTCGACGCCCTGGATAGGAGGGTGCGTACGCAGCTGACTGCATATCGAATGCACCACCCACGGTCATCGGTAATGAGACTGTATATCCCGCGAAAGTGTGGAGGTCGAGGCTTTTTAAACGCTAAGACCCTCCACAATCGCGAGATATGCAGTCTCAGGGAATATTTCCTAGAAGCCGACGTGGGGATGCATCGAGATGTGGTCGCGGTGGACAAGGGCCTCAGCCCGCTCGCCATGGCTAAAGAGAACTGGCGCAAACCTGTAGTGCTTGACACTAATGATCGCAGGGAGGTATGGCAGAGTAAGGAGCTTCACGGACGCTTTTTCCGGGCCCTACATGGACCCGATATAGATTTTCTAGCCTCCGTAGCCTGGCTGCGTTTTGGTGACCTCTTTGGGGAAACCGAAGGTTTTGTCTGTGCAATTATGGACGAAGTTATCATGACGAACAATTACCGTAGATTTATTGTGAAAGACGGCACGGTTGACATCTGTCGGGCATGCCACCGTCCGGGAGAATCAATCCGACATATTATCTCCGGCTGTTCTCGTCTAGCTAACGAAGAGTACTTGCATAGACACAACCTTTGTGGTATTCCATTATTTGGAACCACATCTTTTAGTTTGTTTACGTTAGTCTTTCTTTATATTATTATATTAAACAAACCACCTTTTGATTTATTTACCTATTGATATTCTATGACACATGTACTTAACTCACTTTTATATTCTGTAGCACTGTTTACCCCTGTAAAGCATACTTTTAATTATCTCTTGATTGTTTTATCATCCAAATCGATTTTATAGTATTTAATTTTCCCTTTTGTAAAAACTTTAGAATATTTATATTCTGACGTTTTCATCTTAAACTGTCATCTGTCGTAATTTACTTTTCTAAAACATAGACAGAACACATCATAGATAAGTACACTCTATCTTCTCTCATAAAGTGGGTGTACACACTGAACCTTCGCAATAAGCATAGATCTAAGATTTCTCCTCTGTAAGCCGTTTTTATTAGTGCTGGTCATATCTAAATTAAGAATTAACTTGAATATGTTTTAAAAACGTTTAAAATATGACACAGAACGATAAAAACGGTCTTCATATTTTTGGGAGACTAGTCTTGTCTGAGCCCTCGGAGAGTCGTATTTTTAACTTGAGACGGAGTCACTGTTTTTATGCCCTTAAGTCTTATTTGTTGAACAGTTAGTTACTCGAATATTAGTCTCTTAAAACTAGCATAACTAGCGTGCGCGAGTGTCCTAATTTTATTGTGTAATTTAAACTATCGATACTGAGTGGATTATGTCAATAAACATTCTAGTACTGTGTAATACTGTGTTTAATTCGCTCGGCCCTCCTGCCTAGCCCTGTAGGAGGTGCTCACTTCTAACGAACTCTTAACCACGCGGCGTAAAACGCCGCGAGCACACGCACACGAAGGCCTCCGACACTAGACGTCGTTACTCTCCGAGAGAGACCTCCGCCGTCACCTGTGACGCTAGCGCGGTCCTCCCGCTAGGTTAGGCGCCTCAAAGCGCCTCCATCTACAAAGTCTCACAACCTCTACTCCGTTCCACAGGCTGGAGTGTACCTCCAGGGGGGATAATCCTCAGCCCAGCCTCCTGCACGCTGCATGCGGCCTGCCTGCCTGCCCACCTGTTCCACTCCCTGCCTGCCTGTTCCTGCTTAACCTGAGCCTGTCTTGTGCCTGTTCCTGCCTAACCCGAGCCTGTCCTGTGTCCTAAACTTAACTTTACTTTTACTAATTTTAACTTTTAATTTTAATACCTTTTTATTTTAATTTAATTTGTGACTTACGTTTCCCTCCACGGAGGAAAACGTTACGTTACACCTTGTAGGCAGGATTATCCATCAGCAACTTGCTCTGAAATACAATCTTGTGGAATCGGAAGTGCCGTATTACAGGTATGTGCCCGACCCAGTTCTCGAAAATGGAAATATCACATTGTACTGGGATCGATCCATCATCACTGACAGGACTATTGTTGCGAATAAACCTGATATAGTGGTGGTGGATCGAGTAGAGAGGCGCACAATGATTATTGATATAACGGTCCCACATGACGGGAACCTCGTGAAAGCTGAGAAAGATAAACAAATCAAGTATCTTGACTTGGCTCACAAGATTGTCGACATGTGGGATGTGGACTCAGCGATCATTGTGCCGATAGTCGTGTCAGCCAATGGCTTAGTTGCCAAGAGCCTCGACCAACACCTAAGGAGGCTCTCGTTGGGCAGCTGGATCAAGGGCTTGATTCAGAAAGCGGTACTCCTGGACACGGCTCGCATTGTCAGGAGGTTCCTCTCTCTGGAGCCCTGACCGCCGGTAGCTTGGACCCTGTTCCCGATACCGGTGGACTACTATTTTTTATATTTTTAAATGTTTTGAGTATTTGAGTTTAGTCTTTTTTTCGTTAAGGAGAAGATTATTTACATTAAACCAATGCACAACTTTATAGAGTGCATCGTTAACTTGTTCAAAGTTGACTAACTGACGTTTGATTTTAAAAATAAAGAAAGTGTCATCTGCGAATAATACGATCTTGTGATTATCCCTTATGTGGTAAGGTAAGTCATTTATATAAATTAAAAAATAAGAAAGGACCTAGAATTGAACCCTGCGGAACGCCCATGGTGACCGTAGATCCTGCAGATCTCTTGCCATTAACATCGACCATGATGAACGCAATCGAAGGCCTTGGACAAGTCGCAGAAAATGCCAAGAGCAACTTGCGACTCCTCCCAGGCCTCGAATATGCTCTTCAGTAATTCCACGCCCGCGTCTGTAGTTGACCGACCCTCTGTAAAACCAAACTGTTTTAGATGTAGTAAATTATGTGCATTGAAATGTTCTAACATTTGTTTCAAAATTATTTACTCAAAAATTTTGCTTAATGTAGGTAATATCGAAATATTCCGAAAATTTGTAGGATCAGTTGTGCTGCCAGACTTGAACAGTGGAATCACTTTGCTAAGTTTCATCAGATCAGGAAATACACCAGATTCAATACAAGAGTTAAAAATAATTGATAAAAAGGGTGAAATAACATCAATTATTGAAAACATGGTATGTACTGATAATCCCCAAAGGTCAGCAGTTTTTTTTACATCAAGATTTTTAAAAGATTCTTTAATGTCTTTAGCAGAAGCAATTGTAAATTCAAAAAGTTTGTCACATTCTGGTACACATTCTTTTAGTATTGAGTAAGCAAAGTGGGGGAAGACGATGACAGAGTTTTGGTTGTTAAAATGGGAATATTAGTGAAGAAATTTCCAAACTCAGTTGCCACCTCCACGTCTACCTTAATATCTAGATCATTGATTTTTAGATGGAAGTAACGATTCCGTACCGTCGTTCTTCCCGTTTCTGAATTAATAATATTCCAGGTTGTTTTAATTTTATTTCTAGAAGATATTATTTTATTTTTAATGTGTATGGTTTTTGCTGAAGAACAGGCTCTTTTAAAAGTTTTAGAATATTTCTTTAAAAGTTTCATCATGGTTATATGATTTTTCATGATACAATTCAAATAACCTTTGCCTACTTTTGTAAATACCTGGTGTTGCCCAATCACTAAATATAACGCGGTCACAAACAGGCAATGTTTTTGAGGTGAAAACCTTCCTAAAATCACAATTGATGAGGTTAAATAGTGAAGTATAAGCTCGATCCGGATCGTTGTAATAAGGCAAACCCGATAGTTTTTCCATTAAACTATTTTTAAATTGTCCTAAGCGACTTTTATTTACTGGAACAAAACTCACTAGTTTTCTTTGAGCTGACTGTTTTCTGAGGGAAAGTGACTAACTGGCCACAGTGATAAGAGTCTAACTCATTTATAATTAAATGGCTAGAAGGCCTTAAATTTGTAAAAATGTTGTCAATATAGGTAGCACTAGTGGCAGTTATTCTAGTCGGCTCAAAGAATGTATTGTACAAATTATATGATTTAAATAAAGTTATAAATTTATTTACTAAGTATAGCAGATTTTTCCAGTATGTTAATGTTGAAATCTCCACAGACAACAACTGTTTTATTACTGTTACAAGTCTTTAATAATACTTTTTCCATATATTTCTCAAAAATATCATATGAAGCACATGGGGGCCTGTACACACTTATTACAATGAACTGCTCAAGCTCAATGCAAGCTATTTCAATAACTCGCTCAACAGAGAGGCTCACAATATCCTTACGTTCTTTAAATTTCGTATTGTTACGAACAATTATTAGAGAGCCACCACGTATCATTTTAACTCTGCTGAATGAGCTGGCAACCTGGTGTTTGTTAAAGCTGAACATGAACTGGTGGACTTTTAACCAATGTTCAGTTACACATAGGATATCAATATAACTCATGAACAGCTCCAATTCTAATTCCTTACTTAAAACATGACAGTATTTTGATGAACTATTTTGAGACTATTATTATTACATTTATTTAGGTTACTGCAATTTGATGGATAATATACCAGTAGTTAAATTTTCTTCATTTATTATGCAAGAGGTTTCCTCTATTGTCTTAATTTCTAATTTAAATGATCAAAATCAATCAAAATATTTTATTTCACATAAACCTACAAGGGCACTTATGAAACGTCAGAAGCTAGGTGCACGGTTCCAATTGGTCGTTTCCTATAGAGAAGAGCTGGCAAGAAACTCCACGGTTACTCTTTTAAAAGTTAATGGTTTTTACAGTATTAAAAGGTATGAGAGGACAGTGTACGCCTTTCAACAAGTACCAGGTACTTATCAAAATATAAAATGGTCCACATATTTACAGTCAGTATATTTACATTCACAATTTTTTTAAGAAAAGAAACTATATAAAAGATTAATAAAAATAAAGACCTATTTAAACCAAATGACATGATTGCCACTACAGCTGTAACAAACCAAATTGAATTTAAAAAAATATATATATATACTTAGAATATTGTAAGTATATAAGGTCAAATAATAAAATGATTGTCAAGGATGTAAAAAAAATAAAAATAAAGGTATAAATCGTTTCGAAGAATAAAATTAATGTTCTACTGGATTGTAAATCACATCAAGACCAACAGAAAAGTCCGCGATAGTATACAGGGTGGATTTTTGAGATGGGGCAGTAAGGACAGCTACCTTAACCGTTGTAGCTACAGGAAAACGGTCTTAAGAGACTGTCATTAACTTTTTGAAAGATTTAGATCTGCATTCACAGATTTTGAAAAAAAATTACAGTCAGCAAGAAAATGGCCAGTTTTTACAAAAACTTTTTTTGATGCCAATCGATCCTGCACACGTAGCATGAGCACAGTTTTGTCGACGGAAGAGTAGACAAAAATGACGTTCCGTGTAGACAGTACGACGGCAGCAAAGTAGAAAGAGTCAACTGCACTTTTTACGAAATTCACTCTTTGACATAATTTGACTCAGAATTCTTTGTTTTGTCATAGGACTTTTTTTCTGTTTGATTCTCTATTTTTACTGATAAGTCACGTATATAAAGACAACTACAACAAAATATTCTTAAAATGACGAAGTATCGTGTTTTGGAACAAAAAATATTACAGTAATATTGGCCCCTTTCCTTGGTAATGCCCTATTAACTAAATGATGTAAAATAGGAGAAGATAGCTTGATAGATTAGACTAGATAGATTGTTCTTCTATTAATTATTATCACAATTTTGCATTCAAAACGTTCTTCTGCAATCATGATTTTGTAGTTATCCGTTTATACTTTGTGGCCGTCAAGTAGAAAGTTTTCTACTGTCTTTAGCATGGCGATTACAAAATCAAAATGTCTTCACTACTGTCAGTTGTCAGTGTGATTTTGACAGTTTGGGATAGAAAACTTTCTTCTGCAATAGTCTACATACAAAAGGACCTAGACAAAGATTGTTAGAAACGTAAGACAAAATGACAGATTATAGAAAGATTTCTACGGTGCGATGTCAAAAATGGAGAAACGAAATGTCACTTTGTATAGAAACAGCTGTGTCTATTCTTCGTAGAAATAGAAAGCGTCATGCTACGCGTGCTGTTTCATATAAGGGTCAAAAAATTCTACTAGACCAACTGAGGTTTGAGTACTAGAAAAGTCAGAAATAGCAAAAAACTTTTCCCATATTTTCGTACGAAATGTGACTCCAACTTAATTTACGATTATAGAGTGGCCGAAACTAAACTAAAACCAATTGAACTTCAAATTTCGAACGAATAGAGAACAAAATTTAGAACCTTTGTTGCTTTTGTAAAAACTTTTTACATAGGTAGTTATTTTTCTTGCAATTTCTGTCTTTTGTAGAGTACAGTCTTTTTTAACGTTTTCCAAACAAGTCTGAAAGTTCTTAATAATTTGAAGTAATTTTTAGAGTTCTGTACCTTAAATGGAAAAAACGGAACCCTTTTAGGATCACTTCGTTGTCCGTCCGTCAGGTCACTGGAACGCGTGGAGGTATCAAGTTGAAATAACATCAAATACGTAGGTATGTGATCCCTTGAAGCTCTGAAAAATCAAGCTTCTAAGTCAACGCAATAAAAAATACGGCCATTTATAAGACATAATTATTTAGACTACGGAACGCAACGTTCTGAGGAAAAAAACGGCCCAAGTGCGTGTCGGACCTTGTGCGTACAATGAAGGGATTAGATAGATGATAGATAGATAGATAGATAGATAGATAGAATATTCTTTATTATGCACACCATACAAATTACAGAAATAAATTTAGAAATGTTACATAGGGTGACACAATGGGCGGTCTTATCGCTAAAAGCGATCTTTTACAGACAACCTTTGGATGGATTGTGCGTGGTCCGACACGCACTTGGGCGGTTTTTTTCTCAGAACGTTGGACATCACAAGCAACAAACTGTCTTGTTCTTATAGTAAATAAAATTATAACGCGTATTCATTCGAAGTTAAAATTTTTTGTTTCTGTTTGGCTAGTCTGTCTATCATAATAAAGTTTGTTGGAGTTTTTCTTACCAAAATGTATGGGAAAAGTTTTTTGCGATTTCTGACTTTTCTAGTACTCAAACCTCTGTTGGTTTAGTAGAGTTTTTTGATTCATATAAGAAAGTTTTTGTGAAACTGCCCATTTTCTTGCTGACTGTACAATTTTATCAATATCTGTGAATGCAGATCAAAATGTCTCAAAAAGTTAAGGACAGCCTCCTAAGACCGTTTTCTTCTAGCGACAACGGTTAAGGTAGCTGTCCTTGCTGCCCCTTTTAAAAAATCCACCCTGTATATCTACCTTCTTGACCCACAGTAACCATTTTTTTCTTTCAGAATTTCATTAAAAAGGTATTGTTATTTCCGAAGCTATTTTGTTTCTGTTTACAATTCTGCCAATTAATTTAAAGGCATGCCTTAATTCGAATTACGATAAACATTTTTTATCAGTTGACCGAAATTGGATAGGGTTGTTCTAATCAATTGGCTATAATTTATTTGGATGATGTGTTTTGTTACACCATATAGGAATGATTCATTTCCAATTTCAATCAATCTGCCTAGCCTTTTCCCAACTATGTTGGGGTCGGCTTCCAGTCTAACCGGATGCATCTGAATACCAGTATTTTACATGGAGCGACTGCCTATCTGACCTCCACAACCCAGTAACTGGGTAATACGATACCCCTTGGTAAGACTGGTGTCTTGGTGACTTTCGGGCTTCTGACGACTTGTAACGACTGTCAAAGATCTATGAATGACAGCCATTCATTTCCAAATTATTGCTATAATTAATTTTTTATTTCATTACAACTAATGCTCTACTAGTGCTTATAAATGAAAATGTACAATGAATGCCGATAAATTAAAAACCAATTTTTAAAACACTTTCTACCAATAACTACCATAATTGAAATACGTAACAAAACGTTTTTTTTTCACGTTTTTGTTATCTGTGGCCAATAACAAAATCGTAGAAAAGCAGTGTTGTCAACTTAGTAGGGTTTCCACTAAACCTGGGGGTTTGGACACCCCTACTGGCGGAGAAATTTTGCTTTCAGTGGGCGGTGGTTTTGTCTAGTGGTTAATTTAATTCAATTTGTAGAAGACAATACAATCAATTACTAAAACTTTGACTCGAGACAATATTAAAATAACACGATAATGGCATGTTTTATTGTTTGTTTAAAACCTGTGTCAGTGATTTTTCGATTTATTTCTTTCAAATGCCGAAACCACTGCGGATTCGAACGCTGATTTGGAAAGACTGACACAGCATGACGAATATATTGAAGCCATACAGAGGCTCCGCCCGAGTGGAGATCGAAAAACAACGTCATTTCAAAAAACATATCTCACGGGAACATACTTACGGGATAAAAAAATCTGCCGTTAAGCCGTTTGAAAACAAACATCTTCACTAAATTTATTTCAACAATTATACTGCAGTTGCCATTTGTCATGCCACCAACACAATAGAAGTTAAAATCGGTTGATCGGACCGTAAAAAAGGTTTATTTAAATGTCTAATCTTATTTTATTAAATGAGTATAGTTTTTACGCAAACGGTTAAATATCATATTTCAGATTTTGAAATCGCTTTCAAAATCCGTTTTTAGAAATCGATTTCAGGAGTGGCTGGCAGTTTCGATCGTCTTTAGTAATATTATTCGGTTGTAAGTGCATCATTCAAAAGTATTCAAATATAAACGAATACGTACTTACGCAAAGCTACTATTGCCATGGTTTTGTGAAATTGGTTTGTCTAGTTCGGATAATCGATACGATTCGATTTCTGACTGAAATGTGATTTTAAATTCGTTTTTATCTATCTGACGCATGTCTATACCGGACTCAGGGAAAAAAATTGGCAGCACTGAGTAAAAGTTGAATAACCTCTTGAACGATCTGCCGACTCATTGTGACGCGTTCAGAGTCGAATTTATTGCAAAATATTGCCTGTCTAAAGTAACTTTTGCTGCTCTAACTTTATCAGTTTGTAGGAACAAGAACAGGAAAGGCCTATAACATCACATGTTAAACATCGGAAATAATCTGCGCTGGAATGATCATTCTTTGAAGTCTGTGGAGAATACGCTATCAAACATGGCGAATTGGCGATGTCTTTGTTTACATTTTAGTTTTCGGTAATATTTTTGATAAGCATTGTTATGCCTTGAATGTTTTATATTTTTCAACATACAAAATTATATTTACTATTCTCTTACAGAAACATGGGCCTATGTTAAGCAGTTTTGGAACATTTTTCTTGTGGCTTGTGGAAGTAGACAAGTTTGACGACACGGTTGGCGCAGTGGCTGAGCGATGGACTGCTGCGCAACGTGTCGCGGGTTCGATCCCCGCACGGAACAAATATTTGTATGATCTGCAAGTAGTTGTTCCAGGTCTGGGTGTTAGTGTATGTGAGTTTCTATGTTTGTAAACGCACCCACGATACAAGAAGAAATTCTTAGTGTGGGACAACGTTTAAAAAAAAAAAAAAAAACGGAAAAACTTTGGAAAATTCTCTCGTTCAAGACACTGCGTGCTCTGTTTTCGTTTTCTACTGGCTGCACTAAGACTTATTTAGGCTGTTTTGCTCAATTGCGAAAAGTATCTAAGTCGATATTATCAGTACAAGTTAGTAAGCCAATATAAATAGGAATAACGTGTGTAAGGGAGTACCTTTGTATCTCATTACATTATTGTAGCTGTAGTAACTGAAATTTTTACTTGATATTTATGTACATAAGTAGATGCTGAAATAAACAATTATAACCACTAGCCAAATAACAACTAACTATAAAACATATTTATAATATTTTCACAGACCGTGCTAGAGCTGAAAATACAAGAAGGGAACGCTACCCAACATCAATCTTGTTGTTCAAACGTGGATTGAATAACCAATATTCTGTATTAATCATTGAAAGTAAGCTTTTTGACACATATGTAGTTAAGAATCAAGCGTAGCAATTCACTTAATTATAAAATTATGAATATATTTCTTTGGCTGAACTTAGTACATAGACACAACATATATTTTGTGTATACCTCACTAATGTTTAATATTATAATTCAGTATTATAAAATATCTGGAGACTGAAATATCAGCCCTAAATAAAGATGAAATTATACAACCAGCAGCAATGACTAGGCTGATGGGCTAGGGCTAGGGCTTTTGTCTACCCATGGGCTAATGAAAACTAAGTTATATCAACTTGGTTTTCATACTTTACTTTGCCATAATGTTTAAGTACTTTATTTGAGCAGAAAATAATAAGATTTTGTTTTAAAACTATAGAGTTCCTGGGGCGTTTCACCTATGAAGACATGAAGGCAGCATGAAGGATGTCGCCCATGCTGCGTTGCCCTGTTGCTCTGCTACTTCAGTTTTCAAGCTTCTCAAGAACTAAAGTAGAAACTGAAGATTGTTAATGAAAGATAATCTTTTTTTTTTTTACTTTTCAGTCTTGTATGACAGCGATATAAATGTGTGTTTCTATTTTGTTAATTGATAACAGTGTAAACTTTAATAAAGTGTTTTTATTTTGAACTTGTACTTGTTAATTTTATTTGTACCTTTATAGGTGCAAATAAAAATAACTTGTAATGAAATATTTAAGAATTGAATAGGTACTATGATTTTTATAAACACAGCCAATTGATTATACCTACTCGTATTTACCTAAATTAACTGTCAATCATTAGGTAACAGTAAATACCTAGAGCGAAATAAATTATGGTAAACAAAAAACGACTTTTATTATATCTTCAATAGCATTTATTCACATTATTATGAAATATTTGGACATGGGGCAAAAATAAATTGGAACAAATATACTGTAAGGACTCGTGGAATTTGGGATATAATGTCTTTCTGTGGAAGTCATCATGGATTATGTATGTACTGCTTGCTAATTCTTGCTGTAAGTGCATGAGAGAGTTTAAATTTTTCCTGAATAATGTAGTTGAGCCTGACACCTGAAATATAAAAAAAAGAATTTAAGTAAATCCTCAATATATTCCATGATCCATTACATCCATCCACAAAGTCTAATAGGCCTCTCCCTAAAAGACTTCAATGCACAATCTATCTACTTTATAGAACAGCAATATTCTGCTATAAACAACAATTACGTGCCTACAATTGACTTTATTTAAATGTAATTAATAATTAACTTAATGTGGTAAGTATACGTTTGATGGTGCATTTCGTATTTACCAACAAACAATGTGATTGTGTGTAACATTGTTGCTGTGCTAAACACACATTCAATGTTCAACACTAAGAAAGAAAATAATATTGATATTAAGTAGGTACCTTAAACAGACAATGATGTGAAAATAAATCTATGTATGGTGGTATGGTGAATATGTTCATCAATGTCCTCCTTACAGAATCCATTGACATAAAATGCTTCAAACTATATTATAATATTTGTTATTCCTCTATTATATTGGCTTTTCCAATGAAAAGTACAAGCTCGACTGGATTGCTAAGCTTGTGGCTTATGACGTTTGATACGGTACGAATTTGTCTTTCCTTAAAATGCCACCAAAATACCTACCTCGTTTCTGAAATATCATAATATACATCTTTAGTTTAGGTTGCAAGCACTTGTAACAGAAGAAAACTTTAACAATTATTATAAAAAATCGACCTCACCGCTTCGATATTTTACAGACCCTAATATTGATCTATCATTGAGGTTTTACACAAAAACACATTCACAATTTATGAAGACGACGTTCACTTACATAATTTTGTAATAATTAAGGAGATTATACGAGTAAATCCCAAAAATATTGCAAAGAAAATCGAATGCGACCAGTAGGGTGCCTTCGCTATATATTGATAGCTCAAAGCAATTTCTCATTGATTTTAAATAATAGCCTTTTTAGACAATTATCGTTCACTCTTTAGCGTCTGAAACAGAGTGCAGTTGATATCACAGATTTTAGAGTTACGTAATTCGAAAGTTGTAAATTGAAAGCAATTCTAGTCAAAACGAAACAAATTTGACTCAATTGTAAATCGAAAATGTGTTGCGTAATTAGATAGCTGGACATCACATCATTTAAATGAATACTATAAAAGATATCACGGATTTAAAATTACGCGCAGTAAAATAATTATGGCTGTCAGCATGGCACAACAACTGACAGGAGTCAATGACCTTTCCTTGGCTATTAAGGGGGATGCGCTGAGGAAACCCGCGAAATTCAAATTTTCTTTAGTTTTTTGCTATTTTCAGTCCAGTGCCAGATTGTATGTTGATTAAAATATGCACATAAAGCACAGAAATCTAGATGTTTTCAGATGTCGTCATTGCACCCATACGAAGCAGGGGCGCGTCGCTAATCTTAAATAATTTCAACTTCATAGCAGAAGCAGACACTAATATATACAAACGCTCAGTGATTCCTGACTGGCCCTCCACTAAATCGCGTCGTCACTCTATCGTGTCACTACTACTCGTCGCTAATGTTATGCACAAATGCAGCAGTGGGAACATTTGAGGCTCGATATGGTCATATCGTATGCTGTAGCTCAACACTCGATGCATTTGCTCAATCATTTGATAGACGCGCAATTGATGGCCGAGAGGGAATATTTTGTTGAGTATCATATGCCAGGGCCGCACTCGACGTTTACTGTGCTGTAATTTTAGTTTGATGTTAAGATTGTAAACAGAAGCTGTTGGTAAACCTTTATGAATAAATAACAATATATAAAAAACTTGTGACAGAAAAAAAAGAAGAGATTTTGGGTTTTTCGACAATCGACCCCTAACGAGGCCAGAAGGAGTACTTAATTAAGTTTTCAGGAGAGGATTTTACTGCATGTCTTGATAAACCTAAAAGTTGGTATACTTATTCTATGAATTAAATGATTACACACATGTTCAAAGGATTACGCATGACATCAACAAACGTCATTCCATATTACTTATCCGCGATCATGACGTGACTACGGTAAATTATAAAAGCGCACATGCCTTAGCTTAATGGCATATTTTAGGCTCTTGGTTTAAACGCACCCTAATAATAATATTTGTTTTTTCTACAGCGACGAAGGAGGCGGCGTTCACATACGCGATCACCTCGGCCGGCGTGACGCACGCGCTGAGCGCAGCGTGCGCGCGCGGCGACCTGCCCGCCTGTCAGTGCACCACCAACCGGTAGTACTGTGTTCAGTTACTCACTCTGCGTGTTCTCACTCTCACAAAATAGAAGATAATCTATAAAAAAGATAATAAAAATAAACTATTTAAACCAAATGACAATAAAGTACCTACTGTGTTTAATCTTAGCATAACCCATTCTCAGCCGCCGCGGCACGACGACAGCCGATCAGTTCGAGTGGGGCGGGTGCGGCGAGGGCGCGTATGGCGCGCGGCTG
Organism: Agrochola macilenta; assembly: GCA_916701695.1. Classification (NCBI taxonomy): domain Eukaryota; kingdom Metazoa; phylum Arthropoda; class Insecta; order Lepidoptera; family Noctuidae; genus Agrochola; species Agrochola macilenta. The sequence continues at coordinate 18,906,747 of OU753576.1, forward strand.
GCGCGGCGCTTTTTAGACGCGCGCGAGCTCGAGCGCGACGCGCGCGCGCTCATGAACCTGCACAACAACCGCGTGGGCCGGAAGGTGAGCGAGGTACTCACCCATGTACCGCCCGCTTTAGCTGCCACTGGCGAGCACTATAAAAAATAGCCGGATGTTAACATGACACATCGAGCTTGCGGCCGTCCGCGACGGACGATCCGCATGCGGATCGTTGGCCATTTCTCTCCTCTGAAAGAACTTAGCGGACGGCCTTAGAAAGAGATCACTGTCATACAGTTATGAGTGACAGAGATGACGCTCTACGAAGAGATGGCGGTCTGACGCTCTCTACGAACGTTTTCTATAACTCAATGTGTCATATTTATGGCCGTAACCGAATGCTAATGCATGTGCTTTTCTGCTTGCAGTAGAATTTTAGAACATATATCCGAAATGTATATGTTTTAGTTACTTTTTTAGAAAATTGTAGCAAAAGAGAATATTATTATTGTTTAAGACGACCTCTCATTTCCGAACTCAATTAATTGATTATACAAAATCCTCTTTAATTGTCAAATATTACGAGTTTGTCTATTCATACTTTGTTAAGTAGGAACTCGCTTTTGACTTACTTAAACTTTTGCAACTTGACGTCTTGCCAAATTCAAATTCAAAAGTCATTTATTCAAACTAGGCTGAGAAATCAGCACTTTTCGAACGTCAAAATTACATAAGACAGTCCCCCAAAAACGCCCACCCTTCACCACTTCCTAGTGCATAAGCTGGGAAGAAGAAGTGGCGCAACAAACTCCCCAGCAGCACAGCTGTCTGTTCAGTTGAAAAAACTTGATTCTATATAATAGTGCATATTATTATGCTAAAATAATTTACATCACCACAAATTGCAATACAACTCATAAAATAAAAACATTTTAAAGAGTAGATTATGTCAACAATAAATGAAAACAAAATTAAAATAAATTGACTTACAGTCAAATAAAATAATCCAACAATTATATGCTCATATAGTATCGTGTAGTCTAAAATAGTCTAAAATAATTGTTTGTTCCTTGGGGTACATTGGAGTAGCTTAATTAGTCCCAAGCCTTTTTGTCGTCTAAGTAATCTTTAACTTTATAGAAACCTTTTTGACATAGTTTCTGTTTAATAAATGATTTAAATTTATTGAGGCTCAGTTCTTTGACATGGCTTGGGAGTTTGTTGTAAAAACGTATACTTTGGCACTTAAATGAATTACTAATTTTTTGGAGCCTAGTCCTCGGCACAATAAATAAATCTTTGTTTCTAGTATTTAAGCTATGAATGTCGCTGTGTTTAGAATATAGATTTATATTCTTTTTCACATAAATCAGGTTCTCATAAACATATTGAGACGCGACTGTCATTATGTTTATTTCCTTAAATTTATCCCTCAGTGAATGCCTACAACTTAGGTTATAAATTGCTCGAATGGCACGTTTCTGCAGCACAAATATAGCCTGAAAGTCGGCTGCATTTCCCCACAACAAAATGCCATACGACATTACACTATGGAAATAACTAAAGTATACTAATCGAGCTGTTTCTACATCAGTCAAATGACGGATTTTATACACCGCGTAGGCTGCAGAACTTAGCCGCTTCGACAATTTGGTTATATGTGGGCCCCACTGAAGCTTCGAATCCAAAGTAATACCTAAGAACACAGTGGTGTCCACAAGATCCAATTCTGTCCCATTTACTAGTACACTGGTTTTCACCTGTTTAACGTTAGGTGTTAGAAATCTAATACATTTAGCCTTTTTCTCGTTTAAAAGTAAATTATTAACACTAAACCAATGCACTATTTTAGAGAGAGCATTATTCACATCGTCAATAACTGTCTGTTGTCGCTTAAGCTTAAATATAAGTGACGTGTCATCTGCAAATAACACAATTTTATGACTGTTCTTTATAAGGCAAGGTAGGTCATTAATATATACGAGAAATAAAAAAGGGCCAAGAATTGAGCCCTGCGGAACTCCCATAGTGACAATAGAACCCGGAGATCGCTTGCCGTTAACGTCCACTCTTTGGATCCTATTATCCAAATAAGAAATAAGAAGATCCAAGGCAGTGTTTATAACACCATAGTGATGCAATTTCCTGACCAATGTATCATGAGAAACACAATCGAAAGCCTTAGATAAGTCACAAAAAATGCCTAGGGCATCATGTGACTCCTCCCAGGCCTCAAAAATATGTGAAAGAAGCTCAACACCAGCGTCGGAAGTCGAGCGACCCCTTGTGAAACCGAATTGCTTACTGTTTAATAACTTATATTTATTAAAATGTCTTTGCAATTGATCTAGCATCAATTTTTCAAATATTTTACTAAAAGTAGGAAGCACAGAAATAGGTCTAAAGTTCGTGGGGTCTGATGTGCTGCCCGATTTAAACAAAGGTATTATTTTACTACTCTTCATTAAGTCAGGAATTACACCACAGTCAATACATTTATTAAAAATAATTGCTAATTCAGGCGCTACAGTGTTGATAATGCATTTTGCAACCTCTACGGAATTTCCCCATAGATCAGCAGTTTTTTTAACATTGAGTGTATTGAAAGTTTTAATAATATCTCGAGCACTAACATAGTCGAAATTAAACTCATGGTTACAAATATCAACATTTTCTTTCAATAGGGACTCGGCAACAGTGGGTGAAGAATTTAAAGATTTTGTGGTTGAGACTGGAATATCTGCAAAGAAATTTTCAAAAACTGTGGCAACTTCTAAATCTTTTTTAATAACAGTATTATTAATATTAAGGCTGTAGTCACTACTACGCTTTTTGTCTCTTCCAGTCTCATTGTTTATAATTTCCCAAGTAGCTTTAATTTTATTTTGACTATTTTTAATTTTAGAGCTTAAATATTGACACTTAGCTTCGCTACAAACTTGTTTAAATAATTTGGAATAGTTCTTAACATATTGATAGAATTCTTTACTTTTATTATAATTTCTTTCTTCATACAGTTCAAAGAGTTTGATTCTACTCTTAAATATCCCTTTAGTTGCCCATTCACTGAAAGTTGCAGAACCATCAACTGAGATCTGCTTTGGTATAAAAGTTGAGTTAAATTCTGTACAATACATGGCAAAAAAGGAATTGTACAGTTCATTAGGATCATCACAATAAGGCAAGTAGGGTAATTTACTATTAAGTTTGTTTTTAAAACTCTCCAAGCGACCTGCAGTTTTTGGCACTACAGTGATATCTCTCTTAGTCACTTTTTTATCTTGTTTACTAAATGTAATCAGCTGTCCACAGTGGTCAGAATCCAGTTGACTTATAATTTTTTTATTAATTGGTAATATGTCAGTAAATATATTATCTAAACATGTACCTGATGTGGCGGTTATTCTAGTAGGCTCCAAAAATAAATTATTAAGGTTATATGACTGAAATAAATTTTGAATTTGTAGGCTCATTGATGAGTCTTCTAATAAATTAACATTAAAATCACCACATACAATTAATTTTTTTCCTAATTTTCCAAGCTTTTGTAACACATCATCCATGATACTCTCAAAGCAATCATAAATCGATGATGGAGGCCGGTACACGCTCAATACAACTAGCCGCTCCAACTCCACACAAGCTATTTCTATAGTCCGCTCAACAGATAGGCTTACAATATCCTTACGTTCTTTGAATTGAAATTGTTTAGTTAGCAGTATTAATGAGCCACCATGTATTGCATTTTCTCTGCTGAATGAACTACCAACCTGGTGATTACTGAAATTAAACATGAACTGATGGCTTTTTAACCAATGTTCTGTAATACATAAAATATCAATGTTGTTACAGTTCATGAATAATTCAATTTCAAGGTCTTTTCTTAACATACCTTGAATATTTTGGTGCACCAGGTTAACTGTTTTAGAACTTATTCTGACATTTTGATGATTTAGACTAGTATTTAAATTTAAATTATTTCCATTAATTATGCAAGAGGTTTTCTCTTTTGTCTCAATTTCTAATTTAAATTAATGTTAACTTGTGTAGCCAAGTTTTTGGCTGAATCAATGACAACCAACTTACACTCTTTACTGTTAGTTCAGAAACTTTCGCAGATATTTCATTATAATATTCCTTTGCGTGTCAAATAGAACACCTAACCTATCAATACATAGAACAGTACATTGTAATGTAGTAAATAACGTTGCTGTAGGTACGTAAAAGTTTAATATTAGGTGGTCTGTTATTGCGGCAGGCCACAGCCAGGGACTAATGACGTCGTTAACTAACAAGCTGCCAGGAATGTGAAAGTGCGCGTCACTATAAACATAATAATGATTGCGAGCGGGCGCGCGGCCACTCCTGCGTAACTGTGAAAAATTCAGCAGTCGCCGAGCGCCGCCCACCGCGTGTACTGACATTAACTTGAGTACTTAAGAATAGGGGACTTGTTTCTAATTTATTATACTAGTATACAGGGTGGATTTTGAGATGGGGCAGCAATGACAGCTACCTTAACGGTTGTCGCTAGAAGAAAACGGTCTTAGGAGACTGTCCTTAACTTTTTGAGAGATTTTGATCTGCATTCACAGATTTTGAAAAAATTGTACATTCAGCAAGAAAATGGGCAGTTTTCACAAAAACTTTTTTTGATGCCAATCGATGCTGTTTCTTATATGTATCAAAAATTACTACTAGACAAACTGAGGTTTGAGTACTAGAAAAGTCAGAAATCACAATAAACTTTTCCCATACGTTTTGGTAAGAAAGAAACTCCAACGTACTTTATTACGAGCATGATAGACAGACTAGCCAAACAGAAACAAAAAATTTAAACTTCGAACGAATACTCGTTATAATTTTATTTACTTTATGAACAAGATAGTTTGTTGCTTGTGATGTCCAACGTTCTGAGAAAAAAAACCGCCCAAGTGCGTGTCGGACCACGCACAATGAAGGGTTCCGTAGTTGGGATAAATTTATCGCAAAAACAAACTTGTAACATTGTAGTTAAGAAACATGTTCTCCCGTACATCGATATTATTATTATTCATTTATTTATTCGAGTTACAATGACTCATACAATATTCAATACAACACACATACACCAAACAATACAATACATTACATTACAATACAATACAAAAACAAAACAAAAACCCAGTACTCTAACACATTAATGGCCGACGAGTGTAGGTGACGTGCAAGTCACTGCAGCGTCGTATATAAGGACAGTCGAGCCTGTCAGCTATCATCATCAGCACGCTGTTGGGGCTGCCGCGCACCCTGCGCACCAGAGACGCGCACCTCTTACGCATCGTTGCATAGAAGCAGTCGACGCTAGCTTCGGCAAACATGCCTGAGGCACTACAGTGTCGCGGCAGCCCCATCAGCGCTCTGAAAGCGTTGTTATATTGGACGCGGAGGGCTTCGTATGCTTTTTGGGTGTGATTCACCCACAGGCTGCACGTGTAAAGTGAGGTACAATAAGCTCTAAAAAGTGTTTGATTCACCGACTTGGAACAACGTGCAAACCTGCGGGCTATCATATTAGCTCTAATTGACAATGCCCTCCGCTCCCTCTCGATATCAGTATCGTCTCTGAGACCGATAGTAACCAAATGCCCTAGGTATTTGAAGTGGTTCACTTTTAGCAAGGGAACCCCGTACAGTTTGATGGGCGGTACTGTTATAGGACATTTTGAGCCGGCCTCAAACACCATAAACTGACTTTTCGTGACATTGTATTTCAGACCGTGTTCTTCAGCATATGCCTCACATATCTCCAACAAAGTTCTTATGCCACAAACCGATGCGCTCAGCAGCACCATGTCGTCCGCATAGCTGATATTATTCAGGCACACTCCATCAATATGACAACCGACATGATGACTGCTGAGAGCAACAATCAGTGCATCAACATATAAGTTAAAGAGTGCGGGGGAGCTCAACCCTCCCTGCCTCACCCCACACTCCAACCCATATGGTTCCGACAGAGAACCCGCCCATTTCACGCTATTGATCTGGCCTCCATACCAACATTTAAACAAGTTAATAAGTTCTGTGGGGAAATCTATGTTCTCCAACTTCTTCCACAGAATGTCATAGGAGACCAGATCAAAAGCCCTGGATAAGTCGAGAAAGCACGCGTACACTGGAGTATGTATGTCCGTATAATACCTGACGGCATGCTTAAGACACAGTATAGCAGTCTCTGTGAACAATCCTGGGCGAAAACAAAACTGATTATCGTGCAGATGCAAATATTCATTTAACTGTGTGTCAAGCAAGCCGTCAAGCACTCTCACAATATTAGTCGCCAATGAAATAGGCCTGTAATTACCCTTATCTGACAGGTCCCCTGTTTTATTTTTCACTACAGGCACTACGATTGTCTTAACGAGTTCAGAGGGCAAGTATGAATGACTAATACAAAAACTAAAGAGCATTGCCAACACTCTAGGTAGATGATGTCCAGCCTGCTGAAGATGTTCAACGCTGAGACCGTCATGGCCAGGGGACTTGCCTATGGACATTGAATTAACAGCACACGCTACATTTTTGGAGCTCATTCTCGTACCCACCTGACCATAACATGTCTCAACATTAAACATCCCCAGCGAAGGCGGCCCGAGAGGCGATTTCACATGAAAATGTTCTCTAAAGAGATTGGCAATGTCCTTGGGGTCACTCATCCCATTGACACCTACGGGGAGGACGATGTGCCATTTTATTCGTGCCTTTGCAAAAGTTACGGAAATCCTTTTTTGAATTATGTGAAGCAAGGATAACCATATTAATCTGGTGCTGATGGTCTTGGCACCATTTAAGCCTGGACTTAAAAATCCTTCTGCTCTGACACATCTCGTTGTAAGCAGGCCCAGTTGAAGGCCCCCCGCATCGTTGCCAATCACGAAACTGCAACCTGGCCACCCCGTACGCCTCACTTACTTGCCTATTCCACCCCACAATGCATCTCGATTTACCCCTGCGTCGCGCACTTCCACGACCCACAGCCGCAGACTCACTGAGTGCGGTCACAATATCTCCATACAATTTATCTATAACCGATCTATGATTAGGCTCATTACAATAATTATCTGCACAATGAATAAATTCTGATGGAAAATCAATTAATTTTAATTTACTGTTGCATTCTATTTGGTACAGTTTAATCTGTTCAATAGTTCTTTCTCCCCATAACACACCCGTATTGATATTATTTATGAAATTTACTTTTGGCGTTAGTAAATTAAGTCTACATTCAAGTACGAGAGGGCAATGGTCAGACCACGTAATATTATAATTAACATAAACACTGAAAACGGAACACAGTGCGGATCGCGTCACAACACAGTGGTCAAGCCACCTTTTCGAGCCATGAGCCTCACTAACAAAGGTATAAGTGCCCGACTGAATACCTAACATATTAACATCAACACACACCCAGTCTTGATCATGACAGAAGTTAGTAAGTTCATTATAAAATAATTCACTAGGATGGGCATTAAAGTCACCTAATAAATAAACAGAATCTATCCCATATTCATCTATAATTGCACTCACCACTCACCAAGGCAATCCGTAAACTCGGCAAATTACTAAGCGCGTCCGTAGGCATGTATACACTTAACACGATAATCGGTCTATCGGCCGTCACGACGTATACTCGTACGTCACAGTCAATTCTCTGCAAGTGTAAGTTTGTAAACGATTTTTTTTGTGTGGTTAATCTACAAATTACCGATTTTTGGACTTTTCGGACTTTTCCCTTTACTTGTGTTACGAGACCTTGCTTCTTGCCTAATTTCATAATTCTGGGTTAACGGGAACTACCCTGTAGGCTTTGATTTATTTGCGAGTATCAAAATAATTATGTCGTATAAATGGCCGTATTTTTTATTGCGAACCCTTCATTGTGCGTGGAATGAATAATAATAATATCGATGTATGGGAGAACATGTTTTTTAACTACAATGTTACAAGTTTGTTTTTGCGATAAATTTATCCCAACTACGGAACCCTTCATTGTGCGTGGTCCGACACGCACCTGGGCGGTTTTTTTCTCAGAACGTTGGACATCACAAGCAACAAACTATCTTTTTTTTTTATTTATTTAAAAACACATACAACTATCATCACAGGCTTACCTAATACAATAGTATAATAGCTTACAGTTACACTTAAAATTATATTATTAATAGCTTTCAGAAAAGCAAAATGTGGCCCGTGTGAATTCACTCAGAGTACAATTGAAGCAGTCAATCTGTTGTGGCACCATATTGAGTCTTGTTCTTATAGTAAATAAAATTAGAACGAGTATTCGTCCGAAGTTAAAATTTTTTGTTTCTGTTTGGCTAGTCTGTCTATCATAATAAAGTTTGTTGGAGTTTCTTTCTTACCAAAATGTATGGGAAAAGTTTTTTGCTATTTCTGACTTTTCTAGTACTCAAACCTCACTTGGTCCAGTAGAGTTTTTTGATCCTTATAAGAAACAAGATCGATAGGCATCAAAAAAAGTTTTTGTGAAAACTGCCCATTATCTTGCTGACTGTATTTTTTTTTCAAAATCTGTGAATGCAGATCGAAATCTTTCAAAAAGTTAAGGACAGTCTCTTAAGACCGTTTTCCTGTAGCTATAACGGTTAAGGTAGCTGTCCTTACTGCCATAATCGATGTCACAAGCGAGCAGAAAGTGTAGCCACGTCTGAAATTAAACGCAAACAATATTTTAACTATGTCCTGATGAAACAATGTTTCATCAACATGCTGTATAAAAATGAAATATTTATTTCAGACCAAGCACACAGTAATTGATACAAGTCCATATTAAGTTAAAAGGTAGATACTTATAGCTATGTTAGTAAAATTTAAAATTCATGAGTGACCATACCTCAGGATTTGGCTGTCCACTCTGTCCGACACCACGCTCAGAAGCGTGTTGGTGCTACTCTTTACCCGAGACCACAGGGATGCCGTTCTTTTGCGAAGCACCACCTAGAAGCCGTCAGAGCTGTGGTCGGCGAACATGCCGAGGCACTGCACCGCCATGGGAGACCCAAAAAGCTCTGGACGCGCAGAGCATTGCAGACTTTTTTAGTGTAATTGCTCCACAGGTTGCACGTGTATAACGTTTGGCAATAGCTTTGAATAATGTGACTTTAACGTCTCTCGTCTCTAAATCTGCGAGAAAGCATATTACCCCTTACCGGCAATGCCCTGCGCTTCCCTACCCATGTCTATACCATCATTTATTTTCTCATTGACCTAGAGACCCAAGTACTTAAATTCGGACACTTGTTGTAGGACGGTTCCATTTAGTGCGATCGGAGGAACGTTAGTCGGGTTTAGTCCCAGCCTTAAAAACTAGCTACTCGCTTTTCTGAACATTGTACTTGAGCCCATGAGCCATTGCATACCGCACACAAATGGTCAATAGTGACCTCACGGAATAGATTGTGGGGCCCAGCAGCACCATGTCATCAGCATAGATAATATTATTCGTAAAAACACCATCCATTGAAAAACCGACACCGGCACTGCTAAGCTCCTCAATCAGTCCATTTACTTATAAATTAAACAGAATAGGTGAGGGTAATACCCCTGCCTTACTCCACAGTCCATCCTATATTCATCCCAGCATTTGCCCATCCACCTGACAAAATTGCTTTGGTTACCATACCAATGTAAATTGATGATCTCTACAGGCAGCCTGGTGCTAAGCCTCGTCTTCCTCCACAGAACATTGTATAACACCATGTCAAGTCCATAACAGGCATATACTGGTGTTCTTCTGTCAGTATCGTACCGGACAGTATAATTAGGACACAGTACTGCAGATTGTGTGGACAGCCCAGGTCGGAATCCGAACTGAACGTCATGCAGAGAGACATGTTGGCTTAAATGTCTGTTAAGAACACCTATACAACTCATATTACCTGTACAAATCGTAGAGATACTGTAACATTAAAATAAGAGTACGATCATAGTGGTAGATTCCCGTGCGTGTAACATGTAGCAGAAAATGGAGCACAGTTAGCTAAGCCGTCCAAGAATCTAGTATCGAATGAAGCTCACATATTACAAGCAAAAAAGTCTATCTGTGCGTCTAATGATCGGCAAAAGATGAAATCGTTCCGGTTCGGGAGCCGGCGGCGACCGGCACGACACTGGTCATTAGAGTATCTGTAGATCGGGCCGGCTAATACACGAGTGTGTACAATTACGTATTGTGTGAAATTACCGGGCGCTGCGTACATTACCCGCGGCGCCGCCGGCCGCACCGCACGCACTCATTTACGTTTAAACTGTGAATTTGAAACAGTTGTATAAATTACTAGTACTTATCGTAAGCGATTTTCTATTTCTGAATTCCATTGGTCCATTTGCAGAAAATGGATTATTTGCAAGTAGTAACTGATTTAAAAGGATGTTTCTTTTTATTTTGACATATTGATCAAAATCATAATTGCGATCATTAAGTTAAATGCTGATGAGTGATGGCAGTAAGGTGCGAGATATTTCAAAACATACAAATCATCTCTACTGATATTATTTTAATGCGTTTCGCTGATTGCACGCATTTATCCCACCAGTTAAAACATAATGACACACATAACAACACCTTCCAGGCGACTGACGAACCTTCCCACAGAACTTATAATTGTATCCTACGTTCTGACCGCGTCTCATTACGAGTCGTACAATCATACAACTATTACCATGTTTACGAGGCAACTCTGCGGAATCACCGGCGAGCGTGTTTTGTTTCTCTTTTGGTAAAACCTGACGCAGGCCGAGACTGAGACTAATCTAAATACTGTGCACCCGCCGCCGCGCCGCCGCGCCGTCGATGCAGGCGTTATTACAATACATAATGCATGTTTTCAGTTTATGATTATAATGATTTCGTGTAAATAACTTTGGTAATCTTCAAGTACTGTATCAAATAAATCATTAAAGTAAACTGAGATAAACGTTCTGACAACCCACTCTTAGGCAAGTTTATGTCTATTTTCTCTTTTACTGTCAACGTAAATAATGTGTCTTGTGATTTAATTATGTTTCTGTCGATGTTTAGGTACAGATAGCATCTGCATGGTCTTGTGCTTCCGGTAATTTAAAGGCAACCACTTGTTTAGATTATTAGAAATCCCTATTGTGTCAACATAAGCTATAATTTGTGTAAAATAAGTTCTGTAAGATTTCTCTTTGTCATGTATCGCTATTCGATAATAATCACAACACATTAATACGTTACGTCTGACATCGCCTTCGCATGTTTATTGTCACACATATCTTGTTCGACGCGTCGTAAATTGTGAAATATATCGTCCGTCAACCTTTGTAAACTATGTAAAGTAACACCTAAGATATTATCAGGAAGCTCGTTAACCTGAGATGTCGCTTTTATGGAACGTTTTTGGCACAAATTGGGTAACAGCACAATACAAGACACAGCGAGACGAGTCCGGCCCTGTACTCTCGTTTAAAGTAAATATCGGTATATGTTGAGTAAAATGTCAATACGTACTATTGCAAATAATTGATTAGTAATATGTTTTGAAATTATTATTTAAAAAAAAAAATTGCAATTAGGATTTGCATTGCTCTTAGGAGTACCGAGGCGCCACTTAAGGCTAGGTTCAGATGTCGCAACATACACTTGGCCTCACGTGTCGATTCTGTAATATTTTACATAATTATGTGATTATGTGGATATTCGTGTGTGAGCGATTATAAGTTCAAACAGCCATTAAAGATTCGTCTGTCTAAACGCGCGGTTGCCCGTTTCTGTCAGTGGATAGTAGTAGGATGATCATTAAGGGGACTACAGGAGCTAAACTTTTATTTTTTACTTTTTAGACTAGTATATTTTTCATTTAGTTTATAAGTCTTAAGTCAACGAAGTTATGTGTTGACCGGTTTACTAATTAAGTAGCCACTAAAGAAATCCACTATCCACATCCTGGCTCCATCATCAGACCCTCAACACCAAGTGCAATCTATTAGACTCGTCAAACTGAATCATGAGCCTAAACTCGAGGGGTTTACTAGTAGCCACTAAAAAGTTCCACTATCCACCTCCTGGCTCCATTATCAGACCCTCGACAACAAATACAATATATTGAACTCGTCAAACCGAATCATAAGAGCCCAAACTCGAGGGGTTTACTAGTAGCTACTGAAGAGTTCCAGTATCCACCTCTTGGTTCCATCATCAGATCAGCTCCAAGATACTAAATTATTGTATTGTCATTGGTCCATGATACGTGTGCAAATTTTCAAGTTAATCGAACGTTTTGAAGTTGGTGAAAATTACGTTGAAAGATTCCGTTACATAGATAGATAGACAAACGTCAAGCTAATAAAAGTGTGTTAAAACAAAATGGTGGCGTAAGTTTCGATTTAGACCTCGCGCCACATGATCTTTGTACAACCATCGTTGACTATTATAAAAAAAACTTCATTGTTATAGACAGTGAAGGACCTAGTCCATCGCGAGTGCAAGTGTCACGGCGTGTCGGGGTCGTGCGCGGTGCGCACGTGCTGGCGCGCGCTGCCGCCATTCCGCGCCGCCGCCGCCGCTCTGCGCGACCGCTACGACCGCGCCAAGCTGGTCGCGCCACACCCTCAGCGCCACGCACGAGACCGGCCGTTACGCCAGACGCATCTAGTGCTTGTAAGGAGGTAAGAAACTAAATGCATTCTAGTGTTTCTATATTCCCTAAGGCAACATTCACGGCCTCGAGCGATGCGACTTGCGTCAGTCGATATGCGCGCCCGTCCCCTCTTTCAAGTCACAAGTCGAGTTGCGGTGACACGTCGCATGATCTAATCAATTTCTTTCATTTCTTTTCTCCGCATTTGCTGTCTGAAGACGCGTGTCGCTTGAGTATGTAGCTCGGGGTCAAGCTGCGTCCATGTTTGTGACATTTTCACAGACTGGACAGCGTGCAGTGGCAAAGTATGAATGTCACAGCTTGAACGAAGAGAATTATTCCGAGGCCTCACGCGGTCTGGTGATACACAGACAATGTCGCAATTGCCGAACACACTAAGCGTAGACAGAACTGTGGCAATCGATAAATCGAAAAAACTAATCTTACGCAGCTTCATCATATATTTTGTCAATATACTCGTATACTCGTATTATGAAAACTACACATTTACCACTCATCTAGATACAGACTTCATCCTAAAAGTACCTACTGACGGATTATTATCAGTAACGTTTGCTATGTTATGTACAGACAGAAGCAGAACCCCAGCGTGGTGCGCGTGCCACGCAAGTCGGACCTGGTATTTCTGGAGCCCTCGCCGTCGTACTGCGAGCGCGACGACGCCGCTGGCTCGTTCGGCACGCATATGCGGACCTGCAACAGGACTTCCAGAGGTAATGTAGTTTACTATGCAGTTACAATCGGCAGTATTTACACTCGCGCGAACCCACTTGCGCGAAAAGGACTTTTGCGCGAATGGGCTTTTACGCGAAGAGACACTTGCTCGAAAAAGTTGTGGAAATGGGATTTCTTCGTAACATCACGCCTGTATTCTTTCAAATGGTTGGAGCAGGGGTGTATACTGTTGGCCAGTGCTCGACGACTAGCTCGGGAGGAGACATGGCTCCCTGACATTTCGGGCGACGCAAGTACTCTCGAGTCACGGTTGCTTCGGCAAGTACTTGTGTCGTAAAAGCAGGGAGCCGGATGCTCGGTGCCATCACTGCTTCCACTGCCTGGAGGACACGGCGCAGCATACACTGGCAAATGTGTCGCATAGGAGAGGAGCCACGCCGTGGCCTCGTTTCAGGAGTGGGAAACGACCTGTCACTGCCGACCGTAGTTCGTTCAATGGTCGGCAGTGCAGAGTCCTGGGACGCAGTAGTATCCTTCTACAAAACAGTTATCTCGCAGAAGGCGGCTGCAGAAAGGAAAAGGGTGATCACAAGTGCTCTTCCATCACGCAGCAGGCGCACTGGGCGTCGGCAGAGGGCAGATAACGCCCTCTTCCAGCACCCCTAAATGCGTTCAGAGACCACGGATTCGTGGATATCCGTCACCTCTTTATCACAGAGGACCCGAGTGAGCGCGTAGTGATCCACGCGCGCCTCTCGAAGACGTAACGGGGGGAGTTTCAACACCTGGGAGCTTGTAGAGCGCGGGCCGTCACCAGTCCGGGGCAGCGGAAGTCGCAATTTGGATACGCCAAATGGGCACGGTGGGACTATAGTGGTCTTAATATAAGCGATGTCTTATCGGGATCTCAGTTTGGTTTTCAACCTAATAAATCAACTTCAATCCTGCTTTCTAAATTCACAGATGAAATAAACTTCGATGATAATAACTTATCATCCTGTTATTTATAAATTTTAGCAAAGCCTTGGATACCCTCAGACACGATACACTTATAAATAATTTCGATAATACAGGGGTTCGAGGCCCAATATTAAACTGATGCAAAGATTATTTTAAACAAAACATGCCGTTTAAAAATCAGCAATGAACTCAGTGACGAAGTTGTAGTAGACACGGGAACAGCACAAGGCTCAGTTATAGTCCCTTGCATTATTTAGCCTACGTCAATGACATGGAGAATGTTATTAGCAATTGCTCAGTATATCAGTACGCGGACGACACCTGTCTCTTAGCAGCTGATAAAGTCTTATCTAAGGATGAACAATCGATTCAAAATGATTTTGATAAAATCAAATTCAAAATATTTTATTTCACATAAACCTACATGGGCACTTATGAAACGTCAGAAGATTGGTGCACGGTTCCAATTGGTCGTTTCCTATGGAGAAGAGCCGGCAAGAAACTCCACGGTTACTCTTTTAAAAATAATTGTGTTTTACAATATTTTCAATTATCAGTAGGTATTAATAGGTATGGGAGGACAGTGTAGGTTTTTCAACAATAATTTGTGCAAGTGGTCTCATGATACTGGACTGGTGCTTAATGCTAGTAAAACTAAGACTATCCACGTGCAGTCCAAACCCGCAGATGACTCCGCGAATGCATTTCATATGGAGTAACTAGCTATGGCAGAACATTTAAAACTTACTTAGACAAAATATACAACCTACAACTTCGTAATAATACCAAATACAATTAAAAAAATACTTTATGATGGTGATGACGTAACAAGTTTCTTTAAATATTGCAAAATCCTGCTCTAATTAATGATATTCCAACAAAAATTCAATCGGAAACAAAAAATTATTATTAATAAAATAACATTTAATTATTATTTCGTTTATTCATATTTTTTTCATATATAATTACATTTTTAAATATTCTTTACAAAAGATATTAAAAAAACATTAAAAAATATAAAAAAATAGTGGTCCGCCGGTGTCTGGAGCAGGGTCCAAGCTACCGTTGGTTAGGGCTGCAGGGACAGGAACCTCCTCACAATGCGAGCCGTATCGAGGAGTACTGCCTTCTGAATCAGGCCCTTGATCCAACCGCCTAATGACAGCCTCGAGAGATGTTGGTCGAGGCTTTCGGCAATCAGGCCATTGGCCGTTACGACAATCGGCACAATGATAGCCGAGCTCACATTCCACATGTCGACAACCTCGTGTGCTAAGTCGAGATATTTAATTTGTTTTTCTTTCTCAGCTTTCACGAGGTTCCCGTCATGTGGGATGGTAACATCGACTATCATTGCGCGGCGCATTAATCGGTCTATCACCACTATATCAGGCTTATTAGCTACAATAGTCCTGTCAGTAATGATAGACCGATCCCAGTATAACGTGACATGGTCATTTTCGAGAACTGGGTCGGGCACATACTTGTAATACGGTACCTCAGAGTCAACCAGTTTATATTTCAAAGCAAGTTGCTGGTGAATAATCCTGGCCACTTGGTTATGCCTGTGTAAGTACTCGCCGTTAGCCAGACGCGAACAACCAGAGATAATATGTCTGATGGACTCACCCGGACGATGGCATGCCCGACACACGTCAACCGTCCCGTCCTTCATAATATGTCTCCGGTAGTTATTCGTCAAGATAACTTCGTCCATAATTGCACAGACAAAACCTTCAGTTTCCCCGAAAAGGTCACCGAAACGTAGCCAGGATACGGACGCTAAGAATCTACACCAGGCTCATGAAGAGCCCGATAGTAGCGCCCTTGAAGCTCCTTGATCTGCCATACCTCCTTGCGGTCATCTGTAGTAAGTATTACAGGTTTGCGCCAGTTCTCTTTAGCCATGGACAGCGGGGTGAGTCCCTTGTCCACTGCGACCACATCCCGGTGCATACCCACTTCGGCTTTAAGAAAATAATCCCTGAGGCTGCACACCTCGCGGTTGTGGAGGGTCTTAGCGTCGACCCCCGCACTTCCGCGGGATGTACAGTCTCATCACCGATGAACGTGGGTGATGCATCCGGTTTGCGGTCAGGAGTGTACGGACCCTTCTGTCCAGGGCGTCGAGTTCGGTCTGAGTCCATTTGAGTATGCCGAAAGAGTACATCAAAACCGGCATGACCCAACCGTTGTAGGCGCGCACCTTGTTTCCGCCCGAAAGAAGGCTAATTAAAACCTTCTTCAGGCGACCAAAGAAGCGCTCCTTCAACGATTGCTTCATGTCAGCAACGTTGATGCCTAACGCTTCCGACATACCCAAATACTTATAGCTTTCGGCTGAGGAGAGGGATCTAAGGTGTATGGAGTCCGATAGTTGAGTTCCCTCGGATTCCATAATCTCCCCTCGCTTTACATGCATGACAGCACATTTGTCCACACCTAATTCTATCCTGATGGCGCTACTGAATGTTTCAGTTACCTTCAGTAGCTCCACCAGTCGCAATTTGTTGGGGGCAAAGAGTTTCAAATCATCCATGTAAAGGAGGTGAGATATGACCTGTCCACCTTTCCTCAACCGATAGCCTAGACCTGAATCCTCCAGCAGTGTACTTAGAGGATTCAGGGCTAGGCAGAACCAAAGTGGACTCAAACTGTCTCCTGAAATATTCCCCGTTTAATCCATACAGGCTCATCGTTCCCCTGGATCCGTCGACATCCTGGATAGCAAAGGACCGTCCTCCATTGCCCCATACATGACTTCAGAAAGGTGCGCAGAGTTGCATCTATCTTGTACAACTCCAGCACCCTCATGAGCCATGTATGTGGCACCGAGTCGTAGGCCTTCTTATAGTCTATCCAGCATGTCGACAGATCCTTGCAGGATCGACGAACCTGTTGGCTTATGGCCATGTCAATTAGGAGTAGCTCCTTAGTACCGCGGGACCCATTCCTACATCTATTTTGAGAGGCAGACATAATAGAGTTATTGTCAATGTGTGTGTTAATTTTCGCTCTCAAAATGGATGTAAGAAGTTTATAAACCGTCGACAAACATGTGATCGGTCTATAATTCTTGGGTTCCGCAGGACTACCTGACTTATGGAGCAGGTGGGTGACGCCTGTTGTTAGAACCTGTGGTAGCGACCCAGACTCTAAGGATGACTGGAACTGAGATGCCAGGCAAGTGTGTGAACTAATAAGCCATTTAAGCCAAAAGTTCTGCAGTCCGTCCGGTCCCGGTGATTTCCAATTCGGTAACGGACGGACTGCTCTGGCTATATCTAGTGGTGTGATATTGATTTTTTCCATTTTTGGTATAGTTTCACACACTCGCTCGACATCCTGCATCCAGTCAGCCTCAGCGTGACAGACGGGTACCGACCATATGCTGCGCCAGAATGCACTTGTGGCGGCATCATCCGGGCGACACACATCTGTCACGTTTAATTCAGATCGCTCCCAAGCTCTATATACCCACCTCTCATCGCTCTGGAACATGCGATTCTGCGTGTATCGATCAACCCGCCGCTTATACCGCCGAATACGGCTCGCCCATGCGCAAACTTTCTGCTTCAGGAAGTCGATGCGCTCTGTGACACGGGGTATGTATTCTCGAGGGCTGATTCCAGTCCCCGAGAATGCCCGCCTTACAAAGCGCATCACTCGTGGTCGTGTGTTTCCCTCCCTGAAGCAGTATAGTTTGCCGATGAGTGCCCTGGCCCCATCGATACGTCGCTCGATCCTGCTCTGCCAGGCTGGTACGGCTGGTTTTGGTCGAGTAGTCACAGACACACGTCACAGTTTGGAAACTTGACGTTAGCTAAACGACATGCCGCAACAGCCGCGCAATACAGGATCGAGTGTGTATCAATGAGGTTCTCGCTGCCCTCGAAATAATTCCTAAGCTGCGAGTCCAAGGCACACACCAGCGTCCTATTTTTTTTGTATATACATTTAATTTATTATTAATAAAATAACATTTAATTTATTATTAATAAAATAACATTTAATTTATTATCATTAAAATAAATACAAAAAATTATTTGGTTCTGTTTAAAAATGCATCACCTGTTTAAATTTCATTCAAATAGTAATTAGCATCGACGGGCTGTCTGACCCGCGCTGTCGTCGTTTTTGTCCTTTTTTAGTTATTATTACAAACTACCCCACATGTTTTAACCATAAATTATTTCGTTAGTCCGGGCAAACCTATTAAGGTTTTTGGATGTTTCTGTTTATATTTTGTTTTGTTCCCTTAATTAATAAACAATAAAAATAAATGTGAAAGCCTTATACCGTGTGACATCTTTATATGTATTATTGTTTTGGTTGCTATACGGCCGCGTTCGTTCCGCAGGCGAGGACGGCTGCTCGTCGCTGTGCTGCGGGCGGGGGCACAGCACGGAGCGGCGCGCGCTGGAGACCAAGTGCCGCTGTCGCTTCCACTGGTGCTGCCGCGTGTCCTGCGACACCTGCGTCGAGCGCACAGAGACGCACGTCTGCAACTGACTGCATGTAAAGCCAGTGATTCGGTCTTATTTAATGAGCGTCTGTTCAGGCTGAAGTATTATAAATACCCTCATCATGGCATTTTGACTGATTTTGATTACAAGATCGATCGTATAATTGTTGCCGTAGACAGGTAGCTGCACAACTGGTTACCTTCTTGAACCGTAGTTGCGGTGTAATCGCAAAGCTGTCAGATTTAAAGTACTATACTCGCTAGATCAGGAATTTTATTAGTACGCACGTGTGTCTCTTGCTTTACTTTACGACGTACTATTTGTGAAAAAACATTAAAATAGTGTTAATAATTAAGTAATTTATAGAACAGTGACGAGATTGTGAATATTTGTGATAACCGCATAATAATAATATTGTTTATATAATCAACTAAGTATGAATGAAGTATGTAGTTTGTGACAGAGAAATTGTTTCACAGTTTCTAAAATGTTTGGAAAGTGTCTTTTGTTGTAACTTGCCTTTGCACTTTTTAATATTAATGAAAGTAACCGATGATATGCATCAGATCAACAAATATTTCATGTAACTTATTATTTATAACCATCATTACATTCTCACATTCCTATCACACGACGACTGTCTAGTGAGTGTACACACCAACAATCAAACAGTTTTGTGGTATAGTACGGTCAACTACACGTCAGTAGTAACGCTTGAGCTACGAAAACAGACATAAAGGCTTTATTAAAGTCAAACTGTCACCATTGACGTACGGTTGATTATACCTGCAGAACAAATTATTGGTAATAAAACAATAACTTGGATCCCAAAACCCCTGCAGCGTGTACACTCAATAACCAATTGTAAAGGATTGACTTACTATGTACGTACTTACCGAATAGTTACTAATTCCAGTCGCTTTAATACTGCATTGTAAATATATTAATATGAAGTGAACGTACCACCTATGTATAATAGAATAAATCAGTAGAATTTCCCAAAAGCCGATTTAAATTATATTGGCATCAACGAGTGAAACTCACATAATATATTTATGTGAGTTTCACTCGTTGATGCGTCGATATATTATGCTGCGTCCACATTCATTTGTGATATTTTAGCAAAACTAATGCCATTCTGCAACGCAAGGCCAAGGCCCCGCGACATAATAAAGAATGCCACGACCCCCGTGCAATTAAAGCCTCGTGCAGACTAGCGCGACACGACGGCACGACGCCACTCGAACAACACAATTTGGTGCGTCGCGCTGTCGCGTCGCACTAGTCTACACGAAGCTTTTAGCGTGACTGGTATCGTCGCTTTGTACGGAGTATTGTTTGTTGAAATGACACAAATGTGTTCGCAGCTTTACTAGTGTTGATATTTGTGAAACCCTACTGATTGTCGTTATGTATGGTTGTCAGCGCGAGGGTTGATGTGCATTTACTGTAAGTACCGACGGCTTTAATACGTGTTAGCTGTAAGCATTGTTTGTGTAGATGTAAGAGAACATTCCGATAGACGTAACTTAACTTATTCACGCACCGCGGCGACTCGGCGAATAAACGTTTTACCACCAAGCATGTCTCATCATTTGTATCACTGAGTACCCACATAACCTACCTATATACAAACTATATTAAGAAAGGGATCTACCAAACTATTAGGTTCCCACCTATGAAATCAGCGTTTTGTATAGAGAATTTTAAAGAAGTAGCATTTTTCATTTGATCGTTTTCTTAATAGAACAACCATAAACACTAATGTTGTAAAAACTTTTATGCACTAATGTTTAAAAGCTAAGATACGAGATGTAATATGCCACTTAGATAAAGCGACAAAAATAAGTTTTGGCCAAGTTAAATCAAATGGTGGTCATTTCTGCTAACAAAACGAGTAGTCATTATTAACACACTTATCTTGACCTGTATCTATATATCTATCTATGTAACGGAATCTTTCAGCTTCAACGTTATTTTCTATATATCTATCTATGTAACGGAATCTTTCAGCTTCAACGTTATTTTCTCCAACTTCAAGACGTTCGATTAACTTGAAAATTTGCACACTTAACAAGAACCGATGACAATACAATCATTTATCATCTTGGAACTGATTTGATGATGGAGCCAGGAGGTGGATAGTGGAATGGTCTAGGTCTATGAGCTCAATTTCAAGGGGTTTACTAGTAGCCACTAGTAAACCCCTTGAAATTGAGCTCATATGTTTCGGTTTGACCAGTCCAATATATTGCACTTGGTGTCGAGGGTCTGATGATGGAGCCAGGAGGTGGATCCTGGAACACTTCAGTGGCTACTAGTAAACCCCTCGAGTTTGGGCTCATATGTTTGGGTTTGACTAGTCCAATATATTGCACTTGGTGTCGAGGGTCTGATGATGGAGCCAGGAGGTGGATAGTGGAACTGTTTAGTGGCTACTAGTAAACCCCTCGAGTTTGGGCTCATATGATTCGATTTGACGAGCCTAATATATTGCACTTGGTGTCGAAGGTCTGATGATGGAGCTAAGAGGTGCATAGAAGAACTCTTCAGTGGCTACTAGTAAACCCATCGAGTTTGGGCTCATATGTTTCGGTTTGACGAGTCCAATATATTGCATTTGGTGTCGAGGGTCTGATGATGGAGCCAGGAGGTGGATAGTAGATTTATTTTGTGGCTACTTATGTAACTAGTAAACCGGTCAAGCCATAACTTCGTTGACTTTAGAGTTATTAACTAAATGAAGAATATACAAGACTAAAAAGTAAAAAAATAAAAATGTAGTTTAAAAAAACTAAACAACACGCTTTTTACACGAACTAAAAATGATAAAATAATTAAATTGACTTGTATCCAATGATTAAATCAAAAAGCGTGGAGCGCTTTGTTTAAATAAATTTAAAGTGTAAACTACTAAAAAGCACTCCACGCTTTTTGATTTAATCATTGGATACAAGTCAATTTAATTATTTTATCATTTTTAGTTTGTGTAAAAAGCGTGTTGTTTAGTTTTTTTTAAACTACATTTTTTTTAAGGTATTTTTTATGTTTATAAAACTATAAGTTATAAGGTTTTTTTACTATTGGTAGTTTTCTATGATGGTCATTATTCGATATAATACCAAGCAAATTGATGAATATTTTAAATCATAGAAGTGACAAGGTTCTCTATTTGTGAGAAAAAAACGCCAATTTTATAGGTGGGAACGCAATATATTAAGGTGAATAGTAGGCTCACTGACCTTGCGCATGTGGGCGGAGCTAAACGCCCTACCCCTGGAATACGAAAAATGCGCGCGGTGTCGCGCTACACTAAAACGACGGTCAAAGAATATGCAGGGGCGCAGACATGCGCACGTTGGTCGGTATTTTTACCTACGATTAAGGGAATGGTACATGCAAGGCTGATATTTGTATTGATAGATCAGGACGTGAAACCCGTTTTGGAATACCGGTTAATATTGTTCATAAACCGTTATAATACCGTTCATTGATTAACCAGTTAATTACAAAAACGGTTTTGACTAAACCTAAATAATTTTCAAGTCAAGTGTCGCCCCCCCCCCCCCCCCTGCCAGCTAAATAGTTGTACTTTGATATGTGAAAAAATTCACAGCAGTAGTATATATAACGAACTTAAAAGGAAAACTATCACAACTAAGTATGCTTTACAGGTTAACGAGTAATAGTCAACCAATATAAATTTGCAGTTTGAAAATCATGATCTCCCATACATTCCGTATGAGAGAACATGTTTTTCAACTAAGTACAATGTTAAGTTTGTTCTTAGGATAAATTCATCCCAACTACGGAACCCTTCATTGCGTGGTCCGACACGCACTTGGCCAGTTTTTGATGTGTAGCATCTTTCCGCTCGGTTTCCTGCAATCTAAATCTAAATAATCAAATCTGTGGGAGTGATTTCGTGAAAAGGGACGGAAGTGTGTAACAGGAAGCCGGGGAAGCGCGAGCTATTTGATTTGACCAATGATCGCGCGCGGTGCTAGAGTTAGTAGTCAGAAACGATTTTGACGAGGCGGGGCACCCCTTTAATGATGCTTATTACCAAGGTGAGATGTCAGATGTTACATATCATAGGTAACTACTGTAAGGCTTGTTTTTGTTTACCCAATTGTTAGCTCGTATGAAAAATGCTACAAGCGCGGAAATCATTTTACGCACGTGTATCATACGTTTTATTATGCATTGTGCGAGGAAAAAAAAAACGAGCGAAAGGGCCGGGCGAGCGCGACTCGCACTTCAAATCGAGATGTGTGCAAAATTCGTTTGGAATATTGCTATCTCTGTTTGACAAAACAATGCGGGCGCTTCAGTGTGTGTGGATAGATACTATAGCTTATAGTAGCTGTTAGTACTTGCCATTCATTCATAACGAGTCGACAGCATTTATATTTATTATTAGAAATTAGGTATGTTCATTATTTGCTTTATTTTTGTTGATTATTATGGGGAATCGTTAGTGAATGTACAGATTAGTAATGCGTTTTTTGGAAATTTCTTTACCATGCCGAGATCTCAACATATTAGCATATTTCGACTAATCTCGAGATTTAGGCCTTGTAGAGAAAATATATACTCCATAGGTTTAGGTAGTTAAATAAAGGTAAACAAATCGTAACAAGGGTTTTTGTGGATGACACTTTCTTGTTTAAATATACGATAAACCAAACTAAATTCATTTTAGATTTTTACAATAATTTCCTCTTTTATTAATGTATGTTAAACTTTATCATTTATTCATAAACTACTCTCCGTACATGTATCTGCTTGAGCACAATTTTTTTTGTTAGATTCATAATAATAATATACGTATTTTGTAATCTGTCTATTGTAAAGAGCCCAGAATCTAAACGTCAACGAATTATAACGTTGCTAAAAATTCAAATTCAAATTCAAAAGTCATTTATTCAAACTAGGCTGAGAATCAGCACTTTTCGAACGTCAAAATTACATAAGACAGTCCCCCAAAACGCCCACCCTTCACCACTTCCTAGTGCATTAGCTGGGAAGAAGAAGTGGCGCAACAAACTCCCCAGCAGCACAGCTGTCTGTTCAGTTAGAAGAACAAAATTAAATTGAAGAGTACAACTGTGCCGTAGCATGACAACTAAAGTGACAGGTATTACGTTTAGTCGGTTACTTGACAGGTGTCTCGTCACGTGGTTTTTTTGTTTACCTTTATTTAACTACCTAAACCTATGGAGTATAGCTAGTAGATAATTCATACAAATACGGGCAGGTACCCATACATTGTTGTCGAGCATGGCCGTCCGCCTTGGGGGAAATTCGGCTGACGCGTAAATATAAATTATTGGGATATTTATTATTATTGTCTTTATTTATTTTAAGCCTATTTAAGTTTATTTATTTCGTTTAGGGTGGTCTCAACTTTAAAAAAATAATGCTTTTTCTGTATTATTTATTATTATTCAAATACTGTTATTACTATGTAATGAATACAATCAAATAATAAAAGTGTTAGCGCACGTTAGCAAGGACGTGAAAATATCGAAGCGATTTTTTTGTGTACTGGATTTTCTACGCTTTGCTTCACGCCGAGAGTTGAAAATCCAACAGTGTGTTTTTCAACGCGCTGGGACGAGAGTGCGTCCAACACGTTGCATTCTCAACGCTCGGCTAAACACCGAAAGTTGAAAGTCCAGTGCGCGATAAAATCCCACCGTGATATTATTACGTCCGTGCGAATGTGGGCTTATGAAAAGTCCCAATTAGTAAATGACAAATATTCCTATAATTTATATTTACGCGATGTCCGTAAATTCAGATAAATAACATCTTTCCGAGCTAAGAATAATAAAAAACAAGGATTTTGATTATCCATTTATTAATTATGTTCTTACTTCAGAGATATTGATAAAGGTGTGTCATTAAAAAAATATGAGTCGAAACGTCATAAAGTCGTCTAGGGTGACCATAATATTCGACCTCGTTCATATTACAAAAAAATACTATTATTTATGGTAATCAGAATACATAGTGTCAAAGATCTAGAGATGGGTCGTACTTGCAAAATCGAGTACCAGGGCTTCCAAGTACGTCCACCTTAAGACACCAGCGCCAAAAACCAGGGCTCGAAATACTTTCAAGTATTTTCTTTCTGCATGGAAAATAGATCCGTAAATTCATACTAATAAGGAGTACAATCGCGTATGCAAAAAAAGATACTTCCAACCAAGCCTTGGTGGAAGAAAAATACTTTCATAGAACATTGATCCATATTGCGATATAAATAAATAGCACAATCGCGTTTACAAAAAAAACTTCCACAACCTTAAAAGTAAAAATACTTGCATAGGATCCAAACCTTGTTGGAAGAAAAAAACTTGCATAGAACATTGTAATCCAACATACATTCGTAACTTTATAGAAATAAAGAGCATAATCGCGTTTACAAAAAAATACTTCCAAACATAAAAAGTAAAATATACTTTCATAGGACATTGTTCTGTAACTGAATATAAATAAGGAGCAGAATCGCGTCGAGCGTAGACGTACCAATAAGGATCGTCGCTGTCGCTGTCGCGTCGACGGAGCGAGTAGCCGAGTAAAATACTTTGATAAAGTTCCCAAGCCTTGTTGGAAGAAAAAATACTTGCATAGAACATTGATTCGTAATCTAATATAAATAAGGAGCAGAACCGTTTCTACAGAAAAAAAAACTTCCAAACCTTTAAAGTAAAAATACTTGCATAGAACATTGATCGGTAACTGAATATAAATAAGGAGCAGAATCGCGTCGAGCGTAGACGGAGCAAAATACTTTGAAGTCTTGCGAGTATTTCTCTGGTCGGCACTTGGTCGGTGTACTTGCAAGTAAATACCTAGTATAAAAACCTGGTTGCGTAAATACGCACCTTCCCTACAAAGATCCACACTAAACACGCTGATTTAAAAAAAAAAAAATTCGTGTGTTGAGTTAAAAGTATGTAAACAATTAGTAGCTAAGAAGGTAAATAGGTACCTAACTTACATAATTGGGTAACTTGTTGTGAGATACATCCCCAACGTTCGGAGTCCATGAAAACGATACACACGACGAAAAATTTGAAAATTTTCGCAGCCGATATCTTGGATTTACATTTTGACCTCACTATCGGCTTTATCATCCGAGAAAACTATGAAAACGACACCCATGACGAAAATATTTGAAATTTCCTCAGCCGCCATCTTGGATTTACATTTTGACCTCACTATCGGGTTTAGCATCCGAAAAAACTATGAAAACGATACCCATGACGAAAATATTTGAAAATGTTCGCAGCCGCCATCTTGGATTTACATTTTGACCTCACTATCGGCTTTAGTATCCGAGAAAACTATGAAAACGACACCCAAGATGAAAATATTTGAAAATGTCCGCAGCCGCCATTTTGGAATTTCATTTTGACATCACTATCGACTTCCGCACCTGCGAAAACCAAGAAAACGATACCCATGAGGAAAAATTAGAAAATTTTCCAATAAAAATAATAAGTGTCAGAATAGTTATTTATGCTTTATGTGCGGAAGGTAGGTGATTTCTCTTCCGCACGTGTCTATCTTACGCACGTGTATCATACAACGTTTTACTATGCATTGTGCGAGGAAATTAAAAAAAACTTGAGAGGTGTCAAGGGACACCCGGATGGAACGAAGTTCCTCTTTCTATGAGAGAGAGACAGATAGACAGAGAAACACGCGCACGCCGCACGGCTTACAGCTATAGCAAAAAGTATCGTTACAACTTTTGGTCTTAATTTTTTCTAAACTCTAAGGTCTCTAGACTTTGACTCCGACTCCAACTGACTCCGACTCCGACTGACTCCGACTCCGACTGACTCCGACTCCGACTGACTCCGACTCCGACTCCGACTGACTCCGACCGACTTCGACTGACTCCGACTGACTCCGACCGACTCCGACCGACTCCGACTGACTCCGACCGACTCCGACTCCGACTCCAACTGACTCCAACTAACTCGGACCGACTCCGACCGACTCCGACTGACTCCGACCGACTCCGACCGACTCCGACTCCGACTGACTCCGACTCCGACTCCGACTGACTCCGACCGACTTCGACTGACTCCGACTGACTCCGACCGACTCCGACCGACTCCGACTGACTCCGACCGACTCCGACTCCGACTCCGACTTACACCGACCGACTCCGACCAACTCCGACCGACTCCGACTGACTCCGACCGACTCCGACCGACTCCGACCGACTCCGACCGAGTCCGACTGACTCCGACCGACTCCGACTAACTCCGGCCGACTCCGACCGTCTCCGACCGACTCCGACCGACTCTGACCCTGACTCCGGCCCCGACTCCGACTCCGACTTCGACTCCGACTCCAACTGACTCCGACTGACTCCGACTCACTCCGACTCCGACTAACTCGGACCGACTCCGACTGACTCCGACTGACTCCGACCGACTCCGACCGACTCCGACTGACTCCGACCGACTCCGACCGACTCCGACCGACTCCGACCGACTCCGACCGACTCCGACCGACTCCGACTGACTCCTACCGACTCCGACCGACTCCGACTAACTCCGACCGACTCCGACCGACTCCGACCAACTAAGACCGACTCCGACCGACTCCGACTCCGACTCCGACTGACTCCGACCGACTCCGACCAACTCCGACCGACTCCGACTGACTCCGACCGACTCCGACCGACTCCGACCGACTCCGACTGTCTCCGACCGACTCCGACTAACTCCGACCGACTCCGACCGACTCCGACCGACTCCGACCGACTCCGACCGACTCTGACCCTGACTCCGGCCCCGACTCCGACTCCGACTTCGACTCCGACTCCAACTGACTCCGATTGACTCCGACCGACTCCGACCGACTCCGACTGACTCCGACCGACTCCGACGGACTCCGACCGACTCCGACCGGCTCCAACTGACTCCGACCGACTCCGACCGACGCCGACTCCGACTCAGACTCCGACTTCGACTGTGACTACGACTTCGACTCCGACTTTGACTTTGACTTTGACTTCGACTTCGACTCCGACTTCGACTTCGACTCCGACTTCGACTCCGACTCCAACTTCGACTTCGACTTCGACTCCGACTCCGAATTCGACTCCGACTTCAACTGCGACTTCGACTCCGACTCCGACTTCGACTCCGACTTCGACTCCAACTTCGACTTCGACTTCGACTTCGACTCCGACTTCGACTTTGACTTTGAGAGAGAGACAGACAGAGAAACACGCGCACGCCGCTCGGCTTACAACTATAGCAAAAGTGTTGTTAAAACTTTTGGTCCTAATTTTTTCCGTTCCGTTTTGTTCGATTCCCGGGTCAGGCAAAGTGATATAAATTGCATTTTTTCTAAAATTGCTCAATAGCAGCCGAGTCCGAATTTGTCCCTGGTTGATGGTAATGGGCTCACCCCCTATAACATGGAACTTCTAAACATAACTGGCGAAATGTGGGTGATCTATAGGTACACCTCTGCCTAACCCTTCGGGGAATACAGGCGTGATGTTATGTTGTTATATTTTATATATACATTTATTTGTTTTTATTGTAAATTGTCAATGAAAATTAAAAGAAGTATTAATAACTGCACATAAAAAAATAGTCAACAATAAACCGCCTACGCGCACAATCGTTTTGGACTCTCTGCAGCGAGCTAGTCTATAAACGCACACTAATACAATAAGTTCGTAAACATTAGCACTAACACATATGTATGCGCATAGTCGGTCGATAGCCGGAGCGGAGCAACGAGCGACACAGCCGTCCCGTCTCAGTGCTAACGCACGACTGCCGCCCGCGCCCGCACAGAGCCCCTCTGAACCTCTATCTCTAGATGGGGATATTTTCTTAGTAAATATTGATTGATTTACAAAAAAAAATGACAAATCTGTAGTAACTCTAACCTTCAATTTTTCAGTGTAAAAATATTTCCAAATATCAAAGCTGTTTAGAAGTAGTTAGGGATATTAGCCAAAAATTGCGTTTTGGTAAATATTTTTTTAAGGCAAACGTATTAACCTTACGAAAAAATCCCGATAATATAAATGTTGTTCATGAATCTATAGCAAACATATATTTTTTTCAAACCTTTTAATCAAGCCGTTAATGAGAAGATAGCTTTTTAAAGTGACCGTTTTACTGTACTAAACGAGAGTAAGGCCCTTAAGGGAGACGAATCGGTGATGACGACAACGTTAATGAAGATAACTAGTGATTTTAATGTCGCTCTAATAATAAAGTACTAATGGACCGAAACACGTTTATAGGAACAGCAGTCTAATTACGCAACACATTTTATTTCTGTTTACGATTCTGAATCGAAAGCAAGACCAATTTTAAACGCATTCTATATTTCGAATTACGATAGTCATATTTTACCATTCGACCGAAATTGGATAGGGTTGTTCTAATCAATTGGCCATAATTTATTTGGATGATGTGTTTTGTTACACCATATAGGAATGATTAATTTCCAAATTATAGTGCTATAATTCAATTTTTTTGCATTACAACTGATGCTCTACTAGTGCTTATAAATGAAAATGTACAATGATTGCCGAAAAATTAAAAACCAATTTTTAAAACACTTTCTACCAAAAACTATCATATTTGAAATACGTAATAAAACGTTTTTCTTTTCACGTTTTTGTTATCTGTGGCCAATGACAAAATCGTAGAAAAGCAGTGTTGTCAACTTAGTGGGATTTCCACAAAACTTGGGGATTTGGACACCCCTACTGGCGGAGAAATTTTGCTTTCAGTGGCCGGTGGTTTTGTCTAATGGTTAGTTTAATTCAATTTGTAGAAAACAATACAATCAAACTAAAACTTTGACTCGAGAAAATATTTAAATAACACGATAATGGCATGTTTTATTGTTTGTTTAAAACCGGTGTCAGTGATTTTTCGATTTATTTCTTTCAAATGCCGAAACCATTGCGGATCAAAATCAAATCAGCATGATCCAAATCAGCGTTCGAACGCTGATTTGGAAAGACTGACACAGCATGATGAATAGATTGAAGTCACACAGAGGCTCCGCCCGAGTGGAGATCGAAAAACAACGTCATTTCAAAAAACAAATCTCACGGGACACGGGAACGTACTTACGGGATAAAGAAATCTGCCGTTAAGCCGTTTGAAAACAAACATCTTCACTAAATTTATTTCAATAATTATACTGCGGTTGCCATGCCACCAAAACAATAGAAATTAAAATCGGTTGAAAGGACTGTAAAAAAGGTTTATTTAAATGTCAAATATTATTTTATTAATCGAGTATAAAGTTTTTAACCAAACGGTTAAATATCCTATTTCAGATTTTGAAATCGCTTTCAAAATCCGTTTTTAGAAAACGATTTCAGGAGTGGCTCCGGCTGGCAGTTCCAGTCGTCTTTAGTAATATTATTCGGTTGTAAGTGCATCATTATAAACTATTCAAACATAAACAAATACGTACTTACGCAAAGCTACTATTGCCGTGGTTGGTTTTGTGAAATTGGTTTGTCTAGTTTGGATAATCGATACGATTCGATTTCTGATTGAAATCTGATTTTAAATTCGTTTTGATGTATCTGACGCATGTCTATACCGGACTCAGGGAAAAAAATTGTCAGCACTGAGTAAAAGTTGAATAACCTCTTGAACGATCTGCCGACTCATTGTGACGCGTTCAGAGTCGAATTTATTGCAAAATATTGCCTGCCTTTGCTGCTCTAATTTTATCAGTTTGTAGAGAAAAGAACAGGAAAGGCATATAACACATGTTAAACATCGGAAATAATCTGCGCTGGAAGCTAGAATGATCATTCTTTGAAGTCTGTGGAGAATACGCTATCTAACATGGCGAATTGGCGATGTCTTTATTTACATTTTAGTTTTCGGTAATATTTTTGATAAGCATTGTTTTGCCTTTAATGTTTTATATTTTTCAACATACAAGAATATATTTACTATTCTCTTACAGAAACATGGGCCTATGCTAAGCAGTTTTGGAACATTTTTCTTGTGGCTTGTGGAAGTCGGAAAAACTTTGGAAAATTCTCTCGTTCAAGACACTGCGTGCTCTGTTTTCGTTTTCTACTGGCTGCACTAAAGTAAGACTTACTTAGGCTGTTTTGCTCAATAGCGAAAAGTACCTAAGTCGATATTATCACTACAAGTAAGTAAGCCAATATAAATAGGAATAACGTATGTAAGAGAGTACCTTTGTATCTCATTACATTATTGTAGCTGTAGGTACATTATTGGTCAATCTACCTATGGACAATCTTTCCATTGTTGCGTAGACACAAGCATCTAACTATTGATTGTGGTTAAATATAGTTAATGTCCGTCAACCTCAAAGTCTAACTGAAATTGTTAATTGATATTAATTTATGTACATAAGTAGATGCTGAAATAAACAATAACAACTAACTACAAAACATATTTATAATTATTATTTTCACAGACCTTGCTAGAGCTGAAAATACAAGAAGGGAACGCTACCCAACATCAATCTTGTTGTTCAAACATGGATTGAATATCCAATCTTCTGTAGAAAAAGGTAAGCTTTTTGACACATAGTTAAGAATAAAGCGTAGCAAGTCACATAATTATAAAACTTTAAATATATTTCCTTGGCTGAACTTAGTACATAGACACAACATATATTTTGTGTATACCTAACTAATGTTTAATATTATAATTCAGTATTATAAAATAATCTGGAACTGAAATATCAGCCCTAAATAAAAATGAAATTATACAACCAGCACCAGGCTTAGGCTGATGGGTTTTGTCCAGCCATGGGCTAATGAAAACCTAGTTGATATGCCTACTTTACTTTGCCACATAATTTTTAAGTACTTTATTTGAGCAAAACGTAATAAGATTTTGTTTTAAAACTATAGAGTTCCTGGGGAGTTTCACCTATGAAGACATGAAGGCAGCATGAAGGATGTCGCCCATGCTGCGTTGCCCTGTTGCTCTGCTACTTCAGTTTTCAAGCTTCTCAAGAACTAAAGTAAAAACTGAAGATTGTTAATGAAAGATAATCTTTTTTTTTTTTTATTGTTCAGTCTTGTACAACAGCGATATAAATATGTGTTACTATTTTGTTAATTGATAACAGTGTAAACTTTAATAAAGTGTTTTTCTTTAAACCTGTGCTTGGAATTTTTATTTGTACCTATAAAGGTGCAAATAAAAATAACTTGTAGGTAATGAAATATTTAAGAATTGAATACTATGCCTTTTATAAACACAGCCAAATGATTATTATAATGATACTATTTAGAGGTACCTTTATTGTAACAGTAAATAGAGAGAAATAAATTATGGTAAACAAAAACGACTTTTATTATATCTTCACATTATTATTAAATATTTGGACACTACTGTAAGGATTAGTGGAATTTGGGATCTAATGTCCTGTGGCAATCATCATGGAATAAGTATGTACTGCTTGCTAATTCTTGCTGTAAGCGCTCATGACAGTTAATTTTTTTCCTGAATAATGTAGTTGAGCCTGACACCTGAAATATAAAAAAAAAGAATTTAAGTAAATCCTCAATATATTGATATTCCATGAACCATTACATCCATCCACAAAGTCTAATAGGCCTCTCCCTTAAACACATACATGCACAATCTATCTACTTTATAGAACAGCAATATTCTGCTATAAACAACAATTAGGTGCCTACAATTGACTTTATTTAAATGTACGAGTGAGTATGGTAAGTTTACGTTTGATGGTGCATTTCGTATTTACCAACAAACAATAAGATTGTGTGTAAAATTGTTGCAGTACTAAACCCACAATCAATGTTCAACACTAAGAAAGAAAATAATATTGATATTAAGTAGGTACCTTATACAGACAATGATGTGGAAATAGATCTACTTATGGTGTGGTGAGTATGTTCATCGATGTCCTTACAGAATCCATTGACATAAAATGCTTCAAACTATATTATAATATTTGTTCTTCCTGTAATAAATTTGCTTTTCCAATGAAGTACAAGCCCGACTGGGTTGCTAAGCTTGTGGCTTATGATAAGTTTGATACGGTACGAGGTACGAATTTGTCTTTCCTTTAAAATGTCACCAAAATACCTCGTTTCTGAAATATCATTATATATATCTTTAGTTTAGGTTGTAAGCACTTGTAACAGAAGAAAACTTTCACAATTATTATTAAAAATCGACCTCGCTGCTTCGGTATTTTACAGACCCTAATATTGATCTATCATTGAGGTTTTACACAAAAACACATTCACAATTTATGAAGACGACGTTCTCTTACATAATTTTGTAATAGTTAAGGAGATTATACGAGTAAATCCCAAAAATATTGCAAAGAAAATCGAATGCGACCAGTTGCCTTCGATAAATATTGATAGCTCAAAGCAATGTCTCGTTGATTTTAAACAAATTTTCAACTGTCAAAATGATTACGTAATTCGAATAATAGCCTTTTTAGACGATTATCGTTCACTCTTTAGCGTCTGAAACAGAGTGCAGTTGACATCACAGATTTTAGAGTTACGTAATTCGAAAATTGTAAATTGAATGCAATTGTATTCAAAACGAAACAAATTTGACTCAATTGTAAATCGAAAATGTGTTGCGTAATTAGATAGCAGGACTAGAATGATCTTAAGTAAGTGTTTTATTGGGAGAAACAGCTATCATCGCATCTATCATAGCTCGCTGGTCTAGAGGTCGAGTGGTCGCAAGCACGACTGTTGTGCGAGGGGTCCTGACTCCTGGCTCGGCCAGTGTAATTGGGGTTTTACAGTTGGAATTTTTCAGGTTCGAAAAGGGAACCTGCCGGGAAAGGGACCTGCAGTGGGACAATAATATAGCGAGCATTCGGGATAAAGTGATTTGGGATTAGTTTCTTTCGCGCGAACGTTATTCGTGATAAAATGATTCTTGGCTTGGGGGGGGGGCCTGGCAACCCGTAATACAGGTATTTTATACCTTTTTCGGCACCAGTCTCTCACAAAGAAGTAATATTAACTGTCATTTTTAGATTAAGCACTTCCTGTCCAAAACAACATTTGTGATGAAAAATAAATAAATTCGGGAGAGCGTTCATTCGGGATTTCTAGTTTCGGTCTAACGTAAGAGTCGAATTGAAAAAGTCACATTGGGACGTGCCCGGGTTTGAACCCACAACCTCGTGTACGAGATGCGGGACCTTTACTACTAGGCCATCACGCATTGTGGCAATAGGCTCATCATGGGATTTAAACATAACAATATAAATGTGGGTACATCCTCTGGCCGGGATGTTCACAACACGTTTGCAAATAAAATAGATAGGTATGCAGCTAAAGTTGCGAAGTTGCTCGTTAAAAGTTGTTGACGTGTTGTCGATGTACTCAGTTGAGGAGCCCGCGGTGTCGGATCATTAGCATTACAGAGTTGTACCGAAGTAGTACCTATTGTGTCGAATTGTCGAGTGGCGCAGTGTAGGTGTATTAATGAAACTTTTAATTGAAGACAAACTCTTTACGAAGTTTTGATTATTGCGGATATGCTTACGTGAATATTCTATGAGCTACGTAATATTACTTCAGTTGTGTAGGTAGGTACTTCCATACTCAGCCCATAGATTTTAATATTTTATTCTAAATGCAAAAGTGTTTAATAACATTCTGAATTCATGTAGCTCTCGTTCTCATTGGACGACTACATTATTTAACTTATGTCTGTTGAGTATAATATTAGAACTTAGAGTAGAGTAAAGGCCATCGCAACAATGCGCCACTTTGTAAGCTCAGTTAAGGGAATCAATTATATTCGCACGTGCGGACAGAGTTTTAATTAATAAGCTCTGCAAACACTTTGTTTCAGCTGAATTCAGCAACTCTCGTCGTGGCTATAAATAAGCGTGGCACATCGCAAATACTGCGGGTTGGCGACGTGTCGTGAGCGTGGCCCCAGCGAGCCGCGTGCGTGTCATGTGTGTGGTGCCGCCAGATAGCGCGCATAACTCATGTGAACACGCGCCTCATGCAAATTACTCTTAACATAACTTAACACTATACAGGAAACACAGAAGGATGCCTGCACTCAAAATAAATGAATCAGAATTTTTCGGAAGAAAGTTTGATGGTCGATGGATTTTTGTGGAAGAAAGTTGAAGACGCGATCGATTTTTGAAGGCATTTTTTCTGGAAATAAGATAGATTTTATAGATACAAGGCTACAATCTTTGACTTGGTTACACACAATTGACAGAACGTTACTGTATAGGTAAGTCCTATAGGAAAAGATTTTCAGGAAACAAAGATTGGACTGCTTCGGTGTAGTCGGTGTCGCACAGGAAGATCACAAACTAAATAGAATGACACAATCATAGAAACATAAAATAACATAAACAATAAAAAACAAAATCGCAAACTCATCGTTTCATCACCGTTTCTGCGTCCGCGCAAAGAGTATTGTAGAACGATGGATAGACTGTGTGAAAGATGATATGGCTTCAAGGGGGTGCCTACCGAGATCACGACTAAAGAGAAGTATGGAAGAAAAAGACAATCTTGTGGCGCCGACCGCTAATGAATTGGTATAAGGGCGGGAGAATGATGAGTAGTGCCCGGTTCTCGTTATTGGCCTCGCCTGCTATTCGTTGAGACTGTATCAGAACTGGTAGGTGTGCTACCTATCACCTCTAGCTAGTGGACCCGTCAGGAACCAGAGTGATATTAGCAACTGTATCGCCCAAAGTGCGCTTTCTGCTATTGCGCTGTCATTGTCAAATTGTTACCATAGACATGCTGTTGAATTGTACCGTTAATCTAGGTACTCTGGTCTCATCACTCTACGTGAAGAGTAACTCTTCTCAAAGTGCGATAGTAAGCTCACACAGAATCTGCGTGAGTAAACCTTCTGCAGCAATCTAGACATCGTACTGGGGCCGCTCCGGTCAGTGGTCAGACATAATCTGTCGCACACGATTTATTGGCTAGCTTCCGGAATACTAAACAGATCCAATGACCCATTAACAACACAAGCGCCAAACTCAAACATTATACTTCCCTCTGGAACAGTCGTCATTCCCGGGGGTCCGGGGTTTAATAATTTATGAAAGTTGTAGCTGAATATCCTGCCTACTTGAATGATTCATGAAAAACACTGTTTACTTTAAAAATGTGACTATTTTATGTTACATTTTTATTTAAAACTCTTCATTTACATATTTATATGTATTTAAATACAATATGTATACAATCTAACACTAAAATAGGTTAAAGTTTAGAAACGTGCCGCATCGATAGGGGGTAGAAAAGGGGAGGATTAGTATAACCCCACTCCTCCCCGCCGGAGATACATAGTTTTTTTAATACATCATAAATCTAAACTAATATTATAAAGAGAAAAAAATTGTTTTCTTGTATGTATGTTTGTTTGTAATTAATAAATTAAAAAACGACTGACCCGATTTAAAAAATTCTTTCACCAGTAGAATGCTATATTATCACTGAGTAGCATAGGCTATATATACGAGTACTTTATAAAGAAGCCGCTGGCGGAAGCTAGTCTCATTTAAAACCGTTGATAATTTAAATAAAGAGGGAGGTGGAAGGCAGGACAGAGGAAGAGGGGTCATCCGTACCAGTTCACAGGAGATACATTATCAAGGTCAATGGCTAACGTCTCGAAGGGCAAGGTCAAATAAAAAAACAGGAATGTTATATGGTAAATATAACATTTATAAAGTCGCCTGGCGTAGTCGACGGAGCCTGGGCTCCTATTTCTATCCACAGGGTTTAAAGGAACTTAACACGGAGGAGATGACGGGGCTCATTCGTTCACTTTACTTGGTAACTTGAGCCTCCGTCATGCCCTTCGAACCTAACCTGTCCGAGCCGGGGTTTTTTTTTTTTTTTCTTTTTGGGTGGGAAATCATCAAATGACTCCTCCCGCTCTGGGCGGAGCGAGAGGGAGTGTCAGACTTTTACTGACTAAAACCCACCCGTGTTCCTTCCATTGCCTGTGTGCCGGGGCCGCGATATCCCTTTCGGACAAACTCGCAACCCTGACAGGCATTGGCCCTTACGGACCCCGTCAGTTGGTGCTGACATCTCTTTGAGGCGCGCGTGGAACACAACGCGCCGTCGACCCGGGCCTGGTCCTAATCGGACGGTGAGCTACCCATTGCCCACCGTCCGCAAGCCCGCGCCTACGGTGGCCGGAAGTCGGCTCGCGACTCCCGACGCCTGGGGCGTCTCCTGCGGCGACTAGGGGCGCGAGGGTGCGCATCTTGCATTTCCCTCGCGCGCTCCGCCTCCTCCTTCACGAGCATTACTGCTTCGCAGAAGGAAGTGACGGCTTCCCATGCACTCTCGCTCCGGACCATGGCCTGAACCAAGGCCGGACGCGAGAGATCGCCGCTGCCGATCGCCTCCGTGAGGACACGGCGGTGCCCCGCCCAAGCCGGGCAGACCTCCACCGTATGCTCCACCGTGTCCTCCGGGCGATCCGCACAATGGTAACACCCGGGCGTTTCCTCCCGCTTTATCCTGAACAGGAACCTTCCGAAACAACCGTGTCCGGTAAGGACCTGCGTCAGGCGGAAGGTGAGGACGCCGTGATGCCTCTCTAGCCACTTCTCAAAGCCCTCTTTGAGGAGTGGCTAGAGAGGCATCACGGCATCACGGACTTATCGCCGCAATTGTGGCGTGCCCAGCGCTGGGTTGCGACAATCGCACTCTCTACACCCCGGCGTTTCGCCTCCTCGCGCAACTCCCACATGTGCGCGAGGACTTTTGCCTCCAGATCCCATGGTGGTAGGCCAGCAAGGAGGCTTGCCGCCTCACGGGAGAACGTGCGGTATCTTCTGACCAGCCTAATGGCCATGACCCTTTGGGACGCGTTCAATCGCTGGGCTGGTCGCAGCCTTAATGAACGCGCCCACACCGGTGCCCCGTAAAGGGCCATGGACTGCACGATCCCCGCGTAAAGCCTCCGGCAGGAGGCGTTTGGACCCCCTAGATTAGGCAGAAGCCGTTTCAAAGCAGCCCCAGCCCTCTGCAGTTTGGGAGCCAAACGTCGGAAGTGCTCCACGAAGTTCCACCGGCTGTCGAGGACGAGTCCCAGGTACTTCATCGTCGACTCGACACCGATGTGAACCCCTCCCGCCGTTATCTGGGAACCCGACAGTGGCGCGTTCCGAGGACCATAGAAACACATGGCCTCGGACTTGTGCAAGGCCACCTAGAGTCCCAATTGCCGGATCCTATCGACGATTGTCGCAACCCAACGTGTCGCTAGTTCGGCCGCCGCCTCATGCGACCTCCCCTGCACCAGGACCAGCGTGTCGTCAGCGTAGCAGACTACGCTGACGCCGCTAGGGAGGTCGGCGCGCAGCACCCAGTCGTAGCCGATGTCCCACAGATGCGGCCCCAGGACCGATCCCTGCGGGACACCGCACGACATCTCTCGCCGGTTCCACTCTCCGTGGTGACCGGGGTAGATGGCCCTGTCCGTCAAATAGGCCTCGACCACTCGACAGAGGTAGGTCGGCATCCGGTGCTACCGGAGTGCCTCCCTAATGCAACTCCAGGGCAGGGTATTGAACGCATTGGCGATGTCAAGAGACACCGCCAAGACCACTCCATCCCGGGGAATAGCATCCCCCGTCGTGAGGGCTCGAACGCACATGATGGCATCCACCGTAGAGCGCCCCTTGCGGAAACCAAACTGGCTGTCCGCCAAATCCGGCCCCACTCGCACCAGCTGCCCGACAAGGCGGTCTGCAATTACTCTTTCAAAGAGCTTGCCCACCTCGTCGAACAGCAAGATGGGCCGTTAAGCGGACGGAGAGTCCGCCGGGCGCCCCGGCTTCTTGATGAGGACCAGTTTCCCCGTCTTCCAACGAAGTGAGAACTGGCCCCTCTCGAAGCATGCGCTAAAAAGCCCTCGAAGTCGAGGCCCGAGAGCCTCTAAGGCCAGAACCCAGGCTTTTCCAGGTAAGCCGTCGGGTCCTGGGGCGGTATTTTTGGCATTCAGCCTACGTACCGTCACTCTCAAATCTACCCCGGTCACCTCCGGAGATTAGTCGTCGTCGTCGTCACCTGTGTGGTCCGCATCGGGCATCGCAGGAGGTGGAGCCATGGGCGGGGGAGTATGTTCCCCTCGCGAAGGGAACAGAGCGCTCACCACGTCCTCCACGAGCTGGAGCCGGAGACTCTGCGTCAGCGGGGGAGCCCGTGGGCGAACCTGTCCGAGCCGGGGTGCCCCAAGTCCCGTGCTCACTCTTGCATGCTAAGTACTCATTGCTTTTTTACTGGGTGTCGGGACTTGGGGCACTCCGGCTCGGATACGTGCGATAGTCTGTTCCTTCGGTCATACGGTTACAATGACATACAAAAATGTATACCTTCCCCAAACAACACAGGAGCGGTCACCCGACCGCTCCTGTGTTGTTTAGGGACCTATCTAAGTACCTACTACCTACCTACCTATCTAAGTACCTACTACCTACCTACCTATCTAAGTACCTACTACCTACCTACCTATCTATCTAAGTACCTACTCAATACTCAATACTCAATTAATTATTGCATTCCACAATGTATGTGCTTAGGTGGTAAACATTTGCTTGTGAAACAATCGTGGGCCCTGTCGGGCACAGCAAAAGAAAGATAGTAGAAGGGTAGAGATGAGGACTTATCGTTTAACTTATAATCTAATTTATTCTAAAAACAAAAACTTTTTTTGTGTATTTTATATGAGTTTCAGAGATTGATCATTTAAATATTCGTTTACACTGTAATAACATTTACTTAATAATATTTTTTTTAATTTATTCGTGAATAGATGGATCTTTTTTACATTTCTAATTGATTCGGGTAATTTATTATATATTTTTATTGACATAACTAGAGGGCTTGTTGAATGTATTTTTAGGCGGGATTTTGGTAAGTTTAGTCGCGTTTTATATCGGAGTGTGTATCTTGTTTGTATGTCTTCTCGTTTAGTGTAAAAGTGTTGGTGTTTATGAGCGAATTCGCATATTTCGAGTATATATAAACATGGCAGAGTTAAAATGTTCAGGTTTATAAAATGGAGTTTGCAGCTATCTATCTGTTGTATATTTACTAAGATACGGACAAATTTCTTTTGTACTGTAATTAGTGTGGGTGCATTTGTACTGCTTCCCCACATAATTACGCCGTAACTAAGCCATGCATAAGCATAGGCGTAGTATGTTACCAGGGCAGTCTGTAAGTTTGTGGTTTTTTTAACTTCTCGAAAAGCCTACAGGAATTTTGAAAGTTTCGATTTTATATTTTGTACGTGTGACTTCCAATTTACATTTTTGTCTATGGTTATGCCTAGTAATGTGAATTCGTTGACTGTTTCTATTTTATGATTTTGATATGTAAAAGCTACATTTAGAGGATGTTTTTGGTGGGGATGGAAAGTTATGAGTTTAGTCTTTGTAAAATTAATTTCGAGATTGTGTTCGTTCATCCAAGTTATTATTTTGCTAAGTATATCTTTAAGGGTACTGTTTAGGTTTAGGTTGTCATGACACGAGGTGAGAATGGAAATGTCGTCCGCAAACAAAACGCATGGTCCAGATTCTGCTATGAATTTTGGTAGATCGTTTATATAGACGAGAAATAAAAGACATCCAATAACACTTCCCTGTGGTATTGATGCGTTTATTGCCTTCCTGTCAGAACGGAACTTTGAAGTTCGTTTATTTTGTTATTGTAGTATTCTATTTCTACTAACTGTGCTCTATTTTCTAGATAAGATTTGAACCATTCTTGTGATTTACCGCGGATCCCTATTCTACATAGCTTGTTTAGTAAAATACCATACTGTACTTTGTCATAGGCCTTAGTCATGTCAAGCATTATACCTACTACCTGCCTATCTATCTATCTAACTACCTACTACCTACCTACTTATTTATCTAAGTACCTACTACCTACCTACCTATCTATCTAAATACCTACTACCTACCTACCTATCTATCTAAGTACCTACTACCTACCTACCTACCTACCTACCTACCTATCTAAGTACCTATTACCTACCTACCTACCTATCTAAGTACCTATTACCTACCTACCTACCTATCTAAGTACCTACTACCTACCTACCTACCTATCTAAGTACCTACTACCTACCTACCTATCTATCTAAGTACCTACTACCTACCTACCTATTTATCTAAGTACCTACCTACCTACCTACCTACCTACCTACCCTACCTACTACCTACCTACCTATTTAAGTACCTACTACCTACCTACCTACCCTACCTACTACCTACCTACCTATTTAAGTACCTACTACCTACCTACCTATCTATCTAAGTACCTACTACCTACCTGGCTACCCTACCTACCTACCTACCCTACCTACCTACTATATACTAGAGTATTCCAGTTTGTAATCCACCCCCCACGTAATATTGCCTTTCTAACCGGGTCTTAAATAGTATTTGTTCTGGATCCGTACAGAAAAGGCCTCGTTGAGGCCCCTGGCTTACCCGTCTCCAGCCGTGGCTGTAGCCAGGGAGGTGCGCAGTCCGCCGCCATATCCATCCGCGCGTGGTCCCAATACCACGTCTCCGCGTGGTTCCTCCAGCCATCCAGAAATAGCAGCGACGACGACGCGTCGGACGCTGTTCCTACACACTGCAGGCAACACCTACAGCATCCTCATTTGCCATCTATACTATTTAATTTTTTTTGTCGCGTTGTATTTTTTTACGTATAACCATAATTTGTCGATTAGCGAGTCCTAATTTAAACAGTGATTAGGTCTGCGTATGTTATTAAGTAGCACAACGGTTCTTCGCGTCAAATACCCGTTCGTGATTTTTTTCCTTAACGCAAACGAGCTCTCAGCTCTGGCCAGTGCTAGTTCCCCTAGCTCAGCGATAGTCATAGAAAAATTACGTTACCCGAAGACGTTCTATAAGAATACCTGCCTTTTTTTATTTAAATCACTAAGACCGCCAAAATAACTTTTTTTTTTTTTACATCTGATTTTTTATTTTGTTTTCTTTTTCAAACCAATTAATTTAATTATACTTTGTGACTTCAATCTTTCTGTGTTTCATTATTCGTTCTACATCATCCTGGGTTCGATCCCCAATGATTATTTAATATAATGTGGCGTTTTAATATATTATATATCGCTATAGAATGGTGCCGCCGGTGGTGGTCGCCTGCCGGAGGCGACCAGCAAGCCGAAGCTGCGGAGGTGAGCTTTTTTACAGCGGGCGGGGGTTGCTCTCCCTTCGCGCCTCCGGTTTTTATATACACTCTAGGGTAGGAGCCAAAAGACTAGGTACGTAAAGTCGGGGTGCCCCGATTCAGTTTTGGAACAGATTCAATCTATTAACTACAAGCCGGTGTAAGTTGTCGCCACGTCGTAGTTTTTTTTTTTTTCCGTACTAGCCTTGGCCATATCATGAAATGGCCAATTCTACGCCACAACATAATAAGGAGAAGAAAAAATTGCTAAAATAAACGTAGACATTTCCAAATTCATTATATCATTAATTGATCGTTGTAAAAAAAAAAAAAAAAAAAATAGCTCTTATGATCATTACATTTGAGCATAGCATATGCCACATGGAGGGAAAGTACCTTGAATATTGTAGATGGAACATTTTGCTGAAAGAAGACATTTATTTATTTGAATTTAAAAAACAATTTAAACTGCATTCATAGATATTTAAATAATTACATGGTTGAACCGGAAATTGAACCCGTTACACGAGAAAAATTATCACCTGTAGCTTTATCATACCGAGCTTCATCATAAGGATTATTTTTTGCTAAATAACATAGTGTCAAAAATAAAAGGAAGACCATGAATTTTAAGATTTTTAATTCAAAATTAATCAATTTATCAAATGCTCAAAATGAGTCCCTTCCTGTAGAATATAAAGTCGCACTCTTTTGATTATTTCGCTCCCTGTTGATTATTTTATCTTGTTGTGGTGGATATTTAGAATAATACGTCTAAGTTCTGCTTGTAGCTCGTGGACACTTTCATGCCTACTGGTTGTTGTAAATTTTTCTTTTTACATAACCCCATAAAAAATATCTAACGGGGTATGATCTGGCGATCTCCGCGGCCATCTTATTTGTCCATTTGTCCCGATCCAGGGATGAAAGTGTTCATTGAGATAGTCCCTTGTTCTGTGACTGATATGAGCCGGAGCCCCATCTTGCTGAAAAGTAAGGTTTTGTCGTTCTGCAACCGGAAGATTATTTATCTCATTTCTCAAAATCTCAAGTATTTCTAAATACCTACCTTTCCGTATTCAAATGCCCTTCGTAAAAATGTACTAAGAGGACCCGGTTTTTTACAATCCCACACCAACAGTTGAAAGAAAAACGGACTTGATTATTAGTCTCGCAGATACGTAAGGGATTCACCCTGGACCAAATGCGATTATTGTGTCGGTTGTACATACCATTATTGCTGAAGTTTGTCTCGTCTGATCAGATAATATTATTTAGAAAAGACTGATCCTCTAGGATGAGCCTCTCGATTTCATGGCAGAAAATAAGTCGTCTTTCAGCATCACCGGGCAGCAATTTTTGTACTATCGACATACAATGTAACTTTTGAATTTGTATTTTTTTGGTACACAGTGTATTTTGCTTTTCGAAATTCCGATTACTTCTTCACCTTCCCTCACTGAACTTTTAGGATTTGCCTCAAAGTATATCAAAATGTCGAGTTTATCGTCAGTGTTTATCATTTGGTGCCGCGGTTGTGGTAAGCGATGATCGAAACGCTCCAAATTTTGCAGATTATCCACCAACCGTTTCATAATATATCGAGATGGTGTATTTCTATCAGGATATCTTTCGCGGTGCCATTGTAAGGTTAATGTTATGTTTTTGTGGTTCAAAAAGTATGCTTCCATTAAATCAAAATTATTTTGATACGCTATGGTACCTAATGTAAAAAAGTGACAATACAATGCAAAAATCCTACAATGACAATCACTTATACAAAAGAATAAAAGTTTGAAAATGGTACTCATTTTTGAATTATCAGCCAGCCGTATCAAAAAATCAAAATCAAAAGTCATTTATTCAAACTAGGCTGAGAATCAGCACTTTTCGAACGTCAAAATTACATAGGACGTCCTAAGACAGTCCCCCAAAACGCCCACCCTTCACCACTTCCTAGTGCGTTAGCTGGGAAGAAGAAGTGGCGCAACAAACTCCCCAGTAGCACAGCTGTCTGTTCAGTTAGAAGAACAAAAAAAAAGATTCTATATAATTACATCATATATATATTATTATTATTATTTATTTTATTATTATTATTCTGTATTCAAAATAATTTACATTAAGCAACACAAAACATAATTTAAATTATTAGCCATATAATATAAGCTAGCACACGCCAATATACCAAACAAAATCATCGAGAAATATACTCAGGCAGAAATAAAAAACAAAACATAAACAGAACTTAATATCTTAATAAAAGCCTCCAGGCAATAAGGGCGTGCCCGCTTACTTAAAGTTGTAACTGGAAGTTATAAATGATAAACTAGGACCATCGATCTAAA
The DNA here is from genome assembly GCA_916701695.1 of Agrochola macilenta. Lineage (NCBI taxonomy): Eukaryota > Metazoa > Arthropoda > Insecta > Lepidoptera > Noctuidae > Agrochola > Agrochola macilenta. The sequence continues at coordinate 18,951,124 of OU753576.1, forward strand.
ATAAATAAACAAACAGTTAATTACTAATAACAATAAATAATATGATCAATTGTCGAGGTCACTAGCTAACCACGTATTGCAATACAACTCATAAAAAAACATTGTGATGAGTAGATTATGTCAACAATAAATTAAATTTAAATAATTTGACTTTTATAGTCAAATAAATTAAACAATTACTTATAAACTCATATAACTTGTCAGTGGGTAAGCTGGAGAAAGAACATAAACATTGTCTTGAGTTAATTACAGCGACCAACTATTCTTATCATTTAAGTAGTCGTTGATAGAATAGTATGCCTTTGAACAAAGCTTGGATTTTACTTTCGTTTTAAACGCATTAAAAGGCAAATCTACCAAAGAAGAGGGTAGCTTGTTATAAAAAGTTATACCAAGCCCAACAAATGAGTTATGACCCTTATGAAGCCGGTGAAAGGGAGCTCGTAGTTTGTCCTTATTTCTAGTGTTAACATTTTGAAAATCACTGTTTTTAGTGTATAAGTGTATATTTTGCCTAATATATAAGATATTGGCGAAGATGAATTGAGATGCCACCGTGAGGATACCAATATCTTCGAAAAAATCTCTCAGAGAAACTCTGGCACTTAGCTGGTAAATAGCTCGAACAGCTCGTTTTTGAAGGACAAATATATTTTGAATATCAGCAGCTTTGCCCCACAGCAGAAGACCGTAGGACATAACGCTATGAAAATAACTAAAATAGACTAAACGAGCTGTATCGACGTCAGTGTATTGTCTTACTTTCCTGACGGCGTAGGCGGCTGAACTGAGCCTTCCCGCTAGGCTCGATATATGTGGGCCCCACTGAAGTTTGGCATCTACTGTTATGCCCAGAAAAACTGCCGAATTTACGGATTCAAGCACCTCTTTATCTAAGACGATGTTGGGACCTAGATTTCTAACATTAGGTAGGGCGAACTTTACACATTTCGTTTTCTTAGCATTGAGAACTAGGTTATTTGTCGTAAACCAATCTGTAACCATTGAGAGTGCACTGTTTACATAGTCAAAAACTTGTCTATTCCTGTCTACTTTAAAAATAAGAAAGGTATCATCTGCGAACAGTACAACTTCACAGATACCCTTTAAATAGAATGGTAAGTCATTGATATACACTAAGAACAAGAATGGACCCAGTATTGAGCCTTGAAGTACACCTAACTGAACTGGTAGCCCGGAAGATTTCACACCATCAACATCTACACATTGGGACCTATCATGTAAATACGAATTTATAACGTTGAGAGCTTCGTTTTGCACACCATAATGACGCAGTTTACGCAAAAGCGTGTCATGGTGCACGCAATCAAAGGCTTTGGAGAGATCACAGAAAACCCCAATAGCATTTTGCGAGTTCTCCCATGCGTTAAATATGTGTTTCAGCAGAGCAACACCCGCATCTGTAGTCGAACGACCTTTTGTAAAGCCATATTGTTCATTATGAAGGAGGCTATTTAAATTAAAATGTTTTAGCAACTGCTTGAGTATTAATTTTTCAAATATTTATATATCAGCCGGAGAAGGCTTATTGGTCTATAGGACGTGACTTCAGTTGGAGGTTTTCCTGGTTTGACAACCATATTTATAATTGAGACTTTTCATATGCGCGGAAAATGATTTAGTCTTAGTACTGCATTAAAGAGGACACAGGACGATTCCTTTTTTTTGGTTGGTGTTTAAGAACTTCAGATGTAATCAAGTCAAACCCTGGTGCTTTCTTGTTTTTAAGATGTTTAATGGGGTCTATCTTTTATAGCAGAACTTTTTATGTTATAATATTATTTTGCATAACAACGGATAGCATAATCTTAATTTCGCAGAAAAAAGTTTGGCATACACTCATTTATCATACATTCAAAACTCATAATTTTGTAAGTCAAATAATTTTTTGGCATAAATTTCATATCCATTAATTTAAAAGTAGAACCATCATATCGCAGAAAGTTCACACAAACATACAAACAAGCATACACGATGCATGCAAGCAAGAATGCAGCATGAACGCGAGTATGCAACATGCAACAGGCATGGTTTCTGTCACGGCTATAGCGCTGCGGGGCTCCGGCGGGCGGTCCCATAGGCCGGGGAAATTAGGTTTGAACCCTGCACTAAATACTAACAGCGATTTTTTTCCTGAATCGTGTTTTTGAACTTAGCTATTCAAATAATATAATAAAAATAACATTTGCCAGAACCGCATATAGGTAAAAAAAACAATAACGCATTTTTGTGAATAATAATTGAGGCAAAATAGGTTACATTATGTAAAGAATTCGTAAAACTAATATATTATTACAGAATTATACATTTACCTCCACGGAAATTTAAATAAAAATAAAATTACGTTTTTTTTTAATTGTAGGTACTTCAAGCAAAAATATTAACAGCAGTTTTTGCATAAATACCATAAAAACCAAAAAAACTAAACATACAAAACGGCACAAAACAATGACTCGAAGGGAACCACATACAATTACTTACAATGTAGACCGAATATGCGACCTACCTACCAGGGATGTTGCGGATGCAGATTTTTTCACATCCGCGGATGCGGATGCGGATGCGGATATTTGAAGGCTCACATCCGCGGATGCGGATGTTAAAATATTTTAAGTTTTTTTTTTATAAGGTTGGTGAAATAAAAAAAATATGGAATTCAAAAAGAAATATTACTTATATTATTTAGTAAGTGAACTTAAAAATTGGAGCATTATATTTGATAAAAAGTAATATTGCCGCCTTTTCGGGGTCAAGTCTGTTACGCAGAGGTTCATATATTAAACCCGCGCTATTGAACAATTGTTCGCTAGGAACACTGGCTGGTGGTGGCGATAAAAACCTGCGTGCTATTGGTGATAACAGTTTCAATTCTTCTCGATGAACGCTCCACCATTTAAGAGGATTTTCGTCTACATTGACCCTTTTTTTAATACGGTAAGAAAGCAGTTCCTTTTTGAGCACAGCTTTAGCGCTACCATTTTCTGGTATTTCTTGACAACGAAACACGTTATCACTGATTACGCGACAACAAATGAATCACAATAATAAACACGGCGGATCTTGTCATCGGACGAAATCTTCGCTCCTATTGGTCAATGAGAAGTGCGCATTAGCCAATAGGAGCGAAGATTTCGTTCGCATACGGCACGCGCCAAACCCGGCCCCGCCCATTATCTTTCTTGTCGCGACCTGTGCTACATCCGCATCCGCATAAACATCCGCATTAATTATTGCGGATGCGGATGCGGATGTCTAAATCGATGCGGAAGTTCCGCGGTTGTGGATGCGGATGCGGATGTCCGCAACATCCCTGCTACCTACTACCAACGAACACATTAAGAATCACTCCTTTCGAAAGCATAGACCTACCTTGTAAAATTCTCTTCCAAAACATGCAAAACCTATACAACAATCAGCACATTATAGAAGCATTTTTAACAGAAAACCCTATCTATCAAGCTATATGCATATCTGAGTCCTGGTTATCCGAAGACAAAATTTCCCTTACTGCCGGAAAACTCGAGGAGGAGGCGGCGTATGCATTCTCTTACAAGAACAAATTGTGTATACAGAGAGAAATGATATCTCAAACATGTCTATAGAATATGTACTGGAAGTGTGCGCTACTGAGTTACCTACACAAAACCTTTTATTAATTACTATGTACTGGAATAGAAGAGAGGAAGAAATATTTATTGATACATTAAAACAAATTCTAAATTATTTAAATACAAAGTATAATAAAAGACGCATATATATAGAGAGATATATATATATAGAGAGAGATATAGAGATATATATATATATAGAGAGAGGGCGCTGCAGTGCGCAAGTAAACATTAGCTCTGTGTACTTTTTATCCTTAAAAATAGATATAGTGCTTTTATCATAACAAAAAGTAAATAAAAGTGGAAAATTCAAAAGCCAATAGTGACAGAAGTTATAGTTTATTAAAATCTAACAAGAAAAGTGAAGAATTATTCAAATTTAAAACTGTGTCAATGTAAACGATCAAAATTCAAATCTGTAGTACGTATTTACTGGAAAAGATAAAGTGAAAATAACTCTTGTTGAATTGAAAAGGAAATGAATCGCAAAGCATCCCGAAAAGGTGAGAAACATATTTAAATACCTAAGTGTAAAATATTTAAAAACAATAGAAAGTGCAAATCATTCCGCATTCCTAGCAGCTCCATCTAGCGTCAAATAGCGAAAGTACTATCGATATATTGACAGCTATCTACGCGCAACTACTTGATCAGTTAGACGCTATTACGCATTACACATATTACACACTAGAGGGCACAATTAAAAATATCTCAAGATGTCATCTACGTTTGTGTGTGCAGGATGTCAGCAAAACCCACCAGACATGGAAATTCTTATCTGTTATTTTTGTCAAGATAAATATGACCTACAATGTGCGAACACGACAATTGATCTCTTCAAGAGCATGACGCCAGAGCATAAAAAATCATGGCAATGTCAGGCATGCCGCTGCAAGGCTCTGAAAACCGGCAATATAGACACTCCTATACGACCTCAAGACTACAAAAGAACCAATCTGTCAAATTCCCCTCTAGAAAATACTTCCAATAATATTACCATCAGAAATAAGACAAAAAAATTCAAAAATGATAGCACAATATCAGACGACTCGTGCTTTCTTGGTGATACTATCCACCAAGAAGATTCGGATATTAATATAAACGTGGCTACACAAGCAACCTTTTCAATAGAAAATTTAAGCGAAATTATAATACAGCGTTTAAAAGAAAATAATAAATTTATAATATCAGAACTAAAAAATACTATTGAAGTTGAAATAAATAAAGCAATTACCAAGCTCAAAGAGGATATTAATGAAAAAACAGACTTTTTATATAAACAAAACGATAAAACAACTCATGAAATAGAAGAAATAAACAAAAAGATTGAAAACCTAAGCAAAGAAAATGAAACCCTGAAAAACGAAATAAAAAATATGAAGTATCTATCACCAACTCCAGAAATTAAAGATAAGTACTGAAAACTACTGCAAAAAAATTGTAATCTATGGCTTCTCTGAATACTACAATGAGTCTGACTACGAACTACACAGCAGATTGATTGAAATGTTTTATGAAATTCTGCATGTAGACCTAAATGGATACATAGAAGAAACAAATCGTATAGGAAGATTTACCACAAAAAACAGACCCCTAGTTATTGAGCTTCTAAGCAAGAAAATGGCTAGGTACATAGTTGAGAACAGTCACTATTTCCAAGGAACTAGCATACATGTGTCCGAATTTCTAAATGAAAATGCACGAAAAGAAAGAAAATTAATGCGTGAGGAAATGCTAAGAGCACGAAAAAATGGGCAGTATGCAATAATACGAAATAACAATTTATTTATAGATGGGAAACGGATAGTAACTAGAGAAGAGGCGACCAGAGAGACGACATACCACAAAAGCGCCAAATCAAACGACCCAATAAAAAACGACGAAAAAACCCTCAATGCACAACATTACAACCCAAATAATAACGAATATGCTAAAAATTATACTTTTCGAAACCACAGAACAACAATTTAAAATTATATATCAAAACATACAAAGCATCTATAACAAGCAACATCTACTTGAAGCCTTCATCCATGAAAAAACAATGTATAACGCTATATGCCTATGTGAGACTTGGCTATCACCAGAAAAAACGACATATAAGAAGTACTGGCTAACTAAGGGTATTAAATTATCTTGCAAAAACAAAAGACTACTTAAAATACTTACCATTAAAACAAACAATTCCATATTATCAAAATATTATAAAAAATACGAAAAAACCCTAAAGCAATCTGTAATGACAGCAAAAAAACTACAATATATAAATAAAATAAAAAAGTCAACAAATAAAGTAAAAACTATGTGGAATATAATAAACGAAAGAACAAATAAATCAATAAGAAACGAATAAATTAACATTAAATTACATAAAAATGATAACTTGATCACTGAACCTAAGCAAATAGCTAATATTTTCAATGACTTCTTTGCTTCAATTGGGGAAAAAACCTCACCAGCAAAAGGAGCCCCCGTGATGTGCCCCACAGAAAACACCATGTTTCTCAGCCCAGTCGATCCCTATGAAGTAAATAAAATAATCAAAAATTTGAAAAATAAAAAAAGCTATGGAGTAGACGAACTTCCCCCATTTCTTCTTAAGCAATGTGCAGACGAACTAACCCTACCATTTTATAAATTAATTAATCAATCGTTTGAAGAGGGAACCTTTCCGAATCAACTTAAAACCGCTCTGATAAAACCTATACATAAGAAAAATTCTAAAACCGACCCTAATAACTATCGCCCTATCGCGTTGTTACCAACTGCGTCTAAAATTTTTGAGAAGGCTATGTGTGACCGCGTATACTCCTTTTGTGAAAAATATAAAATACTTGACGACTGCCAAAACGCTTTCCGTAAAAACCGGTCTACAACGTTAGCAGTCTATAAATACGTACAAGAGGCTCTAGCTATTATTAATAATAAAAACTACGCCATAGGTATGCTGCTCGATATGACCAAAGCCTATGATAAGGTGCAATTTAAAATATTATTAGACAAGTTACATGGGATAGGAATACGAGGAAAAGCCCATAAATGGTTTGCATCATACCTAAAGGATAGGGTACAACTAGTAGAAATTGAATATTTCGATAACAACACAAGTGAAATAATTAAAATGAGATCCGACAGTAAAGCAGTTAACGCGTCAATTCCCCAAGGGAGTGTGATAGGCTGCCTTTTGTTTCTTATCTATATAAATGACCTTCCTAAAATTATAAACGGACCATGTGTTCTATTTGCGGACGATATCTCTCTGCTCACCTCATGCCAGAACGATGACAATATAAACGCCAAATTAAACTCCCTTCTTTCTACAGCTGTAAACTGGATGGATAACCATAATCTAGAAATTAACTTCACCAAAACAAAATTAATTACTTTTCATCCCCATCAAAAATCCCCATTAAAACTAAATTTCATTTTTAATCATGCAAAACTGGAACAAGTAAATGAATTTACTCTCCTTGGTTTGTCTATAGATACCCACATAAATTGGAAATCCCATATACAGAAAATAAGAGGAAAACTATCAAAATTTTCATATGCCCTACGCGAGATTAAAAAAACTACCAACCTTCAAACTGCACTTGTCACTTACTATGCATATGCCCAGGCATGGCTAAGCTATGGGGTCATGCTGTGGGGAAACAGTGCAGATTCACAAACCATTTTTATTCTACAAAAGAAGTTAATTCGAATAATAACCAACATACAACAAACAGATAGCTGCAAACCACACTTCCGAAAACACAAAATACTCACACTTCCCTGTTTATATATCTTAGAATTATGTAAATTTGTCAGAAAACACCCAGATTTTTACACCACTTGCGAAGAAACACAAACAAGATACACTTTTCGACACAACAAAAACAAAATAAACATACCCCAATCCCGACTCAAAATGCACTCAACCAGCCCTTTAGTTATGTCTATAAAAATGTATAATAAATTGCCAAATGACATTAGAGAAGTAAGCAAAACAAATATATTTATTAATAAACTGAAACAATTTCTGGAATCCAAGTCATACTACTCAGTAAAGGAGTTTTTAGACGATAAATCGATTGCAAAATGAAAATAAAATTATTCTTTCTTTCATACACCAAACATTATGAAATATAATATATATATGTCGGAGTTGAGACAGGGCAGATATTTTTAAAAATACGCAGAACCGCTGACCATAATCTGGCCTTCGGTTCTGCTATAACTACAGTGGATTTCACATTTGATCTATCAGGAAAACTTAAGGATTTCAGTAAAAATAAAAACAAGCAAACTACTTAATGCAATAATTTTAATCAAACGGACATAGATTTTACTCACAATGTTTCTTCTCCAAAATCGGCAGCAAAAGTGAGCTCCGCACTCAGTTCGCGCCTTTTATTAACTCGTTTGCCCCACCAGAGGCAAACGTCAATCACAAAGTATTTTACCGCCAAAACAACAGGTGACGTTTAAACGTTAGATTTTAGAAAGCAAATAAGTTTTAGGTATTACTATTAACAAAACAATGTTCCAAAATTACAAGTTATTTAAAATAATCAGAATTGAATTTTAGCAGCATTACTAGATTTAATTAGTCATGATCTTGACATTAACTTAATGTCAAAATCATCACTAACCAAATACGAGGTTATTTATTAACAAACATAAAACTTCTCTTAATATTGGTAGGTACTGTACTAACACACATGTAACACAAAATCAACTAATTAATTAACGGCCGAATAATCTCCGCGGCGACACGGCCATACTGATGCGCGATGCGTGCTCTGCATCGCTCTTGGTCTTTCCTGTAATAGAAAAATAAATATTGTGAGGCCAGGCACTTCCACAGTACACATAAGCCTATTTGGAAAGGTTACAGCGGAAATGTATTTACTGTTCACTCCACGTGACTACAGATCAAGTAAATATTATTTATGTTATGATGACACATAATAGGTATCTACTGCTCATTTGACATGAAAATAGTAAACTTAGCTATTTATAGTTATCATTAGCATTATTGGTCAGTTCGCGTGATAACAGTAGATTTCTAAACAATGTTTCTGCTCATTCCACATGACAACAGTAACAGTATTTTTTTTTTTTTTTTTTGTAAAAGGAAAGGCTAGGTGGATGAAAGATCGATTTTGTAAACAGAGGCTCTAAGGATGATGGGATAGGTCGATGCTGTGCTCTGGGCGGTCTCGTACGCCGTGGTACACAGGGGACTTTTAATTCTTTTGGGATAGGCTTATTAGTGGCTTATTGGACGGCTCCACACGCCAATAGCATATTTTTTTTTTTTTTTTTTTTTTTTTTTTTTTTAAATAAATTAATAGGCTTATTGGACGACTCCACAAGCCAATGGCATCTTTTTGTTATTTGTGGTAGAACAGACAACAATCAGAGTAGTTATTAGGAATTATTATGGAAGGTTCTCACCGTTGTTATTTTTCATCGTTGTTCGTCTGCGGGCGGCAACGCATCTGACGTGGTTGGCGGTTGTAAGGCTGCCCCGATGCTGGAAGGCCCGGCTTGCTGATCATCTGGAGGCGACACGGCCGCCTGGGTGCTCCCTCCTGGCATTGGGGCGCGCCGCAGTTGATCGTGTGCGACCTTGCGAGGTCGCCCATGGTGTCCCACTACCTTCTTCACAAGGTAGCGGTCGTTTTCTAGAACCCTGTGAACTTCGTAAGGAGCGCTAAATTTAAGGTCAAGAGAAGTTTGGTTTCTGGGGTTGTTTTTTATCAAAACAAAATCGCCTCTCTGAAACAGGTGAATTTTAGCACGGCCTTTATCAAACCTTGCTTTATCTTTATTAGCTACCTGCGTCATTTTTTGTTGCACATGGCGTTCAAGGGCTTCAATGTTGATTGATGCATTGTCCAGGTTAACTAAGTTTAGTAACTCTGGTGGGACACAGTTTTGACGTCGAGTCAGTAGTGCGAGTGGAGCTATACCTGTGGTTCTATGGACAGTGCAATTGAGGGCAAGCTGAAAGCTGTCCAGCGCTGTATGCCAGTCCGGAGTCTCATAGTTTTTTATCATTATGAGACCATTTTTCAGTGTTGCCATCACCCGCTCTACTTGTCCGTTGGCTCTGCTAACGCCTGGTGCTATGCAGTGTATTTCTATGTTAAACGTATCACAGTAATTTTTGTATTCTCCTAGAAACTCGCGACCGCCGTCAACGATTATTTGCCTTGGAGCTCCGAAAAGGTGGATGACCTGTTTCAGAGCCGCCAAAGTGCTGTGTTGACTTTTGTCATTAGTGTAGCGCAGTAAAACATATTTAGTGTAAGCGTCTACCGTAACCACGACGTACTTTTGCTCATTAGGGGTTCCCAATTTACCCGTGATGTCCATGTGTATTACTTCAAATGGAACTACTGGCTTGGCAATAGGATGCAATTGTACCTGCGTAGCTCCAGACGTTTGCTTTGAAGTTCTGCACACAATACAGTTATCGACAAAGTCTCGGACGGTGGTGCTCATTTTGTCAAAATGATAAGTTTCCCTTATTTTGTGAAGGGTCTTCTCCCACCCTGGGTGTTTCAGAGCACTATGGAATGTATTGATTAGGCTCCACTGGAAAGACTTTGGTACCACAATAAGTTTTTGTACGCCTAAGATAGCATCTAGCCTCTCAAATTTAAGGACGTTGTCTTCGAGGAGATAGCCGGGGACATCTTCACCATTATGCAGAGCATCTATGATAGACCGCAAGTGGTGATCACGTCTTTGTTCAATATTTACCCAATCCAAATTATTGGTCAAGACGTTGACAGTTAACGGATCCGGATTTCTACTAAGGTAATCTGCATGCTGCATCCGCTCGCCCTTCCTGTATTCTATGTCAAATTCGAAATTTTGGAGATAGGCCCACCATCTATGAATGCGGGGTAGTAAGTCCTTTTTGTGCTTTGAAGCTTTGAGTGCATTGCAGTCGGTAATTACCTTAAACTGGCGTCCATAAAGAAAGTGACGGAAATGCTTGATTGCTCGGACTACGGCCAGTGTCTCAAGCTCGTAGGAGTGGTACCTACTTTCTATGTCCGTCGTACGCATACTGAAGTAAGCTACCACGTGCTGCCGTCCGTTAATAATCTGAATGAGTATCGCTCCAAAACCGAGACTACTAGCGTCAGTAAATAGTTCAATAGGTTCCCCTTCTTGAAATATTGTTAGGACCGGTGTAGAAGTTAGGTGATGAATTATCTTTTGACGTGCCTCTTCATGAAAATGAGTCCATTGCCACCTAGTGCTCTGTTTTGTCAATTCGTAAAGGGGAGCCATAGTTCGAGCGAAATCGGGTATAAAGCGACGGAAATATCCCGCAAGACCGTTAAATTGACGAACCTGTTTAACATTATTCGGTACTGGGGCTTTCAGTAAGGCTTCGACCTTTTTAGGACTGGGACGAACCTGACCGTTTTCTATCACATTTCCTAGATATTCTATGGACTGTTTAAAGAACAGACACTTATCAATATTAATCGAAAATCCTGATTCACGTAGTGCTATAAAGACTCTTTCTAAGTATCTGAGACCGGATGAAAAATCACGGCATTTACAGATGACGTCATCTATATACACCTGAGCTACGCTATCATTACGGGCTTGGTCTGCACTACCTGGACTCAACAGAGGACCTAAGGCACGGTTAATGCATCTCTGATACACTGAGGGTGCGTTACATAACCCGAATGGCATGGTTTTGTACTCAAATAGACCATCGGGGGTTACAAAGGCTGTTTTCTCTATAGAATCAGTAGCTACAACAATTTGATGAAATCCAGATGCCATATCTAGGGTTGTGTAATACTGACCACCAGCCAACTGATCAATTTGGTCTGCGATTAAAGGGAGGGGGTAATGATCACGGACAGTGTTCGAGTTTAACTCCCTGTAGTCTACGCACATGCGGTCGTCACCGTTTTTCTTTTTAACTAGAATAATTGGGCTCGAATATGGGGACTTGCTCTCTTGCACAATGTTATTATCTATTAAGTCCCTAACAATTTCTTTAACCTTTTCACGCTCGACCGGGCTTAACCTATAAGGTCTTCGTTCCACAAACTTATTTGGATTTTTTAAACGAATCTCTAATTGACCTGTATTTACACGAGTTTGTGAAAAACCCCGAGTGAAAATAGAAGAATATTTATTGAGAAGAGTTAGTAGTTGGTCAACCTCAGATGTATTGCTCAAATCATGATTAATATCATCAAATAAACCGGCTGTCGATCGCATGTGCAAAACGCGAGGCGGGGAGCACAAAGTCGCGCTATTTTGGGTTACGATTACTGTTAATCCAGTTTCGCTTAAAAGATTTGCACCTATCAACACGTCTGACGTCATTTCATAATCAGGCAGGGTATGAAATTCGATTTCTACGTTTATATTGTCAATAACACACACCGTCGTTAATATACTCGTGGAAACCACAGGAAAAGGACCTATTCCTCGTAAATAATTAACTACTTGTCGTCGTTTCCCGGGCAACTTATTTGCCATAGATTCGCGCATCACAGAACACTCCGCACCACTATCGAATACCGTATCAATAATTATATCACCTACTCGCATACGCATAGTATTTAAACTCTGTTTATTCTTTATAAATGAATTCACATTAGAGGTTATCTGTTTCTCCCGACGGTAACACGTATCAAATGTATGACCAGATTTTGAGCAAAATGAACAAACCCTACTGTCACTCTGTTTAGGTAACGATGTCACTGAGGCACTAGTTGTTTGTTTCTCTGTAACTACTGGCGTATTTTTGTAACGACAATCACGCGAAGCATGCCCGGACTTCTTACAAAAGCTACAATAAGGGACGTTCCGATTATCAATAGCGTATTTTAAACGTTTGGATGGTGGTTGGTTTGTATTTTCACGATTGGGACGCTTAACACGAATAGATGAGGCAACGGAAATTAATTCTGGCACTGAGGTGGCTCTGGCATTCATGAGTTCAATCCGAAGGCGTTCGTCACTAATTGTTCCTATCACCGCTTCCACCGCATCATTATCGTCAAGTTTATCTTTAGTAACCCGTCTCCACAAGATCCACGATCGGGATAGAAACTCGGCAATGTCTTTGGTAGGATCGTAATTGTGTTCCTTAAACCTTAGCACGTCCCTCGAATAGCGATTTTCGGGTTCAAAGGTAGTGATAATACTCTGCCGCAGTTCATCCCACGTGGACGTTGTGACTAGCCAGTTATCAGCCCACATCTTAGCCCGACCTTTTAGTAAGCTAGTCACTTTCATGCGAATATCATAATCACTGAGCTCATAATTAGTCTTAGCCGAAGAAATATGATTGCACCACTCGCGGACCCCGACGTTGCCATCCGGATCATATGAAGGCAAAAATACATCAGTGATTTTAACTTTATCGCGTTGGTTCGACAGCCTTTCACTCATATTTTGCATCATGGTTATCATATGTAAGTAAAAATCAGGAGGTACATTACCGCCATGTTGTTGTAGCGGCGCCACGTTGACAGATGTAGTTGATTCACTATTGCCGGCGTCTGGTCCGGACACGGTGCACGCTGGTACGCTCGGTGCCGTTGATCCGTTCTGGTTTGGTGTATCCATCGTGTCACACAGGATAATATGTTCAATGTAGGTAGACACAATCTGAAAAATAAAATAAAACGGACAGAAAGTGTAGGTAAGTATCCCACTTCTGATGTCGGAGTTGAGACAGGGCAGATATTTTTAAAAATACGCAGAACCGCTGACCATAATCTGGCCTTCGGTTCTGCTATAACTACAGTGGATTTCACATTTGATCTATCAGGAAAACTTAAGGATTTCAGTAAAAATAAAAACAAGCAAACTACTTAATGCAATAATTTTAATCAAACGGACATAGATTTTACTCACAATGTTTCTTCTCCAAAATCGGCAGCAAAAGTGAGCTCCGCACTCAGTTCGCGCCTTTTATTAACTCGTTTGCCCCACCAGAGGCAAACGTCAATCACAAAGTATTTTACCGCCAAAACAACAGGTGACGTTTAAACGTTAGATTTTAGAAAGCAAATAAGTTTTAGGTATTACTATTAACAAAACAATGTTCCAAAATTACAAGTTATTTAAAATAATCAGAATTGAATTTTAGCAGCATTACTAGATTTAATTAGTCATGATCTTGACATTAACTTAATGTCAAAATCATCACTAACCAAATACGAGGTTATTTATTAACAAACATAAAACTTCTCTTAATATTGGTAGGTACTGTACTAACACACATGTAACACAAAATCAACTAATTAATTAACGGCCGAATAATCTCCGCGGCGACATATATATTTTTTTTTTTATTTGATTTCCTATAAGTAATATAGGAAATCAAATTTAAATATTAATACATAAATAATAACATAATTTAATAATAATGAAAATACTTCTAAGAATTTAAATAATAACTACCTACATTATTCTTATGCAATACACAAAATTAAAATAGCTAATATACTATACCTATATACACAAACCTAATAATATACAATATATACATAATTATACACCCAATTAAAAACATCTAATAATATTGAATTACTGCTTAGCCTTCTTCCTCTCTCCTTATTTTGCTGTGCCCGACAGGGTCCATATTGCTCTCTTACTTATTATACCATCTATGTAATACATATGGAATGCAATAAAAAATTGAGTATTGAGTATTGAGTATTGAAATTTAAAATTATTATAGGTAGAGATTTTAACATTAATATTTTAGGCAAAAACTTAAAAACTCACCAGTTTCTGGATCTCATGCTAGAATACAAATTCACTCAACATATAAAAAGACCTACGCGTATTACAGAAATATCCTCGACATGTCTTGATCTAATATTTACAAATTTCAGCGACCAAAATATGTTCACAACCGTCGAAAATTTCGGACTTTCGGACCATAGTGGAACAATTATAAATCTAAGCATACCTCAACCAGCGAAAAAAATTACCTGGTACACAAATAAAAGATTATTTAACATAGCGAACATAAAAAGTTTAAATCTGTATTAAGTACACAAAACTGGCACGAAATTATACAAACAAACAATAATATAAATGAAAATTATAATTCTTTCAACATCCTCATAATATTTTTTTTAAATCAATGTATTCCTAAACGTAAAATTAAACTAAAAACTAATTATAAAAAATACTGGCTAACTACAGGCATTAGAGTTTCCTGCAAAAACAAAAGATTGTTATGATTATTTTCCATTAAAACCAAAAACCAAATAATTACACAACATTATAAAAAATATGAAAAACTTTAAAAAGTTTAGTTACCACTGCAAAAAAATTACAATTCATAAACAAAATAAAGAAATCAGACAACAAAGTAAAAACGATATGGAGCATTATAAATGAGAGAACAAATAAAAAACCAAAAAAGGAAAATGCAGCATACAATTACAACACAATAATACTTTTATATCCGAACCCAAACTAATTGCAAATATTTTTAATGACTTCTTTGCATCTATAGGAGAAAACAGCAACAATCCATCTGGCAGTGCACTGAGTAGCATACCAATACAAAATACCACGGAGAACACCATGTTCCTTAGCCCAGTAGAAGCTTGGGAAATAAACAAATTAATCAAAAACCTAAAAAATAAACAAAGTTACGGTTTAGACGAAATTCCACGTTATTGAAAGAATGCGCGAATGAACTCACCTTACCATTTTATCTTTTACTAAATCAGTCTTTTACAGAAGGCACTTTTCCCGAATTGTTAAAGAAATCATTAATTAAACCAATCCATAAAAATAACAACAAAAATGATCCTAATAATTACCGCCCAATAGCTCTCTTGCCCTCAGCCTCCAAGATTTTCGAAAAAGCTATGTGTGTACGAATTTATACCTTTTGCGAAAAATTTAACATATTGAGTGATTGTCAAAACGGTTTCCGAAAAAATCGTTCCACCACATTAGCTGTCTTTAAATATATTCAGGAAGCTCTTAATATTATAAATAACAAGGAATACGCCGTAGGGATATTACTGGACATGACCAAAGCATACGATAAGGTACAATTTAAAATACTGCTTAATAAACTGTATGGAATAGGAATCCGCGGGAAAGCCCATGAATGGCTTCCGTCATATTTAAAAAATAAAAAAGAAAAGAAAAGAAATTGAAAACTTTAACCACAATAGTAGAGAAATAAAAAAAATCCGATCTAAAAGCAAAATAACTAACGCTTCCATCCCCCAAGGAAGTGTCATAGGTTGCCTATTATTCCTCGTTTACATTAACGACTTACCGAAATCTATAGACGGGCCATGTGTTTTATTCGCGGATGAAATATCTTTATTAGTCTCATGTGAAAACAACACAAATATAGAAGAAAAACTCAGTTCCACACTCACAAAAACATGTAACTGGATGACCTCACATAATTTAGAAATTAATTATACTAAAACTAAATTAATGACTTTCCACCCTTATCAAAAAGCTCCTCTACACTTAAATTTTAACTTCAACGGCACAAAATTGCAAACTGTTGATGAATTTACACTACTTGGACTTACATTAGATAAACATATTAACTGGAAAACACAAATACAAAAAACCCGTTCAAAAATTTCAAAATTTTCGTACACTCTCCGCGAAATTAAAAAGACAACCAATCTACAAACTACCCTCACCACTTATTATGCGTATGCCAATGCATGGCTTAGCTACGGCGTAACTCTCTGGGGAAATAGTACAGATGCACTAACACTATTTACCCTACAAAAGAAATTACTTAGAATCTTGGTAAACATTGATCAAACTGACAGCTGCAAACTATATTTTCTAAAATATAATATTCTAACCCTCCCCTGTACCTACATTCTATAAATATGTAAAATCCGTAAGCATCAAGAGTTCTACACAAAACGTGAAGACATCCAATCACAGTATACACTTAGGCACCGATCTAGACTAAACATACCAACATCCAAATTAAAAATGCATTCTACAAGTCCCTACGTAATGTCTATAAAAATATATAACTACGAGTAACTACCTGACATATTAAAGAAAGAAGAAAAGTTGAATATATTTATAAATAAACTTAAAAAATTACTGATAAACAAATGTTATCACTCCTTAGATGAATATTTAAACGATACACATATAAAATATGAAAATAAAAAATTTATTATATATTAATGATACGGAAATTTTTAATTAATAAATATATAACAAAAATAATAATTAAATAAATGAGCAAATATAATAAATTAAACACTATAGCAAAAATAATTATTCGACGATAAACTATTAATATAAATGAATAAACAGAATTATAATAGATATGTACGTACATACTTACATAGGGATATAGAAATAATCTAAAATATTTAAGTACACTTTTACATATAAAACAATACATAAACAATAGATAAGCGAAATGTTAGAATCCTATTTGCGATCTCCTTACTTTGAATAAATGTAAGTTAAAACTTGCTTAACAACTTAATGATCTCCTTAAACAGGGCTTCCTCTCTCCTACCCTTTTGCTGTGCCCTACAGGGTCCATAATGATCTAAATATATAGTTACCACCTAAGTACACATTATGGTAAAGCAATAAAGATATTGAGTATTGAAATTACTTAATTAAATATTTAAATACGCTATTCAACCAAATTAAACTTATTGTACTAGCGCAAGATATTACTTAATAAAAGTTTTTTTACAATAACGATTCAGGCAAAAATGTAACAGATTTAAATTTAGTTTAAAGGCTCTATCTCACTTAATTACAATAAAATTAAACAAAATATAGCAATTATTTTTTAAGTGTTTTTGTACGTTACATTTTTGCCTGAACCGTTATTGCAAAGAAACTTTTATGCGCTAGCACAAATGTTTAATTTTGTTGAATAGCGTATTAAAATACTTAATTAAGTAATTTAATGCAAAAAAACTGCTGTTAATATTTTTGCTTGCAGTACAAATAAAAAAAAAATCGTAATTTTATTTTTATGGAAATTTTCATGGACGAAAATGTTAATTTTTTTGACCTACTTGTGATACCTAATCTCTTCGACAAACAGTCCATACAAATATATCTGTTAATATTTTTTCTACCACGTAAGATAAGTTAAGATATAATTTATTTCTCAGTACGTAAAATTGAAATTAGATGTTTTAAAAAAAAAAACGTACATGCGGTGGTGAACTTTTCGCGGTAGGTATACAGTTTAACATACTCCCTTGACCATACCCTACACGTTAAATGAAAAAAATCACTTTATTACTTTTCTCAAATAATGCGCGGAAAATCAAACTAAGATAAATAATTATAAATTCCAAAACCAATAACGAACAACGATCATTTTACACGCACCAATATGTTCATTTGTTTCTTCTTTAGTACCTACCGCAATTTCGCTTTATCTCGAAAAGTGTAAGCTACAGCTCAAAAATAAAGGGGTTCGCAATAGAAAACTAAACACATCATATAAACACGAATATATTTATTTCCTTTTCCACAATATTTGCAAAATCAGATCACCAAAATAATAAAGTCCTGTAGGTAGCTACTTACTTGCTAAGTTTAAAATTACACCAATTTGATAGGCTGTGTTCACTGCTCGGTGTCTCGATTATGAAGATCGACTGTCAGTTGTCTCCCATAATGGATGACAGTGAATGTCTTGATAAACGAATAATCGATTGAGTGACAAAGAGTATTAGTCGAGTAAATAAGTAGGGATACCAGATACAAGCTAACAGAAGGTGGTCAAAATAATGTTCGAATTTCCAAGCATGTTTGTAAAAAAAAAAAAAAATATTTTAGACATTATGTTAAGCTAATCTCTTTTTCTGTCTAAAGTTTTATGTGGGGTTAGGTACCACCACTAAAAATAACCTACTTGCTGTCGGTTATTTCTCACCCTGCAGTGTTTTTTTTGGAATTAGGTTGTTTTTTTTTAAACATTAAGTATTTATAGAATGCTTACATTTTCATTTTGACGTCAAATAATTAATTATAATACAACTGTAAGAAAAAACATTCTAGTAGCGCCATCTCATGAATTATTTATAATAAACTTTACTACTGCTACTCGACGACAGATAGCGCCACCTACAAAGTAAGTTCCGTATTCATTTATATTGATTTAAAATCACAAAAAGAATGTAAATAATCATCATGCAAACGTTTAAATAATTAATTGTTACGCTTTAATAAATTCATATTAAAAAAAAACATTTTTATGAACATAATTTGTGTAAAACGTCCCGCCTACACTAATTTCTCCAGAATTGCTGTCAATGTCACGCTCATTGGCGTCACACCACTGTCTAGTGTTGCCATATATACAGATTTCTCCGTATTTATACATGTTTTAGATTTATGATACAGATAAGCACTGGATACAGATTTTTATACAGAATTTTCTAATTCTATTGATTAAATAGCCATAATCTGCTTTAAAACGGAACTTAAGTAAATAAATCGCGATTGGTAGTATATTTTTCAAACGGGGTATCCGCCAATTAAAGATTTTTGCGTGTTCTCCAAAATACTGTGGTCTCGTGATGCATTTATCGTAAATAATTAATATCGTACAAACTTTTACTGGTAATTGAAATTGATTCACAATAAAAAATCCCAAAAATGTGACAACCAGTTTTATCAAGGGGTATTGTGTTACCCAGTAACTGTGTCGTGGAGGTCGAGGTCGAGGTAGGTGATGAGTCATTCTTTGTCAAAATAAACAGAATAAAGAAACTTTGAATGCATACGGTAAGTAGGTATATTATTCTGTTTCGGTTCTTTTGACCATACATACAGATTTCAAGTTAAAATAGCATACAGATATAAATACAGATTTTTGCAGTTTCTACTACAGATATTAGGTTCAATGCATCTGGCAACACTGCCACTGTCTCTGTTTGTTTTGGTTTCAGGTTAAGGTTGTAAATTTATTAAAAATAACTTATTGCTTGCTACTCAAACAGTACAATGCCGAAACCGACATGTGTGCAATGTAGCAGCAACGACTCCTTACTGTGGCGCACTGCCGAAAATGGACAGATTTGCAACGAGTGTCATCTTTCAAACGCAGCTAGTAAAGAAGCTAAAAGTGACGCCAACATTAAAGTAGACCCTGACGACAAGAAAGATGATAAGGACGACACAGACAGCAAGAACGGGAGGAGCGAGGGAGAAACGACACCCGCTAAAGCGACGGGGAAGGGCACGAGGAAGAGCACTCGTTCAACTAGATATAAAGCAAAAACGCCTGCGCCCGCGCCTTCGAAGGGCCCTGCGGCGCGCGGTCGCGGCCGGCGCAGTATATTTAAGCGCCAGCCGCTGAAGGCCCCGACAGCTACAGCGACGGTGGTGACGAGTGACTCCATCTTCTACAAAGGCAACTACATGCAGGTGGGCGACATCGTGTCGATGACGGATATCGATGGCGGCACTTTCTACGCGCAGATCCGCGGCTTTATGACCGACCAGTACTGTGAGAAGAGCGCCGTGCTCACCTGGCTGCTACCTACCAAGGCCAGCCCGCCGCCCGAGCAGTGTTTTGATCCTGCTACTTACATCATAGGTAATAATATGCTCTCATATTGAAATCTTAAAATTTCCACAGTAAACTTTTCATCACATAGAAATTTTGCACCTAAAAATGTAGGTGCATAATCAAACCTTTAGTTGTGTTATAGCTTGATTTTGTGGCACCAACATGAAATCAAACTTTATCAATTGAAGGCATAGGCATATTATGTTATGGGATGTTACTGTAAGGTTTAATTAGTATGTTTTTGAGATGATGTATAACAAAGTAAGTAACTGAATGTGTTGATATTCACAGGCCCTGAAGAAGAGCTACCTCGTAAACTGGATGTGATGGAGTTTGTAATGCATGCTCCATCTGACTACTACAAGGCCAGCAACAGTCCATACCCACTCACAGACAATGAGCTCAACAACTACAGTGGGTACATCTGGACCAGTCTCGAGCCCAAGGAGAAGACATAGACGTACTAGGTGTTAGTTTATTATTTAGTAATAAAGATATTTTTAAGTATGTATTTCTTGTTAAATTTATTGTAGTATCTCATTAGCATAGTATAATCAAACTTGACTCAAAGTCTTCCTGCTCTCTGTGTGAGCTCTCGCCATAAGAGCTTTCATTAAATGTACACACGACTACATATCCAGTTTAAGCTGACCTCGCATTGTACGGAAATCCTATACAATGCAAGATCAGCTTATACTGTTATAGCTTGATGTGTAGCCGTATATACATTATAAAGTGTTCTGTGATTCTAATTCCATGGGTTCCATAAACTCGAACCTGCTCATGCTAAAATTGCATAAATTACAATTCAGAACCATTACCACAGAAATAAAATTTAAAGAATAACCTCCTCTTTTTTGGAAGTCGGTTAAAAATGCCCATTCAATACCAAACATCCAAACAAGTAACTAAACGAAGGCCGCTTTCCGATTAAGAACGTAATCGCTAACAGCTGACATCAATATTTGGCGTTCCGAGTTAGGTATCACGATTATGACAGCTGGGGCTGTCAACAATTCGGAACGCTCTCACGGTGCTCGCTCAACGTCAAAACTTGCTTCTTCTTATTTATTTATACTTTATTTCAGACTAGGTTGTCCATAGTGTTAGTAATACAATGAAACTTATGAACTATGTTAGTAATACACACATACAAAAACAAACTATATCAACTATCCTATATGTAGGCTAACGCAGTGCTTCCAGATAGGACTTTCAATGTGTGCAGCAGTGACCTTCAGGTACCCGTTAGGACTGTTCCTCACTCTGCGCATCAACGATGCTGCTCTCTTTCTTAGCGTGTCGATAGCAATCTAAATCGACTCGGACCAAAATTTGGCTACGTTTTTGGCGCCATCACTAGCGTCCATCAGTTCCTTTAACGTGCAGCTGACAGGACACGCAGGACATGACATTAAGTGTCCCATCGTTTGTGGAACAGCACCACACCACACATCGTTTGTAGACTATACTTAGAGTAAATTATTAAATCTGCGATTGTAGATATAATAATTTAGATCTGTTTTTTTTGTGTCGTGCCAAATGTATTACGTATACTTTTTTATTATTACTATATTTCTGTTGTGTAACTTGAAGATTGATTTACTTTAAATAATTTCAGGTTTAGTAAATATTTTCAACTTGAGTTATAGATAATTGCTTATTTAAGCCTTACTATTAATATTTGCATCCTAAAATATGGCGAAATGTGTCATCGCACAAGAATACTTATTTAGTAACACCTTTGTAACCGCATTTAAAGCAAATAAATGACTTTGACTTTGACACATTTAAACTCCAAGGCCGACTCGTCTATGAATCTCCACCTGAACAGATTTTCCTTGCTTTGGCCAACCTGGGTTCGGAGTCTGTTTAGAGACTTCCAGGTTACCCAAGGCAACTCATGTCCAGGTGGGAGATTTTCAGCAGGTGGAACGAATGGTTTGGGTAAGGAAGCACTGTCTCGCCACAACTTCAGTCTCTCTTTTGATCGTTCGTCAATGAGTGGGACGACACACTTTAAAAAACTGTTTCGGCTTTTCAGCCTGCGTGGCACAAGGATTTTGTCGTGCAAAGGGTGTCGTGGGTCGGAGATCATTTTAGATATTTCGCTAGAGCTTGCCACCGCTCTGCGAACTACTGGTGGCGCTATTTCCGCTAGTGGATAAAGCATTTGAACCGGGGTCAGTTTTAGGCAACCAGTGATGATAGTGAACGTTTCGTTTAAAACTGTATCCACCAACTTTGCATGGACAGAACGACTCCACACGGGGCAAGCGAATTCACCCGCAGAAAAAGATAAAGCCAGCCCAGTAGTCCGCATAACCTCAGGCGAAGCACTTTGCACTTCGATGAGACTAGTCGCTGAAGAAGACTGTTGCGAGACTTCTTCAAAACTTGCTTATCATAAATTTATTTGTGTTTAAAACTACATATTTCTTCTTCTTCATTGGTTAGGTGGCCAAGGTAGGCAGAAGCACAATTTCGAAGATGCCACGTTATAATTATAAAGATATGATGCGACTCAAATCAAAACAGCACAACTGTCATCGTTGACAGCGCTCACGGCGATATTAGTAAAAGGCATGGTCGGCGTTATCGCAAGATGGCGCATGTCATGACGTCATCTATGACGATTCACAGTACATCGTTAACGCGCTCAGGCTTATTCGGCCGTTAGCACGCTCAAAACGATTACAACGTAACTCGGAATGCAGGGGAAGTAAGTAAGTAAGTAACTGCTCTGTCTACAAGATCATTTGACTTTTGTGTCAGTGACAGCCTCGTAGAGTATATATGTTCTGTGGTGACAGCTGTCAATTGATCATTGAATGTTGCGTTGGGTCGGGACGGTAAAGTGCGATTACACCATTTCTCGTTGTAAATAATTATTACCTATCAATTCAAATATTTTCCACTTATTCTATTATCACAATGAGTCGCAAAGAAGCTCTGTCGTCGTTCATCCAGCAGATTCACGGTCGCCCCGTCGTCGTCAAACTGAATAGCGGCGTCGACTACAGAGGTTACAGTGATTTGTTTATTTACTTCAATACTTTACCTTGAGCTCCCGCGTTCTTCATGATGACATCAGATAGACGCAGTTACCTTTATTTGTTGTCCACAAGCATAAGGAAGCTATGTGGAATGAGATAATCGTGAAAACAATGTTTGTTTGTAAGACACGGTTTTATAGGTTAGGTTTAGTATTATTGACGATGATGCAAACAACACTTGGGGCATGTAGCATCGTATACAAATACTTACGTAACACTATAAGTAAGGAATATGGTACCATTTGAATTTATAAAAAAATTGCCTTTGTTAAACTGAAACTTTCGTGATTCCAGGTGTGTTGGCGTGCCTAGACGGCTACATGAACATAGCACTCGAACAGACTGAAGAGTATGTGAACGGACAGCTCAAGAACAAATATGGAGATGCATTCATACGCGGGAACAATGTGCTCTACATCAGTACGCAGAAGAGACGGATATAGGTAGCATAAGTATTGTGATAAGATAGGGTTAAAAATTGGTTATGTTAAGGTAATAAATATTTTGTAATCTCTGACATTTCAGTATTTTTATTTCAGAACATTTAATACTTATAAATAGTAATACAAAAAGATAAATATGAATTGACTCTTAAAAAACTCCATTGAGACATCTTTGTAGAGTAAACAATAAATTATGGACTGCAGCAAGTTGACTTCTTACGTATAGTAAAATTTCACATCTCTATACATCTGAGGAAACAGAAAACAATATAAAAATCAATGCAATAGAATCACTTCAAAATATTAACTTCTCATTCATAAATCCCGGGCTTTAGACCTATTATGGATATGCACAAGAGGTAACTATAAATTATATTATGTAGAAAGACAATAGTCTAAAATAAAAAACAATGAAAGCTAGTACATGGTAGCTTACCTGGACATCTCTGGGCACATCTGCTGGACCTTTTCCATTGCCCAAATCTGCAATAAGCCTCTCTCCTCGATATCCGTAGTCTTTAGTGTACTGTTCACGTCCACTCTTGGCATGCTCTGGATGAAAGGTAACATCTACTCGATAGTTAAGAATGCGTCTGTCAAACAGTGGTGCCCAAAAACTTGAGTAGATAGTCACACTGTTACAACATGAGAATATTGCCAGCAGAGTCAGCAGAGCTGGCAACTGTGTGACATGCATGCTTAGTGAGCTGCTGTACGTAATACACTGAATGGAACCTATCAACTTAGCCCTGTTTATGGTAGAGTATACTTAGTATATGTGTGCAAACAATAGTGTTTGATGAGCTAACATGCTCAAGGATGCTATTCAAGTTGTGAGTTATGTTTTATTATGTGCTTTGGAGATGATAATGTAAGGTGTGTTGTGCTTGTGACTGACACCTATAAAAGGGAAATAATGTGAATCAAACTAGTAAGATTTTGACACTCCCAGGCACCGTCTTATCGTAGAGACAAGTCATAACATCCCTTTGCTGTGTCAGCGTCTAGAGACGCACGGAGACAACATCGCGTGGGCGAACAGTGGGAATAGGGTGCATAACAACTTATATACGATACTTCATGCGTAGCAGCTGCGCTTCCTATCACTAATAATAACTGTAGTACCTAAATAGGTATCAAATCATACATTTTATTTGAGAAAATCATTATGTTAGGGGCGTGTCCCTTAACCAAACTCTCTAAGTTCACATAATTGCATATAATGACTATTTCATGAAATAATGACATTTGACTATTGTGCTTACTTATGGAGTTGTATTGCTGATTGTAATGATTATAATTATGTAAAGCCATATTTCTTACGGTCGCAAATCATATTTTAAACAACATAAAACCTCACTGACCTGCAAAATGTAAAAAACTAAAGAAAATTTGAATTTCGCGGGCTACCTGAGCGTTTATTCGGAAGGTGGGTAACGTCACAAATAGATGTCAAATATTTCACTGCTTTGATTAATTTAGCAATATTACTGAGTGGAAATAAAAAATGTGGCTAACTAGCGAACTAGAGTAGTGATTATGAAATGCAATAATTATCGTAACACCGAATGTTTAGTTTTAGATGTAAAAAAACGATTTGGAAACTTTCCAAATGCGTTTTTTACGCTTGTTCCCAACGAGTCACACCTCAACGGGTAACAGTGTGACTTACACCTAAAAGGGTACAACATCAAATTCAATTTTATAATTGCAATTCATTATTAATATTCTAGTTCGCTAGTTAGCCACATTTCTATTCAGTAATATTGCTTTATGAATCAAAACAGGTAAATATTTGACAGTTATTTGCGCCGTTGCCAACTTTTAGGATAAACCCTCATAATCAAATAAAAAAACTTTCTTAGATTGGTTTTACATACACAAATGGTCAGCAATTGTGGCGACCTTTTACTTTTTGACTATATGGAAATATACAGATACAGACAGCAAAAAGGAATGATTTGTCGCCAAAAACTTACAACTAAGTACTTTAATTATTTTATTACATAAGTAGATGTAAATATATATATTGCTTAGTGAGTTCCTTCCTTGACTAATAATTGCGTGCAGCTATAGTAGACTGTAGAACTAGGTATTCGTATTGGTATTCGGCGAATAGTTCAAACGGTATTCGTATTCGTAAAAGTATTTATTAATTTAGTATTATATTTAGTACCTAATTGTGATTGATCGTGTGGTACGCAATTAGGGTGCTGTTGTCTTTTAGTACTTACTAATCGTTTTGCGGATGTGGTTTCAAATAGCACCTTATTTGAGTGCTTCACAAACTCATAAATAACCAAGGTTAAGCACATACAATGAAATACAAGCTTTATGTCTTAACTATTTTATTATACAAATAAAATTTAATAGCATCTAACTAATACAACTAACATTATGTGCTTCTCAGACAGCCACCCTGTATGTAGGTATCTTTACGGATATACCTACAGACGTGTTGCTAATAGATATTGAATTATTTGAACATTGAACTAATGTGTCTAATAGATGCCCTCGAGCGGCGAGTAGGACTTGTACTGGTAGAGCTCGGGCCCTCCGTAGCCGTACAGCAGCTTGCCTTTTCCGTTCTCGTCGTAGTACGGGTAGCGGTAGTTCGGCCTGCAACATAGAACGGACTCTGATGTAGTACATATGTATGTAATGTATGAATCTATTAACTTAGTTCGGCCTGCAACATAGAACGGACTCTGATGTAGTACATATGTAATGTATGAATCTATTAACTTAGGAGATATGCAACATAGAACGGACTCTGATGTAGTACATATGTAATGTATGAATCTATTAACTTAGGAGATATGCAACATAGAACGGACTCTGATGTAGTACATATGTAATGTATGAATCTATTAACTTAGGAGATATGCAACATAGAACGGACTCTGATGTAGTACATATGTAATGTATGAATCTATTAACTTAGGAGATATGCCACGATTCTCGCCGGTGGTAACCTGGATTTGTGCCTGGCTAGGGCGATATTGCCAGGGTAACGAGCGCGCTGCGCTATCTGCAGGTCAGGCTTAAGTTGTATGTTGCTGCAAATTACAAAAAACGAAGCAAAATAGAATTTCGCGGACTATCTTAGCGTATAGAGGGCGCCCAATGGTCCACTAGCGCCACTCTTTAAAAAAATATTATCTCGCGACTAAGAAGGAATTATGAATAACGGCTAGTAAGAATTAAAAATAAGAAAGGAATTTTGTTGGTTCGTGTCTCAATATGAAACTTTATAAAAGGTATTAGAACATTCTAGACACACTTACCGAGGGTCCTTACTAGCCGTTATTCATAATTCCTTAATGACAAAGGCTCGCCCTTTGTTACATCAGTTACATGGGACTTAAAACTTCAACATAAACATCGGACAGGCGTGTTGTTATGTTAACACTTTCAGTTCCGGGAGCCCTCCCGGAGGGTTCGCCTAGTCGCATATGGGATGCCGGGAGCCAGAATTAAATCTGATGTAAGTATATTTTAACAAGATTTATTAGCGTTTTTTTTTTTTTTGTTTCTTCTCCTTTACAAATGTTAATAAAAAATTGAAAGGTTGAAAACTACATAAACCGACAAGACGCCCTGAAAACATTATTTTACTTCGTTTTACAGTGTTTTATAACACGGTTTCAAACCACGGTCACGGTTTTAAACCTAATGCCGTTGACCGTCCGCAATGGCTTTAGCGCGAACGTAGTGCCAGTAACCCTCCCGGAGGTTTCACTTCCAATATGTATGACGGCATGGCGGTTCTATGAAAAGCGGAGTCGAAAGTGTTAAAGAAAACACATCGTTTATAAAAGTTAAAGAAAGATGTCGCTACATGTTCAATGATGGGTGTTCCGTTCCAAAATTCACACCGCAATTGCATAACGACACCATGAAGATGTTACAAGATTTTTTTGAAAGTGTTTTACCTCTCAAAGTACTGGAAGTTGGGTGCTCGGGGCTGCGGGATGGTGCCGTCTGCGGCCATCAGCGTGGACAGTAGCACCGCCATCTAGAAACATTAACATTATCATCATTTTCGGACCCCTAACGTTCCACTTTTGTATAGGTATGTTTTTTCCATCCATACAATTAATTCCAATCATAAAGTATACGTAGGTAAAGCCTTTTCAGATTTAGAGAGATCCGTCAAGGTAGCCCGTCGTTTTTTTGCTAATCGCAGCGCTGTTTGAGTACCTATCCGTTCAGCTGTTAAGTCGTAAAGGTACCTCAACATACAGACACACAACTTTCGCATTTAGCTCTAATATTAGCATGGATGTCATTAATTATTAATATCATCGAAGTCGAAATAGTCCCGCCATCTAGTGAGCGGTAGTTGTATCTAACTAACATGTTTTGCATCAGAGAGGAAAAGTGTAACAATGTCAATGACCCACACAGACAAGAAAAGACAGATTGAGGTGAGCAGGTCACCCCGATCTGATCCCCTACTTAGTAGCAGTTTAAATTATTGTGATTTCCGATCTATCTTGCCTGTCATCTTATATTTTACCTCGATACCTACCATATATGACAAAGCACAAAAGAGGATGACAAAGAGTAGGTACCTACCTAAGTATTATCATACAGTCAACTGCACGTCCACGGTAACAATAAACTTTGACAGCACCGGGCACCCTTAGGAGCGTGTTCTGAAAGTGGGCAACGTCGCAAATAGTTGTCAAATATTTCGCTGTTTTGATTAATTTGGCAATATTACTGTATGGAAATAAGAAATGTGGCTAACTAGCGAACTAGAATATTGAATATGTAATGCAATAATTAATATCGTAAGACCGAATATTTAGTTTTAGATGTAACAAAAGTATTTGGAGACTTTCCAAATGCCTTTTATACACCTAAAACGGGTACAACATCAAATTCAATGTTATAATTGCAATTCATTATTATTATTCTAGTTCGCTAGTTAGCCAAATTTCTTATTTCCATACAGTGATATTGCCAAACTAATCAAAACCGGTAAATTTTTGACAGCTATTTGCGACGTTGCCAACTTTTAGGTTAAACGCTCATATTTCTTATCAGTTAAAAAAATATCAGGTAAAAAGCATGGTATAATAAAACAAGGTATGGCACTCCGAAACACAGTGGTCACGTGGGAGACACAAGACTACGTCATCACCGCTATCCATGGTTCTCAAACTTTTTAGTTTGGGGAAATTTTATAAAACATTGACATAATTTTAATTACTTCTAGCTTTTGCCTGTAGCTCTACCCGCGCGTTGTAGGTTTCCCTAGACAAAAAACGAACCATTTTAAAAGCTTTTATTGATATTGTGGTCAAAGAAAAAAAATTAACAAACCAATTTGTTAGACGTCCACAACTAAATGTTTGAGAATCACTGTGTACAATGGGACTGAGCGAGACCAACATACGGGTTCGACATGAATAGCGATACATGACAAAATGTCAGAATGCCAATTAGACAGCCCGTTTCTGTGTTACCAGTAGTGTGTAATAATAACTCTCCAACCTCCTTTATTACTTATGCGAATCTGATACAATAATGAGGTTTTAATTAAAAATTACGTTGGTATATGTTTGTTTCGTTTGATAAGACAAACGAAACGACAATTTCAATGCTTTGTATATATTTTTTAACAGAATGGTGATTGAAAATCTTTCCTTAAATTCGAGTTTTGTTGCAATAAAGTGGCAACTGAATAGTGACGTAGGCATGTGTCGCAGTGTCGCTCCCGGAATGCCATACCTTGTTTTATTATACCATGGTAAAAAGTTTCATCTACTAAGTAGGAGCTAGCCTTAACTGCAGAATGAAACTGTAAATGAATAAGAACGTTTTAAGTAGGTACGAACTTACCTTTTAGATAGTAGTATTATTGTTAATTGTGCCACCTCAGTATTCACAGCATGAATGTTTTCAGTGATGACTGTTAAGTGGTGGGACGACAGAAATAGAGCTTCATACATTTAATAACAAAAATTCCCCTCATATATTTGGTGAGGTAGCCCGGAAGCCTTCAAAATTGGAGCTAAATTGATAAATTGCGCGAGAAGCACTAATGAATTAGGTATGTAGGTATCTACCTACTTTACTTAAAATTTTATACTGTTTATTTTCCCTTTTTGAGTAATAAGTAATATACTTTTTCTTTTACAAAAAGTTGCCAAGCCTAGTTACATGTTACATGGGCTGTTGGACACATTGCACACACACAGAGTTTCACAACATATAGGTATCAACCGTCACTAAAGTTACTAACCATCGCCAGAATATACTTGAAGCACTGCATGTTCCCGCAACACTTTGCGCTACACTATAATAGTGTTCGTCTTCCCCTGAAACGCGAACTACTTATTTTCTTGAAGGTTTTATTCGTATTGCGTTGTGTACGTGCGGAGCCTGCTGTCTATGTTACAACACTAATGTCTGGTGGAACGGTCGCGGTCGTGGAGTGGAAGGGAAAGCACAACTTGAATGTTAATGATGACCACACCCCGCCACTTACCTGCCGACGTGCCGGCGACAACTTATCAAACAGATTTATATCTGTAGATGTAGGTACCTACTATGGAACCTTTACAAAAAGGTTCCAGTAAGTTATAAGTAGGTAGGTAGGTATTTTATTTTTGGGGCAAATATTAGAGAGAAATGATGAATGGACTGTGTGGCAGATAATATATTATGGTTAGAAAGGGGGTGACTACCGAGATGACGAGTAGGTACTAGCGAAGTACCTATAGTCTATAATAGGTAGGTACTTACTTCGGTCATCAAAAGTTCAAAATCGTCATTATCATTCTCAAAGCCTATGGAAGATAAAGACATGTTGCACCGACCCCAAATACATTGGGATAATTTGGGCAAGATAATGTTATTGATTATTTTGAAAGTATTTCCATTCATTTGCTATATTACAACGACTATCTTCCTGTAGTAGATTCCACCCGGCACCCGGCCGCCCGCGCGCCCCTATACTAAGCGATGCGATGGCCGCGCGGCCGCAGCGCGTCACAAGTGAAAGTAATAGTAGTAGTAGGTACCGCTCTAGCACCGTTACTTCGATACGTGCTTCCGAACCGTCTCGAACTCCCAAGTTTTTCGTCGCACAATGTCAGTAGAGGTTGACTCCATGTACCTAACGATATCAGACAGACGTACGTTTACACTCAGCGTACGTCTCGAGCGATTTCAAACTACACTACATATTATGTCAATCGAATGCACAGACTAATATGATGGTACATTTATGTTGAAACGAACATGACGTCCAATGCAATGCAATATGAAATGTAACACAACAACAAGGCAAAGTTATAACGTATGTTATTTATATTATGTTTCGTATAAGTGTACCCACCATAAAGTAGTACCTACTAAAGTCGGCTTGCATTCTAGTGTATGTAGGTACGTACGCTCGGCTGGTGCATGCGTTTTCGCTTCTTGTATGGAGCTGATCTTCTTTAGCTATCGATTCTTTGGTTACGTCCCTCCCTCCTTGATTGTCTAACAGTTGTGTAACCGGTGTTATGTGACGCAAGGACTTTGATTTAATTAATGAGGCTTTTACTCGTAATCTGTGTAATTACTGCCACTTCTATGTTATAAGCATTTTTTTTGTTAAACGTTAATTAATGTAGGTATTAGTACTGGAATATAAATGCATGCGTCCAATTCACCACAGGCTATGGTTTATACAGAAAGTGGGCAACGACGCAAATAGCTGTCAAATATTTCGCTGTTTTGATTAATTTGACAATAATTCTTGTATGGAATCCATACTATCCATACTATATACTATATACTATATATACTTATACTTACTATATAATATTATAAATTCGAAAGTAACTCTGTCTGTCTGTCTGTCTGTATGTTACCTTTTCACGCTTAAACCACTGAACGGATTTCGTTAAAATTTGGCAAGGAGATAGATGGCATCCCAAGGAAGGACATAGGCTACTTTTTGTCTCAAAAATCACCCCAAGGGGGGGATATAGGGGATGAAAGTTTGTTTGGTAACAAATAAAGAATTATGTATTCAGCGGTTTTCAAAAATTATGCCGTAATGGGAAAAATAGGGGGTAATTTAAAAATTGACATGTAATATTGTTTATTTTGTGACTTCTCTTCAAGAGATTTAAGGAATTGGAAATGTAGTCATAGTTAGTATCAAAAATAACCCCAAGGGGGGGATATAGGGGATGAAAGTTTGTATGGGAAACCTATCATTTCTTAAGTTAGGGCTATGAAAATTTAAATTTATGCGTTTGGTAACAAATAAAGAATGGCGTATTCAGCGGTTTTCAAAAATTATGCCGTAAGGGGGTAAAATTGCGGACGGTGAGCAATGTGTAGCTCGCCGCCCGATAAGGACCAGGCCCGGGTCGACGGCGCGTTGTGTTCCACGCGCGCCTCAAAGAGATGTCAGCACCAACTGACGGGGTCCGTAAGGGCCAATGCCTGCCAGGGTTGCGACTCTGCCCGAAAGGGATATCGCGGCCCCGGCACGGCACACAGACAACGGAAGGAACATGGGTGGGTTTTAGTCAGTAAAAGTCTGGCACTTCCTCTCGCTCCGCCCAGAGCGGGAGGAGTCATTTGATGATTTCCCACCCAAAAAAAAAGTCCGACGACTGGCCAGCATTGAAAAGAAGTTGGATCAAGACAAAGAAGCCAAAGAGCACTATGAGCAACAAATCCAGAACCTAATGGAAAAAGGATATGCAGAAAAAGCACTTGAAACCTCTCACGAAGGAAGAACATTTTACATACCCCACTTCGCGGTTGTGCATCCAGTAAAGAAGAAGCCGAGGATAGTGTTCGACGCAGCTGCCAAGCACGAAGGGAAAAGCCTCAACGACGCCTTGCTACCGGGTCCAGATCTATTACAGTCACTATTTGGTGTACTGCTACGCTTCAGAGAAGGACCAGTGGCCGTCATGGCCGACATCCAAGACATGTTCCTTCGAATCAAAGTCAGAGAAGATGACCGAGACAGCCTCAGATTTCTGTGGCGCGGAAGCCAAAGAACAGGCAAGCCAGAAGCGTACAGGATGTCTTCAATCATCTTCGGAGCAGCATCATCACCGGCAACAGCAATATACGTGATGAACAAGAACGCAGAAGACTTCAAGAAGACCCACCCTGCAGCGGTGAAAGCAATAAACAAAAACCATTACATGGATGACTACCTTCAGGGTTTTGCGTCTACAGCCGAAGCAAAAAAGACGTCGAAAGAAGTAAAAGAGATCCACGCAAGAGCAAGCTTCCATTTGAAGGGATGGGCCAGCAACAATTCGGAAGTACTATCAGAGGTAGAGGACACCAATAAAGAAGATTCCTTGCAATTAACAAAGGAAGAGAAAACTCTGGGGCTAAGATGGCTGGTAAAGGAAGACGCGCTAGCCTTCAATGTTGGACTGCGTAACACATCCGAAGACCTGCTAGACGGCAGAAGGATTCCAACAAAGAGAGAAGTCATAAGCGCCGTTATGTCCACTTTTAATCCAATGGGTTTTGCGACACCTGTCCTAATACAAGGAAAGAAATTAATTTGGCGATCAAAAATAGACTGGGATGAAACTATAAACGAAAGACAAAGAGAAAACTGGACAAAATATTTGGAAGAAGTATCGGCGTTAACAAGACTGAGAATTCCACGGTGTGTTTCACCCTGTGGCAGAAAAGGACAATTGCATACATTCACTGATGCAAGCGAAGAAGCCTACGCAGCGGTAGTCTACTGGAGAATGGTCGAACCCGGAGGAAGGGTCCATATCTCCATGATAGCCGGTAAAGCAAGAGTAACGCCGACAAAACCAGTATCAATCCCAAGGTTAGAGCTACAAGCGGCTTTGCTCGGCAGCAGACTTGCAACCACGGTTGAAGAAGAAATGGAACTTGAAATATCTAAAAAGACCTACTGGACTGACTCTAGCACAGTACTGCAATGGATAAAGGCAGAGCCAAGAAAATTCAAAACCTTTGTGGCCAATCCACTGGCAGAAAATGAAGAAAAATCTAAGCCAGAAGCCTGGAGATGGGTACCAACCAAGCAAAACCCAGCAGATGACGCCACACGGGGAACCCCAATTGATTTTGATCACAACGCCAGATGGTTTAACGGGCCGACATTTCTCCGTCAACCAGAAGAAGAGTGGCCATTTCAAGATTTCAAACCAGAAAGCATCATGTTGGAAGAAAAGAACAAGCAAAAGGTGATGGCAATGAAGGCCACTGAAGAAGCCTTTCTCGACCTAGAGAGGTTCTCAAGCTGGGAGCGACTATTACGCACCGTGGCTAGAGTGGTTGCTTTCACAAGCCTCTTATCGCAGAAGACCCGTAGAGCAATCACCACCGCAACGCGACAGGCAGACGAGCCCTGGAGACCCCAAAGAAGACCCCAGAGAAAGAAGCCACGAAATCATCAATCAAATCACAATTCAATCAGCCAACAAAGAAGAAAAGAAGCGTCTGTATCTAACCCTGGAAGAAAAACACTTAAGAAAGGCCGAAGAAATATTGATAAAAGTGAGTCAGAACGAAAGCTTCGCGACAGACATCACAAATTTGAAAGCAGGAAAACCCTTGGAAAACACTAGTCGACTTAAGAAGATCGATGTCTATATAGGAGACGACGGAATTGTAAAGCTAAGAAGCAGAACAAGGAACTTCCATGACGAAGGCGAAAGAAAGATGAATCCTATCATTCTAGATGGAAAACAGAAGATTGCCCGTCTCATCATAAGACACTATCATAAGAAATTTCTCCACGGAAATACGGCTACAGTAATGAACGAGATTCGACAGAAATATTGGATCCTGGGCTTAAGAGCAGCCCTAAAGGCAGTCGCGCACAATTGTCAATGGTGCAAAACCAAGAAGAGTATGCCAGAAATACCTCCGATGGGAGACTTACCCAGCGAGAGACTGCAACATCATGAGTTCCCATTCTCTTGCACAGCCGTGGATTACTTTGGACCGATGCTAGTAACCATAGGAAGAAGAGTGGAAAAGCGCTGGGGGGCATTGTTCACTTGTCTCATCACCAGAGCCGTACACCTAGAGCTGGCTCCCTCCCTAAGTACCAGCTCAATGATCATGGCACTCCGATGAATGGCGGCTAGAACTAATGAACCCCAAAAACCATATTCAGCGACAATGGGACCAATTTTGTCGGAGCCAAAAAGGAACTAGAAGAGGCCGCCCAAGAAAAGGGTATCAAGTGGAAGTTTATCCCCCCAGGATGTCCGAATATGGGAGGCGCCTGGGAGAGACTCGTGTGATCAGTCAAGACGGCGCTGGCAGTGGTACTCAACGAAAAAAGCCCACCCGAAGAAGTACTCCATACACTGATGACTGAGGTTGAACACATAGTCAATTCCAGACCCCTCACCAGTCACCATCAGTAAGCATGGACCCTGAAGACGAAGAAAGTTTGACTCCAAACCACTTTCTACTAGGAAGATCGTGTGGGGCAATGGCGCCAGGAGAGTTCAACGACAACGAGTTAATTGGGAAGGCAAACTGGAGAACCACCCAGACTCGCACTTCTGGAAAAGATGGATTAAAGAATACTTACCTCTCCTTATGCCAAGGAAACTCAAAGGGAGAGAGACCAACGAACCCGACCCAAGAGAAGGAGATATCGTGCTAATAGTGGACGCCACCCTACCACGAAATTCATGGCCCCGAGGAGAAGTCATTAAGACGTACCCAGGACCAGATGGAAGAACACGAGTGCTGGACGTGCTGACGTCGGGCGGGGTCCGTAAGGACCAATGCCTGCTGGGGTTGCGGGTTTGTCCGAAAGGGATATCGCGGCCCCGGCACACAGGCAACGGAAGGAACACGGGTGGGTTTTAGTCAGTAAAAGTCTGACACGCCCTCTCGGTCTGCCCAGAGCGGGAGTAGTCATTTGATGATTTCCCACCCTCAAAAAAAAAACAAAAGGTATTGTGATAATAATAGTAAAATGAATAATTAGTATTTTAAGCAAGGCATTTTTATAATCATAAAGTGTGAGTAGGACTTGCGCCCAGAGGGTTTCGTCTCAAAGCTGTGCTTGCTCGGCTGTCCGAATTTCTAAATCTGGATTGAAGGACAAACTTAACTTTTCAATTGAAAAAGAACTTTTAATAGAGTAATGAATTAAAGACTAAGTGCGGATTTCACCAATAAAATTTAACGCGTTCAGTACATCTAAACGCGTTCAAGAGCTGTTAGTGTACAATACCTCATAACAATTTTGACACTGACTTTTGGCTCTTGAACGCGTTTTAGAAATGCTGATGGCGTTCAGTTTGATTGGTGAAATCAGCCCTTAATGTTACTTCAAGAGACGGCCTATGAATGTTTGATCCAAGATTGGAGAAAAAACTTAAATTTGCAGTTCATATAACTATAAATTACCAATTTTCGGATTTTCCTCTTAACTTGACCTTGCTTCTCGCCAAATTTCATGTTGCTGGGCCAACGGGAAGCACCAAATAGACTGGTTTATTTGCGAGTGTCAAACTATACGGCATATAAGGCCGTCTTTTTAATTATTGACTTGGAAGTTTGATTTTCGTTACAGCTCCAAGAGACCGTAGACCTAAATTTTATATAAATATTTCAACTTGATGCCTCTACGCGTTCCTGAGAAAAAGGGTCTTGACAGAAAACCAAGTCATCCTTTAAGGGTTTCCATTTTTCATTTTGAGGTACGGAACCCTATTAGATAACAGATTTATTATCTGCCTGTTACCATTTCATGCCGTAACGGCTGAACGGATTTAGATGAAAGGCATACGGATAGGCCGTGACCTGGGTTAGGACATATGATACTCTGAATCCCGGTAGCACGTTCCTGTGGGATATTTTCCGACATCCACGCGGGCGAAGCCGCGGGCAAAAGATAGTGTAAAACATAAAATAACAACATAAAACTCAGTGTTATAATTGCAAATTTGCAATTCATAATCAATATTTTAGTTCACTAGTTATATGATCAATATTTGCGACGTTGCCCACTTTCTGTATGCTCCTAAACGCATCAATAAGGGCTTTTTGATACGAGCTTTCTGCTGTGTAGAAGTATTTAAAATAACAGTGTAAAACAGTAAAACTATATTTTGAAACAAATTCATTTATTTATCACATTCGCTGTTTAACAGACATTGTAAAATGTTTCACTAACTAGTGGCTACTGAGTTGTGACGTCACTAAACACTAAAGCAACCTGTTCACAGGCCGCCACAGCGCTGAGACACGCATCGTACGACTCACGTCGCTAATGCAACTTATATCGAGCATCGATAACTATAATAGCAGCCGATGTGTAACTGTAACAAACAGCTCGGCCAGACTCAAGTCGGGACGGCGCTGCATGCGACTGTTTGCTCTAACTGTAACTAATGACTAGATTGTTCCTACAACACATTGTCCTTGCCTGTCTTAGTAGACTAACAAACATGAACTGGCATGATTCACAAACTTCCAACAAATCCGAAAGTAATCATCATCGAACGCCACAAGACAACTAAAGACAAATGCACTTTACTCATGACTACTACTTTACGTTTCATATGCCCGCTACAACGTGATGCTTAACAATACACTACTTTTTACCTTCTTTTAACATTATTTATTATAAAATGCAATGAACATAACAGTCCTTAATTAAACTTTACAACGGTTGTTTTGAAAACAATTTTTTAAAGCATAAGTGTGTGTTTTATTTATACACAAAGACGATAAAAATCGTGATAAGGTACATACATGAGGAATATCATCGTTGAGATGCTAGTCTAACTAGGAAGAGTATTTATGTACAAGTCAACTAACTAAATAATATCTACAGAGCGAGGCTTGGCCTTCACAATTCGATGACGACTCGTCACTATATTCTTTTAGAACAAAGTTTACTTTATCCAGCACGAAAACACTTTTCAAGGCTTATTTTATCGAAAACTTTCTTTTTTCTTGAAAATATTAATCAATATAAAAAAATGTATGCTCCTATTCTTTCTCCGAGAAAAAGTGTAGCATCTTTAGTTTTATCGCTTTCCGACCTATAAGTCACTTCGGCGAAGTGATTTCGTATGGAACCTATTATTATCGTCGTCCGCTCATAATAATTTTGATAGGTATCACTATAACGTCACTACGGTCAGCACTCGGCGCACTGTCACACAGTTTACTGGCGGTAGTATCTGCGGCACTCGGCGTATTGTCACACAGTTTATTGGCCGTAGTGTCGCAGCACTCGGCGCAATGTCGCACAGTTCACTGGCGGTAGTGTCGCGGCACTCGGCGTAGTGTCCCACAGTTCACTGGCGGTAGTGTCGCGGCAGTCGGCGTAGTGTCCCACAGTTCACTGGCGGTAGTGTCGCGGCACTCGGCGTAGTGTCCCACAGTTCACTGGCGGTAGTGTCGCGGCAGTCGGCGTAGTGTCCCACAGTTCACTGGCGGTAGTGTCGGCGGTAGTGTCGGCGCCAGTGCTCGTGTCAGTTGGCGACGGCTCCGGCGATGTGTGCGCGGTGCGAGCAGTAGTCCATCACTCGCTGCGCCACGCCGCGCGGCCGCGTCAGCATGGCGGCGGCCTGCTCGAACTTGTGCTGGTTGCGGCTGGGGAGAGGACCACGATCATACATTACTTCATTTACTAGCAAAAAAAGCATCATGTGCCTAGCCTTTACGCAACCGAATATCGGTATGTCACATGGAGCGACTGCCTATCTGACCTCCACGATCCGGTTACTGGGTATCACGACACCCCTCGCCGAGACAGGTGGTCAGACAGACATTTATTGCATTCTATCATGTGTACTTAGGTGGTATCTTAAAATTAAATGAGATCATTATGAAGTCTGTCACCCTAGGGTAGACTGGCAGACAATGCCCGAGGCACAAGAGCCGCTTTTGTGCAGTTCTGACTTGTGTTTAATAAATAAAATGTTACTATGGGGGGAGGCTTTACCAAAGGGAAATATTTCAAACAAATGAACTTCAAACGATTAGGTCCTTTTTAGGGTTCCGTAGGCAAATGGCAAAAAATGGAACCCTTATGGATTCGTGATGTCTGTCCGTCCGTATGTCACAGCTACTTTTTCCGAAATTATAAGAACTTTATATAATAACCTATTAGCATTGCCATTCAACGTGGCAATGCTGCCAGTCTTCTGGGCACGTTTCCGGATGACAGCGATGCGGACGAATACTTCGACGCCTAAGTGTCCTTTTGTTTTTTGTATCTATTTGTGTATTTAGTTATTGTATTGAGTACCTAGTGTAAATAGTTAGTAAGTTATAGTAAATTAGAAATGAATGTAAATATATATTTTGTAATTTAATAATAAAAAGTAAAAACAAAAAAGAACTATACTGTTGAAACTTGGTAAGTAGATGTATTCTGTGAACCGCATTAAGATTTTCACACAAAAATAGAAAAAAAAACAATACATTTTGGGGGCTCCCCATACTTAGAACTGAAACAAAAAAAAAAAACATCAATCCCATACGTGTGGGGTATCTATGGACAGGTCTTCAAAAATTATATTGAGGTTTCTAATATATTTTTTTTCTAAACTGAATAGTTTGCGCAAAAGACATTTCCAAAGTGGTAAAATGTGTTACCTTTCATTATGTTACTTGCTGCTACGGAACCCTTCATAAGCGAGTCCGACTCGCACTTGGCCGCTGTTTTATTCATTCATCGTTCTATTGCTCTTACCCAAATTTACTGCCTCATACTAGAATCTTGTCATATGCCGATGACACAGCACTGCTCATTGATGGTTCGAAATGGGAGCAGGCTAAAGTTTATGCGGAAGACACCTTTAGAATTGTTATGAATTGGTTATCTAGCAATCTCATAACACTTAACCTAGACAAAACATCATTCGTAACTTTCTCCCTTTCGCAAAAAAACCTCAGCCAGAGACGTATGCAATTCAGGCGCATTGCTGCGACTCCGCCAACGCCTATTGTGACTGCCTCCGCATAGTCCGCATTAGGACCTACCTTGGAGTCTAATAAGTTGATATGACAAGCGTTATTAGTATAAATGATAATAGTGCAAGTAAATATTATGAGGGGGCACGATTATGGAAAACAATAATAGGACAAATAATTTTATGGAAAACAAGACAATACCCACATGCGCACAAAGACTAAAGTTATTTATGAGTTGGAGTTTATATGACATTTGCTGACCAAGCAAGTTAGTAATAAGTGCGCAGATTGAAAAATGT
Source organism: Agrochola macilenta (assembly GCA_916701695.1). NCBI lineage: Eukaryota > Metazoa > Arthropoda > Insecta > Lepidoptera > Noctuidae > Agrochola > Agrochola macilenta. Next base: position 18,991,057 of record OU753576.1, read on the forward strand.
AAATCAAATAATTGTTTTATTTAAATGTGTTTATGGATAGTCGATAAAATCCTTTAGACCGGTAATGTTGAATTCCTAAAATGTTGAACAGTAACAAATGATTAATATCACTAGCTTCTGTGCGCGACTTCGTCTGTGTTCAATTTCTTGTCCCCCGTCCCCACCCTGTCGCCGCGTCGCATCGCATCGTCCGCGCGTTATTTCTGACTTTTTTTCTTTTTGCTCGTCTCCTAAGTGTCTTAGCGTGATGGTAAATAGCCTAGCCTAGCTAAGCCTAGCCTTCCGCAAAAATAAGGTGAAGTTTTCATAGAAATCGTATTGTTCGAGTCCCGTCGCGCTGGTCCGCACGAGCCTTTAATTGATCTTTCTGATTTTCAATTGATATTCTAATAAACTGTGTACGCTTCTTTTAAACTGTTTTTACCTATTTATAACTAATCACCCTTATTAAATAGATCTGCTAATAATTGTCAAATGGGTAGACCATTTGTTTATTTATGGTTTATAAAACTATTTAGAAACTGCAATGTGTTTTACCACCTTTAAAACCCAAGATGACGCGCGAAAAAAAAAAAATCTAAATCTTTAGTGGTGTATACTTTAAATTTATTTAAACAAAGCGCTCCACGCTTTTTGATTTAATCATTGGATAAAAGTCAATTTAATTATTTTATCATTTTTAGTTTGTGTAAAAAGCGTGTTGTTTAGTTTTTTTTAAACTACAATTTTATTTTTTACTTTTTAGTCTAGTATATTCTTCATTTAGTTAATAACTCTAAAGTCAACGAAGTTATGACTTAACCAGTTTACTAGTTAACTAGCCACTAAAGAAATCTACTATCCACCTCCTGGCTCCATCATCAGACCCTCGACACCAAATGCAACATATTGAACTTGTCAAACCGAGTCATATGAGCCCAAACTCGAGGGGTTTACTAGTAGCCATTAAACAGTTCCACGATCCACGTCCTGTCTCCATCACCAGATCCTCGACAACAGATGCAACTTATTGAACTTGTCAAACCGAGTCATGTGAGCCCAAACTCGAGGGGTTTACTAGTAGCCACTAAACAGTTCCACTATCCACCTCCTGGCTCCATCATCAGACCCTCGAAAACAAATGCAAAACTCGTCAACCCGAGTCATATGAGCCCAAACTCGAGGGGTTTACTAGTAACCACAATACAGTTCTACTATCCACCTCCTGGCTCCATCATCATACCTTCGACACCAAGTGCAATATATTGGACTAGTTAAACCAAATCATATGAGCCTAAACTCGAGGGGTTTATTAGAAGTCGTTGAAGAGTTCCAATATCCACACCCTGGCTCCATCATCATATCAGCTGCAAGATACTAAATTATTGTATTGTCATCGGTCCTTGATACGTGTGCAAATTTTCAAGTTAATCGAACGTCTTGAAGTTGGTGAAAATTACGTTGATAGATTCCTTTACATAGATAGATAGAATAGATAGATACAGGTCAAGCTAATAAAAGTGTGTAAAAAAAGGAAATCAAAGATGGCGACTGCGAAAATTTTAATTTTCACGGTATTGTTTCATGGCTAAAGTCGGTCAGTATAGTGTCACAGTATATACAAGTATCAGCAGTACATACCGGATGTAGGCGTGCGTGTCGACGACCAGGTTGTCGAGCTTGTCGCTGTTGATCTCGTCCATGGCGCACTCGTCCATGAGCGGCGGGTTGAAGCGGTAGTAGTGGCCGGCCGGCAGCAGGTCGTTCATGACCAGGTGCACACCTGACGCGTGACACACTTGTTTTTATTTGTACAACATACATATAAAATAAAAACTTCTCTAACAAAATAATAAGGTATAAGGGTATACCGATACCCCGATAAAAAAACGTTTTACAAAAAAAAAAAACAACCGACGTCCGAAAAAAAACACTACAAAGTGAAAAATAACTTTAATTTCGGAAGTCGGTGTCTTTGGTTTTGAATTTTCGTTTTTTGCCACCGACTTCCGAAATTAAAGTTATTTTTCACTTTGCAGTGTTTTTTTTCGGAAGTCGGTTGTTTTTTTTTTTTTTTTAAGTTTTTATTTTTGACTTTTTAGTTGTGGTACCTACCCCACACAAATTCGAATACCAGTACCTGCTATGTAAATAAGTCACAGGAAGTTATCATCATATCATCCACATAAACTAAGTGGGAAAAATACGTATTATTGGAGCTTACTCAAAAATTATCCAAGCTAAGTTAATAAAATTTATATGGGACCAATCCGGGAGCATACCCTTACAAACAAAAAAAAAATTCATAATCGGTCCACAATTGACAGAGAAATCGACGGATATACATAAAAAAAAAAAATAATATATATATAAAACATACATACGCGTCGAACATATAACCTCCTCCTTTTTGGAAGTCGGTTAATAAGAATCGGCAAAGTCTGACTACTCTGTATAAAGTAAACTACCTAGTACCTACACTACCAGGGACCCATAGCTGTACAGGCGCGTCTCTGCGGCGGGTGGGTACATACCTTCAGTGTCAGTGGCCGAGTCGAGGATCTTGTTGAACTTGTCCTTCCAGCTCGTGGCCTGCGGCTCGCCGGCCTGTAGCGCGCGCGCCATGAGGCGGTAGTCCGTGTGCGCGGCGGGTGGGTACATACCTTCAGTGTCAGTGGCCGAGTCGAGGATCTTGTTGAACTTGTCCTTCCAGCTCGTGGCCTGCGGCTCGCCGGCCTGTAGCGCGCGCGCCATGAGGCGGTAGTCCGTGTGCGCGGCGGGTGGGTACATACCTTCAGTGTCAGTGGCCGAGTCGAGGATCTTGTTGAACTTGTCCTTCCAGCTCGTGGCCTGCGGCTCGCCGGCCTGTAGCGCGCGCGCCATGAGGCGGTAGTCCGTGTGCGCGGCCAGGGCGCGGCCCGTGCCCACGGACACTACGGTGCCGCGCTCCAGTGCGCGCGCACCGAACAGAAGGCGCGCCTCGTGCACGCCCACGCCGCACGGGTTGTTCACCATGATGCCGCCGTCCTATAATATGTCGTATAGTTGTTTATAAAGTCAAAGTCATTTTTAACGAGGGTAATGTAAGACGAAGTAGACGTCTCGACGCTTAATTCACTGTCTAATCAGTGTCACTCACATAAAACTTTTCGTCTGAGGGTCTGAGAGAGAAAAAGAGAAGTGTTCACAACTAAAACAACAATTGAACAAAAAAAACCGGCCACAACAGTGCTTCTAAAGCCGTGTCTCCAGCGCGTATTTTTTCGAAACATTACACAAAAAACCTTACACAAAAACATTTGTTTTCATACACAAGCTGTCTCCTGCAATATTTTTTATATTAATAACACATTTTGTGTAGATGTCGTAATGAGTTCCGACGAGGAAGACGTGTTTAAAAAGTGAAGAACAGTACGAGGGGTGTTCAATAAATAGTGAGAATGCGATACATTCTCCATGGACAGAAAAAAAAAATACTGGCAGGTATAGCCCAGACATTAGTTAAGATGATAATAAAAAAAGCAATTAATTCTCTTTTGTTTTCTAAAAGTAGAAGTCTATTGTTTGCGTCGTTTCGGAACGTGTTCTTAAAAATGGATAAAATTGAAGTTCGCGCGGTAATAAAATATCTCTGCTTGAAAAATGTTACTACGGAGCAGGTAAATCAAGACTTGAGAGCAACATTAGGGGTTCATGCTCCTCCATATTCTACGGTTGCGCGTTGGTGTGCTGAGTTCAAGCGAGGAAGAACTTCCACTAACGACGACCCACGAACGGGACGCCCCATATCGGCAGTGACTGAACAAATGATTAAAAAAGTTGAAAATATTGTCTTGGCGGATCGTCGTGTTACTGTTCGTTTTATAGCTGAAGAAGTAAAGATTTCGATAGGAAGTGTCCATAATATTATAAACGACCATTTGGGTATGAAAAAAGTGTCAGCGCGCTGGGTGCCCAGAATGCTTTCTGACGCGCAGAAACAAACTCGACTGAGAATTTCACAAAGCTGTTTGGATTTGTTACAACAAGATCCTGACCGATTTTTGGCTCGATTCATAACTATGGACGAAACATGACTTCACCATTATGACCCGAAAACGAAACAACAGTCCATGACTTGGAAGCGACCGTCATCTCCAACTCCAAAGAAATTTAAGGCGATTCCATCCGCCGGAAAGATCATGGGCTCTCTTTTCTGGGACAGCCAAGGGGTGGTAATGATCGAATATCTTAATCATGGAGCCACTATTACGGGGACTATGTACGCAGGACAAGTAACAAAGTTGCGTGAGGAAATACGCAAGAAACGGCGTGGCAAACTCGCTAAAGTTGTTTTGTTTCACCAAGATAACGCCCCTGCGCACAAGTCCAGAGTTGCGATGGCTGCCATTCAAGAAGCTGGCTTCGAATTGATGGAACATCCTCCATATTCACCGGACCTTGCTCCTAGTGATTTCTACCTATTTCCGCGCTTAAAGGAACATCTCAGGGGCCAGAAATTCGAAGATGATGACGGAGTAGTCGCCGCCGTAAATGATTTTTTAAGGGATCAGGAAGAAGATTTTTTTAGAAAGGGAATTTTAGGATTAGAGAAAAGATATACAAAGTGTATAAACCTGAAAGGTGACTACGTCGAAAAATAAAATAACATATAATAAAAGATAATTGCGTCTTATTCATTCTCACTATTTATTGAACACCCCTCGTATTTCGATTTCAATTCCAATCCATCGTCAATTTATCACAACTTGTTCACAACTATTTACAGGACAATATAACCTCAAAACCTGTGTTGACTGACAGTAACAGATGTGTGCGGTGTGCGAGGCGGTTGAAAATGAAACAAACCCTTCCCCTCTTCACCACCCGCGTGGGGAATGTTTTCCATGCAGCTCGGAAAACAAAAACATCGTGTTTGCATACACAAATGCGTATGGCCACGCCTCTTTGTTTCGATGTTTTTGTGTAATGTTTCGAAAAAACACGCGCAGGAAACACGGCTTAATGCAACCACAACACGACAGACAGGTTATATGGAACTTCATACTGCTTTGACGTGACGTGGGACCGGATTTAGTCGAAGCCGCTGATGCCGACAACAGGGATGATTTGAAAATCTAAATAGGTGGCTACGAAAATTTATAAATTGTTCTTCATGGGTGTCGTTTTCATGCTTTTCGAGGGCCGCTGCCGATAGTGAAGTCAAGATTAAAATCCATGATGGGATGGTGTCAGTTTATTTTTTTTATTTTGAAGGAATTTGCTTTGAGGTCGTTTTGTGTTTGCTAGAAAGCGTTGTGGTCGTTTTTATAAAGGGAATAACGCGAATTTCGTGTTGTGACTGTTTTGAAAATGTCAACCGCATTGTAGCCGGTTTTTTCACTCCATTAGCGTTTTCGGTCTTTGAGCCTATATACATATACTATCAGGGAACTGGATTGTTGAACAGATAGACAAAGAATGACAGTTGTAATCTGAATTTACAGACATTTTAATTCGATAGTAAATCAAGTAGGTGTTTATATTTTCATCGTGTTCATACCTGATGCAGCAGTCCGTCGAGGCGAAACTCGTCGAAGTAGGTGGGCGCGGCGGCCGAGGCGCGCACGGCGTGCCACAGGCGCGCGCGCGACGTGCCCGGGAACACCGAGCGCGTGCGCCAGCCCACCGAGTAGCTGCGGAACAGGAACGGCGTCAGCCGCGCGCCCGAGTTCACCACGCACGACACCACCGCCATCTGTGGGGACATAGCGTGAGCTCCAGCGAACTACTGAGCGCCTGCTACCTAACGGAACAGGAACGGCGTCAGCCGCGCGCCCGAGTTCACCACGCACGACACCACCGCCATCTGTGGGGACATAGCGTGAGCTCCAGCGAACTACTGAGCGCCTGCTACCTAACGGTACAGGAACGGCGTCAGCCGCGCGCCCGAGTTCACCACGCACGACGCCACCGCCAGCTGTGGGGACCTAAGGCCTTTTTTTTTTTTTTTTTTGGGTGGGAAATCATCAAATTACTTCTCCCGCTCTGGGCAAAGCGAGAGGGCGTGTCAGACTTTTACTGACTAAAACCCACCCGTGTTCCTTCCGTTGCCTGTGTGCCGTGGCCGCGATATCCCTTTCGGACAAACCCGCAACCCCAGCAGGCATTGGGCCTTACGGACCCCGTCAGTTGGTGCTGACTCTTTGAGGTGCGCGTGGAACACAACGCGCCATCGACTAGGGGCGCGAGGGCGTGCAGCTTGCATCTCCCTCGCGCGCTCCGCCTCCTCCTTCGCGAGCATAACTGCTTCGCAGAAGGAGGTGACGGCCTCCCATGCACTCTCGCTCCGGACCATGGCCTGAACCAGGGCCGGACGCGAGAGATCGCCGCCGCCGATCGCCTCCGTGAGGACACGGCGGTGCTCCGCCCAAGCAGGGCAGACCTCCACCGTATGCTCCACCGTGTCCTCTGGGCGATCCACACAATGGTGACACCCGGGCGTTTCCTCCCGCTTTATCCTGAACAGGAACCTCCCGAAACAACCGTGTCCGGTGAGCACCTGCGTCAGGCGGAAAGTGAGGACGCCGTGATGCCTCTCTAGCCACTCCTCAAAGAGGGGACTTATCGCCGCAATTGTGGCGTGCCCAGCGCTGGGTTGCGACCATCGCACTCTCCATGCCGCCATGACATCCCGCCGGAGCTCTGTCCGCTGTGCCGTGATGTCTCGCGGCAGCGGAGTTACACCCCGACGTTTCACCTCCTCGCGCAACTCCCACATGTGCGCGAGGACTTTCGCCTCCAGATCCCATGGCGGTAGTCCGGCAAGGAGGCTCGCCGCCTTACGGGAGACCGTGCGGTATCCTCTGACCAGCCTAATGGCCATGACCCTTTGGGACGCGTTCAATCGCTGGGCTGGTCGCAGCCTTAATGAACGCGCCCACACCGGTGCCCCGTAAAGGGCCATGGACGTGGGGACCTAAGGCCTAAGGCCCACTTGCGCAGGGTTAATTCAATCATTCTCTTTGGAATAACCCTGAGTTAGCTGTTAATTCTGAGTTATTTACCTAACCATATCTAACTACTAACCCAGCTAACCCATGAATGCGCAAGTGGGCCTAAGTGTCCTTTTGTCTTTGTATTTATTTATATAGTTAGTTGGTCATTTAATGTAGTGTTAGAACACTGTATATAACATTCATAAGTCTGTATATAAAATTCATCAGTCATAAGAATAGTCAACATTAAATCAAGAGCGTTTTAGAGAAGACGAAGATTGACTTATTGGAACGACGTTCTTTAACGCGGTTTGCGATAGGAGTTGACTAGTCTAGTAGAACTCATCACGCGAAAAAGCGCTATGCCCCCGTATACAGGCACCCCCTCCATGCGACTTTCTTCTTTCGAATTCACACTTTCTCTCTTTACTCAAATCTCTCTATCGAGAGAGAGAAAGTAAGGTTTTATTTTATTTATTTACTGTGAAATTGGTCAAAATGTAAACCCAAGATAGTGGCAGCGATAATTTTGTTTTTGTTTTAAATCATACGTGGTAAGGAACTTCGTTCCTGCCGGGAATCCCCCGACCGCCCACTTTTTTTATTTTACTTTTATATGAACAATACAATTTTGGGCGTCCACCGAACAAAAGGTACCAGGCATGCATAGACTGAAGCGGGCCTCACCTTGGGCGCGTTCTTTCTGTTGCACTGCGTCAGCGTGCAGTCGTGCAGGTTGTCCTGCAGCATCTTCTCCCACGCGTTCGTGTCGTAGTACGAGTGCGTCCACATCAGGCGCGCGCCGCCGCCTGCACACACACACCACAATCACAATGTTTGCTTTTATAAAATACTGGTACTTGATTTTGAAGCAGGGCTTGTATAACAAAGTTATCTACTTTAAAAAATCTAAAATTTCTTCATTTACTGACAGACAACGCACCACCTAAACCGCGTTTAGAAGCATGAAATTTTTCACATGTTCCTTTTATCCTTAAGTAACAAAAATAAGCACTGGGACAGGAATTTTGAAAATTCATATACATGGCTGGTAGAATAAGAAATCAGTATCCAACCGGAATTCATGTACTTTCTTTGTATGTGCGCCAATGTTACTCAAATGTAATCCTCACGACAGCGTGGAAGGTCAAACGTGGGCATTTAGAATGCATTCAGAGTGGGAACTTCGGTTTTTGTTTTTGGGAACAAATCTACTGCTAGTAGTGATTTAATGCTTACAAGCCGTGAGCTCGATAAGATTTCCCATCGGCAATCGCTGATTCATCCCCTATTTAACCTCTTGAGGCGATGAATTTTGAACAATCATTCATTCGTGCTCATTTTCGTTATATTTCGCCAGTGGTTTAGGCTGTGCTTTGTCTTGTCTGCCACCGTAGATGCTTTACCATTGGGTTCCATTAAATGCTAGCCAACATCGCGGCAGACCAAACGAAAGATGGAGGGACGAACTTGACTCCTACACAAGGGAAAGGGTGGCCTTCGCCCGGGTGGTAGCGCAGTGGGCACCGCGGACTAAACAGATAGATGTGTTACCTAGCAGCGAGGTGTTGCCGAACATCTCGCGCGACAGCGTGTAGTACATGTGGCGCGCCGTGTCCAGCGTGCCCACGCCGGAGCCGATGACGGCGGCGATGATGGCGCCCGTGCTCACGCCCACGATGTAGTCGAACAGCTGGTCCACGCGCCGCCCCGTGAGCCGCTCCAGGTGGCGCAGCACCTCGATGGCGATGATGCCGCGGATGCCGCCGCCGTCGATGGACAGGATGTTGGCGCCCGGGCCGCGCGGCGGGCCGCACCAGCCGACCAGTGCGAGCGCCTCCTTCACGACGCCGTCGATCTGGCGCGCCAGCGGCGCAGACTCGACCAGCGCGTTCTGCACTCGCAGCAGCGCGCGCACCGCGCCCTCCTATAGACACGCCGTACGGAACCTTCAGCCTCTGTTGCCCATCCTTGCACCGCGATGGCAGGAACCGGTCTTTTAAGACGCCGTGCAAGTGGCGACGTTTTGGGTCAACCAAATTGAATAAACTGTCGTGCCGGCAACTGGCAAAGGTTCCTCCCGCCAAAAGGGTATTATTTGTAATATTACTACGGAAGGAACTACGACTGTGTTGCGTAACGGTGACACCCGCGGCCCGTCTCAAGCTTGGGGGATGGCCACTGATATCATAATGGTTATTCAGTCTACGTACATTCAAGGAAATTAGGTAATTGTATAATCAGATGGACACATTTCGTACATGAATTTTCCGTATTATAGCCATTTTATACTACTTTAAAAAAATACAGTTAAGTATGGTTTGAATTTATGAAAATTAAGTTGATAGTAAATAAGCTAAGCAATCATTTTCTCGACTTGACAAAAGTGACGTCAATGTGGAATGAATGGTACAGTAGTGATAGGTACATAGCACGGCACAACAAGTGAGTGCACTCGGTGCTTCCGCACCTAAGTTTCACTACAACAACAACAACAATAACAAACGCGCGTCAGTAAACAATACTTGTTGATGCGAACATCGAGCAAACATAACAATTTATTTAGGTATGTCAGCCGCGATCGCGACTCGGAAATAGTTCGCAACTATACCGCCTATATTATGTCACCACTAAACAAGATTTACAGAAGGACAACTTCACGCAAAAACGTACATACAAAAGTTAATCATAATTTGCGGTTTTAACAGTTGTCCTTCTGTACTTCCCTATATCGTGAAGTGCAATTGTCAGAAAGTACTTACTTAGGTGTTTGTTCATAAACACAAGTTTGACGCAAAACGCTAATTAAATCTGACGAGTATTACAAGCTATCAGATGGAGTTATCTCGTTGTTATTTAATTAAACGTAATGACTCGGAACCAATCACGCTATTCATGAATTTTGCAGTGTTCTTACTGTTCCTATCTTTGTACTAATAATATTGTGAATTGTGTTGAATATGGCAACTATTGTCCCTTCAGTATTGTTCACTATGCCGGTCAAACATAAAGAATCTGACGTTTTTGACTCCGGTTAATTCGAAAGCTGATTTAATTTAAAGTTTATCTGTCTGTGGTGTCTTGATTATACGCTGGCTTTTAATTTTTAAGTTATTTGTGAAATGAACGATGTTTGATGTAATAGTGCCTGTACCTTGATGGCGTAGTCCCTGGCCTCGGGGTAGCAGTGCAGGTGCTCGACGAGGCTCTCGGCGCGCGTCAGCACGCTCTCCGCGCTCTCGGCAGCGACCACCGCGCTGATCACGTACGCCGTGCGCGAGTGGATAGACGACTGTACCAACAACATACAACAACAACAACATAAGTATTTGTCTCCAACTACTTGAAGTGAGACAAAACAACTTTTTCACAACAAAAAGATCAACCGACTTCCAAGAAAACACCGACTTCCGAATTCGTTTTCTTCCGAAAGAAAAAAATCTCCCAACTTATAATATGCTTGGCTGCATAGTGTGCGTTTAATATAAGATTTAAATTTCGTTTCATTCAGTTGAAGTATGTTGGGAGGTATTTTATTGCAACATTTTAAACAGTACCCCATGAAAGACGAGTCCACTTTAGCCTGAAACCCGGTTGAACTAATTGGTCCCTATTCCTAGTGATGTAATTGTGTCTTTTACTAAAAAGATGTAGATTTTTCCTTACGTACATAATGTTTTCATAGATATATTGACAAGATACCGTCATGGTGTTAATATTTTTAAACAGTTCCCTTAGAGAGTCGCGCCTGCGGAGGCCATATATGGCTTTTATGGCTCTTCTCTGCAGAATAAAAATAGACTCGATGTCTGCAGCCCGTCCCAATAGTAGAATACCGTACGACATAATACTATGAAAGTAACTAAAATAGACTAGAGTCGCGGTACCTTATCAGTAAATTGACGGATTTTTCTCACAGCATATGCTGCTGAACTTAACCGTCCCGAAAGGGATGTTAAATGAGGGGGTCCTCATTTTTCATTGAAGCCTTGAGTCGAGCGTGATCCCTAGGAAAACTGTTTTATCGACGAATTCTAGTTTCTCTTGATTCAATACTATCTCACAATTACTACTTTTTACATTTGGTAAAGAAAATCTTATGCACTTAGTTTTTTTCCCATTTAATACTAAATTATTAGCAGTGAACCAATTTTGGACCTTCTGTAGGGCTTTATTTACGTCGTCAAGATTTGATGCACGTCTATTAATTTAAAAAATTAAGAAAGTATCGTCAGCAAATAACACCATTTGTGGTTGAGTATTTAACAAATGGAGTAGATCATTAATATAAACTTAAAAGAGGAAAGGACCCAATATTGATCCTTGTGGTACACCCATTTTTACTTTTAAAAAGATTGAATTGACACCATTTATTTGAACTTGCTGTTGTCTATCATTTAAATAAGATTTTACTAAACTGAGCGCAAGTTTTCCAAGCCCGTAATGCTCAAGTTTCAAGATTAAGGTTTCGTGGTCGACGCAGTCAAATGCCTTCGAGAGGTCACAAAAAAATCCTATGGCGTCTTGGGCCTCTTCCCACGCCGTAAATATGTGCTTTAATAAGGTGACCCCGGCGTCGGTCGTACAACGTCCCTTGGTGAAACCATACTGTTGATCGTGTAAGATTTTATTGGTGTTAAAATGATTGAGCATTTGATTAAGCATTACCTTTTCAAACACCTTGCTTAAAACTGGCAACACGGATACGGGTCTATAATTATTAGTGTCTTTACTGTCCCCGGATTTGAAAAGTGGTATTACCTTACTATATTTCATTAGATCAGGGAAGACTCCTTGATCCACACACAAATTAAATATTAAGGCTAAGTACGGCGCTATAGTCTCAATAATGGAGGTACAAACTTTGATTGACATTCCCCATAGATCTTTGGTAAATTTGATCTTGAGTTGCTTAAAAGCTTTTATTATTGTTATGGGGTTTATATACTTGAATTTAAATTCAATCGGGCAGGATGCAACGTTAGCTCTTAATAAATCAATTGAACGCCAGGGAGAGGAATGTAAGGTTTCAGTAGTTTTAAGTGGTAAAGAAATTTACAAATTCTTGAGCAACATCTTTGTTAGTCCTTATGCGACCCCGTGAAGTTTCTAGTGTAAAATCATTGTTATGTCTTTTATTTTTGTTTGTTTCGTCATTGATAATTTTCCAAACCGTCTTTATTTTATTATCGGCTGATTTGATCTTGTTGCTAATGTACAAGGCTTTAGCTATCTTGCAGGTATTTTTAAAAGTTTTAGAGTAAGTAGCAACGTATTTATTAAAAGTTTCAGAGTTAATATAAGGCTTAAGGCCATACAGCTCAAACAATTTTTCCCTACTTTTCCTAATACCCTTAGTTGCCCAGTCACTGAACAAAAAAATTGGGTAAATCGTTTTAGTTTTCTTTTTTAAAGTATTATTGAACTCGGTGCGCACTATCGAAAAGAATTCCTCATTCATCTCATTCATTTACATTTTTTATAATATGACCCGGTATACTTAACTTACTAATTAAGTTATTATTATATCTACTTAGATTGCTGGTTGTTATTTGTCTAGATTGTATCTGAATTCTTTGTAATGGTGTGTTGGACTTGAAAGCAACGGTTTGACCGCTGTGATCAGAAGGGAGATAATTTACAATGGCTTTGTCTAAGTAGTTGCAACAAAAAACATTATCAATACATGTAGAAGTATTTATGGTTATACGGGTTGGTTCTGAAAACACATTTAACAAATTGAATGATTTAAAGAGACTTAATAATCGACTGCTATTTGAACTATTTTCTAAGATATTAATATTAAAGTCACCACAGATAATCAGTGATTTTTTACCCGTTGCAAGTTTTGCTAGAACATTTTCCATTACTGACTCAAATGTGGAGTAGTTTTGATAATTTGGGGGTCTGTAAATGCACACTATAACATACTTATCTAGCTCAACACCATAGGCGTCATAAGTTCATAACAATAAAACTTATATTGTGTCTCGTTCAGTGTCCTTCAATGCGTTACGTCGTAAAAGTATTTCAGCAAAACATTTCTGGATTATTCACAATCGCACTATATGCACAACAACCTCAAGGCCTTTCAAAAAGTACGTTGTATGTTTTATCAAACTTTATCTCGCTTGTAATTTCCCAAACTGAGAATCAATGTCAAGTGTCCCCCACGAACGACGCACATATTGTAGAACATACGATAACAGTGCACATCAGTGTGCTTAGTCCAGCGCAAAAATACTGCGTACTTATTTAGATAACATTTTGTATTGAATGTATGCTTTCTGGCAACAGTGGTAGGTGCAAAAACATGTTTTGTTCACTAAACAGTTTCGACAGCACTAAACTGTTTGATATTGCTAACTTGTTTCGACAGCGTTTTAAAATTGACCCACCTCTAGGTGCAGGAGACAAAACACCAAAATTAAATGTAAGCTGTAATGACCTAAGTGTGTTAGATCCATCAAGGAGTGGAGGGAGGCCTTTGCCCAGGAGTGGGACAGAGTAGGCTAGTAAAAAAAAAAAAAAAAAAAAATGACCTAAGTGTACGTTTCACTGCCCGTAACGTGTCTTCCGTCATCAAAAACATGTCCAGGAGTAAGTCGCCTGGTCACGACAGCTTAAGTATTGAGCATCTGCAGAACGCAGGTGTTCATCTCCCAAGGATTCTTACCTGACTGTTCAACCTATATGTCAGACATTCCTATCTACCGGCTGATCTAGTGAAAACGGTTGTGGTGCCCGTTCCTAAGAATAAGACCGGTGATATGTCGGATATAGGTAATTAGTTAATTACAGACCGATTTCCTTAGCAACAGTTGGGGAAAGTTGTTGAATAAAGCGAACCTGCCGCCAGAAGTAATTAATATGTTTAAGTTTTGGTACGGTAATATAACACTGTGAGGTGGGCAGGCGCATATTCAGATGGCATATTCAGATTCAGATGTCCCCGCATTCTAACCTGCGTGAGAGTGCGGGGTGAGGCAAGGGGGTCTGACCTCACCCAAGTTATTTAATATATATCGAATAAGCTGATCGAGGAACTCAGCAGCACTGGCATCGCAAGCCCTATATGGTGTGTCTTTTAACAACATCAGTTATGCTGACGATATGGTGCTTCTCAGTCCGTCGATCAGTGCCCTCAGGAAGCTATTGCATATATGTGAGTGCCCATGGACTAAGGTATAATGCCAAGAAAAGTTAGTTTTTATGGCACAAAACCAGACGTATGAGGTGGTTTCACTAGTCTCGCTATGTGGTGCAACTCTAGACAGAGTAAAGCAGTTTCAATACCTTGGGCACAGGGTTACAGAAGATGGCACTGATAACTGTTATATGGAGAGAGAGCGCAGGGCATTGGCCGTATGATGCAACATGCTGGCCCGCAGATTTACAAAGTGCGACATTAATGTCAAGATAACACTGTTTATGGCATATTGCCAGGCTTTTTATACCTGCAGTCTGTGGACCAGATACACGCAAAAAACGTTTAATGCCCTGCGCGTGCAACACAACGCTTTTAGGATACTGCTGCCACGTTACTGTAGCGCGTCAGTGATGTTCGCAGCAGCGTGTACAGATGACTTCTTTGCGATCATGCGTAAAAGAACCGCGTCACTATTGCGTCGGATGCGAGATAGCGACAGCACCCCTGGGGCGGCAGTCTCGACATATATAGCGATCGCTATACGACCGAATTCGGTCGCAAAGGTCTAATGGCGCGCGCCGGCGTCCCTCGACGGTCAAAATTGCTTGACACGCACGAAAAAATCACGTGCTTGTCAAGCATGTCGCGCGCGTCTAGGAACGCCATTACGACTTTGCGACCGAATTCGGTCGTATAGCTATCGCTATCTCAGTCGAGACTGCCGCCCCTGAGCATCGTGCTAGGAAGACTGAAGGCCACCTGATGGGGCACGTATGCGTAGTGCATGTAAATAACCTAGTTCTAAATGCTAAGAAAACGAAATGTGTAGTTTGCCCTACCAAATGTTAGAAATCTAGGTCCCAACATCGTCTTAGATAAAGAGGTGCTTGAATCTGTAAACTCGGCGGTTTTTCTGGGCATAACAGTAGATGCCAAACTTCAGTGGGGCCCACATATATCGAGCCTAGCGGGAAGGCTCAGTTCGGCCGCCTACGCCACGCGCCGTCAGGAAAGTAAGACAATACACTGACGTCGATACAGCTCAGTTAGTTTATTTTAGTTATTTTCATAGCGTTATGTCCTACGGTCTTCTGCTGTGGGGCAAAGCTGCTGATATTCAAAATATATTTGTTCTTCAAAAACGAGCTTCAAAGGCATACTATTCTATCAATGACTACTTAAATGATAAGAATAGTTGGTCGCTGTGATTAACTCAAGACAATGTTTATGTTCTTTCTCCAGCTTACGTACTGACAAGTTATATTAGTTTATATAATTGTTTATTTTATTTGACTAAATTTAACTTTTAACTTTAATTTATTGTTGACAAAATCTACTCATCACAATGTTTTTTTTATGAGTTGTATTGCAATATGTGGTTAGCTAGTGACCTCGAAAATTTATCATATTATTTATTGTTATTAGTAATTAACTCTTTGTTTATTTATTTTACATCGATGGTCCTAGTTTATCATTTATAACTTCCAGTTACAACTATATGTAAGCGGGCACGCCCTTTATGCCTGGAGGCTTTTTTATTTAGATATTAGGTTCTGTATACGTTTAGTTTTTTTATTTCGGCCTGAGTATAGTTCTCGATGATTTTGTTTGGTACATTGGCGTGTGCTAGCTAACATATGGTTAATAATTTGAATTATGTTTCGTTTTGCGTAATGTAAATTATTTTGAATACTATTTACTTTAATATACTTTTTTTTTTTTGTTCTTCTAACTGAACAGACAGCTGTGCTGCTAGGGAGTTTGTTGCGCCACTTCTTCTTCCCAGCGAATGCACTAGGAAGTGGTCAAGGGTGGGCGTTTTGGGGGACTGTCTTATGTAATTTTGACGTTCGAAAAGTGCTGATTCTCAGCCTAGTTTGAATAAATGACTTTTGAATTTTGAATTGGTGCCAGGTGGCTCTAGAAGATAGCTTAATAGATATAGTGTTCTTTAGGGTTGTGTTGTATTATTGTTTATGTTAGTCTTAATCAATTATACTAACATAGTTGAAGTAATACTAACAAATTATGGGTAATGTACCTGAATTAAAGATGAATTAAATAAATAAATAAAATAATATCTTCCGGCTAGTAGTAGAGATAGCCCCCCGGCCGCGCCCGCGCTTGCTCATCGCCGATCATGACGTAGATGACCCATTTTTTCATTTATTTATAACCGTGAATTTGATAAGCTCGGTTCAGGTTTATCACTTGTATTCATGCGCATGTACAATAATAATAATTATGTTCACAAGCACGCCACTGTACACTGTAGGTACTTAGCCGAAATCACTTCACGAATTTCGTGAGTGCTTACTGTGATTAGATAACAGTTGACACAGTTTATTGCGATACACTACAGATGCGTACAGAAATACTCAATACTCAATATCTTTATTGCTTTACCATAATGTGTACTTAGGTGGTAACTACATATATAATTTAGATCATTATGGACCCTGTAGGGCACAGCAAAAGGGTAGGAGAGAGGAAGCCCTGTTTAAGGAGATCATTAAGTTGTTAAGCAAGTTTTAACTTACATTTATTCAAAGTCAGGAGATCGCAAATAGGATACTAGCATTTCGCTTATCTCTTGTTTATGTATTGTTTTATCTGTAAAAGTGTACCTACTTAAATATTTTAGATTATTTCTATAGGTACTTATACCTATGTATGTACATATCTATTATAATTCTGTTTATTCATTTATATAAATAGTTTATCTTCGAATAATTATTGTTGCTATATTGTTTAATTTATTATAATTGCTAATTTATTTAGTTATTATTTTTGTTATATATTTATTTATAAAAAAATCCGTATCATTAATATATAATTATTATTATTTTTTCCTATTTTGTATGTGTATCATTTAAATATTCATCTAAGGAGTAATAGCATTTGTTTATCAGTAATTTTTTAAGTTTATTTATAAACATATTCAACTTTTCATCTTTCTTTAATATGTCAGGTAGTTTGTTATATATTTTTATAGACATTATCTAGGGACTTGTAGAATGCATTTTTAATTTGGATGTTGGTATGTTTAGTCTAGATTGGTGCCTAAGTGTATACTGTGATTGGATGTCTTCGCGTTTTGTGTAGAATTCTTGATGCTTACGGACAAATTTACATTTTTCTAGAATGTAGATACAGGGGAGGGTTAGAATATTGTATTTTAGAAAATAGGGTTTGCAGCTGTCAGTTTGATCAATGTTTACCAAGATTCTAAGTAATTTCTTTTGTAGGGTAAATAGTGTCAGTGCATCTGTACAATTTCCCCAGAGAGTTACGCCGTAGCTAAGCCATGCCTTGGCATACGCATAATAGGTAGGTGGTGAGGGCCGTTTGTAGATTGGTTGTCTTTTTAATTTCGCGGAGAGCGTACGAAAATTTTGAAATTTTTGAACGGGTTTTTTGTATGTGTTTTCCAGTTAATATGTTTATCTAATGTAAGTCCAAGTAGTGTAAATTCATCAACAGTTTCCAATTTTGAGCCGTTGAAGTTAAAATTTAAGTGTGGAGGAGCTTTTTGATAAGGGTGGAAAGTCATTAATTTCGTTTTAGTAAAATTAATTTCTAAATTATGTGAGGTCATCCAGTTACATGTTTTTGTGAGTGTGGAACTAAGTTTTTCTTCTATGTTTGTGTTGTTTTTACATGAGACTAATAAAGAAAGATCGTTACCAGCCACCATTATATTGCTCTACCGATTATACGTAGACATGTCATGATGACTTATCATGTACTAGCTTTTGCCCGCGGCTTCGCCCGCGTGGATGTTGGAAAATATCCCACGGGTACGTACTACCGGGATTAGTTAGATCATACCTAATATCCGAGGAAAAGTCGTTGATAGGAATCAACGACTTTGACCGCTGCGCCCGCGTTGTCGGCAACCATAATTATTTTGTCACGCGTAATTTTGAATCTGTGATATGTTTTAAAGTATTCGTTTTAATGATATGATGTCAAAGCATATTTTAATCTAAATTAAATGCCTAATTTAAATAACATATTTTACTGGATAAAGATAAATGAAATACCGGTCAAAATTGCTGAGGAAATAACAATGAAATTTTTATCAAATTCTGAAAGATAAAAATGACTACTGTAGGTCATCCTTAGAAGATAGACATATGCTATCGCGGACTTTATTTTTGAACTTTTTAAGATATACAATTCTGTAAAACATAAATTTGATGTATCTCTTACGGTTCCGCGGCGCACGCCAGTAAATCCCAGTCGGCATGATTTTTTCCGACATCTTTCAGCCAATTTACACAAAACCTTAATGTATTTATTATACACAAAAACCTTCCTCTTGAATCACTCTATCTATTAAAAAAAACTGCACCAAAATCCGTTGCACAGTTTTTAAGATCTAAGCATACATAGGGACAGACAGCGCGAAGCGACTTTGTTTTATACTATGCAAAGATAAAGAAGATAAAGATGTAAAGAAGATAAAGATAAAATCAAAGGGCTCTACATAAATTAAAATCAGTGATATTTTGTGATGTACCGTCTGGATTGCAACTGCCATTGTTAATTCTCATAAATGGTACACCAATAACCATAGAAATATAAATCTTATATCTATGCCAATATCACAGCAAAACATACATAGATAGTGTGTTAATCTGGTAAACAATACATTTCCCTGACTGCACGATATGTATGTGTTGCATGGAGCTGAGCTTCTGTAGTTATTTGTGGTGTGGTAAGTAGGTACATCGCATGGCCCACGCATCACATACCTACCTATGTGTATGTGACCTATAAATATAAATTTCTCCGAGTTCGGTGTTCATCCCGATAGCGCGCGGCGCACATCACATGATAACAAATCAACACTGATAACAACAAATCTGAAGCACAAATAACTGTGGCACTGTTTAGTGTTTGCGAAATATTTTGTTGTACAGTTGTTTTGTGTCAGTTTCTGTTGACAATAACATGATTACTAATTCGTCTATTTTTAGTGTCCACCAGTTTGGGGGGAAACCGGAAAACATCAGATTCACTGGAATGTATCAGCTGATCTGTTGATTGTTATTGTTATGAATACACTCAGCTGGTTACAGCTTCTAACAAACTACAATGCATGCAAAGACTGGCCTGCGTGGCGACCACGGGCTGCATGAGGACTACTCCGACTGCAGCAATCGAAGCCATGCTGGGACTGCCCCCGCTCCACCTATTTATACAGCAGGAAGCGACAATGGCAGCGGTACGTCTTAATGCAATCAATCTCTGGGGTAAGAGAGACACACAACACACCGTGCTGCTTGAGGAACTCAATAATGAGTTCCCTATCACGAAAGTCATTAATGATCGGATACCCAAACAATTTATCTTCGATAAAAAATACAGAATCCAACTTCATGAGGATCGCAGATGCGAGGGGCTGCGCCCCGCAGAACTGCGAATCTTCACTGATGGATCCAAAACAGGTAGTGGCACAGGTGCTGGGATCTTCTCTGAGGACTTCAACATACATATAAACACACCGTTGGGCGTCCACAATACAGTATTCCAGGCCGAATGCATGGGTATATCCCTTGCCGCTTTAGCCATCATGGCCAGGAAAGTTAAGGACTACTCGATACGTATACTCTCAGACAGCATGGCTGTTCTGCAAGCGCTAAACAGCTACACTGTTGACTCTGGGCTGATATACGAGTGCCACCAGCGCCTTAACCAGGTGGGTAGCCTCAATAATATTACCATTCAATGGATCAA
Source organism: Agrochola macilenta (assembly GCA_916701695.1). Taxonomy (NCBI): domain Eukaryota; kingdom Metazoa; phylum Arthropoda; class Insecta; order Lepidoptera; family Noctuidae; genus Agrochola; species Agrochola macilenta. Next base: position 19,010,908 of record OU753576.1, read on the forward strand.
AGGACACAGCGGTTCGCGGGGTAATGACGCAGCCGACGAACTTGCCAGAAGGGGATCGAGCATGGCACCAGTGGGGCCTGAACCCATTGCGCCACTCCCCTTCGGGTACCTACGCACTCTGGTAAGGAAACGAACCAGGGACCAACATCACAAACTATGGTCGGACCACGGCGGTGAGTGTAGGCAGGCCAAGGAGGCACTCCCTACAATTGATGGCCGCCTCACGAAACAGTTTCTTCGACTAACAACAGCTACGTACAGTTACAGCAGCTGTAACTGGCCATGGGTCATTTAATAAACACCTCTTTGTCATAGGAGTCACAGACAGTCCGCTGTGCAGAGCCTGCATGGAGGACGACGAGACAGCAGCCCATGTGTTGTTATACTGCCCGGTGGTCGCCACATACAGGGCAAAGTACTTCGGTAAGCCAGGTACCCTACGTGAGATTGTCAGTGACACCAAGGCGTTGCTGGCCTTCTTTGTGGAGCTGGGGTGGATCGAATAACCAATTTTCCCACCCGTACGCAAAATACGCGCTTAGTCGTGGAGTTGCGGATACTAGCCCATATTACCTATTACCTATTGTTATGAATACCATTATTGCAGACCTCATGCTACCACTTGTACTGAATGCAAGACATTTATTATATTAATTTAATGATGCTACCCAAGATTGTATAAGAAAAAACAAAAAAACTTAACAATGTGTTTACTGTACTTAGTGAATTACAATAACATACCTACTCGTATTATAATAATAAAAAATATGAACACATCATAATAGTGCAATCATTATAGCATAGCAGTCCACCAGTAGAATAATATGTGTGAAACATAATCCGATATAGGTTAAACTGACATAGGTACTTACTTAACTAATATTATAATTCCACAATCTTGAACAAAGAATATAGATATTTTATTTTATGTGTAAGGTGTAGTGTAAACAAAGTGGTTTAGCAGTCTACAAAAGAGTTGTGTATGTTCAAATGTTATAGAAGGTGTTTTACAAACCTTGGACACGGTGTGCTTCTGCTCCTTCCAGGTGGGCTCAGAGATCTTACCGAGCTGGATGTCCTTCTTGAGGCGCAGTCCTTGCCATAGGCTCTCTATGCTGAGCTCCCTAATCTCAGAGCCCATGCCTGGTGCCACTACTACCTTGGGCTTGCTTTCTGTCAGCTCTTTGGTCACTGTTTTAGTGTTTGTTTCTTCAACAGCTGTAGAGTTCAGTTTGTTGTCAGGTGTTGCTGTCTTGTCCACTTGTGTGGCGGGTGACAGGCGAAGTGTCACCGCCTTCTCAAACCTCCGTATTAAATCTATGACAACAGAAATGTATTATAGTGTAAGTATGAGTAAATACCAAGAAAAACCTAAATTAAAAATTTTGCAAAAAATTATGTTTTGATACTCATAGTTTTATTGTTTATATTTCTGTTTTTTTTTGTTCATTAGGTAAGTACTGTTTTTAGGGTTCCGTAGTCAACAAGGTACCCTTATAGTTTCACCATGACCGTCTGTCCGCAGATTAGCTCAGAGACAGTTAGTAGCTGAAATTTGGCATGGATATACATATTAATCAAGCTGACAGTGTTTTTTTTTATAGGGTACCTCCAAAACATAAAGTGAATGAATGAATGAGTGAGTGAATGTTTCTTTTTTCTCATCTATCCCGTGGGGTGTCCTTGGAAAGGTTGTTCAATAATGAGTGGAATGAAAACCATTTATGGATTAAGGATTCTGTTAGCGAAATATTAAGTAGAAATATTAATTAAATGCAAATTTTTATTGGAGTCTAGTGTACCCCCCTCTTGCTAGCTAAATGGTTGGTTCTGGATATGTGGAAAAATTCAGGTCAGTGGGTATCCCTAAGGCAAAACCGTTCAGGTAGCCCGCGAAATTCAAATTTTCTTGTGTTTTGCAATTTGCAGGTCAGTATCATGTTGTATGTTGATCTAAAATGATTTGCCGCCATATCAAATGTTTATTTATAGAATTATAATCATAAAAATGATCAATACAACTCTCTAAGTTCATAATTATAATTGCATTAAATTACTATTTAATGAAATCATGACATTTGACGATTGTGCTTACTTAAGGAGTTGTATTGCTGATTGTAATGATTATAATTATGTACAGCCATATTTGTTACGGTCGCAAATCATATTTTAATCAACATACAACCTCACACTGACCTGCAAAATGTAAAAAACTAAAGAAAATTTGAATTTCGCGGGCTGAACAAAATGGATTCGAAACAGCAGAAAAATATTTCAGTGTGTGTCTGAATCATATCAGTGTGTCAACATTCTCACGTGAACCCTGCACAGTGCAAACAAGGAACTGTATGGTAAACAATCACTATACTTCGACGGAGAGCTGACCACAACACAGTAAGTAATTCGAAAGGGATGTGATGTGATGTGTATGTAGTTAGTGTACCTACTGGTAGGTGAGTGGGTCGTCTTAGGGTACTTACTGTCCCACTGCTCGGGCGACGCGGGCTTGATCTTCTGCACCAATTTGTCCACCTCAGCATTCAGGTTGCTGAGCGACAGGTAGTGGCGGATCACGCGCCACTGACCGCCCAGCGACGACATCTTCACGACTCGACGCGAGCACGAGCACAACGATATTACGATACCAGCGCGTTCTAGAACTGTCGCGCGATCTATGTACACACACTTTATAAATATGATCCTTCAACACCAATGTTTTCCACAGCTTATTGTTATCACCTATTATTTTGTTGTTTCACACAAAAGATTCCCGATCACTTGAACGTTATTTATATTCAACAATGTGCTGCCTGCTCTCAGTCTCACCAAGCTACTGTACTGTACGATAATGTATGATTTTTGCGCAATACCTTGACTCCGCGAGAAAAATCGCAAATATAAATAAATCAATGACAGGTTTTCGTGACGTCAAATCGGACGATCTTTGAGCAGTGCTACCAACTAGAGCAAATCAAAACAAATCTGAAAACGTTTCGTTTCGCGATTAGTCTTAAAAATATTAGTTTTTCTATAATTAAGTCGAAACCACAGATGTGCTTAACACGATTATTTAAATGGCAATGTTATTTTCAAACAAATTGTCTTCTTCGTTGTCATAAAATTATATAAATTAAAATAAATGTTTTAGAACAAATGTCAAGTTGTTCTTAAAATGAAACGTAGAAATGGTGATGTCAGCCAACCTACACGTTTACTATTTTAAAGATTGCCAGTTTTTTGTGAACTTGTACCGAGTTTTTTTACAAACAAAGAATCTACACTTTGCGGAGTGGTTATCATCGAGTAATAATCAAATGTACACTGAACTATCGTAAACAACGCTTGCGAATTATATAGCAGTATTTTATCAAAACATGTTTTGATATTATTTAGATTACGACGAATTCTCTCAGCTGGTGTCGCGGCCGTGACGACTTTGGCACGGGTGGCGCGGGCGTGCTGCGCGCTGACTCACTACAAACGCCACACCTCTCACGCGACCCACTCACAAACGAGCCACGATTTGTAAACAAAATATCGTATGATCGCGTTTTGTAACCGGGCCAAGTATTTTCCTGTCAAAACAATGAGTGTACGGCAACGATAAATCACATTAATTTTATTAGAAATCTTCATTAATAATAAGTAACTAGATTTAAGTACTGACCTAGGTACCCCACTTATAATTTTGATCACACTTGAATTATGAAAACACACACACACACACACTTCACAATACATGTGAACAGCGCCGGTTTTAGGTTTTAGCAGTACCGGACTACTGGCGGCGCGGCGCCGCCGCGCCGGCGCCCGCGCCGCTCGGTAGGCTGCTACGTAACCGTTACGAATCAAAAACGTACGTACGTTTTTACCAATGTTTTTCTATGAACAAAAACATAAATTCATGATTATCTCGTAATTTTCAAATTTTCTCAAAAAAATGGATTGGCGATTTAAATAGGACAAATTATTAACCTATTTTTGCACATCTGGTATTGGAGATATTTAATATTGTAAACTGTTTTGAAAAAAAAAATGTGTGCTGGGACACATAGTAGAAGTGAAACTTTAACGGACAAGTGGAAAAACGAATCGCAACGGACAAGTGGAAAAACGAATGGCAATGGACAAGTGGAAAAACGAATCGCAACGGGCAAGTGGAAAAACGAATGGCAACGGACAAGTGGAAAAATGAATCGCAACGAACAAGTGGCAAAACGAATCGTAACAAAATTTTAACTTGAAGTTTTACGGGCAGATTGTTACTGTACCTACTTGTCCAATTTGAAAACCTGCCCGTAAAACTTGCCCGTAAAATGATTAAATCAAAAAGCGTGGGGCGCTCGGCTAGCTATGTATACTTTTAATCAAACTCAAACTCAAAACTCAAAGCATTTATTTCAAATAAACCAATTACAGGCACTTTTGAATTGTCAAGGGGTCGGTCAGTCAGAAATATGAAGCTAGTTGCCCATTCCAACGCGTAGTAGGTTCCTATGGAGAAGAACGGGCAAGAAACTCCACGGACACTCTTTTAAATCAGAATATTGTTACAAAATATTGGTTACTTACATCATTCATGATTCATGTTGTAATTATACATGTGAGAACAATGTAGAGAGACGTGCACGTTAAAAGCGTCCGTAATAAAGCAAAAACAATTCAAAAATTAAAATAATTTCAAAATAAGCCTTGGCAGCTAAGAGATGACCAGTCCCCACTGACGGCGCCCGTTCACGAACATGACGCATGGATCAGCACCATTTAGCTCAACCATTTTGAAGGGAACTTAATGATCCAACACACACGCCACCACCAGCGAGACATTTGAGTGAGCATAACATACTCTCAGCCGCAAGTCAATGAAAGACGTACCCAGTAAATGGTAGCTTTAAAGTACATAGTGCTCACACATGTGCTATGCAATTATATAATACTATGAAATTGAATTTATACAATCTAAAGATAGTCCTACAATCTTCAGTAGCTCCAACAATATTTTCGAATGCCAATCATTATGCGCCTTGTGGAGCTGGACCAGCGTTGAGCCAAGCATTTTTGTCAACGATGTAATCCCCCAACTTATAATATGCTTGGCAGCATAGTGTGCGTTTTATACAAGATTTAAAATTCCTTTCATTCAATTGGAGTATGTGGGGAGGTATTTTATTGTAACATTTTAAACAGTACCACATGAAGGTTGAGTCTACTTTGGCCAGTCTGAAACCCGGTTGAACTAATTGGTCCCTATTTCTAGTGCCATAATTGTGTCTATCACCTCTTTTACCGAAAAGACTTAGATTTTTTCTAACGTACATGATGTTTTCATAGATATATTGACAAGGTACCGTCATGATGTTAATATCTTTAAACAGTTCCCTTAGAGAATCGCGTCTGCGGAGACCATATATTGCTCTGATGGCTCTTTTCTGCAGAATAAAAATAGACTCTATATCAGCAGCCCGTCCCCATAGTAGAATACCGTAAGACATGATACTATGAAAGTAACTGAAATAGACTAGCCTTGCGGTATCTACGTCAGTAAATTTTTGGATTTTTCTCACAGCATATGCTGCTGAACTTAGGCGTCCTGCAAGAGATGTTAAATGAGGACCCCATTGCAGCCTTGAGTCGAGCGTAATCCCCAAGAAAACAGTTTTGTCGACGAATTCTAATTTCTCCCTATTCAATACTATGTCACAATCACTACTTTTAACATTCGGTAAAGCAAATCTTATGCATTTAGTTTTTTTCCCATTTAATACTAAATTATTAGCAGTGAACCAATTTTGGACTTGTAGTAGGGCGTTATTTACGTCGTCAAGATTTGATGCACGTCTATTTATCTTAAAAATTAGAGAAGTATCGTCAGCAAATAACACTATTTGTGGTTGTTTTTTTAATAATTGGGGTAGATCATTAATATATACTAAAAAGAGGAAAGGACCCAATATCGAGCCTTGTGGAACACCTATTTTTACTTTTAAACCGAGTGAATTGATTCCATTAATTTGTACTTGCTGTTTTCTATCATATAAATAAGATTTTACCAAACTAAGCGCAAGTTTACCTAGTCCGTAATGATTAAGTTTCAAGAGTAAGGTTTCATGATTTACGCAGTCAAATGCTTTGGACAGATCACAAAAAATTCCTATGGCATCTTGGGCCTCCTCCCACGCTGTAAATATGTGTTTTAATAAGGTGACACCGGCCTCAGTCGTACAACGTCCTTTGGTGAACCCATATTGCTGATCGTGTATGATATGGTTGGTGTTAAAATGATTAAGCATTTGATTGAGCATTACCTTTTCGAACACCTTGCTGAATACCGGGAGCACGGATACTGGTCTATTATTATTGGTGTCTTTACTGTCCCCAGATTTAAAAAGTGGTATTAACTTACTGTATTTCATTAAATCCGGGAAGACTCCTTGGTCCACACACAAATTAAATATTAAAGCAAAATATGGTGCTATAGTTTCGATTATGGATGTACAAACTTTGATAGATAATCCCCATAGATCTTCGGTCAATTTGATTTTGATTTGCCGAAAAGCTTTTATAACTATCATAGGGTTTATATGTTTAAATTGAAATTCAACCGGGCAGCCTGCAACGTTCGTTCTTAATAAATCAAGTGAGACATCGGGTGAAGAATTTAAAGCTTCCGTCGTTTTAGATGGAATATCAGTAAAGAAACGTACAAATTCTTGAGCTACTTCTAAGTTAGAGCTTATGGCACCATGTGAAGTCTCCAAAGTGTACTCAGTGTTTCGTATTTTTTTCCTATTCGTTTCATTATTTATAACTTTCCAAACTGTTTTTATTTTATTTTCTGCTGATTTGATCTTGTTGCTAATATACAGGGCTTTAACTATCTTGCAGGTATTTCTAAAAATTTTGGAATATGTAGCAACATACTTGCTGAAAGTTTCAGTTTTGATGTAAGGCTTAAGGCCATATAGCTCAAACAGTCTTTCCCTACTTACCCTAATACCTCTAGTTGCCCAGTCACTAAATATAAAATGATGGCAAATATTTTTTGTTTTCTTTTCAAAAGTTTTATTGAATTCAGTGTCGACTACTGAAAAGAAATCCTCATACAATTGCATTGACCTTATTAAGGCTCAGAATGTTTAATTTATTATTTAGGGTACTATTGAATCTATTTAATTTGCCAGTTGTTATTGGTCGAAATTGTATTTGTACTTTTTGCAAAGGTGTTTTGAACTTAAAAGTTACCGTTTGTCCACTATGATCAGACGGCAAATAATTTACAATGGCTTTAGCTAAATAATCACAATCGCAGAAGACATTATCGATACAAGTAGCAGAAGTTGGAGTTGTTCTAGTCGGTTCTGTAAAAATATTAAATAAATTGAACGATTTAAAAAGGCTTAGTAATCTACTGCTATATAAATTATTTTCCAAAATATTAATATTAAAATCACCACAAATAATTGCAGCTTTGTTACTGGATGCAAGTTTCGCTAGGACATCTTCCATTATTGACTCAAATAAAGAAAAGTTCTGATAATTAGGGGGTCTGTACACGCACACTACAACATGCTTATCCAGCTCAACACAGGACAGTTCGATGCAATGTTCAACTGATAAACCAACTATGTCATTACGTTGCTTAAATTTTAAACAATTTTTATCAAGATTAGAGATCCTCCACGCAGCATAGATTTACGGTTAAAAGAACTGCCCATACTATAGTTGACATAATTAATTAGCATTTGGTAATCCGTTAACCAATGCTCAGTAAAACAAACAATATTAAACTTTGTTTTTTCTAAAAACATTTCAATTTCAAATAATTTTGAAGAAATACCTTGAATATTTTGATGAAATAATTTCAAGGCATTCTGCTCATCTCCTTTTTGGTAAAAACTTATTTTAGAGCCAGAAGACACCTTGTTGTTGTTGTTAGTTATAAGAATATTCTTACTGGTACCTTCTGTTGTCTTACAAACTAGTTTAAATCCGGAGTTGACCCCAAGACTTCAATGTCATCACAAGGCAGTGAGCTCATAGTGAGTGAGGTACATGGAGCCTCCTTCGTACAATTTGTATAAATATTTATAGCATTTGAGCTATTAATACTATTACTAATCTTGATGGTGTTAATAACACAAGACTTCGACATACTACCTATGTCTGAGTTTATATAAAAAGCTAATAGCCGTGCTATTATGTGTCTAAAACTAACAGGCAGATACACAGTACCCCTAGTTGATTTCAGCGTTTCCACAAAAATGTTGGTGTCAAGAAATTCTAACTTGTCACTATAATGACTAACTAAAAAGTGCATATGCTTATTAAGCATATGAATATAATTGTTTTGTCTATTTGTCAATTTAAACAAAGCGCTCCACGCTTTTTGATTTAATCATTGGATATAAGATAGAGGAGATATAAGAAGTGACAAGCTAAATTGGTACATATATCGTAACTAGTACAAGTCAATTTAATTTTTTTGTCATTTTAAATTCGTGTAAAAAGCGTATTTTTTATAGTTTTTTTTTAATTAAAATTTTATTTTTTACTTTCTAGTCTAGTATATTTTTCATTTAGTTATTAAGTCTAAAGTCAACGAAGTATGACTTGACCGGTTTACTAGTTAAGTAGCCACTAAAGAAATCCACTATCCACCTCCTGGCTCCATCATCAGACCCTGAACACCAAGTGCAATCTATTAGAGTCGTCAAACTGAATCATATGAGCTTAAACTCGAGGGGTTTACTAGTAGCCACTGAAGAGTTCCACTATACACCTCCTGGCTCCATCATCAGACCCTCGACAACAAATCCATCACATTGAACTCGTCAAACCGAGTCATATGAGCCCAAACTAGAAGGGTTTACTAGTAGCCACTGAAGAGTTCTACTATGCACCTCCTAGCTCCATCATCAGACCTTCGACACCAAGTGCAATATATTAGACTCGTCAAATTGAATCATATGAGCCCAAACTCGAGGCGTTTACTAGTAGCCACTAAACAGTTCCACTTTCCACCTCCTGGCTCCATCATCAGACCTTCGACACCAGATGCAATATATTGGACTAGTCAAACTGAATCATATGAGCCCAAACTCGAGGGGTTTACTAGAAGTCGCTGAAGAGTTCCACTATCCACCTCCTGGCTCCATCATCAGATCAGTTCCAAAATACTAAATTATTGTATTGTCATCGGTTCTTGATACGTGTGCAAATTTTCAAGTTAATCGAACGTCTTGAAGTTGGTGAAAATTACGTTGAAAGATTCCGTTACATAGATAGATAGATGGATAGATAGATAGATACATACAGGTCAAACTAATATACAGCTTGCAATAAAGTCACGTGTTTAACAGATAATAGGTAGTTGGTTAGTTGTGGGCTGTTTAATTATTGTCTTGCCACTGTTAGGTTTCAATTTATTAATACATAATTGTTGGGTATTGTACTGGCAACACCGAAAGATTAGAGATGTCAAAATGGCGCACAAACGGCCTTCTTGTTCGGGCGTGCGCGGCGGTAGGATGTTTCTAGTGGCGGTGTCGGTTACGAGATAGATTGGAATAGAGTTGTTGGAGATCTACTGTAAATTAAGGTTACCTAATAGTTTTATTGTAAACTAGCTTCTGCCCATGACTTCGTTCACGTGGAAGTCGTAACGCACCACAATATACGCATGGGCGTCGGCAGGGGGGTGCCAGGGGGTGCACTTGCACCCCTTGGGAATCTCGGGATCAACAGGAATTATTGAAATAAAAAGCCGTCTGTTGGAAATATTTTTTTTATTCACAATAATTAGTAGGCAGTAATTACACAATTCTCATTTAAAAAGCAACTGCAGCCGGCGGGGTTTTTGACCGAACTTATTAATGACGTTTTCTATAAAGTTATCTTTATTGTCCTCGGTTATCTTGCCTCGGTGGACACTTAACAAGCATAATCCAGACAGTCGCTCGTCACCTGTTGTGGACCTATTCCAAGTTTTAACTCTTCTCAGTGTGCTAAAAGATCTTTCTATTGTGCACGTTGTGACGGGTAGACTAAGGCCAATCTTGATCGCTTCTGCTACTGAAGGAAAGAAATCTTTTGCCTCGTCAATGTAGTCTATAAGATGAAATGAAATGAAACGAAATGAAATGAAATTGTTTATTCTGTAAATAGGATATCGGAATCACTTTTACACGTCATATAAAAAAATATTAAAAATAAGCTAGGTGAGGTCGGTGTTTCCTATCTGACTACTCTGAGAAGAAAGGCCGAAACAAACTCAGAGGTCACAGTCTCTTTTAAAGTCCAGACATAATCTTGGTCAAGTCATGTGAGGACCATGTAGATTAGTGTCTGAAATGGTCTTGTGAGGAAAGAACCACACAGATTTGAGTGGACCTGTCCAGTCAGTGCAAGCATTTGTCAGTAATCGTGGAGCTCAACTCAGAACTTAAGGAGCTCAACTCGACGAACAATACCAAGGAAAGGATATTTGGGTAGGCCGCATCAACTACTCAAACTGCCAGACCATCATTAAAACTGAGAAAGAAAAAAGAAAGGAAAAGGGAAAAAAAAATATCCACATAGTCCTCACATTCACAATAATTAAAATAATATAATACTTTACAAAGTAATCGTGTCATTTTGAATACAATTTTCAACAATGTCAATGTGTATATAAAACTGGTTTATTGTGATGAATAATTAAAATGTCAAGTTTTATGGTTTTCACAAGGCTTAGCAGAGCGAGCAGCTCAATCCCAAGCTTTTTTATCTTCTAAATAATCTGAAATTTTATAGTATCCTTTTTTACAAAGTTTGGTTTTAATACAGCTTTTAAATCGTTTAATGGGTAAGTTTCGAATGTCAATGGGAAGTTTGTTGTAAAAGCGTATACATTGACCCATGAACGAGTTGCTTACTCTGTGGAGACGTGTGCGATGTACAGCAAGGTTGTGTTTATTCCTGGTATTTAAACTATGAATATCGGACATTTTCTTAAATGTTTTTCATATCGATCAACTTCACTGATATCATTTGCCGCTGGCTGTGGATATTTCCACATTTCAAACCAAGTCGTGATTTCTGAAATAAAATTAGGTAAAAGATCGCCATACAAATTTTCAATGTCTTTTGCAGCTCTATGAAATTCTTCTTTACTGAGGAGGCCTTTCATTATTTTTGGGTGTAGTTGTAACAGAGAAAATGATTTTTTATGTGTTTCAGAAAATCTGTCTTTTAAAGAAGAAATTATCGAATCAAGGTATGGGATGTATAAAGCTCTTCTGTAAAATTCTTCAACGTTTTCGGATGGGTAGTTGGATCGATGAGCCTGTCGTTTCGTAACTCGTTGGCATTTAATCTCAATATTAAGGTCTTCGGAACTTTGTTTAGCTTCTCCAAATATAGCAGTAAATTCCTGCGATGCGTTTTGTCTGTGACCCTCTATTATTTTAGTGAGTTTGCAAATGTGGTCATTCACTGAATTAATGTCAATATCCACTTGTTGAAGCTGGTTGCTGACAGGCTCAAGCTGTGCCGAGTAAGTAGCAATAATATGCAATGCCACAATAAAATTTGTGGTGGTCAAAGCAGTGCGCAGTTGGTAAGCTCTAACCTTTGTCTTAGAATTAGTGGCTTGATCTTCTGAGAGGTCTTGTAATGTTTCTACAATTTTGGTGAAATTTTGAGTGAAAATTCGAATACTTTTGTACTTTGCAGACCATCTGGTTTCGCAAAACAAGGGAATATTTGGATTTTTTTTCCGCCATCAAAAGCTCTCTCTAAAAAAAGTTATAGTTTCCTTAATCATTCCAGCAGTATTTCTTATTTCACTCAAATTATTTAAATCATTGACAACAAGATTTAATATGTGACTAGCACAGTGGAAATACTTAGCTTTGGGATATTTATCATTAATTATTTTCTGAACTCCACCAACATGTCCAGCCATCGTGGAGCAACCATCATACCCTTTTTTTTTTTTTTTTTTGTTCCGGGGTGGAAAATCCTCATGGATGTCCTCCGCCCTGGGGCGGGCGGAGGGGTCTGTCAGACTCTTACTGACTAAAAACCACCCCGGTGTTCCAACACCAACTCACACCTACGCCGGGGGTCGCGGGAACTTGAAATCTTCCGTAACCCCCGGCTGGTGCCGGCCCGCCACTGCGGGCCTCCTCGCGGGTCAGGGGGGGGAGTGAGGTGTTTGACTCCCCCCGCGACGTCTCAGAGGGTCGCGCGTGGAACACGCGCCGCCACCTCGGGTCCTGATGTGGGGGGCGACAGACGTCAACCATCATACCCTTGCCCAACCATTTTGTTGAGATCTAAACGACATGATGTCAAAAAATATAACTTCAGAAATCGATGCAGCATCTAATTTTTGAAGTGGTCTGTACCCCAAAAATTCTTCAAGTATTTCGTAACTGTGTTTCGTTTGGTCAAACTTGACGTATCTTATGCCCATTGAAAGCTGTTCAGTCCCGCTTATATCCGCTGCCTCGTCAGCCAAGACTGAAAAGTATGCCGCTTCTTTTACTTCATCAGTAATGGTTTCACGAAGAACATCAGCACAGGTTTCAATAATTTCGTTTTGTATTTGATGGGATACATAGAGGGCATTTTTCGAACCAGTTGCAAAGTGGTCTTTTAAAACCGTATCTCCTGCCTCAACTCGGAAATGTAGTAAGTCTTTGAAAACTGAGGGTATCTTCTGTTTTTCCTCGAAGGGGTAAATCATGCGTAGCACAAAATAAGACCGAAGAAAGAAAAAGAAGAAGAAGAATAATGAAGAAGAATGGGTTGAAGTTTTTTTCTGTTTTCTGAAATTTCCCTGTGATATTCAGTATCTATCTGTCCATAAACGTCTTTTTTTTTCTTTGTTGCACGATTTCCAGATTTTTTTTAGAACGTATAACCGATTCACGATGCCACTGGCTATTTGCATGAGATTTCGCACACTCACTAAACTTTTGATATTTTTTGCATGGCCGAACGATAAATGGCCCCTGAGTACTGCCTCGATGAATTTGTGCGGGAAATAATACACATGTACGGCAAAGTGGTCCTTTAGCCTGAGCAGAATAGGCTAACCAATTAACCAGTATGCTGTGAGCCACTCGTGGCGAAATACACGTTGTTGTGTTTGGTTTTTATGATCGATGTCCTGCTTGAAATCATAATCTTGCGGAGGTTTCCACGGTGTTTCGAGCACTTTAAACCGTATTTCATCACTGATAGGTACGTTAGAATCCAGATATAAACCCACGTCATAAATATTAACTGAAGTTTGTTGTGTTGTTAATTCAGTTTTACTAGTACTTTGCTGTGCCGAAGTACTTGGACAATCTTTAGCATTAAACTGTTCATTTTCCTTGTTCATCTTTTTTCTCTTGCACAAAAATCGCCTTATGTCACTCATATTTAAAATTATAAAGAAAAGAAACACACGTTAGCTCACTTGTCACTGCTTGCTTGCACTGATTAATTAATTACGGCGCGCACTGACACTGACTAATTAGCTCGCTCTTGCACATGTAATCAAGCAATCATTCTTGATCTATTGGATTATTTGGACTGTATGAATTATCTATATACTCGTATTTTCGAAATTAAAATACGGCAACACTATAAAAACACTAAAAACACTAATCTATGGAAACGAATATGGCGGGAACTGTTACTGCTCGCGATTTGACCACTCGGAACGAACTGTTCGAACTTCAATCGAAAACTGACTGACTCGGAACGCGACCTAGCCCCCTTATATATCAAAATGTAAGGAAGGTTCCAGATTCCCAAACGTTCTCGAACGTAGCTCTGTCCCTGTCATCTATAATCTATGTCTCTTTCACATTTATGATCTTTCTAGTTCATTCGCGATTGACTTTGACAAGAGTCGGTCTCTTTAGCACTGCTTAGAAACTGTATTGCGCTTTCTCTGTTAAGTTCATCCCTCACAGTAATAACTAAAGCAGTTCATCCCATTTATGCTGGTGCCATCTGGTGTGGAGTAGCGGTACTTTAAAGTCAAGGTCACCCTCAGTAATACGCCGCAAGGTTCGTTAAAAGTCTTCGGATAGATGATGCCGATATTTCTCCCATAACAGAACTGAGTTTGCGATTCCACAATACACTAAAATTATGGCAAACAAATGCCGCAGACTACTGGGATTGTCGTTGACGCTGGCCTTCTCTCGGTGTTGGTCACCGTCGAAAAGCTGACGTGCTACGCAGGCTACACGGAATTTGGGATACTCTGCATCATCAACTGTCCTCAGGAACGCAAATGACAATGGGTCCTGTACTGTGTGAAGTAATAACCGCAAAAAATATTACAAATAGTGATCGTTTATTTCTCTTAGTATTTACAGAGCGCAATATCTGGTAAATAATGCTAAGTACTACACTCGTAGCGACTTCAAAATTTCACGCCCAAACGCGCACGGTTTTAAAATCGCTAGGTCAAATCTGTAGCAATTTCTTATTGCTTACCAAGTTTACCTTTTTTAGCGAATTAAGTATTAATTAATTACTGACTCTTATATACATATTAGTATAAAAAAAAATACGCTATGCTTAAGGTACATAATTGGTTTACTGTAAATAATTTGGTATTAAATGAGAAGAAAACTAAATGCATAAGATTCACGTTACCAAATGTTAGAAGTAGTGAATGTCATGTTGTACTGAATAGGGAGACACTAGAATTCGTCGATAAAACGGTTTTCCTGGGGATCACGCTTGACTCAAAACTACAGTGGGGTCCTCACTTAACATCACTTGCAGGGCGGCTAAGTTCAGCCGCTTACGCTGTTTGGAAAATCCGCCAACTAACAGACGTGGATACCGCGAGACTGGTCTATTTTAGTTACTTTCATAGCATCATGTCTTACGGTATTTTGCTGTGGGGACGGGCTGCAGATATTAATTCTATCTTTATTCTGCAAAAGAGGGCTGTCAGAGCCATATATAACCTCCGCAGACGCGAATCTCTAAGGGAACTGTTTAAGAAAATTAACATCATGACGGTACCTTGTCAGTATATATATGAAAACATTATGTATGTTCGGAAAAATCTACATCTTTTTAGTAAGATAAGTGACAGGCATAATTTTAACACTAGAAATAGGAACAAATTAGATCAACCACGTTTCAGATTGTCTAAAGTTCACACTACTTTTATGGGGTACTGCGTAAAATGTTATAATAAAATACCACTCGATATTCTTCAACTGAATGAGAAGAAATTTAAAACATGCATTAAACGCACACTATGTAGACAAGCATATTATAAGTTGGATGATTATATCATAGATAAAAATGCTTGGCTTAATGCTGGTCCTGCTCCACAGCCACTTGGGCTCACTAGTTAAAAAAAAAAAAAAAAAATTTGTTTGGAAGAGTTGCTTCCCCTTTTTATTTCTCTGACATTACAAACTTAATGTTTATTTTTTATTTAAAACAAGTTTTAATTGTTGAATACTCCAATGGATAATGATTTTCTTTCTTTTTGGTAGTAACATTCTATTAATCTCTCAAATACATTGCAAATTTGTTTTGTATAATTTAGAAGCATTTTTTCAATTTTTGTAAATGTGAGTACCATGGAGCCGTTTTTATGTTATTAAGATGTATGTTGACTTGAAAGAGCATGGCAGTTGAGAGTATGTCATGCTCACTTAAATGTCTCGCTGATGGTGGCGAGTGTGTTAGATCATTCGGTTCCCTACAAAATGGTTGAGCTGGATGGTGCTGATCCATGCGTCATGTTCGTGAACGGGCGCCGTCAGTTGTGACTGGTCATCTCTTATCTGCCATGGCTTATTTTTTATCTTATATTTTGAATTGTTTTGATTATTTTTTGTACATTGTTCTCACATATAGCAGCAACAAGAATAATGTACCCAGGATTTTGTAATTTTCTATATTTAAAAGAGTGTCCTTGGAGTTTCTTGCCCGTTCTTCTCCATAAAGATCTACGTTTTGGAATGGGCAACTAGCTTCAACTATCTGACTAACTGACGCGACTATTTGACAATTCAAAAGTGCCTGTAAATGGTTTAATTGAAATAAATGCTTTGAGTTTGAGTTTGAGTTTTGAATAAAAAATATATATGTCGCCGCGAAGGCATCAACCTGTAAAGATTATAACATAATCCTATGCGTAGCCATAAAGTGCTAATGCTGTCACAAGCATTAATCAAGGTATCAGTTCCTTTGAGATCAGACGCCATCTATTGCCAAACTTGTGAACTCAGTCCTGTGAGGCGATGTCACTGATAGAGAAATTATTAAACATGTTTCGATTGTAGAGCCAAAACTATAGTTGGAATTAAAAGGGAACATTTAATTAATGATTTTTGGGTTTTTAGTAG
Source organism: Agrochola macilenta (assembly GCA_916701695.1). Lineage (NCBI taxonomy): Eukaryota > Metazoa > Arthropoda > Insecta > Lepidoptera > Noctuidae > Agrochola > Agrochola macilenta. The sequence continues at coordinate 19,027,275 of OU753576.1, forward strand.
GGTTTCTCATCGAGAAGTCTCGAAGCGGGAATTCCCGCGAAAGTTGGCCTTAGTCGAGACGGGAAAAAAAGGGTCGAGTACCCGGGAAGTCGAGAAATTCAAAAAAACAAAAAAAATTGCTATTTGATGTTAATTCCTGTGTTATTTATAACAAAAATTATATCCTTTATCTTCTCTTCCCTTTTACATCCTTTTACTACCCAATAAGGCACCCACCTCCGCCCGCCCCACCCCGTGATCTCTCTGTTTGTTTAGTTCAGTCAGGTCAGTCACTCGCAAACATTTGACGGCGTAGGTTCTGTCGGTGCGCCTATCTAGAGTCGCAGGAGACTGACGGATTCATATTAGATCCAATGCCCAACATTTTATTAAACAAACTTTCACTTTTATGACTCTTTCAACTTAACAAACAATAGGTTCGTATTTTACCTAGAAATGAATCAACGTTCCGCGCATGTTATTTTTCTTACTATTTTTATCTGGTATCGTAAAAAACATGTATTTTTTAAAGGTAGAAGGCTAGTATGGAGAAGTCGAAAGTGTGGAAGTATTTTTCGAACAATAAAGATTCGTTGACGGCACAATGCTTGAAATGCCCGAAACAGCTCTCTATAAAAGGCTCAAACACAAGCGGACTCATTTGCAGTTGTAGTTTCTCTATTTTTAAAACATTTATCGTAGATGCTATCGTAATACCAATACTAATATTAAAAAAAAAAATCTGTGATTGATATTATGTTAATTTTAAAGATTTTACTTATTATATTTTATTCTAGTTTTAAAACTCTGTGATTATAAAGGAAATTAAGAAGACATCTTTTTTAGTTAATTGACGAAGACTGATTAAAATGAACATATTGTTGATTACGAAAATGTGTATTTTATTTTAAAACCTTATTCATACATTTTTATTGAGGTTAATCAAATTCCCGACTTCTCGGGAATTCCCGGGAAATGGTGCTCGAGAAGTCTCGGTATCCGGGAACAAAAAAAAGTCGGGAAATGAGAAACCCTAATTGGAATACGCGATATATCCGCTGACTGAAAAAAGGGCACAGACACAACAATGGCGCGTGTTCAACCTCTGTAACATATTGCTTTGATAAAAAAAGAGTGTCTAAGGAGTTTCTTGCCCGTTCTTCTCCTTCAGTACCTACAGATTCGTTTTGGAATGGGCGACTAGCTTCACCAACTAACTTAAACTCAATGACTCAACTAACTACCTATTAAGTGACAAAGTGATAACTCAAAAGTGTAAACGTTATTATTGAAATAAATGCTTTGAGTTTGAGTTAAGAATTGTGTGTGATTGAAAACCAACTACCTATATCTACCATCAACGAAGAATTACACCGGAGACTAGTCAGACACGGCACAGAGTAGATACCCCGTCGTGTCATATATATGTATAAAGAATAAAAATACTAATAGTTAATGTAAAAAAAAGAATCACAAAAAATACCTTATAGTTGGGAATCGATTTTACAACCACTGCTTTGGAAAGAGTTGTGCAACCCCCTTAGTTATTTGAGGTTGTTGAAAGTTAGCTGAAATAGCCATTCTTATATTTCATGATTGACTGCTTAGCTCCATAAAAGTATAGCGTGATGATAATCATTTAAAATGTTAAATCGGTAACTATCTGCAATATCCTAACAATTTGGCGCGTCCTTTTAAGATTTTCGGAGAAGAATACGAACATAATCTAATATTACTCATCCCCCATAGCAGATAGCGTGATAGTTTATTCCCTACAGCTCGACCAGACTTATAGGGAATATCTATGCCAAATTTGAGCAGAATCTGTCCAGTAGAATTTGCGTGATGCTGGAACATACATACGGACAAACAGACAAAAATTCTAAAAACTATATTTTCGGCATTAGAATCGATCCAGGACCTCGTAGCAATTACTTTTTTTCAAAAATATTCAATGTACAGTTTGGACTTCGCTACGATTTTATTATATGTATAGATATGTATAGTTAACACAACATTACACAAATATTCCTTTCTACTATCTTTCTTTAATGCTGTGCCCGACAGGGTCCACGATTGTTCCTCAAGCAAATGTTTACCACCTAAGCACATACATTGTGGAATGCAATAGAGAATTGAGTATTACTTATCATGATTAAATTCGTCGGCAACAGTCTTGATTTGGATCGTTGGAAAAAAGCATGTTTTCGGTCTCGTTGTCTTCAGAACTATTTATACGGTTACCCTGTCTGTCGGTCAAATTGTTATTGTCGTAGAATCTCAAACGAACACCGATATTATCCGGTCGGGGATTTAGTTCACCGCTTACGTCGGTTCGATAGCCCAATACGGCTATGAATTCTACGTATCTGTCAGTGTTATCCTGTAGAAAATTGCTAATATGTTGCTCCATCTCGAACCAAGATGATCCGCATCCGCGATTGAGACGCCAAGTTTGTGGAAATATATTGTACATCTGCATCGGACCGCCCAATCGTGCAGCTAAAAGATGACCGCGTTCATCGAAGTTATCTGTGGTGATGCGACTAATCGGATTCATTCGATTATAATTATTGGTAACGTAGGAAGGGAAAGATTCCCTCGGCGTACCGACCGGTCGCGTGGTCCAAACTGTCAATCGGGCTTCCAGCACCAGAGGTAGATCGACATCTCCGGTGGGAAGTGTCTGATCAAATCTACCTATTCTCGGTAATGTGGTGTACGACAATATCGGACTGGCGTGGTTAGTTATAGGTACTCGGGGATCTATAGTGCGAACCTCAGTTGTTGGATTGTCGGCTCGATGTCTACGAGCTATAGATTCAATGTTCAATTCACACTCGCTGAAATGAAGATTATCTTCAACCGCTCGCTCGTATACTTTTTTGCATAACTTGTAACCATCTGAATCGTAAACACCGAATCTAAAACTTTTTCTCAATTGTTGTGTTATGTTGTTCAACACGTGTCCATATCTAGGATTTAGGAAACAACGCACCCAGCTGCCTTTGGTGTCATAGCAATACGCTTTATAATCGCTGTCGTAAAGCTTGCACGGCGTTTCACATGTCGTGTCAGCAGTCGTAGGATAATTGGGTACCAAAGCTTTGTCGTCGATAAGGCAGTGTTCCCAACTCAAAATTGTGTTGCACCAATAATAATACCGTGCTTATCACAATCGTTATCACATGTCACATACTCATTCTTCGTGGTATGTCTTAATTTAGCTTTGAGTGCAATTGTCCTTGAGCACTTGTCCCAGTTGTTGTTGGCAGTGACGCACCACTCGTACGACTCTTCATTAAACTTACCGCAATTGCTTATACACACTTGATGATCTTTCGTAGTATATTTTTTCGTAAGGTTCTTGGATGTTCTACAGTCTGTTTCGTCGCCGTGCCAATCGTACACACATCGCCCGTTGAAACATTCGCCCAAGCACAGCAGTGCTCCAACTTTGAGGCCGAGACCGATGGTGAAAGCTTCATAATTAGATTCAAACTTCCCAGCACGCGCATGACAAATGGTCGTTAATATTATTAAAGTTATTAACTTTGCCATTTAGGTATTTTCAATCACGTATAATATAGTACTTAACAAATTAAGTCTACTCCGAGAGGAGAGCAGTAGCCGTCGAGTACGGGGCGCGTGGGTGCTATTATAGCAGCACACTCGCGCTCTAACAAACTAATAATGACAACACGCATGGCGGGGCTTTTATAGGCGATAAGAGAGCGTGCATAGGGGCATCAAAATCTGACCCGGTAGTTTTAAGGAAAATGAGACAAAATAACACACAATGTGGATATTTGAACCTGTAGTAAAAGCATTTGCTTTTACTTCAGGTCGAGCGGTTAAGTTAGTTACCTACCTATGTTAACCGTTGTAGCTCAAGAAAACATGTTTTTTTTTAAACCTTTTAGTACTTACCTACTTACTTACCTATGTATAGTCAGCAAGAAAATGGGCACATTTAATGGGAAAATCACATAGGAAAATTTACACAAAAGATTTTTTGATGCCAATTGATTTTGTTTCTTATAAATAAGCATCAGCAAAGTGCAACGGACCAACTGAGTTGCAGTAGGGACTAGAAACGTCACAATTGGCTAAAGCTTTCTCCAGAAACTTTGGCGCAGCCCTGAGGCACACTCCCCATAAAATTTCCTGCTTATATCGCACTTTACAATTTTTTTTTTTTTATTTTTTTTTTTTTTTATATTTTTATCTGCTTTGTATTATATTGTGTGCTTTAGTCTGTGCTAAATAAATGTATTTTCTTTCTTTCTTTCAGAAACAATTGGTAGTCATCAGTGATGTTATCTACGAACTTTTAAAACTGATGCTATTATTCCTGTTTTTGCCGAAAAAATTAAGTTATCTTGAAGATGTAAAAAAGAAAATTAAAAACTAAAATCCAATTATGACAAAAATGCAACATTATTTTAAATGTATGTTTTATTACAAAAACTAAGTGCCTTCAGCACACTGCGGTGGGTGTGCGTAGTCCCAGCGGAAAAATGTCGAATTTCTTAATTTCAGTGTAGCAGATATTTAGTGTATGACGTCGTGTAATTGTGTATGGTAAGTTCAAAATTTGTGCATCCAACCATTGGGGAGTTATTCAACAAAAACTGTTTCCGCTGGGACTACGTCATCCCCGCGGAACTTTTTTTTTCCTATGGACGTACAAGAAAAAAAACACATTCAATAATTAGTGTGTTACGAGAGGTAAATGTGTAGCTTTAAATTAAATTTGTGCGTCCTTTATTTCCCAAGTTATTCAAGTTTCCGCTGCGCTGACGTTTGGCAATTTGATGAAAATCATATAAAACGGTTTAGTGCGGAGTTGTAGTTTTTTACGCACGTTGCTTTGAATTTGTGTGTAATGTGTGTGAAAACAGAATTTGAAAAAAACATACCGTTCAGAAGATATACACGTAAAAGTAAAATAAGGTTATTAGGTCCAAGTACTTAAAATAGAACCCCTAGAGCCTAACTTTTACAACGTTTATTTGTATCTTGTAAGGGTCTACAATATCCTGCCAAGTTTAATTTATGTGCTCTTAGTAATTAACGAGCAATGGCATAATTTACTACGACTGGACCACTATATTTAAGACATCCGATTATAGGACTGTTTAATGGAATAGCAAAATGAAACATATTCCAATATTTAGTGTATTAATTCTACTATTCACATGTAAAATTTCAGCTCACTACATTAAATAATTAAAGAGTTTTATTGAAAATACTAGAACAACTGCAATACATGGATAAACCGACCAAGTTTGAATGCCTACGAAAAAGCGGCCGTGCAGTATAAAGAGCTAACGTTATAAAATTTCCAGTATAGTATCGTTAAGGCTTGTGCAGACCAGCGCGACTTGTCGCGCGACGCGACACGAACAATACAATTTCTAAGAAAACTTCACAGTATAACAATAACCGGTGTCGCGTCGCGCGACAAGTCGCGCTGGTCTGCACAAGTCTTTATTGTGTTTGATAGTTTCGTACAGGTGCGCACACAATTCTTGAACAAGTAACTAATAACTTTCGTGATAATAAAATTTTAGCTTAAAAAAAAATAAAACGCCACGCTTTTTACACGAACTTAAAATGACAAAATAATTAAATTGACTTGTACTAGTTACGATATAAGTACCAATCCAGCTCGTCACTTCTTTTATATCCAATGATTAAATCAAAAAGCGTGGGGCGCTCGGGTGTTTAGCTATGTATAAAAATTTAACATTTAGAGTTCCACTATCCACCTCCTGGCTCCATCATCAGATCAGCTCCAAGATACTAAATTATTGTATTGTCTTTGATACGTGTGCAAATTTTCAAGTTAATCAAACGTCTTGAAGTTGGTGAAAATTACGTTGAAAGATTCCGTTACATAGATAGATAGATAGATAGACAGACAGACAGATAGATAGATACAGGTCAAGCCAATAAAAGGGTGTTAAATGTTTAAATTGATTAAGTATACATAGCTAAACACCCGAGCGCCCCACGCTTTTTGATTTAATCATTGGATATAAAAGAAGTGACAAGCTGGATTGGTACTTATATCGTAACTAGTACAAGTCAATTTAATTATTTTGTCATATTAAGTTCGTGTAAAAAGCGTGTTTTTTAGCTTTTTTTTAACAAAAATTTTATTTTTTACTTTTTAGTCTAGTATATTTTTCATTTAGTTATTATGTCTAAAGTCAACGAAGTTATGACTTGACCAGTTTACTAGTTAAGTAGCCACTAAAGAAATCCACTATCCACCTCCTGGCTCCATCATCAGACCCTCAACACCAAGTGCAATCTATTAGAGTCGTCAAACTGAATCATATGAGCTCAAACTCGAGGGGTTTACTAGTAGCCACTGAAGAATTCCACTATACACCTCCTGGCTCCATCATCAGATCCTTGCCACCAAATGCGACATATTGAGCACGTCAAACCGAGTCATATGAGCCCAAACTCGAAGGGTTTACTAGTAGCCACTGAAGAGTTCTACTATCCACCTCCTGGGTCCATCATCAGACCATCGACAACAAATCCATCATATTGAACTCGTCAAACCGAGTCATATGAGCCCAAACTCGAAGGGTTTACTAGTAGCCACTGAAGAGTTCCACTATCCACCTCCTGGCTTTATCATCAGACCCTCGACGCCAAGTGCAATATATTGGACTTGTCGAACTGAAACATATGAGCCCAAACTCAAGGAGTTTACTAGAAGTCGCTGAAGAGTTCCACTATCCACCTCCTGGCTCCATCATCAGACCCTCGACAACAAGTGCAAAATATTGGACTCATCAAACCGAATCATATGAGCTCAAACTCGAGCGGTTTACAAATAGCTACTGAAGAGTTCCAGTATCCACCTCCTGGCTCCATCATCAGACCTTCGACTCTAAGTGCAATATATTGAACTAGTCAAACCGAATCATATGAGCCCAAACTCGAGGGGTTTACTAGAAGTTGCTGAAGAGTTCCACTATCCACCTCCTGGGTCCATCATCAGATCAGCTCCAAGATACTAAATTATTGTATTGTCATCGGTCTTTGATACTTGTGCAAATTTTCAAGTTAATCAAACGTCTTGAAGTTGGTGAAAATTACGTTGAAAGATTCCGTTACATACATAGATAGATAGATAGATACAGGTCAAGCTAATAAAAGGGTGTTAAAAATAGTAGATCACTTGTTTTTCTCTTATACTTACGAAATTATTACAATAATAATTGCATCTGTATTAATAAATGCATTTATTAGTCAGAATATTACAAAAAATTGTTACAGTAGGTAATTATTATGTCCTTAATATTCTGCTGGTGCCAGCGTACAAATATTTTGATGTTACACGATACAATTTAATTAAATAGAAATAGTAATAATAATTATTATTAGAAAAAAATGTTAACCCCAGTAGTCATTTCAAAAGTCGAATTTATAAACTTAACCGTATAATAGAATAATCTAAAGTAGGTAGGTATTTTCTTAGCGCGCGCTTCCTGTTCTGTTTTGTTTGTTAGTCACAAATGTGCAGCCAACGACAACGTGCGTATGTGCTGTTTATTGGAGGTGTGTTACCCTCCTACGACTAAATGCGAACGCACACTTATCCGAGCCGAACGCGTCGAACGAATCGAAGTCAACGAAAACGCTAAACAGTCTTCTAGATTCGGACGATTCGACGTGGGCAGATGTGCGAGGTTTCATAGAATTTCATTTTGAAGTCGAGATGTTGGAGTGAATTTTAGTTCATGACAACTTATTTTATCCCACACCTTTTTAACCGCGATTAAAAATTGACAGGTTTAGTCTGGTTTGGTTTTTTACAAACAAAATTTTATTTGAAAAACTTCAAATTCAAAATAGCAAAATTGCCATTTTCACTAAATTAAAAACTCAGTACTATCTTAGTGCTGTCAAACTAAAATATACGAGTAGTTAAGTTGTATTACTTTAGTCTATTTCAGAATGGGAAATCGTCGTTTGACAGGAATAAACGAAATGTATGTGATTTTTTGTCTAGTTTAGAAGCATTTGTGACAAGGGAATCGGCACCATTATGCTTCCTTCTAAAAGCCGATAAGTTACAGCAGGCGGGTTAGGTAGTCGCTCGGTTTTTTTCCTATTATAAAACATACTCGTATGATGAACAAAATAGTGGAATTTCCCGACTCATCAGTGTTTAGAAGTCGGCCCATCTCTAATCTCCATCCAGATTGAGGTTATCAATCGCCCTCACCCCACGAAGAATAATATAAGTAATCTTTCAAATTAATTAAGTACAATTGTTTACAGTCAGCGTCAAAATACAGGGAAAATAGTCTGTTCAAAGAACTTGTACTAGTTACGATATAAGTACCAATCCAGCTTGTCACTTCTTTTATATCCAATGATTAAATCAAAAAGCGTGGGGCGCTGTGGTCCGGGCACTTGAAGACCAGCCTGTCCGCTGCTTCAAGTGCTTCGCGGTCGGCCACACCCGAGCCACGTGTCCCTCCAAGTCCGAATGGGTAGACACGTGCTTCCAATGCAGGCAGGAGGGACACGGGTGGGCCGCTTGCACCGCCGCCAAGCCACACTGCGCGGCGTGCGCCGCCGGTGGCCGCCCCGCGGACCACAGGATGACGGGCAGGAGCTGCAAGCCCCCCGTGAGGAAGGGCGTGGTGCCGGCGCAGGTTCGCCCTGTTGCCACCGCCGTCGCAGTCGTCGCCGCTGTAGCTCCAGTGGCGGTGGTAAATGAGGTGGGGGGTGCGATGTCGGAATAACAATTTCCGACTACCGCATCCTCCAGACGAACACCAACCACTGCAGAGCGGCCCAGGACCTGGTAGTGCAGGTCATGGCCGAGTGGTTTGTGAACGTAGCGGTGGTCGCCGAGCCCTACTCGATCCCCGGCAGCTGGCTGGGTGACGAGGACGACTCGGTGGCACTAGCGGCGCGGTCCTCCACAGACTCCCCTCCCCTCTCGCTATTAGAGAAGGGACCGGGATACGTGGCCGCCGCGTGGGGAGACTTCGCCCTTGTGGGCGTTTATTTCTCCCCAAACCGCCCTCTTCAGGACTTCGAGAACTATCTTGGAGTCCTGGCCGCCGTGGTCGGCAGGGTGGCGCCGCGTCAGGTCTCCGTGCTGGGAGACCTAAACGCCAAGTCAGTGACCTGGGGCAACCCGGCCACCGACGCCCGCGGGCGGGCAGTGGAAATGTGGGCGGCCTCCTCTGGACTCTCCCTCTTGAACAGAGGAAGCGTCCAGACATGCGTGCGGCGGCAGGGTGGCTCAATAGTGGACGTCACTTTCGCCACCCCTGCGTTAGCCGCGCGCGTGTTGAACTGGCGGGTGGACCTGGTGGAGACTTTGTCAGACCACCGCTACGTGCGGTTCGACATCTCCACCAGTGGCCCCGGAGGGACGCGGCCCCGCTCGGGGCCGTCACCGTTCCCACGGTGGGCTATCGCCCGCCTAGACAGGGAGGCAGCGCGGGAGGCGGCGTTCGTCCAGGACTGGCTTTCGCCGCCTTCCACGGGCCTGGACGTGGACACCGTGGCGGGGCTGATGAGGGAGTCTCTGACCGAGGTATGCAACTCGCGAGCCGTGTCCGCGACTGGCGTGTCGCCGTGGAGGTGGAGACGTTATCGGATCACCGATACATCCGTTTCGACGTCTCCACCCAGACCGCCGGCGGCCGCGGTCCACTGGCCCCGCGACCGGACGGTCCGCGCTGGGCGCGTAAGCGCATTGACAGGGAGCTTCTCGAGGAGGCCGCTATTGTCCAGGCCTGGAGCCGGGAGTCGGCAACGACCGGACCCGTCGACGTCGAGCAGGAGGCGCTGTGGTTCCGCGGGGCGATGACGCAAATTTGCGACGCGTCCATGCCCAGGGTCCACGCACAGTCCGCAAGGCGCCAGGTGTACTGGTGGACCGCCGAGATCGCGCAGATGCGCGTCGCGTGCGTGGCGGTTAGACGCCAGTACATCCGATACCGGAGGAGACGTCGTCGGGTCCCTGACGAAGAGGCCGCGCTGTATGAGGTGTACCGCGCGGCCAAGGAGACTCTGTGGCTGGCCATCGGTGAGTCGAGGACGCGAGCCAGGGAGGAGATGTTGGAGACTCTAGACGGGGATCCGTGGGGGCGCCCTTATCGCGCGGTCCGAGGGAAACTTCGAGCCGCGGCGCCTCCACTTACGGAGAGTCTCCAGTCGTGGCCGCCGCGTGGGGAGACTTCGCCCTTGTGGGCGTTTATTTCTCCCCAAACCGCCCTCTTCAGGACTTCGAGAACTATCTCGGAGTCCTGGCCGCCGTGGTCGGCAGGGCGGCGCCGCGTCAGGTCTCCGTACTGGGAGACCTGAACGCCAAGTCGGTGACCTGGGGCTCCCCGGCCACCGACGCACGCGGGCGGGCAGTAGAGATGTGGGCGGCCTCCTCTGGACTCTCCCTCTTGAACAAAGGGAGCGTCCAGACATGCGTGCGGCGGCAGGGTGGCTCAATAGTGGACGTCACTTTCGCCACCCCTGCGTTAGCTGCGCGCGTGCTGAACTGGCGGGTGGACCTGGTGGAGACTTTGTCAGACCACCGCTACGTCCGTTTCGACATCTCCACCAGTGGCCCCGGAAGGACGCGGCCCGGCGTGTATGGAGGCGAGGAGGGCCTACACGCGGAGCCGGCGGCGGCGTCGACGGGATTTGCGGCAGCATGCGCTCTGGCCAGCACCCCTCCTTGGGAACTCGAGGCGTGGGTGCTCGCCAGAGTGTATGAATGGACGGCGGAGCGGAAAGCGAGGGGCGTACGCTCAGCCCCGGAGGAGCGGGAGGCCGTCCGGCGGGAGGCGAGGGACGCCATTGTCGTCCATTGGACGGGGGACCTCGCCACCGCAGCCTTCGGCCGCCGAACCCTCGACGCGATCGGGCCAGTCCTGCGAGACTGGCTCGAGCGTCCGCACGGGTTCCTCTCCTTCCGTCTCGTGCAGGTGCTGTCCGGACACGGTTGCTTCGGATCGTACCTGCACTGAATCGGACGGGAGGAGACGCCGTCGTGCCGCGACTGTGGCGCGGCGGAGGACGTGGCACAGCACACACTCGAGGTGTGACGTGCGTGCGGCAGCGGGGCGGGTCTATAGTGGACGTCTCGTTCGCTAGCCCCGCTGTCGCGAGCCGTGTCCGCGACTGGCGTGTCGCCGTGGAGGTGGAGACGTTGTCGGATCACCGATACATCCGTTTCGACGTCTCCACCCAGACCGCCGGCGGCCGCAGTCCACTGGCCCCGCGACCGGACGGTCCGCGCTGGGCGCGTAAGCGCATTGACAGGGAGCTTCTCGAGGAGGCCGCTATTGTCCAGGCCTGGAGCCGGGAGTCGGCAACGACCGGACCCGTCGACGTCGAGTAGGAGGCGCTGTGGTTCCGCGGGGCGATGACGCAAATTTGCGACGCGTCCATGCCCCGGGTCCACGCACAGTCCGCAAGGCGCCAGGTGTACTGGTGGACCGCCGAGATCGCGCAGATGCGCGTCGCGTGCGTGGCGGTTAGACGCTAGTACATCCGATACCGGAGGAGACGTCGTCGGGTCCCTGACGAAGAGGCCGCGCTGTATGAGGTGTACCGCGCGGCCAAGGAGACTCTGTGGCTGGCCATCGGTGAGTCGAGGACGCGAGCCAGGGAGGAGATGTTGGAGACTCTAGACGGGGATCCGTGGGGGCGCCCTTATCGCGCGGTCCGAGGGAAACTTCGAGCCGCGGCGCCTCCACTTACGGAGAGTCTCCAACCCGAGCTGCTGGAGGAGGTGGTCGCAACCCTCTTCCCGGCGAGAGCGGAGCATACTCCGCCGCCGATGGCTTTGCCCACAGCCGCAGAGTCTACAGAGGAGAACGCCATCAGCGTCCCAGAGGTGACACAGGCAGAGATGAGGGCAGCCGTGATGCGGCTCCGGGCCAAGAACGTGGCTCCAGGGCCCGACGGGATCCACGGCTGCGTGCTAGCCCTCGCTCTGAAGGAGCTTGAGCCCCAACTGAGAGGACTCTACACAGCGTGCCTTGAGCAGGGCCAGTTTCCCACTTTGTGGAAATCTGGTCGTCTGGTCCTGCTCAGGAAGGCGGGGCGCCCTGCGGACTCGCCGTCCGCGTACCGGCCCATAGTGCTGCTTGACGAGGTGGGCAAGCTGTTTGAGCGGATAATCGCAGCCCGCCTCGTCGGCCACTTGTGCAGAGAGGGGCCGGACCTGGACGACAGCCAGTTCGGGTTTCGGCATGGGCGCTCCACGATCCACGCTGTGTCGCGGGTTAGAGTCCTGGCGGAGGAAGCGGTGTCCCGGGGCGGGGTGATGCTGGCGGTGTCCTTGGACATTTCCAACGCCTTCAACACCCTGCCCTGGAGTTGTATTCGGGAGGCACTGCGGTATCATGGGGTGCCTCCCTACCTCCGCCACATCGTTGGGGCTTATCTGTCGGAGAGGTGTGTCACCTACATGGGACGTGATGGCGGAAACCAGCGCCGCATGTCGTGCGGTGTTCCACAGGGCTCGGTTTTAGGCCCGCTCCTGTGGAAAATCGGGTACGACTGGGTGCTGAGGGGCGAGCTCGGTGCCGGGGTAGACCTGACGTGTTATGCGGACGACACGCTGGTCACAGCCCGGGGTAGCTCGCACAGGGAGGCAGCGTTGTTGGCGACGGCTGCGGTCTCACAGGTGGTGGGCCGCATACGTCGCCTAGGCCTGGAGCTGGCCCTCAGCAAGTCGGAGGCCATGGTGTTTCATGGCCCCCGGCGGGCGCCGTCACCCAGCTCACACATCGTGGTCGGGGGGGCTCGGATCGCTGTCGAGTCCACCATGAAGTACCTAGGATTGGTGCTCGACAGCCGGTGGGACTTCGGGCCCCACTTCCGACGGCTGGCGCCCAAGTTGCTGGGCGCCGCTGGGGCGCTGTCAACGCTGCTTCCCAATCTGGGGGGCCCGAGCGCCGCTTGTAGGCGGCTCTACGTGGGGATCGTGCGATCGATGGCCCTTTACGGGGCCCCGATCTGGGCTGCTGACCTGACGGCCGGTAGCATCACCGTAATGCGCAAGCCGCAAAGGGCGATGGCCGTCAGAGTCATCAGAGGGTATCGCACGATCTCCTACGAGGCGGCTTGTGCACTGGCCGGATCCCCGCCCTGGGACCTAGAGGCGAAAGTACTCGCGTCATCGTATCGGTGGCGCGAGGAAGCGAGGGCGCGGGGCGAGCGACCGATGCAGCGACACATGGAGCTGCATCGGTCTCAGCTTCGCGAGGTCCTGGTGGCGGAATGGCGGGACAGGCTTTCACGCCCTACCGCCGGCCTCGACATCGTCGAGGCGGTCCGGCCGGTGCTCGACCGCTGGCTCGGGAGGAGGCACGGCTCCCTGTCGTTTCGGGTGACGCAGGTGCTCTCGGGGCATGGTTGCTTCGGGAAGTACCTGTGTCGCATAAACAGGGAGCCGGACGCCCGGTGTCACCACTGCGTCGACTGCCGGGAGGACACGGCGCGGCATACGCTGGCAGAGTGTGCCGCTTGGGAGGAGCCGCGCCGTGCCCTCATCTCAGAAGTAGGCAGTGACTTGTCGCTGCCGGCCGTAGTGAATGCGATGGTCGGCAGCGGCGAGTCCTGGGACGCGGTGGTTTCCTACTGCGAGACAGTCGTCTCGCAGAAGGAGGCTGCGGAAAGGGAGAGGGAGATCTCGTCCACTCACCCGGCCCGCAGCAGGCGCACCGGGCGTCGGCGGAGGGCGGATAACGCCCTCTTCCAGCCCCCCTAAATGGGTCCAGGGGTGACGGACTCGGGGACGTCCGTCGCTCCCCACACATTAGGACCCGAGGTGGCGGCGCGTAGTGTTCCACGCGCGCCCCTCTGAGACGTCGCGGGGGGAGTCAAACACCTCACTCCCCCCCCTAACCCGCGAGGAGGCCCGCAGTGGCGGGCCGGCACCAGCCGGGGGTTGCAGAAGATTTCAAGTTCCCGCGACCCCCGGCGTAGGTGTGAGTTGGAACACCGGGGTGGTTTTTAGTCAGTAAGAGTCTGACAGACCCCTCTGCCCGCCCCAGGGCGGAGGACATCCATGAGGATTTTCCACCCCGGAACAAAAAAAAAAAAAAAGGTTAGGTTAGGTTCACGGGTTTCTCTCCTTCCGTCTCGTGCAGGTGCTGTCCGGACACGGTTGCTTCGGATCGTACCTGCACCGAATCGGACGGGAGGAGACGCCGTCGTGCTGCGACTGTGGCGCGGCGGAGGACTCGGCACAGCACACCCTCGAGGTGTGCCCGTCGTGGTCAGAGCCGCGCCGCAGTCTCGTCGCGGCGATCGGACGGGACCTCTCGCTCCCCGGCCTGGTTAACGCCATGCTGAGGGATGAGGGGTCCTGGGCGGCAGTCGCCTCCTTCTGCGAACACGTCATGTCCCAGAAGGAGGCGGCGGAGCGCGTGCGTGAGGACGATCCTGACGCGGTGCCGCTCCGAAGGCGGAGGAGGGGTCGAAGAAGACGTCAGTACGATAGTCATCTTCGACTCCTCCCAGGTGGAGGTCAGCAGGTAACGGGTGCGGGGGCACCCTTGCCTGTATCGCACAGACCTCCACCAGTGTCGGACGGGAATGGCCAGGTGTTCCCGGCCATTCCCGTAGCCCCCCAACCCGGGGGGCATGAGGGGCCCGCCAGCTAGGCGGGCATGCGCCGGGAGGGTCGTGGATGTAAAGGCTGAGCCGGTTTCCCATGACCCTCCCATCACGGCGATGCGAGAACACCGCTGAGTTTTAGTGGGTATACTGTCACTAGGACAGGGAGTCCCACATACCCCGACTCGTCCCCCACGAGCCGGGGATGCATAAAGCATTTCTCAGCGACAAAAAAAAAAAAAAAAAAAAAAGGTTAGGTTTTTTTTTTTTTTTTTTTTTAATGTAGCAGGAGTGGGAAATCCTCATGGACGCCCAGACTGTCTCACTGGTGAGCCAGTCTGGGCAGTGCCGGACTCTTACCGGCTAAAACCCACTCCTGCCTTTGCTCAGTGTTCCTCTGGCATTGTCAGAGCCCTTAGTTAGCGATGATCTAATTTTTTCTCGTTACTTTAAATTTTTGATATTTTCGTCAGTCCTGTTTTAGGAAGTGGAGAATTCCTGGAAGCAGTTGCTTCGCTAAATCAATTTTTTTCTGTATCTAATAACTAATAATTTTTTTAAGCTAAAATTTTACATACCTATCTAATAATTATCGTCTTATTTCTCTATATTATTTTTGTGTTTTTCTTTTATTTTATTTTTTATTTTTATTTATGAGTCTACCTATGCTAATACCTATTGTACTTCATCTTTTCCTTAATCTATTCTATATTTATAATATGGCTATGCTAATATATAATCAATATATCATAAAGACATAATTTATTATCTACTTGTTTACATTTACTTTTATTCTATGACTACTAGCTACTTTTTTTACATTAAATTTTCTGTGTTTACATTCCGTCTATCCTGGCAGACTCACATATGCTATTTTAAGTACCTGCTTTTGTCTGGGGTATTTCCAATTCTCGAACGGTACTGCTACTATCTCGAGATAATAATTTTCTTTTAGTTTCAGGTACTGCTCGATGACCTGTGCACTCCAGACCTGTGCATCAATGAGTCCGTTGGACCACAACGGTAAGGTAAGTTTGCCGCAAATCTTTTCTATACTATCTGTATTTATGTTATCGTTTATACTAATTACTGAATCTATTTTATGTTTAATTGTGTCAAGTTCTATTGCATTTAATTCTAAGTCGGATTTTAATTGGGCCAATTTCTTATGAAATTGGCACCAATTCGATTGTGTTGAGTTGTAGCTTCTTGTTTTAAGTTTTTGTATGCTAATTTTGAAAACAATACCGTTGTGGTCCGATCGGATCTTACTTCCGGAAAAGGCTGGCCGCACTTTAGCAGTACGCCACCGACAGGCGTGCCAACGCATCCCATTTAAGGCGTATCGGACACTCACTGTCAAAGGCGGTGTGGCCAGTCTTTTCCATTTTGGCCAAAAGACAGTTGTGGCACTTTGGAGCCTCCTCTGCCATCCTTGACGGACAATCAGCCTGCATGTGGGGCTCTCCACAGTGTATGCAGAGGTCGGCGGGCTGCGTGCACAGTTTTCGACTGTGGCCGAAGCGCAGGCAGCGAGTGCACTGCACCAGTGGTGACTGATCCTGCACTCGCACTCGCTGCAAGTCAATGTGCACGCGACCCGCCTGTGTCAGCCGCTGCCACACAGTCGGGGACACCTGCAGAACGACGTGGCACATGTGGGGGTTCCTCGTCCTTCGACGGTACTTCACCCCCATCCTCAAATCCTCTGCAGGAATGTCCCCGACCAGGTGGCAGTTTTGCCGCTGCAGGGATTGGGCTATCTCGTCATCTGTGTGGCAGGAGAGGACGTCCTTGATAATGACGAGCGGATCCTTATTTTTCATCTCCTCCACCACCAGATTGCCCGTCTTCCTTATCCGTTCTGAAAGGTTTCTCATCTCTTCCTTGGTCCTGAAATCGACCACCACCTTCTGGTCCCTCACCTTGCGCAGCCGTTCCACCCTAGTGCCCTCATTTCTGGCATCGACCGCCGTCCTGAGCTTCCCGATAACCTCCTCACCGGTGTCCTGATCATTGGTAGATGATACGACCACCGAGTGAAGAGGCTTTTGGATGCTCTGCTTCGGACTGACGGCGGCCATCTCCACGAAAGTCGGACCTTGGCCTGCGACGTAGTGAGGGGCCTGCTGCAGTTGCTCCGACAGAGCCCGGGTGTGCTGTTGGCACTCATCCAATGCCTGTTTGTGGTCTTTGAGGCCTGCCACAAGGCACTTCATCAGCTCCGTCGGCTCATTTGAGGCCAGTATCAATGGCGCGGGTGTCGGTATAGCTGCTGGAATGACCACAGGTGCGGGTGTCATAGGCAATTTGTTTCGCTCCGACTCTTTCACCAGCTCATAGAGTCTGTTAATGGCGTCGAGCACCGCCGTCTTGATCTCAGTCTTGAGGTTGCGAGAGCTGACCAAATTAAACTTAGCTTTATTAAGACAAGCTCTCGCCTCCGCTGTAAGACTGGGGTACCCGGACTCTGTCCTCTTTGATGGTCTTGCGGTGCCCACATTTCCTCGGCGCGTCTCCAGAGTGCTGGCGGCAGGTGGTGTGGCGTCACGCTTAAGGTTGACCGGGGATTTAGCCTGAGACTCAGCTTTCCCGGCCTCCCATTCCCCGATGCTACGCCTCACACAGTGAAGCGAGGGTCCAGCTTTCTCTGTCGACCTCGAAGAGGCCCTGGGAACCGACGAGCCCGCGTCTTTAGCCGGTGTACGGAACATGTTAGTGCTCTGTGTGAAGGTGGTGTTCATAAACCGACCGGTCAGAGGACACTGGCGATAACTCTAGGTCCCTGTAAAGGGGGGACAAATACAGAGTGTATCCTAAAAATAAAATATAATTCTCCTACGGCCACACGACCGTAAGGTCAATAATGGGTACAAAAAATAAAAATATATAGATACAGAACTCCGTCAAAATGATGCCCAAAGACGTAAAAACACGTTGGTTTAGGCCTAGTCTAACTGAAAAGAACTAAGATGTAGCCGAAAGAGCTTTAAATAAAATAAAATAAAGTTTTTATAATTTACCAGAATCTAAAGTTTACCTGGCTAGTGAGTAAAGGGAGGGTGGGAGGTGAAATGTGGTTTGGTGAGAAAATTTCGAGATAAAAATTAATTTAATAATTCGTAAAGAAAATATTGAAAAAATTTCTAAGTCCTGAAACGAAAAATATTTTTCCCGTAAATGTCAATTAAATTTAGTCAGATAGTAGGACGGAACCTATTTAAAATCAATTTGGCTGAAAACAGCTTCAAAATGCGTCACCTGGATGCAAAGTTATAACGATTTGCTGTAAATACTGTATTCCTTAGGTGGATTACGTCTGGGGGTCTATATATGAATTTACTTGATTTTAATAATTTTTCAAATTTCTATGTTGGCTAGGCGCACGTGCGAGGTGTCAAAAGACGCGTCTCCGCGCGGGCTAGCGTTCTGTGGGGTTACTGGAATTTAGACTGAATAAAAATTTTGACTTTTGGTCAAAAAACGGGATTTTCGACCGAAAAGTATGTAAAAACCGGGAATAACGACTACCAAACGGGACTCGAGCTCGCGGAACGCGAACCAGAATACAGGTAAGGCAGGCAAGTATCTATTTAAGCTAATAACAAATGTGGTTTGGAGAGAAAATTTCGAGATAAAAATTAATTTAGTAATTCGTAAAGAAAATATTGAAAAAAATTCTAAGTCCTGAAACGAAAAATATTTTTCGCGTAAATGTCAATTAAATTTAGTCAGATAGTAGGACGGAACCTATTTAAAATCAATTTGGCTGAAAACAGCTTCAAAATGCGTCACCTGGATGCAAAGTTATAACGATTTGCTGTAAATACTGTATTCCTTAGGTGGATTTCGTCTATTATTGAATTTACTTGATTTTAAAGATTTCGAATTTCTATGTGAGCTAGGCGCACGTGCGAGGTGTCAAAAGACGCGTCTCCGCGCGGGCTAGCGTTCTGTGGGGTTATTGGAATTAATGCTGAATAAAAAATTTGACTTTTGGTCAAAAAACGGGATTTTCGACCGAAAAGTATGTAAAAACCGGGAATAACGACTACCAAACGGGACTCGAGCTCGCGGAACGCGCACCAGAGTACAGGTAAGGCAGGCAAGTATCTATTTAAACTAATAACAAATGTGGTTTGGAGAGAAAATTTCGAGATAAAAATTAATTTAGTAATTTGTAAAGAAAATTTCTAAGTCCTGAAACGAAAAATATTTTTCGCGTAAATGTCAATTAAAATTAGTCAAATAGTAGGACGGAACCTATTTAAGATCAGATTGGCTGAAAACAGCTTCAAAATGCGTCACCTGGATGCAAAGTTATAACGATTTGATGTAAATGCTGTATCGCTAAGGTGGATTTCGTCTGCGGGATATAGCTGCTCCCGAACATTCGGAATGAAACCATTCACTATGATAGGTTATATAGTTTAATCAGCCAGGAACACTCACAATATTTTAGTACACTAGGTAGATTGATACAATCAGGAAAACAAGTGATAGTCGCACAATAGAAATAGTGAGAACCTGGATTAATAAATTATCAAACACCAGAAAAATAACCGTCAGAGTTTTCGTCCAAAAACGTAGTGATGTGTCACTATTGTAGGGATGTTACATAGTCATTCAGGTGAACGATGTGTTCATCGCCACACCACCCCCCTACAGAGAGGACAAAACCAGGCTAAAATAACTAATAATGTACACAATTATAGCACATCAAAAAACAATTAAACAAGGAATTAATCAAAATTTTTAAATCTAACGCGCCTACCCGAGCGTGTGGTATAGGGCTGTTTTACCGGCAAATGAACCTGTACTGACTGTTGCGGGATTGAGGGCTCGGGCGACTTATCCCTCACGGCTTGCCGTGGAGGAGGATCAGCCGGGGCGGGCAGTTGCATAGTGTGAGTCGTTTGCAGATCGGGATGATCAATGAAGGCCGGTTTGAGTCTGTCGACGCTTACGACGGCCTTGTTGCCCTTTACCATTAGGGTGAATGTTTTCCCATCACACGAACGCTCCAGGACCTTATATGGACCCGTATAGGGTGGCTGCAACGCTCTTCGGATGGTATCGTCTCTAAGGTATACATGAGTCGCGGTCGACAAACTCTTGAATATAAATGAAGCTGGTTCACTATGTCGACTAGCTGGTAGTGGTCGTACCAATGACATTTTGTGACGCAGCTGTACAACGAAATCAGTCGGGTTTTCTAATGTTCCTGATGTTAAAGGTGACACCAAAAGTTCTCCAGGGAGCCTTAGAGGCTCTCCGTACAGTAGTTCTGCTACCGTGGCTTCGAGATCTTCTTTATACGCCGAACGCATTCCAAGCAGAACCATCGGTAGGGACTTCGCCCAGGAATCATTATGGCACATTAACGCCGCTTTAAGTTGCCGATGCACGCGCTCAATCATCCCGTTTGCGCTGGGGTGATATGAGGTGGTTCTAATGCGCTTGGTGCCGAATTGCTGCAGTAATCGTTGAAACAAACCCGACTCAAATTGAGAACCCTGGTCTGTAGTAATAACCGCCGGAACGCCAAAGCGAGATACCCATTCCTTGGTAAAAGTCTCGGCTACCTCCTCCGCGGTAATGGATCGCATGGGCCAAACCTCGGGCCATCTGGACACTCTGTCTATTGCAGTCAAGCAATAACGGTATTCGTTGCTGACGGGCAATGGACCAACAATGTCAATGTGGACGTGCATGAAACGACCGGATGGTGTGTCAAAATTACCGACAGGGGTAGAATTGTGTCTTGAAATCTTGCTGCGCTGACATGCTTCACAAGATCGGGCCCAGGCTCGGCAATCTTTTCTGACCGAAGGCCAGACAAAACGCTCTGCCACCAAACGGGTCGTAGCTTCAGCACCGGGATGGCTCAAATTGTGTAACTTATTGAAAGCAGCGCGGCGGAAAGAAGGGGTCAGATAGAGACGTGGCTTACCAGTAGAGATGTCACAGTAAACCGGAGTGTTGGTCGCTGATGTACTGATTTTGGTGAGTGTTAGACTGGAACCACCTTGCAATAAATTAGCAAGTTCTTGGTCTGATGCCTGCGACCTAGCCAAAACTTCATAATCTTGATCCAGAGTGATTGTGTCTATGTCAATGCGTGACATAGCGTCGGCCACGATATTGTCTTCACCTTTAATGTACTGGATGTCAGTCGTGAATTGGCTAATGAATGATAGCTGGTTAAGTTGTGGAGGTGGAAGTTTCTCACGTCGCTGTAAAAAGGCGTACAAAAGGGGCTTATGGTCTGTGAAAATTGTTGCATGCTGGACTTCTAAAATGTACCGAAAATGTTGGACACTCTCATAGATCGCTAATAATTCACGGTAATAAGCTGGCCACTGTGCCTGTTGCGGAGTCAACTTTTTGCTGAAAAAGGAAAGTGGATACCACTGGCCGTTTAGATTTTGCTGGAGGCAGGACCCGATGTGAACGCTAGATGCGTCAGTAAATAAACCCAGTCTAGCGTTGCTGATTGGATGTTGTAGCAGTGTTGCGTTGGAGAGGCTCTTTTTGCAGGCTTCAAATTGTTGCAAGAGTTCGGGTGACCATGGAAATGGCTTTGCACCTTTACTGTTAGTTGAAACTAATGCATCAATCAATGGAGCCTGGGATAGCGCTGCACGAGGCACGAATCGACGATAGTAATTAAGCATACCTAGAAACCGGCGCATACCTTGTACTGTCTCAGGTGGTGGAAAATCCAGCAACGTTTGAATTCGACCCTGAGGGGGTCGCGTACCATCACCACAAACGTGGTAGCCTAAAAATACGGTTTCGCCGACGCCTAAGACACACTTAGAAGGGTTTATTACCACTCCGTACTCTTGCAGGCGTTTGAAGAGGACACGCAGGTGCTGAAGGTGGGTAGACTCGTCTTTTGAAAATATGAGGATATCATCTACGTAAGGAAAACAGAATTCGAGACCCCGTGTGACCTCATCGATGAAGCGCTGGAAGGTTTGGCCGGCGTTCCTTAAGCCAAATGTCATATACGGGAATTCGAAGAGGCCAAACGGGGTCACGATGGCAGTTTTTGAAATATCCCCTTCAAAAACCGGAATTTGGTGGTACGCTTTAACGAGATCGAGTGTGCTAAATATCTTGGCACCAGCGAGGTTATGGGCGAAATCATGAATGTGCCGAACCGGGTATCGATCTGGTATGGTTCTGGCGTTCAAGGCGCGGTAGTCGCCGCAAGGGCGCCAAGTGTTGTCTTTTTTAACGGTCATATGTAAAGGTGAAGACCAAGCGCTTTTAGACGGCCGGGCTGTCCCACATCTTACCATTTCTTCGAATTCTTTTTTAGCCGCAATTAGTTTCTGCGGCGCCAAACGTCGAGGTCGACAGGAGACAGGGGGTCCGTCTGTGGTCTTGATGTAGTGCACTGTGTCATGCTTGATGACTCTAGGAAAGCCGGGAGGTCGAGTGATATCTGGAAACTCCGCCAGGAGTTGAGTAAATATTGACTTACCCGACGCTACTGCTCGTACGCTGGGCTGGTCAATACTAGCGGTAGAAGCAGCAGATGTTAGTCCAGTAGTACCATCGACCAATTTCTTATTTCGGCAGTCGGGTAAAAGGTGATAAAATGCCAAAAAATCAGAACCAATAATGGCTGTGCTGACGTCGGCTATCACGAACTGCCAAGTGAAATCGCGGCGCAAACCAAAATTTAATTTAAGGTTTACTGTACCAAAAGTTTGTATACTACTTCCATTAGCGGCACTAAGTTCATAGTCAGTAGGCTGCCTGCGTGACGGTAACCAGCGATGCGGAAAACAACAGAGGTCTGACCCAGTGTCAATTAGGAACCGGCGGCTGGTCACGTGGTCTGTGACAAAAAGGCGGCGGCCGATGTTATCGCAATCAGTTGCCGCCGCTACTGACCGCTGGTTGGGTTTTCCGACTCCCAGTCACATGGCCTAGTACATCTAGTTGCTTTAACACCCCATCTCCTGTGGTACCAGCATCGCTTGAAATTGTTCGCTGACCTACTGGAAGATGCTGACCTGCCGGAAGATGCGGACCGGTCACGTATAGGACGGTGTTGCTGCTTCGAGAGTGCAGCTACTTGGTTACTCACAACTTCTAATTGTTGAGCTAATGTAGCTAACGTTAAAGTTGAAGTTGCCGTTGTGGAACAAACAGCAGGTGATGGGGCTAACTCTACGATTTTATCAGCTAACTCCGACACTTTATCTAAATTAAGATCAGCCTGTGCTGCTAGTATTGCTTGAGCTTGTTGTGGCAGATGACGCAACCAAAGTTGGCGTATGATATTATCATCTGATAGAACCGTCCCGGCAAGTGAGCGAAGGTGACGAAGAAATTGGGACGGTTTCCGGTCACCAAGCTCTTCATCGCTTAGGAGCTGTCTTACTCTTTTCTCTTGGGAAGTTGATAGTCGTTGTATAAGGACTTCTTTCAATTTCTCATATTTCCCTTCGACTGGAGGATTCGTTATTAGATCCTCGACCTCACCTGCCAGCCTCTGGTCTAGATGGCCTACTACATAATTGTATTTGGTGGTATCACCAACAATATTGGCAATTTGGAATTGGGCTTCCACTTGTGCAAACCAAATTGCAGGCTTGTCAGCCCAAAATGTGGGTAATTTAACAGCTACCCTACACACCTTTGCCTCAACTTCATTCTGGCCTAGTCGCTTTTGTAATGCTGCATTTTCTGCCATCACTAGCTCAAGTTGTGCCTGAAGCTGTTCATTCACCATGATGCAAAATCTAAATACAGCAAGTAGCAATAATATACCACACACCCGAGCACCGCAGAACAAACAAACAATAATAAATATATATAGTACAGTACCAAACAGTACAACAAACACAAAAGTAATTTAATGTTAGCAGTAGGTAGGCATTCAAACAATATACATAAAATTTACAACATCTAAATTCAATTCATCAGCTGAGTAATATTTTTTATATGATGCGGGTTAGATATAGGCACTTATTACAATGATGTAGATATTATTATGTTATTAGGTATTAAACGCAAGCAGGCAGGTAGACAGACAGTTAGTAAGTCCCTGAGCACTAGGAAAGTTTGTAAACGAATTTTGAAAATTATAATTTACCTAGCAGTAAAGAAAAATAATAAATTAAAAACTTGCTTGAGGCGGTTAGGAATGTCCAATGCTGCATACCATTGTTTCAGATTTCACTTTACACTTGCACTCAAAGCACGCGAAACATGCAATCATGCACTCTGGGCAGTTGTTCTGGCGATTGCAGTCGTACCAAAGTACCAACTGCAAGTTGTAGTCTGCACGTCTGCAGAAACGCAATGAAATTCTCGTAGCGTAGATGTACCGTAGACCGACCGGCGCAGCGTCGGGACTGTGGTTGAGCGTCGGCAGCGTCGTAATCAGCGTCGAAATGATTAATGTTCTTGTATGCTCTCGTTTGAAACGCGACGACAGACGCAGGGAGTGGGCACTCCGGCGCCGGCGTTGGCACTTGTTTGTCTAGCTACTGATAACAGGTAGCGTGATATTGTAGTCGCGGTCACCAATGCGGGATATAGCTGCTCCCGAACATTCGGAATGAAACCATTCACTATGATAGGTTATATAGTTTAATCAGCCAGGAACACTCACAATATTTTAGTACACTAGGTAGATTGATACAATCAGGAAAACAAGTGATAGTCGCACAATAGAAATAGTGAGAACCTGGATTAATAAATTATCAAACACCAGAAAAATAACCGTCAGAGTTTTCGTCCAAAAACGTAGTGATGTGTCACTATCGTAGGGATGTTACATAGTCATTCAGGTGAACGATGTGTTCATCGCCACACGTCTATTATTGAATTTACTTGATTTTAAAGATTTCGAATTTCTATGTGAGCTAGGCGCACGTGCGAGGTGTCAAAAGACGCGTCTCCGCGCGGGCTAGCGTTCTGTGGGGTTATTGGAATTAATGCTGAATAAAAAATTTGACTTTTGGTCAAAAAACGGGATTTTCGACCGAAAAGTATGTAAAAACCGGGAATAACGACTACCAAACGGGACTCGAGCTCGCGGAACGCGCACCAGAGTACAGGTAAGGCAGGCAAGTATCTATTTAAACTAATAACAAATGTGGTTTGGAGAGAAAATTTCGAGATAAAAATTAATTTAGTAATTTGTAAAGAAAATTTCTAAGTCCTGAAACGAAAAATATTTTTCGCGTAAATGTCAATTAAAATTAGTCAAATAGTAGGACGGAACCTATTTAAGATCAGATTGGCTGAAAACAGCTTCAAAATGCGTCACCTGGATGCAAAGTTATAACGATTTGATGTAAATGCTGTATCGCTAAGGTGGATTTCGTCTATTATTGAATTTACTTGATTTTAAAGATTTCGAATTTCTATGTGAGCTAGGCGCACGTGCGAGGTGTCAAAAGACGCGTCTCCGCGCGGGCTAGCGTTCTGTGGGGTTATTGGAATTAATGCTGAATAAAAAATTTGACTTTTGGTCAAAAAACGGGATTTTCGACCGAAAAGTATGTAAAAACCGGGAATAACGACTACCAAACGGGACTCGAGCTCGCGGAACGCGCACCAGAGTACAGGTAAGGCAGGCAAGTATCTATTTAAACTAATAACAAATGTGGTTTGCAGAGAAAATTTCGAGATAAAAATTAATTTAGTAATTTGTAAAGAAAATTTCTAAGTCCTGAAACGAAAAATATTTTTCGCGTAAATGTCAATTAAAATTAGTCAAATAGTAGGACGGAACCTATTTAAGATCAGATTGGCTGAAAACAGCTTCAAAATGCGTCACCTGGATGCAAAGTTATAACGATTTGATGTAAATGCTGTATCGCTTTTTTTTTTTTTTTTTTTTTTTTTTTGGGTGGGAAATCATCAAATGACTCCTCCCGCTCTGGGCAGAGCGAGAGGGAGTGTCAGACTTTTACTGACTAAAACCCACCCGTGTTCCTTCCGTTGCCTATGTGCTGGGGCCGCGATATCCCTCTCAGACAAACCCGCAACCCCAGCAGGCATTGGTCCTTCCGGACCCCGTCAGTTGTTGCTGACATCCCTTTGAGGCGCGCGTGGAACACGACGCGCCGTCGACCCGGGCCTGGTCCTTATCGGACGGCGAGCTGCCCATCGCTCACCGTCCGCAGGCCCGCGCCTACGGTGGCCGGAAGTCAGCTTGTGACTCCCGACGCCCGGGGCGTCTCCTGCGGCGACTAGGGGCGCGAGGGCGTGCAGCTTCAATCTCCCTCGCGCGCTCCGCCTCCTCCTTCGCGAGCATAACTGCTTCGCAGAAGGAGGTGACGGCCTCCCATGCACTCTCGCTCCGGACCATGGCCTGAACCAGGGCCGGACGCGAGAGATCGCCGCCGCCGATCGCCTCCGTGAGGACACGGCGGTGCTCCGCCCAAGCCGGGCAGACCTCCACCGTATGCTCCACCGTGTCCTCCGGGCGATCCACACAATGGTGACACCCGGGCGTTTCCTCCCGCTTGATCCTGAACAGGAACCTCCCGAAGCAGCCGTGTCCGGTGAGGACCTGCGTCAGGCGGAAGGTGAGGACGCCGTGGCGCCTCTCCAGCCACTCCTCAAAGAGGGGCCTTACCGCCGCAATTGTGGCGTGCCCAGCGTTGGGTTGCGACAATCGCACACTCCATGCCGCCATGAGATCCCGCCGGAGCTCTGTCCGCTGTGCCGCGATTTGTTGCGGCAGCGGAGTTATACCCCGGCGTTTCGCCTCCTCGCGCAACTCCCACATGTGCGCGAGGACCTTCGCCTCCAGATCCCATGGCGGTAGTCCGGCAAGGAGGCTCGCCGCCTCGCGGGAGACCGTGCGGTATCCCCGGACCAGCCTGATGGCCATGACCCTTTGGGACGCGTTCAACCGCTGGGCCGGTCGCAGCCTCAGTGAACGCGCCCACACCGGTGCCCCGTAAAGGGCCATGGACCGCACGATCCCCGCGTAGAGCCTCCGGCAGGAGGCGTTTGGACCCCCTAGGTTGGGCAGAAGCCGCTTCAAAGCAGCCCCAGCCCTATCCAGTTTGGGAGCCAAACGTGGGAAGTGCTCCACGAAGTTCCACCGGGTGTCGAGGACGAGTCCCAGGTACTTCAACGTCGACTCGACACCGATGTGAACCCCTCCTGCCGTTATCTGGGAACCCGACAGTGGCGCGTTCCGAGGACCATAGAAACACATGGCCTCGGACTTGTGCAAGGCCACCTCGAGTCCCAGTTGCCGGATCCTATCGACGATTGTCCCAACCCAACGTGTCGCCAGTTCGGCCGCCGCCTCATGCGACCTCCCCTGCACCAGGACCAGCGTGTCGTCAGCGTAGCAGACTACGCTGACGCCTTCAGGGAGGTCGGCGCGCAGCACCCAGTCGTAGCCGATGTCCCACAGATACGGCCCCAGAACCGATCCCTGTGGGACACCGCACGACATCTCTCGCCGGTTCCACTCTCCGTGGTGACCGGGGTAGATGACGGCCCTGTCCGTCAGATAGGCCTCGACCACTCGACAGAGGTAGGTCGGCATCCGGTGATACCGGAGTGCCTCCCTAATGCAACTCCAGGGCAGGGTATTGAACGCATTGGCGATGTCAAGAGACACCGCCAAGACTACCCCACCCCGGGCAACAGCATCCCCCGTCGTGAGGGCTCGAACGCGCATGATGGCATCCACCGTGGAGCGCCCCTTGCGGAAACCAAACTGGCTGTCCGCCAAATCCGGCCCCACCCGCACCAGCCGCCCGACAAGGCGGTCCGCAATAACTCTTTCGAAGAGCTTGCCCACCTCGTCGAGCAGCACGATGGGCCGGTAAGCGGACGGAGAGTCCGCTGGGCGCCCCGGCTTCTTAATGAGGACCAGTTTCCCCGTCTTCCAACGAAGTGGGAACTGGCCCCTCTCCAAACATGCGCTTAGGAGCCCCCTAAGTCGAGGCCCGAGAGCCTCTAAGGCCAGGACCCAGGCTTTTCCAGGTAAGCCGTCGGGTCCTGGGGCGGTATTTTTGGCACTCAGCCTACGTACCGCCACTCTCAAATCTACCTCGGTCACCTCCGTAGATTCGTCGTCGTCGTCACTGTTGTGGTCCGCATCGGGCACCGCAGGAAGCGGAGCC
Source organism: Agrochola macilenta (assembly GCA_916701695.1). NCBI lineage: Eukaryota > Metazoa > Arthropoda > Insecta > Lepidoptera > Noctuidae > Agrochola > Agrochola macilenta. The sequence continues at coordinate 19,055,009 of OU753576.1, forward strand.
ATGGGCGGGGGAGTATGTTCCCCTCGCGAAGGGAACAGAGCGCTCACCACTTCCTCCACGAGCTGGGGCCGGAGACTCTGCGTCAGCGGGGGAGCCCATGGGCGGAGTTGATCTCTCACCCATTTGTATGGGCGCCCCCACGGGTCTCTGTTCAGAATCTCCAGCGACTCCTTACGGCCCTCTCCTCTGGCCCGCTCGATCTCCGCTCGGAGGGCGGTCTTCGCCGCTCTGTACCCTTCGTACAGCTCCGCCTCAATGGCTTCCGTATCCGGAGGGCGGATACGAAGCCTGCGGTGCCTGGAGTACCGGTGGCGCGCATCGACGCACGCCGCGCGTAAAGCGCTAAGCTCACGCGACCACCAGTACACCTGGCGCCGAGCACGTCCGGGCTGGACCCGGGGCATAGCCACGTCACAAATTTCGGACATGGCCTCCCGGAACCACTCCGCCTCGTCATTGATGTCGGCAGGCCTGTTCGGTGATGACACCCAGGCCTGCACGATCGAGGCTTCCAGGAGAAGCTCCCGGTCCAGCTGCTTCAGCGCCCACCGCGGACCACTCGGGGTCTGTCTGACCGGCGTGCCCGAGGTCTGGGCGGAGACGTCAAACCGGATATACCGGTGATCGGAAAAGGTCTCCACCCCCTCCATGACGCGCCAGTCGATGACACGCGGCAACAGAGCGGGGCTGGCGAACGAGATGTCCACCACTGATTCACCCCGCATCCGCACACACGTGGGGACAGAACCCCGGTTTAGGACGACCAGGCCCGACTCCAGAGCCCAGTCTTCCACCATCCTGCCCCGTGTGTCCGTGTACCGGGAACCCCAAGCCACGTTCTTGGCATTGAAGTCCCCGAGGACGATCACGGGGAGGGGATGGTACCCGACGACGACGACTCTCAACTCCCCAAGGGAGTTGTGGAACTCGGCGAGAGTTCGGTTCGGGGAGAAGTACGCTCCTACCACGACAATCTCCCCGAACCGTGCTGCCACGCAACCCGGTCCCCTCTTGACGGCCTCGAGGGACGGGGTACCGGCGGCAGCCGACGAAATTATGGTCACTGAGCCGCTCAGGTCCTCCACCCAGTGATCCCTGGGCGGGACAAAGTACGGCTCAGCGACCACGGCGATGTTAATCGACCACTGCGCCATGCTCTGGAGCAACAGATCCTGAGCGGCGGCGCAGTGGTTGATATTCGCCTGGAGGAGGCGTAATGGGGCCATCAATGGCAGTCCATTTGAGCCTCCTCCTGGGCGCCCTTTGATGGCCCTGCCGCGGTGTTAGCGGCGACGATACCGGTAGAGGCGGCAACGGCGGCGGCAATGGTGGCGGCTGCGGCGGTGACGGCGGTGGCGGAAGGCTTGCCCCTGCCCCTGGATTTGGCAGGTGGAGCGCAGGCCTTGCTCCCAGCCCGGTGATCGGCCGGCTTGCCAGCCGCCGCACATGCATAACAGTGCGGCGTGGCATTGCACGAGCCGGCCTTGTGACCGGGCCGACCACAGCGGAAGCATTCCTCGCTGCGGTCCACCTCCGAGGTGCACTGTGCTCCCACGTGGTGCCCCACCCGGCAGCGGAAGCACCTCAGTGGTCTGGGTTCCAGCAGTTTCACCTGCGCGGATACCCAGCCCACCCGGAGCCTTTGGCCCTCCCCGGCTATCTTTTGGGCCACCGACACGGGGCAGCTCACCGTGACGGTTTGCATGCCCGTAGCGTCCGGACGGATGGTGCCTGCCCTCACCTGCTCGGCAGGGCACCCTCCAGTCTTAGCCACGGCGGCCACGACGTCTTCCGCCGTCACGCAGTCGTCCAGGCCCAGGATGCGCATTTCAGCGCACTTGGTGGGCCTGGAGACTCGGGCTTCCTCCGCATTGAAGGTCGCCCTGAGCCTTTCAGCCAGGGCGTCAGCGGTCGGGCCGCTGGCCACACCGGGGATCTCCAGCATCCGAGCCCCCGTCGCGGTGACCTTCATGCGGAAGCCATCGGTAACGCCGATCTCCTGCAGGTTCACCGCCGCCCACGCCTTGGCGAGCACCTCACGGTAGGTCACGCCCTTCTTCTCTGCTTCCGGCTGTAGCGTGATCACTACAGCTGCGGACTTCGGGGCGCGGAGCCTAGCCGCGGCGCTTCGCTTCTTGCGCTGTTGCCGCCTCTCCTTCCTATTGGCCGCCCTTTTTGCCTTACCCGCCTGCTTTTTCTCCCCGGCTAGTTGCCATTCGGCGTCGGCCAGAGAGGGATTAGGAGGCGGGGCCGGGGGCGACTGTCCTGCCGCCGTAGCTGGGGCCGTCGCCTTCTGCGCTGCTGCCTGCGCAGCCGTCCCGCCCTTTTTGGGCTTGGACGGCGCTACTTTCGCCAGAGTCGCTGGCTTGGCCGCGGACTTGGACGCTGGGTTAGCCGCGGGCTTGGCCGCTGGCTTGGCCGCAGACTTGGCCGCAAGCTTGGCCGCGGGCGTGGCCGAAGCAGCCACGGTGGCGGCAAAAGTTGCCGGCTTGTTCGCCGCTAGCGGAGGGCGCAGGACAATGCCCTCCAATACAGCGAACCGGCTATTAAATGCTGCCAGCTGCTGCTGCACCAGGGTCAGAACCCGGTCCTCCGCCTGCAAGGGCAGGCCCTGCCCATGCACCGCTCCCCCCTGGGGCACCTCCCGGGGGCCAGCTCCTTGAAGCCGGACAAGGTCCGCTCGGAGCTCCTCGTTCTCCTTTCGGAGAAGCTCCATAGCGGCCGTCAATCGGCTGACCTCCGCCCGCATCTCGGACATTGCGTCCGACGGAGGCTCCACCTGATAGGCCCTCGCTGCCGCCATTATGGAGGCCGTGGCAGCGGGCATGGCCTTGTCCCTTGAGGACTGAATCCTCATCATGCCCACAGCCTTGACCGCTGTTGCCACGACCTCCTCGAAGCTGCTGGCCGCTTCCTGCAACTCGGAGCTGCCAACGACGTCCGGCTCGCCGCCCGAGGACTCAGAGAGGGCCGCGGTGCGGCTGGACTCTCCTGGGCCTCTGTTCGGCTCGCCGTCCTCCGGGGTAGAGAGCCCTCTGGCCACACCCCGATCCCGAACCCCGCCCCGCTTCTTTAATTTTTTGCGGGCATTGTTACCGCCATCAGAGGACGACCCCTGGCCGTCCCCTAGTTTGGACCGCTTGAAGAATTCGATCTTCTTTTTTGCGGCCCTCATTTCCACGCGCTCCAGGCTCTTAAAAGAGCCACTCGCGCCAGATGCGGCGTCGGACTCCGACCCCGTATCGCTCACCACCTCTACACTTTTTATTTTTGTTTTATTTTTCAGCTTTGTCATAATAGATCCCACGAGTGTGGGGGATTTAAATCGTCATTCCTAGGGTTACCCCCTGTCCCTAGGTAAGTGTACATTTTTGACCCAACCCAAGGATTCCACTGGTCCCCGGCTGGGGGTGCGCTAACGACTGATGCACCACCTGCAACTAAAGTTACCGATGGCACTACTCCTCAGCCATCCATACCCTCGCCACGCACCAAAACTTGGTATTAGAGGAATTTTTTATAGAGGTTTACGTCCTCGCGATCCGGGCGTTTAAGCCAAGATCCTCGTCCCGTTCCGAGTCACAAAACATGACCGTGATCTCTTTCCGGATTACGATTTCGACGGGTGCAGTCAGGAAAACAAGTTCTCCCGCTGCCAGCTCGTTGGCAGGGTGAGTGCACAACGAGCCCCGCCCCTGCTTCTCCATCATGGAGAACCCTCCTTCTTGGCCCATATAGGGCCCCTCCTCTCCCACGGACCTTCAGGTCCTAACCTGCGCCCACTCGACCGACCCTCTGCAAGCAGCAGAGGGGGGAGTAGGCCACCATCCACCCAGGAGGAGCATAACGCTCTCCCCCTTGCAGAAATTCGCCATAAACAATACCCTCTCCGAAAAACTCCGCTGCCTTTTTCGAAGAGTGTATTGTCTATGCCCAGAGTGCACCGGCCCAACGACTGCTCTTCCCCTCGGACGTATCCATAAGGGACCAGCAGCCATCAGGCACACTGGGAGGTTTTCTGCTTGCACCCCAAATGCTGTATCGCTAAGGTGGATTTCGTCTATTATTGAATTTACTTGATTTTAAAGATTTCTAATTTCTATGTGAGCTAGGCGCACGTGCGAGGTGTCAAAAGACGCGTCTCCGCGCGGGCTAGCGTTCTGTGGGGTTATTGGAATTAATGCAGAATAAAAAATTTGATTTTTGGTCAAAAAACGGGATTTTCGACCGAAAAGTATGTAAAAACCGGGAATAACGACTACCAAACGGGACTCGAGCTCGCGGAACGCGCACCAGAGTACAGGTAAGGCAGGCAAGTATCTATTTAAACTAATAACAAATGTGGTTTGGAGAGAAAATTTCGAGATAAAAATTAATTTAGTAATTTGTAAAGAAAATATTGAAGAAAAATTCTAAGTCCTGAAACGAAAAATATTTTTCGCGTAAATGTCAATTAAAATTAGTCAAATAGTAGGACGGAACCTATTTAAGATCAGATTGGCTGAAAACAGCTTCAAAATGCGTCACCTGGATGCAAAGTTATAACGATTTGATGTAAATGCTGTATCGCTAAGGTGGATTTCGTCTATTATTGAATTTACTTGATTTTAAAGATTTCGAATTTCTATGTGAGCTAGGCGCACGTGCGAGGTGTCAAAAGACGCGTCTCCGCGCGGGCTAGCGTTCTGTGGGGTTACTGGAATTTAGACTGAATAAAAAATTTGACTTTTGGTCAAAAAACGGGATTTTCGACCGAAAAGTATGTAAAAACCGGGAATAACGACTACCAAACGGGACTCGAGCTCGCGGAACGCGCACCAGAGTACAGGTAAGGCAGGCAAGTATCTATTTAAACTAATAACAAATGTGGTTTGGAGAGAAAATTTCGAGATAAAAATTAATTTAGTAATTTGTAAAGAAAATTTCTAAGTCCTGAAACGAAAAATATTTTTCGCGTAAATGTCAATTAAAATTAGTCAAATAGTAGGACGGAACCTATTTAAGATCAGATTGGCTGAAAACAGCTTCAAAATGCGTCACCTGGATGCAAAGTTATAACGATTTGATGTAAATGCTGTATCGCTAAGGTGGATTTCGTCTATTATTGAATTTACTTGATTTTAAAGATTTCGAATTTCTATGTGAGCTAGGCGCACGTGCGAGGTGTCAAAAGACGCGTCTCCGCGCGGGCTAGCGTTCTGTGGGGTTATTGGAATTAATGCTGAATAAAAAATTTGACTTTTGGTCAAAAAACGGGATTTTCGACCGAAAAGTATGTAAAAACCGGGAATAACGACTACCAAACGGGACTCGAGCTCGCGGAACGCGCACCTGAGTACAGGTAAGGCAGGCAAGTATCTATTTAAACTAATAACAAATGTGGTTTGGAGAGAAAATTTCGAGATAAAAATTAATTTAGTAATTTGTAAAGAAAATATTGAAGAAAAATTCTAAGTCCTGAAACGAAAAATATTTTTCGCGTAAATGTCAATTAAAATTAGTCAAATAGTAGGACGGAACCTATTTAAGATCAGATTGGCTGAAAACAGCTTCAAAATGCGTCACCTGGATGCAAAGTTATAACGATTTGATGTAAATGCTGTATCGCTAAGGTGGATTTCGTCTATTATTGAATTTACTTGATTTTAAAGATTTCGAATTTCTATGTGAGCTAGGCGCACGTGCGAGGTGTCAAAAGACGCGTCTCCGCGCGGGCTAGCGTTCTGTGGGGTTATTGGAATTAATGCTGAATAAAAAATTTGACTTTTGGTCAAAAAACGGGATTTTCGACCGAAAAGTATGTAAAAACCGGGAATAACGACTACCAAACGGGACTCGAGCTCGTGGAACGCGCACCAGAGTACAGGTAAGGCAGGCAAGTATCTATTTAAACTAATAACAAATGTGGTTTGGAGAGAAAATTTCGAGATAAAAATTAATTTAGTAATTTGTAAAGAAAATATTGAAGAAAAATTCTAAGTCCTGAAACGAAAAATATTTTTCGCGTAAATGTCAATTAAAATTAGTCAAATAGTAGGACGGAACCTATTTAAGATCAGATTGGCTGAAAACAGCTTCAAAATGCGTCACCTGGATGCAAAGTTATAACGATTTGATGTAAATGCTGTATCGCTAAGGTGGATTTCGTCTATTATTGAATTTACTTGATTTTAAAGATTTCGAATTTCTATGTGAGCTAGGCGCACGTGCGAGGTGTCAAAAGACGCGTCTCCGCGCGGGCTAGCGTTCTGTGGGGTTATTGGAATTAATGCAGAATAAAAAATTTGATTTTTGGTCAAAAAACGGGATTTTCGACCGAAAAGTATGTAAAAACCGGGAATAACGACTACCAAACGGGACTCGAGCTCGCGGAACGCGCACCTGAGTACAGGTAAGGCAGGCAAGTATCTATTTAAACTAATAACAAATGTGGTTTGGAGAGAAAATTTCGAGATAAAAATTAATTTAGTAATTTGTAAAGAAAATTTCTAAGTCCTGAAACGAAAAATATTTTTCGCGTAAATGTCAATTAAAATTAGTCAAATAGTAGGACGGAACCTATTTAAGATCAGATTGGCTGAAAACAGCTTCAAAATGCGTCACCTGGATGCAAAGTTATAACGATTTGATGTAAATGCTGTATCGCTAAGGTGGATTTCGTCTATTATTGAATTTACTTGATTTTAAAGATTTCGAATTTCTATGTGAGCTAGGCGCACGTGCGAGGTGTCAAAAGACGCGTCTCCGCGCGGGCTAGCGTTCTGTGGGGTTATTGGAATTAATGCTGAATAAAAAATTTGACTTTTGGTCAAAAAACGGGATTTTCGACCGAAAAGTATGTAAAAACCGGGAATAACGACTACCAAACGGGACTCGAGCTCGCGGAACGCGCACCAGAGTACAGGTAAGGCAGGCAAGTATCTATTTAAACTAATAACAAATGTGGTTTGGAGAGAAAATTTCGAGATAAAAATTAATTTAGTAATTTGTAAAGAAAATATTGAAGAAAAATTCTAAGTCCTGAAACGAAAAATATTTTTCGCGTAAATGTCAATTAAAATTAGTCAAATAGTAGGACGGAACCTATTTAAGATCAGATTGGCTGAAAACAGCTTCAAAATGCGTCACCTGGATGCAAAGTTATAACGATTTGATGTAAATGCTGTATCGCTAAGGTGGATTTCGTCTATTATTGAATTTACTTGATTTTAAAGATTTCTAATTTCTATGTGAGCTAGGCGCACGTGCGAGGTGTCAAAAGACGCGTCTCCGCGCGGGCTAGCGTTCTGTGGGGTTATTGGAATTAATGCTGAATAAAAAATTTGATTTTTGGTCAAAAAACGGGATTTTCGACCGAAAAGTATGTAAAAACCGGGAATAACGACTACCAAACGGGACTCGAGCTCGCGGAACGCGCACCTGAGTACAGGTAAGGCAGGCAAGTATCTATTTAAACTAATAACAAATGTGGTTTGGAGAGAAAATTTCGAGATAAAAATTAATTTAGTAATTTGTAAAGAAAATATTGAAGAAAAATTCTAAGTCCTGAAACGAAAAAAATATTTTTCGCGTAAATGTCAATTAAAATTAGTCAAATAGTAGGACGGAACCTATTTAAGATCAGATTGGCTGAAAACAGCTTCAAAATGCGTCACCTGGATGCAAAGTTATAACGATTTGATGTAAATGCTGTATCGCTAAGGTGGATTTCGTTTATTATTGAATTTACTTGATTTTAAAGATTTCGAATTTCTATGTGAGCTAGGCGCACGTGCGAGGTGTCAAAAGACGCGTCTCCGCGCGGGCTAGCGTTCTGTGGGGTTATTGGAATTAATGCTGAATAAAAAATTTGACTTTTGGTCAAAAAACGGGATTTTCGACCGAAAAGTATGTAAAAACCGGGAATAACGACTACCAAACGGGACTCGAGCTCGTGGAACGCGCACCAGAGTACAGGTAAGGCAGGCAAGTATCTATTTAAACTAATAACAAATGTGGTTTGGAGAGAAAATTTCGAGATAAAAATTAATTTAGTAATTTGTAAAGAAAATATTGAAGAAAAATTCTAAGTCCTGAAACGAAAAATATTTTTCGCGTAAATGTCAATTAAAATTAGTCAAATAGTAGGACGGAACCTATTTAAGATCAGATTGGCTGAAAACAGCTTCAAAATGCGTCACCTGGATGCAAAGTTATAACGGGTTAGGTTAGGTTAGGTTAGGTTGGGGGATCCCCCACAGCGCATACTTCCTCGTAGTATCCCCTGGGCAACGCCGTGTCTGACCACCGTAACGGAGTGGCAGACCGGTGGCTAAAGTGCGCTGTGACTCGTAGGCATCACGCAGTCGTCTACGAACGAGTCGAATTTTAATTTTAACACCATGTCGAATTTTAAAAACCTGTCGAGCAAGCCAGCGCGTGACGCGTCTGGCCGTTTTATCCCTTATTTTAACCCGAATCGCTCCTCCCAGGGCGATTCAAACGGCCCTTCTCAGGGCCAACCCAACGGCCCTTCTCAGGGCCAAACCAACGGCCCTTCTCAGGGCCAATCCAACGGCCCTTCTCAGGGCCAACCCAACGGCCCTTCTCAGGGCCAACCCAACGGCCCTTCTCAGGGCCACACCAACGGCCCTTCTCAGGGCCACCCCAACGGCCCTTCTCAGGGCCACGCCGGCGGCGCTTTAGCGTCAGAAGCTGACCGCATACCATCTGCGGCCGGCTTGTTTCGAAGACCGGATGAGGTGTCGGACTCCGACGACTCCATCATGGACACGTCGGCGTCCGAGAGCGACCGCTTCAAGCGGAAGAGGTCGGAGGGCTCCTCGGAGTCTAAGAGAGAAAAGAAGAAGTCGAAGCCTAGAAAGGCCTCGACTTCTACTGCGCCTTCTTCCCACAGTGTGGGCTTGGTGGACGCCGAGCGCCAGTTGAATCTGGCGAAGAGGGCGCAGCTTCAACAAGACCTGGAGGAGAGGGTCGCCGCCAAGGAGCAGCAGGCGCAAGCTGCCAGGGCGAGGGCTGGCTACGGCGCATCCAGTGTGCTGTATGCTGACCACTCCTTGGCGGAACTGGAGCGCATGGCGCAGGAGGATAGGGAGGAGGTCCTGGAGGTCGCCTCAAAGTCCTCCAATTTGAAGGGGACCTTCCAGAAGGCCCTCAAATGCCGTGCCGCCAGCATGCACGGCATCGTGACAGAGCTGGTCAAGCGCACGGCCACGGACGAGACGCGGCAGCTGCAGGCGAAGGTGGATCGCCTGCAGGCGGAGGTCAGCCAGCTGCACCAGAAGCTGGCTGAGGCCACGGCCAGGCCTGCCCAATCCGCCCCAGGTCCGGTGGTAGGAGGCTCCACCTCCTCAACCGCTAGCCTTGAGGCCACCATTCGCGGAGTGGTGATGGAGGAGAGGGCCTTCATCCGGGCCTGCTTCGCAGGCATCGAGGACCGGCTCCTGCCGGAAAAGCGGCTGCGCCCGCCGCTAGCGGCGGACAAGCGTCCACCGCCGAAGGAGCCGGAACCTGCGCCTGTAGCAGGCCCAGCATCGGATGCCCAGCCCGCCAAGGGCAAAGGCAAGGGCAAGAGGACCAAGGCGGCTCCTCATGCCCCCACCACAAGCGCGGAGGGAGCGTCTGGGTCCTCTGCCGCTCCAGCAGCCTCCCAGAACCCACAGGAGGAAGACGCCCTTCTTCCCTCCACCACCCCGTCCAACCAGCCGTGGACGGAAGTGGTCAAGAAAGGGAAAAAGGGCAAAAAGTCGGCTCCCAAGCCCGCCAGCGCGGCGACTGGTCCTCCAGCCAAAAAGGCCGGCGGGAGGAAGCTGGTTCCTCCTAAAACCGCGGCCGTCGTGGTGACCATCACCCCGGAGGCCGCGGAGCGTGGGGAAACGTACGAGTCCGTCCTAAGACGGGCTCGTACTAATGCTGATCCCTCCCAGCTGGGGATCAGCAACATCAAGTGCCGCCGAACTCTAACCGGGGCTCGAATTTTCGAGTTCTCGGGGGAGAAGCGCGGCACAAATGCGGACCTCTTCGCAACAAAGTTGCAAGAGGTCATCGCAGATGTGGCCAAGGTTGCCAGGCCTATAAAGACCGCAGCCTTGGAGGTGGCCGATCTGGATGATTCGGTCACCAAGGAGGATGTGGTGGCGGCCGTCGCGGCGGCTGGAGGCTGCGACGCTGGCGCGGTGAAGGGTGGAGCCATCAGGCCTGGCCGCCGCGGCCTGGGCATCATCCGCGTCGAGTGCCCAGTCGCCGCGGCTGGGGCCGTCCTTGCAGCGACCAAGGGACGGCTGCTGGTGGGCTTCAGCTCGGCTGTGGTCCGGGCGCTTGAAGACCAGCCCGTCCGCTGCTTCAAGTGCTTCGCGGTCGGCCACACCCGAGCCACGTGTCCCTCCAAGTCCGACTGGGGAGGCACGTGCTTCCAATGCGGTCAGGAGGGACACGGGTGGGCCGCTTGCACCGCCGCCAAGCCGCACTGCGCGGCGTGTGCCGCCGGTGGCCGCCCCGCGGACCACAGGATGACGGGCAGGAGCTGCAAGCCCCCCGTGAGGAAGGGCGTGGTGCCGGCGCAGGTTCGCCCTGTTGCCACCGCCGTCGCAGTCGTCGCCGCTGTAGCTCCAGTGGCGGCGGTAAATGAGGTGGGGGGTGCGATGTCGGAATAACAATTTCCGACTACCGCATCCTCCAGACGAACACCAACCACTGCAGAGCGGCCCAGGACCTGGTAGTGCAGGTCATGGCCGAGTGGTTGGTGAACGTAGCGGTGGTCGCCGAGCCCTACTCGATCCCCGGCAGCTGGCTGGGTGACGAGGACGGCTCGGTGGCACTAGCGGCGCGGTCTTCCACAGACTCCCCTCCCCTCTCGCTATTAGAGAAGGGACCGGGATACGTGGCCGCCGCGTGGGGAGACTTCGCCCTTGTGGGCGTGTATTTCTCCCCAAACCGCCCTCTTCAGGACTTCGAGAACTTTCTCGGAGTCCTGGCCGCCGTGGTCGGCAGGGCGGCGCCGCGTCAGGTCTCCGTGCTGGGAGACCTGAACGCCAAGTCTGTGACCTGGGGCAACCCGGCCACCGACGCCCGCGGGCGGGCGGTGGAAATGTGGGCGGCCTCCTCTGGACTCTCCCTCTTGAACAGAGGAAGCGTCCAGACATGCGTGCGGCGGCAGGGTGGCTCAATAGTGGACGTCACTTTCGCCACCCCTGCGTTAGCCGCGCGCGTGCTGAACTGGCGGGTGGACCTGGTGGAGACTTTGTCAGACCACCGCTACGTGCGTTTCGACATCTCCACCAGTGGCCCCGGAGCGACGCGGCCCCGCTCGGGGCCGTCACCGTTCCCACGGTGGGCTCTCACCCGCCTGGACAGGGAGGCAGCGCGGGAGGCGGCGTTCGTCCAGGACTGGCTTTCGCCGTCTTCCGCCGGCCTGGACGTGGACACCGTGGCGGGGCACCTCAGGGAGTCTCTGACCGAGGTATGCAACTCCAGCATGCCTCGGTCTCGCCGACCACTACCAAAACGCGCCGTGTACTGGTGGTCGGCGGAGCTGGCGGAGCTTCGAGCGGCGTGTGTGGAGGCAAGGAGGGCCTACACGCGGAGTCGGCGGCGGCGTCGACGGGATGTGGCTGTCGGGGACCACCTCTATGAGGTGTACTTGGAGGCGAAAATGGTCCTCGACCGAGCCATCGCCGCCGCCAGAGACTCGGGGAGAGCGGAGATGCTGGAGGGTCTCGACAACGACCCCTTCGGGAGACCGTACAAGGCGGCGCGCAACAAATTGCGCCCCTTTGGTCCCCCCGTTGCCGAGACCCTCGAGCCCTCGTTTCTGGATGGGGTGGTTCGGTCCCTGTTTCCGTGCAGGGACAACTTCACCCCACCAGTGATGGACCCCCCGCTTGGGACAGCTCCGCCAGCTGAGGAGGAAGAGGAGGCCCCTCCTGTCACGGAGTCGGAACTTGGCGCGGCGATTCTCCATATCCGCGCCAAGAAGACAGCTCCGGGCCCCGACGGTGTCCCGGCAAGAGTGGTGGCGATCGCCGCCACTCAAATGGAGGAGAGGTTTCGGGACCTCTTCAGCGCATGCCTTGCGTCTGGGAGGTTCCCGAAACCGTGGAAGGAGGGGCAGCTGTGCCTCCTCCGCAAGGAGGGCCGCCCAGCAGACTCCCCCTCGGCATACCGGCCCATCGTTCTGCTCGATGAGGTCGGTAAAATGTTCGAGGGGATAATCGCTGCCCGCCTGAAGGGCCATCTGCGGCGTATCGGGCCGGACTTGTCGGACGCTCAGTTCGGGTTTCGGGCTGAGCGGTCCACGGTGGACGCGCTGGCCTGCCTTAAGGGGCAGGTGAAGGAGGCGATGGATGCGGGGGACGGATTGTTGGCTGTGTCATTCGACATTGCCAACGCCTTCAACTCCGTTCCCCACTGCACCATCCTCGAGGCGCTCCGATTCCACGGAGTGCCTCGGTACATGCGCAGTCTGCTGGCCAGCTACCTGGAGGATCGGGCGATCCTCCTGGTAAACAAGACTGGCCGAGTCCGGCGGTACGCCGTTGAAGCCGGCGTTCCACAGGGGTCTGTCTTAGGACCTCTCCTCTGGAACGTCGGCTATGATTGGCTCCTGCGGGGAACTCTCCTCCGAGGCACGAGTGTCGTCTGCTACGCGGATGACACTCTCCTCACCGCCCGGGGGGAGAGTTTCAGAGAGGCGGCCGACCTGGCCTCGGCGGGCGGATCCTTGGTCGCGGGGCGGATCCGCCGCCTCGGTTTAACGGTGGCGCTGCACAAGACCGAGGCCGTGTTCTTCCACGGCCCTCGGCAGCGCCACCCACCACCTGACGCCCACATCTTCGTGGAGGGCGTCAGGATTGAGGTGAAGGCCCAGATGAAATATCTGGGCCTTGTACTCGACAGCAGGTGGCGCTTCGGCCCGCATTTCAGCGGGCTGTCGTCGCGCCTGCTGAAGGCCGCGGGCGCTCTCTCGTGGCTGCTTCCCAACCTGGGGGGGCCCAGCGCGCGATGCCGGCAGCTTTACGCCGGCATCTTGAGGAGCATGGCCCTCTACGGGGCTCCTATCTGGGAGGAGTCTCTTCACAGACGAGAGAACGCCGCGGCCTTGCGGGCACCTCAAAGGGCCATAGCCCAGCGTGCGGCGCGGGCCTACCGCACGGTGGGCTATGCGGCAGCATGCGCTCTGGCCAGCACCCCTCCTTGGGAACTCGAGGCGTGGGTGCTCGCCAGAGTGTATGAGTGGACGGCGGAGCGGAAAGCGAGGGGCGTTCGCTCAGCCCCGGAAGAGCGGGAGGCCGTCCGGCGGGAGGCGAGGGATGCCATCGTCGTCCATTGGACGGGGGACCTCGCCACCGCAGCCTTCGGCCGCCGAACCCTCGACGCGATTGGGCCAGTGCTGCGAGACTGGCTCGAGCGTCCGCACGGGTTCCTCTCCTTCCGTCTCGTGCAGGTGCTGTCCGGACACGGTTGCTTCGGATCGTACCTGCACCGTATCGGACGGGAGGAGACGCCGTCGTGCCGCGACTGTGGCGCGGCGGAGGACGTGGCACAGCACACCCTCGAGGTGTGCCCGTCGTGGTCAGAGCCGCGCCGCAGTCTCGTCGCGGCGATCGGACCGGACCTCTCGCTCCCCGGCCTGGTTAACGCCATGCTGAGGGACGAGGGGTCCTGGGCGGCAGTCGCCTCCTTCTGCGAACACGTCATGTCCCAGAAGGAGGCGGCGGAGCGCGCTCGGGAGGACGATCCTGCCGAGGCGCCGCTCCGAAGGCGGAGGAGGGGTCGAAGAAGACGTCAGTACGATAGTCACCTTCGACTCCTCCCAGGTGGAGGCCAGCAGGCAACGGGTGCGGGGGCACCCTTGCCTGTATCGCACAGACCTCCACCAGTGTCGGACGGGAATGGCCAGGTGTTCCCGGCCATTCCCGTAGCCCCCCAACCCGGGGGGCATGCGGGGCCCGCCAGCTAGGCGGGCATGCGCCGGGAGGGTCGTGGATGTAAAGGCTGAGCCGGTTTCCCATGACCCTCCCATCACGGCGATGCGGGAACACCGCTGAGTTTTAGTGGGTATACTGTCACTAGGACAGGGAGTCCCACATACCCCGACTCGTCCCCCACGAGCCGGGCATGCATAAAGCATTTCTCAGCGACAAAAAAAAAAAAAAAAAAGGTTAGGTTAGGTTACCCGCTTGCCCGCGTGGCTGCTTCCCAACCTGGGGGGGCCCAGCGCGCGATGCCGGCAGCTTTACGCCGGCATCTTGAGGAGCATGGCCCTCTACGGGGCTCCTATCTGGGAGGAGTCCCTCCACAGACGAGAGAACGCCGCGGCCTTGCGGGCACCTCAAAGGGCCATAGCCCAGCGTGCGGCGCGGGCCTACCGCACGGTGGGCTATGCGGCAGCATGCGCTCTGGCCAGCACCCCTCCTTGGGAACTCGAGGCGTGGGTGCTCGCCAGAGTGTATGAGTGGACGGCGGAGCGAAAAGCGAGGGGCGTTCGCTCGGCTCCAGAAGAGCGGGAGGCCGTCCGGCGGGAGGCGAGGGACGCCATCGTCGTCCATTGGACGGGGGACCTCGCCACCGCAGCCTTCGGCCGCCGAACCCTCGACGCGATTGGGCCAGTGCTGCGAGACTGGCTCGAGCGTCCGCACGGGTTCCTCTCCTTCCGTCTCGTGCAGGTGCTGTCCGGACACGGTTGCTTCGGATCGTACCTGCACCGTATCGGACGGGAGGAGACGCCGTCGTGCCGCGACTGTGGCGCGGCGGAGGACGTGGCACAGCACACTCTGGAGGTGTGCCCGTCGTGGTCAGAGCCGCGCCGCAGTCTCGTCGCGGCGATCGGACCGGACCTCTCGCTCCCCGGCTTGGTTAACGCCATGCTGAGGGACGAGGGGTCCTGGGCGGCAGTCGCCTCCTTCTGCGAACACGTCATGTCCCAGAAGGAGGCGGCGGAGCGCGCACGGGAGGACGATCCTGCCGAGGCGCCGCTCCGAAGGCGGAGGAGGGGTCGAAGAAGACGTCAATACGATAGTCATCTTCGACTCCTCCCAGGTGGAGGCCAGCAGGCAACGGGTGCGGGGGCACCCTTGCCTGCATCGCACAGACCTCCACCAGTGTCGGACGGGAATGGCCAGGTGTTCCCGGCCATTCCCGTAGCCCCCCAACCCGGGGGGCATGCGGGGCCCGCCAGCTAGGCGGGCATGCGCCGGGAGGGTCGTGGATGTAAAGGCTGAGCCGGTTTCCCATGACCCTCCCATCACGGCGATGCGGGAACACCGCTGAGTTTTAGTGGGTATACTGTCACTAGGACAGGGAGTCCCACATACCCCGACTCGTCCCCCACGAGCCGGGGATGCATAAAGCATTTCTCAGCGACAAAAAAAAAAAAAAAAAAAAAAAAAAAAAGGTTAGGTTAGGTTGTGCCCGTCGTGGTCAGAGCCGCGCCGCAGTCTCGTCGCGGCGATCGGACCGGACCTCTCGCTCCCCGGCTTGGTTAACGCCATGCTGAGGGACGAGGGGTCCTGGGCGGCAGTCGCCTCCTTCTGCGAACACGTCATGTCCCAGAAGGAGGCGGCGGAGCGCGCTCGGGAGGACGATCCTGCCGAGGCGCCGCTCCGAAGGCGGAGGAGGGGTCGAAGAAGACGTCAGTATGATAGTCATCTCCGACTCCTCCCAGGTGGAGGCCAGCAGGCAACGGGTGCGGGGGCACCCTTGCCTGTATCGCACAGGCCTCCACCAGTGCCGGACGGGAATGGCCAGGTGTTCCCGGCCATTCCCGTAGCCCCCCAACCCGGGGGGCATGCGGGGCCCGCCAGCTAGGCGGGCATGCGCCGGGAGGGTTGTGGATGTAAAGGCTGAGCCGGTTTCCCATGACCCTCCCATCACGGCGATGCGGGAACACCGCTGAGTTTTAGTGGGTATACTGTCACTAGGACAGGGAGTCCCACATACCCCGACTCGTCCCCCACGAGCCGGGGATGCATAAAGCATTTCTCAGCGACAAAAAAAAAAAAAAAAAAAAAAGGTTAGGTTAGGTTAGGTTTTTTTTTTTTTTTTTTTTTTTTTTTTTTTTTTTTTTAAGCAGGAGTGGGAAATCCTCATGGACGCCCAGACTGGCTCACTTATGAGCCAGTCTGGGCAGTGCCGGACTCTTACCGGCTAAAACCACACTCCTGCTTTGCCATGTGTACCTCTGACGTGATCAGAGCTATTGATTAACGTTATAAATGTTTATTGTGCACATTCAATTATAACAATATACGAAGAGACTTCCTCTAGACAGCAAACATCCATATCACAACAATAAAATAAATCCATTTATTTAATATGCCAAACTACACTACCTTCATTATTATTATGTTATATCAAGTTTATTTAATCTACTTATTGTAATATTTATTTGTAAGCCTATATTTAATTAGTTTATGCTACTTCTTAAAAAAAACTAACAAACGCGGAGAGCTATGTTTTGTCTAGTATGACAACTAACATATACCAACAAATCCCTGAACTATGCTATTTTTCCTTATTTTTATATTTTCTTATTAACCTATTTTTTATTATTATGATACATAACTTATATACTAATTATATATTTAGTATCATATTTTCTTACGCTATTTATTTCTATTAACAACTATGCTTGCTATTTTGCAACAGTAATTTAAAAACATCTTCCTATCCTTTCCTTTTATTATGCTTGGTAAATTTTGGGCTACCAATGGGACAGCGAGTTGCTGTTCTGTCTCGTACCGCATTTTTGCGGTGATTGGGCACTGGAGCAATATGTGCAGAACCGTTTCTTCCACACCAGGCTCACAGGCGCACGATGGACTCTCCTTACACCTGAAGCGTTTCAGGTATGAAGAGAATCCACCGTGTCCTGTCAGGATTTGCGTGGTTAAGCTCGTGGGGGCCATCTTCCGTACAACATCGTACGCCACCACCGCGTCAGGGAAGAAGTGTTTGGTGCCCGAAGCCGTGTCACCCGACCCATATCTCTCGTTCCATTCGTCAAGCGTCTCCGACCGGATTCTTCGCTTGACGAATGATACCGGACACAGGTCGTAGTCTGGCCTCTTCCTCGACCCCAGGGCGGCTTCCTTCGCGAGCTGGTCGGCTCTCTCGTTTCCCTCCAAACCTGCGTGGGCCTTGATCCAGAACAAGGAGACACTCTTGTTCTGGAGCTTACAGCGTCGTATGGTGTCTCTGGTTTCCACGGCCAAGGGATGGGGGGAACTGACGTTGATCACCGACTGAAGAGCCGCCATAGAGTCGCTGAAGATGCCGAACGTAGTTTCACTGCGCCTGAGCACTTCCGTTGTCGCTCTTTGTAGAGCGAGGAGTTCCGCCTGGTAGACGGTGCAGTAGGACGGCAAGGCAAGCTTGAGGGCCTTTGTTTCGGTGGCGCCATTCCACAAGGATAGCGCCGCTCCAACCTTGCCCTCAATCTTGCTGCCGTCGGTGAAGATGCGCACGTCAAAGTGGCAGTGATTGTTGTATTGTTCCTCGTCTACCAGACTTCCAAACTCCAGACTGATTTGCTCCGCGGGGTGTGGGGCCTCTATCGCTGGGGCCATCCGCTCAACCTCCCTGTCTCCCATTATGTGCTGGGGCACTCCCCTCTTGGCTCCGTAAAGCGCAGCCGCTTCCCGGATACGGAGGTCGAGTGGGAGTATCCCAGCCAGAACAAGTGCCGAGTTCAGGGAGACTGTGCGGTAGGCTCTGCACAGCTTCTGGGCAAATCCTCTCTGCACGACGTTCAGCTGCTTTTGGACCCCCAACTTGTTGGCAGCAGGTGCCCATGCACTTGCGGCGTACAGCACAGTCGGCTCCACTGCTGCGGTGTATATAGCCCTTATCACCTCTGGGTGTAAACCCCAGCTGACCCGGGCTGCTCTGGCCAGCTGCTTGTACATAGCTATCGCCTTTTTACAGACGACAGCTATGTGTTTATTAAAGGTGAGTTTGGCATCTATAACTAGCCCTAGTATTTTAACATCTTGGGACATTCCAATGTCGATCCCCCCCATGCTCAGGCGCGGCGTGTCATACTTCAGCCTCCGCGTTAGCACCATCGCACAGGTTTTGTGCGGCGCGAATTTCAGCCGATTTCTGACACCCCACGCACGAACATGTTCGAGAGCGGCATTGGCTTGTCCCTCGATTCCGTGTGCTGTATCGCCGGAAAACACTAACACCACATCGTCAGCAAACGCCTGGCAGTAGTCACCCCTACTTTCTAGCTGTTTCAGGAGTGGGTCGAGCAGCAGATTCCATAGTAAGGGCCCCCCTATGGATCCCTGGACGCACCCTTTGCCGGTCTGTCTCCTGCTCTCCTCCCCGGCGTACCTCACCGTGACCACCCTGTCACTGAGGTAGCTACTGACTACTCGTCTCAAATTTACAGGACACCTTTCCTCAGCCAATCGTACCTTAATAGCGGGCCACCACGCACTGTCGAATGCTCCCTCTATATCCAGCGACACAAGTGTTATGATCTTTTTTTGTGCCAGTTTTGAGCGGATGTACTGCACGAGGGTATAGAGGGAGTCTTCCGTGCTTTTTTGGGGCATAAAGCCGTATTGGCGAGTACTTATCCTAGGTAACAAATAGAATTTGAGACGAGCAACCAACATCTTTTCGTACACTTTCCCAAGGACAGGCAAGAGCCCAATCGGCCTGTACGACTTTGGTACGGTGTACGAGTCTTTGCCCGGCTTTCTGAGGACAACCACCGTAGCT
The DNA here is from genome assembly GCA_916701695.1 of Agrochola macilenta. Classification (NCBI taxonomy): domain Eukaryota; kingdom Metazoa; phylum Arthropoda; class Insecta; order Lepidoptera; family Noctuidae; genus Agrochola; species Agrochola macilenta. Next base: position 19,073,738 of record OU753576.1, read on the forward strand.
TCCTTCCAGAGCTTCGGGAAGTGGTGGTGCGCCAGGCATTTGTTCAGCAGTGCCAGGAAGAAGACAGGGTCACAGTTTATGGCTTGAGAACAGATGTCGGCTGTGAAGCCGTCGGCTCCCGGGGCCTTTTTTGGGTTGAACGACAACACAGATCTGCTAAGCTCGCTTTGGGTAAACGGTGGGTCATGTCGTTCATCATGACTCCATGCGTTTACCATCTCTGCCAGTTGTCGGGTTTGGCGATGATCCATGTTGTCGTCTCCCTCTCGGTCCTCGGGATAGAACGTCTCGGCCAACAGCCTCACTGAGCCTTTAGCGTCCAGTGTCACCCCTTCCATCTGCAGCGGCAGATCTTCCTCTCTCTTCGCAATTTTCCCCATCACCCTATATATCCCTTCCCAGAGCCCCTCTCTGTCCTGCTTCCCGCAAAACTCCTTCCAGCTCTCCGCTTGGGCCTTCATCACCGCCATCTCATACTCCTCTTTTGCTTTTAGGTACAAGCTGACCACCATCGCTCTTCGGACCGGCGCTGCGCTCCTGACTCTGACTTTCTTGGTGGCGACCAGCGTCTTCATCTTCGCGAGTTCCTCGGACCACCACGGCATGGTGAGTGTTTCTGTGTTCTTTTTGTGTGGTATTGTGTCTCTACATGTGTCGGTAATAGCTAGTGTGTATGTGTTAATTTTTAATTCTATCTGATCTATGGTGTGTATATTCGATAAATCCACTAGGGTTAGCTTTCTTTCCAGCATAACTTGAGACAGTTTCTCATGAAACTGCCTCCAGTTAGCTTTCCGTGTGTTGTATACCCTAGTGGTCCGTTCTACTGCTATACCTTTAGATTTTTGTAGGTGAATATTGAAGCTTATGCCGTTGTGGTCGGAACTCGTAAGACCCTCCAGGACCTGCCAGCCGTCCACTAGGTCGAGCATGTCCGTTGAACAGACCGTCACGTCCACGTGGCTGCTGTACCTCACCCCACCCCTCACGGTATCGAACGTCGGAATGTCCCCGGTGTTGAGGATCTGCAGCCCCAATTCCCCCAGTGTTCCACACATCTGCTCCCCCCTCGGGTCTTCGTTGCTGCTACCCCACCAAGTACTTTTCGCATTTGCGTCTCCTCCAATAACCAACCTGCTGGCGCCCATCTGTTGCTGTATCCGTTTGAGATGCTCCAGGTATGGTTCCATGGGCTTGTCCGGTTCAAAGTAGAAAGACACCAGCGTGATCGTCCAGGCTCGAGTTCGGACTCCCACCACAACGATGTTGTTTGTGGTGAGTTGCGGGTACTGTAAGATATCTAAATCTTTGTCGAAGACGGCTATTGCCGCCTTTACAGTCCCTTCTCCTCCCTCAGAGCTCTGGATGACCCTTACGCCCCGGTAACCCTTCATCCTTCTCACCCCACCCACGTAAGGCTCCTGGAGCAGTGCTACGGCGACCTTGCGCTTGTCAGCTTCCAGCAAGAGCTCATTGGTTGCTAGCTGACTTCTTTGCAGGTTGGTCTGGATCATTTTGTACTTGGTGGTGGTCGTAGGGACAACTTTAGCAATATGCTACTGAGGCTCGGGCCAATGCGTCCCACTTCCTTCGCACCGGGCACTCGCTACTGAACGCGTTGTGCTCGCAGTTTCCAGACTTTGCTCTGGTGCAGTTGATGCACGCCGCTGCCTCACCAATCCGCCTGTCTGGGCAGTCCACTCTGAAATGCGGGCCGCCGCAGTGGCTGCAAAGGTCGGCTGGCTCTTTGCAGAAGCGTTTGCCGTGTCCGTACCCTAAGCAGCGGGTACACTGCACCAGTGGCGTTTGGTCTTCAACGCGCACTCTCTGGAGGTCGATTCTGAGCTTCCCTACATCAATCGCCCTCCTCCAGATCGTGGGAGAGACGCTCAGCACAACGTGGTTCATGTGAGGGTTTCTGGTCTTTCTCCTATATTTTATTGTTGTCCTGTCTTCCTCGCTACCGAGGTCGTGAAAGATCTCCCGGTTCTGATTCTTGAGGGCTTTGAGGACTTCCTCGTCGCTGTGTACCAGCAAGACGTCCCTCAGAATCAGAAGCGGGTCTCTGTTCGTCACTTCCTCGACGACGAGGTTTTCTCCGGCTGCTTCAAGTCTCTGTTTTATTTTTCTTCTCTCCTCTTTTGTTGTGCAACCCATGATCACCTTCCTGTCCTTCGCCTTCCTCACCCTTTCCACCTGCACCCAGCCTTCCTTTGCATCCACTGCCTTTCTTATGCGCTCCAGAACCTCCTCACCCGTGTCTAATTCCTGTTTTGAGGAGACTACTACGGAGTGCAACGTCGCTCGCTCCAGGGTTTGTACTCCAGTCTGGCTCTTACGCGCTGCCGTAACATTGGCGTAGGTACTCTCGACAACGCTTTCCTGCTTCACCAAGATCTCTTGAAGTTTTCCCATACGCTCGGTGTTTTCCTTAATCAGAGAGCTGTGTGCTTGAATCGTTTTTATGAGCTCGATCTGACTAGTACTACTCTCGCGAATGGGCTGGGAGCATTCGTCGGAATTCGGGGAAATAACAGGTACAGCTACCGGTGTGACTGCAGGCGCGGCAGATGATCTTTTCCGCTCCGACTCCTTCACCAACTCATAAAGCCTGTTGATAGCGTTTACCACCTCCGTTTTTATTTCGGTCTTTAGGTTGCGAGAGCTGCTCAAATGAAGCTTTGCTTTATTTAAGCAAGCTCTCGCCTCCGCTGTGATGTTGGGGTAAACGGACTTCTTTGGCAGTCTTGCGGTAACAGCTGGCACCCGACGCGTCTCCAGAGCGCTGGTAGCACTTTGAGAGGTAGTTGGTGTGGCGGCGCGCTTTGGGATGGCCGGGGACTTCGCCTGGGGCTCAACTTTCCCGGCCTCCCATTCCCCGATGCTACGCCTCACACAGGGAAGCGAAGATCCAGCCTTCTCTGTCGAAAGCGGCGGGCTTTTGGAATTCGATGAGCACGTATCTTTGGCCGGTGTGCGGAACATCTTCGTGGTTTGTGTGAAGGTAAGGTTCATAAACAAAACCAGTCAGAGGACACCAGCGATATTTCCGGGTCCCTGTAAAGAGGGGAAAACAGAAAGTATCCTAGGATAACTTAACAAAATATTTGTCCTACGGCCGCACGACCGTAAGGTCAATGGTACTAAAATTATAGAACTCCGTCAAATGATGCCTACAAACGTTTGAACACGTTGGTTTAGGCCTGGTCGTATAAAAATGGACTGAAATGTGTCTATAAAACAAAATTAAAACAAAAAACAAAATTTAAATAATTTGGCAAAACCAAAAGTTCACCTGGCTAGTAACTAACGGGTGGGTGGGAGGGCAATTTTTCGAATTTATATGTAAGCTAGGCGCACGTGCGAGGTGTCGAAAGACGCGTCTCCGCGCGGGCTAGCGTTCTGTGGGGTTATTGGAATTAATGCTGAATAAAAATTTTGACTTTTGGTCAAAAAACGGGATTTTCGACCGAAAAGTATGTAAAAACCGGGAATGGGTTAGGTTAGGTTAGGTTAGGTTAGGTTAGGTTAGGTTAGGTTAGGTTAGGTTAGGTTAGGTTAGGTTAGGTTAGGTTAGGTTAGGTTAGGTTAGGTTAGGTTAGGTTAGGTTAGGTTAGGTTAGGTTAGGTTAGGTTAGGTTAGGTTAGGTTAGGTTAGGTTAGGTTAGGTTAGGTTAGGTTTTTTTTTTTTTTTTTTTTTTTGGTTTGGCAGGAGTGGGAAATCCTCATGGACGCCCAGACTGCCTCACAGATGAGCCAGTCTGGGCAGTGCCGGACTCTTACCGGCTAAAACCCACTCCTGCCTTTCTAAGTGTCCCCCTGACATAGTCAGAGACTTTTTATTTAATGATTTTATATTATTTAGCGATTTGTTAATTTTTTGATTTACTGAAATTTTTAATAAATTTTGACTTGTTCTAATGTTTACTAATTGTTTTGTTTAATTACTTGATTTTATCTTTAATTTCATTTTGAGTATCCATTTGTTTATTCTATGCTTTGTCTGTATATAAACTTATATATTAAAAGCATAGTTTTAAGTGTCTTTATTCCTTTTAATTACTTTGTTCGCTATTCCTATGCAGTATTCCAATAAAATTTTTCGTAACTTTTTGTGTGTCATTATTTTACTAATATTATTTATTTTAATCTCCGTCTCCAATTCTAACTCCGCATTCAATCGCTCCACTCCATACGCAGGGCATTCAGTCAAAATATGAGTGACAGATTCCGACGCATCCGGATCACAGATGCACGATGGGCTCCCCTTACACTTAAAGCGGTGCAGGTATTCAGAAAACCCACCGTGCCCCGTCAAGATCTGTGTAACAACTCCGGTTGGCTTTACTTTCTTTATAATTTTGAAAGCATCTATCACATCTGGAAGGAACATTTTGGTGATGGAGGCTGTTTCACCATTTTGGTATCTCCGGTTCCATTCGTCAAGTGACCCCATTCGGATCTGCCGCTTGACGAATGAGACCGGGCAAAGGTCATAGTCCGGCTTCTTTTTGGATTTGAGTGCAGCCTCTTTAGCTAGGTGGTCTGCGCGTTCATTGCCCTCCAATCCCGCATGAGCTTTTACCCAGAACAAGGAAACATCTTTGCTCTGGGATAAGGCCGCGCCCACGTTTGCTCTCGCCTCCACGGCCAGGGCGTGGAGGGAACCTTGGTTCGTGACTGTTTGAAGTGCAGCCTTTGAGTCACTATAGATTCCGAAGGTTCCCTCTTTGCGCTTGAGGATTTCCCGCGTGGCTACGCATATGGCCAGGAGTTCCGCCTGGTAGACCGTGCAGCACGACGGCAAGCTAAGCTTTACGGACTTGATCTCGGCATCACCGTCCCACAGGGACAGTGCTGCTCCGACCTTGCCCTCGATCTTGCTGCCGTCAGTGAAGAACCGGACCGCTTGGTTGTTGTGGGTGTCCACTCGGGACTGGTCCTCCAGACTCATGAACTCCATGGCCATATGTTTCGCCGGATGTGGAGTCTCCGCAAATGCCACCACACGCTCCACCTCCCTGCCCGCTAGTGCTGGCCGGGGCACTCCCCTCTTTGCCTCATACAGGGCGGCTGCTTCCTGTATTCGGAGGTCGAGAGGAAGTATTCCTGCCAGCACCAGGGACGCGTTCAGCGAAACTGTGCGGTAGGATTTGCAGAGCTTTTGGGCGAATCCTCGTTGGACCGTGTTCAGCAGCTTCTGCACTCCAACCTTCTTTGTTGCCGGCGCCCAGGCACTTGCCGCGTACATCACTACCGGCTCCACCGCTGCCGTGTAGATGCTCCGTATGACCTCCGGATGTAGGCCCCAGCTCACTTTAGCCGCTCTGGATAGCTGCTTGTAGATATTAGCAGCTTTTCTACAGACGTTTGCGGCGTGGGTGTTGAAAGTGAGCTGGTGGTCGACGGTGAGCCCCAGTATTTTTATTTCCTTTGACATGCCAATGTCGACCCCGCCCATGCTCAGGAGTGGGACATCGTACTTCAGCTTCTTGGTAATTACCATTGCACAGGTTTTATGTGGTGCAAACTTCAGCTTGTTTCCGATGCCCCACCTCCGAACATACTCGAGGGCGGCATTGGCATGTCTTTGAACTTCCAATGCTGTGTCACCGTCGAAGATCATTACGACATCGTCGGCGAAAGCCTGGCAGTGATCTCCCCGCTCTTCCAGGCCCTTCAGCAAAGGGTCCAGCAGTAGGTTCCAAAGGATCGGACCGCCTATAGACCCTTGAACGCAACCTTTGTTGGTATCCATGTGGCACTCTGCTCCGGCGTACCTAACTCGGACACTCCTACCAGCCAGGTAGCTGTCCAGCACCCGTCTAAGATTCACCGGGCACCTTTCCTCAGCCAGTCTGGTCTTGATTGCCGGCCACCATGCGCTGTCGAAGGCTCCCTCTATGTCAAGCGATACAACAGTGATCAGCTTCTTTTGACTCAGCTTTGTTTTGATGTGTTGTATCATGGTGTAGAGGGAGTCCTCGGTGCTCTTCTGGGGCATGAAGCCAAACTGACGAGTACTCAACCGCGGGATCAGATGCCACTTCAACCTTGCTACCAACATTTTTTCGAGCATTTTGCCCAGGACTGGTAGGAGGCCGATCGGTCTGTAGGACTTCGGGGTGGTGTAACAGTCCTTTCCTGGCTTTCGGAGTATCACCACTGTGGCCACCTTCCAGGCTCCGGGGAAGTGGCCCTGCTCGAGGCACTTGTTGGCCAGCGCAAGAAACATCCCCGGATCCCGGAATATGGCTTGGGCACAGATATCGGCTGTGAGACCATCCGCCCCGGGTGCCTTCTTTGGGTTGAAACTTTCCACCGCGGTTTTTAGCTCCTGAAGTGTAAACGGTGGGTCATGTTGTTCATCATGCGTCCACTCGTTTACACGACTGGCCGCTTCACGCGTCCGACGGTGGTAGTCATTGTCTTCCTCTTCCAGGTCTTCGGGGTAGAAGGTCTCTGCCAGCAGTGAAGCCGAATCCGCACCGTTAAGTGGCACTCCATCCTTCACCAAGGGCAAGTCCTCGTGTCTTTTAGCGGTCCGACCTATGACCCTATAGATGCCTTCCCAAACTCCTTCTTTGTCCTGTTTTTCGCAGAACCCCTTCCAGCTTGTGATCTGCGCCCTTTTGGCTTGTAACTCATAATTCTCTTTTGCTTGCAGGTACTCCTCGACGACCCTCGCTCTTCGGACTGGTGCAGCGCATCGAATGCGGCGTCTCTTGGTGTTCACGTCATCCATCATATCAGCGAGCTCTTTGGACCACCACGGTATTGTAAGTGTATCATTATTTTTAATTTTATCTAATGTTTTTTCACTTGTTTCAGTTATGGTTTTTATGTAATTGTTGATAATGTTTTCTAGTTCTATTTTATTATTAATTTTATTTATTTCTATTGTATTTATGTTGTAGTCTACTTTTAATTGGGCCAATTTCTCATGAAATTGGCTCCAATTCGCTTTTTTTGTATTATAAAGTCTAGTGGTTCTATTTATGTTTGTCCCTTTTGATTTGAGAAGATTAATATTAAATACAATACCGTTGTGGTCCGAGCTCGTGATGCCTTCCTCAACCCTCCAGTCCTCCACCAGGTCTAGCAAGTCCGTTGAGCACGCTGTTACGTCAACGAAGCTGGAGTATGACCTGCCACCCCTGATGGTGTCGAAGGTTGGCGTGTTTCCGACGTTGAGTACCTGCAAGCACATCTCGTCTAGCGTTCCCGACATTTCCTCACCCCTGCCATCTATAACCAAACTGCCCCACCAGGTGCTCTTCGCATTCGCGTCACCTCCCATTATAATTTTTGTGGGGCCCATTTCCTCACGAATCTGCAGAAGCTGCTCCAGGTATGGCTGTATGGGCTGGTCCGGTTCGAAATAGAACGAGACTACTGCGATTTCCCAGGCGCTGGTTCGGATCCTCACCACCGTGATGTTATTGGTGGTGAGTTTTGGACACTGTGTGACGTCAAGGTCATGATCAAAGACGACTATTGCCGCCTTCACAGTTCCACTTCCATGTTCCGCGCACTGGTAGACTCTCGCTCCCCGGTAGTCTCGCATCCTTTTAACCCCACCCACATACGGCTCCTGGAGCAGTGCGAATGCGACCTTCCGCTCGCTAGCCACTATCATCAGCTCTTGGGTCGCCAGATTCTTCCTCTGCAGTGGTTAGGTTAGGTTAGGTTAGGTTAGGTTAGGTTAGGTTAGGTTAGGTTAGGTTAGGTTAGGTTAGGTTAGGTTAGGTTAGGTTAGGTTAGGTTAGGTTAG